>CM067081.1:67596719-68863386 GCA_034008185.1 Gorsachius magnificus | reverse complement strand
TTGCAAGAGCTTGCCTAGGCCAGCTACAGCCCTTGGCAATCTCTCCAGCAAAAATGACACTGAGAAGAACACTAAGTGCTACCTTTACACAGTGTGGATTCCCTTCTTTGGAAATCTAAACCTTTAACTTGTTTGTATAATATCCCAGGAGGCAGACTGGTATGGAGAAAAATAAATGAGCAACTCCACTTGACGCTGAAGTCTAATTCTCACCCTCCCTGATTATTCACTGTTTTTCACTGAGCTCTGTGTAGTCATCTGCATGCCTTCTAAGTGGGAGTGAAACACCACGGAGTTAAGCCTCCCCATTCAGTTCCACTATTTGCAGTTTCCTTCTATATCTACTTTATAAAAGCAGAATTGACTGCACAAGAGGCACTTCATATCAACATGTGGGTGGTGATTTCTGGGCTCTCTGGGGCTTTCCTATGAGTTTCTATATTTGCCTGCTGGACCTTGTTCGTGTCCCCTCCTACAGAAAGGGAGGCTGTTGGTGAAGGTGGTTGGCCATCCCCGGTCATTTCGCCTTGCATCAGGGTTTTGCAGTTTCTCCACTGAAGAAAGGGGCATAACTCTTTCAATGGCCATGTAGGATGGACTTGGTGCCTGCTCTGAGGACTGCTTTGGAGAACTGAGAAGAAGCTACATGAGCGTTACGTGGTAGGCACTTTATGTACTACTTGATTAACTCTAAAGTAAATTTTCCACTCTGGTTTTCTGTCCTTACACTGTGCTCTGTGGATGGCAGCTATGGGGGAACATCAGTGCTCCTCCTTGGATGAGGAAGAGGCACTGCTGCTCAGGGAGCTTCTAAGCACTCAGCTGGAAGCTCATGACGGCTGGCTTCTGGCTGAGATGATTCACCAGGCAAATAGGTGTGCTTCAGGGGAATAGCAAATGGGGGACATCAGTAACACATTCAGGGCCATCTTTGGGGATGAGCCTGCAGGTCTCAGACTAACTCTAGCTCCAAAGTAGCGCTCAGCAGATACCACTCTGGCTGAAACAGGATTGCTGTGTGGGGTCAGAGCTGATATGTGTGTGATGCAGAGGACTCAACAGCACATATGCAGCAAGACCAGACCCACTGTCCATGTTTGTGCACTGTGCCACCGGTCTCCCTGTGACATCCCTGCCAGTGTTTGAAAGGGACCACCATACACTGATAAGCCATGCTGCCATATCAAATGTGGATATACAAGCATTTTTTGCTAGAGAAAAAATGAGACAGGATATGGAACATGCCTTATTACTTTCGAATTCCCATTTCGATCCATGCATATGTGTATAGTAATGAATAGATACAATCAGAGGAGAAGCTCTGCCTGTAAGGTCCCATCCATTTTTGTCAGATCTTTTAGAGTTATATGACTAACTGCTGGAGTCCTGAATATGCATGGATGGCTGTTGGGTTTTTGGTAAAAGTAGGACTTTCTTGAGTGTCCAACGGGCCATGCAAATCTTCTCAAGTTTATATTACCTAACTTCAGTTTACTACCCTGTGGTAGAGGAGGTGTTAAATCTTCTGTATGACCAGACACAGAAGCCATGTTACTGAGTCTGCTATGCTCTTTGCAAAGACTTTAATGTCAAAGTCATAGCCTTGTACTGTCAATTTACTGGCAAGAAGCAAGCCTATTTGCATTTATTACCTGAAAGACTGAGACTGAACACCAGCAAATATCAAACCTGTTGTGATGTGGTCAGGATCAGGTTAGTCTACCATTTGCTGGTTCTACCTGATTAATACTAAGCCATCCAAAGGAGGGAAGCCTTCACACGAGTCTGTCAGAAATGCTACATAAGATCACACAGCAGAACTCTCCATTTGAATAGCCCAGCTCATCCAGTAGAACAAGTTTATCTGAGATTTCACAGAAGACTGAGGTGATTGTTATACCAGAAAACTTTCTGTCCAGTTAGCTACCGGGTGACTTCTGAGCTCATTTACAAATTCCTAGAGCAATAAACGTATTGAAGAGCTGTACTTCCAGTATTGCTTTCCCTGTTCTGCCCTTATTGCCTTTGCAGAAAAAAAGACCCCAGTTTCTTCCAGTTTTGTAGCAGGCAGTGATAATGGCCATTTTTCTTGACTTGACAGCAGCATACATTGCCATCTGGCACATTTCCCTACTGGCCAAAATTGTAAAGATGCTATTCTGATGGGTCGCTATAGAAATGATGCCTTTGGACAGAAATTACCATAGCAGTACTAGTCAATAAACTGCAAGAATACAATTTGCAGATGAAAGAATACCCCCATGAATCTGTTCTTGCCCCAGTTTTTTAAAAATTATTGCAAATGTTCTGCCTCCAACAACCTTAAAGGCATTCAAGTAAGGCTAGGGAGAGATTTAGAAAAAACTGAAGGCATCTTGCACTAGGACACACAGCCACCAGGAGGAAGAAACTCTGTGGTGGCATAGCAAGGGCTGTGTCACCATGTTTCTGCCTCAGTCGTGCCCGAGATCCACAAAAACGCCACTGCTTCTTGAATGGCTGACAACCAGCACGAGCTCCGAGTCAGGATGTCAAGGTGTGTCTCTAGACCATGTAACTCCCTGGAACGCTTGCATCCCTCACCAGCTGAGAACATTAGGAGCAAAAAGGGCCTCCAAAATAGACATACAAGCCCAGGAAATGTGCAAACAATGAGCTAGTCAGTAATAGCCCTCTGCTACTTTAGCTGGTAAAAGCTGTGCTCCTGGGAAGTGAAATGCTTCCCACACAAAAGCAGCTGATGAGCAAATGGATAAAAAATGAGAATAATAACAGTGTTTAAGAAACTAACAATGAACGAGTAGCTGCCTTCTTACTGTTTTGCCCTTTAGCGTCAGAATCGCTTTCTTGCTAAAACTGGTGGTAGGGAGTTGCCACTTTTCAAAAAGCATTTGGAGGCAAGGTGTCTCTGGTTTTTCAGCAGGCGTGTGACTGGTTCAGTCCCCCTGCATTGCTGAGATGGCCACACTGTGGTGAGCAGAATTGGTAGAGGCTGTCCTCAGGTCCCCATGGGAATCTCATTAGTGTAACCTCGTAGGAACCTGCTTGGGTTCAAGCTGCCGCAATATCTCTGCTGCCATACCAATAATTTCAGACACAGTGGAAAATTGTGCAACAAGGAGTCACAACTCTGTAGGAAAAGCAGTTTTCTGGTAACTGCAGCATCGCTGAGGATGCCAGTTACCAACCACAACAGCTGCTTATCCTGTGCTGGATAACCAAGAAGGCACATTTCAAGGTTGACACTGGCTTTGGGTAGCTAAAACGTGTACAATGTTTATTCAAGTGCCTTCCAACATCTGTTCACTTGTTTTTCACTCTTATTCTTCATATCTTGTACTTTGCTGAGCTACATTTTCTCCAGTTTTAGTTGAATCACATGCACACGTAAAATAAAGAACAGCAACTCTACAGGGTAAAGACAGTACTGTCCAGGTTCCATAAGAAAGGGGGATCTGCATCCAGAAAAACACAGTGTCTAAATGCCAGGTTCAGCACTGAACACATCACAGAGCATGACACTTTGGTGGATTTGCCGAAAAAGGGGGTTGTAATACTTTCTGTTGTTTGCTTGTTTGTTTTATCTTTGATGTGATATTCTTCCACCCATCAAAGTGTTTTTTCAAATAAATAAAAAAAAAGAAAGAAAATGGAGAGTTCTTTCACAAAGTGAAATAAGGAAATGCAGTTTGCTAGGCAAGAGATACACGTCTGAGTGAAAGCTGAGATAGGGAGGCACCCTTCTTTTCAGCATCTGAGACAGGGTGGTGGAGGGCAACAATGTAGATCAGTTAATCATGCTTTATTTCATTAGGCCCTGCCTAAACTACAAAATGCTTCCAAGGAAAAGAATGGCTATTAAATCTGAGATCTAATGAGGGTATGATCAGATTTTAATAACGTGCTTTAACCCAGACACAGAGTGAGGTTAAAGCACTTTTTAAACTGCTTAGGACTTAGCCTGACCCCATCAACAAGGAGCATTTCACACCGCGCCAGGGCTGTTTGAGCTATGGCTTGGGAGCAGGCAGGAGGATCCATGCTATTGAGTTAAGCACGCAAATCTTTAAGCAGGTGAAATTTCAGGTATCTAATTGGATCCTAAGAGGGATTTTCTTGTGAAATATGTGATTCTCCCTAACTTGCTAGGGTAATTATTAGTTCATATTTCACTATGGGGTATTCTTTTCTACTGTGCATGTATATGCTAGGTCTGCAAATATTAAATCATATTCAGATTTAAAAGTTCATGATTGTTCTTTCAGTAAGATACAATAAATACCTCATGCTTTCTGGAGAGAATTCTTATATACGACACTGGTTTTGCTTGTAACACCTGGGTTATAAATGAAATTTTTATTGCGAGACATCAAGGATACAGCAGTCAGGATACAGGATAGTTACTGAGCACATTAACAAAATTTCCATTCTTACCAGCTGCATTGACAGACTGTCTCTACAGAAAAGCTGCAGTCTTTGTCACTGCCAAAAAGCCAGATGCTCAAATATCCTCTTTGCACACTGATGGTCACTGGATGACCAGTAAAATACCCAACATCATGCCCCTCCCTCCATTGACTTATGAAACATAGCCTTTATTTTTATTTTTTTTTGTGACCTTCACCAAAACAGACTTATCTGTGTATTCTTGAAAGTGAAAGCAAAAACATCTAGAAAAAATGATCTGGCTCTGAAGTTTTGAATACAGTCCATATGTCAGAGACTTAGTGAGAGATCCAGTCTGAGACACACTGATAGGGTGTCACTGTCAATATCACTTCCCAAGGTCACCGAGTTGGAACTTCACACAGCGCAGAGTTCTGCTTTTATGTTGGAAAGAAAGCGTCAGCCTACTGAAAATAAATGTTAAGTATGGCAGCAGATTACAGAAGCAAGAAAACCTCTCAGGACATTTTCAGATGCTTCAAGCAAACTGAAGACAGATGGATCAATATTTAGGAATTATTATTATCCGTTCTACAGTTTATTAGTAAAGTCAAAGTAAGTGCATTAAAACTGTTGAAAAGAATGCTAATAGCTTTTCTTACAACAATAATCATCAGAGAATACCATAGTATCATTATGAAGTGCACTAGATTTCTTTTCAAACTGTTGCAAGCTGAAAATTCAAGATTCCTGGTACAGAAAACATCACATCATTAGCTTCTTTAGCCACTAGATCAATTTTCCATTTAATGTGGAATAACTTATGTCACTTGATGGTCTTTAGGGACCTTTTCACAATAATCCACTTGACAAGTGAGGCAGGTAAGCTTTGCAAGATTTTTAATTGATCACTGTTACTATTGTAGACATGATGGAAATGCCATATATAACATAAATACTTTTTAGCAAAAAATATTATTGCTTCAAAATCAGGTGTAGGTGTTAGTCTCTGATTTGGCATAGCCTTGACATAATGAGCCTATGGTTCTGCATATACAGAATATAAATATAATGATGTTTTTATAAGGGTTCCAGACATCTTGCCTGTATATGAAATGTAAATACTGCGTTCAATCGTCAGCCCTTGAAATTGGGTGTGAAGGTGGGATTCTGTTTGGGCCTAAATACAGGCAAGCTTTATTTGGGGGCTATATTGCTATGGGAGTGCAGCTGTTCAAATGCTCTTACCACCCAACAAAGACAGCATTGTTCTGCAGAAATGTGCCTGCCGGCATTGGTGGGGCTCCGGCCAGCTGTAGGTGGGACGACTGCAACAGCAAGAGCCTGTTACTCAGCAGTCCACTGAACGATGCCTGGTGGTTTCTCACAGTGATGATGGACTGCATCTGTCCAGGGGAATGAACAACAGGGAAGCAAAGACCTTGCTCAGACACGGTGTGTGGTGTGGATGTGTACTTGAACTCCTGCAGGGGAAAGCTTGCAACGATTCTTGCTAACATAGGTGGCTGGTGTGGCCTTTGAGACTTCACCAGCATCACTTCAGCAGTAATTCTATTATTCTAATTGTTGATTCAAGGCAATGAACAAAATCCTTGAGCAATTGGACTTAGATGCCCATAAAAGAATACTGATACTCACACTTACACTGACCCTTTATTCAGACACCGTTTGCTCAGGCGCTTCTGGCATGATCTTCACCCAGTTACAAAATGGCAGAATTTGGGGAAAACACATTGATTTATCAAGAGGGAAAAGCCAGTGGCACAGAGTACAAGGTGTAGTGCATCTTGCTCTGTTTGTATTCATGCATGAATTCTAGAAAACAAACCACAGGAAGGAAAACCTCTTGTAGGAGTCCCAAGCTAGCTGACAATTCCTAGTCCCCAGGAAGCTGTTCTGCCTGGAGTTGCCCATAGACACAGATACAGAAAACAGGACAGACAGAAAACTTGACCTGTTGCATGTCATTGCCCCATAAAATTCGTAACCGTGCGGCAATTTCTGAAAGATTAAATTCTTGCTAAAATGCTAAGAACACACAAGAGGCTGTGCAACAATGTTATTTGGTAGCACTGCTATAACAGTTGGAAGTTTCACTAGTGAACTATAAATTCTCCTGTTTTGAGGCATACGGCTAATACTAATCACGGGGAATGAATAGGTTATTATAAAATACTGATAAGAATTTCTAGTCCATTTATTGGCAACATTTGGCATTTTCTGAGAAATAATATCAGGCTAGATGGATCACTAATG
This sequence comes from Gorsachius magnificus, assembly GCA_034008185.1. Lineage (NCBI taxonomy): Eukaryota > Metazoa > Chordata > Aves > Pelecaniformes > Ardeidae > Gorsachius > Gorsachius magnificus. Next base: position 68,856,723 of record CM067081.1, on the reverse strand, counting down.
CAGTCTGTGGTGGTAACATTCATGTACCTGCACAAAAAAAAAAAAAAAAAAAAAACAACTTGATTTGAGGATAACGTCTGATTGCCAAGAAGGTCTTCCTTTGTATTGATTTTTATAGCTATTGAGACTGCACCAGGAGAACGTCAAGCTTAAAAAAAATTTTCTGCAGCTCAGCTAAGGCTATAGACAACAGAGTCGTCACTAGCCCATAAAAATGCTTCTGCAGGGTGGGGGTGGGTGGGTGTGGTGGTGATGGTGTGTTTTTTTGTTTGCTTGCTTGGTTGGTTGGTTTTTTTCCAGAGACACTGGAGTAACGCATGTTAACGTGACAGCATGGGCTGTACCCATGCCCTGGCCATAGCAAGATGATGTGTTCATCTCATTCCCTGTTTAGTTCCCCTTAGTCTGGATGTTGCTACTCTGTTGCCATTGAGCTGCCCCAGCCTTTGGAACCCTATCACCCTCTGTCTTTCTTCCAGGAGTGGCTAGACTTCACCTGAAGTTTTGAATCTGCTACTACCTTATGAAGTTATTCTTTGACTTCAGTTGGTTCGGCCTCTCACCTTGAGGTCCTGGGTGTAGCCACTCTTTGCAGCCCAGCCAAACCTGCCGTCATATTGACAACAGGAGGAAAAAAAGTGTATTAGTAGAAGAGCAGAGGACAGAGAATGAAATTAATTTGATTCTACTCTTTGAAGTCATAACACTTCAAGAGAGGTATCTTATGCAAGGGACTGCATGAACGTGATGCCCTCTTCAGTACTTCATGTTCAAGTTTCCCTGGGAACTGACTTGCTGCAGCCAAGGGCAGAGTATGAATCTCCCCTCCTTACTGCTGCTACCCCAATATCATATCCAGAGGCTAAGCCCTATGACTCAGCTCCCTCCCCTACATTTTTGTTTCTTTCTTTCCTATCATCCTTTCATTACAGAAAATGAAAAGAAAAGACTGTAAGGACATTAGCTGCAACACATGTGGGGATGGAAATACAGAATAAGGTCTTTGGTTTTCACTTTTCTGTATTGCCTGTTAGTTTCAGTCCATATCAACCTTTAAGAATAACAAGGTGCAAAGCTGAGCTTACATGCTGATGTTTTCAAACACAGCTTATTGCCCTAGTTTACATGGACTGCATGTGATTTTGTAAATTGCCTTAGTTCTTTCAGTTCATAAACCCGTAGATCAACTAGTTGGTCCTAAACTAGTCCTCTGCTAGGAATACCTCATGTTTCACTGGAAATGACGGCATCAACTCTGTGAAACTCTCAATCTATATCTTGTTTTCTGGAACTGAAATCAGATTTAGTGGCTTCAGATTTGTGAGTTTGGAAAAGTATGGTCTAGCTATTAGAAAATAAAATGAAGGACATGGGAAATAAGATTACTCATACATGCACACAAATTGATAGAACTAAAATTTCAACAGGGTTATGAATAAAAGTTATTCCCTGAGTTTCTTGAAGTTTCATCCCAGCAGCTACTTTCTTCAGCACCAAGACCACCTCTAATCACCTGCTACATACCGTGAATTTATTTCATACCGTGTTAAATCAACCTCTGTATAGTATTTTTGTTCTCTTCCTAAGTGATATCCTGCCCCTGTAGCAATCCATGTGGCTTTTGCTTTTATTTCTAGAAGTCTCAATTTTCATTACGTATATCTACCAAAGCTGTACTGGGGAGTTTGGATCAGCAGGGAAACAACTTGCTTGAGAGCGACACCTACATGGAACTTCAGTAGAGGTCCCTAACTGAAAGTAGAAAACCACTCTGGGTGAAAACAACCAGGCTTTTTAGCTCAGTGAATTTTAATCCAGAGCTGTTTGGATGCTGTGGTTTGCTTTGTAACCAACACAACCACACGAGCTGGGGAAACACATGAGAAGAAAGAAGTGGGCTTGGGAGACTGTGGAGTGGGAAGAGTGTGTGTGGAAGGGAGAATCGCTCCTTTCTGCAGCACATCCCTTGTGCCACCTGGAAACACGCATTGACAGTGGGAAGCACTCACTGCTGCTTTATGCAACATCTAAAACGTCTCACCTAAGCAAGGCAGACTGGATCCCATCTTTTATTGTTTCACAGCAGAGTGTTTTATTTATGAAAGGAATGTATAATTAAAAAAAAAATAATAATCTTGTTACCACATCTTTATGGAAGCCAGCAACAATTATCTTGTTTTAACCTCCAGGTTTTGTTCCTCAGACTTCCTAGATAATATAAGTCAATTATCAGATGAAGATTTAGGTATTTGTCATTCAGGACTGTGGCACGAGGAATGTGGGGCCATGGTGTAGCTGCATTACCGTGACCCCCGTTCTGCAATCAGACACGGTAAGAGCTTACCCAAGTGGAACTGATTGCAGAGTTAAGACCTAAATTTACCCATTAGAGTGCATAGCAGTGCCAAGGTCCTGATGAAAAGACTTTAACTAAACCCCCTGTTTCTCTGAATATTCTGATTAAATAAGAATGGTTTAGCTTTTGGTTGATTATACAATTTATTGCAAAAATAATTTTCCTCTCATGCAAAGTCAAGGTTAGACTGATGATGTACATTTATACTAAGAAAGCCTTTTTTCTTTTTGTGTCTTCCAATTAGTTCTTCAAGGCTTTCAAGGACTTTTATTTTTACAAACAGAAGCCCTGAAGCTCTGGAGAGTGAGTAGTTTGTCACCTTCAGGTGAGCAGGGAAAAGCACATTAGGCTCACAGAGAGGCTGATGTTCTCTCACCAGCTGTTGCATGCACCAGGTCTCATATGGATCTCTCCTGCCTGGTGGTATTTTGTCTAACTATTATTTGGTTTGAAGAATTTGGATAAAAATACCTCCCTAACAAAGTAAACAAGGAGTGGGGCACACCCAAGTCCTGCAGCAAACGTGCCAAGGATGAGCAGTCATTGCTGTGACTACAGGGTATAGCGGGTAGCACAAAGTGAGATGGGGGCACGAGGGAGGCAGCTTGTCTTTCGGGGTTCAAACAACTCTCCACAGATGGGTTCCTCTGCAAATAAAGAGGTAGTGCAAAGAGGTAGTTTTTCAAAGCAAGCAGCAGCTAAAGTAGGTTCTAGACGGACACCACCACAGGGGCTGTGTTGCTGAAGGAACAGAGAGCAGTGCTGGGCAGACCGTCCGTGAGCTCTTCCCATGCCACAGCAGAGGAGAGGGTATGCAATGGTGGGGGTGGTGAAGCCGCCCAGCCTGCAAAGACGCCGGGAAGTGCAGTGTCTGGGCCAAACTCAGGCGCCAGCCCCTCATTCAGGACACAGCAACCGTGACCACAGCGAACAGTGGTGCAGTCTCCTCTCCGGTGGATGAGGATAAAGTTTCAGACTGCCCTGCCTCATCCTATATGCGTTGGACATAATAAGGGGATTTTTATTTGATATGTGGACAATACTGTTGATTATCATTGGCTTTCCAGATTTATTCCATGTCCCCTTCCGTTCTTCACCTGCAAGAATGTTTTCTTTGTTTTATAGACTTGGTGCTTTTACAAATGAAACTTGGTGTTTGCTAGGAGGAAGTATTACATGAAAAAAGTATTCAGTTTCCCAGGGACCTGGATGAAAAATCAATCTAATACTCTTTGGTATTTATACAAGAAAAAATCCCTAGAAAATTAAATACAACTTTTTTCTTGCCAGTAGCACTAGAAAAAAGAGTGACAAAAGGGGTCTTCTTCTCATTCATTTCCCAATGGAAAGATACTTCATTATTGCTTTTGTAATTATCATCATGCAATCTGAATAATTACAACAATATACTACGGCAAACTACAAATGCTGAAAGGAATTAAGTGTAAAAAAAAATCTAGATAGCATTTTTTCCTTTGCATAATGTAAAAGAAAGTTATATGAAACGCATCTATGTACTTTTCCAAACCAGCTGCTAGTAGTATGCTAAAAAAGCTTGAGAAGTTGCTTCACAAATACTTTTCATAGCCAATATCTAATGGGCAAAAAAAACCCCTTATTCACCCAAGTGTCACAAAATGAGCCGATCATAAATGACCAGACTGCATGAAGTTCATTATCCAATCCACTGACTTTTTCACGAGAATCAGCTTATTTATAGTATGGTGCATCATATCAGCTGCCAAGAGTTTGCATATAGTAGTATTAAACTGTACAGGAAAAAAAACCAAAAACATTTTGTAGCACATTAGTGAGATTCCATTTTTGTGTGTGCCTGACAAATGGCTCCCCTGCAGTTGTCTCAGCATTTACTTGCCAGACAAGACCCATTTACTGCTTCATTTATTGATATGCAATGGAAGCTATAGAATAAGCATGATATCAGTGAATCTAAAGCAGTAATTCACGCAGTTCTTAGAGACATAATGTCTGGAGAGTCTAAAACTAAACTAACTCCAGGAGATGTTTATGAGTATTGTGAATGAAGGAAAAAAAAACCACCCACCCAAGAGCGATAACTTGATGATGGGATTTTAATTTAATTTGAAGCAATGCAACCAAACTGCGTGAGGGGAAGGAATGGAGCGAACAATCAAGTCGCTTAAACAACACTATTTTATCCTGCCATTAAATTGTTATAATTACCCAGTATTTGACCAGATGGCAAGTAATTTCTAAAGTCAGACCAGGTGTTCAAGATGCAGAGATAATCACAAAGCTGATGACTGTGGTGAAACTAATTAAAAAGTGTGTTGCAGTGGCACAGTGGTGCTGTGGTGAGAGAGAGTGACCAAAAATAACAGGAGAGAAAAGATCTGATGGACTACAACAAAGTGATTTGGAAAATAGTAAGCAAAACCAAACAGGATTTAATTAATTTAAATGATCAAGGTCAGAGGAGCACTCTAATAAACTATTAGATAATGCAACCTATTGGGGGCTTTCTGGGGTTTTGTTTCTGTTCTCTAACATAAATGGGAAGACAGAAGTGAAAGGCAGAACTGTCAACCCGATCAGAAGAAGGGCAAAATACGGGCACAGTTGCATATTAAAATGAAATATGGGCACAAAAAATCCTTTTCATGCGGATGAACGCTGATTACATGGCCACAGCTGGAAATTACAGAGAGCTTTATTCATTAAAGACTAACTATCCTCAATTAGGCTTTGCTTTCATGACAAAACAACAGAGTAGCAAAGAAATGAATTGCCGTGCTGTGCCTGCAGCTCCCCTGAACACGCTGCCCCACAGCCTGCAGCCAGCACACTTCTGCTTAAATAGATGCCTTCACCTTTCTGGGATCAAAAATCGATTCAGACATGAGGGGAAATGCATTTAACTGGGGGGGGGGAGGGGGGGGGCGGGGGGAAAAGCAAACCTTAAAAACAACCCCAGCCAGTAAACACCCCACCACATGATACAAGAAATCAAAATGTCTCATTGTCAGCTCGGTGCACGTTGGTCCACCCTGCCAGCTTGGTACTTTGTGATCATCTCTGGCTGGCTGCTCTAAAAATGTAAGTGCGAATGCTCATGCTGTGCCCATAGCCCCGAGGAGAACACTAATTGGCTCCGTGCTATGCCCATACACGAAGCCTGATGCTAAGGGGTCCTAGACACAAGTAAAAGCTCAGACCTATTAAAGACAGCTCTCCATGAGGTTTTTTCAGTCAAGAAAGGTAAGTGTTCCCGGCTGCCCAGCTGGTCATCTCCAGCAGAAGGGGTGCTCCTCTCTGTGCCCTTGCAGCCTGCTCCAGAGCCTGGGGACACCCAGGAGGGATGGGGGTTGTAACATCAACAGGCTGAGGAGAGCCTAAAAATCCTCTTCTTCGGTGAGCATTTATGCCATTACAGAATGACAAAAATTATGCCCACCCCTTCACCCTGTACTGCCACATCGTGCTGATGAAGTATTTTGGCACAGTTGCACGGAGAGCTTCTGCTAGCAATAGCAATTAGGATTCGGAGTCACTCTGCTGCTTGGCTTTTATCTCTCAGAGAGTTTTCAGCTGTGTAAGCTGGTCACACTTTGTGTGAGGAGACTGGTAGAGTTTGCAGTCTTGTCCAGCCCTCCAACATTTGGGAGAGTTTCTCCTTGTTGCAGGTGTCTTTGCCTGCAGAAAACCTGGAGATTTCTTGGTGCAGAGGTGCTACAATTTGAAATAAGAACAGGTAGCAGATGGAGTTGACAAATCAGTTGATAGTCCAATTAATTCTGCCAGTAGGAATTTTGCACATTAGTACTAGCAATAACATCTTGTTGGCCTCTCTCTTGATTGGGGCTGCAGACTGCAGGAACCCTGCTGCTGCAATCACAGGTTTCTTCATACCTTCTCTGGAACGCACAAGGGGTCAATATGTCAATGGCTGTGAACAACTGATAGCTGTGGTACCTTACTTTGTCATCGATGTCCGGAGTCGAATGAGCTGAAAAACACTGTCTGTTAAAACATTATCTCCGTATTGTTTTTATCAGTTCTCTAGCTGGCTCAAACCCAGAAGATTAATTTTTAATCAATTCCTCTTTTTCTTTTTTTTTCTCTTTTTTTTTTCTTTTTTTTTTTTGACCCTACATTTTGGAACTTTTCAGTCAACTCTGGTTGTGATATTGATGTTGGGAACACATTTCCCTCACTGGAATGAGAAAAATAAAGAGCCGTAATTGGAAACAGGAGCGCAGACCCCAGACAATGTTGCAAGTCTATGGAAAACTGTTCACCCAGTTGAAAATACAGCCGCATTCATTCCAGCAGTGCTTCCTCACCACAGAACATACACTGCAGGGTATGTAGCTTTCCAAGTATTTTTAACCTCTTAGGCAACTGGGGGATTCTGGCAAAAATATCTCAAGGCATTTGATATTCAGTTGCAGTTTCTAATGGATATTTTTCTAGGGACGATTGTGAGCAAGTAGCCCAAGGACTGTATCTTCTCTGGAAGCTGGTACAGGTACAATGTCTTTTATCATTATGATTATTTTCAACAAGTTCATAATCTCCTGCACCAGCTATTGTTTCTACGTTGTCTTCCTGCTGCCATACTTGCCCTTTGTTTAAACAAGCAGGAGGGTTGTTATTTCTTGGAAATAGGCAAATAAATATAGGTTTAAGGAATTTGGAAATAAAAGCTTGTATATGGTTTTAATAAGGACACCACAGGCTTGAAGTAAGAACATTGCTAAGTGAGGGAAGAAGACAGCTTCATCTTAATCTACAGATTTTTAATTAAAAGTTAAAGCCCACATACTTGGCCCTCTGTCCAAGCCTATAGTGACCTGAAGGGGTTTTGAAGGGCCATGCAGTCCATTTTTAGTGTTCAATAGGCCCTGCCACCTGCTCACATTTGCATGCAAAAGTGAAGGAAAGGCTCTTTCCCCCTCTGGTCCAGACACATGACAGTCTCTGCTGGCTAGTGCCAGGAAAAATTTTGCAGAAAGGAGGAAGACTAGTTTAAACTCTCCTGTCTTCCTTGACAGGAGAAAGCGGGTATGAATGTAGATTCCCCCAAAGCAGGTGTGTGCCTTGACTGATAAGCATGAAGACGGAAGAAGCTAAAGAAAAGGAATACGGGGAGAGAACAGGAAGGGCAAGAAAGTGTTTCTTATTTTCTTTTTTCTTATTCATATGACCATTTCCTTCTATTAGACATATGCAAAAATAACAATCTGGCTGAATAGGACAAGTTCTTTAACATGATGCTTGATATACCTGTAGGCACCCTTCCTGTTGCCTTTCACAGCCAGGTTCAACTGCAAATGGGCTTTGGCTTTCCAAATCCCATCCCCATGTAAGGACCCTGGGAGCATCTCCCCTCCTGGGGGTTTGGCTGCCGGGGCTCATGGCCAGCTCACAGTTGGTGTAACCAAGGGCAGCCCCCAGCCCATTCCAACAGTGTCTATATTCCTCCTGGGTTTCCTGTCCGTTTCCACCTCTTGTACCCTGTGGGTTTATGTCTAAGTTTCGTCAGGATCTTCTTGTTCACCTAGCAGGCCTCCTGCCACCTTTACTTCACTTCCTTAGTTTCAGGATGGACCATGTTTGAGATGGAGGAGGTGATCCATGAAAATCAACCAGCTTTCCTGGATCCCTCTTCTGGCCAGGGTCATACCCCACAGGACTCTTCCAACAAAGTTCTTGAACCAGCCAAAGTCTACCCCAAATATACAATCTAGAGGTCCTAAGATATCTCTATAGTCTTCTGGGTTATTGCTCTATAGTCTTCTGGGTTATTGCAAGACAGACATGAAGTCACCAGACAGTCACTCAAATTAAAGTAAACTTGATAGTCATCTGGCCCTAAACTCACAGGCATGGCTTAAGATAACACTTACTCTGTGATGCATTTCCATAATTAGTCTCAGTACCTGCTTTGGATTTCCCTTTTCAAAATAAACAGCTAAACAAAATTCATATTTTGAACAATACAATTTCCCATCAGGAAACCTAGGGGCTCCGTGCTGATCCCATGCTGGTTTCACAGAAAAACAGCCCTACTACCTCTATGAATGGCATCAGTCCTGCAAACAGCAAAACACCTGCTTAGCTGTGACAAATCTGTGCTATTTAAAATTTAATGCATGCTCAAGGACCTCAAAAATCAGGCCCCACATCAGATAAGCTCAGTCCAAGTAGATGTAACCTACTGTCATATTTACATATGTTAATTCTGTCACAGAATGGAGAAGAGCGTCTCAGTAGTAACTACACTCATGCTAATAAAACCAAGATGTCTAGAGAGGATAATTACTCTGTGACCTTGCTGCTTCATGGTGAATGACCTTGTAAGATTGGAGAGTAAAGGTGGTTGAAAATGTTCTGGTAGAACGTTTTTCCATTAGAGAATGATCCCAGAATTCTTGCGCAAGAACGTATACGTTGTCCTGAGGATTTTGACACAAAATTATTGACATTGTTTGTTTGAATAATTCTGCAGCTCACAGCTTAATGCGATCACAAAGTTCTGTTTAAACAAGTGCATTGGGATTTGAAATGCATAAGGTACAATGTAAAGTTCAAAGCAAGAAACTAAGAACGGCAACTTTCAATGAAGTCATGTCAATGTTTCTCACACTGTAATTTTCTCTGTGCAATTTTTTTACTTTTCACTCCCAACATGAAAGGTAGAATATTTTTCACTTTTTACTAGAGGTACTTAAAGGAGGGTATTGCCAAGGCAAAAGACAGACCAGCATCTCCTAGACAAGCAAAAAGGTGACAATTTAATTATTTTGGACTTCCTTTTAATTTCTATAATTAAGGCACTGAGCTGATAGCAGTGTTCTTATGGTTTGGGAAGAAATACCTGCATTCTGCAGAGAAAACAGATGATTTATCAAACTCTGAAGATAATCAGCATATTTACATACACACTTTTATGTTTAACTGCCAACTTCTGTTTCCCAATTAAAGTGGGAATTGACTGTTATCTTTAGCTAATTAGTACTTATTTTAGGGAGTGAATACAGAGTAGGTTTCATGGGAAAGTAAACTCATCGGCTCCAAGTAGGGGGGAATATCTTGGTGGCTGAAAGAGAATTACCCCAGATAATGAATTCCTACGTGTTTTGTAATGTAACCTAATGCCTCATGCAGCTACTAAATTCCCAGATGGCCCAGCAGAGGCACATACTCATCAGGTGACATATTAGCCAATTTAAAAGATAATTAGTAAGCACCGCTCTTTCTGTATTCTTTAAGCATTAGGAAGATTCACATTCCAGTCTTTTATGTACTGGCCTCCAATTCAAAACATATGGAGCAATTTCTTTCTTTTTTTTTTCTAGAGGTGCTGCTCTCCTGCTGCTCCCACTGACTTCAGCACATGCTTATTTGTTAAAGATGCTGCCGTGCATTTTTGCTAGTGCAGCTTTGTTTTTCCAAGCATCTTCACTTCTTAAGGTAGTCACACTGTCAGGGTATCTGCTGTTGCAGGTGCCTGTTCCAGGTTTCAGACTAGGGGAAATTTATTATTATCTTTTTTATATCAATAGTCCTGATGCTTTGCTTTACCAAGACAGGTATGATTCAGTTACTGGAGGATGTCAGTGCTCTGGGTTTGTTGGCATTAGGACAAGCCAAAAGTTTGGTAAAACTATTCACCAAAACCAGGAGGCAGACGAGGAGAATCCAGAAAATGAGGCCAGAGTCAGGTTTAATTCTGAACCACTTGGCTCCTCTGGGTTCCCATCTTTTTAGACAATCCGCTAAAAACTGAGTAGCCCCCAAAAAACGGCATGTGTAACTGTCTATATTGCTGCATGAGTCTAGCTCTCCCTTAGGAGATTTAGGCTGGGCAGGCTCTGAACCAAAGGGCACAGCTGCTCTGATGTTAAATAGATCACTAGATCCCTCTCCCCAAAACATCCCAACCTGATTTCCTTCCCCAGGCAGCAAACAATGAAAGGTGTGAAGTATTGGGCCAAGTCTATGGGAGGAACGTGCTGGGACCTGACCCTTCACCATCCAGATTTCAGGCAATTTAGCCTGAATCTGCTTTGCACGCATCGGGTGCCCAACCCTACAGTTAATTTCTCCATAGAATATCCACATCCATTCTACCAACTCTTTGTAATTTGGATCAGGTTTAAGTATAGTCAACATACACAGAATAGTTGCATATGCTGGATTCAGTTGCCTGTCATCAAAAGATCTGTTTGATCTAAACAGATCTTTTGATCACAGCCATTCTTTCCTCCATTTTTTATCCAATTGCTTTTCAGTCATAAGCTTCACTTTTCTCCTGTTTGCTCATACCTTAGTCTCAATTTTCTACCATTAAAATCTTGACAGGACAATTATATAGGTATTATAAATAGTAAATTCCATTTGAATACATTGTCATCCACCTACCAGTTAGTCTCCTGTAAGTGCTTGAGCAGCAGCGTTTAGTAGCAAAATCCTAAACTTACCTCTGGATCTGTAATTATGTCATGTTAATCCTTCATATGCAATTTGGGCAGACCCACAAATATCTCCACCTGTTTGCTCTGCAGTTCCTGCTGAGCTCAGTCACATACAGGGAGAGCAGGCGGCGATCCCACTCCTCTCCCTGAATTCAGGACCTGGAGCTTTTGCAAGATGTTTGTATTTCTGGATGGTTTGGCCTTCACTATGGGCAAAGCACCGTGTGACACAGGAGGGTGTGATTTTCCCAGGCTGCGGCAGGGATGGCACCCAGCTGATCAGCCGGGGTGTTGCAAGGCTTTGCCTGTTTCTTCTCTTCTTTGTTGTATACTTTGATATACAGCAATTTCTTCTCAGCTCTCGAGGCTGCTCTTCTCCAACAGCCAGTAACTTTCCATCACCAAGCTGTTCACAGCTGTGCAGCCACCGTTTACAACCTGTGCCCCAACTTTCAAGTCCTTCACTGTTATCCTAAGCCTAAACTGCACATCAGACTGTCCTGGTTTTGGCTGGGTTAGAGTTAATTTTCTTCATAGTAGCTAGCATAGTGCTACCTGGCAGGGGAGACACCATGATCAGGCAGGTGGTTTTCCCAGGGCGAGGCTCATCCCCTGCACTCCGGGTGTGCTGACCCCTGTGATTTCCCCAAATGCAGGAAACTCGACTGCATAATTTGTGGTAGTGGGGGACTGCGTTCGCGCTCTCCCCTGGCTTTTTCAAAAGCACCGCATTGTGACTGGCCCAGATGCTCCATGCATCCTTGGCATAGACTACCTCAGGAGAGGGTATTTCAAGGACCCAAAAGGGTACCAGTGGGCTTTTGGTATAGCTGCCTTGGAGGCAGAAGAAATTAAGCAGCTACCTTGCCTGGTCTCTCAAAGGACCCTTCGGTTGTGGGGTTGTTGAGTGTCGAAGAACAACAAGTGCCGATTGCCACCACAACAGTGTATAGGCGGCAATATCGCACCAACCAAGACTCCCTGATTCCCATCCATAAGCTGATTCGTCGACTGGAGAGCCAAGGAGTGATCAGCAAGACTCGCTCACCCTTTAACAGTCTCATATGGCCAGTGAGAAAGTCTGATGGAGAATGGAGACTGACAGTAGACTATCGTGGCCTGAATGAAGTTACACAACCACTGAGTGCTGCCGTGCCGGACATGTTAGAACTTCAATACGAACTGGAGTCAAAGGCAGCCAAGTGGTATGCCACAATTGATATTGCAAATGCTTTCTTTTCAATCCCTTTGGCAGCAGAGTGCAGGCCACAGTTTGCTTTCACTTGGAGGGGCATCCAGTACACCTGGAATCGACTGCCCCAGGGGTGGAAACACAGCCCTACCATTTGCCATGGACTGATCCAGACAGCACTGGAACAGGGTAAGGCTCCGGAGCACCTGCAATATATTGATGACATCATTGTGTGGGGCAATGCAGCGGAAGAAGTTTTTGAGAAAGGGAAGAAAATAGTCCAAATCCTTCTGAAGGCCGGTTTTGCCATAAACCAAAGTAAGGTCAAGGGACCTGCACAGGAGATCCAGTTTTTAGGAATCAAATGGCAAGATGGACGTCGTCAGATTCCAATGGATGTGATCAACAAAATAACAGCTATGTCTCCACCAACTAGCAAAAAGGAAACACAAGCTTTCTTGGGTGTTGTGGTTTTTTGGAGAATGCATATTCCAAATTACAGTCAGATTGTAAACCCTCTCTACCAAGTGACCCGGAAGAAGAATGATTTCAAATGGGGCCCTGAACAACGACAAGCCTTTGAACAAATTAAATGGGAGATAGTGCATGCAGTAGCCCTTGGGCCGGTCTGGGCAGGGCAAGATGTAAAAAATGTGCTCTACACCACAGCTGGGGAGAATGGCCCTACCTGAAGCCTCTGGCAGAAAGCACCAGGGGAGACTCGAGGCCAACCCCTAGGGTTCTGGAGTCGGGGATACAGAGGATCTGAGGCCCGCTATACTCCAACTGAAAAAGATATTGGCAGCATATGAAGGGGTTCGAGCTGCTTCAGAAGTGATTGGTACTGAAGCACAGCTCCTGTTGGCACCCCGACTGCCAGTGCTGGGCTGGATGTTCAAAGGGAAGGTCCCCTCTACACATCATGCAACTGATGCCACATGGAATAAGTGGGCCTCACTGATTAAACAATGAGCTTGAATAGGAAACCTCAGTCGCCCAGGAATCTTGGAAGTGATCATGGACTGGCCAGAATGCAAAGATTTTGGAGTATCACCAGAGGATGAGGTAGTACGTGCTGAAGAGGCCCCACTGTACAATAAATTGCCAGAAAATTAGAAGCAATATGCCCTGTTCACTGATGGGTCCTGCCGTCTTGTGGGAAAGCATCAAAGGTGGAAGGCTGCTGTATGGAGTCCTACAAGACAAGTCGCAGAGACTGCTGAAGGAGAAGGTGAATCAAGTCAGTTTGCAGAGGTGAAAGCCATCCAGCTGGCTTTAGATATTGCTGAAAGAAAAATGGCCAGTGCTCTATCTCTATACTGACTCATGGATGGTGGCAAATGCCCTGTGGGGGTGGTTGCAGCAATGGAAGCAGACCAACTGGCAGCACAGAGGCAAACCCATCTGGGCTGCCACGCTGTGGCAAGATATTGCTGCCCGGGTAGAGAATTTGGTTGTAAAAGTACATCACATAGATGTTCATGTACCCAGGAGTCGGGCCACTGAAGAACATCAAAACAACCAGCAGGCAGACCAGGCTGCTAAGATTGAAGTGGCTCAGGTGGATCTGGACTGGCAACATAAGGGTGAATTGTTTCTAGCTCGGTGGGCCCATGACACCTCAGGCCATCAAGGAAGAGATGCAACATACTGATGGGCTCGTGATCGAGGGGTGGACTTAACTATGGATGCTATTGCACAGGTTATCCATGAATGTGAAACATGTGCTGCGATCAAACAAGCCAAGCGGTTAAAGCCTCTCTGGTATGGAGGACGGTGGCTGAAATACAAGTACGGAGAGGCCTGGCAGATTGATTATATCACACTCCCACAAACCCGCCATGGCAAGTGCTATGTGCTCACCATGGTGGAAGCGACCACCGGATGGCTGGAAACATACCCTGTGCCCCATGCCACTGCCTGGAACACTATCCTAGGCCTTGAAAAACAAGTCCTGTGGCGACATGGCACTCCAGAAAGAATTGAGTCAGACAACGGAACTCATTTCCAAAACAGCCTCATAGACAAATGGACCAAAGAGCATGGCATTGAGTGGGTCTATCACATCCCCTATCATGCACCAGCCGCTGGGAAAATTGAACGATACAATGGACTGTTAAAAACTACACTGAAAGCAATGGGTGGCAGAACATTCAACATTGGGATACACATTTAGCAAAAGCTACCTGGTTAGTCAACACTAGAGGATCTGCCAACCAAGCTGACCCTGCCCAATCAAACATTTTATGTACTGTAGAAGGGGGTAAAGTCCCTGTAGTGCATGTAAAAAATATGCTGGGGAAGACAGTCTGGGTTTCTCCTGCCTCAGGTAAAGGCAAACCCATCCGTGGGATTGCTTTTGCTCAAGGACCTGGCTCCACTTGGTGGGTGATGCGGAAGGACAGGGAAGTCCAATGTGTACCTCAAAGAGATTTGATTTTGGGTGAAAATAGCCAATGAACTGAATTGTATAATGTTAATTGCTGTATAATACAGTATAGAATCATAGAATCATAGAATGTTTTGGGTTGGAAGGGACCCCTAGAAGTCATCTAGTCCAAGCCCCCTGCAGTGAACAGGGACACCACTAACTAGATCAGGTTGCTCAGAGCCCCGTCCAACCTGGCCTTGAATGTTTCCAGGGATGGGGCCTCCACCACCTCTCTGGGCAACCCGTTCCAGTGTTTCACCACCCTCGTTGTAAAGAATTTCCTCCTTATATCCAGTCTAAACCTACCCTGCTTCACTTTAAAACCATTACCCCTTGTCCTGTCACAGCTGGCCCTACTAAAAAGATTCTCTCCATCTTTCCCATAGGCCCCCTTTAAGTACTGAAAGGCCACAATCAGGTCTCCCCGCAGCCTTCTCTTCTCCAGGCTGAACAAGCCCAACTCCCTCAGCCTGTCCTCATAGGAGAGGTGCACCAGCCCTCGGATCATTTTTGTAGCCCTCCTCTGGACCCGCTCCAACATTTCCATGTCCTTCTTGTGCTGAGGGCTCCAGAGCTGGACGCAGTACTCTAGGTGAGGTCTCACCAGAGCAGAGTAGAGGGGCAGAATCACCTCCCTTGACCTGCTGGCCACGCTTCTCCTGATGCAGCCCAGGGTACGGTTGGCCTTCTGGGCTGCCAGCGCACATTGCCGGCTCATGTCCAGCTTTTCATCCACCAGCACCCCCAAGTCCCTCTCGGCAGGGCTGCTCTCGATCCTTTCTTCCCCCAGCCTGTACTACATACTGGGGGTTACCCCGACCCAGGTGCAGGACCTTGCACTTGGCCTTGTTGAACCTCATGAGGTTCACACAGGCCCGCCTCTCCAGCCTGTCCAGGTCTCTCTGGATGACATCCCGTCCTTCTGGTGTGTCAACCGCACCACTCAGTTTGGTGTCGTCCGCAAACTTGCTGAGGATGCATTCGATCTCGCTGTCTAAGTCATTGATGAATATATTAAACAGCACCGGTCCCAGTACGGACCCCTGAGGGACACCACTCGTCACCGGTCTCCATCCAGATATCGAGCCATTGACCACTACCCTCTGGATGCAGCCATCCAGCCAGTTCCTTATCCACCAAACAGTCCACCCATCAAATCCATAGCTCTCCAATTTAGAGAGAAGGATGTTGTGGGGGACCGTGTCAAAGGCTTTGCAGAAATCCAGATAGATGACAGCTCTTCACACTCTAATGATTGTAAAGGGCAACGCCTCTGCCCCTCCTTCCTCGCCTGTCCCTTGTGAACAGCCTGTAGCCATCAATAGCTACATTCCAGTCGTGGGATTCATCCCACCAAGTTTCCGTAATGGCGATCAGGTCGTAGCTTTCTAGCAGCACGATAGCTTCCAACTCCTCTTGTTTGGTTCCCATGCTGCGCACGTTTGTATAGAGGCATTTCATCTGAGCTGTCGGCCTCGTCACCTTCATAGCAGAACACCCCTCATTTACTTTGAGGTGTTTCACGGGCTTTTCCTTGTTGGCTCCTACTACCTCAGGAGCCTCCGGCTCATCTCCGCCAGACGTCAACTTCTCTGCAGTGCCCCTGGCACACTGCTGGGCAACAGGTTGAAGGCTCATACTAGCCCCCAGTCCCTCTAACCCTTGCGTTTCATCCCCTAGCCTGTCACTGGCAAGCCCAATAGGTTCCCCTTCCCCCTTCACATCTAGTTTAAAGCCCTGTCAATGAGCCCCACAAGCTCCTGGGCAAAGACCCTCTTCCCCCTTTGAGAAAGCTGGCTCCCATTTGACTTGAGCAAGCCCAGTGCTTTGTAGACCATCCCGTGATCAAAGGACCCAAAGTTGTGGCTATTGACTATTGCTATATATCCTATCAATGGTATAGCAGTAAGAATCGCCCAGATTAAGAAGAATGAATGTTGAAACTGAGCAAGTGCAGCGGATGGAAACAGAACTGACTTCAGCATGCAACAACCCAACACCAGACCCCATCTCTCCATCCCTGAAAGACTGTTACAACAGATGGAGCCCAAAACCGTGGACTAGATGAACCCAATGGACGTTTTAGAGGGATGGTCCATAGACTAAGGGAATGATATCTGTGTATATATCAAAAAATGGGAAAGTGGTGGTGATTAATTGGAATGTATTGTAAGGGTAGGACCTAAGCATGACGTAAATGGTATAGAATAAGGGGTGGATAATGTCCTGGTTTCGGCTGGGATAGTTAATTTTCTTCATAGTAGCTAGCATAGTGCTGTTTTGCATTTAGTACTAAAAGAATGTTGATAACACACTGATGTTTTTAGTTGTTGCTAAGTAGTGCTCAGACTACTCAGGGACTTTTTGAGCTTCTCCTGCTCAGCCAGGTGCATAACAAGCTGGGAGGGAGCACAGCTAGGACAGCTAACCCAAACTGTCCAAAGAGCTATTCCATACCATATAACGTCATGCTCAGGGGGGGTTAGTTGGTCGGTCGCGGGCAGAGTGATCGCAGCTCGGGCAGAGTGATTGCGGCTCGGGGGGGAGTGATCGCGGCTCGGGACGGGCTGGGCATCGGTCAGCAGGTGGTGAGCAGTTGCATTGTGCATCGCTTGTTTTATATATATTCTGTATATTCTCTTACCATTATTATTATCACTATTGTTATCCTTTTCTCTCATTAAACTGTCTCTATCTCAACCCACAGGTCTTTTTTTTTTTTCTTTTCTCCGATTCTCTCCCCCATCCCACTGAGGGAAGAGGGGGGAGTGAGCAAGCGGCTGCGTGGTGCTTAGTTGCCAGCCTGGGTTAAACCACGACACAGACCCAGGGACACCTGGTGCCAAACTCTGGTTCAGACAGCAAACTCCCACAGCGAGCTGATAACAAGCCTAGCAGGACAGGAGAGGGGCCTGGCAGCATGAGGCAGAGTTAGCAAAAAGCCTGTGGCCGCTCTTACTGGGCTTGCTACCTCTCAAACGTGTATGAGGAGTAAGGATTCTTTTCTGTCCCAGTGGTGCACTAATTACACCCCTCCCCAGCCACCCTAAGGAAGGGATTCACAGGCTCCATCCTTTCCAAACTCCGTATTCAGCGGCTGATCATTGCACCAGCTGCTGATGTCCAGCGGCTCTTTGTCCCCAGTGGGAAAAGTAGGAAAAATGGTAGAAAATTCCCTTCCCCACCTTCAGAAGTACCAAACAAGTTCAGCCCCCATAACTTTCAGTGCACTGGCAGGGAGCTACCACTGAAATTTCTCTCTCTGTGCCTCTGCTTGGAATAGGTCCCAGCTGTAATCACCTAGGTGTCTGTTGTCGGTTGCAGAAATGTGGGGAAATATCTGGATTTCATAAGCTGCTGCTTCTGTACTCCTTCAAATTAAGGACAACCATATAGATTTCTGTGAAATGTTGGTGGGGAAAAAAAAAAGGCTCTAAGACTTAAAGCTGAAATTTGTCACAGCTGTGAGTGTATACACAGGCAAGTGTTAAAACCTTGAAAAGGAGATTAAATGTGTAAACGGGAGGCATTTCAAAGAGACAGCAACAGAAGTCCGTGCAGTAAAAATTAGGAATACTACATAAAAGGTGTTATTCTGAAGAGAGAACTTACAGATACCCATGCATGGAGCAAAGTTGAAACAATAATTAGTCTTTTTGATGGACTAGTGGTTTTTCCTGTTGAAAGTACGTTGTTTATAATAACTGGTTTATACTAAGAATATGATGTCTATGGAACTCTAAGGATCAGAGTCAATGGCTCACATATTAGAAGGCAAAGTTTTAACTGTGTGCTGCAGAGCACATAGTCATGATAGGACTTACAATTCACAACAAAATCATGAAACAGGTTTGCTCTCAGATATCTGCGACATTCAAAGGGAAGAGTCTAATAGAAGTTTTGCTGTCCTTAATATCTTCAGGGATCTGCCAGAGGTTTTGAATTATACTGTGCTTACTGAAATAGGCAGTTTCTGGCCCTGAATTTGAGACACACGTTCATTAATAGAAACAACACTGTTATGCTGACTTCCACTAGCTGAGAATCTGTCTCTTCAGGACATATTACATCCTCATGTTGCAATGCAAAAAAATAGACATCAAAGTCAAATCGAGGTGGTGGAACAGCAATGGGTCTGTGCTCAGCGTCGTTGCTCAGGAACAGCTCTGACAGGTGCCCAGTGGGTTCTCTCCTTCAGTAGGAGATGCAGTATTTGCTTCGAAGAGTAAAACCAGCTCTCCCTGCAGTCAGCAGAGACCCACACTGACTTCACTGGGAGCTGGATCAGATACTGGTGACCAGCTCTAAAGTTCAAAGACATTTCATCAATTTTCAGCTAGAGAAGGGGTGCTCAGCAGGAGGCTCAGGCCTTAGGAGTAAATGCATTTACATCTGGTTGGTGAATAATCCTATATAATGTATATTTTGCATTACAATATTTATGAATATGTGTGGTAGGAACGTACAAAGTGTGTAGCAATGCAGTACCCAGAAGAATGAGGTAATTTTCAGCGGATTTCAAATAAAGTTGAGAGAAGTTGAAGGAGGTTTAGTGGTAATACTCTGAAAATCTGTACAGACTACTCTTCCAACATGGCAAGAATTATATATAAGATTTAGGGAATAATTATATTCATTAAATTAATGGATGAAAGCTTATATATTGCAGGAGTCTCCTCCTACTCAGCATTCCTATAAACTATAAATAACAATTTAGTGTGACTCCATAGAGAAGACAGTGCCCTTAATCTTCAGATAGATTTCAAGCTTGTGCCTTCATTAATCAGAACAGAAGGAGTTCTTTTCAACATGTTTTAAATTTTTTTCAGGAAAAAGAAAAGGAAAACTACACATTTTAGGTAGAGGGTAAAAGCAAGATTTCTTTACCAGAACCCCTACAATGAAGAAATAGAGATCTTGTGCACTCCTATATAACAATTATTTAGAAAGAAAAATAAATGTACATTTTGCATCCTGGTGCTAATTTAAGATTCAGAGGTTATAGCTGCTTTCAATTCAGGACAGCCCAAGAGCTGTATAAGTTTTGGTTTTGAGCAAACTTATGGGAAAAACATTGTGAGATCAAGGCAAGATTGGGGTTGATTCTGTTGTGTAGCAACAAAATGTACCATTTCTTCATGTTCTCCTGATGTCCTTTCATGGCTATAACTAATGACACATGTCATGTAAGATCAGCTGAGTTTCAATACAAGAGTGTGATGAGTTGAGACCAGGTTTGAAAGGAGGATCCTTAGGCAAAATTGTATCTGTGCAAGGCAACAAGGAGCTTCATGTTCCAGAGCTTGACCTGTAATTACAACTGTAGGTTCAGATTCAAGTCAAATGATTCAGTATGAAGCACTTAAAAATTTGAAGAGACTATACTTTGAGGTTCCATTACTAAATCCCGCTTCCTTCTCCCCCTTCCCCTACACAGGAGTGCTTTATGACTTTTTTATTATTATTTTCCATTATAAGCCGTGCTTTTCTGGTCTCCTTTCCCTTTTTCCTCTCATAACCCCTGAATGTATTACTTTGTTCAGACATTAAAAAGCTGAAGTATTATAATAAAACTGCTTAAAATCATTGGAAAGAAGCACTGGAGCACAGGACTTTGCATTCCAGATCATAAAACCAACACAAATAATTTAGTTCAAATTGGGAGGACTGTAACTCACTGTTCACCAGAGGGGCCTGCTGCTGATCCATATTTTATGGAATGTACATTTTTAATGAATAAGGAATGGTTTTCCATTTCAAAATGGAATGAAATACTGATTGTTCTGTAATTTAAAAAAAAAAAAAGAAAAAAGAAAAAAGAAATCTCCCACTGCTCTTGGCCGCAATGACACTCTCGATTGCTCATTTCCCTTGTGGGTCAGTTCTGTCGCCTCGTTTTCCCCTTTCCCCAAAGAGCACTATGCACCCCCTCATTTTTCCCTCCTCCTCCCTCCTTCTCCTCCCTCTCCCCACCCCTTTTCCACAGGTACCATCCCAAGATGATTGCTCCTTCCCCCTGACCTGCCAGGGCTGCCCACAGCACTTCCCAGCGGGGTGTTGCCTCCACATTCAAGGGAGGGTGGAACAGACTTTTCTGTATCAACGCTGGTCTCGGCCATCTGTGCTGGACTCCTCCAGACATAAGCTCCCTGAACAGGGGGTGTTATTCAGAAACCAGAACCCCTCTCCATGGATCCACGCACCCTTCTTTGCCCAGACACCTTTGGGCAGGGCAGTCTAAAGAGATGATTGTTACCCATGGCTGGAACAAGTGGGGTTTGTGCTGCAAGCTTCATCTGTCGTTGTGGGTTTATTTTGATTTAAGGTAGCTACTCCACTGTTCTCAGATTGCCTTTCGGTCTTATAAAGGGTGGTGTAGATTGATGGCATTGGCAAAACAACACAAGAAAAGGCGAACTGCAGATGCCAGCTCCCCGCCTGGCCTGAAGAGAAACTTTCTCCTTTCACAAGCACCATACAAATGCCCAGTCATCCATTGCCTAGCAGGAATAAGGGAGAAATTATCCCAGCATCTGGCATGTTGCCAGCGTACCGCAAGGATTCGTATACCATACGTAGCCACACCGCATTTTGTGTATTTTGACTCTCAAACAGTTTCCACAAAGAAGCCACCGTGCCGGGCCTCTTTAATCAGCCACGGGCCCTTTGCAAAAGGGAAGGGGAGGATTTTGAAAGGCCGCTTAACAAGAAGCCTTCCCGCAGAAGGAAAAAAAAAAAGAAAAAAAAAAAACCAAAAACGGAACCAAAAAAACCCCCAAGCCCCCAACCTTTCCAGGGGCTAAAAACAGCTGAAATCAAAACTTCCCCCCGCCAAGCGCCAGCCGCGGCGGGCAGCCCCTCACCGCCGCTCCTCTGCCGCCCCCTAGCGGTGCGGCAGCGCCCCTCACCCCCGCCCCTCCCGGGACGGATCCGCCGGCCCCAGCTGGTTTGCTTTTGCCCCCCCCCCCTTTTTTTTTTTCGCTTCATGCCACAGGCTGCCATATTCTTCCTCTAAAGAAACGGGACCTGCGACAGCACAGAAAACTTCTGTATACGGATTTTGCGCTGGAGTTCGTCTCGTTCCCTTTTCTTTTCAGTTCACAGAAACGGAGGTGGCTAAACCTTTCCTGGCGGTCGCAAAACCTTAAGTGTTTGAAAAGAGAAAAATCACACCATAGTTAGTTCTCCTAACAAAACATAAGAAGATGAATGAGTTAATAAATTCTGATGACAGCGTCTAGGCAGCTCTTGTTGGTCCTGTATTAAATCTGACTAGTAAATGGGATATGGTTAGTCCACTCCACATCGGAGGATGTTTGGATCAGGTCTCCCTGTCAGCTGCATCTCAATTAATTTTGTATTACAGAAAGTAGCAGTACGGAGACCGGCAGCCAATGCAATTATTTACATCCTCCTGACACGATCTTCTGCTGCAACAGCATGTCAAAAATAGTAATTCACATTAGGTGAGTCATATGCCTTCCCTTTAAAATACAGTGTGTGTATATGGCAATGCAGCACCCTAAAACAGACTGCTGCAGGCCTACTGGTTTAAAGCCAAGGTTACTTTGAAATTAATTTAAAGCTTCCTGGCTGACCAGCAAGTACAGCACATGAGACATTTTCCATCCTCCACCACTAAAACACTCATTCTGATCTCAGGTCCATATTCTTTTCTTACTGCAAAGCCAAAGGCAGAATCTGACTTCTTGCATTTGATGAATGCTCTTGCTGGAGCAGGGAAGTAAGAAGCCAACTTGCAAACTACCCAGCTGCCACGAGGTCCAGATCTTTATTTTGGACTGGTCCTTCCTTCATGCACTGTGTTGCCAGTTGTTCACTCATAATGAGTATGTCCGTCAGCCGCATTTCAACAGTCCTACATGGACGTAATTTGGTTTTAGCTCTATGTCATACAGAAGCACACTATTTTTCTAAGACAATACATTGGAAATCAAGAGGGAACACTTAACCAGTTCCACAAGGTGGTATCCCTCTCCCTGATCAAATGTGTGCTTAATACATATAGCAGGTGAGAAAGTGAGTCCCAAGAGGGTGATGAGGGAAGACTAATGCTACTTTTACATCATGGTTAACCTGCAATAAGACTCCATTTAGGCCCGGAGATTTGATGAGCCTTTTCAATTGTACATTTATTCAGCTACAGATTGATTTTAAAATATGTTAGCCAGCTCTTTCGAGGACAAGTGGTGCTTCTAATCAGTTCCACCGCAGAAGTAGATACTGTTTACATACTGTAACTGCAGGCATCCTTGACTTCTGCAGATTTGCATTCCACAGATCTCTGTTGCTTTTTTTCTTCTGGTACTGTTATGGCATTATAGAAGCAGAAGACTCACCTGCCAGCATTAGTGACCTTTTTGTTTTTATTTTTTAATTTTATTTTTATTTTCCTTTATTTTTCTTTTTTCTTTTTCTTCTTCTTCTTTTTCTTTTTCTGCTTCTTTTTCTTTCTTTATTTACTATTGCTCTCTGCTTTGTGTATTCCTGACATGCACAAGTTTTGTTAGAAACATGCTCACTAATTGGTGTTACTGGTTTGTTCTGCTGCAGGGTGTACTGTGAGAACGTACATTTGAGAGAGAAAAAGAAAATCAATTACTTTCTAGCAGTCTGCACACCATTTTCAAATATCTTCTACCTTACATTCAATTCAATATCCCAGAGGAGGCAAGAAACTGGGTGAAAAATGAGTGGAAATAATGTTACTAACCGCAATACTATATGTTACATATATTGTGGGCACATAATATGTATATAGATAGAGTTTTATATATGTATATACTTAGCTCCTCTGTCTTCCAGAAAAGAAGCAAATTCCTGCAGATGGTTTTGATAGTGTTGTAGCGGGACTTGGAACAGCTCAAATCCCCAGGATGAGGCAGCACCTGCCCCAGGGTTTCTAAAGAGAAAGGACACAACTTGAGAGAAAAATCACAAAGAGGCAAAATGGTGCTCCTTGGATTGCCAAACTGTGTCCACAGACAAGGTCCTGAGCCAGATCAGGTGGGATCTGCAAGAAGTTCAACCAGCTGCAGTGGTATTTTGGATAATGCTTGAAAGAAGGCGGAAAAGCAGCAATTTATTATCTGCATTTCAAATTTCAGCTTCAAAAAGTTTCTGTTTTCGGTGACATTTGAATAATAAACACTGTGTCTCATTTTTCCCATGCTGGGGCATCAGGTTAGCTCTGACTCACAGGAGAAAAAAAATCCTCCTATTAGGTAATGGGCATCGTGACCTGCAACTCTCGGCACCTATTAGTCATGAGGGAGAGGACTCCTGAAGACCTATATTACTTATTTCAGCAACCAGCAGTGGAACAGACAGGACAGTTCGGGTTCTGCATGTAAATAAATCTGAGCTGGTCGCTTTTAGGTCTGTAGCTAATTAGGAAATCTGGAAACCTCTGACGCTTATCTACTAACCCCAAGGGACAATCACCGCAAGAGAAGACATGCCCGCACTCTGTACCCAACACGGACTCTTGCTGGGTAGGGGTAGCAAAGCAGTTAGACCTGTGCTGCTGGTCTCTCTCTGCCTCACACAGGTAAAAAGACAGAACCGCAGATGGAAACCTTCCCCATCCCTTTTTCAGGAGCAACCCGCTTAATTTTTTGTCCGGCAGGTGGAACCCTCCTACTTCTTTTTCTCCTACAGATCGACTCGAAAGCAAAAGGCAGGCGGCCACCCTCCTTGGGCTGGCTCAGCTTTGGCCGGGCTACCCCGGTGCCCTGCTCGCTCCTCATCTCTGCTCCCACTAGCACTCTCCCCAACAGGTGGATGGGACCTTCAAAAAAAAAAATAAAATAAAATAAAAAAAGGGAGATCAAGCTGTTTCCCATGGGCTGTGTTTCATTTCTCGACCACAAATGAAACTCTGAAATACTGTGAAAATAGAATGAGCCATTCAACTCCTTTGGTAAACGTGTGTTTGTTTTCCCTCCTGTCTGTGGGTAAGGAGGGTCATCCGTGAAGCTCTATGTTATTAGCCAGAAAGGATTCGCACTGACCACATCAGTATTTTCCCAGCTTAGCTACATGCCTCTCAGGCATCCTCTTTTCCAACAAGCAAGACAGAGCCTCCTTAGGTCCCACAATAGGGGATGCTTTGGCTTGTCAAATCGGGAGGTGCTGCAAGGGACCATAATCATGCGCAGCAGCTGGGAAGTGGACCTCTGAGCACAGAGTCCCCGCCAAGCATCACATCCCCATCCACAAGCGCAGGGTGTCCTGCTCTGCAAGATGAGGTGCTAGTTACAGCCAGAGGGTGAGGCTGAGGGGTATTTCTGAAACGTGCAATTGCACGTTATCAGAAAAGGGCTGATAGCTCTGTGCTCCAAATATATGAAGTTAAGGTCTGGCTGAGGAGGAATACAAGGCAGGAGCTCAATGGGGCGTCCACCCTCGCCACCTACCTCACCTCTCCTGCAGTCCCTTCTTTCACCAATGGAGGGTGGACTTGGTTCTGTGCTGTGATCCCTCTCGGGTTCCCAAAAAAGTTATCATGATTCAATTAGTATCTGTCCAAAGAGCTCAAGGCCACTGATTAGAGCTTTATCCTTTAAAGACTGAGCATTCAACATCTTTCACACAGAGCTTCTTATTTAAGCACAGCTTTAGACAATGTTTTTTTCAGTTTTGTTCCTTTATTATTACTTTGCTTTCTCCCTCTCCTTTTCCATGTTCCACACAAGGATTGGTTGACTCTTCTCCCTTTGAACTCATCGCAATATCAGAATATACGTTCTGCTTGTCACTAAAATAATAAATTCTTTCCCTTGATGTTTTCACCTGTCAATTAATTGCTATTTGGTAGCTCTGATGAGCCTTTTCTTCAGTCAAGTTTTTCTTCTTTTTTTTTTTTTTTTAACTTTGTGTATAAACCTGTCCCTCTCACCTCTGGAGTCACGTTAACCATGTGCAACCAACAAAGCCTAGAGTCAACAGAGTCATGTGGGACGAGAGGCGTTGCTTCCCAGCACCTGATACATGCCCTCACATTCCCCCTTTCCCTTCCATCCAGCTGCATGTTCTACCAGCCTTTTCTTTTTAAGCTATATTGCATTGCAAATACTTACCAGTACATCCTCTTTGCTTTTAGCATTACTGCACCAGAGGTTTTTCCTTCCCATTGCATATATGTGTGTCAGCTTAATTTTTCTCCAGATGGATTAGCTTCATGTTTCCAAGTTCAGCACCGCTCCTTCCCCAAGAATGCTTGCAACTGCTCCCCAGTCTCCTTTCTGTGAAGCTCAATCACTCCTAAGGGCTTCACTGTTTAATGTTCCTATTCCTCTTTTTCTGTTTACCTTTCTTATCTAAGACAGATCCATCATTTCCTGGCTTGCCTCAAAAGAACAGATAATGTAAAGAATGAGCAACCTAAGTTTTAAGCTCTTTGGGAGTTTTTACTTCATTATTCATTGTTCTTCAAGAGCTAACACTTTATTTTTAGTTATTAAAGTTCAGATTGCCTCCACAATTACATTTAACTGCATGACATACAGAAATAGGTTTTATATAGTCTTCTATAAAAATTTTTGTTTTCTTTTTAAGTGCTTAGTTTATGATGATTTTTTTTACTTCATCACTGCAAATTATTTTATGTTTTATTACAGTAGAATGTTGTTTATACTTTGCTATAAGGTATTTATATTTTCTCCTAAAAAAATTTTAATATTATTATTGTTCATTTTGTATGACGGGGTTACAGCTAAGATTTTTCACTTCCACGCTCTGATCTTTTCTGACTGACTAATAGCTGGACCTAAATTCCCACTGTGTTCCAAGAGAGAGCCTTAAGAAACTCATGTTAGCAATATTACTCAAGTGCAAAGGTATTTTTTTGTGGAAAAATGTATATTCACATTTGTATATTCCATGAAATATGATGTGTACCCCATGAGAGAAAAAGTATATTCAAGACATACAAGAGTTATATCATCATTCATCTGAAGTTATTAAATTCTGGGGAGCTAGAGAGCCTCCATTGTCCTCTACTCCAAGTGACCGCAAGTCTCTGAGCTTGACTATAGACAAGTCTCCTGCCCACTTGGCTTCCAGCTCTTTACTGATGCAGCCAGCTCTGCCCCCCATCTGTTTTTTTTCTTTTGGCATTTCTGCGTGTTCTGAACTTGTAAAAGGTCTCTGACTGGCAGCATCAGAAATGGGAGATCTGTATTTATTCACATAACGAGCCTAACACAAGTAGCAGCACCAGTGCTGCTCTGATGCTGGCTCTGCTACAGAAAGAACAAGTCCAGTCCCTCCCTTCTATGCCAATGTATAAATTGTCTCAAGTCCAGTGGGAGATGCACCATGTAAACATACAAAAAGCGGAGCCAACTATCATGAAAGCTAAATATATCCTTAGAATATGTCACTAAAGGAAGGGTGTGTCTGCTGAAGCTGAAGTCACTTGCAAGGGAAAGGGAGAACCACATGTGACAGATGGCAGATACAACATTTGGTTTATGAGCACAAGAATAAGATATCACTGCGTAAAGTAAAATATTGATTTGTAATGTGTTAGCTCCACTGTGGTAACTGCTTGTATTTACCACAAGATAACTGAGAGGCAGCTCATCCCAAAGTGAGAGTGAGATAAAGCTGCCCCACGTTTACCGATGAGGCAGGATATGCCAACAAGCAATAGCAGTGGAACAGCTAATAGTAAATCCACTCCCTCCTGAATGCAATGTCCATGCCTGTAAAAATCTCCTGAGATGTGTACAAACCCCTTGATGATTAGGATGTATGAGAGTCTAACCTGAACTGGAAGCAGGCACCTATCTTCAGTAGCCGGTTCTGGATATAGATTTGCTCATCAGCTCATTCGTAGCAACCACCCAATGTCTGCAAGATGTTAATAACTTCTGCATATGTTAGGTTTGAATTGTGAATTGAAAGACAAATAATTTTCCTGGATCATCCCTTACTCTTTACTGGCTTACTTTTTCTGTGAATTGTTGCTTTTTGTGGTTAGATTTGGAGGCAGAGGACAAAGTAAATAGTTTTCTTTTGTCCTTTTTGCCTTTCCCCCTGTAGATATAAAATATATTTGGTGGGATCCAAAATCGTTATTCATAGAGGTGGTGAAAAGCTGGTTCTGTAGTGAGTAAAGCTGGAGATCTCACTGGCAGTGCTGGTGCACAGCAAAGAGGTCTGGGCACCGATGAAACAACGGCAGAAACATTAGCAGTATTGGTGGCTGCTGATCAGACCTGAGAGGAAGCTGGTCTGCTTTCTGTGCCACGTTTGCACACATAATAATGACCTCACCACCGAAGATTTCGCTCTGTGTGCTAGACAGAAACATCCCTTGTTCATTCCTACTGCAGCCATTGCAGTGAATGCCCACTCCCAGAAGCAGAGACCTACGTGGGTCTGGACCCCCCGGCTGCTGGACCCAGCCACAGCAACCTGCATGGACTGTTGGGAATAGCTGGGCCGCGGCTCCATAAGACATCAGTGTTTTGCTACTTGGAAGCACGTTTAACACCATAAGGACTAGTGAAGGAAATACAGGTCTGAGGGAGATGGCAGCCTCCCCAGACTATAAACTTCCAGGTGTGGACAGGCTTGTGCTTTTACA
Source organism: Gorsachius magnificus (assembly GCA_034008185.1). Taxonomy (NCBI): domain Eukaryota; kingdom Metazoa; phylum Chordata; class Aves; order Pelecaniformes; family Ardeidae; genus Gorsachius; species Gorsachius magnificus. The sequence goes on along the minus strand of CM067081.1, from coordinate 68,828,664 downwards.
GTGCTGTTGCTGCCACAGCCCTTGCCCAGTGACTAATATTGAATAAATAAAAGGGTTGTGCTGATGACCCTGCGGGGTAACCTGTTGAAGTCACCAGACTGGTTTCATCTATGTTATTTCTGCCCAGCCAGATACATTTCTATCCTCTCCAATGCAAATTAATAGAAGGATGCTTGTAGTCTAGTATAGATTAATTTCCCTTCACTAACTAGGTTTCGTGCACTATCCATAAAGCTAACCACATTCTATCCATAAAGCTAACCACATTCTAAGCTTCATAATATTTTACAAAAAGGAGCCACCAATTTGTTGCATGCTTTCCATTTAAAAATGACCATAGTAAAAATGCAACAAGAGCTGCCTATGAGAAAAACCCTATCACCTTTATATATCACAACCTTGACTTTTCCAATAGTCTTCTCCGTTTTTCCCACAAGAAGGATGCAATATGGCACATCTGTATGACCTTGTTATCCCACTACCAGATGGCATAAAGGGCTTAAAAACCCAGTGTTACTTCTCACAGTGCTCCTCTAAATAAAAGGCCCGAGGAAGGAATGAAAACTATACCCCTCTTCTCTTTGCTTTCCTTGAATGAGCCAGGGAATAGAAGCCGTGTCAGGGTACCTCTGGTAAGAGAATTAAGGAGTGAACTTCCCATCCCTGCCCCCTTGCACCCACTCAGGGAAAGGAAGACCTGTTTCCAGCAAACACTGAGGAGAAGTGAAGAGCAGTTTTTTGCCCACCAGCTCCCTTGGAGGTTATCCCTGTGTGACACTGCGGGAGCAGCCTCCCTTCCCGGAGCTGTGGGTGCTGCTTGGTGAGTAATTGCCTTCGCTAATTCCAGGCTTTTCACACTCTGGCAGATATCATACACTTGGCTGTAATCTACACCAGTCTCAAGTGGCTCTTCTCACACAAAAAGTCTGGAATCACAGTACCTTTAAACTGCTACTTTCTCTTTCTACTGCTGAAGGAGTTTGAGATGCAGCCAGATGCAGCGATGCCCTGTGTTCCTCATCAAGGGAATCATAGAGTCATAGAATGTTTTGGGTTGGAAGGGACCCCTAGAGGTCATCTAGTCCAAACCCCTTGACCCCAGGCTCAACGCTGTAGATGCATAGCTGACCCCTGCAGACATCATCCTGCAACATCGTTTCCAAATAACACAGCATACAAAAGCCCCTCCAGTCTGTCAGAGGCACAGAAATCTTCTTTGGGGTCCAAAATGCAAGTCAGCAGCAGGACGAAAGGATCTGTGATAGCATCTCCAGTTGCATCCGCTTGCTTCCACTGCCTCTAGTACTTCATTGCTGCACCATGCTGGGCCTTACCTGCAACTATTTGTGGCAAATCCAATGGAATTCTCAGAGATTGTATGGTAATATAGTCTTCCACAACCCACAGTACAACTCCCAAAGAGTATGCCTGAAACACAGAAATATTCTTAAATATAATGGACAGACATAAAAGTAACCACACCAGTATGATCCTTTTACCCCTCCCCTGTTTTAATTAAATTTCAGTATCTCAAAGCAAACAGCAAATGATTCTTATTACTCCCTACTGTTACTGCAGGAGACTGGCATCTCTAAAAACATCTAACACCCAATGCTCTATCTTAAAAAACACTTGGGCCAAAATTTAGCTCTTTGTCATGAACGTAAAACAAAATAATCTGGACAACAGGGTATTTGTTCAGAAATAAACTTTTGTAAGAAACGTGAACAAGTGAAACATTTTGCAGGGCTAGACGTCATTGACTGATTAGATAGACAAGACTTCTACCTGCGGGGAACAAAATATTCTAAAACAGCTTTGCCTTTCTATGATGAATAAAAGCTGAAGAAATCAGCATGTGGCTACAAAACACCCTGAATTTTCCAGAGATTTTGGGAGTTGTCAAAGCAGCTGAATTATCCCAGTGGAGTTTGGAAGGTACCTATATTTACCCTTCTGGGAGCTAATCACAGCTCTCCTAGCAGCTTCTCACTCCGTTAATATAAAGCAGATATACAGTCAGATCCAGTGTCACACACTAACCACTTACGCTTCTCACCACCTCCATGGCCTCAAACATTTCCATTAGGAAATCATTTTATGATACCTCATTCTCACCTATGCTGAGCATCGCACATCCCTGACAGAAAAGCAGCAAGGATTTTTTTGGGGGGGGCATAGGGGGGAGTGTATTCTGCTGATGAGATCACACCTATTAACAGGCAGGCATCTCTCTAATGGGGTGTCAGTAAATAAAGTGACTCCCCAGCCCACTCAGGGAAGTGGGTGGTAGGAAAGGGATGGGGAGCTCTTCTGCTGGAGGCAAAGGCGGGTGAAATGAGGCCAAAGCACCTCTGCTTGAGGAGGTGAGATCTGTGCCAAGGGCAGGGGGAAGTTGTCCTGCCTGGGGCGGGAGATTAAAATAGGGAGCATGTGGCAGTAAGGGCACAGGGAAGGGGTGGCAGCGCTGGAGCCACGGCAGAGCGACAGGCGGGCAGGGAAGCTGCTCTCCCACCGAGCTCTCCTCTGCACCTCCATCCCTCTGCTGCTGAGCACAGCTTTCCCAGACAATTCCTATTACCACCTGGTGATTTATAGCCATCTCTCCCTCAGATGAACCAAAACACATGTCTCTTCTGATGGACTGTGTTCTGCAAAGCATGAGGTTTTACAGTACAGCTGCTATGTGTTATCCCCCACAAAGCAAATGTGGGAATATTTATATGTTTTTTTAATACAACAAATATATTTCCCTAGATGCTCTTGACTGAATGTGTTGCTAATAGGAGTGTGTTCAGCTTTCCAGAATAAAATGCCTTTAGAAAAGAGAGAAAATATTAAAAAGCTCAAGAATCAAAGGTGATTTTTAAAAAGTAAAACAAGCTTTCAGCTGCATCTGTGATTCTTTCTTCTCACAACTGCTCTAAAATCTACATTACAAAATTGCTCATTAACTCCTTCTTCTTTGCACTGGTTTTGACTGGGATAGAGTTAATTTTTTCCATAGTACCTGGTATAGGGCTGTGTTTTGGATTTGTGCTGATAACAGTGTTGATAATACAGGGATGGTTTTATTACTGCTGAGCAGGACTTACATAGAATCAAAGCCTTTTCTTCTCCTCACCCCACCCCACCAGCGAGGAGGCTGGGGGGCACAAGAAGCTGGGAGGGGGCACAGCTGGGACAGCTGACCCCAACTGACCAAGGGGATATTCCATACCATGTGACATCATGCTCAGCATGTAAAGCTGGGGAAAGAAGAAGGAAGGGGGGAGACGTTCAGCATTTGTCTTCCCAAGTCACCGTTATGCATGATGGAGCCCTGCTTTCCTAGGGATGGCTGAGCACCTGCCTGCTGGTAGGCAGCAGTGAATTAATTCCTTGCTTTGCTTTGCTTGTGCACACAGCTTTTGCTTTCCCGGTTAAACTGTCTTTATCTCAGCCCATGAGTTTCCTCACTTGTACCCTTCCAATTCTTTTCCTCACCCCACTGGGGAGGGGGAAGGGAATGAGCTAGCGGCTGGGTGGTGCTTAGCTGCCAGCTGGGGTTAAACCACAACATTCTTAAACGTGGCATTACCCAGAGGAGATGGGTCATATTAGCTGTGGTAAGTTCAGCACAGTAATGGAAAGCAAGAAACACCATGCTATATGAGCAGGCATCTGGTATGCTAACAGTTGAATATAAGCCCCACTAACTGGGCTGGAAGCTAAGTCAAATATTAAACAATACAAGTTCTAACACTCAGGTGTTGGATGAAAACTTTGCTCTATTTATTTCAAAGGTTATATGAGCATGCACCTTAAATGTCCATAAGGTAGTTTCCATTTGTACAGCTTGTTTACTAAGAAGTGTTAATAGATGCTAGGAAGTCAGACCATTTCTTGTGAAATGCACCTCCTTATAATGCTTTTTTAAATTTGAATTAAACAGATTACCTCAATCAGTTCCTGGATATATAACTCGATGCGTGTTCTTATTGATTCTCAGTCTCACAGAAATGAAGGAAGAATATTTCATTGTGAAGAATAAGACATCCCAAAGAATCTGAGAATCACCCAGTATATCTTAACCACTTTAGAGCAAATGCTTTCTTGACAGTCCGCTTTAGAAATTGGTCACTTTCACATTTCTATGTAATTGAACACTCATAACTTGTCAATATTTTTGTGATCCTGAGTCACTTGAGCCTTCCTGCTGCTATCAGCAGGTTAGTTTTCTTGACTAAGAAATGCTTATGATATTACGTGCTAAAGTGCTATTCTCCACATAGCTGGCACTTCCTATTATTGACAGGGCATTACTGACCATCTCCAGCTGCCGCCTTTGTATTTTGTCATGTATGTTACCAACGTGCAGACTGCTTCTCCCATGCTTCACAACTCTGCTGTTATCCCAGACTCGAGTCTAAAGGACTCCTGCTCTTGTGCTCAGCCCTCTGTAATCCCCCTTCCACATTTTATTTTTCCTAGTGAAATGAGGCTACTCCTACTTCTTTGGAGATCTGCAATACTTTCAAGGCTTAGAAAGTGCATCTAGAATAACAATATCTAGTTGCTAAATATAAATGAGTAGCTTGCTTTGAAATGTATATATGTGCTACAAATAAACATCATTCTCAAACATTTAGTAGAAAGTGTTGTAAATATATATGTATGTGTTTTGTGTCTGCTAATGAATTTTAATTAGAAAAGAGTTTAAAATTTCTCAAGTTTCAAGGTAAGTTCTTATGATTAACTTCTCTATTGGGCTATCTTGAAATAAAATCTAGGCTCCACTGAAAACAATGGCAAAATTGACACTGAATTCAGTAGAGAAAATATATCAATCTTTTATCTTTAGCTCTCTATATTGAGATACACAAAATGCAAAAAAAAAGGGAGAAAAGAAAAATTAAAATTATAAACCAACTGCAAACCAGCTGCAAAAGGGCAAGCACCATTCTGAAAATATTAACCCAAGATTAGAGACTCTGACATATGGAAGTAATCCACCTGATATCCTCAGCTCAGATAATCATCATAGTGGAGTACTGCATTTTGCCTCAGGCACAAAATTTTGAGGAGGATAAGAACTCATTGAAGAGAGAAAAGCAGAGAATGACCAAAGGCCGTATGACTTTACCCATGAGGAAAACAAGCATACATTAAAATAATTATAAAAGAAGAATGAGATGACCACTTTACAGTACATAAAAAGTTGTCTTGGGAAGGAAGAACCTCCTCTTCACTGGTAGGTAGCAATGTGCTTAAATAAAAAAAAAAAAAAGAAGATTATGGTTAGACAGTAGAGAACAGATTCTAATAGTAGAGACAAGGCCTGGAATAGATTGCTTGGAGACATTGTCAAATCAATGACAGCTCTTTGGGCAGACACTGCCCAAATATTTTTCAGAGGATATGTAGGTATAGTTAATCCTACCTTGCAGAAAGGCATGAATATTTTTTTTTTTATTTTGGCCACATTTTTTCCTGTGATTCTATGTTCTTAATTTTAAACATAATCTTAACATCTGCTAGTTTCAGTGGGTCGTTGGTTTGTACTAAAATGGTTTCCTGAATTGAGACAAACCCTGAAAGAGTAAATTCATTTTTAAGCCTGTGGATGCCAGGCATTCAATATCAAAGAGCATTTTTGAAGATTTCCTAATCAATACAGTTTTCAGGTAGCACTAAAGGAATTAGGTGATCAGCTGCTACTAAATTTGACCAGATCTGTGTATTGAACATCCTCTGAACAAAACAGATCTAAGAGGTACTTAAACATATTTGAAGATATTTTTGTTAAGAGAAATTCCAGCAAATTCAGAAGCTAAAGGCTAAATCAGAATGGGAAACAGACTAAATGGCCACTTGAAGTGCCTTCTTGTAAATATACCTTTACAAATAAGAATACACTATAATCTTTACATGCTTGCTTCTACTGCTGGCTGCTTGCTCCTGATGTCTTCAAGTGATGCAGGAAAGTTTGCATTTCCCAGGCTGTGTTCATATCACAGAATCACAGAATCACAGAATGGTCGGCGTTGGAAGGGATGTCCAGAGATCATCTAATCCAACTCCCCTGCTAAAGCAGGCTCACCTAGAGCAGGTTGCACAGGACATTGTCCAGGTGGGTTTGAATATCTCTGGGGAAGACTCTACAACCTCTCTGGGTGGCCTGTTCCAGTGCTTTGTCACCCTCAAAGTAAAGACGTTTTTCCTCATAATCAGGTGGATTGTGCCCATTGCCCCTTATGCTGTCCCTGGGGACCACCGAAAACAGACTGGCTCCATCCTCGTGACATCCACCCTTAAGATATTTGTAAGTGTTGATGAGATCCCCTCTCAGTCTTCTCTTCTTCAGGCTAAACAGACACATCTCTCTCAGCCTTTCATCACGAGAGAGATGCTCCAGTCCCCTCATCATCTTTGTAGCCCTCCGCTGGACTCTCTCTAGTAGTTCCTTGTCTTTCCTGAACTGGGGAGCCCAGAACTGGACACAGTACTCCAGGTGCAGTCTCACCAGGGCAGAGTGCAAGGGGAGGATAATCTCCCTCGACCTGCTGGCCACACTCTTCCTAATGCACCCTAGGATACCATCGGCCTTCTTGGCCACAAGGCCACACTGCTGGCTCATGGTTAACTTGTCCTCCAGGACTCCCAGGTCTTTCTCTGCAGAGCTGCTTTCCAGCCGGCCAACCCCTAACTTGTACTGGTGCATGGGGTTATTCCTCCCTAGGTGCAGGACCCTACACTTGCTTTTGTGGAACTTTATTAGGTTCCTCTCCATCCAATGCTCTAGCCTGTCCAGGTCTCACTGAATGGCAGAGCAGCCTTCTGGTGTATGAGCCACTCATCCCAGTTTTGTACCATCAACAAACTTTCTGACGGTATGCTCTGTCCTTTCATCGGTCATTGATGAATAAGTTGAATGAGACTGGACCACAGTACAGATTCCTGGGGAACACTGCTAGCTACAGGCCTCCAACCAGACTCTGTGCCGCTGATCATGGCCCTCTGACCTCTGCCATGCAGCCAGTTCTCAATCCACTTCACTGTCCACTCATCTAACCCACACTTCCTGAGCTTACCTATGAGGATGTTATGGGAGACAGTGTCAAAAGCCTTGCTGAAGCCAAGGTAGACAACATCTACTGCCCTCCCTTCATCTACCCATCCAGTCATGCCATCATAAAAGGCTATCATATTGGTCAATCATGATTTCCCCTTGGTGAATCTCTGTTGAATACTCCTGATAACCTTCTTTTCCTCCACATGCTTACAGATGACATCCAGAATGACCTGTTCCATCACCTTTCCAGGGATGGAGGTGAGGCTGACTGGCCTACAGTTTCCTAGGTCCTACTTCTTGGTCTTTTTGAAGACTGGAGTGACACTGGCTTTCTTCCAGTCCTCAGGCACCTCCCCTGTTCTCCACGACCTTTCAAAGATGATGGAGAGTGGCTTAGCAATAACATCTGCGACAGCTCCCTCAGTACTCATGGGTGCATCCCATCAGGGTCCATGGATTTGTGGGTGTCCAGTTTGCCTAAATGATCCTCCTCAACCAAGAGAAAGTCCTCCTTTCTCCAGACCTTCTCTCCTACCTCCATGGTCTGGGATTCCTGAGGTCTTTGAATAGAGATGGGGCTTCGTCTCCAAACTTTGATTTCTTCATGATCACGAAACTGTGTACAAAGAACCCAAACTTCAGGTAATGTACATAAACAAAGTACCACAAATGCCATGGAAGCATAGTAATTCAGAGCAGTGGAAGATCTAGTCTAAAACTGTAATTTGAATGGGGGAAAAGGGCTCTGCTAAGATTTATTAATCTTGCATAGAGGAATAGGATTACTATTTTTGTTTAGTGTTTTAGTGGTTTATAGGCACAGATAAAAGTCCTTCTATAAGCACACCTATTTGATAAGAATAATTTCTTCATTAATAACTCCCCTAAAAATTTGCTTGCATCTCAGATTTTGAGAATAGTGTACACATAATCATTTGTGTTACTGCCACAGCCTCTGTTTGCTCAGTCGATGACTATGTTATTGTTTTTCTGTCTGCTCATCTATACAAGTGAAATTATCTTGCCCTTTTCTCTTTTCTGCATGTTTCCTCAGATCATTTAACAATGAGCTATGGTTTCCACATAGCCCTTTCAAAAAGGACAAAAAGGGGAAAAGTATGGGGGAGGGACAGAAAACTGAAAAGTCAGTGTCAGATCCATATGAAGTAATTTCTTTGATGCTCAGTTCTTCCAAACATCATTGTTTCTATGGGGTCATACTTCAGTGATTCATTACTGCAATTTTGCTTTATTTTAATCTGGAAATGCTGAGGCTGTATTTCTCTCTGAAGAAAAAATAATAAATAAAACAAAACAGCATTTTTATTGTAGTTACCATTAAAATGCACTGAAGATTACAAAAAGCAATTAAATCATTCAACTCCCACTCCGTTGACCTTTTTTAAAAATATTATTTACAATAATATTGCCACCTTATTCCTGAATAACCAAAATTGTGTGCAGTTGACTGCAGTGAGGGCCTTCTTGAACTCTGCTACTGGGTCTGTGCTGGAGTGTAGCCCAGACAACAAGCCTGCTCAAGGGACACTCATAGTTTGGTATCACCTCCACATACCTGAAGGTTGGGGTACCTGTGCCAGTAGTTGCTGATTACCCCTCTTACTGACCAAGAAAATGGGTAGGAGATTGGCATGTAGCTCACACCAACTATCAAGACATTTTATTTCTGCTTCTTGGATAGCCCAATAGCATATCGAAGCAAAGCCAGAGCCAAAGTGGAAGGGTGCCTGCCTGAGGAGGCAATCCTCCCTTTCGCTGTGCCCCTCAATGGGCACCTGTGTGCCTGCCCTGACCCAAGGCAGCTTGCGTGCTCAGTCTGACACGTCTAAGACATAAGTGAGTTCCACGGGCTGAAACAAATAATAAGTATTCAGTTCCCTAAGTGGTAACATGTTAGTCTGTAAATTATCTATGACACTAAATTGTAAATGATAACCGAACAGTGTATCTTGCTGTGGTAGTATTTTGAAAAACCATAAATAGCTGACTTTCTTTTTTATTACATGCCACCTACATAACTTCATCAAATTAGCTTCCAGTGTTGCAGGCCCTGGCACATAAAATAAGAATATTTCTGTGGTCTGTGACTCTTCCCTCTGTGCGAGTGAACTAGGAATAAATAGAGTAAGGAACAAAGCAGGAGAAGGAATGGCCCAACAGCATAGGCTGGCTATTGAAGAGTGGGTTGCAGTCTAGACGTAAAATAAGATTGTCACAGTTTCCCCTGAAGCAATGTAGAAGCAGAGAACCAAAATGTGGCCATTGTTTTTTCTTTATACGCTGCTATTACACACAGCTATGGCCTACTCTGTAATGAGAGGAAATAATATTGTTAGGAGGAGAATCACATGGACAGGAAAAAGGAGGGAGAGGAGAGGAGAGGAGAGGAGAGGAGAGGAGAGGAGAGGGAAAGATGAAACCTTCTCCATGATCCCTGATGTCCCCAGGTGGGTCTAAATTCTGTGGCAAGAATTGTGGAAGTGCTCAGGGTAACAGACTGGAAATGCCACAGCAACTTCCTTATGATAAAGAAGTAATAATTTTCCAGTATTAAATGTGAGCTTTACAAATAGATCAAGTGGAACAGTGGGCCTTTTCCATTTGAAAAAAAAAATAAAAAATCAGTCTTTCTTGTACATTCTTGTCATTATCAGATTCAGTTCTAAGCATACCATAGACATTAGTAAAATGTCTAGCACTCTGGCACTAAAAATGAGTATTCCTGACAATGGCAAATATGGCAAAACCTACACATGGCAACACGTGATTCAATCCTTTCTACACCAAGAAATTTGTTTGTATTGGGTTTACATAGCAAGGTTTTGATAGCGGGTGGGCTATCAAAATCTGATGGCATCAGAAAAGCTGATTGACTGCATCAGAGAAACTGCCCTCTTGCCAGAGGAAAAATTGAAAGTTATGGCAACCGCACGGCCTCCTTTCTGGCATAGAAGGAGTTTAGTCAACAGCTTTGAACTGCGGGATAAGCACCTGATCTTAACCTACTGAGATAATTTTTCATTCACTGATTTGGATGGATAGGGGCAGAGAGGAGGGGGAAAAGGAGTGCATTTAACTTTTGGCAGTGAAGGGAAGTGCCTACAGAAAGAGCTTAATCATGTAAAATTTTCCAGAAGAGTGAGGGAGACAGAGATCTCAGTAGATGCTCCAGTCCATCTCTAGAGGAAAACATGTGTCTTCCTTGGTTGTATACACAGCCTAATGAAAACTCAACTTTTGGCTCAAGTAGCTCTGCCAGACACCTAAAATTGGGTAGTATATTTTCAGCCTTCACCTCCAGTCTTTATCATTCATCCACTCCATTGGATGCGTTTAGAGCGTCCTTCCTTTTCCCTGAAGCAGAACTGTTGCTTCAGGCTGTCTGCAGATTCAAAAGGACAATACTGCATTATTTTTTTCTGCATTTTATTTTCATTGGACTAATAGGAAGAAGAGGTTTCATTCAAAGCAGACCTTGAATCCAAAAGAGAGTTTTAAACATTTTTCCTTTAATCATCTCTATCCCGTAATGTAAATTTTCTTTATCCTTTCACTCTATTTTTCTGTATCAATAGTAGATACCTAAAAATAAAAACAAATAAAAAGTAGTTGAATTGGGACATATTTTTCATCTTTCAGTGTCTCTTGAGTCATTTCACTTGTTTTGATTGAAATTTTTAAGTGGGAGAGATGTTGAAAAATCAAATAAACTAGTGAAGTATAACCAGTATCCAAGATAGTGAGGAGAATGTGAAGCTAAATTAGTTATGGTCTCATATATAATACTCTTGTCAGAAGCTGATATATATAATACTCTTGTCAGAAGCTGATATTTGAGGTATAGAATGCATACAGAGGATGTTTAATGTGTGGCTGTTTGTGGACTTCTGTCATTAGGTTGTATTTCAGTATGAGTGGAAGGATTTGAACAACTTATATACTATCTGTCATCTGACGGCACATCCTCCAGGCAAGTGTGGGGTCATGTGGGGCTTCCCAGCAACCTCCCCATCCCTAGAAATTTAATCCTCCCAAAGATATTGGCAATTCTGGATGCTTGCCCAGTTACTTGCATAGTGCTTAATATCAGTGTTCAAGGGGTCTGTCTGGATAAAAACAGGCATCTGCAGTGGATGTGTCTACTTCTGAAGCAGTTACTCCAGTGTCCCTTTTTAACCACTGGAAGGAATCAAAGTGCAGTTTGTCTTGTCCTTAACAGATGTCTTCAAAGATTCAGGTGACCTGAACCCTTCACTTCAAGTGAACACACACTTCACTGACCATAAAGGGAGTTTGGAGTGACTAGCTAATGTGAAGATGTCTACGATGTTGGTTTCTGAATTTAGGTAAGAAGGCTTCTTCTTTGGTTAAGATTGTCACAGATGAATGACAGACAGCACCTGCTGCCACCATAGTACCTGGTCTTGATACAGGTTTTCGACTCACCTAATGGAAAATGTAATTATTTCCCAAGTCATTCTTGCATCAGAATCATAAGAAATTAATGCCATTGACAGGTTTTTGTTGGGTTTTGGTTTTGTGGGGTTTTTAAATAAACACAGTGTCACATACCACATATGCTTTGACATTTCTGTTGTGTGGGAGTCTAGCCCACCTCCCTGTGAGTCCATCCAGTGTTGTTCTTCTCCACGGGAAGGGAGGAAGAGAACAAAATAGTCTGTTCATTTGACTAATGTTGTCTGATGTTTCTCAGGAAACTTTGCAGTTCCGTCACCTAGTAGCTATCTAGTCCATAATAATTTAATGGTTGTTACTTAACAAGTAGAGGGGTCATAACTAATATTACTTGCTCAGACCATTATTTTCAAACATGGCTCCCTATAATATTTCCAGAGTATCTGCAATGTGCCAGACATTTTCTAAAAAAACAAAGGAAAATACAGTCCCTACTTCAAAGAGATAACAGTGTCAAAGTAGTTTATTTAGCCAGTAAAGCATGATTTACTTCATTTTTCATTGCAGCATATATTCCGAGGTCTTAGAACTCACAAGCCCTTCATATGCAGTAATCTTTCTCTCCTTGTTTGCAGCACACAGGTTATTTCATAGAATCATAGAATCATTGAGGTTGTAAAAGACCTTTAAGATCATCAAGTCCAACTGTTAACTCTGCCATCCCACCACTAAACCATGTCCCTAAGCACCTCGTCTGTTTGGCTTTTAAATACCTGCAGGGATGGGGACAAAACCACTTCTCTGGGCAGCCCATTCCAATGCTTGACAGAAAATTTTTTTCCTAATGTCCAGTCTAAACCTCCCCTGGTACAATTTGAGGCCATTTCCTCTTGTCCTATTGCCCGTTACCTGGGAGAAGAGACCAACCCCCACCTCACTACAACCTCCTTTCAGGTAGTTGTAGAGGCCGATAAGGTCTAAGGGGATAAATTTGGGTGCTTGAAGCTGATGTGTGATGGCAGTGGTGGGCTCTGCTGCAGGCTAAGGTGTGTGTCGGGCAATGGGTCCCCTGGGAGGCTTTTGGCGCGGGCAGGGGCGGCTGCCCCGGGTGCCGGTGAGCGCCGCCCGCCACCGCGGCTTCTGTCCATGGTGCTGATCACCGCCGGCACCCGCCCGGCGCTGCTGCCCTGAGGAGCAACCAACGGGAGTGCGGGAAAATGAAGTAAAAAATAATAGTTTTGCTGGGAAGCCAGTGAAAATATGTGGTTTTAAAAAAACATCTAAATTAATTTTAAAATAATTTATGTTCATTATATTCTAAATCTAGCAATTAATTATTAATATGGTTGTATAACTATTAATGTAATTCCTTGTGCCAATGTGTATGTCTTGAAACTGCAGCACAAAACCCGCCTACGAATTACAAAAGAAGTCAGCAAAATCAATAAAATTCATAAATAAGGACAAATATATGCCTCTTGGTTTTCTTCCATACACTGACATTTTCAATTACTCTAAGCGGAGAGGGAGAGATTGCATTTTGAACACATATATGCAAATGCATTTTAAACCAGTATATAACCATAATGCACATATATTGAGGCACTAAACCAGAGTCAGGAGGCAAGTGGGGGGGACTACTGAGTTTCAGAAGAGCCTCTAATTTGTTGAGATAAGTTTAATGAGTTTTGCTTGTAAAAAACATCCTTTTATATTGTTTGAAAGTTACTTCAGGTTTGCTATCTTCTGCTAAAGCACACAAGGTCTTTTTCTTGTTCTCATTACATCTAACAACTGCAGGATGGATAGCCTGTATACCACAGAGCATGTAATAAATAATGAATCACTCTGAAACATTGCTTTCATGAAAAGTCACATACAAATATGATGTTTACTTGTAATTTGTTTAAGTTATAAAAACACTAGCTGAAAGGGTGACTTCCCAATAAATCTGCTAGGCTACTGGGTAATGGAGCCTAGCTTCTTTTCTTTTCTTATTTTTTAATTTTTCACCTAGCTAATTTATGAGCCCTTTCCAAAATCATGCTCCAAAGCACATTTTTAGCGAATTCCCCAAGTGAAATGCATCTATGGAATTGTCACCAGGTTCACTTCTTTTTTTAATAACACTTTTCCCAGCTTCAAGTTCAATGAATAACAAATCATAGAAAAATACCAGCTTCCATGCTATTTGCATTTTCCTCACAAATGTGTCAAAGCACTAATACATTAAGGATTAGTTCACAAATGTGAACTCAGTTGCTTATATTTTTTCACAAATAAAGCAATAGAAGTAATTATTCTAATTAAAAATTGAATTAAGCAAATCTGCCAAAGATGACAGTGTCATTTCCATCACTGATTTAGTAACAACTATATATTTTTAACTAGATCCTTAAGCTTCTTACAGATCCACAAACAAGTTCAGCAATGCTATGCAAACTTCCTTCTTTCTTGTTCTGCTATGATCCAGGTCTGCAGGATCCATAGATTTTTAAAGGTCACCTGCTCCTTTCCTTGAGTACATCAAGATTAGCAACTGACAGCAATTATGACTATGAAGTGTGTTTTTTGACACACAAAGAACCCAGAAGGCCTTGCAAATAGTATCAAAACCCCAAGAAGATAAGTAGCTGTAGGTACAAGGTTTTCTGGCCAACATCGGCCATTCCAATCCCAAAGTCTTGCAAAATCATAGAATCATAGAATCATAGAATGTTTTGGGTTGGAAGGGACCCCTAGAAGTCATCTAGTCCAAGCCCCCTGCAGGGAGCAGGGACACTGCCAACTAGATCAAGTTGCTCAGAGCCCCGTCCAACTTGGCCTTGAATGTTTCCAGGGATGGGGCCTCCACCACCTCCCTGGGCAACCCGTTCCAGTGTTTCACCACCCTCGTTGTAAAGAATTTCCTCCTTATATCCAGTCTAAACCTACCCTGCTTCACTTTAAAACCATTACCCCTTGTCCTGTCACAGCTGGCCCTACTAAAAAGATTCTCTCCATCTTTCCCTTAGGCCCCCTTTAAGTACTGAAAGGCCGCAATCAGGTCTCCCCGCAGCCTTCTTTTCTCCAGGCTGAACAAGCCCAACTCCCTCAGCCTGTCCTCATAGGAGAGGTGCTCCAGCCCTCGGATCATTTTTGTGGCCCTCCTCTGGACCCGCTCCAACAGTTCCATGTCCTTCTTGTGCTGAGGGCTCCAGAGCTCGATGCAGTACTCCAGGTGGGGTCTCACCAGAGCAGAGTAGAGGGGCAGAATCACCTCCCTCGACCTGCTGGCCACGCTTCTCCTGATGCAGCCCAGGGTACGGTTGGCCTTCTGGGCTGCCAGCACACATTGCCGGCTCATGTCTCATCCCTCTTGTTGTGATCAGAATTTCCTTTATCAAGTATACTTGTCTCACAGCCTGGAATAATTTTTGTCATTTATGCTCTTCTTTGCAGACCAAGACTCCTGAAATAAATCTACGGTATTTTGGGACTCAATTTTATTTCTCTAATTTACCATTTTTTTACATCCTGATCCAAATTTCACTGAAGTCAGTTACAGTAATTCTGCCAGGCACTGGAGCAGTTCCCTTGAATTGTGATTATGCACTTACTGATACATAGGAGCTATATCGAGACATGTCGTGGTTTAACCCGGCTGGCAACTAAGCACCACGCAGCCGCTCGCTCACTCCCCCCCCTCCCTCAGTGGGATGGGGGAGAGAATCGGGAAGGGGAAAAAAGATTAGAGCCGAGGGCTGAGATAAAGACAGTTTAATAAGAGAAAATAATAATAATAGTAATAATGAGAATGATAACAAAATATACAGAATATACAAAACAAATGATGCACAATGCAATTGCTCACCACCCGCCAACCGATGCCCAGCCCGTCCCGAGCAGTGATCAGTACCCGAGCGACCGACCGACCCACCAACCCCCCCGAGCATGACGTTATATGGTATGGAATAGCTCTTTGGACAGTTTGGGTCCTAGCTGTGCTGTACTCCCAGCTTGTTATGCACCTGGCCGAGCAGGAGAAGCTCAAAAAGTCCTTGAGCAGTCTGAGCACTGCTTGGCAACAACTAAAAACATCAGCGTGTTATCAACATTCTTCTAGTACTAAATCCAAAGCACAGCACTATGCTAGCTTCTGTGAAGAAAATTAACTCTATCCCAGCCGAAACCAGGACAAGACATTATTCAGATCTTTGTCAGTACCAATTTGTGTGCCAAATGCGTTCTGACTGCATTAACACTTAGATCAGAAAAACACAGGAAGCAACAGTGCTTTTTGGATGAAAGCATTCTCACAAGAAAGGGGAGCTAAGACAGTTTTGTCCACAGTTAAGAACTTTTCACTGAAAGTATTTTTTAGCTTTGGCTTATCAGTTTCAAGATACCTGAAGGGACTGAAATTTTGATTTAAAGAAGTTTGTAAACCCGGTAGTGGAACCACTGAAAGCTACAGGATTAGTCTGATTAGCAATTAGTTATCAATAGGAAGACCTGAATTGTTGAAAGCACAGCCCAGTTACTAAATAGCGGCAATGGACATCAAACCAAATAGATTTCACCACAGATGCAGTAAAGAAGATATTTCTGTGTAAGCAGCAATGACTGGAACAAATGACAAACTGATAAACACAAAAGAAAGAACTATGTTCTGTGTCAAATATGTCTGTGTACAAAGGCCTAAACAATACCCAGGCAGTGTCTAAGTTTTACCAAAGCCCTTAAACTGAGATAAACACTTGTATATTGTATCTTTTAAAAAGCCACAGTTATCACGTTAATCCAGTTGTCTTCCCATTCTGTTCCAAACCCTTTGAGATTACTGTATGATTTCAAAAGGAAGCCTTTTTTCTTGAAATTCAAGGTGCTTTTTTAATCCCATCAATTTCAACCAACTTGTTCTAAAACAAGCAGAAATAATCCAGCCAACTTCAACCAAGTGTTATGGTACTCTCTTAGACAACATATATGAATGTCCATTAGTAAATGAAAGAAATACAAACTAATGTAGTTTTCCTGTAAAGTTTGAGGTCACTCAGCAGTCATAAAATAATAACTTGTGGCTAAAAAGGACTGTCCTGGTGAAACAAGATAGTATTTCAGACCAGATGTGAACCACCTTCATTAAATACACAAGTTTTCCAATTTGACAATTTTACATGAATTCAGGACATCTTTAATGAGATTTAACTACTGTAGAAGTTGCAGTTAAACAGCATCTCTATAAATTCCTATATATTCTGTTTGAGAATATTAGTACCCAAAACCCTCCACACTAATTTCCTTTACATTCCTCCAAGTACTATGATACTCTTTTCCCACACTAATTATGAAACCTGTCTACAAATTCCTGGTAAAAATAGATGTGCTTATTAAATCTTCTGCCACCAGTTGAAGTTGATGAGAAGAATGACTTCAAAGGGGATAAAATCAGAATCATTTTAATTTTTGCTTTCATTTTGGCTGCAAATATTATTTTAAATTCTCTGGCTTAACAGTAGCGAAACGATACATTTCCCATTTTTTATTTAGACAGTTGATTTAATTTGAAAAGACCAAATCAGATTTCTCATAGATCACTTACAAATCAGGTCACAGAATTCAGAAAACAGCTCTGAATTGTGCCCTGATAGCTGTATGCAGCTTTTTGGCCGCTGAGAAGCTGACATCTTTTTTTTTTTTTAGCATAAGTGGTGTTTACAGTAAGGATTAGCATTTTGATTCTCCCCTGTTCACCCTTTGCACTTTGTCTTGTGTGTGCTTTTTAAGACATCAGCAATTACATACTGTAATTTTCCTGAAGGAATGGAGCGGTGGAGCAAGTGAACCGATACAGATGTTTGAAGGGATACTGGGTAACTTTAAAAATAGAATAAATTTCAAATCCCTGCAGAAGACAGGTCTCGTGTTTACTCTGGAAGCTTTAGAAGTGTGAACAAGCATGGAGATATCATGGCTTAATGGGTTACTGCCAGTCAGTGACTGACCGTCTATATAGGCCTCACTTTCATTACCTCACTTTCCTTGGGAAACAACACATGCTAGCTTAAATAACATTTCATATGGCTTTCACAACAAGCTAGGCAGGTATAGACTTTAATTAGATTTCTGTAACTATTATACAGGAGATCTGTAAAATGTTCTGGCAAGGGTACATTTAAAAACTAATTTAAAGCTGATACACGTTTTTTTTCTCTCACTATTTTGAAATTGGCTGACATTAGTTTCAACTTTTTCATTATTACAGACCATGCACATAGCGACAGATTAAATCATTCCCCAGATAGGGTCATCTAACTTATGCCGTGTAAATATTTCAGCTATACTAACCAAAAGTTACCCCTGTTAAAAAAAAAAAAAAAAAAGGTTAGATTTATGTAATCCTAAAATCCTTACAGAATCCAATCAATATTTTCAGGTTTTCCCTCAAGAAATCATTGATTCTTTAGCCAAAATGTATGGACATGAGTGAAGACAAATTGAGTCTAAACAGCACCAGTTTTTGATATATCAGTCTACCCAGTGCCACAGAGAAAATTACTTTATACTGTTTAGGATCAGTTACTGGCAGTGATGCCTGGAAGGCCAGTTTTTCACATTGCCCTTACTAGATGTTTCCAAGGAAATTCCCATGATTAAATCCCAACGGGATTTTCTACAATTCTTTTTGCCAGTCCCTACCTGGTCAAAATTATGCACTGAAAATGATCAGAGGGTTTATTTAAATGTGTCTATAGTAAGAACATGAGCACCACACCTATTAATAATAGTAGCATTTAAAGTAAACTTTATACAGTATTTTTGGACCATAGTTAACAAAATACAATTTCTGTGTGGTTTCATTTAGTGCTAATTTTTTTTTTTTTTTAATTCTGTTTGCTTTCTGATTTCTTAGTAGAAGGTGGTATCCATGGATCTATAAAGGTTTATTGCTCATGTGAAGTTCACAATGAGAAAGAACAGGTCATCAGAGGCTTTTCCAAAATTTTTACATATTTCCTCTAAAGACAAAGTCCTATCAGAGCAAAGACTGAAACTACATGAAGCTGGGATGTTGGGGGTTTTTTCAGTGAAGGTACAGAAACACTTTTTTTCTAAATTCTCCTAAAACTGTGTTTGTAAAGATCTCCTCCATGCTATCAACAACAGCAAAAAAATCCTTCCTAAACTGAAATTTGAAAACTTGAAATCCTTTCTCAATTCCTCCTTTTTTTTTTCCAAGACAGCAACAGAAAATTGGCTAGTAAGTAACAGACAATTCGAATTCAGACAGATTAATGTAAAGCTCTCATGACTGGCACCGCAGGACAAAGTAGCAGAGTTTAAACAACCGGAGGTGGCTTAAACTCATCCACTAGTCTTTGCATCTGAAATCATTTTTTTTTTCTTGCATCCCTTTCAGTTCAAAGGCAAATTCAGGAATACAAGCCATCTTCAGCATAAGTTAAGAATATTCATATAGTCAGAAATAGCTCCAAAAGTGCTCTCCCTCCTTTGCTCTCTCTTTGCTCCAGGCTCTCTTTGATGCGATACAGCACTTGATTGTCATCCAAGTTTGCAAACAGATCTGTGGCCCACTTCTGCATCAGTTCACACAGGACTTCATGACTTTATTCGCTAGGGTAGAGCTCTGGCATCCTCCCTTTACCACCTTCCTTTTTTCAGTGTTGGTTATATTTGGATTTCTGTTTCCCATGTGGACATAAGGTACTAATGTGGTTTCAAGAACATAATGCCCATGTAGGCATGCTCCTTGCTTTCTTGAGTGTATGACTGGTCAAGACACACTGTAAGCCATCATACACTGCAAATTACAAATGGCAGAAATGCTAGCCTAGTTGAGGGTGTTCCTATGCCGACTGTCCACCAGTTCAAAGGCCTTTTGCTGCAAGCTTGATAAATGGTGGGTCTCCATTCAGACAGATTTATTGCTCAGGGATAGATTTCCCCAGAAACCCAATAAGCATTTCAATCAGCTTGATCTTGTTTAGTTCAAGGCACGCCAAAGAAAGGTGGATCCTTGGTTTCTCTATCTATCCCCTTTGCTGGTCCTTACTTGCTGTCTTTTTCAAAAATCAAAAGGAGAATGACAAGCATTACTGCTGAATAGCTTGGCAAATAGCTATTTTGTATTATGCCCTACGTTAAGAATCACTAATTTTCATTAATGTTTTATTTTGTTACAGCTACTTTATTTTGCTTAATCCTCATGTTATTCAGTGATGCTGATCAACAATGCAGAAAAGCCTAAAGGAAAATATGTAGTTTATGCATCAGGGTCTTCACTTTACAATAAATTTATATAGCACTTATTGCAGTGGAGCTTTGATGTGACTGGCGTTTGAGAACAACTGGCAATATCAATATTAAATAATGATAATAATACACAACTTCCTCACTTGTTTCATTTTAATCCTATGCTCAGTACATTTCAGATATAACAGTTCACCATAAGGCAGTGTAAATCTTCCATCTGATTCACTCTTATTTACACCCAGGTAAAACAGGGATAATGCAATGCAGCTGGTGTGAGAGAATGAAAAAATTGAACACATTCTATATTCTCTTTCAATCCCTTAATTTTAAATTTTTTATGGCACCTTTTTTACAGCAGGTATTGAAAAGCTACTTCGAGTCATGTTGCCTGAAATTCCTCACAAGAAAAGCTTTACTTTTAATTGCATACAACTTTGCCAGACATCAGGCTACCAGCTGAAATTTTTCACACCAGATGTCTGACTTAGATTGAATATTGATTTTCTTTTCTTCAGCACTTCAGCAAAAACAATATTAGTTCCTTCTGAGATTTGCGTAAACATTGCATGAAGCAGCAACAGAAAGTGACTGGAGCTGTATTTTAAATATATAAATCTGTACAAAAATGCTACCCATTCTCTTCGTGTGTTCTACAGATAAAATTACCCATGCTTGTGAAGCACTAATACTCTGCACTGCAGAGAAAAAATCGCCAGTTTTGTTTTCATTGCAAACTTTGGATGAAGTGTAATGTGTAAGGCCACAAGATTAATGAGGAAGACAAATAGAAATAGTGAAGATCTACTCTTACTGAAAGAGACAGGCATCTCAGGGAAAAAGTAGCATGGCATGTGACCATGCAGTTAAAAGACATTCATAAAATGTACGTGGACAAGAGGACAGTATTAAGATTTCACACAGTTTTAACTCTGCTTTAACTCTGTTTTTAAGTACTAAACTTTACAGTCTTATCATTCTTTTCTGTTTTTTTTTTTTATACTATAGACTGATAGAGACTTATGCCACACAGTATTAAACAATGTCACGTGTTGTATTTGCCACTGTAGGAAAAAAAAAGAGCTGTTTCTCTGACATTTTATCCAGTTTACTATCAAAAGAGTCACATCAGTGATCTACACTGACGGGAATCCTGAGAGCTCAAAACCGCATCTGTAGCTGTATCTTCCTGCAAGGTAACTGGGGACTGTTAATACCTTTCAGATATATCTTCCAAAAGAGTTCTCATCCAGGTGGTTTTTCTGAGCTGTTGAGCAAATGGATGGATAATTTCTTTGGGGACTCTATGGTTAATAAAGAAACTGCAGAGGGAATCTAAGATGGATACTATCCCAAAAACCACAAACTGATGGAGAGGCCCTTTTTTAGAATAATTCTGCCATAAACCTTTCTGCAGCATCTGTCTCAGGAAAGCTTTTGTGACAGGCCTTAAACTAAGCTGTAGTAAAAGCTTTCTTACTAAGGGAACACTAATGAAAACCCTGTTGATTTTTTTCAAGGAAGCTAGTCAGTTTTTAACTCTGTAAATCCAATCTTATAAAATGCATAATTACACCATGCAAATGTTAAACATAGAAATCTATCAGAAAATAGAATTTTACTACTAATAATAAATAATAGATATTTATTCTTCAGAGGTTTTACATCATGGCTTAAACCTGTGGCTTCTTGAATACTGTGAATTAAAGTCCTTAACATACATGGTCACTGGGGTTAGACTTCAGTTTCTGTCCCTCACATTTCCTGTTGCTCAGGCTCCTCTGAAAGACCAAGTAGCAGGAAGCATTAAGAAACTGGGTGGCAGCTTAGCCTGACTGGCCCTAAAGTGTTTTTATTTTGATCAGCTCCATGAGTTGTATCCAGGATGACCTTCTCCTAAGCAAATTCTCAGTGATGGACATAGGTTTAAAAGGCAAAAATCTTTCCTGTTTCCACAAAACATTCCTCAATAGCTGGGTAAAGAAGTGAAGGAAGAAACAGTACCAGATAGAGCTGTGTAGCAAGGACTGGCTTGAAAAGTAGAAGCTCAAGTTAAGCCATCTAATTTGGGATGAAAAACTGCATTCTGAAACAATCTGAGAAGGGACCTGTATCTTTAGCCTTTTGCTCCTTTACCTCTGCACAAACTCTCCACAAAATTACTCAAAGGATTTGACTGACATTGAAATAAACATTAATTTTAGTTTTTGAAAAATTGCCACAAAAAAAAAAAAAAAAAAGGACTTGAAGCCAGTTTCTGTTAGCAGAGTAAATCTCAACTGCGGTCAGTAACTCAGTTTGAATTGTTCCAGGTTTGCACTGTGGTTAATTAAAGTAAAACCTGGTCCTTCATCAGTGTTTCATAAAATGTGCAAAACTTCATTTACCAAGGTACCGGTATTCATCAGATTACTCTTTAGTGCTTCATACTGATTCAGCTAACTTAACCTAAAATAAAAGAGCAGTAAGGGACCTTCTGTTGAGCCACCCTGCCTGTCAACTTAGGACTGCCCCGCTGTGGGGTTATCAAGTCTACTACTGTCACTGTTCAGAGCAAGACTTTGCCAAGGGGCAGAGGCAGCCCATGGTGATGGGCAGCCACAAACCACCACCAAGGACAGAAAAACTTGAACGTGATTCAAGGAGAGTAAATGCAGGCTTCTGTGCCATCTTTCTTAAATATGAAAACTAAGTTCTAAGATTTCTTTTTCGAATAGCATGTTTTCAAGCTCTGTTCATTATAAAAAAGGGAAATTATGTTCAAATTAAGAATAATTGTTTAGAAACCACAAACTGCCAATGGACTGCCTCTTTCCTGGAAAAGATGACCTCAGTTCTAAGTGTTTCTATAGCAGAAGTAATTCTCTTTGGAAATGTGGTCAGGTCTAGTACGGAATCTGCCTTGCAGTTGCCATTACTATCTCTGGCACCATAGTGCATCTTTTCCCAAGAGCCATAAAATTTACTTGTACTCATTTGTGCACACCCTCAGATATCATGAGAAGTGAGCTTTGTGTAGGGCTGTGGTTGACGGATGCTGTTGGGGTGCAGCTGGCAGAATGCACACAGGGATCCAGTTTAGCAGGGTCCTTTCCCAAGAGCAAGCACCAGAAAACTACCTGAAACAGTAATAGTGGATGAGCAAGGAAGGGATGGTAAATTATTAAATCAACTAATGTTCAGACCTCATGAAAATTATTGTCTTGGTCTTTCCCAGCTGCATCCAGGTGAAGGCAGCTTCAAAACCCAAAGCTGTATCAGCTCAAGGAACCTGTAGCTTAAATGAACATCTCATGAGAGAATGTATGATTTAACTTACTTGTGGTTAAGTAACTACAGGAGTAGATACTCATGTAAGGTAAAAGTTGGCCAGCACAGCTGATTCATTGGGTGGAAGGTTGCAAACCATTCCTGAGTATCAAAGAGACAAAACTTGTCAAAACAGGCTACACAAATAAAAAATAATAAACATTCGGGATTCATTTAAATTAATTTCATTAAAATATAATTAATTTAGAATTAAGTAATTCTAGAAATGAAAAAAATTGTTCCCCCCACTCCAGTGCTATAAACAGGTGTCAATCGGGCCCACTAAGGACAACAGGAATTTGTTATAGACTTCAGTGAAGACTGAATTTGGGATTTAACCTAAGAAAGGATTTTTTTTTTTTTCATTGGTTAGCATTTTTTTAATTTGCCTAACACAGACTTTGGCTAACACTTTTTCCCAGAATTTTCCATACTTTGTGTTGTCACAATGTCTTTCTCTGTGTTAAGCTGGAGAAAACCAGACTAAAATGTAATTAAAACTTTCTGTGAATTTCATTTAGCATCCATTTTAGCATCCAAGCATTTTCTACCACATTTTAATTGCTGAAATTTGTTTGTTTATTCCTAATTGAGACACCCTCAACATTGTTTCCAAGGTCACTGACTCTACTTATTATTTATATTGTGTTTACTTATGACAGGGTTTCTGCTTAGAAGGCGCCTTGATGTTCCCCTGTGTCTAAAATGTGTGTCTCTGTTGCCTTTTACTGGGATGAGGTTTTTACTGCAGATTCCTAAAGCAAACGTTGCATCACTAGCATCACTCAACAACCCATGAGACTGGCTGACAAAAATAGTAACATCTCTAACCTTTAGTTCTTTGGCCGCCTTTATTTGGGCTTCTTCAACTGAGCCCAGGGACCTGAAAGCAGTATTATGCACACGATTTATGAGTATGCAATCATAATTTAGAACACATAATGTCCATCATAAATGGCTGGGGCTAACATGCTACTCAGTGTGATATGCTCAGCAGTCCGGAAGCAGGCAGCCAAAGCCACTCTTCTGGCCAGGCTGTTGGCAAATGGGCAGGAAAGTGCCAGCCCCTGGGTCATTCCTTGCAGTGGGCTGAGCTTTGCTGATTTGCCACCTTCCTCCTCTCCTTTTTTACGTCTTCCCACATCGTGTTTTCCTCCTGAGTCTAGGATGATTTTATAGCTTCTGCTTTAAATTAGTTCTTTTATCAATCACAGCTCTGTACTCCTGTGGGCTTTCTATTTCTACTTTTCTATCCTGCATGAGCCAGTGGCCCATGTTACCTGCCTCTCAAGAGCTGACAGTGACTGCTACGGTTCAGCATGATCTTCCCTTTGTAAAATCTGGGACAAGGGCACGTGTGGGTCCTTGTGCACGTGTACCCTTATTCTCAGCACATAGAAGCTCATTGCTGAGCATCTTCTGGAGACAGAGAGCAAGAGTCCTTTCACAGGAAAGCTGATCCTACCCTAGTTCCACAGGTGAGATATATAACAGGCATGGCAAAAAGGGAGACCCCCAAGAACTAGCTGCCCCGCTGCTGGGAAACACGGCTGCACATTCAACACGGTTTGGAAGGGAGCTGTGGGGGAAGATGGTCCCGACCGGTCCCGCACAGCCATGCGTTGGCTTGGTGCTTGCCCAGTGTTGGGCCCAAGGTTGGTGCAGGAAGGGTGCCAGGGAGGGCAATGAGAGCACAGAGCTCTCCTTCCCTCTCCCTACCTCAGCTCTCTCCCCTTCCTCCAGCCCTCCTTTCAGCATGTCTCCTTGGATCAGCTCTTTCTTCCCTTCCTTGCTCTTCCCTGTCGGTTTGGCGTGATCCTGTCCCCTCCTTTCTCCCCCCCCTCCCTTTTGTTTTCTCACCCCAGTTTTACTTCCTAACCCTGTTTCCCTGCCATGACACGACAATCACTCTCCCTTGAGTCATCCTTGCTTCCCCCCAACGTCCCCTAGCACTCTGACGTCTTTCCCCCTTCCTCCCCCCAGCTCTGACGGACACGGTCCTCTCACCCCACTCAACCCTCCTCCTTTATAAAGGGATTTTCCTCTTTTTAATCCACGAGCCCCCCGTCGCAGCCTCAGCTCTCGGCGCACCGCCGGCGCGGCGCGGGGAACAGACCATCCTGCCTTTCACCGCCTCTCCCCCACCCCCCGCCCCCCCCCGCCCCGCGCTCCGAGCGGGAAAACCCCGGGCGGGGGCAAAGCCTCCCCTGCGCCCCAGCCCCGACACCGCCCCGCGGGATGGGCGGCCGTGCCCCGCGGGCTGCGGGGCAGCGCGGCGGCGGAGCGCAGGTGGGGCGGCGGGCGCGCGGGGCGGGGCGGGCGGGGGTGCGCGGCCGCGCAGGGCGGGCGCGGTGCCTCCGCGGAGCGCGGGAGGCAGGGCCGGCGGCGCGCCGGGGTCTGGCGGAGCCGTCGGGAGCGAGCGCGGAGGGGGTCCTGGCTCGGCGCGGCTGCGTGACGGCGGTCGCGGAGCCGGCGGGCCGAGGGCTGGGAAGGGGCTGCGGGAAAGGCTGGGCACGGGGCCGCCGCTGCTCCCGTCGCCCGGGAGTTTTTCCCCGCTGGCGTTCGTGTGCCTTTACATTTCTGCCGCTCGACAGCTTTTGGGCTTTCCGGTGGCTTCTCACACTGCGAGCGGGAGTAGGCTGGTGCTTTTGGTGCTGGGCAATTAGATGTGCGAGAAAAGAAAGCGCAGATTTTTAAACGCAGGAGATGGTAGAAGGGGGGAAAGACTCAGCGTTCCAACACAAAGACTCAAAAGATGTGTTTTGCTGTTGTAGCTGTTACTGATCCGTAGTTCTTATTTAACTTAAAACAGTTTTGTGGCTTGATTTCTAACCAGAGACTTCTATCTATAATAGCCCACATGGAGAGGATCTCCTACCCTACTCCATGTACCAAACTATTTCTTGACTGAAGAGTTCCCAGACGCTGGGGACTTGGTGACACTAAAACAATTTGGCGCTCAGTAACTGATTTCTAAGAATTGCATAGCTGTCAGCCACATCATTCATTTCCCCTTGTAATCGCAGGTTGCAGTTGTCGGTTATTGCTCCACAGGCATTTTAATTGGCATGTAAACTTACTTTCAATTACATCCGAAATACTCGTCTCGTAAATTCACCAGAACAGTCTCTGTAATAACCACCTGAGTTGGTTTTTTTTTGTACACCGATTCTAAAAAGCTTCTTACCAGGTTTGTTAAAAGCAGACCTCTTATTGCATTCTCTCCAGAGGTCTTAATGAAATAGCGATCAAGGAAACAGCTGGGACTTCACCATGGCATTCCACGCGGAAGGGCTGGTGGCCATAGTTGTATTCTACCTGGCTATCCTGGCAGTTGGGATATGGGCTGCCTGGAAAACCAAGAACACCGGCAGCGAAGGAGATCGCAGTGAAGCTATTATAGTCGGTGGAAGAGACATTGGCTTGCTAGTTGGTGGATTTACAATGACTGGTATGTAAAAAATCACCTCTTATATTTTTCCTAACCAGCATATGACTTGTCAGTTTTCTGTCTGAGTGCAGGAGTGTAATCTGTGTGTTGAATAATGCAAAATGGGCAAAATATGTTTCCATTTTTCCAATTGCTGCTAACACTGTTTATTGAACAGCCAAATGTAGCACCTATATCAAAACAACAAATATTTTTAAATCATGCAGGAAGAATATCTTTTATTTCTTATTCATATTCATCTGTAGATCAGGTATGTTTGGGACAGAAGTATAGAATTTATACAGATTAATAAGAAATCCAGTTTTAAAACAACTGTTATGGTTGTTAAAGCCATCCAAACTGGTGAGTTATTTTTGTTTAATCTGAGTAAAAAAAAGTTTATACACAAAAAGGTGTGTGTGGGGGAGCATCAATTAAGAATGAGTTTCTAAAAGAAAATTGGCATAAATCCAAATTTGTAATTCCACTGATTTCAGCAGACTTACTTTGTGGATTGCTTTAGCTTCTTTTGCAGCAGTTTGACAAAATAATACATTATAATACAAATAATACATGAATAGTAATATCAGTAGGAAAAGCCTGGGTGAAGGAAGAGATGTAAGCAGTGCTGCCTGACTCCCAGAGCCAGTCGAACCAGGTGTCTTACCTGAGTAAACAAGATATTCACAGTATGGTCCAAAATCTGAAGTCTTACAGCTAACATATGGGACGGGGGCAAAAGTGCATTAGAAGAAGAGTGATTTGGCCCACCATTTTTATTTAAGCAGTTTAATTTTTAAGCATGCTTTTTTTTTTTTTTTTTTTTTTTTTTTTTTATTCTGAATCCTAGTCAGGCAAAGCCCTTTCAATCGCCAGATTGGATTTATCAGGTTATATTGATGTTTTGCTGTTTTGCCATGTTCTAGTTTCACAATTATCTAATAAGGAAGAGACATATAAAAACTTGGGCCAAAAATCTGTGTTTTTTAAACAAGAGAAATTCCCATCCCCTTGCAGGGGCATTTTGCTCATTCAAAGACTGAATATTTGGATATTGAGTCAAGAATATTTGTAAAAGTCAATAAAGTTTGAATACTGGCAGATGTTCTACTTTTCACACTTGGCTATAATTTACTGTATCACGTACCCATTGGCTACCAAAGCATCAGATACGACAAGATTCTGCTCATAGTAAGAGCTGGTTTGACTGCCTTCTGCTGAATGAAATATTTTCAGGAGCACCGAAAACAAAATATTTTGCAGAGATACCGCTTGGCATAAAACTGTAATCATTAGATTGGGGGAGTGGAGACAAAACAAGACAACCCCTGTGCGAGTGGTTATGACGAACAGCTTTGCCTGTGGAAGAAGAACACAAATTCTGGTCTCCTTAATCCCATTTTACAGGAATATTTTTCATAACAGCTGAAGCAGAGATGAGACTTGAACTGGGGCTTCCTATATTGCAGGCAATTTCTATAACCACCACAATTCACACCCACGTATGCTCATCCCGTTTCATGCAAGCTCTAGAGACGGCGTAGTATATCATCTCTGCGGTAGAATATCAAGCTGATCCTAAAGCCTCTGCACAGCTAAAACACTCATGGATTTTATACTGTCAAGGTTCACATACTTTCTCACCTCTGCCTTCCATAAATATGGCAATTAAAGCTTGAGATGGCAAGCGAATTACACTTTCAGTTGTGGGGAACCACGCCTGGCACACAAAGTTAGGTGTGGGCACAAGTCTACTGAATCAGGGCTTAGTCCGAGTTTTTTCTCGGTGAGGGTGATTGGGGTACTTAGTTTGTAAAGCCGTAAAAAAATAGTTGTGAAAGTAAGCTGATTGAAATCCACAATAATTTTTGCTAAATCATTCAAGGACATATTTGCTTCTTTAAAAATGATAGATGCAGATTTTGCATCTCATAACCATGCCTCCAGAGATATATGGCTATTCCAATATACATCTTTAATTGCCTAAATTTGAATTAAAATGCAAAACCTATCCCATAAAAGGAAAACAAGAAATATTTAAAGATCTCCAGAAAGAATATTGTTAGTATGGACAAGAAGTACTTTGGGTTATGGGATAAGGCCTAATTCTGTCTTTCTCACCCTAGACAAACGCTACCATCTTCCATGGATATTGGCTAAAAAAATGGCAGCAGTTTCTAGGGCTACTTGGTGGGAAGGTTGACAGAACTCATCCTATACATTTAAAATCAAATTCAGAGCATAAGCATTGTGACTTCATAGGGATGGACTCAAGATTCCTGAGTAATTATAGTTGATTTTCTAAACAGTGTTTAAAAGCCTTAAAGCAAATGCACTACCTATGAATAACGGCTGTGGACGTATTTGGATGTATACTGTGATCCTAAAGAAGCAGCTGTATCAACTGACTACTGAAATGCCTAAACACAAAGCCTGTTGAAGGTTGAGTGTGTCTGCAATTATCAAAATAGAAACAGTGAGAAGCTTGAATCGGGGAAGAATCACAGCAGCTCATATTAAAATGAGCTACGTAGCACCATAGTAGACACAGCTTTAACTTGTGTATCATTTTTACATAGTTATAGTTAAAAAGTTGCATTAAATATTAGCGTTTCTTGATCTGTGGGTGAAATTCTTAAGAAGTGGTAACTGCGACAAACTTGAGTCTATTCTGATTTCCGTAACTGAGTTTAAATCCCAAAGGAAATATTTGAGATGACATAATCAAATGCTTACAAACATGACCAAAAAGGTAATAATCTATTGATGTCATTTTTTCATTTTAGTTGGATGGAGCTATTTATCTTTCTACGAGAAAAAAAAAAATAAATGTTACAAAATTCTATTTTTTTGTAATCCTTAGGTCAGGATTTTAATTTTAGAGAACTTGATGAGCTGATTTGAGTAGTCAAACAAGGGATCATCCATAAAGAAGTGCAAAAAAATCTGGTTTTCTAATATATATCAATAGATATAAAGAACCCTGAGATTAATTTCTGTGTTCCTCATATGAACTAGGAGCAGAATTGCTCTTCGTATCCACAGTATTTGTCTGATCATTTTTTAGGGTGCATGTTTTAAATGGATATTGGTATTTGCTGCATTTTTTGGTCCTTCAGACCGCAGGCAAAGAGAGGATTAAAATAGATTACCACATGAGTGTTTCCATAGATTATTATATTTTATATTCCTTTTGTCTGATTTAGGAAAAAAAAAAGAATTTCACCAAAAAAGGTATTAAACTAACTTTAAATTGTGGCTTAGCAAGCTGAGGATCAGAAAATTAATATCTAAGGTTGAAATCCCATCGCATCATGTCCCATTATTATGAAATGTATTTACTGATGTCAATGCACGTGCTGACTACCCATTCACCCCTTCAGAAGGAGCCTTATAGCACCTTCCTACAGTTCTGGGGTCCTTGGCAGGTGTTCCAGAACAGTCATGTGCACAGAAAAATTGATCAGCAGCTATTTTTCAATCCCGACGCCAGAAATCAAAAAATACGATTGAAAATAAGTGCTAAATCCTCCATGCCACTCTACCCAGCAATACCTGCCTGTAGGGCATTGTTTCTGTCCCCAGCCAGGGGAGTGCAATGGCCCCTGCAACGTCACACAGAAAGGAAGCTACCTGCCCCACTCCAGAAGAAAATAAGGGAGCTAGGCATAGCATCCAAGTGCCCCTTGGAGAACACCTGCCACCTCTGTAGACACCCCAGGCAAATTGATGCCAGATGTTGAAGCCTCCTTGCACCACAGCTGCAGCAATGCTGGACATATGTCATAGAATCATAGAATCACAAAATCATAGAATCCCAGAATCATTTAGGTTGGAAAAGACCTTTTAGTCTTCAAGACCTTTAAGAACATCAAGTCCAACTGTTAACTTAGCACTGCGAAGTCCACCGCTAAACCATGTCCCTAAGCACCTCGTCTACCCGTCTTTTAAATACCTCCAGGGATGAGGACTCAACCACTTCCCTGGGCAGACCATTCCAGTGCCTGACAACCTTTTTGTGAAGAATTTTTTCCTAATGTGCAATCTAAACCTCCCCTGGCGCAACTTGAGGCCATTTCCTCTCGTCCTATCACTTGTTACCCACCTCTCTACACCCTCCTGTCAAGTAGTTGTAGAGGGTGATAAGGTCTCCCCTCAGCCTCCTTTTTTCCAGGCTAAACAACCCCAGTTCCCTCAGATGCTCCTCATAAGACTTGTGCTCCAGACCCCTCACCAGCTTCATTGCTCTCCTCTGGATATGTTCCAGCAACGCAACGTCTTAACTATGTCTTTGACTATGGGATATTATTCCCAATCTGGAAAGCAGGTATTGTCCATGCAGAATTCATGCTCGTGCTTCTTCCAGGGAAGGAGACAAATACAATTCCCTTCCTAAATATTTACTTTTGTAATTGCATACAGGTGCTTACAACCTATTCCATAAATCTGTGCTGCTTGAGACACAATAGGCAACACACATCCCAGGTAGTCATGGACTCAACAATCAAACGGCTTAACGTCCAGGTGGAAATCAGTGACAAGGTTTCCCTCAGGGGTCCGTATTGGGACCAGTATTATCTAATCTTTGTCAGGGACATGGACAGTGGGATTGAGTGCAGCCTCAGCCAGTTTGCAGATGACACCAAGCTGAGTGGTGTGGTTGGTTCTCTAGAGGGAAGGGATGCCATCCAGAGGGACCTTGACAGGCTAGAGAGGTGGGCCTGTGTGGACTTCATGAATCTCAACAAGGCCACATACAAGGTCCTGGCACCTGGGTCAGGGAAATCCCAAGCTGGGCAATCCATGGATTTAGAGCAGCCCAGCAGAGAAGTACCTGAGGGTATTGGTGGATGAAAAACTGAACATGCACTGGCAATGTGTGCTAGCAGCCCAGAAATCCAATGGCATCCTGGGCTGCATCAAAAGAAATGTGGCCAGCGGGTCAAGGGAGGTGACGCTCCTTTTCTAGTCTGCTCTTGTGAGACCCCACCTGGAGTACTGTGTTCAGCTCTGGGGCCCTCAGCATAAAAAAGACGTGGAGCTGCTCAAGTGGGTCCAGAGGAAGACCACAAAAATGATCCTCCCATATGAGGACAGGCAGAAAGAGCTGAGGTTGTTTAGCTTAGAGAAGAGAAAGCTCTGGGGAGACCTTATAGCAGCTTTTCAGTACTTAAAGGGTAGCCTACAGGAAAGATGGGGAGGGATTCTACCAGGGAGTGCAGTGAAAAGATGAGGGGTAACTTTAAAACTAAAAGAGGGTAGGTTTAGATTAGATATTAGGAAGAAATTCTTTACTGTGAGGGTGGTGAGACACTGGAACAGGTTGCCCAGAGGCATTGTGGATGCCTCCTCCCTGGAAGTGTTCAAGGCCAGGCTGGATGAGGCTTGGAGCATCCTGATTTTAGTGAACTGATTTATACCACTGGCCATGGCAGTGTGTGAGGGTGGAACTAGATGATCTTTAAGGTCCCTTCCAACCCAAGCCATTATATGATTCTAGGACTCTGGTAACCAAAGTATCATATTCCCACCTATGTTAATTCACACTGTCAAGGGGAACGAAATCACAAATGTCTGATAACTTTGTATGTAGATTCTGTATCCCTGCTCTCCCCATCAAGGATCAGTGTTTGCCCGCCTTCTCCATTTGGTCCCACATGGGCATCACTCACCCAAAAGTCTACCAATAACAGGGTTCCTTGGGTGACTTCTTTTGTTGCACTTTCTCTGCACGCTCATCCCTCATACAAGCCCCTTATAATATTTCCAACAACAGAATGGTCCTGTGGTCCTATGCTTCAAAATGCTGAACGGGGGACAACTGTAATGTTCTGATTGCTGGAGAGCTTTGATTCTAAATCCATGGTGTAATTTAGCATTGAGTTAAAAAAAATACCCTCTGGCAGCATTTGAGAGATATCACCATTAAGCGGAAAAGAGTGGTCATTTAGATTTTCATAACATTTCTTGAGGAATTTTAATTACATTTTCTTCATTTGTGTTTATCTCCAATTGTTTGTCTTAAACACACAATCAAGTTTGCTTGTGTGATGGTGGATGCTGGGAAAATTCTGAAGAATGCTTAAGGCAAATAAACTTCTTACAAATGTGAATTTTTACACAGAAAGCCTGAACTACTCTTACATGAGAAGGCAAAGGCTTCTTGAGGCAAGTCAGAATAGCATTACAAAAATCTAGTACATGTAATGATCTGCCTGCTCTTGTTCAAGCTACAGATCCAGATTCATAAAACTTACTCATTACACATTAGAGAAAATCAAGAATTTTTTGCATGGAATCTGCAAACAGGAAGAGATGAACTTTATTACATAATTTGTTATGAATTATTTTTGCAGATGTAATCACAATACATTTCTGTGTCAGAAATTTTTCTTTCATACATATTGTCGGTCCCAAGTTCTCAAACATAGAAACTTCCCTTCAAGGCAGAGAATCAATTCATTAAGGGTTTGAGGTTAGTATATTAAAAATAATGCTGTTTTTTAGAGAGATAAAATCAGAAATATTATAGATAGCACAATTTACTTCTGGAATATGTCTTCGGGAAGCACAAAAATAAATGAGTCAAAGTTTAGAACTTCAATAGCAACACAAAGCCACCACAGTCCTATATGGAAATATAGCATTTAGGGAAGTCAGAGTTTACTAAATATGCTTTGTATAGCCACAATTTAAAATTTAACAAGGGCAATTTTATTCATGAAGTCCCTAGTAAACGATGCATTCATTAAACTCTTGTCTAATTTAAATGCTTTGAGTTTTCCCAGCTGGGATGACTTTATAACTGTAGGTTTATTGTTCTTCAGATCCCCCCTTACATGTCTCCTTCATTTGGACTAACACAAAGAAAATGGTAACAGTCAATGAGTTGATGTGCTTCATTCATTGTAAACTAGTAGTGGAGGACTGTCCTCTGAAATCTTCACTAACTATACAGATGCTTAAACACCTTGATGATTGTCTCAGTCCCTCTGACTTCTTTTTTTGTATGCTTAGGTTGTAAGTTTTTCAAATCAGGACTATCTTTTATAGAAGGATGCCATGTCTGGCATTTGTACAGTACACATAATAAAAAATAGCAATATTATAACTGATGACAATTTCATTCCACAGCGTGGTAGTTTCTTTGTGCACATTAAAGACTTTTCCACCTCTTCTTTTTCAGCCACGTGGGTTGGAGGAGGTTACATCAACGGGACAGCAGAAGCTGTATATGTCCCAGGCTATGGTTTAGCTTGGGCTCAGGCACCTATTGGATATTCCCTTAGTCTTGTTTTAGGTAAGCAAAGAACTAAAGCTAATAGTCTTTCACTTTAAACACTTCTGATGACAACTCCATCATCTGAAATGAAACAGCTAGGGTCTGATAAAAGGATACTGAGGTAAACTGGACCCTTTCTGCTGATAGGTTTGGCTGTTAAAAAGAAAAACAGAAAATCACTATAGTGTGATATCTTATGTCTCTTGAATGCCTTGGCAAGACCTATTTATTACAACCATAGTGAATAGATCTCAATAAGAGGTCACAATAAGAAAGGCTTTGTTGTGGAATTTTTTTTTTTTAATTATATATACTAAGTATTTATATTCAGGTTTTCTTTAAGTGCCTATATGATCTGGAACATGATAGTATCAGGGCACCTATAAATCTTGGAATTCAAGAATGACAAATAACTTTTCAGGTTAGGGAAGTGCTTATACCTTACAGATCTTCACCAATAGTCTAAGTAACTTGTCTAATTTTGTGTAGGGACTCTGTAGTAGAACCAATCTATTTCCTTAAGATTGGACAAAGCATCCTTTTAAATGTGGTACAAAACTCCAAATCACATGTCAAAATGAAAATACACAATCCTGCTATATGCAGGGTCAGAGTGTAAAGTACAGACAGTATTATAATTTTTAATGCTGTGGCCTCTAATTCCTGAAATGTAGTCTCAGAACTTCCTTACTTTTCTTAAAAATGATAGCAATAACAAATTTCTCACCATGTCTCAACCACATGGAGCAGCTTGCAACAAAAGTATTGCCTTGTGAGCCGTGATGAATACACCACAAATATGTCAACTACATCCTCTCAGTTTGTGAACAGATCATGTCCCTAAGGCAACAAAAAAGATGCTGTGTTTTTCATCTTTCATTAATATGACTGGTTTATTAGCCTTTCTAATAATACTTGACCTCTCAGTCTATTTTGAGTCTTTTCTCATGGTCCTTCCCCACTAGTCTGTCCTTTTGTTTCCTTTGGTTGCTTATCCAGGTCTTCCTGCCCCTTTTATTTCTTTGTATACAACTCAGACTCTTTCTTTCCCCTTGGAAATGCTTTCCTATGGTCTGTCCTGGTTCTCTCTTCCCAGACAGAAACCTTCCCCATTGTAGACGCTCCTCTCTGGAATGTGCAGGTCAGCTTCGGTTCCAGTAGTAGTTCCCATCCCTGAGAGCAGTTCTATTTCCTGTAAGGAAAACAATAACAGTAAATGTCTGCCTGGAGATCAATTGATGTCATTATGAGGTCACTGAAGGTCATGATTCATTGATGTCATTAAGCAGTCATTAGGATCGTAGTCACAAGAATCTTCCTGACTCTTAGCCTCTGTAGAATTGACACAAATTAATAATAGCCCAGAAGGAGTTGAGTTAGCCTCCCCTCATTTCCAGCTGTTTTTAGATATCCAGACTTTTTTTCCTGGAAATTATAATGGCCACAGCAGAGAAAAGGAGTCTGTATCATGTGACCATATAGCTCCCTGGAGAGCACAAGAGGAAAGCATTTCTGTAGGCGTGATCTGTACCTGCAGGTTTGGGGGGAGGAGTTGTTTACCTTTCTTTAAAAAAAAAAAATTATAAATACAAGTCTAGAAGAAATATTATTGCTTCAGATGGGAAGGATTTAACATACCACTTTTGCTAATTTTTCAAGCAACTTAGTTTTAAAGGTTAGAATGTCCCCTACTTCCTTTGACGGATGTTTGAACATCCTAACAGATTATAATATTAGTGACTCTTTTTTTTTCTTTTAGTTGTCTTTTGTAATGATGACATAACAAATAGAATAGGAACAGGATCCATAACCAATCCAAGAATAGTAAAAGAACACTGGAGGGTTTCTGCATCCTAACAACCTTCCTAAAGACAGCATTAACATAAGCAGTATAAAAAAATTGTGATTGGTAAGCCAGGACCTTCTGCTCAGGGAACTTAATGAAATGATGAAATATGAGTGATATAAGACAATACATAGAAATGTGGAAGATCTTCTGTACAACATGGTGAATACATTACACGTCTTGTGATGAAGAGCCTAACTAAGGGTGGCCAAATACTGTACAGTAGATTTTATTGAGAACTGGTTGATTTTCCATGCTTTTTATTGTACCTTACACATTGCATTTCAGCACTTTTACTGTGGTAGAGATTTACTTAGTTATAGTCCCATGCAGGTCCCAACTACACAGGTTTCCAAAGAAGGTCTCTTTCAGCTTTCCTGAGATACGTCCTTTTTTTTTTTTCCCAGCCAGAAAGAATTTGAGGACTGTACATTAGAAAGGTGAGGCCTTTGTAAGTTAAATAAGTGTATGACAAATGTTCAGGGAGCCTGACACCTGCAGAGCCGAGAAGGCATCCGACCTACCCTGCGGGTGTAGTAAGGTTGATTTAAGCATACGTAGTAAATCTGTATTGTCCCGAAAGAATCAGATTTGCTGTATGTGCACTAAACCATGTGTGAACTTGTATTTCTGATCCAGGAATCCCAGACAGTTTTATTTTTAGAGTAGGACCATGTGAAAAATCATGCTGGATTCTGCTTTAAGAATGAACAGGATTAGGTAGAAAAGCCATTCCCTTAGGCTGACCCAAAATTAGGCAAAACACTGATAGCCTCCATAATGGCAGATTAAGTAAACTGAACCAGAAAAAATAAGACAAACTTGTTTTGCGTTGTCAGACCATAGATATTAATAGTGTGGACGTGTTTATGTAACTTATGTGAACAGATGTAAGGTAAGAGTTCTTAGAGGATATTTTAACTGTACTTATTTCTTTAAAAAAAACCCAACAAAACAGTAATACTGATATTTTTGTACCTTTAACTGACAAACAATGTTTTAGCCCTTACTGGCACGGAATTTCTCCACTGCAGCTGGTGTCTTATGCTACTTTTCTTTGTAGGTGGCCTTTTTTTTGCAAAACCCATGCGATCCAAAGGCTATGTGACAATGCTAGACCCTTTTCAGCAGCTTTATGGAAAAAGGATGGGAGGGCTACTGTTTATTCCAGCTTTAATGGGAGAAATGTTTTGGGCTGCTGCCATCTTCTCTGCCTTAGGTAAGGAATAAGCAGTATAAATATTAATTTATCACAGGTGGAAAGGATAAAGATAATCAGAAATGCATTAAAATTCTGGCTTCAAATGCTAACTCTCCCAGCCAAATGATTCAGAGTGTGACAGTTCTCAGACCTGTGCTAACTAGTAATTAAACACAGTAATGGTACCCCATTAATTATTTTGGTGATGAAAAGACACGCAAGGTGTCTATTCATTTTCAGGTACCTTTAAGTTGTCCCTTTTCAAAGAGCATGAAAATATTTAGCAACAAATTACCTTTCATTTTGAGGGTGACATGAGTGATTGCAAGTGTCCCTTTTATGTCAAGGCTGACCCAGCTTCTCTTTTACACCACTGGGATCACAGAAGCGAGTTAAAATTCCCCGTAAAGATATGAAAGATTACTGCCAATGCATTTAAACAAAATAATCCTTTGCATATAGGAGACCTACATATACAGAACTTTCCATAGCACAAATAATAGAAGTAAAACAGATGCTGATCAATAAATTGATGTATTATTCAATTTTAAATGGCTTTCTTCTCAACAAAATGAAGAAAATACTTAGGATTCAAGAAAGGATCCAGGTAATTAGTGGAGCTATGACTCAATAGAAAATCACCCAACTACTCATCCAGTCCTGAAAAAAAAATCAGTTTCTAGGGTTTTTAATTATATTTCAGGCCTGAATTTAGCAATCCCTTCAAGAAATGAGAAAGCCCTTGAGTTGAAGCACCAGTAGTTGACTTTTACCAGCTAATCATACTCATAGTGCATATGCATGTGGTAATGCTTTCTAGCACAAGCTATTTTAAACAGAAAATAAACTTTGAAGGTACTCTCCAACTGTGCTCTGATGAACTGCAAAGCAATGGGGAGCTTGTTTACCACAATTTCATCACAAAATCCTTAAAGGACTAAGAACAAACTACATGCTGAGGTGATAGGAGTTGAATAACTTGAAGAACACTCTGAATATTTGGAGTATATTTTCTTTTTGATTGAGGACAAGCTAATCTTTGATATTTCAAACCAAGTGGTGTGAATACCTTTCTAGTAGATTTATATTAACAACTGACAGTTAAAGACTGTCAATGACTATAAAGGTCATTGAGGGGTTTGATTTTAACTATTCTGTGAATAATCTGGTTATATTATACCTCCTAACTTGCACACCTATCCTCACTGGTGAATATTTAACCCCAGTACTCTTCACTTCGTGATCTTCCTTGTGATTTCATACTTGGCAGGGTTATTTGAAGGCTCACTGTGCAACAAAAAGCCACCTGGCAGCTCCCAGCAGCTCTCGTATACCACACATCATGTTACATTTTACTGCCAGAACGTTTCCACCTATGTGGTCAAGAATATTCTTTTACAATACCTACAAGGACTAAAAGTTATTGCAACATGTTTCATTGAAATTATCCTAATTAGAAGGAGAGGAATGGGTTTTTTAAACGTGGTTTTAAAACACTGCGATCACTTGAAATAGCTAATACATCTAAGAGAAATGTATAACCATCCTGATAGCTGCTGGAAGGGCAGTGCAGGAAGGCACAAGCAATTCAGGAAGTTTCTTGAGTGCACTGACAGCAACTTTCTGAAACAACACATCAGGGAGCTGATGAAGGGACGTGCTCTGTTGAACCCCTTACTTACAAATCAGGAAGAACTATTTAGGGATGTGAAGGTCGGAGGCAGACTTGGCTGAAGGGTTCATGATGTTCAGGGGAGAGTTAAGTGTCCTGAGAGGAGAGAACACAGCAAAAATCAGGAATGTAACAATGGACTTCAGGAGACTAGAGTTTGGCCTCTCCAGGGATCTGCTTGGAGGAATCCCATGGGAGACAGCCCTGGAGAGGAGTCCAGGAGAGCTGATTAATATTTTAGGATCATCTCAAGCTCAAGAATGGTCCACCTTGACAACTGGGAAAACAAACAAAGCTTGTTTGCAGGTGACCTGCATGGATAAAAAAGGAGCTCCTGACTAGACTTAGACATAAAAAGGAAGCATTCAAGAGGTGGAAACAGGGACAGGTGACCTGGAGGGAATACACAGACACTGTCCAAGCATGCAGAGATGGGTTTAGAAAAGCCAAAGTCCACCTGGATTTGAATCTGGCCATGAAGGGCAGCAAGAAATCCTTCTACGAGTACACATACTAGGGACAATGTGGACTACTGTTGAATGGGACAGGGGACCTGGTGGCAAAGGATATGGAAAAGGATGATGTACTCAATGCTTTCTCTGCTTCCTTCTCTGTTGGTAAGACCAGCCTTCAGGAACCCCAGGACCCTGAGAACCCTAGGGAAGTCCAGGGCAGCAAGGAAGGCTTGCTAGAGGAGGATCAGGTTAGGAAACATTTAAATAGACTGGACAGACACAATTTCATGGGACCTCACTGGATGCACCACATGAGTGCTGTGGGAGCTGGCTGATAGCATTGCAAGGACACTCTCAGTAATCTTCTGAAGACAGTGGTGATCAGGGATGTTCCTGAAGACTGGAAGAAAAAAAAATGTTATGCCCTTCTTCAAGAAGAACAAGGAGGAGGATACCAGGAACTAAAAGCTGGTCAGCCTCACCTCAGTCCCTGGGAATGTGATGGAGCAAATAGTCCTGGAAACTACTTACAAACAAATGAAGGTCAGGAAGGGGATTAGGAAGAGACAGCATGGATTTATGGAGAGGAAATAATTCCTGACCAACCTGACATCTTCCATAATGACCTGGCTGGCTTGGTTCACAAAGGGAGAGCAGGGCATGTGGTGGATTTCAGAAAGGGCTTTTTGCCCTGTCTCCTGTAATATCCTTGTAGACAAACAGGTGAAGTATAGACTAGATAAGTGAACAGTGGGGAGGATTGAAAACTGGCTGAACTGCTGGGCTCAGAGGACTTTAATCAGTAATGGAAGGCACCAGGTGGCCAGTCACCAGCTGTGTACCCCAGGAGTCAATACTGAGTCCTGTATTGTGTAATATGTTCATTCATGACCTGACTGATGGGACCAAGTGCACTTTCAGTTAGTTTGCAGAAAATAAAAACTGTGAGGAGTTGCCAATAAACCAGATGGTTGTATTGCCATTCAGAAGGATCTCAACAAGCTGCAGAAATGGGCCAACAGGAGCTTCATGAAGCTCAACAAAGGGAAATTCTAAGTCTTGCAGCTGGGGAAGTACAACCTTATGTCCCAGTATAGGCTGGGGGCTTACCAGCTGGCAAGAAGATTTGCAGAAAAGGACCTGGGAGTCTTAGAAGGCAACAAGGTTGATCATGAGCCAGCAATGTGTCCTTGTGGCAAAGAAAACCAATGGCATCTTGAGCTGCATTAGGACCATTGCCAGCAAGTTGAGTGAGGGGATCCTGTCCCCTCTATTCAGCACTGGTGAGACATATTTGGAATGCTGGATCCAGTGCTCCTCAATACATACTGGAGAGAGTCCAGTGAAGAGCCACAAAGATTATTAAGGGATTGGGGTATCTGGCATATTAGGAGAGGCTGAGAGAGCTGGGACTGTTCAGCCTGGAGAAAAAAAAGCTCAGGGGGTTCTTATCCATGTGCATAAATACCTGATTTGGCAATGGGGGGAGCAGAATAAAGAAGATGGAGCAAGGCTCATCTCTGTGCTGCCCAGTGACAGGACAAGAGGCAATGAGCACAAGCAGAACTACAGGAAATTCCATTTAAACTCAAGAAAAAAACTTTTTACAGTGAGAGAGGTCAAACACTGACACAGGTTGCTCAGAAAAGTTGTGGAGCCTCCACCCTTGCAGATATTCAAGACCCAACTGAGCATGATCCTGAGCAACCTGTTCCAACTGATGATGCGTGAGGGGGGACTTGGACTAGAAAATCTCTAGAGTCATCTTTCAGTGTCAGCAACTCTTTGATTCTATGAGCTGTTTTGTGGAGACTGACTGGTCAGCTCAGCTTTGTAGTTTGTTTTCTACAAATGAAATCTGCTTGATGGTGCTTGGAAAAGTTCTTGGTTTCTAGGTTGACAATGGAGGATGGATTCTCCAGTTTGCAAAGAAACCCACCTTTGTCCCATGTAAACAGTTCAAGGGCACTTTAGAAACATCAGTGGACAATTGTCTCTATAGCTGATGCCTCCTCTACCATACCTTCCTTGGTTAAAAGGTGCTAGCTCAGAGCATAAGTGAGATACAAAAGGGTGTGATATGTTGCCACAGACATCCCCTTGGCACAGCCATTACTGCAGTGATGCACATGTTCCCATGTGGCAGCAACTCACCCAGGGAGGCTTCAGCTGTCTCTGCATGGCTGCTTTTTCTCAGACAGAACAAGAGAGTGTAGTCCCTCCAGAGCTTGAGGACTTCCAGAGTTTGAGTAAGGAAAGGCTGTTGGGTCCCTTTCCCTCCTCCATTTCTTAAAAACCTGTGAAATGACAGATGCTGAACTTAGACCAACAGGAGCCTTCCTTTTCCCACTCCCTTCAAAGGGGCAAAAGGAGTATGCAGAAGATAGAGGGGGGAATATCTTCATGCTGTTGCTAAGTGTCAGCCCAGCACCTGTATATGCAACTTAAAGGTGAGCCTTCTCATCAGCTGTGACATACACTAACATACCGTCTGTGACATACACTAACACACAGGGCTTTGTTTTTCCCCATAGGTGCCACTATAAGTGTGATCATTGACATTAACGTCAATATTTCAGTTATTATTTCTGCTCTGATTGCAACTATGTACACGCTTGTGGGTGGGCTTTATTCTGTGGCCTACACCGATGTGGTTCAGCTCTTCTGCATCTTCCTGGGACTGGTAAGTTTGGCTTTTTTTTTTTCTTTCTTTGTTGAGGATTTTGCCTTGAGCATTATGATGATTACTGAGACCTATTGCCCACCTTCAGTTTTGGAACTATGTTTTCACTGAAAGCATGACAAAGGACTATCCCCACTCACAGACCCACGACTTTAAAGAATCTGCATTTACATCAATGTACAGCCCATGATTTGACAATAAAGCTGACCGAGAGGCCCAATTCTTTGGTTGTATTCCAACGAGTCCAATAGTGCAAACACTCCTGTAATTTTCCTGCTGAGTACATGTCTAACTCAGGATAGGACTGGAGCCTACTCCTTCCCCATCTGTCCATAGGACTGTGGCACAGGCACTGGAAGGAGGCATCAGACGTAGGAAGCAGTCAGTAGAGCAGTCAAGAAACACTGGCACTGGACCTGCAGAGCTGATACTTTCCAGTTTGTCTTTCCTGTAGCTGTCACCTACACACACAGCTTAGTTAACCTCTTGCTTTAAATCACCTTCGTGGTTTTTCCTTCATTTCCCTCCATTGCCCTTGGAGACCATAGTATAGGCAGCCTCACCAGATGACCTTGCTGTTTGAGTGTGATGGTATGAATATCCCCTCATCAGCTACCCAATGATATATGCTAGTGGGTAGCATTTCTTTTACTTACCGCTGTTCTTTAAGGCCTGCTCTGAAAAACATCGATGCAACAGGGCTCACAGATCACAGGGGTGCAATCAAAGAAGCTGCTGCTGTCTTTGTTTGCTAGTGGCAGGACCAGATGGTCACAGGTGTGCAGAGATCTGAGACAGGCTGAAACAAATGGGGTGCTCAAGGTGAAGGAACTGAATGACACCTTGGGGACCCAGAGCTGTTTCTGTGCTTTTGCCAGCATTCTTGTTGCAGCTCTAGGGAAATTGCTTCAGCCAGAGCTCATGCAGGTGGTCACTAACCAAGCCTGTGTGTGTCCTCAGTCTGTGGCATCCTACCGTGAGGCCTATGGCCTTATTTGCAAAAGTGCAAAACATTCCCTGTTGTAACTGACTTCATGGGGATGGTGCTAAATACCCTGAAAAAGCAAAACCAAGTTCCAGCTGGCCACCTCAAATGAGAAGTTATTCCAGATCTTCTCTCATACCTTTGCTCTTCACCTGCACAGTGGGGAAATCAAAGCACAGAAATGCTTTTCCAGTGAGGACAACTCATGCACTGCTAAAGACCCTGATCCTGTGGGAATAACA
The DNA here is from genome assembly GCA_034008185.1 of Gorsachius magnificus. Taxonomy (NCBI): domain Eukaryota; kingdom Metazoa; phylum Chordata; class Aves; order Pelecaniformes; family Ardeidae; genus Gorsachius; species Gorsachius magnificus. Next base: position 68,785,815 of record CM067081.1, on the reverse strand, counting down.
ACATGTGATCCGATATTAAAGACAGCAGGAACCTGACAGGGAGGGGAAAGCAAATGAAGGTTGTATAGCAGTCTTCTAAATGCTTGGATCCTTAGCTTTAATAATATTCTTTTAATTCAGGTTGGGCTTTTTATGTAATTTCCCATTTAAAATAAACAGCAATAATATCATGTAGAAGGAACCATATTCATAACCTCAAGAGCCATCAGCAGGGCTGTAAGCCTCAGGTAGCATCTAAATGCTAGCTCTAGGTGAGGCAGTTTTAGATGAGATGAGACACTTTCACAGTAGGTGTCACAGCAGAAGGTGTCACAGGCTCAGGGATCCCAGCTTTCCCGCCAGGCTCTGGAGCAGAAAGAGCTAGGTTACTGTCAGGAACTGGAATGGATTACAAAAGCTCAGAATGTATTTGCAATACAGTGCCTATTAGACCCTTGGCTGTGGCGTGCAGGCTGCAGGTGGACCTTTAGAAATTTACCCTACTGAAAATCACAGCTGAGTATAGGCAAACTACGACTCTTCAGAAGCTCATCACTTGGACATGTTTGAGATTTGAGATTCACAAACAAGGATAAAAAATTCCATTTGACATCCTTGTTCCCCATGAATTTCTCAACAACATCCCATTAACATCCATTTATTTTGACAATATGTTTATTTTTGTCTTAAAATATCTTGGAGACAGTTGAAACATTTTGGTTATCTTTCCCGGAAAAGCCCAAGCAGGGAGTGAGAAGGGAATCTTTCTGCCTAAGTGCTTAAATTGGCAAAGTTTAATGTGTAACTGAGAACAGAATACTATGGTATGTGATAAACAGCCTGAATAATAGGCAGTGCAGCAAAACATAGCAGTAATTCATATATTCTTCACACATTATTGCAATAAATGTACAATGAAGTAGAGGAAGACGTCTGATTTCTTCCCTCCTTGCCCCTGTTACCGCATACACTTAAATGTGATCAGTTAGGTTGCGGTAATCTGCATGTTTTGGATATCACTGGAGCCTTAAGGATGCCATGCTTGCAACAGTCTATTCCATAGAGAACAAAGCCTGGCTTTCATCTCAGTAGGAGCTACTGGGGTTCTTCTCACAGACAGTTACTGAGTTACATCAATGCAAAATGAGTTGGCAAGTAAATGCACAAAAAGTCAGTTGGTGAACGAAACGAACCTTCTGGCCAAAACTGTCTCTGGGAAGGGTTTCTCAACTGATTTTTTGGCCTAGATAAAAACCAAAGAGACTAAAAATAATCAAGAGCCCAGAGTGAAATTGCCCTCAAGGTAGAAAATTGCTGTAACACTGTGTGGTGTTCTGAGGCAAGAGATATGGAGGTTCACCAACAGCACCCCTCTCTGGTCAGGATATAGCTTTGTGTTGAATTAAAAACAAATTCCCAAGCCTTCAGGCATGTTTGTGATGTCTTATGCCTGTATACTGGCAAATCCCAATGCTATTGCACACAAGTTTGTATGTAGATGTTTCTCCACAGTGTGGTCCAGGAAAGGGTGTAAAGAACCCATGGGGGATTTCTATGTGGGAAAATAAAATGAAGATGTATAAATGTGTCTTTCCTGCTGATTTTGTGATTTCCACTGATTAATTCTCTGCTCATATTCACACTCTCTAGAACAGAGGTAAGCTATCCACTAGCAAGCTCTCTGTATTTTGGAGATATTCCACCGGCACATAACCTGACTTTCCTGCAAGTCAGCTCAGCAACTTGACTTTTGATCCGTAGCACACAAGAAGAAGAAAAACAGATCAATATTAAAATAATATTAAAAGGGTTTAGAATGCCTTCTTTAGACCTGAACAAAGTGTTACTCTTTGTTTACAGTGGATCAGCGTACCCTTTGCGATGTCCCATCCTGCAGTGACAGACATTGGGCTCACAGCTGTGCACCAGGTGCATCAAGCACCTTGGCTTGGATCTATCAACTCACTTGACATTTACACGTGGATGGACAATTTCCTTTTACTGGTAAGTGATGGCTTGTATGAAGGAATGAAGCATTTAAGCACTCGCACTCTGTTACTGTGACAGCTGAAAATAATGGAGAGTCTAGTTAAGAGTTTCCAGCAAACTGAAAACTTTTACCCCCTTGACTTCTGCTCAATATTTCTGCACATTTGTATGATTCCAGTGAAATATCAGTAGAATATTGTAGCACAGCTGTCAAAGTCACCATTGCCAGGAATGCAATTTAAATATCATCAGGCTAAAATTAATTAAAAGAATGCAGCTAATGCTTTACTGATGTCATTTTTGGCAGCGGAATTTATATATTGCAGAAGGCAATAAAAATGTTACACAAATGATTAAATAGGCCTTAGGTATAGGTGATACAGAAAAAGCGTTGCAGAGATGCATGGATGGATGAATTCATACATGCACACATGCCAGAATGAACTGAGGCCTTTCGTTATTTAATATGGATGTATTACATATGGGATTGGTGGTTATTAAGTACTTTCCGTTAAGAAGATCTAGCAATACATGCTAACATTTTCCATTCTCAGTGTCCCTGAGCAACTCTACACTGTTTTCATTATCATGTTGTACTTTGGGATTCCTTTCTTTGTTTTTTTTTAAAAATAATCTCAACCAAAAATCTTCAGAGTTTTCTGATAATTGGGCTATTAAAATATATTGTTTTATCCAGCTTAAATTGCTTACAGATTCTCAGAGAGGCAAAATATGACATTAGCCCACGTGGCTGTATTCCGTGTGGCAAGCCTGAAGGTTTCATCTCTGCTGATGACCAAAGGAAAGCTCTGATGTTGCCATAGTGTGACACATTTTCTTTTCGTCTTGTTAGTTTCATTATAGCTCAAGAAATTCACACATGCTTTGAAAATTTTGTCAAAGGAACATTATTAAGGCTGCAAAGGAAAACAGTCATAAATAGCAAGTCAAAATCAGAGTTGCCTGTGAAACATTCATTTGGTCCCTGTGTGTGCATGAAACATATATGAAACACCTGGATACACACTGTTTGGTCCAAATGCCTCCTACCTCATTTAGTGTGTAGAACTGGGCCATGTCTGTTCAGTGAGCAATTTCCTTTGTTTTCTTGCCTTGCTGTTTAGTCATAGGCACTTGTTTACTTAGTGGAGACGATGTAAATCCTGCCATCATAAGAAAACACATTCTTTTACTGCTTTGTCTTTAATTTCTATTGGTATCATATTTGCTTAAGACAATTTAGATAATTATTTTTCAGATTCTTGAGTTCAATATATACAGAATGTGTTGCCTTGTTTTGATGGCCACATGCATTCATAAAGGAAGATAAAATCTTGCTTTCAAATCCTATCAGAGTCTAATCTAATTTTGGCAGGGAGACAGTACTGGAGGCCAAATTCTTCAAATTTGAAGCATGGCAATAGTATTTTATAACCTTTCATAAGGCTTTATCAAGTATTTATACAGCTTACAATACTTGGGGATTACAGAGACTATGTAAGTGCAAAGTGTTGTTGCTAATTGTACAAAGGAATAGCTTGTCTAAAAGAATGAGATTTAAGTGGACTTAAAAAGGTCTCACATTACTTGTGAGAATGAAAGCTATAGCCATTACTGACTGACTGATACAATAAATGAACGAAGGAGCAGCAACACAACATTCAGCATTCAAGTTATGTTTCTACATGCTCTCTACATGGCAATAGAAAAAAAAATCCAGAGTTAGCCCCCAATGACGGGATGTTGCCCATTGTGTTTGCAGACATTAGGAGGAATCCCATGGCAAGCATATTTCCAACGAGTTCTCTCCTCATCTTCTGCCACATACGCTCAAGTTCTGTCATTTCTGGCTGCTTTTGGCTGTCTTGTGATGGCTCTTCCTGCAGTACTCATTGGTGCAATTGGAGCATCTACAGGTATATGATTAAAAGTGAATAGTGCAATAAATGTAAAATGAATAATACAACAAATGTGTGAAAACCCTACAAAGCATATATTAGCTATAATCTAGCCAGGTGACATCATTAATCAACTCATGACTTCTTCAACAGGAGACTACACTGAAAAATAATACTATAGAATATTTCTTCCAGGGGAAATTCCTCCTACCCCAATGGCTGAGATTAACTCATTTTGCACATTCTAGGTATCTAAAGACATAAGATTTCTATTTAATGTTTAAGTTAGATTCTGGTACTATTATTTGGTCCTAACAGTAATAATAAGAAGTGGCTGAGGGAATTGGGGTTGTTTAGCCTGGAGAAAAGGAGGCTGAGGGCAGACCTTATCACCCTCTACAACTGCCTGACAGGAGGCTGTAGTGAGGTGGGGGTCGGTCCCTTCTCCCAAGTAACGGGCAATAGGATGGGAGCCAACAGCCTCAAGTTGCACCAAGGGAGGTTTAGATTGGCTATCAGGAAAAATTTCTTCACTGAAAGGATTGTCAAGCATTGGACCAGGCTGCCCAGGGAAGTGGTCAAGTCCCCATCCCTGGACGTATTTAAAAGCCAAAGAGATGAGGTGTTTAGGGACATGGTTTAGTGGTGGGATGGCAGGGGTAGGTTAATGGTTGGACTGGATGATCTTAAAGGTCTTTTCCAGCCTAAATGATTCTACATGATTCTACATTATTCTATGATGTATCAGTAATTTCTTATCTTGACCAAAACACCCTTGTCAAGGTCTTTGTCACAGTGAGAGTGATCCCCATCACAGTGACCATGTAGCTAAACTGTTAGAAATGTTCTGATAGAAAGGTAGTCTGTAATCCAAGAGAACAGTTAAACACCTCATAAGCAAACATGGATCTCAGACTTGTTTTATTGAGGAAAATGGCATCTATGAGCAATGCAAAGTTTTAATATTAAACTTTGAACTGTATAACACCAGGCTGTGGTCAGGCTTAGCTTAGAGGAAAAATGCTGATCAGAATTAAATGTGCCTAACAGAAATCAGTGGGACACTGCCTCTCTGAAATGCCATGGGTCTGGCTCTAGTAAAAGTTTGGTCATTGAATGTGAATGTAAATGTGGCAATATGAATAGCTCACTACACATGAAGTCAAGAGATGCTGTAGCTGGTGACTACTAGTGTTACTAATAACATGCTGGTGTTCATATTGCAGCCTGGAACGAGACTGAGTATGGTGTCCCTGACCCCATGACTAAAAAAGAAGCAGATATGATTTTACCAATTGTGCTCCAGTACCTTTGCCCAGTCTATATCTCGTTCTTTGGCCTTGGCGCTGTATCAGCTGCTGTGATGTCGTCAGCTGACTCTTCAATTTTATCAGCAAGTTCTATGTTTGCTCGGAACATTTACCAGCTTTCCTTTCGGCAAAACGTGAGATTACATTTTCATTTTTATTTCTAGAGAAAATTTTAGGTGAAACCTTAACTAGGTGATGCATAGACTGTGATTTCATAATGAAACACTTCTTTCATGATCCTGCCTATGACTCGAAAAAGTATAGCATTTCGTTCCTAACAGTATATTGAATAAACGGAAAGTCATAAAAATATTTATGGTTGTGACTGACGACAGAGGTGAAAAAGCTAGCTCAGGGGAGGCAGCTTTCAAGATTTCTCATGGCACTGCAGTTTATCCAAACAGCTCCTAATTATTGCTACAACCAGAAAATTTACTTAAATCCTCATCAAAATGAGACATCGTTCTGAATTATTGTTTTATCAGGAAATCGTTTGACAAGAGAATGGGCTACTGAGGAGGAGTTTTTCATAGGAAATGGAGACGAAAAAATTCTGATGCTGACAGTTTTTTCTGGTTGAGCCATATTGTACTTATATTTAAAAGTTATATCTGTTGTTTTTTTCTTTGACATGTTATCAAACTTTTCTTTATGCTCAAAGTTTAATGACTTTGGGAATGGCAACCATAACACTTGGGTTTTTTTCTCTGCACTTGTGATGGAGATAGAGACAGAGATAGAGATATTAATTTTAAAATTATTATTGAATATGTCTTGCAAAACTTCCTTTTACAATGGACTATTTTATATCAACTGTGTGCATAAGTGTAAGCATACATATATTGTCATGAAGAAAACACCTAACACTGCCCTTTTCTTGCAGGCTTCAGATAGGGAAATCGTGTGGGTCATGAGAATCACTGTTTTTCTGTTTGGAGCATCAGCAACAGCAATGGCCCTGCTAGCTTCATCAGTGTACGGCCTGTGGTACCTCAGCTCTGACCTTGTTTATATCATCATATTCCCCCAGCTCTTGTGTGTGTTATTTATTAAAGGAACCAACACTTATGGTGCCATTGCAGGATACTTATTTGGCCTCGTTCTCAGAATTACCGGAGGAGAACCGTACCTCTACCTTCAGCCCCTGATCTACTATCCTGGCTGCTATCCAGATGAAAATAACATCTATATCCAGCGATTCCCATTTAAAACACTTGCTATGCTTACTTCCTTCTTTACTAACATTATAGTCTCCTACTTAGCCAAATACTTATTTGAGAGTGGGACTTTGCCACCAAAGCTGGACTTCCTCGATGCTGTTGTTGCCAGGTACAGTAGGGAACACATGGACAAAGCGACTCTTGTAAAAAGTGACAATATTGTATTAAATGAACTTGCACCTGTGAATCCACGACACAGTCTAACTTTGAGCTCAACTTTCACAAACAAGGAAGCCTTCAATTATGTTGATTCAAGTCCAGAGCTGTCCAACACTGAAGATAATTAATAAATCTAGTAGCCACAGGCAAAGCAATCAGAAGCAGGATATTCTACAAAGAATAGTAAGAGGCATTTTATCAGAAGAAAAGCAAGAATTGGGAATAAAATGCCGCTGCACAATTCTTTAAGTTGTTCTAGGAGCAGGAACATCCCATGGGGGGAAATCTTTTCTGTTATTATCTAACAGATCATAGAGTGTTTACCGAAAGATACACTCAGATCCCATTCTTTCCACCCAGAACTATATACCGTGTAATTAAAAAAAATATTTACAATTGAAAATATATGTAGCAGGAAAAGTGAAACAGTTATTTAGCTAGGACATCACATGAAGTGATTATAATACAGTCACTCTGAAGTACTATTAGTCAACATTTTATTGGCATTAAGTGAAAATATATTGTCACAGCTATAAGTGATTTATTACTAAAGAGCTAGTTGCTTGAGCAAAGACAGATAACTTCCCTGGGGTTTTGGTCTGGTCATTTTTTTCCTCATAGAGAAATTCAAATAAAACAAATCTAGTATTTTATTATTTGTGTGAGACAGAAAACGCGCAAATAGTAGTAAATTCCTTATAGGAGTGCTAAACATCATATATTAATCAAAAAAGTTAAAATGAAGTCACCAGTTTAAAATTATGTTATACCTAATGCCAGACAACCTTAAGCAAGTATCTTACTCTAGGTGTTCTTTTTTTCCTGTGGTTAGTGGCTGTCACCAATGGAGGATAACAAAATTTTTAAAGCAATAATTGGAGTTGAAACTCAACCTGTGAAAAACGACAGAACTCTTATAAACTAAATAGAACTTTTCAGTGTTGAGAAAAGAAGCCTTATCTTGACTTACCGTCAAAATGAACACTGAGCAAAGCAGTCTGACACCAGGCAACTGTGGCAAGGGAGCAAATATTAAAAACTAAGGAGAGTCAAGAAGGCTTGAAAAAACAGATGAGAGGGTTTTCCATGGGGAAAATTCCCATTTTGCACTTAATAAAAAAAGCATTCTCAAAGACATCAAAAAGTCTTTTGGGTTGGACTTGCTGGGATTACTCTGGAAAGTGTAGATTTTCCATGGAAAATCACATTTTCTCAAAAATTTGATTTCCCATGGGAAAAACAGGCTTGCTGGACAGCTTTCCACATCTGTAAGTATCTACCTCCAAAAGCAGAAGCAGCTTGGAGGGGAACTGAAAGGAAAGCCAGACCCATAAGCGTAGTGAAAGGCACAGCAGTGTCTTCCACTAACTGCTGGACTCCTTCATTAACAGCCATCCCCCTGAGCCGTCACGGTGACTCTGCGGAGCACCAGCAGCAGCCAGGGGCAGAAGAGACTTCACTCATGAATGGCAACGCTGGCCAGAAGCAGCAAAGCGGGGAGATGAGGCCTCTTCCAACTTTGCCCTGGCCAGCAGGAAACACAATGATGTTGTTTCCATTTGCCCACAGCCAAGATGATTGTGTCTGCCCCCATTGGTACGTGCCTTTCACAGTGGGAGATCTAATAGCTATATTTCTGTACAATTAAGAGTTATGCTCCAATAGTTCTTTTTAATATCTACGCATGACACAAAATGTTCAGCTGAAATCCAGATATCCTCCTGTTGCTGGTCACTGGCGAAATTTCTTCTTTAACATTCACAGCACGAGGAGCTATACTGGAGGATAGGTGATGTAAGAATAGGTTTTGCTGCTAAAGGAAGAAGCCATCAACTTGTGCATTCAATGTTAACATAAACTTTCACAAGGTTGAATCCTTAGATATGTTTTTGCTCCTTTTGTGGAGTTTTAACAGCATATATATATATATTTTATACGTAGAGAAAATTAATTTTAGAAATGTTGATTTTTTTTCTCCATATACTCCATTTAAAAATAACACTACATCTCAGTTCTGAATATGTGTTGTGAACTGCAGTACTACTGTGCTAACAAATACTGAGTGTGCTCTGGGTGGAGGGAATCAAAATCAGGATCTGCACTAAAAACACAGAAAAGTCAATATAGCAAAGAAATGAAAAGTTCCTGGGGGGTGAGTGAATGAGCCACTGATGAAATTCAGGGCGCTGAGGATCTCACAAACAAGACGCGAGCCCAGCAGTATTCATTCCCCTATGAACCATGGAAAAGAAAAAAGGAAAGAGATCATATGAAGAAAGAGAGGGGAGAATAGAGCCACTGCTGAATTATTATCCATTTCTGGCCCAAATCCATTAGCCTGAATCCTTTCCTATGAGAAAATATCATGCCACTTTTTGCCCGCTTACATAGCCAATGCCTTATGCTGCAGTTCCAAATTAATTTAGGGGATCCCATTTTACAGCCATCTGCAGGTCTTCCTGAAAATTTTCTCTTATTTCAGTTTTGTCTAGGAATTGCTAGAATTTCACTATGAGAAGCTGCATAGTGGCCAGATGCTTTGAATACAGCAGCGTTTCTGTATTATTTATTTCAAAATTCCTGATAGTGGGAGGAGAAGGGAAGGAGAAGGGGATTCAGCTGGAATCGTTTAAGAAATTTTGATTGAAAAATAAAAATATTTCCTTTTCCCTCATATTCCCTTGTTGCCATAAAAACATAAAGGCTTTTAAAATGCTCAAAATGAAAAAGTTAAGTGAAAAATTAAAATGTGCTAGTCCAAAAATTTCAAGCCAGATGTTTCAACATTATCAGAGTATTTTGTATTGTTTATCCTATTGAATATTTTTGTGCAATCGCTGCTTAGATGGAACTATGCATTCTCTGGCAGAAAATGGTTCCAGCCAGTAGTTCCAAGTTTTCCAGTGCTCTCTGCAGAGACTGAAAGGTTTTTGCACTTTTACAACTAGCACACCATGGAAGCTTTATCATGCGAAGGAGAGAAGTGGCACTGAAGACTGTTCATCTTGTGACTGTAACTCCAAGTTATGGTACCAAGTACCAAGTCTCTGTGCATGTCTTTGCGTGAGTCCAGCAACAGCCACAGTGGGCTGCATAGTGGATAGGACAACTCCAAAAGCCGAACTAAACAACCCTGTGCAAAGACTGTTTACAAGTTTTCTTGCTGTAGTTCAGCTATCCAACCATTACATTTCTACAAAGCTGTTCATATAACTGAAGGCCATATCTATGATTGATTGCTGGGAGGGAAAAAAAACAAAAACAAAAGACAACATACAAACAAGTTGCTTCCACAAGCAAAACACCAACAGGATGTGTTTCTTCACGTAGCCTTTATTTTCATGGGAATCATCAGATGCTCCTTCTCCACTTTTGCAATTTGTAGACAGTAGTACTGTGCAATAAATTGGATCTATAATCAGTGAAGCAAACAGCTCATTTTCAGACACTGAGGTTATTGTTTCTGAGCCTACAATTTCTAGATAAAATATTCATATCACAATCATACATTTTGCTTTCATATTCTTCACATTTGTGAATAACACTTATTTGACAGGGTTTTTTACCTCCTTTGCATGAGATGTGTTGATAAAATCAAGGTTAATAACATAGCTGAGATGTCAAAAAAAGTACAATTTCATCCATATTTGTCCATATGGGATGGTATATGTATTATAAATAAACATACTTTTGTGACCTGAACTGAATGTAAACTTAAGTGGATCAAATAAAGTAAAAGTTTAGTCTTTTATTTTCTATAGTACAACAATTTAGGATTTCAAATATAAATATTGTAGGAAAAAAGCTGTTATTCATTTTTCCTTCTGCCCTTCAAGCGTATTTGATCAAGTACCATGTGCAGTTAGACAGTAAGTTATTGTAAGTCTGCTATTAATCAGGGCAGTATTTGTGGCTACTGTTAAAAAAAAAAGTATATTTTTGTCTGTGTCAGAAATGTTATATTAAGACTATACCTAACAAAGCAGATAGGAAGCATAATATAGATCTGTATGTTTTAACTTCATTTGTATTGTATTCAGTAGTGCCCATGCAATTCAGGAAGATACTGTCTGGTTTTGGGTCTGTTTTGTCCACCTATTAAAAATAAAGACGTTTATTTTATTATCATCCAGCATCACCTGAAGTTTTTTTACCACCCAATCACTTTCCGCCAGAGCCACACAAGGACTGGTGGCAGGTGAATACCACGCAGTTACACAAAATGTATGAAGTCTCCCTCTCTTTAAATTACATGTAGTTGCCAAGTGCAGTTTCAAATCCACAAAAAGGACTGAAAAGACCACAAATATTAAGTTTGCCACTTGAAAAGAGTGAACCTGGGTAGACCCAAATGCCATGAAGTCTTACCAGCTGGGGTAGAATCAGACTTCCCCGGGAAAGGTTAGAGAACAATTACACCAGCCCACTTTTGGCTCAAGCCAAGTGTCATTCTCCCAAACAGGCTCCCAGACACAGCTTGGGAGCTGGACTACTCCAAGAGTTGAAGAGGGCCTTTCCCAACAGGAACTTTGCAAGCAGCCTCCCCTTTGCGAGGCTGGCAGAGATTGCAAGTGCAGCCTCAGGCCAGATGCGTTCAGTGCCCAGAAACATGCCTGAGCACCTTCAATTTAGTGGTGAGGATACAACCTCAGAGATGAAAAAAGCAGTTCTCCACTTCTGACCTGGCCTTTTGGGCTTCCTTTGGGATCAAAGGAGAGAAGCTGACACTTGCCAAACATGACTAATCTCATCCTAATGCACACATTACCATGAGATGAGTCACGCCATAGAAATGCCCATACAGATGTTTAAACATTGGTGAGATGTGGTCTGCTCCTTGAGAAGGAGGTTGATGCTGTGAATATGATCACACCAAACAGAGAGCTGAGGAATTAGTCCTAAGAGTGGGATTTGGGGGCATTTAACCTTTAGGAAGCATTCACAGAAAGAGCATAGTTCTCAGGGGAGGGTTTGCACCTGACTGACTGAAGCACTGACCTTCTGTGGCTGAGACTACAAAAATAGATAAGGAAAGCATCAATCTAGGTTGCAAGGGATGTGTTGTGGTTGGGAGAGACACATGCTATCTCCCCAGTTGGTGTCAATAAATAACAGGCAAAAAGCAATGTAAATTAGGTGGTAGTCAGGAATAAGTCTATGCTAGAGAATAAGGTAGTAGATGGGGGGAAGGGGAAAGAAAGTACTTCTGTGGAATAAAGAATTAATCAGGTTGGTTGTATTTAATTGATTTAGGTCATTGTGAGGTCAGAAGGAAACAATGAAGTTGTGGACTAATGCAGGAAACGTGAGTAATGAGGTGGAAGAATTAGAAATATCTAAGCAAGATGTGAAAACCTCTTGTACAGAGTAGGGGAAAGAAGATAGAATAGCTCTCAAGATGGACAAGGATTTGAAAAGAGCATTTGGTGAGGTTATATACTGGGTTATATTGGCCTAAAGAATTTAACTTGAATGTGGACAGACACGCTTTTAATATTATTAGCGAAAGAAATACTACTTCAAATTGCATGATCATGTAAACATTTGAAATATGGTAGAGGCTGGGAAAAAAAGGCTGTTGTATTGGCAGAAAATAAGTAGATTTAGTCCTGTGAGTAATAGATTACTTCCTCAAACAATCAATGCACAGACAAGAAGAGGTGCTATTTCAACTTTGAGCCTGGTGCATAAATACAGCATTACAAAGTATCTGGTGATAGAAAATAACCTTGCATTGAAAGCTGAGAGTGATTAGATTATCTTCCTATACAAAGAGCAGCAGAGGAGATATTTAAGCTGAAAATACATTCATTCAAAGACCAATGGGTATACAATACCATAGAATAGATTTGGAATGGGAATTAAGAGACAAATTCCTCATCACACGATTGAATTTCTGAAATAGTTGGAAAATTGTAGACAAAAAGCTGAAGTAATACTAAACTAGATCCTGTGGATGAAACAGCAATGATGGTCAGGTCCTGGGTGTGTCATAGTCCTACATCCCATGTTGCTCCTGATCCTAATATTCATCATCCTAGGAGTATAAGCACACTTGCAGTAAGTTTAGGTGGCATCCTTCAATGTAAAATGGCAGTAGTAAATCAGTTCTTAGCCACTTGTTAATTCTTCCAAATATGTTTTCCATGATTATGACTGAAGCACTAGAATTCGTTTATTTATTTGGAAATGGACAAGGCCATTTTTTTTGCCAAGTTACTAATGAATTTCACTGCAAGCAAAAGGAATTGAATATATCCTGCCAATTCACTAATGGAATGTAATTATTATCTGTGTATTAATAACAGAGATTAGAGTCCTGCACTGCACTTTGTGTTACTCAGCAATTCACATCCATCAAAGCATTGGACACAGTTTTCAGAAGGACTTAAAGGGAAAGATGCTCCCAAAAATGATGGGTCACTGGGGGCATGCCATTCAAAGAATGAGGCAGCTCCAGTTATCTGTCTTCTTGTGATTTCAGCATGATTAGGTAAAACGCAGATTATCTTTGATTGATGATATTTTGACAACAGAGATGCCGCTTTATGGTAGCTATGCCAATAGCCACTGCAGAGCCGTGAGTGAGAAAGGCTTGTCCTCCTTTGAGGTTCGGCAGGAGCATGGCCATGGTGAGAGGAATGAAATGGTGCCTGCTTCCCACCAGCCTCCAGGTCTTGCCTTCGCCTCTTCCTCCTTTGGTGTTTGCGTTGTTCTGGTCTATGGTCAAGCATAGTGATTAAGTCTGCCCCCAGCACTACAGCGAGTTGTCCAGCTATGAACTTGCACAGAGCCTATATACCAACAGTCAATCAGTAACAGGAGCATGCCATCTTTAAAAGAGCATATCATCCTACAGAATCACAGAAAAAGAGGCAAAGTTCTGCTGGGTTCACTTGCATGCTATAGTGAGCAGTTCCACCTGTTATTTCTTTCGCAGATTTTAAGGTTTTCTTTTTTTCTGTCCTATATACCAGCACCTTTGAAATCCAGAGTATCTTAATTTGCCTTCCTCCACAGTGAGGTTTTCCCACTCCATAATGATCAAGAGCTACTGTTGTCATCGCACGAAGTGCAAGCCTAGTTGCTCAGCACGTAAGAAGAATATAATAAAAAAGATTTCTAGCCTCTGCAGTTTGTTTCTTACACACAAAGATGAGGTGACAGAGAAGTAAACTGAATACCAGAGGTAATATAATTGTTCAGGACTAGTATACCAGAGAGCTAGGTAAACTTTATTAATTCTATGTGACTGAAAAAACATTATGTTCCAGCAAAGGAATGAACTAGTAAGTTCTTTGGCTTCATTCTTGTTTCCTGCCCATCAGGAAAGTAATATTTGAAGAGATTATGTTCTTTTATATCAGTTGTCTGTTCTGTAGGATATTGTTAAATGTACAGTTTAATTATACTCTCAAAACCATATACTAATTGCAGATTAGTGATAAACTTCAGCAACTAGATGTAAGACAGCAGCCTAAACAGGACAACTTCTACTCCTTAAGTTTTAAGGTAAGCAATTAAAATTAACTGTTCCATCTGTATAAACCTATGCAGAAGACCAGGTTCTGGCTTATGGTAAGAGGAAAGAAAAATAGCTATGAATCCTAGTTCAGAGGGGAGATTTTTTTTATACTTCAAATATTGTCAAAACAAGGGCCAACAGAAATGCAAATGTCTGGAAAGCCATCTTATATAGCCTCTGGATTGTAGCCATGAGATCATGAACATCTTTCCTGGTATCACGCATGTGAAACATGCTGTCGAGCAGGATCAGCTGCACAGGTGGAGGTAGAAGCTGTAGAAACATTTATGTCAGGAGAAAAGGAAAGAAAGATTTGGACCTAAGGAGTTAAAACTCTAGCCACTCAGAGATGTGGTAGTGGTTACTGCCAAAGGCTGACTGGTATTCCTCTACTGCATAAATGAGTATGATATTTGCACAGTGTCTGATATTTGTTTATGCACTCACTACAGCAGCTATCCATGTAATGAGTCCATGTTGAGGAGCAAGCACAGTTACCCAATTTTAGGTTTGAAAAACAACTTTATATTTTCTATCAGCCTGAAATCCATTTTTATGCTTCTGTTGGAGTGTCCTCAAGGATTTCACTTGATCAAAATTGCTCATAACATAATGGAAATGTCTTTTTAGTGGCATAACATAATATTTGAATAGGAAAATAAATAAGATATATTTTCATAAGGAGCTTATTTCCCTTCTAAAAAGGAAAGATGAAGCTTTCATTCCTGAACAGGACTTCTCACAGGATTTCAATGCTCACATTTTAAGGGGACCCCATTTTTAAAAGGAGTTGACTGTTAGCTCCTTGAATACTGAATCTTCTTAAGCTACTTCAAAGCAGAAATTCAAACTTAAGAAAATCTCAGCTGTACAAACAGTTCAGTTCTATGCCCAGTGAGCTGACGACAATGTATGCTTAACTCATTTTGCTTGAATACTTGCATCAAAACTTGGGATACTTGGCACTTTTAATAACCAATTTTCATTCACAAGCAGTTTCTATTCAGATACACTATGAGAAAAATACATGCACCATTGGCAAGGCAAAACCAAAGATGAGATAAGTCTTCTAGCCCATATGTTCAGAAAGAAAGGCTTTGTCTGAGGGATTTCTTATGTCCTTCCCTTTTACCTAACCCAGTAAAGCATTTACAGTTGCACCACTCACCCATTTCCCTCTCAAAAATGTCACCTCCTGTAGATTTATGTTGCTTTCTGACAACCTAAGGAATACTGAAAAGGTTTTTAATGAAACTAGAGAAACTGTCAGTAAACAGATTTATTTCACAACATTGTCGTTTAAAAATAAGCACACAGAAAATGCAGAGGTCTTAAAGAAATTACAGTATCTGCAGTTACGAGCAGAAATGTCAGAGAAAATAGGCATTTGGCAATATGATACTGAATGGCAATATCAGGACAATGTTGAGTATTTCCATTACTCAGTTTAGTAATGAAGGCTAATGGTCCCATCTCTGCTGTCACTGTATGCCAGAATAGTCCTGAAAACAAATAGTGAGGATGCAATTAAAGAGGTACAAGCTGTAATTGATTTTTCAAAAATAAATGTCACATTAGTAATAGATTCTTGTTAATCACAAAATGAGCCGATGTGACAGACATTATCAGTGCAGAACATCTGATTTACCAACCCATTTGAAATGCCTGGTCTGGGAAGGTTTTCAGTCATGAAGAACATTGTAGGGTAACAAATGCCTGTACCAAGAGCAAACAAAAAATATTGTGCCTTACTTCAGCAAGGAGGGAATAATGATAGACACTAATAGGAAGGTAACTTTGATTTCTAAATCAAGGCACTCCCAACAAATGAAGACAGGAACAGATACATTAGATGTGCTTGTCCTGCACTCCATCTCACCTATGCAGTAGCCAGCAGTAGCCTGTATATAAGCATTTTGTACGGATAGGTACTCAACTTCTACATAGCTAGTGGAGTCCTTGTAATTGACAGTCATTAAGGCATCGGGAAATTGCTTTTCCAAATACAGGTCCACCAGGTTGTATATATGTAGCTGGAACAGAGGGTCTGTGACAAGGAATTGAAGAATAGGACTTACATAGCCAATGTCATTTGGATTGCACTAGAAGACACATTACAGAGGGCTGCAGCAGGCCTCGGAAGCATACAACTTCTTTGAAGTCTTCACCTCTTTATCCCGTCTTTGTCTTCCCAAGCTGACACTAAGGACTAAGGATAATGAAAGGGTTTGGATCACATATATTTACTTGTTCTACCATAACAAAGATTTGCATCAGACTACTTTTTCTAGTGTTTTTTTGTCTCATTTCTATAGTTTATGTAATTTTTCCTTATGCTTTTAGGTTGATTTTTACAATTATTGCAAAAGCCTAATGACTGCAGTTTCACTGTGCTGAAGAACAACACAAATATGTAGGGAGACATAGTCCCTGTTCTGGAATGATACTCATACACCTGAGAAAGAGAGTAAGTGTAAAGCTATAAGGGGTAAAACAGCAGGACAAGGGCAAACATTCATACAAACTAGCTAAGGACACAATTTCTGAGGTTCATATTATATTTTTGCATTTAAAAATAAAATAATAAATGCCAGCTTGGGCACTTTTACAAAATCGGTGTTTGATGCTACTGTTCTAGTTCAGGCCAGCTGGGCAAGCAGGCAGAGCAGGAGCAGGTGAAGGTGGGGGAATGCAAGGGGAACAGACCTGACCTGTCCTCCTATCACTCACTGGTTGCCTGGTGCAAAGTCACTGCATCTCTCTTTGCTTTCACTTTTCCTCATCTTATCTATCTTATTTTGATTTAAGCTCTCTGAGACAACATCTTTTCCTATGAGTCTGCAATGTGCCTTCTGCTTCGACAGTACAATATTATAAAATATGTACAAAATATGTATGTGCGGTACAATACTGTTAGCAATATTAATTTGAAAGCTGGCTGTTCTTTGGCTCTTGTTTGCTCTGAGTAACATCTGGCAGGTTTTCTATAACCTTGTGAATGCAAGGCAGTGTTAACAATTCAACATGCAGAAGAATTTCCTGTAGTAGAGGATTTATAAAACTGTCATGTTGCTGTACAAAGACACTCTCTTCCAGTTAAATGTTATATTTGGCACAGTATTTACCACTAAATTAGAAATTGCTAATTGGTTATGATAATATTTTTGTTTAAAGAGGCATGTCATTTCACATGAGCTGCCTACCCTTTTCCAACACTCCTGCATTTGATAGGGAAATTAGAAACATCTTAGAGGCTAATGAATTCAGTGCTCTGTCTCAGTGCCTGAACTGATCCCCTCTTAAACCAAATGTCCTGCAGGATTAGCAGGTAATGAAGTTTGTAGTTGTTCATTTCTCCAGCCTCTTTTTTAAGGTCTGCATTACTGCTTTTATAATTTATCTGTGGTATCATTACCTAAGACTCAGGGGTTTACTGTGTACACCTGATCTGGTAGATATTTGAGTTCCATTGCTGGCACTTTCAGAATAAAAAACTGTTCTTTCTTTCAAATACTGAAATGTGTCTCTGAAGCCAATTATTAAAGAAACCCTGGAGTAACAGCACATGTCCTAGACAGCATGTCAAACATATGCTGCCAATATCATACATTAATACTAATCCTGTATTAGAAAGCAACCATTCCTTGGATTTCATAGTGCATAACTTTAATGTTAATTGGATTTTTCATAGGCATGTACATAATTTTCTGAAGGGCTTTAAACAGTAAGCTCTTTAAACCAAGACTTATGTTTATACTTGTCTCCTGTTCTTGGCCAAGTATTTTAACAAAAAAGAAAAACAAAAACATGAACACAATAGCATTTTTCATATGGTTCCCAGATTAGTTACCCAACTGGATAAGACTTAATGTCTTCTCATTGTAGACCTTGGCTTGAGATTTGCAGCTGGATGGACAACATAATGTCTAGAACACTGAAACAACTCTAACAGCAGTGCAGAGGGAATGGCAAATTAATCTTATACATACATGTAAGCTTGTAAGTACGTATACAGAGAAAGAACCTATTTAGAACAATTTGAATGTACATATATTTTAAGTCATTTCTAAAAGACTTGAAACATGGACTCTTTGAAATATATTGACTTATAATAACAAACAAAAATATTTCATTCATAGCCTTCTCATGCCGTAATTTAAAATTATCTAAAGAGCAACAAGTGTAAGTAAGTAAAATGTCCCAGGGGCCTTCACAGCAACTATCAGGAATTCCATAGTAAATCTACTGTGTATAAATATACACAAATTTATTTAATTGTTGCAATATCCTCTTCCTCCAAAATCATATGGATGATACACGGATATTCTTCTTAGAGCAAAAGCTCTTAGAGCAAAAAGCTCCCAGAGAGTGATTATTTGTCTTCGCTCTCCAAGACCTAACTGAAGAAGAAATACTTTGCAAGTCAATCATTTTGTATGGACATCAAAGTGAAATCAAGAGGGAGAGTGAAGTGTAAATCACTACCATCAGTTCTGATCCTGTTGCAGTCAAAATCTCCAATGCAAGGTCAATGCAGGGGGAAATGAAAAACTTCAGATGCTGAAGGTCTTCCTTCCAATAAATAAAATTCCCAGACGCATAGGAGTCCCTTTCCACTATTACTTGAAATGATTGGCATATTACATTGTTGCCACCAGCAGTCCATGAAGGGTTTTGAGGAGAGTTAGTTAGGTTTCTGAAGTGCTTTTGTCTGACCACACTAATATTAACCAGCTCTGCCAAACCCTAACATCTTAGGCAGGTCTAAGTTAAGCTTGCTTCTGCAAAACAATTCCAAAATAATTCTGAGCAAATCAGTGGCACTTGAAATAGACCAGAAGGAATAAAAGCAATGCAGTAATCTTATGTTTAATGATGATGGAAATGTCTATTTGAATAAAGCATTGAAGAAAGGTGAAGCTATGTTACTGCTCTGGAGCTGCCCTGCAGTGAATGGGTAAAGAGGATGGAGGCCTCCAGGGTTAAGGCCTGGCATGACACAAGTGTCATATAACCCTGTGCTCTTATAGATCCTAGATTATAAAAGTACTGTAATGTCAATATTTATTTAGGACAACAAAACAGGATATAAGATCACATCATATCACATTCATATAACAAAGTAGTAATAAATCATAAGAGAACAAAACACAGGTGCCATAGCCACTTGAGTTTTTCCCAGCCTACAGCTTCCAGTATATTTTAAAGTTCTTTTTCTTGTTTTATCAAAAGAAAAATCATTCAATGCTGCTGAAATATTGTCATTTGCCAGGCTGGTTGATCCAAGATACACTAAGCTATGACAGCATCTCAGCAGACACCACAAATGGATTGTTAGGTCAAGTTGGAAGGATATTTAATATCTGATTTTTTTAAGGCACTATCAAGACCCTGAGAGTTGCTGAGGCAATGCCTGGATATCAGTATACAGAAGAAATAAAGCATAAATAGGTCCATCCTACTTTACATATTCTGCTATTTAGACAGCTTGCACAGAGATTCATCACAGATCTGAAAAAGGGATTCTAAAAGAGTCACTGAAATTAGACAGAGAGCAATACGAACGGTAGAGCTCTGTTTCAAAGGACCTACTAGTCATGCAAAATGGGACAGAATGATTTCATCAGCTCACCACAGACAGAGCCGCAAAAGCGAGTTGTCAGAAGGCTTGATGAAGGAGATGCTCTGAAGCACATCTGCAGAACTGCAAAACATGGTATTGAGAACACGTGGTATAGGGAATTCAGTTGTAAGATGAGGGTTGTCACATTGCATAAAAATGTTATTATCTGCAGGAGGTACTTGAGGCCTTTGTTTTTCTGCACAGGTAAATCCTGCAGCTTACACTTCTCCATCAGTGGATGTCACTAGAGGTACCTTCCCACAGGCCAATCCCGTAGGGAGCAAAGGCGAGCTGCCTAAAACTTTGAGATGGCCATTTTAACGCTAGTTAAGTGCTCCATTCATGCCCAGGGGGAAGTTACACTCTCGCAGCCTTCTTTATTACAGGTCCCTGTATCTGCACCCTCTCGCGCTCTACAAGCCTGGATATACTGCTCACTTTAAACAGCTGCTTTGTTCCAAGTCTGTGGTGGGATGCTTTCAAATGCTTTTTCTGTGCTTTCAAAACCCTTAACATAAAAAGTCCTGGACATACTGCACTATTAATAATAGGAAGATGGAATGCTGCTTCTATAAAGTAGGCTTTTTTTTTTTTTAATTAGCTTTGTGTCTATGTTTCATAGGAAAACATATATTCTCCAGCTGAAAATATCATCTAATACAGGAGACTGCACTAATCAGGCAGTTTCATTATCAAAATGCAATACTACGAGACAAATATACTTGGCATTTATATGGCTTGTGCACTACTTTAAAATGATGGCAAAATTGTGTCCAGAACTTTAGTGCAGCCAAAAGCTACTTTGGTTTTCTCCTAAAAAGTTTCTTGCCGAAGACTTGTGTTGCAGACATTTTCCAATACAGTTTCTCATTTTGGTTATTTTATTTTCATGGGTCCAATTTTCTAAGCCACTCTCTATCCCTCCTTACAGCTGCTAATCATGGGTTATCTGCACGTGCAAACACTGGACTCAGCATGCCCTTGGCTTGCAAGCAAATTTCACAAATGGACAATTAAAAGAGCAATTTCATTAAAGTAAATAAATCGTCATGCAACCAAAAGTGTTTATATTGTTAAAAGACCTGTAATTATTTGTTTGATTTCCAAAGCTGATTCGTTAACCAACATTAACCATCCATGGGAAGATGTGTGTGTTATAAATCCAAGCTATTGATACTATGCTGATGGCTGAATGAGGACACTGCAACAATTTTTGCAGTTACAGACTTTAAGTACAGAATGGCAAACACACAAATGTCTCCCTGAGGGGCTTTTAAGAAGCAGAAATCTTAATGAGCTCATCACTTATAAAACCTGAATACCTGCCTGGGGACAGACAATGTGAATGGTAGAGGAATCACGCGGTTACGTTTATCTTCAAGCTTAGCATCCAGCTAAGCTCATCTGATGTTTGCTGGCACACAATGCAACGTGCACTGAAGCAAGGCTGAGCAAGACAGAGGTTATATTAACCCGAAGTAATATTGTCTTTGCTAGTCATTCCTGTAAAGGATGAGAATGCAAACTCTTCAAACAAAGTAGGTTTTCTGCTTCTTTTCCAGTTGTTTATCTTATTTAGTCTTTAACCGCAAATACGGCTTTTAGAAATCTTGGGTGCCTCTGCAAGACCGAAGAAAGTGGGTAGTGTTTGGTTTGTAATATTTAATCACGCCTGGTCAGAAATACAACATCCACTAAACCACTGACTTTTATCACCTCTCAAATCCTATAAATGCATAATATTGTCATTTTGGAGCTTGATTCTTCCTGTGGAAGAAAACATATCAAAAACAGCTTTATTTTTTTCTTATTGGTTTGCAGGAATTATTTATAAGCCCTTAAACATATTAAACTAAGTCTGCATGTGTGTGCCTCTGTTAAACAACTCACTAAATGTCTGTGACAAAAACTTCTTTAATCTGGAATATTTCAGGTGTCCTCAAGTTCTCCTTACAAATCCAGTTATCCTCACAAACGGGATACGTTTTAAAGCTTGTTCTGTGAGTATCCTGCTAAACATCTTTCAAGGACCTGGAGAAAAGTTCCTCCAAGGGCCAGTTTTGCCTGTATCATGAGAGTTGGTTTTGTTTTCTTTTCTTTTTAATTTCTGCTCAGCCATCCAGGGACTCAGTGAGTCACTTACTCCATGAGATGTTCAGGATAGTGCATTAAGCCTGGGTAATTGTTAAATTGAGGTGTGGGGGAAGGAATCTTTTTTCTTAGTAACTGGACTTGGGAAAGGGAAGACTGTCTCCTACAGAAAACAGGGGATGGTCTTGGGGCTTCAATGTAAAATCCCATCTGTGTGCAGCCTTTAGGCCAGGGCAAGAAAGGGGGTTTGCCCTTGCCCAAGCTGCTATGTGTTAAGGAAAGAAATGTGACTGCACAGAATGTGTCTTTGACAACACCTCATCTGGCCAGCAGTATGGTAAAATGGCAGCCTAACTCTATGCCTGGCTCTTTTTCTTCTTCAGTATCACTTACCTGTGGATAACACAGTAAAGTCAGGACAGACCCACAGCTCAGGATTCAGATACCAGAATCCTTTCCCTTTTATTTTCATGCTGCATATTCTCCTGCTGTTTACTGGTCTTTTAGCATAGTAAAGCCCCAGTTAGGCATCTCACCACTGCTACCCTCCTTGGGGGCTGACATCAGCCAAAAAATCAGCTCTCTCATCTCCTTGCTAAATCGCCGTACAGTCGGCATCCCACAGGCACTTTAGGCACCTAGGAGCAAGCAGATCATCACTGGCTCCCCAGCTTCATGTTGGGTGATGCAGGAGCACTGCAGAGATGCCTGGGCTACAGTCTGTAGGTATGGTCAAGTGTCCTGCAGAGAGCTAAAACAGACTGTGGTTTTCACAATATTGCTGTAGGTTGTATGGTATAATTTCAAACCAGGCTCTGTCTACAAGGAGAACCAAGTCATATTATCAAAAAAGAAGAACCCCAGAAGAACATGGGAAGGGACAATCTACCAAGTGGGCATGTGAACACCACTGTAGGCACAAACATGCATTTCAGAGAGAAAAAATACTAAGAGAACAAAAGTGATGCTTTACAGTAGTGCTGTTTTCTCCATTTCTCCAGCTGATTTCTTTGTGGCTTCTTGTATTTCCAGCAATATTGCATGTAGACACATTTTTATTTTTTTACACCAGTCTTTTCTACTCTCTGAGCTTTCAAACTCCTTTTATGACCATTTCAATTACATGCTCCAGCAGGAGACCTGAGCTGTCAATGACTAACAACTGCAGGAGCTGATTTCACATAAACTAGGCAGAAGTCCAGCATGCGACTCAGAAATAGTTGTTCTGCCGGAGTTCATGACCTGGAGGAGCTCACTGTGGCTCTGCTACTTGTACCTATAGCTCTTCAGCCATCACAGGGGTGAAGGATGTACTCGAGTACAGGGCAAATCAGCTGCAGCTTGTCTCCCTTCATCCTACTTAGAGCTAGATGGGATAAACCAGCACAGCAGGAGTAAATGAGCCATGGCAAAACTGATCTTAACCTCCACCCCCCTGATTTGGCAGCCAGGCACTAGGGCAGCAGACAAGATAATTCCTGTCAGCTCCAGCGGGCTCTGTAATGCAATTTGACAAATCGAATAGATAGCTCTTATTAATGTAACTAAATGAATTATTGCAAATGGGAGAGGCGGACATTGATTTGTCTTCATGTATGCATTCTGCTTTGGAGGAGGGGAGACTGGCTTTAAATTCAGACTGCTGCTGCCTGAGGTAGGAATTCACTGTAATGAATCAGTTCTGCAGTATCGATATCCCCAAACCACCCATTTAACACCATTATCAATAAAGATAAAAGGAAAATACAGAAGAGCACCATGGATACAGAGCTATCAGTGTTCATACTTGGACATTCAAGTGACTATTCACAGCCATAGTTTCCTAAATATGAATGCCTGCTTTGCTTTTCTGGTGATGGAATGCAACTAACAAAGATATGTACGTGTCGTCTATTTTGTTGAATGTTATAATCCCAATGAATCAGAATCATAGAATGTTTTGGGTTGGAAGGGATCCCTAGAGATCATCTAGTCCAACCCCCCTGCAGTGAGCAGGGACACCGCTAACTGGATCAGGTTTGACAAGGATATCCTGACTACATTGCTTAATAATAACACTTCCTACATAAACTGCTAAAATAACATATTTCACAGCACATATGGTGCAAATACACAGATAGCTTTCCCAATGAAAGAATCCAAGTCCAGGTCTCTAAAAAAATAATAAATTCAGAGCCTAAAGAATTACTAATATTCCTGCCATGTTATCAGGGCTGTGACACAGGAACATCCAAATGTCAAACCTGGATATTTGATTTGAAAATGTACTTTCTTATGTCTTCATATTGTCACAAGTTAGATCTGAGAAAACTAGAGGGTATCTCATGTTCTCTCTCTCCTCTCTTGTCTATACCCAGAACCCAAAATCCCACTGTGCAGATGCCAAGCACACCTATTCTGTCTGAATGGTAGCATGGAAGACCTTCATAGAATCACAGAATCATCTGGTTGGAAAAGACTTTTAGGATCATCGAGTCCAACTGTACCTACCCAATACTAAACCATCTCCCTAAGCACCTCGTCCACCCATCTTTTAAATACCTCCAGGGATGGGGACTTGACCATGTCCCTGGGTAGTCTGTTTCAGCGCCTGACAACCCTTTCAGTGAAGCAATTTTTCCTAATACCCAATTTAAACCTCCCCTGGTGCAACTTGAGGCCATTTCCTTCCAGTAATGGAAAAATTAAGCAAAATAGTATAAACAGAGTAAAGACTGATTTAGCATGCAGTAGAGGAAGTCTTCTTGGAACCGTGTAATGTGATGGATGTCTGGGAAAGGAGATTAAGCAAATCTTGGATTCATATACCCATCACTTTCAAGACAGGACTAGCCACATATCCGGCCCGTTGTGCTGAACACGTGAGATTCTCTCAAGTGGTTCAGCTAGGATGGTTCAGCTTTCTGCATCTTGCAGACTGGTGATGTATTATCTTTTGTCTCCATCCAATAAAACACTTTCCCTGTTCAGCTGTGAAAAAAATATTTGGCCTTTTTATTATTATTATTCTTACCAAAACAGAGAAGTTTTGTTTTACTTTTGTATTTCTTTTGATTTAGTTAATCTGGCTAACAGTAAGTAGCTGATTTAAAGTACTTCTCGCAATTTTTATAGTATTTATTCAAGGGTTTTTTTAAATCATTCTTCTAACATCACAGTGGAAGAGTGTTAGTGCAGATTTAAAGTATGCCATGTGAAAACAAAATCCATGCCTCACAAGTATTAGTGTGACTGGGGGTGCAATATTAGCTTAGATTTATTTTATTAAAGGTGTTTGATTTGAAGGTAACTCATGCATCAGCTCATTGTTATAGGGAAGACTGTCTACACACCAGAACCGAAACCCATACTTTCACCAGTTTTGGAAGTTATGGGCAGTAAGGGTGCACCTGAAGATCTTCCCCAGCTTTTTGACAAAGTGCCCCTTTGAAGGCAGAAGTCCTGGCTGCAGAGGCAGGGGGCATCATGGCTGTCACAAAAGCACATCCCCTCAGGGCAGAGAGACCTCTGCTACTACTGACAGTCTCCATCTGTCTGCAGGTTTCAGGCAATTCCAGTAGGAAGTTGTGCAAGAAGCAGAAGCAGCACATAACTCACTGAGAAGAAACCATTCATTTCCTTCTCCCTTCTTCTGCCTTTCTCTGGAAGGATAGTACAATCACCACTAAAATAAAGAAATTCTCAGGATTATAGTGGGAGAGATATTCCAGCTTCTCAAAGTGGGACCATGAAATGAACCTTAGGGTTGTCCTGCTTCCCTCCTGTTTTGCATTTTTGATACAGGGATAACAGTTCTGTTACCTAAGGCAAAGATACACATCCCTCTCCCAGTTTTGAGAAAAATGTGACCATTACCTTTGTAATCCCATCTGTCTTTTGCAGAATGAGTTATTGATATCTGTTTGCTGATCCAATATACTGTGCTATAATACACCAGGGACCTTGGATTACTCCTGAATTCATCTCTGCTTTATGTTCTATAAAGATGCCTGTTCTCTCAACAACCAGCGCTAACAGATCTTCCTAAAATATTGCTGGGAAAATTGCATGGCCTCCCAAATTTAATTAACTGTTCATGTCAGCATATCTCAAATTAGTTTCTAAAATGGACCTGGGGCAAATACTGAAGCAGATGAATGACAGCGTTGCTTACTGCAGTAAGTCATCAGTGTGTATGGCTGAAACAGTCCCTGCTCAGGCTGATGGTAAGGTTGAAATTCACTATTCCTAGGGAGGGCATGAAGGGAAAATAAGAAAAAAGAAATCTGAATATAGCCTCCATTTCAGAAAGTCCCTACACCACTAATCATGGTGTAGACAGGCTATGACAGGGGAAGGATCTCTATGCCTCTTTCGTGTCAACAGCATCTTTTTAGCAGGGCCGGTTGTGACAGGACAAGGGGTAATGGTTTTAAACTAAAACAGGGTAGGTTTAGACTGGATATAAGGAAGAAATTCTTTATAATGAGGGCAGTGAAACACTGGAAGGGGCTGCCCAGAGAGGTAGTGGAGGCCCCATCCCTGGCAACATTCAAGGCCAGATTGGACGGGGCTCTGAGCAACCTGATCCAGTTAAAGGTGTCCCTGCGCACTGCAGGGGGGTTGGACTAGATGGCCTCTAAAGGTCCCTTCCAACCCAAAACATTCTATGATTCCATGATCAGTCTGCTGCTCACCACTGTCAGAAACAGATCTGCCTTTAACTGATCTCCATGTGTGTGTGTATGTGCATACATGTATACATGTGCGTATATGTATCTTAGTATATATCTAAGTCTGGAAGAAAGGAACCTAATGGGTCTGACTTGGGTTAAGAAACACTGTTGCAAAAAAAAGGTCTACAATGCAAGAAGCTCCAGAGGTCTTGGAACAAGTCCTAAAGACAAAATTCTCCTTCCTTTTAGAGAGGACTGAGAGAGAAGTGCCCGCACCAAATTGGAGGAGGTTAAAAATGGCAATGTTTATCTCCCCTCATAAATCAAACTCCCAAAACTCAAATGGGAGCCAGTTTCTTGCTCTGCATAATTTCCTTATGTTTTCTGCTTCTTTTCTTTGGGCAACAGGATAACCTTTCCAAATACACCATCTTTCAGTTTTAATTAAATTGAAACATATATTATCTGCCATTTTTTTCATCTTGTAACCCCGCAATTTTCAAATCACCTGGGAGAGTGAGATCCTACCATGGGAGCTGCAAACCAATAAGACAGACACAAACCACTCCTTCTGTTGCTGCCTATCAGTTTTTGTTGCTCCCTGAACAAAAAAGTAGGCTGTGGAAGTAACACATGGCAAACACTCACTTCAGGCAAGGTTAGGCTACAAAGCTTGGTGCCTCTGTCTTCTTGCTGGTCTTTTCTCAGGGTTTCTTCAAATGTTTATTTTTTTCCTAAAACTATAACAAAACACGGTATCTTCTCTCCATACACAACAACATCATCCAGAGTTTTTTCTTCTTTTCTCTGAATTTGTAAACCAAGCCCCAAAAGAAAGGACATGGCCAGTTCTCAATGATTCGTCAGCCATAAATATCTCTGGGTTTCGTCACTCCATTGCATTCTCTAGCTGGTCTCCCCTCTCACTTTGTCCATCCCTTCCTTGATTTCACCACATGATCGTTTCACCTGTGCTTTTGCATATGGGCTTTGCACTCCAAAGACTGTGCTTATTCAAAGGAAAATAATATTTGCAAGGCTAAGTCCACTTCTTCCTTCCCTCCTAAGTTCTTTCTATACCAAATGCTCCACAAATTACCTATTTTGGACTATGTGTATTTCAGATGTCCCCCAATCCCGAGGTCTGAATTTTATGAGACTTTATACTAAAGTAAGAATTAAGCTTTGATTTGAAGGGCGTACTCTGGGTCTAAGATGTTCCTGTTTGTCCTTTATTAATGGAGTCACTACAAAGAGTGAAATCTCACCAGAGGGGGCATGCACCTCAACCACTATTACTGTTCACTGTGCAAACAGGAGTAAAACTATGGATTCACCTTCTTCCATGATGCTCTCCTTTTGGAGAGCTGCCATTTTAGGCACAGAGACCAAGGTCACGGGGTATCTTCATGTCCCAGAAGAATGCTGAGCAGCCATTGAGCAAGACCGCAGAAAGAGGAGGTCCCAGCAGTACTTCTTCTAAAACATAAGTGATGTAGTTTGCTAGAGCTGACTTTGACTAAGGAATCCAAAGGGACACTAGCAGTATAGAGATCCTTCTCATTCCCAAGTGCTGGAAGATCAAGCAAGCAGTAAGACTTGGTCTTAATTTAAGATTGTATCTGAATAAAAAGTTAAGTGCTGTCTGCTTTGACCGTTGGCTAATACAGGAGCATGAAAGAGGGAAAGCAGAGATAAACTGGATCTCCAAGACTTTAGACCTCTCTGATCTGTGGAGACAGGTGATTACTTCCTGATACATTTACAGTGTTTTGTGGCAGTGAATCACTTGAGTGCTTCCTTGTACTACTGAATTAAATAAAGGAGTTCTGATCTTATGCTGCATGGTCTGGATGTTTTGGGGTGGTTTTTTTTTTCCCTGACAGCAAAAACATTATTTCAGCAGTAAATTGCATGGGAGACAGTAGTTTTGATGACTTGCTTACTTGGAATAAAAATGCAGAAGCTAGCACCTAAAATTTTACAGGCTCTCGATGCCAAGGTCATACTGAAAGAGCCAAAGGAACAGCACTGGCTTTATTAGTAATCTTTATTGCTCAAAGCACTAGAAACTGGGAGAGGAGGGAAGCAATAAACTGTATGTTCATTGGTTTAAAGGTTCCCTTGGGATGAGAGTATGCATGTGTATTTTCAATAAAAATCCAGCACGAAGCTCAGTGCTGTGCCTAGGGAGACAGCATCTGGACAGCATTATTCCACTGTGTTCATTCCCCTTACTCGTTTTTTTTCCCCCCTCTAAATAGTATTCACCATAAAAAGTTGTATCTTTCATTTGTCTTTTGGTTTTATGTTTTACTATGTATAACTCATAAGTTTAATAAGCCATTAAAGCATATTATTCTCATTATTTAAGCTTCAGGTCCTGTTGGCTGTGTCTCACCCAATGGGCTTGGGAATGCTTCTAAGCATCTGTGCTCTGCTGCCTGTGCTCTTATTGACTCCTGCATATCTATAAGGGCAAGACTCAGATACACAGCCTTCTTCCCCTCCGCCATGCCCAGTTTCCACAGAGAGAAAAGCAAATTGCTCAGGATAGGCAGCTGCCATGGCATACTCTTGCCCGAGTCCCATTCCAGACAGCTGAGGACCCTGTACCCTGGGATCTACTTCATGCATAGCCACCACTCAGTCATGGTGAGAAAAAGGATGTGCTCGTTGGCTTTAACCCAAACAGCACATCCTTAAACAATATGTCCTTTAAAGGCTGGGGAATTTGGTTTCTGTAGGCATTTTACAGCTGCCCAAAGATTTTGGAGAGCCAGCTGGTGATGTGCCAGGACTTCCATCTTCTTTGAATCATTTCTTCTTACTGAACTGAAAGTGCCAAGTATCTCCAGTAAATCTTAGTCTCTTAGGTCTTAGCAAAACCCCTGTCAGCAAACTAACCGATAAATGAACATTACACTTGTTTGGCTTGTCCCCCTGCCAGCCGTGGCTCCTTCACCATCCTAGCCATGAGTTTCACTTCGCACCAGAACTACCCCATAGCTTTGCTACTAATCAGAAAATATGGTGAGCAACAAAGCACTGCCATATTGATGTCCAAAACAGTGGGATACGGCTGCCCAGCGCTGGAATCCAAAGTTACCAATACAAAATCTGTTTTCTACCACCAAAAGAGTGTTCAACTGCATGTTCACTAATTGGTTTAGCAGTTATCTGTGCATTTCACACAGAAGTATGTAAAACCTCACACAACTGCTGGGAGGAATATCCTTCTAGATATCTGGAACTCTGCCCACTTGCAAGTATTTTCCTGGAAATTTGCAGGTGTGTTTTGGGCCTAGTGATGCTGAGGGACTCTGGTTTCTGTTAGGCATGTCAAACCCGACAGGGATAGTATTTTACCATAGTACAGGACCTGTCAGCAGAAGCTGACATTTTCTCTACGAGCTGTCATATATAACTTTTGCAATTAAATAGGCCCAAGGATGTTTTAGAAGTATATAGGGCTCTTCAGAGGACATGAGTCTGTTGTCCACATTGTCTGTCCCAGAGAGAAGACACCTGAGGGGAAGACAGTAGTTGGAGATTTGGGTCTCTGTGGTACAGAGCTCCAGAGAGGCCCTGCATGCATGAAGAGAGCAGCTTAGAAAAGCTGTTATTTTCCATTGTGAAGGGGAAACAGTTAAAGAGGCAAGACAGAGGTTTTTTCAGTGTGAGAGAAACCAGCATAACTTCTGTACCATTATGATCTAAATGCTGCCCTGAGAGTCTTAGGGTGAGTGTGAGATCATGGGGAAGCAGAAGCAGCGCCAGCAGAGATGAGCATCCCAATAATTCACCATAGACAACCAGAAAAAGTGATGGATGCCGCACTGACCACAACAGGTTTCCAAAGAACAGCAGTGTCATTACAGCAGGCACATGTTTTGCCTCAGCTCCCAAGGAAGAATGCAATTAGCTCTGAGGAAAGCAGGCACCCCTTGGTGCAACTCCATTAGGTGAGATACCTGAGAAAAATGAGGGACAAAACTGTTGCTCTCTTTTACTTGCATTTCTGTGGCTGGACTGTCTTAAAACAGACTCTCTTAAACTGAGAGAGTCTTAAAACTTTTTCATGTCTGTCTCAAATAAACAAGTACAATTATATTCTTGGGAAAAAAATTTCCATTCATCTACCTTCCAAACTGTTGGCATCACTCCCAAGGGGAAGTCTAGACATGGGTCTGGCAATAGGTCTTCATTTGTACTGCATTGTTGGGAACATGAGGTCATCTTCATTAATTCAGAGCTCTAATAAAGCTTCACCAACACCTATTGCTTTGAATAAGCCCATTTTGAACAATGTGATGATATGTAGAGATACTTCAAATAGCCTAAATAAATAGGTATGGTAACAGAAGCAATCTAAATGTACCTGCACAGTCCACTGTCCAAGCTAATGAAACCTGTTGCCGGGGTAAGGTTGCTTTCAGCAGTTGTGCTGCCTCTAAATTAAATCTACCTCTGTTATCTCCAGAGCTAAAGCGAAGGCTGTTACCCAAGAAGCAAGACTGTAGTTAGGCAGGGGACAAGGACCCACGGGAGAACTAGTGAGATGGAGCCGCCCAGATAGTTGAGTGGAACAGTAGACCTTGCACACATCCAGCAGGCAAAAAAAAAATCCAAGTGTTGAGACATACGTTGTAGACAAGTCATAGAATCATGGAATCATAGAATAGTTTGGGTTGGAAGGGACCTTAGAGGTCCAAGCCCCCTGCAGTGAGCAGGGACACCTTCAACTGGATCAGGTTGCTGAGGGCCCCATCCAACCTGAACTTGAATGTTTCCAGGTACCGGGCCTCTGCCACCTCTCTGGAAACCCCCTTCCAGTGTTTCACCGCCCTCATAGTAAAAAGTTTCTTCCTTATATCTAGTCCCACAGGTCTCTTCCAAACCCAGTTGAGGGAGAGACTGTTCCAATAAGGTGAGGATTAACCCGAACTCACAAAAGCTCATCTCCCAAAGGCTGGAACTCCGAATGTTATTCTCTCTCCGATTCATTCTGCTGGACACAATACATTACTCATTACACAGACATAGTGCAACCTCCTCAGGATCATCAGCTCAGAGTAAAACCCCTGGAGGATGGAAAAGTTAAAGTGAAAAATCAGTTCTTACAAAGGTACTTTATGATAAAACTGAGTGTTTAAAGTATAGGAAACATACTTAAGAACATAGAAAGGTTCAGCTGTGACCAGTCAATCAGTGGGAATATTTATACTGGAACAAGTGCACTTAGTTTAATGGACTATGGCTACTACCGCCCTCACATGTGGTATCTGCAGTTCATCACACTAAATTCACTTACAGTCCTAATGGGCAGCACCATTGCCATGGACACACATGGCTGAGCGAAAGGAATACTGATCTGAGAGGGTCCAACGAATGCTTCAATGTTCTTAAACACATTAAATAGGGCACAGCAAGAGTCGAAGTAATCTTTGATTTGTTGCTTCTTGGACTGATTTCCTTTTGCTGGGTCCATTCTTGAATATGCATGAGAGGATGAAGGAAAGGAAAGGAAAAGAGTTTAGTTTATAAAGGCCATGTGTTAGCAATTCTTTTCCAGACTCCTTAATATAATGAGGTGCCAACTACCAGGCTTTCACTTCATCTTATCTTGTTACCGCCTAGTCTTAAACCCCTGAAGCAGTAAGTAGCCTGGTTGTACCATTCACTCCAAAACAAGGAGATATTTCATAATTCCTCTTAGCATGTGTGCTTCTCAGAATGTTAGGATTAACTTAGTTGTCAGTGTTCAAAAGTCAAATGCTTTTCCAAAAGCCACCTTTCCTGAAGCAGGGTTTATGTGCATCCCACAGCTCTGGCAGATTGAGCAGAAGATATTAGATACACTGATTTGACAGTATCTAGCCAGCCAGTATAATAAATCCATTTATCATGCTGTAATACAAAGCTCCCAAATTACTTCAGAATACACAGTCACAACTCACAAGGAAAAAATGCATAAAAGCATTTTACCTTTAGCTTTTGCAATCTGTTTCCATTTGTTTTACACAAAGGTTTATACCATCTTTTATAGAGAACTAGGTACAATGTACCTATGTAGTAAGTAGTCTAATCAACACACAACATCAACATACGACACCGTCATAACATGGAGAATCAAATATTTCTCTAGCTTATCATGGTAAAATTCAGGTTGCTATGCAGTCATAATGGTGAAATCATTTAATAAAAAAAAAATGTGTCTCTCAGATATTCATGAGGCTATTCTTCTTCCTTAGTATCAGACATGTCTGAGAGATCCAGCTGGAAGAGTTCCTTGAAAATAAAGATGTCTAATATTTCTTGCATTCATCTTACAGGGGTATTTTTCATATTTAGTGATTTACCCCATTTCCTACTAGCAATTAGTCTCTCCCATAAGCTTATCTGAAGGTCAAACATTATAAATAAAAGTAATCCTTCATCCTGATAATATTCAAATATTTGTAGACAATTATCATATTTCTTCAGGTCCCAGCATTATTTTCCAAGCTACCAACATTTAACTCTCTGGCTTTCCCTTAAATTAAGTACTTCTTGTCCCCAGCTAGAAACTTCATTTCCTTTAAAATATTACTCTCTGCATTTCAATCCAAAATGGCACTGCTGACATTAATATTATCACCAGTTAGTTACAGAAATAAGGAATTTCTTCATATTCCATGCATAAACAAAACATGGTGTTATATTATTTCATATTCTCACTTGTCATAAAACAGTGGGGCTTCATTCATATCCAGCAAGGACTGCTATAGTTGTTCTATTTTCTTGCTAAAAGAAATGTGGCAACTGTTGCATATTCAAGATTGGAAAGGTACAATTCAGTTCTGTTTTCTGTGTCTAGTACCATTAACATGAGTGAACCCGACCAGATGTAGAAAGTATACGATTACAGTTTATTTCTTACCAGTAAAAATAAATCAGTTATGTGGTTTCACATATCGTTATGGATATATGCAAACACATATATGTATGCACACACATATGTATGTGTGATTCTAGTCCTGCAGTTTTTCTTCTGTGTGAATAATTCACTCAACGCTGATCAGCAGGCTTTTGTGCTCCAGTAACAGCAGCTCCTGTCATTAAGATTTAGGGTGCACGGGGCACTTGTAATGGAATTATAAAATCTATTTCTAAAAGAATGATTGATTCAATTCATTACCAGCTTTCAGTATAAAATAAAAACTTTCCAAACCCTAGAAAAAAAAGTCATGAGGCAAATCCAAGTGATAATAAATCTCCTGTACAAACGTTAAGAAAATGGACTCAAGACCCAAAATTCACTCTGCATTGCCACGTTGAATACTCTATAAATAAAACATATTTTCTTTTTCACTAAGTAACAATTCAATGAGTTAAAATAATTCAATGTAGCTGAAAATACTTAAAAGCTGGCTGTAGCAGAGTGCAGAGTAAAGGTCCTTATTGACTGATTAGCAATTTGTTTCTACAAACACTGCACAGCAGTTGCCCTACTTTGCAGCGGGCTATTAGAGCCTAATGAAAAATGTGCATTTTCATTAGAGTTAATGGTCTTGAACAGAATCCCTAGGCTTCTATGAGGCCTTATTCTGTACTTAAATTCTGGATTCCTGTCTGTGATTATAGCTGTTGTCCCTTGCTCGTACAATAGACGCATGTTGCAGAGTTCCACATGATGGTGTGAATCCAGTGAACGCGAGGAACAAAATCCGTCACTCTCAGATGGTGAAAGCTCTGTCCTGTGAGACGAGGCAGTGAGTCTCCGTCAGCAGATGGACTGAAGCCTGAACGGAAAAAGCAGAAACATTTTTTCCTTCAGCTGGGTGTTTTCTGCTTTTTACATTTTGGGCTCTTGCTGGACTTTGAAAACTTCAGCGCAAGGAGTGTTCTGCTGTACACGACAGCTGAGTTTAAGAAGCGACACTATAAGGAATCGCATGGTAAATGAGATTCAGGATTAACTAGAGACCACCAGGTGGGCTGGGGGTTCAGCTGCCTGGGGCAGCACAGAGCTGTGCAAGGTGCAGGCAGCAGGGAGGGGAGAGCGGGGAAGCACCGCAGGGCAATCTCTGCTGTCACCAGGCACGGAGCACTGGATGCCAGCACAGCTACCAGCAGCCTCTGTTGTACAAATCCATGGCATCAAAAGAGTTAAGGATAATCTAAACAGACAAGTAAAACAGAAGAGGTACTATTTTACTGTCCAACAGATGATAACAGAGGCAGAGAGACAGCAGCTAAGCGATCTTCCCGTCTTATCTGAACCATCCATAACACTTTCTTCTTCTGTCCTAATAGCTCTACCCTATCTTAATACTGCTCTCATTTTTGTAATATTAGGGAGCATGTTTTGCACACTATGTCCATGTAAAGCTTGCAAATCAGCTGATTGTTTTCACAGCACAGTCACATTTGCACCAGCAGCAGGATGCTTCTCACAGTCTGGTCTCTACATTTTTTGCATCAGTCATTGCCTGTATCCGGGTATACCTTAGTAAGCCTACGTTGGGCTGATTTTCAGGTGGAGCTGCATGTTTTCCCTCATACATTATTTCATACCAAATTTTGGGTTACGTGGGTCCGGGCTAAGCAAGTAAAACTTCGTGTTTACATGAGTATGTGAACACATCTACATGTACGTGTACACGCACGTTATATGGTTTGGGCATACGACCTATTGTTTACCTGATTTGGCTTCATGTGCATTGGAGACAGTTTTCACAGACGTCTTTGGTCTACATACACATAAATTATATGACACATATATATGCTTGACTTTGAGACTTGCCTTAATTTTCCTTCTGCTTTCCCTGAGAACTGCAATGCCTTGCCCTTATCCAGTCCTGGTTCATAGCTAAAGTGGAATTCCCAGAACCTATAATGCTAAATAATAACAGGACTGTCTGTTTTCCTCCATTTCTCCTTTCTCATTCCTTAGGGATGATTTCTGGAGTGTTATTTTCTTGTCTCCTGTTTATTCTTCATTTTGCTTCCCACTTCTTCAGCTGAAACAGGGCTTGTGATGATGATGACGGTAACAACAGCAGAACTGAATGTGGTGATTTTTTTGTGCTCTTAAGGTTTTGCTTCCTGTAAAAAATTGCTATTGATTGTTCATCAAGGTATCTGCAGCAACCCATTATTTATATCCACTCCAGTTCAGACTTCTGGGGAGGGAATTACCTGGTTGATGATGCGAACAAGTGTTCTGTATCCAGAATGTTATTTTTTGATTGCTAAGTTTCCTATAAGAAACCCTTTTATTAACTTCTTAGTTCTTGTGCTTTTTCCTAAGGCTCAAAAACTTCCCAAGTTAATCTCAATGAAACAAATATTTTCTTAAAATAAGAAACATATAAAAGGAAGAGCCCGTTCCCACCCTGTCTGAATGCATTGAGCACCTCAGTAACTCAACCAGTTACTGTTACCAGTTACTAGTGAGGTGGACTGAGCAGTGTAATGCAGCAACTTGTCAGTTCTGCATCAGTGACCCACAAGTGTTTTGGAGGGTTTGTAACGACCTGTTGGCCTGGGAACTGAGGCTTCAGGGCAAGCTCATTCATACTGAACACAAAAATACCAGGACCAAACCACCGCATGCTGAAAACAAGCTCCTCTGACCTCCCCGTAGGCACTGCTCACTCGCAATGCTCACTGCTTTATTTCCCATTTTGGTAAACTTTGCCTAATAATCAAAATACAGCACATCTTCCTCTGAAGCTGGAATCCCCGAATGTCTCAAAGCTCCAGTCTTCTGCTACTTGGCATGGTCCCACTGCTTCAGCTGGGCTTCTTTTTACAGCAAGCGCCTACGCAAACAACATGTCTTAAAAACACACTGTAGGCAGTTCAGAGACAATCGCATTAATTGAGAATATAAATTACATTGAGAGAACTGATTTACTCATTCTGATTGCCAAAGTAGCACTTAGCACAGTGTTTTTCCATCTCTTTTAATTAGAAGGACAACTGATCTTTATGAAAATTGCATAGGCCAGCTTATGCTGTGCTGTCTCTGTAGTTTTTATTTACAACCAAAGGGAAAATAGATTTAATTTTTAAAGTTCATACATTATCTACATTTGCTAGCTTACTTGCATGTAAGCTTCCAGGGATGGAAACGTGTAGAGCTTTTTGCTATTATTGCTTCAGCCATGTTGCACACTGCTTGACAGCGTCTCATGGGTTAATAAGCACTAACCTATGGCCTTCAAAGGTACGAATAAAGAATTAGTCATGGGTTCAAATTATTTGTGATATAAGCACAGGCACAGTGGCCTGACACATACCAACAGGACTACAACAAAGAAATAAGACATGGTTGCAAGGTAAGGCATGTTTATAGGCTGGAGTGTGAGTCAGCATCTTAATTTGGGGCAGGCAGGAATTGGGAGGTGACTAAGTCACATCAGTTCTCCCCACTTTTTAACATAAGCTGGGAGGCTGCTGATCAAATGTACAGAGTATTTTCTTGTCCACTCCCACCTCAACAGGTCAAATCTAGTCCCACCCCTGCAAAAAGGGATCCTTTGTGTTGGTTTGGGAAGTGTTTTGCTTTTACTCTAAAAAGAACATGAAAATGCTGATTTTTTTATGTACACCCTTTTGGAGTAAAGGGAGTACATCTCTTCCACTTCTAGGTAATGCTATTCAATATTAAAAATGTAACTAAATTCTTAAAGGGAAATTGTGGGTAGTCATCTTTGCTAGCTCTCTCTTTAAAGTTTCTTCAGAGTTACTTCTAAAGCTGAATTTGCCCAGACCACCAGGGCAAATTCTATGCCTAGGGAATTCTGTATTTCAATACATTTTGTAACTTAAAAAATAACACTAAAGGCATTTGTCCTTTTCTGCCTAATAATTCCCTCAAGAGAAGTTGTACATTTGAAAACACAGCTTTACTTCATCTTAACTCAGTGTGGATTTTACGCTTGTTGGAGGAGAAGCTCTTCAGCTCTACAATACCTGTTCTTTCAGGGACACATTATCCTCCACACTGACAGCACACGAAATTTATTGGAAGCCGCACATCTCAGAGAAAACTGACATGATTGATAGATATGACTGTGCTGTGGCCCTCTCTGGGAATGTCGATGTTTTCTTCGCTTACAAGCGCTATTATTTTATAAAAAGTGAGAGGAAGCAAAGGGTGTTACTAAATTTTAACCCATTCCATTTCCATAAAGTGGCATCTGGTTTTATGTTTTCCTGAAAGAATGGGAGTAACAGAATAATCTTCCCAACGGCTAATAGCTGGGCTGGCTTTCTGCAGTGAACTCAGCTGACCTTAGAAGAAAAAGAAAATTGCATTATGCCAGACAGAGTCCAGATGCACTGCCCTTTTCCACAACAGCTCTTGCTTATATAGAAGCTTAAGGATACAAGGCTGTTAAAGGAAATCCTAGGGATATTAGAGGACATATGATCCTACGTAAGACCTTAAAATATAGAGGAGGAATGAGCCCATTGTATTTTTTTTAACAAGCATATCTGCTGCTTGGTTGATGTTGCTATAATCCATCTTAAATTACTACCGCTAATTTAGCGCATTAGTCATCAATTATTTACAGCTAGACACAGAAGCATTTGTCATAAACATCAGAAGAAAAGAAGAAAAATGGCTCCTACTAATACTATTGTGTGTTTAATTTTGCCATATAATGTGACCTAAGCCATTAGTCACTGATGTATTTCTGGAAAGGGCAAGAAATCAGTTATACAGTTACCCAACAAAATTATAAAATATACTTATTTTCTGCTGTATAACACAAGCTGACAGTCACAACAGGAGAGGTCTTCTCACACCCTGAATCTGTAACTTTTACCAGAAAACCAGAAAAGCCTGCTTCCTCTAATGTGGTCCTTTTCCCTCTCTTCTGCCTCCCAAAGAGCACATAACAGCAACCTGCAAGGAGGTGTTTGTTAAAGGGACTGTCAGCCTGGCCAGAAGGAGCCAGCTGCTGCCTTGTGTGAAGCTCAGGGTCACAAAGTTGCTGAGGCTGGAGGGCTCCTCTGGAGAGTGTCTGGTCCAAGTCCCCGCTCAAGTAGGGGCAGCTGGAGTAGGTTGCCCAGGACCATGTCCAGTTGGGCTTTGGATATCTCCAAGGATGGAGACTCCACAAACTCTCTGGGCAACCTGTGCCAGTGCTTGACCTCTCCAACTGTAAAAAAAAAAATAAATAAATTCTTCAGTTTAAATAGGTTTTCCTATATTTCAGTTTGTGCCCATTGCCTTTCGTCCTGTCACTGGGCATAACAGAGATGAGCCTGGCTCCATCTTTACTCCCCCTGCCTCCAAATCAGGTACTTATGCACATGAATAAGATCCCCTGAGCCTTGTCTTCTCCAGGCTGAACAGTCCCAGCTCTCTCAGTCTCTCCTTGTCGAAATGATGCTCCAATCCTTTAATCATCTTTGAGACTCTTTGCTGGACTAAGTCCAGTACATTCATGCAGTACTCCAGGTGTGGCCTCACCAGTGCTGAGTGGAGGAGAAGGAGGGCCTCCCTCTACCTGCTGGCCATGGTCTTTCTAATGCAGCCCAGGATGCCAATGGGTTGCTTGCTTTGCCACGGGGGGCACATTGCTGGCTCATGGTCAACTTCACTGGCCTCTAGGACTCCCAGCTCCTTCTCTGCAGAGCTGCTGTCATGCCATTTTAGCTAAATGTACATGGATGTCTACTGCACACCTTTTTCCTCCACACATACATGGAAACCAACATAGAAATTAGAGAAGAACTGCCATGGGAAGCCTAGGATTCTTACGATATTCACAAACCTAGCAGGTGCTTTATGTCACATACAATTTTTATTCCCTTCACTGGGGAAAAAAAAGCAAATAAATGCTCTCTCGTGAACACGTTTTGTTAGGACCCAAGCTCACTGCCCACACTCCCCTGCTCTGCCTGGGGGTAGAGCCGGATGGA
Source organism: Gorsachius magnificus (assembly GCA_034008185.1). Taxonomy (NCBI): domain Eukaryota; kingdom Metazoa; phylum Chordata; class Aves; order Pelecaniformes; family Ardeidae; genus Gorsachius; species Gorsachius magnificus. The sequence goes on along the minus strand of CM067081.1, from coordinate 68,746,439 downwards.
GCCCTTTCATCTCTCAGTAAGCAAGTTAAGATGAGGCATGAGTGGTAATTTGCTATGTTAAATAAACAAATAGGTGAGTGACGACTGTGGAAACAGGGTATGCAAGTTACGGTTTGCCTGGAGGGATTTAATTTCTCCACTGAACATTCAGCATCTGAGCTTTGTAGCCTGGCAATTAATCTTCCTGAACACCAGGCTGCTTGTAACAGGTTCTGGAGGTTCCTATCTGGAGCGTGCACCACTGCTAATTAGCGAATCCACCGAACATCTGACATGCATGGCTCCTAAACGAACCTGATTTATTAAGTATGTTTATTAATGCCTTTTGCAGTCAGATACACAGAAATATTATGGGTAAAGCCACTGGCGGCACCTAGGAAGAATAATTAATCTTGTAAATAAGCCAGCAGAGAGTGGGTTATAAATCAAGGCGTCTGCTACATGTCACCTGAAGTCTAAAGGAAATGTTTGTTGTCTTTGTTGTCTGTGGTTGAATGCTGTCTAATCCTTTAGGAAAGCTCATTGTCATGTTTGCAGCAATGTCCAAATACTATATGATATAGAAGGAATTAATAAATCACCGTATATTTGATGAAGTAAAAGTTGCAGTGATCAGATGACTGTTTTTTTACAGACAGATACGTAAAAAAGAATGTATTCTACAATACTGTAGTACGAAACTTTTGTCTAAGTGCATGATGGATGCTCTATCTGTGGTATCTAGTATCTGGCCATTGGTGGATTGGATTTACACATGTTTTTAATGCTAATACCGTAAAGGTATTGACTGCAAAAAGCATAGAAATGAATAAAAGCATGGTTTGAGCCACAGACAATTAAAATACTGTAAACAGATTAGGCAGATGAACAGAATCACAAAAGTGCCCAGAATTTGAAAGACACAACTCTGAGTGTCTCCCTGATCGTGCTGATAGAATTCAAGTAGGAATCAAGGAGGCACTTTGGGATTCTTCCTGCAGAAATTCCTTCTTACTATAACAATAAAATTATTTACCACACCGCCCGGCCACTGTTTCTGTAACTGCCTGGAAAGACAAAGAGAGAACTGTATAGGAGAAGTGATGCTTCCCAGAATAACACACTGATGAACCTTGAATTAGGTGCTGGTCAAGTTCAAAGGCATTCTCTGTCTCTGATGGAAGACAGGACCCGTTTGTAGCTACCTGTGTTTAATGTATAGGTAATTACACTTTGCTACATGTCCATTGACAATCATGGATGCAAGAAATCTAAATGACATCATTATGAACTAGAGTTATTTAGTGCCCTGATGATGGGAATAGGAGAGGTGGAAAGCTTCAAAAGAAGCTTATGTTTCTTGATTCCTCGCTCTTAATACAGCCAGTGACTACTGGGAGTTAAAGAAGGTATGAGAACATACATTGAAACTGTTACTCTGTTTCGTCTTCAACAGGTTTGTGCTGTATGTCTTTAAACTGCTCGATGCCTTGTTAAAGGTGTACTTCTAATGCAGTAGCTCCAGTCCTTTAAAACTGTCTAGCAGTACAAAGCAACTTGGAGCATTATATAAATATCTATATACAGATGTCTCCAGAGGCCTCTTCAGACAGTAAAGCACGCTGGTAGCAGCCCGGCTCTGCCCACCATCAGAAGGATGTGGATAGAAGTTTGTATACCACAGGTATACAATTAGAAAAATTGGAATTTACTCTTGGAGTAGAGTTCAGCACACCAAAGTCACAGACATGGACACTACAAAGTATTCCATCTCTCACAGCTAAAGTTAATACCCCAGGATAAAGACCAGCATAAAGACTCCAGAATCGGCCCAAACAGAGCTACCACTTGCTTTTCTTTTATTTTGAGGTAAAACCAGCTGGCAGCTGTTGGTGAGTTAAGGCCACAAAAGACCAAGCTTCCTGTCATCAGAGCATGATGGCTGCCAATGACAGGGAATGACAGTGTTTATATTAAAGCTATATAAAAAAACCCCACCATGATGATTTTCAGAAACACTCTGAGGAGTGCCTGAATTCTCATTGCCTGCCAGTGCGACTGTCAGCTTTGCTTTCAATTGCAAAGAGCATTTGCTGTCTGCTGAAGTCTGCGACGGACACGGCTTTCCAGGGAGGAGGCTGCCAGTGCCGCTCCAGCCCCATCCCATTGATAGAAAGGCAGCTGTTGACCTCAGCTGATTTAAAGCAGTGAGCTTCTCTTGAGCCCTGTGGGTGGGGGAGAGAGCACACGCCGGTCTGTGCTTCTTCTCACAGCAGCACAACTCATGCTGCCGTCTTAAGCAGCTCATACCATCAGCTTACGTGCTTTATTATTTTCGGCACAAAGGCAGAAGAACAGGAAAATCTTCAGGACAAAACCAGCAATATGAGCTTTGAGAGGTGCTGGATCCCTGCCACTCTTCTGATAAAAATCAGGAACATAACTCCTCTCTACCCCCAGTCAGATCCATTAGGAACAAATTGCACTAACCTCTAAGCTGGTATTAAGCGAGGATGTGAATAACCTGAGACTAACTAGAATTTCAAGTATGATTTAGGCATTGCTTTCTGGGAACTTTCTATTCACTCTTACTTATCTGTCAGACCTTGTATAGTTCATAGTTTTTGTTCAATATAGTCAGCTGAAATGGATGTACTGCATGCATATATATTTTTATCTAGAAAAACAAGACAATAAGTATTTATTATTACAGTCATGACCTATGCTAAAAACATGAAATGACATCTATGCAGTTACTTTAAATTTTTGAAACAATGCTCCACATAGTAAAAGTATTCTAAGAATCATTGGAGTAAATATATATTAAGAATAAATATTCCAAGGTTCACTCTCTGCGGGCTTTGGAAGAAAGCAATGATTTGTTAATCCAGCTCAGCAGCTGATTTCTAGAATGTTACGGTGCCAGGACGTACGTCCTCCTTCACAGCCTGGGCCACAGCTTCTTAGTGAAATCTGATGACAATCCATTTCTACTCGGTCTTCCCAGAGTGCACCATGCGTATTGCCCACTGCATCTTCCACTTGCAATTAAACAGCATCTGTGGTACCTAGTGCAAATTCATAGACTGGTAAATACAAACTCTTTAGTGATCTTTAGATAGGCGTGATGGCACCAAGCCACACACCTTCGTTCTATTAAAGCACAAGAACTCTTCAGTAAAACACTGCTGAGTGACAGAAACACTGGCTAAGCTTGTTGCAAACAACTTTGGGTGGATTACATTTCCTTTCCATTATCCTGAAGCAACACCTTCAGCTCACATACAAAGTCTTTCTCATCCAGGCCTCTTCTAGGTCCAACTCCCGCAAGCTGTGCCATCACATCAGCAGCTTTTCTGCTCCTACCACCCACTGGAGGCTCCCAGCACAGATGAGGGATCCCAAGGAAGTTCCATGTGCCAAGCTGCTCTCAGCAGGGACTGATGTTACAGAAGTCTGGGAGGCAGCAAAGATCTCGTCTCAGTAGCACCATGCAGCAAGAAGTTTCCAGGAGTGCCTCCTCTTTGGGACGTGGATTGCAGTGTGTCTCCAGGCTTGACTGTGCTCTCTCTGATGTCAGCATTTCATTTCCTGTGCCTTCAGCTACTCTGCATATGGTCGATGTGATGCTAATCGGGACAAGAATTTCTTGCAGCAAGGACATAACACGCAAGGTTCACTGTGGGACTTCCCTTGAACTTAGCATCATTGATGTTTGCTTTAAAAAGTTAGCTTTCTACCTTTTTAATGGACATTGTGTTACAGGTTGGAGGTTAGATCCACAGTACAAGTTTGAGCACTTCTAACTTGTGTAGTGCAACTCAGAAGAACAAGGTCAGATATCCTGGCTTCCTTACATAATTAATGGAGAGAATTAGGCACAGTTCCAAAGGGCAATCCAAAAATATCCCATGCACTGCACAGAAAGCCAAGAAATTATAGTTAATTAAAATTTCCACCCACTCCCTGGAGTTCAGACATGGTCCACTTGCAGTATCAAGTGAGATGCCCTCTCCTAGTGGAAAGTACCTCAAGACACTTTCAGGAAGAGGAAGCCTTAGGTCCTGAACCATGTCAAAAATACATGTTTCTGAGGAGAAGATCCTCACCATATGTCTATACAATGCTCTGAGGAAAAGAGACATCCATGAAGCCTCTGCAGCTCAACAGCCAAGAAGACAAGAACCTTCAAGGCTGAGAAGAGAAATGTAAATACTTTACTTTGTTACCTACTGATTATGGCATTAACCTGGAGGAGGGAAGGCCTGGGCTCTGGTTTACAGGGTGAACAAGCCCCAGTGGTCTTGCCAAGTAATCTCGGAGTGTCTGGACTACAGTCATCTTGTAGGGCAGAGCAAATTAAAAAGAAATGTTCTGTAGATCTTCACAGCACTGGTAGGACAGTTGTCTGCTGCTCTAAAGCACATTTGATGCTCTAAAAATACCTTCAGTTTCAATGATGTCTCACTGTGGGAAAGTAAACTTGATCATTACGGTGCAAATACTATGGTGGATTGCTAAGGCAGCATAAAAATACTAACCTCTACATCTCTTTTCCAAAGCAGTGTTGCAATAGTCTTTACAAACTGAAATACTTGCTTGAATTATGACAGAAAAATAAAATATCTGTATTACTCTTATCCTTACCAGATATAGGGAGAAAGATGGGTATTTGGACAGGAACAGTTTATTATACTGCCAGTAAGAAAACCTAAAATTAGAAAGCAATAACTGATTTTCACAGCAGCTCCAAAACTCTGAGCTAAATTAGACAGTCCTTGAATATGTGTGTTCCATTCTTTTAGTAAGCAGGATTGTTCTGCTTAAAAAAAGAAAATCCTCATTTTATAAACTTTCAGCCAAAGCACTTAAGAAAAAAAAAAAAGCATAACACTGTTGAAAGACCTGATGTTCTCTTTGTTTGCAAGTGCAATGAATAACTAGTTTATGGATGGGTAGGCTGCAGAACATATTTTACATTACCCCTACAGAGGCTAGTTAAGCAGCATTTTTCAGAGTCAGTAAGTTTATATGAATTCAAACCCAGAAAAACACTGGTGCTTGTTCCTTCCCTTTTCTCTGCAACCATCATTGATTTTTGATCTGTGTATTAGGTGTATATAAAGCAGTTTCATGCAGGAGACTTTTTTACCTTTTTCTGTCTGGCTTTGCAAAAGCATCTGCACTCCTTAAATCTCCTCTTCACTCCAGTTGCACTCTTCTCTAAGGCAAGAAAATGGCCTATAAAATGTTTTGAAAGTTAATTTTGAACCAGTACCAGAATGGCTCTTAAAAGCAAGCCTGTACTATAAAATCCTGCTTCCAGCTACAATTTGCTGACGTCTAATGGCCATCTGACAATTAGACAGCCTGAACCCACATATGAAAGAAAGTGGCTACACAAAGATCTCTCAATGTTTCCATATCCCAGCTAGCAATAGCTCCAATTCAAAATGTAGCTCTCCAAACATATGTCAAAGAATGGAGAGGACAGGTCAGGGGGGCAGTTGTTTGCGTCACCATAGGTTTCGCTAGACAGAATGCATTAAGAATATTTATGAGTCGGAGGAGCAGAGTCGCCCGTAATGCAATTGCAGCTCATTTAATTGAGAAAAGGGAATGAAAAACGCTTACCTCAACATGTCTGCTTAAGCCGTCTTCTGATTTACTCCATTTGTATCAATACAGGAAGTCAAAGAGGCAAATTGAATTTATGGATCAGTGGAAGATAAACCAATTTTCTCTGGAGAAGCCCAAGTAACATAGCTCATACCTAAGCTGCCTCTTCTGTTTTCACATCAGTCACCGTACACAGCATTTTACAAAGCAGTAAACCAATTTAAATGATCCATACATGTCAGCTATTGTACCACTCACGCGCTGTCCCTACGGTGCAACTTCCCTCTTTGTTTGACCGCTGCAGCGGCAGAACTCACCACTTCTGCCCCTGCCCGGGATGAGGGTCCCAGCACAGGCATCTGCACCTGCCTCAGGTCTTGGTGGTTTCAGCAAGGACCTGCCAGGGTGCTGGGCCCTCCTGATCCCCTCTCATCAGGGCTAACAAGTGCTGCCAGCCATTCCCTAGCACCAATTTAATGACAGCCTTGCCCCACCACTACCCTAAATCTCTCTTACGGTTAACATAAACATGGGCGCCTTTCAGGGCTGCATGTTCTAAGTGGCTTCTTCAATTATCTCAATTAGTTACAACTGAAAAGCAACAGTGTGTCAAGGAAAAAACTTTAACTTAAATAGGCATGTAGTCAAAAATACAGCTGACACGGCAGAAGTTTTTCTAGACTTGGCATTTTTCTGACAGAAAATGCCAGACGTATCAGAACTGAAATGTTCTAGGGAATATGTTGACAAAACATCCAACAGACTCGAGGATGATTCCCACGGAAATCTGGTTTGTTGCTGGCCCATTTGCCCTCCCCTCCTTCCTCCTCTCGTCTCTCCAATGGCCAACACAGCAGGGAGTCAGGGAGCCAGGAATGAAGCAGTAAGCAACTCCAGAGTCAGGGAGCCCGTGAAGTGCGGTTTTTTGAAAGACTTTCTTTCACAGTAGGCCGTGACAGGAATCTAACCCAGGACCTTCACCTCCACACCAGTTTCCGCCCTTTTGAGCCAGATGCAGGGAACTTTGGGCAGCATTACTTAGTTTTCCCATACAGGCCAATGTGTACAGCAAATGAGAGTTAATCTCAGCCAGAAAATCCTAATTGCCTCCGTGATTAGTCAACCATGAACGCACCAGAGAAACTGAGATTAAGTAGTGCACAAAGTTCACCCTTGAACAGACAAGTGAAAATGCCACACGTGTGAGACTGTGTGGCACATGACTGTATGTCCTGATAAGGCTGGCTACTCAGGGAATGATTTTTAAAAAATACCAGGTCAGACTTTCAGTGGGTATAAATCACCCCTGGAGAAAACAGAGCTATGCTGATTTATGCCAGAGAAAGATCTCAGTGTGCCTGCCAATGAACCTTCTGATTTATTTTTCAGTTACATTTCAATGTGAATATCTTTGACAGATATCTTTATTTTGTAGCTGCTCCATATTCTGGAGCACCTACACCTGCTTTTATCCAAACCAGAAATACAGCCTTGTAAAAGCAAATGCTAGGTAACCATTATTCTATGCAAGATCTGACTTGGCTGTTTTAATCAATGGCAAATGTTTCAAGATGGCTCCAGTTTTTCAGCTGCTTGACTGATGTCTTATTCCTATAATTAGTGGCATCCTTAATGCATATCGATAGCACGGTTATCATTTGTACCTCATGTCAATTAAGAAAAGCAGCAATTAGTTTGGGACTCAAGAGAAGGCTTTATTAGAAAGAGGTTCAAAAAGATAGTATCAGTTCACTATGTGGAGGACATTGTCATAATATCTTCCATAGCTTAGAAAGTCCGGTTAAAGGTAAGGGTAGTAAATAATACATCCTCCTAAAAGTTGCTTTCTAGGACATGGCTATGGCAGAATAATGTATTCCTTAGTAGCACTAGTATACCAGTCCTACTAATTGTAAATTATTTCTTTCCCAGAGTTTTTATTTAAAAAGAAAACTCACTGTTCCCTTTCTTTCCTTCCCATGATTCTTTCCTTCCACAACCATTTGAACTCAGCATTTGAGCCAGGTGAGGTCCTGCAATATTCATAGAGAAAGAAGACATTTAGTGTAAGTGAGCAGTCATAGACCTACTAAGCGAAATGGTAAATAAACTTAGCCTTGATGCTGTGCTAACAGAATCACAGAATCACAGAATGGCAAGGGTTGGAAGGGACCTTGGGAGATCATCTAGTCCAACCCCTCTGCTAAAGCAGGTTCTCCTAGAGCAGGTTGCACAGGACATCGTCCAGGCAGGCTTTGAATATCTCCAGAGAAGGAGACTCCACAACCCCCCTGGGAAGCCTGTTCCAGTGCTCTGTCACCCTCAAGGTAAAGAAGTTCTTCCTCATATTCAGCTGAAACCTCTTATGTTTCAGTTTGTGCCCATTGCCCCTTATGCTGTCCCTGGGGACCACCGAAAACAGTCTGGCTCCATCCTCGTGACATCCACCCTTGAGATATTTGTACGTGTTGATGAGGTCCCCTCTCAGTCTTCTCTTCTTCAGGCTAAACAAGACCAGCTCCCTCAGCCTTTCCTCATAGGGGAGATGCTCCAGTCCCCTAATCGTCTTTGTTGCTCTCATCTGAACTCTCTCTAGAAGTTCCTCATCTTTCTTGAACCAGGGAGCCCAGAACTGGACACAGTACTCCAGGTGGGGTCTCACCAGGGCAGAGTAGAGGGGGAGGATAACCTCCCTCGACCTGCTGGCCACACTCTTCCTAATGCACCCCAGGATGCCATTGGCCTTCTTGGCAACAAGGGCACACTGCTGGCTCATGGTCAGCTTGTCATCCACCAGGACTCATGGACATGCAGTGTCTGGCTGGGTCAGGATATATGCAGAACTCACTCTCTTCTGCTTGAAAACCACATAAAACCACCACATGGCAGATATAGTCTCAGATCCTCCCTCAAAAGACTAAAATCACGTAAAACAAAGGCTCTACATGCATCAAAGTACAGACCACTGTGGAATCTGTCTCTGATTTATAAAACCTATGAGAGCTAAAAGCTCTTTGTTTGGACTTTTCCTTAGCCATCAAGTATGTTTTGGATACCCAGCTTTTACTACTTTTCCTGAAAGCACGGCCTTCTCTGCTGCAGCTTCCCACGCACCTTAGTATAAATTGTCTCAGACCAGGCTCTTGGCTGAAATCCTACACTATTTGAAAGTAATGGACCCAGACAACAAGCTACCTCCTTTGAAGTAAGTATTTTGCTGACAGGGAAGGTCGTCTTGATGACAAGGTCATCTAACAAGCATCTGTTGTAACCAAAACAAAAGTGATCATGAAGTCGCTTCAGGGACTGGAAGACTTAGAAGGTCCAGGCTCTTTCCCCGTGTTTTTTCCTTTTCCCTAGAAAGGGAAATGAGACAGGAATAACAAGCAGAGGAGTGCACTGGAGCTCAGATGTTAGTGGGACATCTGTGGAGCTGGGCCAGCCCCTTGTGTTTTTGGTCTTGGAAGGGGATGCTAAAGCAGAGCACGAGCCAGCTTCCCTAAGAGCTGCCTGGTGAATTAGAAAGCGCCAAGGTCACAACTAAGCAGAGTGACCTCAGTTGCTTTACAGATGTGGTATAGACCTCCTAACTGGGATTCAGCTGACCTTTGGATGTCAGATGACATCCTGGTTTAGGATGCAGATTCCCATGTTGTTTAGTTAGGCAGGGTGCATCCCACCCGTAAAGCCCAGCACTTCACTGTGCCTTTGCAAACATATAAAAAAACTTTGTTCTACATGAACACAAGGCCTTCCTGTCCTTGGTATATCCTGGAAGAGTACCGCCAAAATCATTATAGAGGGATGCTTACATGCAATTCTCACTGTGCTTATTCTCCATTTTTTTCCTTATTCAAGATCAGGTATGCAGGATGGCTGTTTTCCTATTTGATAGAGTGCCCTCAGACCATTCTGGAAGGAGACCTAGATGCCGCCTCCTTACCCTGATGAAATTGTGTCTGCCTTTCCGACACCATAATGATACAGAGGAATCTTGAGCAGCACAAGTCTGATCTACAATGGCTACAGATTAGAAAATGTGCTTTTGTACACTAGATTCTAGTCTTTCTGGTAAAGAACAACAAATTGCAAAGGGGACACAATTATTTTTAGTGTTCAGTGTTTAGTTCAAGGTTAAGAAATTACTAAAACTCTGAGTTTTACCACCACCAAAACATAAGTTCTTGAATGGCAAAAAGTGTTCATACACATGGCTTTCTTGAGTTCATGATTAATGTTGAAGCAGAAGGGCTCCAGGCTGATTTAAATTGGCCCTCATCTTGAGAGACATTAACAAAGATGGAGGTTTGGTTTTGCTGGGTTTTTTCTTTTTTTTTTTTTGAGGGGGTGGTAGTATAGTTATATAAAGTTGCAATTCAATAAGTGGAACTGCCAAACTCAGCAAGGGAAATAAGACACGACATGTAGAAGTTACAGAAGAAGGATGCAAAACCCATTAAAGCTCTAGCTGTATCATTTCTAAGGACAACATAGCCTGAAGGAAGACTGTGTATGTTTTAGGAGAGTGGCTCCAGAAGCTAGACTTATGTAGAATTAACAAACAAGCAAGTGTAATCCATTGTTTGTGACAGGTAACAAACTGACAGCCTCAACAACAGAGTTAGTTATCCCTGGACTGTGGACAGCATGGAAAACACCACCAGCAATAAACCATTTCCTGCTTTACACAGAGCTGTCCACAACCCCAATGTGAAAGGTTCACATTTGAAAACAGAGAATGTAACTCTGTCTCCGTGTTCCTTTCTTGCTAACTAGATAATCATCAACTGGTGATCAAGCTTAGCAAAACAGAATAGTCCCACACCTTCCCTTTTGACATTCTTTGTGAAACCAGTGTCTTGAGGTTTCTTCTTATGCTTTGGAGTTTTACTTGGTATTTAACAGTTCCACATACACCTTTTCCAAATTTGGACTTCAGTTAGCTTAACCTTCTTTCCTTAAAGCTCTCCAATAAATATTTGGACTCACCATTTGGAAAGTTCAAAATTGGCGGGGACAAATACCATCACAACTTCTGTATCATACACAGAGACACATACATCCCTCTTCTGCTGTGACACAGTCATTTTCTTTTTGTAGATCCCATAGCTGTCCCACCTTTGAGGTGTCCTTTATTTAGAGCTGTCTTTGCAGTAAAACTTGCAACTTTTTGTCCTTCCCACACCCTTCTTTTTGATATTCTTTGTGAAACCAGTGTTTCGAGGTTTCTTCTTATGTTTTGGAGATTTATTTGGTATTTAAGAGTTCCACAATACACCTTTCCCCATGCTTCTTTGCAAGAAGTCCTGGCCATGGCTGGCTAATAGTTGGGAGTCTCTGTATCAGGAAAACAGAGCCTGACAGTAGATTTGTAAAGAGATATTCTGTTCCATAAAACAGCCCCTGAGAAAGAAAAATAAGTTGCTGCTCCACCCCCGCAATGTCTCCCAAATATGCCAAAATAAATGAGAATGACCTGCCTGGCCTCATTCTGCAAAATAATCAAGGTAGGGTTCCTGGGCCTCTGAGAGCACACAGTTACAGAGCAGATATACATAGAAACATCCAAATTTTGAACCAAGTTATATCAATTTCAGCAACTTCTCAGTTTCTCTTGTGCCTCCTTCAAAGTAGCTTGTGTTGCTTAAGGAAACTTTTGTCACATGAACTGATGGATGGCAAATTAAATTAAAACCCCACCACCTTTCACAAATGCCACCCTTAACTTGCTACCATCCATCATAAAGTCCTCCCACTGATAACAAATCCTCATTTGTTAATGACCTCTGGCTTTTGTTCATTTTTGGGTCACACTTAGAAGTAGTCTCAAGATTTCTGAAATACTGCCAGTCCAAAGTTTTCTTTTCCCTTCTATTTTGGTTGTATAAGAGGACCTCATATGTTTGGCTCATTAACTTTATGCTGTCTGGGAAGTGAAGGCAAAAGCTCTGCTTCTAGACATAATTTGCACATAGCTGACAGCAGGCAATTTATCAGGTTCTCGGATCTTAATATGTACGAATCTAGGCCTCACTTTAATTTCTAAATCAAGTAAATCTCCAAAGCTACAACCAGGCAGCATTTTATAAAAAAAAAAAAAAATCTTATTAGTTAATATATTATAATCGTCATGGTATCATTGCATTATGTAGACTTTAAGTGGGGCTTTATACATCTAAAGTCATGAAAGACTCATTGCTGTAAGGTAAACCATGACAGAATAATATGTATGGTCACATACACACATATTCATGCTTTGATATCAGGCCTCAAAGACTACCTAGAGGGAAGTCTGGGATTTCTTATTTGTAAGATATTTTTAGGAAGACAATTACAAAATTATATACATTATGAACATTTAAAATTACATCTGTTGGTTCATCAATCGTATAATACTACTTTGTATTTAAATAAGTAATCTGTCACTACAAACAAGTTTGAAATCACCTCAAATAAAATTCAACCTTCCAGCCAGAATATTAAGCACAGGGAAAAAAAAAAGCTGAATTCCTCTCTCAGGTGAATTTAGTGGGGGTTTTGCCCTTGATCTTGATTCAGGTACATTTTAACTGTGCAGATGAACTTCTATAGTCCTTTCTCAGCTGAAAGTCTCACTTCTCTCATTTCTTTTTTTTCTGAAGAAAAGTTGTGTTTGCTCTAATTATCATGTATTTGACTGACTTGGTTTTGCTTTTGGAGGCTAAAGTGTTAACACCTTAAACTCAGTTGTTGGTTCTGTCCTACATGTTTTGGTCAGGCTGCTCAGAGCCAAATGCGGCAAAAATTCTGGCTCAGAGCAACTGGAATAGGAGGAGTTTGGTCACCAGCATCTAGAAATGAAGTCCAGAAACCTTGGCAGCATTAGAAACCGTTTAACTGTGCAGCTGTCACAACTGCATATGTGCCCTGATTTCTGGCGTCCCAGAGATGGTCAGGCTTAACCCTGCTTTGGCAGACTGATTCAGACCTCAGACCTAGGTCCCACCAAGGCCCTGCCAGCTCTGAAGCATTCCCACATCTTCCTCCTGTCAGCCCACCAGTTCAAAACATGCCTGACACACACTGGCAGGTTCAGATTTTTCTGGAGGTCAATGGAATTTGGGGCCACTTTTTCTTCAGGAAGGGTCCTGTTTTCTCCAAAACCCACAAATTTTTCCTTGTTTGATTGGTTTGGTTTTGTTTTTTTTTTTTAAATACAGCTTACTCACTGAAGCCTAAGACTTGTGGGACCTGCGTTGTAGCACTTTATTCACCTGAAGTGGTTCAAAATCACCTCTCAGGAGGGTTACTATCAACGAGGGTGTTGCGTTGAAGCTGTGCTTCGGTGCTGTAGCCAGACGTTGACTCTGCATTAGCCAGGGTTGCCCTAGGACACTTGTTCAGAAAGGGGGAAATCCTGGGCACCAGCCACACCTCAACAAATGCATCAGGATTTTACATCATGTAGCCGTCTGCTAAAATACACAAACAACTACTGGAGCAAGGACTGGACTCCAGCTTTTCTTATGAACCTGCAGCGCTAGCCCCCGTACTACAGAGTAATTTGTTCCTCCTAACTTCATTCTGCCCTCAGCTGATTATTGAATTACAGGGGGTCCATTTCCACCGGGTGAGTGGAGAACATCCCCACCCGGGATAACCTCCTGGCTGCGGACACGGCACTTCTGGAAAGCAGTTTTCACTTGCTACCAGGCTCAGCTGTGTTTGTAGGCAAGGACTTTGGTCCTGGCCCACATCTTACAGTTGCAACAAGTCCCAGGACATTTCTGCTATTGCACCATAAACCAAGGACTGTCATGGTAAATGTATTGGGCTGCAGGTTAGCTGAGGTTCAGGCTTGTGGTCTGAGCTGCATGGTGTACGGGGCAATGTCTGGACTGATTATGCTAGTTTTAAGAAATCTGTAATTATTCTCAAGTGTCACTGTTAATTGCACTTTCCCTTTAAAAACATCGGAGCAGGAAAACTTAATGCTGTAATCAACACTCATTGACAATACTGTGTTTTATTCATTATTTGCTTACTGACAGATGCAAAAAGAAAAATGAGGGTGTCTGTAAGTTACTTCAATCCTTGATTAAATGTGGGTAGGTGTTTTTTTTTCCCCCTGTGGGGACATAAACATATGATTTGGTAAAGCCAGTTACAAAAGCCATTCTTAAAATCATTAGTACTTTCATGTTTCACCTCTTGCTTTATTTTATTTAAAGAAAACAATATAAATAGCATGTTACCAATAAATTCAAATTTGAAGGAAGCTGGAACTAATATATGTAGAATGTTTATTTATGTTCTGTAAGGTCTTTGTACTTTAGAAAGTCTGAAGCCACTGATTTAGAGATTTTTTTTAATCAGCCACCTATTTAGAAAATGTTTTCAACAATTTCTTAAATAATTTATTTATTTTATGAAAACTGGAATAGAAACGTATCTGATCTTGCAGTTTGTTCTTTACTTCAGGCTATAATCTGGAATTATATTCATTTATCTTCTTTGGAAGTTTACTTAAAAGGAAGCAAACTGAACTTTCAGGAAATTGTATGATAGTTCTTTGTGAAGTCGAAAGTAAAAAGAATCTATTTTGGAGATGCAGCTTAAGGCACCGTAATTAGTTACTGGAAGGGAATTTAATGGCTTGTCACTAAAAAGCCGATTCTCTGGCTGAAACATCTGGCTGGGATATGACAATTGACTGCTACAGACATTATGTTGGTGTCACACTGTGAAAAGTAACAGGAGAGAATGAAGATCTAGTTTTATGGTCCTGTTCCTACCAACTAGAAATATGGGAAAAAAACCACACAATGTATCTGTTGTCCAGTTTATCATTGTTTCTATCGTAGATGGTATCTACATTTTCTTCTTATTGTTTTTCTGAGACAATATAAACTCTTAAAACAAACCCAAATGTATTCTGCAGTGATATTTTGGTTTGCATTACACTTTCCTATGCACTTCCAGTAACATTAGTGCAATTCAGGTTTTACTTGCTGCTCAAATGAGCAGTCATAGGGTGCATTTTCAGTGTTTTTGTGTCCATGGTCTTGATTTGAAATAACGTTGTAAAATCCAAGAACTGTTTTGCTCAGTATGTGGAGTTGTCCCACATTTCCGCCATCTTTCCGAGAGAGTTTCCCAAATTAAGCAAAAGCAAATACTGCTATATCATACACTGTGCTAATTACTGGAAATAAAGCTTCTGTCGTTGCAGAAAGTTAATTTGTTTAATAAATTAATGCCGCATTGTTTTCCATGTCTCACTCTTTTGTGTTTTATTTGTGTGTTATGCGTGGTAATCTTTCAAGTGAAGCTTTCCCTGTTCGTTAATACTCTAAGCTTTCAGAAAGCCAGACTCAGCAGTTAAAAACAAAAGAAGAAAGAGAACGCAACCCTGATGAAAGGAAGCTGTTAATCACAGAAGTACACATTTTTCTTTTCTGTTTTACTGAGCCAAATCAGTCCTTAAAGCTATCCAGATGCTATAGTTTCAGAGGAGCACTGAAGTAGAAACCACAAAATTACCCTAATTGTCCCAGAGTGATTAAATTTAGAAGAGGCGGTGTATGCATCAGTTGAGTTCATTGGGTTTTCTTAAACACGAACAGGTCAAACTCTGAAGCATACCAAGCTGTGCTTGTGTATTCTTGTTTTTCCTTAAGTAACTGCAGCGCAGTTATAAATTCAGTCTAGTTATGCTTTCTGCTTGGTCGCATGCCAAAAGGTCTCTTCTTCATCTGCTCTGCAACATTTCCATTTCCTTTTGTTCTGCCTCAGTAACTTCAGAGCTCGCCGGCTAGGTACAGGCACAATAGCAGCTGCATATAACTACACCCTTTACAGAAAAACTTCTGTCTCCAAAGTAAAAATAGAACAGATTGATGGGGTCAGTATTAAACTGGCTCCCTCTAATGAGTTAAAGACTCCCATCTGTTCCATATACTAATCTGGTTGAAGCCTGCAAGGAGGAAAAAGAAAAGATCAATACAAATGTATGGGCTCTTCATAAGCATTAAATTAACAGCAAGAGAAATGCAGGGGTGTGTGGAAGGTATGCTCATGATCCTCCTCTGAGGCTTATAAAGCTAACTGAGCACAAAATGATATAATTATGGTGTTAAATAAGACTTCTAGGGTAAAGTTCCTAGAGGATAATAAAAGATGTTTGCTACAGCCTTGACAATTAAAGAAGCCTTTCCAAAAGGAAGTCTGCACCATCAGCCTACCTGCTGGGGACCAGCTACCCCCTCTCTCTCTCCCTCTTTCTGTCTTTCCAGTTCCTAATTTTAATCCTCAGCATTTCCAACTCCCCATCTAATTCCCTTCCCCTGAATGTTTCCCCAGATTTTTACTTCATCAAGATTCAGTGCT
The DNA here is from genome assembly GCA_034008185.1 of Gorsachius magnificus. Lineage (NCBI taxonomy): Eukaryota > Metazoa > Chordata > Aves > Pelecaniformes > Ardeidae > Gorsachius > Gorsachius magnificus. The sequence goes on along the minus strand of CM067081.1, from coordinate 68,730,473 downwards.
CCAGCTGAAACCTGTTCACTGGAGTTGGCCTCCATGCAGCACTGCTGCTTCTCTGAATTCACTATGGCCAAACTTTTCCTCTTGACCATCCCTTCAGTGTGAGCCATTTGCTCCTTCATGATTTCCCATCAACTGGAAGAGCCAGCTCCCTCTTTTCCTCTGCCCTTTTTCCCCTCTTTATGTGAATACTGTGTCTGATGCTCTTCTTGCTTCATTAGCCTCCATTCTCAACCTTTTTGTCCCATTCTTTTTAGTAGGGACAGCTGTGACAGGACAAGGGGTAATGGTTTTAAACTGAAGCAGGGTAGGTTTAGACTGGATATAAGGCAGAAATTCTTTACAATGAGGGCAGTGAAACACTGGAACAGGTTGCCCAGAGAGGTGGTGGAGGCGCCGTCCCTGGAAACATTCAGGGCCAGGTTGGACGGGGCTCTGAGCAACCTGATCCAGTTAGCGGTGTCCCTGCTCACTGCAGGGGGGTTGGACTAGATGGCCTCTAGGGGTCCCTTCCAACCCAAAACATTCTATGATTCTATGATTCCTTCCCTATTGGGCCTTACCCATAAAACCAACAAATGTGTCTCCAGCACACACTTATACATTACACCTTCTTGTAGAAATCCCACTCTCCTGCTGCAAATTTGGTTCTGCTATCTTCATAGCTAAATGAATCTCTGTCACTGTTTTTGTTGAACCTGGACCATCACTTTCCGTGTACAGTTCTCTAGCTTTGGACTGACCCTCAGGTCCTTTCTTCCTTATCCTGCCATTTCCCTCTCTATATAGACAATGTCCCAAATTTCTCCCATTTGACCTCCCTTGAACTCGCCCCTGTCTCACCCCTTACTAGTGTCTCTGATTTCTCAGTCATTTCTTCTACTTATGGTGTAAATATATCTCAGTCCCACCCCTCCATTAAGCTACCAGCTTGTCCTTTTCTCATTCTCTTTCCTTTTTTTTCTTTTGACTGCTAAACTCAGTGGGGGCACAGTCTATAATAACCATCTTGGTGCTCCTCTCTTCTCTGCAGCCTCACTCCCTGCAGTGGCTTTCCACTGAGCTGACTATGGCTGATGCCACTGGCATTTCCCCTCCTGGCTTAGCATCCATCTCCAGCCTCCCTCACCCCTTCAGATGCCTGCAGTATGGTCTGTCAAGTGCTTCCCAATAGCATGTGGTCTGCTCTTTCTCTCCCCTCCCTTGCAATCATCTTTCAGCACATTCTTTCAGAGGTGTTTCTCCTCCTTCTTCATCTTTTTATGAGGATCCCATAACCTTTGGCCATGCACTTTTTCTCCCTCTCCAACATTTTGCTCAATAACTTCATCCTCAGACACAAATTTTACCCGCACAGCTAAAATTTTCCCTTGGAAAATTTTTTTCGACTGTCTCCCAGTTCAGCGTCTATACAGTCCTCTGCAGACTTCCTCTTTTCTGTCACATGAGATAATAATGTTGGTAGTCTTTCACAGGTCTTTCAGGTTGATATCACACAACCTTCACTTAAATACCTTTTTTTAGAGAATGAGAGAACTTAGTGTAATTCAAGTATTGCTTTGCCAGGTGGCCTCAGTACAGAGAACAACATCAGGCACATCCCCATTTATTAGTACATAGATAGCCAAGTACCTTGAAGCTTGAGGCCTGAACTCTGCCCTATACACCTCGAATCATTAGTCGACCAAATATCTATGCCTTTTCATAATTATTTTTCTCATCACCAGTCAAACACCACCAGTCAGGTAGTGTTGATCTGCTGGAGGGGAGGAGGGCTCTGCAGAGGGACCTGGACAGGCTGGATCGATGGGCTGTGTATGAGGTTCAACAAGGCCAAGTGCCGGGTCCTGCAATTTGGTCACAACAACCCCATGCAACGCTACAGACTTGGGGAAGAGTGGCTGGAAAGCTGCCTGGTGGAAAAAGACCTGGGGGTACTGGTTGACAGCCGGCTGAATATGAGCCAGCAGTGTGCCCAGGTGGCCAAGAAGGCCAATGGCATTCTGGCTTGTATCAGGAATAGTGTGACCAGCAGTGGTAGGGAAGTGATCGTGCCCCTGTACTCGGTGCTGGTGAGGCCGCACCTCAAATACTGTGTTCAGTTTTGGGCCCCTCACTACAAGAAAGGTGTTGCCTTGCTGGAACATGTCCAGAGGAGAGCAACCAAGCTGGTGAGGGGTCTGGAGCACAAGTCATATGAGGAGTGGCTGAAGGAGCTGCTTTGTTTAGTCTGGAGAAGAGGAGGCTGAGGGGAGACCTGATCGCCCTCTACAACTACCTGAAAGGAGGCTGTAGCGAGGTGGGGGTCGGCCTCTTCTCCCTGGTAACAGATGATAGGATGAGGGGGAATGGTTTGAAGTTGTGCCAGAGCAGGTTTAGGCTAGACATTAGGAAAAACTTCTTCACCGAGAGGGTTGTCAGGCTCTGGAATGGGCTGCCCAGGGAGGTGGTGGAGTCCTCATCCCTGGAGGTATTTAAAAGACGGATAGATGAGGTGCTTAAGGACATGGTTTGGTGGTGGGATGACAGGGTTAGGTTAAAGGTTGGACTCGATGATCTTAAAGGTCTTTTCCAACCAAAGTGATTCTATGATTCTAAAAGGAAAAATTCTTTAAACTCCTATGCCTTTGCACAGTTGTTGGCTGCAACATACATACCAACAGCTATTGGTATGCAGGCTCAAAGGTCTGTCTTTTTCTCCTTTGGACTTTTTGCCCTCTTTTGCAAAGATACTTGTAAAGTCCTAGAGACTTACTCTCTCCTCCAGCTGTTAAATGAGAAAGTTTCCTCTGTCCTGCAAAGTACAAATGTTATGTATTGAATCTATCAATTCATAAAAAATTATCAAGCAAACAAACTGAAAAAAAAGTTTTGGTTTCTGCTGAATCAAATCAAAATATAGGCAAGAAGTCATGCTGGACCAGATCCCCCCAAATTCAAGTCCTTGTTCTCTCCTATTTTATCCAAGCCTGGGAACTAAGTATCTGTCCAGTTGGGTGATTGTCCTAGACACCAGCCACAGAGCCTCTTTATGTTCACCCAACGGATCTTGCAGAGGGTTTTCAGCAAAGTGGCCTGTTTCCAACAGGTGAAGAGTTGATGATGCCACGACCTAGCTTAATCTTATAATTATAGTTCCTCCTAGGAGATAGGACACATAGGTCTGAACCTTCTCAGGCTTGAAGGGGAACTGCTTGAAGGGGAACTGCTCAACAGGCAGACATCCTCCCATTTCTTGGCAAATGGTCCAATCACTGGCAAGTTAATTAAAAAGGAACACCACACCTACTTCTTGCATATTACAAAAAAAAAAAAAAAAAAAAGGTAGTCATGGCTGCATTTTACAAAAAGCCTGTGGGAATGTGCCATGAGTTTAATAAACAGGCTTATCAGATCAATCCCTTTGGAGGAACATAGGCAAAAGAATGAAACTTTTCCAGTGCCCAGCTTGTCTCTGTCCTGCTGAGCCCAGGCAGTCATGCAGATGTGCAGAAGGAGAATTGCCAGGCAGCACAGCAGCCATGGCAGCTCACAACGCCCCCATGCTGGGTAGCGGAGCAGGATTTTCAGGATCTAAATGCTTTCTCAGTCTCACTTTACTCAGCAAACAAGTATGCTGCACTGCAATAACCTTCCTTGCCAATGGGCCAGGAGCATTTTTATGGATACAGCTTCAAGTGTTGCTCCTAGCTGTCAGGGGCATGAATAGAATTTTAAATGTTAATGCATATAATTAGTATGATTTCAGGAGCCAATATTTTCCTTGTTTTAACAGAAGTTCACCAGCATAAATCTCAACACAGGGGACTACATTCCACATAGAGTCACAGTAACAAAATCTTGGAAAACACCATTGCTTTTCGGAGATTATGTAAGTATAGAGAGGGATTTTATTTTCTGTTTCTTAGTAGGTGGCTGATAAAATAGTGTCAGCCTTTACTGTAGCCTAATTACGTTTGATGCTGAAGAGCATCACACAGATTCAAATCAGCTGTCTGAAAGTGAGCATCTTCTGATTTAAGAAAGGGAGAATAGTGAAATACAAACCTAGTATAGATTACTATAATTCAGTAATGGGATTTTTTTATAATACTGACAATATATGGATTTATATTTTTAACATAGGTAACTGGGCTCAACTTCACCCTGAAATCTGGCAATAAAAATGAAAGAAGTCATTGTTTTAACTCTGCGTCTGACAGCTTGGAAGTGAAGGAAGACAGCTTCTCTAAATTTGGAACAAAGCAGTGTTTAGTTGCTATTTTGTCCATTTTTAAGTTGGTGCTGCCTAAAGAGGTAGTAGAATGCCTTTGCTTAATTTGTAACAGGACCTTTTTTAAAGGTAGTACTTGGGCTTTCCAATGAAATCCATTTATTTTCTCCTTACCTGCTTTGCAAGAAGGTACTAGGAAGAGTTATCCATTCTTCCAGGTTTTCAGATTGCTGAGAGAAAAATGCATATACAGCTCCAGTGTGAGCCCTAGAGTCACCTCCGGAACCAATCTGCATTAACTGTGTAGAAGTCAGAGAGTGAATTCACAGAGAGGGTGGAATAAGTTACACAAAACTTCAAGGATATCAGAAAAACACCCCTGGTAAGACTTAGTGTTCTGAAGTCTTTCATCCTGCCAGATGCTCTTCAGGTATGAGGTTCAGCCTGGCTAAAAATCACCATCACTTTTATGAGCAGAAGCTTTTTCAACATTTCCCGGGTGCACACAAATATGCTATGGTTATATGCAGCCTAATGTTTTTCTGCTGCTAAAGACAGTGAGTGAATGAGTCCTGGTGACCAGAGGCAGAAGGAAGAGTGGAAAGTTTTGTACTTCTTTCCATATGCTGTTACGAGCCATTACATGTGTCAGTATTTCCACTAAAATAAATGACTCAGAGCCAAAGGAGATAACTGCAAAACATAACATCAAAATCAAATTACAAGGTGAACATAATTAGTTTCTGGATATGGACATAATTGCTATGTTCTGCTTTACTGGGAAGCTCTTTGAATCAAGGCATCCAGACTCTATATTGAAGTATATTTACAACCTTGAGTGACTTTTGATGTTCACAGATCTTTGACTAAGTTCAGAAAGGCTTGTCCATGTGCTTACTGGACTCTATAAAAATTAGGAAAGAGCCTTTACAGGGTAAATATATAGTATGGAGGCAACCCTCCCCACAAACGGCAATGGACACATCACTCTGAGATAAAATCCAATGTAACTCTGCTAGTGGGCAAAATCAGAACAGGAGATTATTTTCTGAGCACAGATGAGCTTTGGACTGCTTTCACTCTCCTTACAATCCTTCCACCTTACTTCTGGTAAAGCTATACCCACAGCTGAGACCCTAGGTCCCTGTCCCAGTTCAGTTCTTCGCAGCCGGGCCAAACTCAGAGCTAAGGCCTTGAGCCAGGTTAGCAGGCTGCATGCTGACCCCGCAGAGAAGCTTTGAGTGCTGCATCCAAGGCAGCTCTTCCTGAAAGCACCACAACTCATTCAAACCTGAATTAAAGGTCTTCCTCCTTCCAGGAAGGCTGTTTTATATGCATGCACCTACCTCCACATATTGTTAGGCTTTAGGAATGTTCCAACACCTTTTCTTGGGTCTTGTCACCCCATCACAATTAATGAATAATAACAAAGTTATGAGGTGCTGAACAAGCTGGTTTGCATACTAGTTTCAGGAGTGCTGCACAGACTGGCCCAGCCCTAGGCTGCCTGGTCCCCTTGTGCTTCCGCCTGTGCTTCATCCCCGTTTCCTCTCACCAGAGCTGGACCAAGCTCTCTGCACAGTCTTTTCACTACAGTTTGCTCTTTTACCGCTTCCCAGCCTTCAGTGGCAGCAATCTTCTCCAGAGAAAGCTGTCAGAGCAGACCTGGTGAACAAGCAGGGTCATATGGGGAATGTATGGGTGGGTGAGGGGGGCAGCTACACTGATGCAGCAAGTCTCGTGCTTCAGGCCACTGATGGAGATGCATGGAGTCTTGCTGTCATCCTGCTCCACCGCGAGGTGAAGTTCCTGTCAGGAAGGTGCTATGGCTCCTCTTGCGATCCAAATCAGATAGAGGGGTAGCCGGGACTGAAAAAGGGGAGGTGTTCCTGTTCCCAGTCATGCATCTGAAACTGTACAGATTCCTTGGCTAAAAGGTCTAATAATACTGAAATACTAACCAATGTTGTGGTAATACCCCTTTCATCATGGTCAATGATGCTGACAGTATCACTCTTCACTAACACAGGACTTCCTTAAAGGCTCATCAATCTTTGAGCCAGAAGGAACCATTAATCTTTTAGTCTAACCCCTGGAACTAGAACTTCACCTATGGTATTCCATATTAGCTCTGAATTTTTGGCTGAATCTGAGGCAAGTATTTCAGAAACACATCCATCCAGGTTTCTTAAACTTCTAGCAATGGGAATACATTACATCTACCTTGAATTGCTCCAGAAGATAGGCCATATTCACCATTTAAAATACCTGCACCTTGTTTAAAACATTGATTTTCCTAGCAAAGATCCCAGTCTTGAGTTTTCTGCTATTGCATTAAAAAGCCGTTGGTTCTCTGAAGCTTCTCCTACCTGTAGGTATCTGTAGGCAATGAGGAAATCATATCTGCAACTTGAAGAATTTAAGGTAATTGTGTTCAGGTTTCTACCTGTTTTCCAGACTACAGCTTAGACTCATTTAAAATCTTTTCAATTCTTCAGCAGAATTCTCAAAATTAGGACCCCAGAGCTGAAGTGTTCCAGTGATGGCCTTGCTAGCGGTTACACTGACAGCCCTGCCTCTCCTCCTACCCATACCTTTGCTTACACCTCCACAGGTCACATTAGCTCTTCAATTAACTACCTCAATGGAAATGCCTGGTCTGCTAGTTGTGTACCTTTCTCTTCAGATCTTTTCGATGTCACAACACTACACTGTCCTATCTCAAAAGTGGGACCCACATTCTTTGTTTCAAAATCCACAGTCTTAATAAATCCAGTTGTCTTCAAAGGCCCACAACTCAGGTCAACCCACTTTACAAAATAATCCAGCTCACTCTGTGTGACTAGCCTGTCCCTGTCTTTATTTACTTATCCAATAGCTTGATGTCACCTGCAAATTTTGCAAGCAATGGTTTTCTACTTTCTCCTGGTTGATTGATATAGTTATTGAGTAAGAATGCCTCCAACTTACTCACAATGTATATGTAGTCTCCTGTGACATAAAGGTGCTGGATCTTAGTCAAAGGAGAAACAGAAATAACTCTTCTGGTGTTTTCTCTTTCCTCACTAAGAATGTCTTCTCCAGTTATTCTTGCCAGACATCTTGAGCCCAAATTGCAGTAGAACTCATCTGCAAAATTTGGTAGTTTGGGAACAGCCTCTGAAATAAGGTGGATTAACAATGTCTTTCCCCTTGCAGCCTAGTCAGGGTATTTTTCTGTCACTGCTGAGTTTTCATTTGATAAGACAAACCACAATTTACAGAGATGATTTGCAGGAAGAGAGACTGACATCTAAGTATAATCTAAACCAGGATCATGATGTTCAGTGCACAAGAGAGAGGACCAACACAGGAGAAAGCTCATCCTTTCGCTTTTACCCTCCACAGATCATCCCATTTAGACACTTCTGACAACAGAACCCTTTAAATTCCCAGTCCTTCCACACCCCACGCATAACAACTCTACAGCAGTTCCTCATTCAGAAATAGCTTTTTATCTTCATAGCCTATAATCCTTTGTTTAAAGGAGAAAATGCCAGTTTCAAAGCAGCGGCTGAATTCCATCTTCTTTAAAAATAATGGAAACCTTCCAGATAGTGCAATGGACACAGGATGAGATTCCCGAGATCCCTTATTCTTTATTGTATTTTTCCAAACCTGTGTTTATATAGTGTTTGCTTAATTTCAAAGTTGATTGTTCAAGTAGGACAATTTTAATGTCTCTGGTCCCAGGCAGAGGTCCTGATGACACTTTCACAAGCCTAAAGCAGAAAATATGCAGGCAAATTCAAGGTCAGCTAATCTGTCTTTGTCATTTTGCCTGCTGTACTCAGGTAGTACACAGGGAGCTTGGAAACCAGTTGAGTACATCAAATAGTTCAGCTCTAGAGGCAACAAGCAATTGCCACCTTTCAGTCCCAGACTCGCACAGCTACCCATGCTGCCCATCGAAGGCCCCTAAAAGTCACCAGACCTTGAAAAGCTGCTCTTTCAGTCTACCACCCTGCCATTTGTCCAGGGGGGAAGCCAGTCTCTGCTGGGTTACCCTGGGTGTAACAGGAGCATCTACAACAAACATGGCAGTGATTCAGGCATGCTGATGCAGAAACACATGGTTCTTTCCTGAAGGGCCAAAACAGACTCCAAGATCGTAAAGCAAGCAATCCACTTCTCTTGTGGGCTTGCAAAAAGAGAAATAAGGGGAACCAAAAGGACCCCAGCAGATGTTCAGTGCCACTAAGGGATAAATAATGAGACCCTTTTTTTCTGCTAGAAGAATATACTCTGTAATGTACAGCAGAATCACAGTACACTGCTATTAACCATGGAATGAAATCAGCTAGTCCATCAAAAACTAGCATAGTTCTGCATTTCATTCCCCTTCCCTGAGCTGAAAGTATTCAAAACATTTTCTTTCCCCCCCGCCCAAGTTTTGCATAAATATTCACAAATGGCCTGAGGAAAGAGATGAAAAGTTAGAGAAATGTTTTAAGAAATTAAAATAGTGAAAGGAATCTTTGCAGTGAGTGGCAGGGAGGCTAGAATGAAGATGTAACGCAGAAATTATTAGAATACGGGCAAATAGAAGGAAATAATTATGATTAAACCATGAAAAATACTCCCAGTAGTACACGTAGTAATAAAAACAATTATAGATTGCTAAGAAAACATTCCCTGACCTTAATTGTAGGCATCTATCATTTTGTGGGTGCAAAATTTGGAATCTCTGCAGCAAAACCTTAAGGGGGCAGAGTTCAATCTCTTTCTAGTTGAATGAGGTGTCAAACTACCACATGTTCTTGTAATAAGCTGCTGGGAAAGCAGAAAACACATTGCAAGCTTTCTCTTTTCAAAGAGAAAGAATGGTTCATTTGTGGTTGGTAGTTCTCTATTTTGAAATTTACATTTAAAGTAAATTATTAGTACATATTTTCTGCCCTCCTGGCATCTATTATAGATTTGTATTTGGAGTGAAATGGGGTTGCATATTGTTATTATTATTTTGTCATTTCACACAGTCTTGCCTCTCTGACACATGATAGCTCTGGTCTTCACTAGTCTTATGTTGCCATCATGCCTCCGCGCAGACAACACTAGAAAATTGCTGTGTTGTGTATGAGAAAGAGGGCTAAATCTACCCATCACCCTATAGAGCAGGAGATTAAATTTATCATCTGGAGTACAGCCCAGTTGCTAGGACCACTAGCTCTTCTAAAGGTAAAGCCCACTGCTTCACCCTCGGCACACATTGCTCCATTTCTTCTAGAGGTTGTTTTTTTTACAAATCAGAGTAGGAATTGCGGGAACCCCTTTTGTACATCAAGCATAGGATTCAGCCAGCCAACCTCATCTTCTTTGCTTCACTTTGAGAAATCACCAGTGGTTAAGAGTACACTGCGTCATTTTTGCGCAGAGATATGGGAGTAGCTATTTGCGATCTCCCTCTGAAACGACTCAGGTTCCACCAGGAGTTTCTGTCTCAAAGGTGCTGCAGTAACTGCAAGTGTCAAAGGTCTGATCTGACACTGGAAAAAAAAAATAAATCATTAAGTAATTTTTTCCATTTATTAATCTGCCATAGATGAGAACAGCAGTAACTCATTCTCTGCATACTATAAAGCTGAGACATTCTTGTCTCAACTACTTTACTACGAAAAGATTAAAAGCAAGGTAAAGAAAGAAATACATACTAACAGAGAACTGTTTCAGCCAGAGGTTGTAAAACAAAACAAAATACCAGATAAACCAGGCCTTGTTCATCTATAAGGGCCATAGTTACGCCATTAGTTTTTCCTCGGTACAATTTGTTCAGGGCAATGGGGAGTTCCATGTAAAAAATCAATGGTTTGACCCGGCACTATGAGCACCAGGTAGTGCAGCTGTCTACAGCATTCTGGTGGATTCAGGACAAGATGGATGAGATTCTCTCCTTGAAATTTGCTCTCTGAAAGTAGAAGAATAGCTGAGGGGTGGCATACTAAAAAGAGCACAGTCTTAAAAAAAGTAATTCTCTAGGATGACTTGAGAAGTCAAATAAATCGTTTACTTTTCCCTAGTGAAAAAATATATAGCCACTCCCCAGCATAATTTGTATCATCTAAGTCAAAAGAATCATTGAGTAAAACGGCACAGCATAACCTCCACAGCATGGTTGTGCTGCCTCAGAATAACACACCACTAAGGCAGTTCTTTACAAGCAAGTGTAAACCCTCTGGCTTCCATGCCAGGGGAGAGAACAGTGGCTTTTCCCAAGAAATTGAGGCAGATCATCATGTGCGCAGGTAAAGATTGCAGGGTAGAAAAGAGAGATGATGGCCCTGATTTGAGTGTTTAAGCACAGACTATCACTCCGCTCTTACTGAAAGGTGGAAACCCCTGAAGAAGTCACTGATTGCTCTAGGGGCACTGTGAGGGCTCTGGACATCACGTCGTCTCATGAGTTCCCTGTGTGACATCCTTTGATGCAGTAAATTTAATTATACTAATAACGAGATGCAGGACGTGTTCAGTCTCAAACTCACAGTTAGGTGGCAAAGAGGGTGGCCACCCCAGCTCTTGCTTTAGTCAAGCAGATAATAAAGTGGTCGCTACTGTGATTGACTTATCAAACCTTCCCAAGAGAGGAGTGCTTATTAAACTGCGATCCTTCCCTTACAGCTTATAGATGATAGGTGGTCCTCTGCCTATTACATCCTCATAGTCTGAAACGCTCTATATAATTGCTCCAGAATTACTTATATACAAGTGACAGATTACAACTCCATAGCCACTTTCTCCCTTCTCTTTCTATTTAATGGCTAAGCATTTAATACAGTACTTTTCCAAGATAATTTAAAAAAAAAAAAAAGAGAAGTAAAAAGCTACTTTTGTTTGAACTGTATAGCATATTACTGCATAATTTATGTGCTCATAGCAAACTGCAGATGCATCAATAAATGGCACACATAATGGCATCTTTCTGGTAATACAAAACTTCAGGTTATGACTCACAATAGAGTCATGGCTCGTAGACATAAGAGAAATGCTTAAACGCCTTCCCTTGTATTCAGAAACCTGCTACAGTCATGGTGTGCAGTGCACCAGCAATGTCATGTAGTCTGCAGCCAAACAGGAGTGCTGTAGAGGGCCTGGAACAGCAGCTGTACTCTCTTCTCACTCTGGGTAACAGAAGGGGAGTCTTCCAAAACAGCATTGCCTTCCAGGCTGTTGTACGCAGAGGTCAATCCAAAATGCACAAACTTAGGGCCATTACATCCTTTAATTTGGCCATGTCGGTCACACACTTGAATATTTTATGGACATATTGCCCAAAATTTGTTGTGAATCAAAACCGTACATGGCTTAGATGTCCACAGGAATTTTGTATAACAGAGAAGTGCAAGACTTGACCCTTTATGCAGTAATGGAGAGTAGCGGAGATGAGTCAGCCTGTAAGGAACTGATACAACTCCGGATTCAAGGTCACCATAATAAAATTATAGTGTACAGTTGAAAAGTAATCAGAAGGCCACTCCAATGTTCATTTGGCACAAGACAGTCTCTTATCAAAAGAACCAAACTTTGAAAGCCCTAAATGGACTTCTCACACTTCTGTGCAGCTCCAGTTTAATCCTCTAAATTGCTCATGCTTGCCCCACAATGGCAAATGTAATCAAATAGATTAAGCTGATTCTCTGATGTAATTTAACAGAAGCAAAGTTCCATAACAGCTTCTGTGCTACAAGAGTATCCAAATACACAGAGTATCTTCTGAACCTGCGAGTGACTTTGACCTACTGTCTTGATATTAAAAAGCGAAAAAGAAAATCCATACTGACTTGCAAATTAAATAAGAAATGGCACAACATACCTAATGCCTGCTATCCATGGAAGCTTTTAACGAGACAATATTGATACATATGTAGGTGTATAGAGGCAGAAAATACACAGGTGGCTGGGTATTTTTTTAGAAGAGGCAACTCAGTACTAAGTAACTTCAACTTCCTAAGATTCCTTATTTCTCACGGTGCAAACATAGGAATTGCCATGCCACAGATAACCATTGGCCCATTTAGCACACAGTTTTTACATTGAGGCTAAGCTATTTAGATGCACTTTCCTACCACCTCCTGATATGCTGTATGCTGTTCAAGGCACTGTCCACAGCAGACGACTACACTTAACAGCAGTTGAACACAGTGCTTATGCTTCACATCCAGCCTAAACAAGTCACAGTGAGTTTTCAAGTGATTTGAAGCATTATGGACAGCATGACCCACTTGCACAAGACCCTGACATGACAAAAATTAAATGCTCTCTATAGCAGGGGACTAAGAAACTGCTCTGGCTTTCTACCGTGCTCCTCAGTACCACCAACATACGTATGGAGCATCAATATCTGCATCTACGCTCCTCTCCTTCCACAGTCAGTGGAACGAAACAGAATTCATCAGGATTCATCTCATCTTAGAGACATCTCCTCAGGCTTTTCTCAGAGGTGAGCAGTGCCCAGCAAGAGGTTGGACTAGCTGCCTTCCAGAAGACCTTTCAACCTAAATTTTCTATTATTCCATCTAAAGACAAAGTGCCTATTTCTCACCACCAAGCATTGTGCTCCAGAAATGCATAGTGAACTACTGCAGCCCCGCAGCCAGCACTAATGGAAGATGTGATGTCCTGATAAGAAAATGAGATAAAAACTCTTTTTTCCTCCTAGTAGGAGGCAACATATCAGAAGGCATTAAGTCTCTCACAGCAGTCAGGAGTTGAATTGTTCCATCTACTGTAGGATATCACACTCAAAAACACCTAGTTCTGCAGAAGGCTTTCTATATCGTGGCAACACTCTTCTAGCCTTGACATTTAATAGGGAGCCAGAGAAAGAGAGGAACATCAAAGTTACATGCTGGTTATTTTGCTAAACATCCCATGCAGGACTTTCTTTGGAAGTGATTGACCTTTTTTCCTGCGTAGGAGCTATAATAATTAAGTCTGCAGATTCAAACTAGAACTGCGTAAGGTAAACATCTGCCTGATTTAATCTTCTGATGCCTGAGACAAGATTTATCTCACCTAAACCTTACCTATGTAAGTCTAAGTGAGTCATCTTCAGATCCGTATGCTTTAAGTAACGAGAAAGGCACAAGGAAATGGTGGCTTATCACACATACTTTAGTTATTTGCCTTGTTCAATTTATTCATCAGTGACCTGGACGAGGGGACAGAGTGTACCATCAGCAAGTTTGCTGATGACACAAAACTGGGAGGAGTGGCTGATATGCCGGAAGGCTGCACTGCCATTCAGCGGGACCTGGACAGGCTGGAGAGTTGGGCGGAGAGGAACCTGATGAAGTTCAACAAGGGCAAGTGTCAAGTGCTGCACCTGGGGAGGTTGAACCCCATGCACCAGTACAGACTGGGGGCTGACCTGCTGGAAAGCAGCTCTGCTGAGAGGGACCTGGGAGTGCTGGTGGATGACAAACTTGCCATGAGCCAGCAGTGTGCCCTTGTGGCCAAGAAGGCCAATGGTATCCTGGGGTGCATTAGGAGGAGCGTGGCCAGCAGGTTGAGGGAGGTTATCACAAAAAAGACAAATTCCCCCTTCAAGTGAATATGAATCTAGTAATGTTTGTCTTCTGGTTTAGGTAGTGGTTCTGCATCCAGATATGAAAAGAATAAGTTTATTGTTATAATAATTGTTATATGTTATAATAATAATTTTTATTATAGACTGCATGTTTCTGCCTCAACTTAGCATTGGTTATCTAGTTGTTCCCCAGAACTAGTTTAGATAAATGGATTTTTTTGCACTAATGCTGCTTTGACTTTCCTTGTTGGCACTTTATTCCAGCAAAACAACACTTCATGTTCACTGATGTCTGCTTGTAAGTATGGTAATGAAACAAACAAACTAACAATTTAGTGTTGGACTTGAGTCACAAATGTGTATTATGTCTCAAACGCAAATGCATTTTACCCCTGTGACTTTCTTGTCTGGAGAAAAGAATTCATGGGGGAAATCTAATAGCAACCCTCCAATAGCTACGAGAAGATAACTGAGAAGACAGAGTCAGGCTCTTTAATGACATGCATGGTGGGAGAACAATAGACAGTAGTCACAAATAGCAACAGGGGAGGATCCAACTGGATATAAGGAAAAAAAAATGTTTCATTACAAGGAAAACTGACACTGGGACAGGGTGCCCATAGAGACTGTGGAGTTTCCAGCTTTGGTGGCTTCTGGGATCCAATCTTCGACAAAGTTCTGAGCAACCCCATCTGAACTTCGTGTTGATCCTGTTTTGAGGAGGAGGTGGACCTGGAGACTTCCCAAGGTCTCCTCCCACCAGAATGACCCTGTGACTCTACAGTCACACACCTTATATTACATTTCAAAAAATACCCTCATTTATATGAGACCCCAGCCAACTACAACAACATTTCTAGCTTTTGGTCTCCACAGAATACAATGTATGAATGCTGTGACGACAAATAGGTCTTGAAATTCCCACACAGGTAGATGTGCTTTCTGGCTGACCAGTAGCTGAAAACCATGTATTCCCTTTCTCTGGTAGTATAATTGCTCTTATGAAGGATCCAAAATAAGTCACAAGAGTTTATTATTATATTTATACATGTGCTGTGTCTTTTTTCTGCTAAGAGGAAGAAGAAAACTATTGCTTCCGCAATGAAATTGCTCTTCCTTGAAAGGGAAAACCCCATATAAAAGAAAGCCTGCTCTGGAACCCAGTTAACTTCATGATAAAAATGCCTTCACTCCATGAGCAAATGCCTAAAGGAGAGCACCAGACTTTCTGCTGCTTTTATTGATTTGGGGCTTTGCTGTGCACTGTCTAGCTTGCACATAGAGGCAGCTTTTCACTTTATCTTTTCTCTGTGCTAACCTAAGTGGAAGCCATTGTACAAATTAGAATGGAGCTCCTTAGGATTAAGATTCATAGTTATGGCCTTTGTCAGTGTCTTTAAGTAATTTAATAAAGCAGCGTATCTGTCGGGCTGAATGGACATTGTTCAGATAAGGAAAGCTCAGCTTTTGAAGAGGCACCAGACTAATTTCTCCAGCGAAGACCACATGTTGCACAGAAAAAAAAGAAAGTAAAATTCATAACTATTTCAGGAAGACAAAATTAGAGAAGAGATGTGAGGGAGGGTTACTGTGAGGGAAGTTTATTTTGTATCCCGTTTCTTTAAACAGGAATCAGTCCTGGTAATTGAAAGATATATTTCCTTTTTTTTCTTTTTTTTTTCTTTTTTTTTCTTCTTTTTTTTTTTATCTATCTCTTCCAGTTCCCTGAAAGCACACAGTATTTTCTTTGTATTGCTTTACTGACAGCAAAGAGGAAAGGAGGATAGATGGAGCAGCCATACTGGCACTCAGCATAGCTCATGGGAAGCTTTGCTACACGAAGACTGGCCCGAGGACAGTAAGACCTTAGGGGCCCAGCATTCCAATAGAAGGATTTTGACCTTTCCCACCTTCCACCCTTTTGGTAAGGTACAATGCAGAGAATTTTGTCAAAGATCTACAGAAGATGCCCGCTCACATGTACAGCTGCCTCCTGGTTACTCAAGAGCTTGGTTTCATTATGTTAACCCCATTGGTTCAGAAAACTAAACACTCTAAAAAATGTCCATATTAACACAGTTATTATAGGCCCTGCAAAGAAAGCATTTAAGTCAAAACAGGGATTGGAAACAAAACTAACCATAGTTTGTGGGCAAAGGCATTGTAAATGCATTAGCACTCATTTAAACCTCTCGCTGCGATCCGTCCAGTGTCCTCAGATGACTGCTGCATTTAAAGCAATCAAAAGTTGTGATGGATTAGGCTGCTTATCCACAGTTATCTAAAGTGTTTTGTAGATTCATGAAGGGGAAAAAGAAATGACACTGTGTTAGACAACTGATTCCTTTTTTTTTGTGCCACATTGTGAAGTTTCCAGATATTTTATACTTGCATTTTGCTTTACACACTCTTCTTAACGAACCACGCCTGTGCGGCTCCATCCAGGGAGCCAGGAAAGCTCATGGCTCAGAGTCTGGGAATTATTGGTCTTTTACCTTGGTGCCTCTGGTTTTCTTCTTCATAAATCAGGAACAATAATGTCACAATTTTTCTGAGACTTTTTAAATAATTCTACAGGCCACATATTCTACCCACTGAAGTCAAAGGCAAAGTGCCCATTTATTTCAGAGAGGGCAGATTTTTAATTTATTGGCTTGAACAATGGACCATGCCCTGCTGTTAAGCCAGCATTTAACAATTATTACCATTTTAAACTTTCTTGGTATTTATTCCAAGCACAAAACCACTTGTCATGTTGGTCCTATTTCAGCAGCGGACAAGCACAGGCCTAACATCTAAGTTCATTGGCAGAGTCTATTATTTCAGGTGGGCCTGTTCACAAGCTGTAGGTGAGTGACGGTGCAGCATAGCCATCACACAAATATTCTGGAGTAGATGAATGGGCAGCAGCCAGGGTTTTCTTGAACATATTAAAGTTGCACACATTCATTTGTTGCTTACTTTAAACCCTAAGAAAACAGCTTTTCTAGAAAGCTTTGCCAGATGTTTAATACCTTTCTAGGCTATGATGTAGTTTCAGCACCAGTGCATGGCAAAACGCTTTCAGCAATTAAAAGGATCTGGCATAATCACTGAATAGGTTTTATATTCTTTTATATCCACTGAGGTTCCATAAAGTTCTGTGTCATGTCACACAACTTCGTTTTGGACAAACAAAAGTTCACTGTTCTGTTTTTAACAACGTATGGTGTTGAGTGACTTATCATAAATGAAGATGAGTTTGCCTCTGTCAGGCTAGAACAAATATAAAGAATGACATTGCTCAGCATTTATCGCCAGAAGAAATTTTATACTCGATAGAAACTATTTTGCTAATGTTTCATTGTGCTAATTTAATTATTAATTATTCCTTCTTCCTTTTACAGGGAGGAAATATCAGCTTTCTGGCAAGCAGCAGAGAAATAGTAAATCGTGGCAGTAATTCTAACAGGAAGAACACACTTAAAATCTTGGTCAGCATTTCTCAGCCCGGATACCTACAACTGGACAGACAAAGTCATATCAGACACCTTTGCAGAGGTACAAAAAGAACCTGAGCTTCCTCTTTACTCCCTTTGCTTTTAGTAACAAATCAGCACGCCTGAAAATTAGGCCTTTTGTATGCAAGTATCATCTCAGGACAGGTATAAATGACCAATTTTAGGAATATAGTCATAGCAACCATTTCAAGGTTGGTTTTTTTTTTTCTCATTGGAAACCAAGCTCCTGTCTGGACAATGCCAATGTTTCTGCAGCAGCTATAGGCTGCAGGTCTTCAGAGTCTTGGATGACAAGTTGGTTGTTCACCCCTGGGTGATGGACTAGATATGCTACAACTCTTCAAACTGGAGCATGGATCTCTGGGGTGAGGCAGGTCAGATGGGTACAAAAGCCATGAAAAGCATGGAAATATGAATAGCAAAAAATTATTTCCTATTGCTTGCAATGAAAGAACTATGAAGTACTCGTTAAATATTTAGATAGGAGGTGCCAAACCAAGAGATTGGTTACCTTTTGGCACAGTACACAGCACATTTTGAATGCCATAGAAGTTTAAAGTGGGACCAAAAATGATTAAAGCAATTCAGGGAAGATTAATCCACTGGGAGATTTTAAGTATAAACAACCTTCAGGCCAGGAAGTCCCACTGCTACCTGTGCTCAGAATCTGGAAGAGCATACTGTAAGAAAGCTTGCTGCTTCCCATCACATTTCCCTAGGCATTAGCAACTGAATATGGTGGTGGAGGTTGAATAATGGATATTTAGTCTAACCCAATTCTTTTACTCAATCTTGAGATCAAGAGAGGAAAAAAAAGGAAAAATTACTAAACCAATGAAACTGCTGGTAGTCTCAGCCTCCAATGCTCAGTGACCTTCTCACTGCCCTGAACTTTGTCCTAATTTGTATGTACTATTTTTTATCTGAAATTTTGCAATATGTTTCAGAATTAAATTCAATTACTTTAAAAGGATCAATAATGTTGTAAGACATCTCAGAGTGCAGCGTGCGCCTAAAATAAATCCTTAACTTCTTTTTTTGGAGAGAAAGAAGTTTGAAATAGGCTTGTGTGTATGTTCAGAAAATATTAAAGATGTCCCTGAATCAGATTAAGTGCTAGGTCTTTGGGTCCTAATATCCTGGCATGCTGCCAGATAGCAATCTTAGTGATTGAGTCATTTTATATAGGGAGACTTTCTTCAGATAATGCCCAAGTGAGTCATGAGACCTAATTCTGTTAAAAAGAGCCATGAGGCCCACAATCTTAATTACATTTATGCTACTAAGCAGAGGAATACTTAATGGAAGAGAACAAGAATAACTGATTTTGAACCCCTTCCAATGGAACCAGAAGAGAAGTAGCATTGCCTATGCTTGAATGTATGAATTTGCCTCTGTGCAAAGACTCTCTCTTCCAGTTACAAGCTTCATAAGCACTGGAACAGTCACAATACCATTAGTGAGATTAGAAATGTGGGGTGAGGGGTATGGAAGATGCTAGAAGTGACGGTCTGGCACTTTCCAGAGATTGTGACCTCTGTCTACCTCTCTGAGTGAAATTCTCTTAGATAAGTTCACATGACAAGATAAAGCAATTTAATGACTGCTGGATCTAGATAAACATAGACTCAGGCACCGCTTTCATTATTCATACGGGCAGAATCCACATTTTCCTGTACTAATCAAAGAGTGGGCTTGTTTTCTCTGTCAGCTGGATGTAACAGATATGGGGTTTTACCCACACAACATAGGCAAGGAAAGAGTTGTATTCTACATCATGTTAAAATGCAATTATTTAAAAGAGCTGCCTTATATTTTCACAGTTTCTTGAAGACTAAACAAGTATTCAGAGATTGGTATTTTTTGAAATCAAAATAAAAATATTTCTCCTAAGACTTTTGCTAGCTTTTCTACTATGGTGCAAACAGGAGGTTAATTAATCTGCATATTTTTAATAATCAAATCTGTATTCTGGGGTTCTTGAGTTTCATATATGACAGGTAAATTTCATTCTGCACCTCGTCCCTTTTCTTTACATTTGCGAGTACCCCAACGAAACCATAACAAATGCCACTGACACAGCATACCCCACACGTGGGTAAAACCTCAATAACCCACCCCTTCGCTGGGATAACACATGCAGAGCAGCAAGTCAGACCACCTGGCACATATGGCAGGAGCTCTGCTCCGCCTGCAGCAGCAAGCAGCACAGCACCAGGGTTGTAGAGAGGGCACTGAGGATCGCCTGCCCACACCTTGTCTGTCAGGGGGTCGCTTTGAGCTGCTGCAGCGCCAGGACCCAAATGCCCATGGGCAGCCAGAGCTCAGCAGGTATGGAATCGTAGAATCGTTTAGATTGGAAAAGACCTTTAAGATCATCAAGTCTGACCATTAGCCTAACCCTGCTATCCCACCACCAAACCATGTTCCTAAACACCTCGTCTGCCCAGCTTTTAAATATCTCCAGGGGTGGGGACTCAACCACTGCCCTGGGCAGCCCGTTCCAATGCTTAACAACCCTTTTAGTGAAGAAATTTTTCCTAACGTCCAACCTAAACCTCCCCTGGTGCAACCTGAGGCCATTTCCCCTCATCCTATCACCCGTTACCAGGGAGAAGAAACCAACCCCCATCTTGCTACAGCCTCCTGTCAGGTAGTTGTAGAGAGCAATAAGGAATGCTCCTGGAGCACAGCTTTCGGTGACATGCCAGCAAAATAACTGCAGCATTAGTAGTCCCTTGGAAAGTGATGACGTGAGGGACAAATGTTCAGTTAGCACTTCCAGTAGTCATAAAGCGAATATTTTAATCTCCAAACTCCTCAACTACAACATTTAAAATAATTACTTTGCTGCTTGTCTCTGCAACTAATTAAAAAATAGTCATCATTAAAATTGGATAAAACATATTTAATTTACTACTTCTCACCTTGTCTTAACTGAAAAGGAAGTTTAATGCTTTGACATAACTAAATTGGTTGTAAGTTCCAGACTGCTGAAGCAAACCTCCTAAAACAAGATGATCTGTCTTCAAGTCATTTTTGTCTTGACAATTGCAGAGAATGATTTCATCAAGTCTGGCATAAAAATGCCCTATTTTCTTCTCAAACGAATCCTAATCTTGTAATCCAGGGGAAAAAATGAAGCGTGAAAAGGTAACACTTCAATCAATGAATTTAAAAAGGCTTCAACATACAATGTCTAATTTGTTGCAGAGCAATTAAATTGTAAGAAAACATGACAAATAATGAAATAGAGATTGTTACTTAAGTCATTGATGTCTTCTGAAAAATCATCTTTAGCAAGTAATTATTTACCAAAACTTTATTCAAACCAGATTTAATTTAATTACCATTCTGGAAAGTATGCACAGATCTGTATTTTATTTTCATTGTGCATTCTGATATTGAGAAGACAATCGCATTGAGCCACAGGCAACTGAAGTTGAGACTATGAACAAAGAGGGGCAGGAGAACTGACAGTCTTCAACCTCTTTGGTGGCCCATGTACCTAAAAGATAGACCTTCCGAGAGTCACGCAAAATGCTTTGCCCACCTTGGCAAAGAGAGCCTGCAAGAGAGCCAGGAATGGAGCCTGTTTCTCTCAGTCTCGTTCCAGTATTTTAATAGAATCCTTCTTCTAGTCCAGTTTTTGCACAATTCCAGTTTGCTAATTCTGAAAAACTATGGCACATAGATGCAAAAATCAGACCAAATCACAGGTTATACTGTATCAACAGAGATATCTGCCTTTGTTCCAGCAATGCGTTATAACCTCCTCTTCACTTGTTATCCAAAAGCACCTTTCCTGCATGCTTATAGAAATGAGAGCAACATAAAAGCAGAAAGTAATTCAAACTAGCAATGTAAGGTGCTCTCTGCATTTATTGGTACTTGATCTCTTGATATTTATTTGTATAGTTGACTGTAACCTAACGAGGGTAAAAATAAAAAGAATATATTTGTCTAAGGATGCATAAATGCATGTTACCTCATGCACTTACAGTTGTTTGAAAAAATAGTTACTGAAATACTTAAGAATATTTCCACGCTATTGTGTTTCTCAAATACCTTGACTAGATCATCAGTTCTGTGTTTTCAGGTAGATACTTTAGTGGCACAGAGAGGTCAGGAAGCCAGATCAGGAATCCCCTTTTACACAAGAAAATGATAGTAGATACAGTCTAAAAACCTTAAAATCAGTACACGAATTCTACCCTCACTTGGGTTACCCAGTGAGCTCCTGCCAAGAGGTTGAGCTCTGTTGCACTCTTCTACTGTGACCTTTGCAGGACAAGGTAGAGGCAGCAGTTGAAAATTTGGGTAAGCATCCTACAGAAACACAGTACTAAAGCTCCAGTGCTATTTTGTTCATTCCTCCAACACAGTACTCGCGGAACAGTAAATCATCGTAATGAATTCATCAGAGAAATGGTCATTAGTTAATCAAAGTACAACCCAATCCTTATGGCAGTTCATAGGGAAAAAAGTAACAAGAATGCAAAGGGCTTAAAGATTAATAACAATAAAAAATGGAATTAAAAGCCTTGTAAGAGAAATCTCTCTAAGCAATCTTAATTTTGGTCTGCTCCAGCAAATTCATTTTTTAAAGCCAGCTATTAAAATGTAAAACACCCCATGAAATATTTTCATTGTCTCCTCACAGCCCCTTTCTGAATTTGTGCCAGCAGAGCTATTAGCAGTGATTGAAGGTGAGACAGCCAAGATGAAATTCTCCAGAGAACAAGACAAGAGACACCTTTCTGCCCTCAACCCATCAACTATAATGAATGATAGGCACAGTGCATGACAAGGACTGAAATAGGAGACTGTGACAAAGACAGGCTCAGGAGTGCTTCAGAATAATTCATTCAGTTGCATTTGGCAGCAGCAGGTCATAATATTTTTTGTGTAGCTACGCTGTCAGTGCAAAAAAAATAAAATACAGAACAGCATTTGCATGCTGATTCCATTTCAGTCAGAAAGAGAGGAATGGTGAGTTAATCAAATGTTTAAGTTAAATTCTCCCTCCTGCTTCCTGCTTCCCGTAAGCACACAGGGCAGTATGTGGCAGCCGCGTGAGGCTGAACAGGGAGCAAGGCCTAATTAGCAATGTGTTGATTACAGCTACTTCTCCTTCTCTCTCCCTCACGTGATGGTCCGTGCTTGGAAAACCCCAAGGCTTTATTCATCGGCTGTGTTTGGAGTCTTTAACTGTCTCCCTGCTGAAAGAAGGGTTGGAAACACAGCATCGTCCTTCAAGAGAGGAAAGGGAGCAGGGAGAAACTCAGAGAGAGGTCAAGTCCTGAGGTGGAAATCAGACTCCTAGAAGCAAAATTGCAACCCCAGCTGCCATCCCACGGCTGTCACCTTGCCTTACAGACAGTGGCTCTTCATCCGTGCTTTATCTGCTGAAATCAATGCCACTGGGAGCACAAAGCCTCCATGTCCAAAGGGGCTCACAGGCACAGCGACTTGTCACAGCAAGGCAGGGCTCCATCAAAGCAGGGCATAGCCCCGGCCTGAATTCAAGAAACCCACGTAACACAGTTGGTAGAGGACTTCTGCAAGGTGCCACTACAGGAGGTGGTGGGGGCATACAGTATCATCATGTTTGAAAGAAATTAGATCCAGAAATGGACCTTGAAAGTGGGGGTATGCTCTAACATCCCTAACACAGCCGCTTTGGATGGCCAGGAGCCTGAGGAGAGGGGACTGCGGGAGACCAGGCTCCCAGCCTGAGCCCTGGGCCCATGGCCCCCATCAAACCTGGCAGGGCATTTCTTTGGGTTCTTCTCTCTCTGTCTCCCATGGAATTGAGCTAACAGGAATGCAGCAAAAATGCCTATTTCATGATGCCCAGTGCAGATGCTACACAAACTCCCTGCAGTTTAACTCCAGTAACTAAAGCATTCACCTAGTATATGGAAAAAAAAAACCATTTTATTCAATGATGTAAACAGGTTCAAACTTCCATTCCCCACTCCTTGCTTGTCACTCATGTAGAAGCCATTCCAGAGACAGACAACTTTACCTGCTACTCCTTTGGAAACACCAGCACGGAGTTACGATGCAAGCTTCACATTAGAGATAAACAGAGGACTCGCCTTACTCTGAGGCTTGTTTAGGCACATTTTGATATTATAATGAACAATCATTATACAAGAGGTATAAAATTTTTTGCAGGAGGGACTGGTGCAGCCAGTGGGCTATGCGGAGATTTTCCTTACAGATGGAAGATGTGCCTTTGAATTCCCACCAGGGAGGAAAGGGGCTTGAACTTCTGTCCATCACGTCACAGATGGCTGCACTGAACGCTGAGCTCACCACGGGGGAAGAGGAAAGTTGCTTCCTCTGGTGGCATTATACAACCATGACCCCTTGCTCTACTTAGAATAAAAATGAGCACAGGCACTTACTTTGAGGAGTTTTGTTCAAGGAGTCCCCAGAGGAGGAAGACACTTTTTTTGAGACAGAGGACAGCCTGGCTCAGCGGGGTGTTTTGCCAGTGTCCTCTGTGTGAGGATCCCCGTCTTCCGCATGGGGGTTGTCACCTTTCAAACGGAGTGCTGGTGACCATTTTAGGAGCTCAGCACCTAACGCTCTCCCAGGACATGGTCCCCAGTCCAAGCTGTGACCTCCTGATAGCGACAGCTAACGGCAAACCCTTCCATCAGCACAGTAGCACATGGACTGGGACAATCTGCAACCTCCTTGCTTTGTTCTAGGTAAAAAGATAAATGGTGATGAATTACAGCAGGTCATTTATTAGCTTTCTTTAGCATGTTCAATTCTGTCTGGGAATTTGAAATGTATTTCCTACACAGTCTGCTACCAAAAAGCACTAACGAATTTGAGCTAATAAACCAAAATCACCTGAATATGAAAATAGGGTAAATTTGGCTTTAAATGTATGCACACAATGTATGCCAGGCAAAAATATCCCCCCCAAAATGCAAATATGCAAGCAATAAATATGCTTCAGGAAAACTAATTTCAATATATCAGATGATGTTATTGAAGCCTGGAAAACACCCAACATGCCAGTGAGATACTTACATTTGGCTTTCTATGTGCCTACATGGGATGAAACAGAGACCTTTAAGCAAATGCATATTTATCCGTAAATGCCAGTGTTTACCTGTCAACTACAGTTGCCAAAGCTCACCACTGCCTTTAATGGGAGACACAATATGAATGTCAGTAGGAGTCGGGGCTGAAGTACATCTGTAAAAACAGGAGAGCTCTCTCATTTCATTAATTGTTTCACATAATTGGCTGAGGAAAACTTTAAAATGGCACAACAAAAATGTTCGTGCTGATGGGCCAGTTAGCTTGGAAATGCTGTACAGAGACAGGATTTCTACTCTGACATGGGATACTCTGAGGGGTTTGACTCATGGCTTTGATGTGGATGGGGAAAGTTCAGGATGTGCTTTCCCCATAATGAACACAACGAATGAGAAGAGATGAGTGGTCACCAGACATTATGTGGTGAGTATTTGAACTTTCCAAGGCTCCTGCAAACCACAAATTCCTCAGGTTCATTCATTAGTGAGAAAAAAGTATTCCTCAGACTTCTGAGTTACCAGAAATTTGACACTTTAGACAGACTTGAAAAGGGAATTTGAAACCTTCTTATAATTATGCTTCAACCTAAGCATTGTGTAGGATATACAAGCCCATGTACAAGCAGGTCTGCCTCCTCTAGATTGATTTGCAGTAAATGTAATCCAAAACCTGAATACTGAGATACTGATTAGCAAAAGCATATGTTTAGTTAGGGATCAATGCATTGTTTCTCCCAGGCTGCTCGGGCACTTGTTGAGCCCTCTCCAGGAAATTGTGAAGAGCTGCAACACGTAATGAGGATAGAGGAAAATATTCATAACTGATCTGACAATTCTGCATTCTTACAATGACTGAATAAGAGTCAGTTCAGAGATGCATAGGTGTCTGAGGTAAAATAAGACTGTCCTACACAGCAGGACATGCTCTCCTACCAGTGTACTGTCAGTTCCCAAACTAATTCATAGTCATTCATCTTAAACCATTGCTTTTCATGTAGCCATGAAAGGTGAAGTCTTGTATCAACATGTAAACAGAGAGTAAAGACCTGGCTCCACCAAAGTCAGTAGCAAAATCTGTGTTGCTTTTATAATGTTTCCCAGTAAAGAAATAATATAGTAATAAGGCATCAAAATAAGACAGTGAGATTACTGGAGTATGAATATTCTTGTTGGAAAACTGATTAGGTGAATGCAGTGAGGATGGATTACAAAGCTTGATTTAAAAATAAATGTGGTCATCATACAGTGACAGCAGGGTGCAGTTTACATTTTTTTTTAGCTAATGCTTCGCACCCATAACAGAAACCCAGTTAGTTCTGAATCGTGCTAGTGTTTTAAGAATTAGAAATTTGCCTGCACTGCGTACTGTGAGAAAGTGACTGGCTCAGTTTCCTTCTCCCAGCTGAGCCGGGGTTTGGCACCACGCGCAGCCCTGAGCAAGGTACAGTGCACAAGCTACTCCAGACTGAAAGACACCTCCAAGAATGCTCTAATTCATGAGAGCCATGGAAACCCAATAACCACTTGATTTTCCTCTCCCAAACAGATACTTACTTCCCAAAAGACAGAGACCTATTTCGATTTTACAAGGAATTACTAATCCAGCTCTTCTGTGTTAGTGATTCTAACTGAAGAACAGAGTATATAGGCAACTCGCTGCCTACCTCCTTTCAGAAGTAGACACATTCCTTTCTGCTAAATGTCTGGAAGCAAATATAAGGCTCTCCTCTGACAAGCTAAATTCCATGCAGTCCAAAACACCCTGGTTCAGTAGAAAGCAAAATCAGAAAGCACCAGTACTACCCAGTAGATTAGGCTTTCTCCTACTTTCAATGAAAATATTAACATAGAAAACAACATAAATGAAATGGTGGCAATCTCATGAAGGGAGAAGAATGTTTAATGGTCTCAGATTATCTTATGCCAGATTATTGTTATCACCCAGTAATCACATAGGGTATATGAAATATCACAACTGCATTTTATGAAGTTGGAATCCAGTGCCTTTCAAACTAAGGTTACCTTTGAATCAAATCATAGGCTTCCAGCAACCCAATAAACTTACTAATTTTATGTCATTCTGTCTTCAACACTGATTCCCTCGAAACAGGGATACGGGCTTTTCTCAAAAAGATCATCCTGAACCTGCTTACCAAACTTGTTTGAACCTATACATAAAGTCAAAACCAGAAGAGTCTCTGCCTTGGTTGGGAATGAGTGGCACAGGCTTCCTGGGCTCACAGTGGCTCCTAATTCCTCGGTGAATGTGGGTAGAATAGGAATATGTGGAAATGCTTGGCAAATACTTACCTTTCTGTAACAACTACTGCTCTTTCCAAACTAGCCTAATTCCCTCAAACAGATGTTATTTCCCATGAGGCAGGTAAGAAACTTTTCTGAACCTGGACGGGTACCTGATTCTGCAAGAAGTCTTAGTGATTTCAGGGGGAATACTTGCAGAGCAGAGAGCTGCCTAACACTAGGAGGAAAGTCAGATGTCATCCTGGACGAAATGAAGACAGATGTTTCCAAGCATGCGTGCGTATTGCCGAGTGTAGCGAGGTAGAGCAATTGCTATGACCAGCTACCGAAACAGCTTGGTCAAGTCAGCTCACCTGGAACCAGACTATGGGTACAGCTCAGTTTAAGATGAAGCCACTTAAATTTAGGCATTTGCATGAGCATTTCTATTCGCATGAGCAAGGATTTGAAGCAGCCATGTGAGTCAGTGGAGACCTGGAGCTTGATTCAGCTGCCCAAGCACCATCCCTTTTGCAAAGCCTTGCTATTGAGATCTCCCTAGGGGGCTGGGAAATACAGCAGGCACAGGACCTGCCTGAAAGCCGCTCCCCTCTGGGGCAGCCACCGGAGGCCAGCAGGATAACTAGGGTATCTCAGCTACGCTTAGGCAACTGAACCATGCCCTTTGTTCACATGCAAATAACTGCATGCCTGTACCTAAATGTAGGTGGTTTAGTCTGGAGCTGATGAAGACTGATTAGGACCTACCTGTGGTACCTCTGCACCAGGGGTGCACACTCCCCCCGTTCCTTCTTCTGTGTATGTATGAACACAAGAAATGAAAAGCAAAACTGTTTCTGTGTCCACAGGTACAGACATCTGTGCATGTGGTACGACACATCTCTCACTATTTTGGCTTTCACAGGAGTACTAACTTTGTGCAGAAGAAGCAACAGTCTTAATTCAGGAAACCTGACAGTAATGACTGCCTCTTCTATGTATACATCACTTCTTTTTTCCCAGAAGATACATTAACAGGTATCCGCAACGTGCATGCAAGCTACTCATCTCCTGATAAACACATCTTTTTATTTTTCAATACCTAGCATTTTAAAAGGTTTGACCAGTCTAACAGCATTTCTATAGGCTGAAAAAATACAAAGCTTTTTAATATACGAAACTGAAATAATTATCTCATTTTGCATATTGATTCTTCTCAGAATACTCTGACGCCTTCAGGGAGCTTACATAAGAAATTCTGATGAATGTATTTTGTCATTCTCCTCTCAGAAACAAAACGGCATAAATAAAATAAATAGCAAAGTAGTCTCTCCCTACTGCATGACACACAGGCAAAAATGGTATAAATCATCTTTAAGATGTCCGTGGGGAAAGTGCTTTCAGAGCTCTGTTTGCCTATCCGTTTACAAATGAGAGTTTAATCTTTACAAGTCAAAGGTAACAAGTAGGACACAGGAAAGGTTTATTAAAAGTCACGATTAGTTTGCTTCAGCTCTGAACAGTAACCTGCTTCTTGGAAAGCTGTCAAACGAAGGCCCAGCTGTTTCATTACAAGCCTAACCGGAGCGCACCTGAACACAGCATTACTGACTCCTCCATTTACACTCAATGCATTTGCGGCTTGTGGTTGCAGCAGGGCAGAGCCAACATTCCCCATCTTAGGGTGCCCAGATGTCTTTCACTTAAAAACTGAAATCTGAATTTTATCAGTGTCTAATATTTGGTTTAGAGACAATTACACCATCTAACGTCTTTTTTTTTTCTAAATTACTCCTATGTAGTCTCAACCCTAAATGCACGCTGATATGATTTGTATCTTGTAAACTGTCAGAGGACTGATGTTTTATTGCAGATGTGATGACGGCAAGGAATGTGTGACTCATTACCACATCTTTTATTGATGGGGCTGGGGGCTACACTGCAGGACATCAGCAGAGAGAGAAAGATGATTTGCAAATTAAACTGTTCAAAGAATAGCATCTTGCAGGAGGCTATGGCCATGAATTAGTTGCCTCTCAGGGGGGCTGGTCTTTTACAATCATGTTCTCGCTGGTTTAGCATTTTTCAATCTTTGGTCTGATTTTCTTTCTTAGTCACAGTCAATTCTCTTTCTCTTTTCCCAGCCATGTTCTTATTGCTATATGCCAAAATGAAACCACTTAAATACAAAAGATGCAGTGGTAGGTATTTCACTATTTGTGTCTCCTTGAGAGCCCTCTCACATATAGTCAGCCGAGGAAGAAGTAAATCACTGCTCCTGAACTTCTCTTCTCCTAGCACCTAGACATCCTGATTTTCTCACCTATTTTGTTTTTCTTCCCCAGATTTCTAAACCAAACCAACATTCAGGCACTAACTCTGGCCAAACTCACATATAACAGATATTACTTTCCTTCCATGAAAAAAAAATAAACAAACCCACAGCCTGATGAAGACCAGGGGATTGACAAAGTCCATGCATTTCTCATGAAGTAACAAGATCTTTCCAAGCTCCCTAAAAAGCCACCCTCCCTTAAATTTTCACACACCAAGCCAGCAATGAATGAACAGAGCCATGCAGACCTACAGTTTAAGTTGGCAGCCTGCAATTATCTCAGGTGAGGCTTCGTGCAGACTCTCTAAGAGAAAGGGCTGCAGGTAATTTCAAACTATTCATGCTCCCTCCCAACGCTGAGCTGATACAGGGATATTTGGGAATCAGTTAGAGAAGTTGCAGTTCTGGACTTTGGCTAAAAAGAGTTATTCACAAGAGATTTTGTCATGAGCTGTTTCGGCAGTGTGTGAGAGACAGAACGTGAATTGTGGGGGATCGAGGATGGGACAGAAGAACTGGGGACTGCACTTATAAACACTGTGTTTACTGAGCTGAGGGAGAAAAAAAACCAGGAGTAATTGGAGAGTGTTACAACCTTTCCTCCAGAAAAGAGTGAGGAAAGAGAATTATCCAGGACAGCTGGGAAAGCACCTTATTAAAGATAAACCATCACATCATATGCAATAATCATATCATGAGCTACAGCTGCAGCAGAACAAATGATCTTACCAATCTGCTGGGAAGACACAATGGGATGCATGACTATAGACCTGTTGCAGTTTCTCTCTGCTTTGCTTTTTCCAGTTACCATCCATTTTGTTTACTTTTTCATTGAGTAAACCCAAATCAGGGTAAAGTTACCGTATTTTTCACTAACTGGTTGTAGGTAACCTCTTGGGGAGAGTGAAAGAGATACAAGTTCAATAAAGATAAAGACATCAAACAATTTTTTTTTCCCGCCATTATTTTTTTCCTGTTACCTTGGCAACTTTTGGGGCCAATGACTGCCACTCGCTCTTTGCCACGATAATCACGTTCCTATTTATACATCTACCTCTTCCTACCTGGGATTAAGAAATATTAGCCAAAGATGTACTTAAACTAGTTTTAATGTTGCTGGGAGGAAAATGTCCAACATATAAATTTATCTGTGTGTTTGTGCATTCTTTGCAAAAAAAACAAAACAAAAAAATATATAATTTGCAGGCTGCAGGGAGGGGATGGTTTTAAAAATCTCAAACCAATGAGTGTTCATCTAGAAGGGAATGAAGTAGCTTGCTGCAGATAAACACCCCTGAGTTTCAGGAATGTGTGTTGGCAATGCATGTGGAATAACTTGCTCTTCAAGTCCTTTTGAGGTGGCAGGTGGGACTGACACCACCTTAATATGTGATGGCCATCACTAGTTCTTGGCAACAAGAGATCTGCACATCTGCATATTCCAAATCCAACAAGAAACTGTCAAATATTTAACATCTGGCTCTCCAAGCAATCTATCACTTCAAAAGTTATTTTTCTGTTAAAGAAATAATGAGTATTTTTGCTCACAGT
Organism: Gorsachius magnificus; assembly: GCA_034008185.1. Lineage (NCBI taxonomy): Eukaryota > Metazoa > Chordata > Aves > Pelecaniformes > Ardeidae > Gorsachius > Gorsachius magnificus. The sequence goes on along the minus strand of CM067081.1, from coordinate 68,700,004 downwards.
CACTAGAGCTATATATTTTTCCTAAAAATACTTAGGAAAGCAGGGCTTGTGCTACATTTGTTCTGTACCATTTCTCACACTATTCAGGGGGAAAGTAATACTGAACTTGTGGTCATTTACTCTGAACAGAAATTTAAAGATAATACAGATCTACTTAATGCTTCTGACCATTTAAATTAGATAGTAAATATTACATTTCAATGAGATGAGTATTCTGAGACCAGACAAGGATTCAAAGATCAAATAGGCAAAAGCTCTTGTAGAGCCAAAGGCAATTGTCAGGACTCTTTGGTGTCACCATGTATGCTACTGCTTTAGAAAGACCAGACACAACTTGACCTTAGCTAGGGAAGGGTCTTCTTTCACTTACAGAAAATGACCCCTCAGGTCCCATTCTGCAATCACTTTAACCGGAATAAATTATACTAGTGAAAACCAATCGCGCTGTTCTCAGCTTCACCCGGTGCGCACAAAGCAATGAACACTCTCTCTGGCTGCATCTTTTTCTTCCTCACAACTGTGATAAAGGCACACAGTTCTCTAAAAATAACAATGTTGAATTTTGCCTTTTTTAAATTGTTTATTGATTATTTGATCTCGGGGTTACCAATACACTTAATTTCTTATTAGCGTCCTTTTGGGAAGTTGTGAGGAACTTTGCATAGCTGACCATCCATTGCGTAGGCTGAGTCTAGATAAATTCATAAATCCTTTGCAGTATATACTAGTGTCCAGAAAAGACCGCTAACCACCTCAGCTAAATAATAAGCATACTGAGTACCTCCAGTAACTGAGTTGCAAGTAGTGTGCAGAGAACTCCAAAGGCTATATTTAAAATGCATTTTTGGGGACCAAAAAAAAAAAAAAAAAAAAAAAAAAGAAGAAAATTAAGGAGGAGAAGAAAACAACGTTATTTAACATCAATTATTTTGGCTCTGCCTGAATGAGCATGGAGAGCTCACCACCCAAGGCCATCACTAGTTTTAATCATGTGCTGACATCGCTGCTCAGTCTGTTCAGCACGTTGCTACAATTGGCTTGATTTGGGGAAAAAAGGGGTTTGCAGGGTACCTTTAGCAGCTGTGGCTGAGTTAACAGCTCGTCAAAGTAGTGGCACAACAGAGGCTTTCTTCCAGGACAATGAGATACTATCCACGACTTCTGGAAAATTAAAAACAAAGGTGAAAAATGTGGCTCTGCAGAATCTCTAAGGCATTTCCTGCTGAAACAGCTACTCTAATAAAGACTATCTTCCTATCAATTGAGGGTATGTGGCAGATTAAACATATATTTCAGAAACACGCTGGGAGCCCACTGAAACCCAACCAGTCTATAAATGACATGCAACCTTCTATTTTTTTCTGATGCTACCAATGTACCTCTCTTCAAAAGCTTTCTAAAGAACTGTTATTTTAACCTACAAAGGGGTTTTACTGCTGTTAGCTTCCACAAACACTGCACAAAGAAAGAATGAACCCATTACACTCATTTCTTTCTGCTTTTGTACTCTGATCAGCTTGGGGAGGAGAAAAAGTGAAAGAAATATCTCCCACAGGCAGCAAGTGTACCTAACAAGTGTGCTTGTGTTACTCTAACAGGAACAATTCATTCTCAATTTTAATGATAGTTACTTCTTATATGCCCTGTTATTCTCACAATTTTATAATAGATTTCAACGCTTACAGCAATGGGACCATGTGTCCTTACCAGTGTACAAAACCCATGTGTGAGAAAATTTAAATTATTCCGCAGCTTGCCTTGCTGAATGGCATCACATTGAGCCATGTTTTATTCATCAACCACAAGCCTGACTTTTAAAAAAAAATCTTCCCTGCTGTTTAAAACAGCAAAAAGAGCCTTTATGCCAGTCATTTGCTCTATAAACTGTAGCTCTGGGGCAGACTTTCACCTGGAGTAAAACAAGAGCATCTTCATGGTTGTCAATGCAGACACCGTATCAGAAGGCTGCTGCAAACCTGTATTCAGAAACAGGATGAGAATGTCAAGTGCTTTCTGCCACAGAGGGTGCAGCTTTTCTAAGCAGAATAGAAATCTTTTCTGGAAGACATGCTGTGATTTTTATGGTTAGTGATCTCTATACCCACATTCATTTCCTCTTGTACTCTACACTCTCGTATGGCTGCACACACCTGAGTTTCCTCCTCTTACAAATGTGTCCGAAGGCTTCAGTGGCAAAGGCTTTGTGCAAAAAACTTCCTTTTTTCACCATCAGTACAAGTTATTTTGTTAAATGTACTGTTGTAGGTCAATCAAAAAATATGGACTTTGTACAATTTTGTGATAAAGCACTGAGAAATACAACAGCGAGAGAAAACAGTTCTTTACCCGGTTGAATGGCCGAGGAGGGATCTCTGATCTGAGGATGCAGCTAAGCACCTAAGAAATGTGTCTTAAGCAGTCACAGCTCCATCCTGCTTGTCTCTCAAGGCTTGCTAATGTTATAATTGTTATTTAGATTACTGCCGTCCTATGCGTGCAATAGATCCATACCTTTGCAATCATTCTTGCCTTGCCTATTCAGTTGCATAGGTAAGGACTGAGGAAGACAGACACAAGATCTGCTTTTGATGCATCTGCCCAACAAATAACTGCATCAAAGGGTAAGAAGACAGGGAAGGCGGGAAGTGGGGAAGACTTACGTTGATCCTTTCTTGTTTCTGCATGTGTGTATTGTGTGCAAGTCACAATCTACTGATTAGAAACTATGAGAAGAATTGACATTTAAGGATGAAAAATTATTCTATGCAAATTTTCATCGTCACCACTGAGGATGTATCTAGGACAAAAACAAATCATGCCTAATTACTACCTGCAGAGCCATGGCTGTGCATCTTATCTAAGTTTATAGCAGCCATAGATGGACAATCAAGAATAAAATTTGGCCAGCAGTCAGGATGAAAACCTGTGGAGGAATTATGTTTACCACATCACAGGCAATACAGTAGGGTTAAAACCAGCAACCTCCATCAATAATTTAGCCACCAGGCAGATTCAATTCTGCATCAGAAAGCTCCAGCAGGAAAAATCAAATTCATATTCTTTTTTCTGGCATTCAACGATATCTACTGCTTTATTAGAAATGGCAATAGGAAAGTGTTTCCCCTCTTTCATCTCACACTCATGAATGTATCTTTCATAAGGAATAAAGTAGAACAGCCACCAGCTGGTAACAAATTTCTGGTCATTAGTGCTGACTAGGGCTGAATTTTAAACCATGACTTTCCTTAGCTCTTTCAGTTCCAACATAATTTTGCAACTATCCTTGCATCGTATCCAAGAAGCTGAGAGTATGTAGCTCTCGGTTTTAATGCTTAGGTTTTTTTATTTATTTTCTGGAGATGCTCCTCTGTTGGCACCATGAATAGTCTGCCTCAGCAGGCTCTACTAACGAAGTTGTAAAATGCTTTGGTCTTCTGAGGAAAACCAATCTCCTTTGCCAGCACTTTGTAGACTACCTCAGCCAAGTACCTGGTGAATTGCTGGAAGAAACAACAGCCATGTACCCACCAGCTGTTGGTGGCGTGGGGACACACAGTGCTGGACACGGTGGCATTCATGGAGACCCTATGAGCCTGGTGAACCTGGTTTTGGATCAATACAGTCAGGCACTGCACAAAATCGGCATGGGTCTGGATACGTTAGAGAGGACAGACTAGAGATTCCAACTTAGCTCCACTGCAGCAATATTTCATTCATGTTCCAGCTCTTACATTTGACCTGCCTTTCTTTCCCTTTATGCTGTTACGTCTTCTGGCATTTTGAGTAACAAAGTAAGAGATGAGGTTTTGTAAGTGATTATAGTAAGGAGAAGTCAGTGAAGTAGTTAGCCATCATCGGTATAACTTTTTATTTACAAGAATGCCCAAACAGAAAGAAAAATTTTGCTGCGTTTCTGCTTTCATCTTTCCTTCCTCACATAAGTAACAGGGAGCTGACTATACTACATTCTAAATACTCTTCCCTTATAAATAATACTGCTACTTCCATCCTGCCCAGTATATTTAGGTTAACTTTCCCATTTCCAGGTCCAAAGCATATGATACACAATGTCTCAGCTCTGCTGTCTGCAAGAACCAGGAGAACAGTAACTAATTCAGCTTCTTCCTTCATCTGAGAACTTCTTGCCAGCAGTGCATGATTCAAGGGCCTTATCCTTGCAGAGGGCCAAAGTCAGGGGAGAGGCTTCCGTTGTATCTGATTAGAGCCCCTCTCGGGTTACTGGAAATTATTCACCAAACAGTTTAGCAGTGAATAATGTGTCACAGTCAGGCTGCTCATCAGCAGCTTCAGAGGAGCAGTCCATCACCAAACAGCCTCCCTGATGTGATTAGTCCTGATTAAGCACCTCCCTAAGCTTTGGCAGCTTGCTGCTTCAGCCCCAGGATGGGGTCTCTCTCTCTCCCTCTCCACCCCTGCACTTCAGGATGCTGTTGCCAGGGCAACTTCTTCTACTGAGGTTTTAGGTTCAATTTCCAACATCACCTGTTTAGTGTTCATAACTCCTTGTTATTTTCCCTCCCTTCACTCTCCCTTCAGTAGTCTTCTCTCAGCAAACCCATCTGGGAGAGGTTTACCAAACATCAAGGCAAAAGGGAGATGACCATGAGCAAGGAGACTGTTTTTCTAAAGCAAGGGAGAGCTGTAGAAAGTAAGTGCAGTCGTCCACAAAGCTTCAGCCGATTCATCTCATGCCTGGTGCTCAGCACCCTCGAACTCCATCACTCCCACCCTTACAGCTGGTCCCAACCACGCTGGGTTATTTTATGCACTTTGTGGCACCGGGACAGTTTGGACACACACTGGAGATTAACACAAGCACGGGCACTACGTGCATGAAAAACTGAACTACAAAAAGTATGCAGGCTATAAAAAGGCATTTGAGCCTGGAGACTGGGATCCTGTTGAACAGATGTGACGTTCTACTTCATGCCAAACTTGGTGACTGAATCAGGGAACTTTGGGGTAATTTTGTATGTTCACAGTGATGTACAGCTGCCTGCTTTCCTGGAAGTCAGGTGGACTAAACACTGAAGGGGGTTTTCCCATTCTTTCAATCCAGTACCTCAACACTCTACACTTTTCTCATGACCACATGCAGATGCTATACAATATGCACTGTGATTTTTTTCCTTTCTCATTTAGTGTTATTCTCTCATCCACACACCCTGCCTTGCGAAAATAGTACATAGACCCAGCTCATCCACATGCATCACTTACATTTCCAAACTGCCTTGTGCTGCCTGTGCTTGGGGCAGAAATGTATGCCCCAGAACTTCATGAGACTATCTTAAATGAAGGATCTACTCATTTCAATAAAATTTAATCCAACCCATAATGAGATAACCTACTCTGACAAGCAATTAACATATTTTAAATGGTCAAACTGCATCAGAAACCTGCGTATTCTAAAGGAGACTGGTTCCTGACCATAACGAAATAATTCACTCCTGCTAAGACAACCATAATTGCAGCCTAGTAGCTCTGAAAGTGCTTGTTCCAGAACAGATATCTAAGGCTTATTCTCAAGCCCAGAGGCAATCACATTTATTATGTTTTGCAACTGGCAATCACAGACATGAGAATTAAAATCTGCTTTGAAGAAAAACCCTTTCCAGCTTCACCTGTTTGTCTTGGAGACCAAATTTTTAAAGGGAAAGGAAGAGGAATGACAGAAGCGGGACATCTGCGTTGGGCACGTTTCAGACTCAGGAACCACAGTGAAGGAGCTAGTCAAAATGTATCACACTGTTCAACTAAGGAGTGGAAGAAAAGAAAGTGCCCATAGGTTTTAAAATAACATTACATTCTTGTACAGAAAGAAAAGTAAGAACAGGATGTCCAGGAAGGTCCCTGTGTTCACTTCCAGGCAAAACTGCAGCAGACCTTGCAAATTTAGACAACTAAATATTTAATTAAATCACTGATCAAAGCTTCTACCAAAGGCTGAAAAGGACTGGAAGGTGGTTTTTGTCTTGTCCCTTTATGATGCATAAATTTCAGCCCCGCATTAAATACATTTTAGAAAAAGCATTACATTGTGAACCTGGTCAATGGAGGCTATGTCTTGATTGGTAGAGTACTCTATTCCCCAGTGGCGCTGGCTGCCTTTTTACATTGAATTTCTAAGCCATCCTTTATCGCAGCGTATATCCGTGAAAGCATTCAGTGGTGCAGACAATAACAAAGCACAAACAAAGGGTGTTTGTATTTTAAGCCATACATTGTAAATACAGAAAAGATGACCTTAAACTACTTACCACAGCAGGAAATGGCAATGAACAAAATTCAGGTTTACTTGTTTGAAATTTTGTGTTTACAGAATTGTTTGCCTGGGGAAAGAGGTGGGGGAGAATGCAGTGTTTCCTGGTCACTGGCTGGCCTTAGTTTGGGGTATTTGAAGGGTGACACACAGCATAGCGAGCCAGCTGTTGTACGCATTTGGAAAACACCAATTCAAATTCCCACTGAAATTTTTAAAAATAGAAAAGTTGCAAGAGCTAAGACTGCTCAGTGAAGGCTATTTTACTTCTAAGAAAGAAGTGCCTAAGTTATCCTTTTCCTCTGCTAAAGCCCACAATTTACACAATTTAGGCCATGTCATTGCCCTGAACTCGGTGAAGGCAGCCCTTCCCCACTTGATGTCTGGCCAGCACCATCAAGATGGAGCACCATTCACAAATAACCAAGTAAGGTTCTATCAAAGAAATAACAAAAAATGGGGAAACTGGGATTTCTGAAGACAGATGACCTCTCTGCATCTTCCACCCAAGAAGAGAAACAAAACCAGATAGTGATGAGAAGAAGAAGAAAAAAAAAAAAAAAAAAGAGGCAAAATCAGTGCTTGGAGGGAAAAGGATACGATGAAGACTGGGACTGCAGAAGGACAGAGGGCTGGATCTTGCATAAGGCTAAAAGTAGTAGCTATGAAAACCTGCACACTGAGCGGGGAGCTGCCTGAGCAGAACAACAGGAGCTCAAAGGAGAAAGGTAGGGATGACGTCTACTCTGCTGCCTGCAGCCCTGCTCTCTCCTGGAAGGAGGCATCAGCCTACCTATGAGTGAGGGGGCTGCCCCCACCTCCAAACAAATGCTCTTTCCACTTGCTAGGAGCACCAAATCCAGTTCCATGGCTGTCTGGAGAGATTTCTTCCTGCCTCTCCAACCATGCAATGGAAATTTCAACAAGGCTGTATGGTTATGATCTTCCCTCCTCCAAGTAGGCTCTTTTTCCGCTTTTATATAATTTATCTTAATAGGTGTTGGCCCAAGAGAGATTAATCTGGGCAACAGGCTAGTGATTACACCAGTCACCCAACTCCAGTTTCTAGTCCGCAGGCCAACAAATACCCCAGAAAAAAAACAAAACAAAACAAAACAAAACAAAACAAAACAAAACCCAACACTTTAAAACAGCACTTGTTTCTCAGCTGAGGTGGACTGGGTCCAAAAGAAAGGACCATAACCAAGAATTCCTCGTGCTGGTCTCAGACCAGAGAGAAGGATCTACCCTATAGAGAGGGCTCATCCCAGATGATTGTGGCAACCTGCAGAATAGTTGCAGGTTATTCCAGCACAAGGATGCAGAAACTTGGTGGTTTGCTATACCCAGTGGCACAAGAGGGAAAGGATCTGTTTTCAAGGTTCCCATCTGCTTAATAATGAGCATAAATGAAAAGACAGGTCCCCCAGATCCCAGAATCCTGGGAAGGAAGCCATGTAATCCCTTCAGTACTTCATAGCACAGCTCTTCCCCATGTCCATGTTTACTTTCCCTACAGCTCAGAGGTAGGGAGGGCACCCACACTTCCCCTCCCAGGAATCAGAGTAAGGTCAGGTCAATACCAAAGAGCCAGGAGCCAAAAAGCGCTCCCAGATCTAAAAAATACCCTTGTTTTTTTCACCAGAAAAGGGTGGCATGATTTAAGCACCAAGCTTCCGAAGAGAATCCACTAACACAAATAGCAAATAAAAACTGAAAAGCAGCATTGCCTACCCCACATGTGCACACCAACTCCCGTTTGACACCAAACTCCTCCCATTCAAGGAAGCCTGAGCTTCTAAATCAAGACAGAGAATTTTATTAGGCAATAGGGTACCTGAAAGTTAAGTTTTCCAGTCCCTGAGCTCCTTCATAGATTGAGCACATCAGTCCCTGTGGAAGCAGGTCAGCGGACTCATACACGTATGGGGTGAATTCACCCCACAGCAGAGACAAGGCAGCCGCTTCCAAGCACCTCACGAGGTATCAGGGAAGGGGCATTTCTTATCACTGACGCCAGCAGCAGATTCTGCTGTGACTTTGTGAATGAACGCTGAATTTCCTGAAAACCGTAATTGGGGGGAAAGAGTTGGGGGGGGGGGGCGAGTTATTATGAAGCGAAGCAACAGGTACAAGCAGCAGATGGAATACCCCGTTACAATTACACGACAGGCTGCCCATCGCTTTTCCTTGCCAGCAACGAACCCTTGGTCGCTTCAGCAAGCGTCAACAACTCATCTCTAACTTGGGAGAACGCAAACGCCTTCTCCCACCGGGGCGAGGACGGCTGAAAGATGGGGTGCGGTACCGTGACCGAACCCCCGGCAGCGCTGCGGGCACCGCCCGGGGGCTCCCGGGGCTGGAGCGTCTCGCGGGCACCGCGGGTCCTGGCCCAAATTATTCAAAACAGCGCCACCTGCTGGGGCCAGCTGCGCGCTGGAGACTCCCCCAGGGGTCTGGTAGTTGGGGGTTTGTTCCTAATTAGCTCCGGTGGGTTGATGAACGAGGCGACCGGCCGGTGAACGCTGAAGATTTTAGAAGTACCCTTCGCGTTTCATTAAGATGCCTCGCAGAATGTTTTCTGCAGGTCAAATTGCTCCGTACGGTGCGCAGTTTCTTTAGATTTATTTTTTTAATCGTGAAGGGGACAAGGGACTTTTTTTTTTTTTAATTGTGCAATAAAAGCTCAATCAGTAAAGCACTTAAGCAAATGCTCACCTTTAAGCATCTAAGTGGCTTCTCTGAATGGGCAGACATTAATTGCATTCCTCAAATCGTAGAGAATATTTGTTCGTAAAAAGATTAAAGAATGTGCTTATAAAAGTATCTGTCTCTTTTTCACCAAGGAGTCACCCAGATGTAGTCTAGATTCCGAAATGTGCATTAAAACAAACAAAAAAAAAGCAATGACAAGAGTATATGAAGCAAAAATTTATTTTTTATGTGAAGAAAATAGGTATTGTAAAATCACCCCACTTCTTGAATTAGAACTAATAGAAAATGGATCATTTAAAGTTGTTAGCAAGTTAATATTCAGCAGTTCAAAAATTTTTATATTCTCTTTTTAAATTATTTATAGACTTTACAGAACTGATGCTTATAACCTCAAACCCTTCCTGGACTGTTTAATATACTAAAAATCTTTCCCTACTTGTGTGTCTAAGAGCATCGAGAATAATAATAATAATGCTAATTTTACGATCTTTAGACCAGCTGCAGTTTCACACTTGAGAAACTCAGACACAGAGATAGTCTAAAGCTGGAATTTAAGCTGTGATTATCAGTCTTGGGTGACCAATCAGAGGTACCTATGGAGTCTGCCTCAGATATAAAAGATGCTTGCCTTATCACTTTATGGACTGTACAAAGAAGCTGAAGAGGGGATAATTTTCCAAAATAAAAACAAAGGACCTATGGTGAAGTTATCATGCTGAGGATTTTTTAAAAGAAATATATTTTTAGAACAACTTGAAATTAAATTGTGGACTTCAGTGCTACATTTTTTTAGGAATATCAAAAGTATAAAAAATTGTTCCAAAAGGATTATCTAAATTCATGGATGCTAACCCAATCAAAGAGCTAGAGTTTTTCAGAACTGCCTTTTTTTAGTCTTATGTATACCCAAAGCACATTTTCAATCAGCTCCTGCGTCAGTTGTGAGTGCTCAGCACCACCACAAATCTATCCCTGGGTCTCTCATGCTGTTCTCAGATACAAATCGTTAGTGGCCAACTGTGATCATTTTGTCTTGCAGCTTACTGCCACATCTACGGGAAGGTTTTGAGCACCTGTGTGCAGTGTGGGCAGCCAGGGAGTCTCAGAAAAGCCAGTCGGCTCCTTCAGAGCAGTGAAAGTTGCTAAACCCCTGGTATCCTTTTTTTGCCAGCACATTTGCCTAAACCCCACTAGGATGTGATTTCCTTAAATCCTGGTGATCCCTCAAACATCTAGTCCAACAGAGAGTATCAGAGCAGCTTCGTGCTTCAAAGGGAAACTACTGCTTTGAAAGAAAAAAAACCCCACAACCGTCTAAAACTAAACAGCCTTGGGTTGGTTGATTCGGGACCTGATGAGTGGCTACAGCTGTCAATGGGAAAGCGGACAAAGTGAGAGATGTAAGGAGCATCTAATATCCCCCGGCTACGAGCAGGCCCACAAACCCATATTTCCAGCCACACAAGAGCCACCCAACAGTGCTTGCTGTCTGTACCAGATCCAGCAGCTCCCAGTGCAGCATTGTGATTTCTGGGATCGGAAGCCTTCATTTCATAATCAAGTTCCTCCGTCAATTCTCCCAGCATTCTATGTCAGTGATGTAGGAGCTTGTTAAGGGGAAAAGCAGTGGGGATGTAAACACAAAAGGCTGAATTTAATGAAGAAATAATAGGGCATGAAAAGCAGCTCCATGGCCGTGAAGGTATCTGTACTGATCTTCTAAAAGCCGAGCAGGAGTGCAAGCATGAGAAGACTCTGGCAGGAAATCAGATAGAGACAGGCAAGCTTTGGAGACCAGTCAGGCTTCCTTATTGGGGGAAAAATAAAAAAAAAAACCAACCTCATTTCAGCCTCGGAGAACGTGATTGTTCCTGTGGTTTGCTACCACTGCTGTGTGACATTAACAGAGCTGGATGAGTAACCGGCTGATGTGGAGATAATACAAAATTAGGCTTTACCATGAGATTAAGTGACCAAGCAGTGAGAATAGTGAACCACTAACTGGAATATCTCTGAGTGCTCACAGGACACTACTCAGAGGACCTTTTGTCTGCTCGTTCTCCAAGCAAACTGCACAGGTTTGAATCCTTTACTTGCTGAAGTGTGGTGTCTTCTTCCCTAGGAAGAGAAAAACAAGTGCAGCTGAGCAAGTAGCAAGAAATAAGTTGAATTTAGAGGAAAAATGGGAATATGATTGATTTCATTTTATTTCGCATTTTACACGTAAAGTGCATGATACTGTACTTTATCTCATTCTGAACTAAACCATGGAACCGGCAGGAATACTTTTTTTCTGGAAAGTAAGCATGATGGGGAGTCCTGAGGCATGCTTCAGTCTTACACGATGTACACATATATCTGTACACATTTGTGTATAATATTAATGGCAGCGTTAGGTTAATGGTTGGACTTGATGATCTTAAAGGTCTTTTCCAACCTAAATGATTCTATGATCCTATATGCCTATACACATACATGTATATGCCTATATTTTCAGCCCAATAACTACACCTGACAGTACCTCTTAGCATTAATGGGTTGTCTCTGGAGCAAAGGGACGAGATTTTATTTGTTTGTGGGATTAGTTCTTGCAACATGCAACACACAGCTATAACTGAGTGTTTAACATGAGGAAAATCACACTGCTGTACGGTTACACTCTCCCTGCTAAATTTAATCCCATGTGGTTTCATGCCTGTCACAAATAGATAGGATTACTACTGGGAGCCTCCTGCAAGTGGGAATCAAATGTGTTATTATGTCTTGAAAGACAAGTGGGTCTGTCACTGACGTCCTAAAGCTTTTTGCAGAATGCAATGCCTGGTTAGCTCCCTACTAGCTCTCAGCCACTCCACTCCCAAGGCAGAGGACTGTGATGCTAATGATCATTTTTAGATGCCCGAGCTCAAGAGAATACTGAACGATCTCCAGACCGATGCTGCGGGACAGTCAGGCTGAATGGGTCTTAGGGAGCCCAGCCAAGGAGCAAGCACAAGCCTGACGTACTCCCTGGCCCAGCCTTGCAGGACCACCTCTGGCAAGGATGCAGGACACAGGATGGCAGCCAGGGCACACCGAAAGTGCTGGGGTACGGCAGACCCGCCTTCCCCCCACGGCAGTCCCTGAGTGTAACACATGTCCTGAGTGCAGGCCTGTATTTGCTGGGCCAGGAATCACTCTCTGATTCTCTTTCACTTACAAATACATCACTCCTGTACTCCCTCTGCACTGGATTTTGAGTGGGCCTACAATCAGAAGACAACATAAATGTATCAACAAAAACCACTTACAGATTTAACATCACATATCCACTGGGATATATTGCAGCATCCTGGTCCTTTCAGCAGCCCACAGCTGGGTTTGCTTCTTGCGGACACCAGGGATGGGAGATGGGATCTGATGGGTGTCTGGGTCACTGAGACAACATCAGGCATGAGCTGGAGCCCTTCAATTTGATGTAGCCAGAATACTTCCTCCTGAGTCAGCCCTCCTGAAAGTGCTCCAACCCCTGCTACCTGCTTGCTGTCGTGTGGTAGATGCCAGAGACACACTGGCAATCTTCATGAGGCAGTGCTGGCTGCCTTTATGTGCTGAAAAAGGAAACAAGTAGTATATAGTACACAACCCTCCTGTACAGCAACTAATTCCAAGGATTTGTCCCTATAAAAGTGCTGTAGAAGCCCTGCCAACACCAGTCACCTAAATAGAGGAGGTCATTTGCTTCAAATTTTGAGGGTGCGTTAACATAGAAAAATCTTCATTTCTGACCCACTTCTGCACTCGTCGTATCACAAACTGCTCACACTTCTGACAAGTGTGAGAAGGCTTCTCATACGAGTGTTTCCTGACTTTCTGAATTAGATTTGCTAAGGGTTGGCTGCCAGCTGGTAAATGAGAAGCAAAGCCAGTCACCAGTTCCCCCATACGCTGTTCTGGGACAGCAGCTTTGGGTGCTAAGTCTTGAGATTGGTTCCCTGCAGCTCTTGAAGACAAGGGAGGGGTTTTAACACATTTTATATCTATCTATATCACACAAAGTTGCATTAAGTTATCAGAGCTATTGCCTACGTGAGTTGGGATGCCTCCACTGTCTTTGCACACTAAGGGGGTGGCCAAGTTACATGCACAGAGTCCTTGAGGTGAGTTGGATGCTAATTTAGCATATTTACAAGATGTTTGCCCATGGCTAACAGATAAAACCCATGCGAGTTTTCTGCCCTTCTGGAGAGGCAGCTGGAGACCAGACTGGAGTGTCCAAGGTGGGTAGACTCCTATGCTTAGGCAACTAAACCCACATAACCTTTATGCTGAGCTAGCCCCAGATAGCCCATCCCGAGATCCCAGGAATAGCTGGGTGTTGTACAGCCCCTCCACAGCTTCACCACCAACCACAAACCTCCCTGGAGCCAACAAAAGCTGCCACCTTCAAACAGCCATGCCAGCCTTAGCGAGTCACTGGAAATCTGTGTAATTTAGTCCCAGAATTTGTTACAGTCGAGTTCATTACAAGGTTTACAGCAGAGGTTAACACAATGAGCACAGCTAAAAAAATCATTCAAGTGATGACAGGCAAGCTAAAGGAGTAGTTGAAGTTATGTAGAGGTATGCCTTTGTAGTTTAAAAATATGAATACTTTTTAATAGAAAGGTGTGCTTATTGGTCATGTTCAGCAGGCTACTTACAATGAAAGATTAATTAAAACTCATAGTTAGGCTATGCATGAAAGGAAAAATAATTAATAGCATCTTTAGAGAAAAAAATCAGTTTTATCCTCAAACTTTTGGCCCCAAAACAACAAAGCACTTCTGAAAATGCTTGACTTCAACCATATGCTGAAGTTTTCAGAATCAGTGAAATAAAAACTAATGGGATTTCAGAATGTTTTGAATCAGCCACATACTTAATTTCCCTGCTGAATCCTATTTCAATTGTATTTCATCATAAAATATGAATGTCCTGGAGGGAGAGATTTTAACTGCTTTTGGTATTTCTGAACAAATTTCTGGAATCAGCCATCTTGTACAACATGGATTTGCAGAATTCCCTGAACTAAGTGGTCGGTAAAAGTCACAAACCTTCTGATATCATAAAATCCCGATTCAGCATGTTGGCAAACTCCAGGTCCAGTTTTTGGAGTAGAACAGTATTACCTGTGTTGTTTAGGTTAGGGTTTTTTAATGGTTCATTTGAGCTAAGAGATTCTGTTTTCCTTCAATTAACTTAGAAAATCTGTGTAGCTAACTGTATGGGAAGGCTGCAAAAGACATAGTCAGTCTCTTGTAAAAACTGGAAATGAGCACAGATACATGTAAATAGCAAGCAGATTATATCACTGTTTTAATTTGCAGAATTTTAAGTGTGGCATATATGCCAGTACTCACCTTGTAACTACTAGGTAGTGTTACAGCAGAAAGAATAAAATTAATCTTGAGCCTGAAGAAAATCACCTTTAGGGTGTGGCCATTTAGCCACCAAAACCCAGGAATGGTCATGGCTCAGTGGCTGAATGCCATGTCATTGAAGTAGAATTCAAGAATGTTTAGAGGCTTTCTTACACGTGAAACCCCATGCCTGAAGAAACAGCCCTGTCAGGTAGGTCACCCAGCAGTTAAATGTTCAGAACCTGGAGCTGTGGGCAGGACCTCCTATCTCAGATCTCCACTATCACATTATAAAAATGATTGATATTCCACAAGTTGCACTCTGAACATCATGTGCAAAGATAGCCTCAAGAATTCAAAGCTTAGACAAGAGTCATCGCGTGTTGATTGATGGCCCTGTGTCACTCCGGTTTATGGGTTATGACCACTGGAGACTTCAAAATGAACTAAGCCAAACATAACAGCATCCTTTGCTCAGTGAAGCAAGGATGCAGGACTCAGAAACCAAACTGTTCTGTCAAAAAAATGAAATACTTAGCTCAAAAAAAAATCTGTCAGACTTTCAACACTTTTGACAGCTTCCATATTCAATGCATGCAAAAGCGAGTCTGATGAATGCGGACAAAGCATCTGGAATGTTTCTTTGACATTAAAAATCCCTAATCGGGTATATTATCCTTAAATAATTCACACATCTCTATGTAGGTCTCTCTCTCTTGGGTGTTCTATAGAAGAGACATCTTCATTAAAGCAAACAAAAATAAATTACTCTTCTTATATGGGGTAGGTTAGAAGCTGTCCTTACATACGGTACAAAAGCATACTAATACTTTAATGACACTGATGAACAGCACGTATGAACTGAAAAATAGCTGCCTTTTAAGTATACAAATACCAAGTGTTTTCATCCTGTACTAGAACTGTCATTTATTGTGACAGGAGGAATTTTTCTCAGCACATAAAATGAAACATATTATATTAATGACCATAATTACCCAATCCTTCAAATTCAGCCATAGCTGTCATAAGGACATCACTTCGTAAGATATTTGCTTTTAATTTGCAATCTTTTTTTCTTTAATTTCATTAGGAATCCTTAGGTGTCACATCATTCTTGTTAAAGAAGAAAAATTACAAAAATTTGGATTATTAATATTTTGCTGAACTTTTCGCTATTTGGAAAGCTGCAAACTGTGTAGAATTTATGAACTCCCACCAAATTCAACAGAACAGTTTTAGATCAGACATCAGCAACTTAAGGAAAGACACCTCTCGGAAATGAAAAAAAAAAATTTTCTTAATTTTGTGCCGAAGGTACACAAAAAAAAAGATTTTAACTGAGATTTAACGGTCAGTGGTGACTTTCTAAGATACTTTTTTCAAGACAATTAGAAGAGTAAAGGATGAACTTTCTTAAAAGGTAAGAAATTTCTAATAACTCGGAAACCATGCTGTCATACTTCTGTCATTCATACAGTTTAGGTCAAAGCACAAACACCTGACTGGTCATTTTTTTATTCCTATAGCATTCACGCTTCATACCTATTTTGACTTTAAACTGTACTTTTCTCATTGGGAAAAACTGACAGCCAGATCCTGCCCTTCTGTCTTGCAGGTGACATGTACAATCACATACCTCAGCATCCCAAGGAACAAGGCTGGAGCTCCAGGAACAGAAAGTATGACACAAAGTACATAGAGAACCAGTGCCTTATGTGCCTCCTTTACAATCCCTGGACAAGAGGATTGTCCTCTCTGAGATACACTGCTAAGTAGAGTGGGAAAGGTAGCTGTTTAGTGCAGAATTTTCAGATGTTTCTAAGATTTTTTTAAAGCCTTGTGCATTTCAATAGTTACTCCACCATCACAACCTAGCTCTTCTCCCATCAAATTAATAGATATATTAGCCTACATTTTTATGCAAGTAGGATTAGCCACACAGTTTAGAAACGGGGCTATATACACAGGGGGGTTTTCAAACCTTCTATTCAACATTTGGTTGGACAACAAAGATTTAGACTAAAGGATTTTCTTTGTTTCTACATATACATATGTTTCTTCATATATAAGTCTCTATTCCTCATATATGGACCTGCAGGTGAGATTACTTTCAATGTACAGCTCTGAACCCATTGTATTGATAGGCATAGTAGAGCTTGCCTAACTTCAGGAACTTGAAAAGGCACCTACATTAGGAGTCTATTTGCTTTAGCTGCCCCAGTTGTCAATGATGAGAGGTAGATGTCCACGAAGGCAATTCAGTTCCATCTAAGACTGCTGATACCGTGCATATGCAGTTTTACACACGCAAAGGGAGACCTGACATCTGACAAAGCAACCAGTTGCTACCAAAGTACGGAGAAGGTCCTGCCCAACATATCTCAATCATTCAATACAAACTTCAGCCGTGTGACACTCAATCATACTAGTCCCTGATAGGGGTCTCACATCTGTAGTAGCCTCATGTGAGAAGACAACTTTTCAGACTTGAACAATGCAAATTGGCTGTTCAGAAAAGGTTTTTTTAGTAATCTTTCCACTATACAAGTGTTACACAAGAACAGAAGAAATGCACCCACAGGCTGGTGACGTGTACACTATGGAGGCCCTTCTGGCTTGCCACCATATAAACACAGCCTTCGACACCTTGGGATTTGGTTTTGTTGCTGTTGTATCTTGAGGGAACATTTTAAGCCCAAAAGTTAAGTCTTAAAGCATGAGAGCTTCTTCCCCTTTAAAGCTGCCACAAGGAACAGCATAGTCCCCAGGCTGCCACGCAACACTGAAAAACAGGTAATTTGTTTCAGAACAGTGCTAATTCTTCAGAAAATATGAACACTGCTATTTGGTTTTATGCCAGCAGCCTGAAGGAAACAGGTTAACTGATTTGTTGGCCTATGGGAAGAAAAATACACACCAACATCAACAGACTTTATGAATCCTAGAGCAGCTCCTCTCCTCCTAGTTACATACCAGTGCAATTCTGTTGATGTGAATGGCATAGTCCCCAAAAGAGTGGCCAAATGAGAGGAGAAACCCATCCACTAAACTCTAAGTAGATTTTTATCAATGAGAGGAAAAAAAATCGAAAAGAATATTTAAAAAGGGAGAGGACAAATTTCCCACTGCATCAGTTCCACTAACATCACAACAGGCAAGCTCGGTAGGACAGTGAGGCATCTGGATGCCGGCTGTCGCTAACACCAGGTAACCTCATCCTTGTACTCATCCAGCTGTTAAAGTGCTCTTTTATTGTAGGGCTGGGAAAGGGTGCAGATTTCAATCTGTTTCAACCGAAGCTCTGGGAATTTTCAACCACTCAAAATGTCTTTGTGATGGAAAATGTGAACAGACTTTTCAAAATAAATACATAAAATACCTTAACGACATCTACCATTAAGGATCCACCATTGTAAATTCAAGCTGGCTTCCTATATCAGAACACGGAAGCAAGTGAAACACATAGACTTCTTTACTTCTGAAGAGTATCAGGTTTTATGCTGTTAATGGATGTTCCTGACAAAATGTTGGTGGTAATAATTTAATTTTTATGCTCACAAGAAAACCTACTAAAAATTTTTACAGCTTTGCTTTCCCTCACTGCACTGTGCTTGAACAAGTAAGGTCTTTTTACAGCCATGCGTAAGACAGCCACTGCCGAGAGAGAAAATTTTATAAGCCTTATTAGTAGGAGTCTCTTATTGCTCAGTTATTTCACATATAATGTTCTTTCTGCTACGTAATAAGAATTGTGACACACGGACCTATTGTGCTGAAAAAAATTATAGCATATATGTTTGAATTTGGCTTGTTTGTAGCATCTGGATTCCCTTCTTTAAGTTATGAAATAGTCATATAAGTATTTCCCAAAACCAAGCAGTACTAGACTGAAGTAGTAATATTGCTGGGCTTGCAGAATTTCAGAGGGGAATTTGGCTAATGATCACAAGTTCAACACTGCACAAAAATTTCTGAAGCTGCTTTCTGACGCTTCACATCCGGAGAGATTTTCCTGTCTCCAAACAGATGTTTGTAAAAAGAAATCTGGAGTTCTAACTTGGTTGGATAAGCAAATGTCTTCTGAACTGGGAATGGCAGTCTTCATGCAACGAAGTCCCAGCTTGAACAGCAGATGTGCCGCTTTTAAGCAAAACGCCATTTAATTGTTCCAGATGAAAGGTCAGGACGTTTTAGTGCCTAAAGTAGCACGGGGTAGCACTTGAGCATCCTACCATGCCACCAGTAGAGGCAAGAATTAAATTTTCATTCTCCAGTCTTCAGGTCTAATGAAGAAGTGCGTGTTTCTTCTCAGGAAATAATTGTAAAAATAATTGTGCAAGTCTGACTGTGTTTTGCTCTGACCTAGCTTCCTAGTTTCACGTAGCCTCAGGGGGAGGCTGCAATTGCCAGTAGCCCCAGGGGATCCATATGGCAGTAGTGAATCCAAAGCAGTGAAGCTATTTCATCTCAGTCACATTCTGTGTAAAGGGGTATAGAAGACATATAGGTGTATACAGGGGTTGTAAGAGCGAATGCATTTTCCCTTTCTCCCAGGCTGTTTTCTTCTGCTGCTGTGGTACAAACGCCCGTGGTCAAATGGTCAAACTGAGGCCTCAGAAGGAAATGCCATTTGAAAGAGGACAGATATGAAATGATGTCAGTTCACAAAGTCCCCTTCAAAGAAGGTTTGCTTACATCCATAAAGAAGGCTCAGTGAAGCAATCACACAAACAGCCCATTGAGAAGCTTCACTAAATGCAAGTAGAGGTGTTCACGAGAAGATGTGCTACAAAGCAGATGATTAGCTTGAATGGAAATATTTTCACATCAGTTCATCAAGACAGTCACTAAAAGAACCCCTGCTATTACTGTGGCATGAAGCTTGTATTTGGATCCATAAATGCATGACAACTTATTCTGTTTAGGAGAACTAGAATCGTGGATCCAGCTTTGAGAGCGAGAGTCACCTGTTGATACAAAGGAAACAACAGAGACAACTTGTGGACAAGTTACATTATTTTTTGGAGTGCCTGTTTTAAAAAGCATTTCTTTCCTACTATAATCTGGCAGTTGCAGGGCAGGTTGACGGACAAGGATGGAGAAAATAAATTACTTTTTCACTTAGCAGTGCTCCGAGGAAAAGGGCCATATGTGTTCAGTTAGCACTTGCTCATCAAGCCATGCACGCCTGCTGCCTGGAAGCTCGGACACATACCCTTTGCCTGCGATCTACAGGCTCTTCGGTTACATTTGCTTTTGGGCTGCATCTGACTTCACCTCTGGTCGCTCATCACTGCATGAACTGGGGTCTTGGTGCCCCAGTCCCCCACAGCATCTGGCACAAATTCTGGGGCTTCCTTTGAGAAGAAACAAGGCCGCAGCTGTGTCAGGCACCTACAACTAAGCAGTGCTTCTCTAATGTAGACTTCTGCTATGCCCATGTTTAAGTTTAAGCCTGAGATATGTGAACAGCTTCTATCCCATCTATATTGAGCGATGCTGCCTGCATTAACATTGTCTACACTGAGCTTGCTAGCAAAGTGGAGTCTGCAGACAACTGTGAACCATGTGTTAACATAGTAAGTAATGTTTTTAAGTAAATTCCATCGTTTCATATATATAAAAGGGCAAGAAACTCTGTTTATTACAAGTTTCTGCTTTCCCCCTGTTGCTCTAACCCAAATCTCATTTACAAGTGGGAATGTGTTATTCTGCATAGGGAACACCTGACCTTTTATTTCTACAAAGTAATTTCCAGAAACAATGCCAAAAGCATGTAGTGCCACTGACAGGGTGACACTGCAGCATTTCATATGCATATTTTCTTGGGAAAAGTATTTGGAAAAAGCTGCAGGAGTCCAATTAAACTTTATCACCTGAGTATGCATGCCCACAATAACAAGATTGTATATTAATATGACTGTGACCCCAACACATGCAGAGCTGGTCAGACTTGCACAAACTGTGGGCTCCAACACTTCCTCTAGCAGGAAACTCTGCTGGAGAGAGGATACTTAAAGCAAAGACATTTCTGGAGAGCGATGGTAATGGAACATAAGTGCTTTACTGATAGCGACTGCACTTAGGTATCGTGCTTAAATGCCTTTCTGAATTAAAGCCTTAGGACTTTTCATTCCATGTTTACACTTAACATTTGCCTTAGTGTTTATTTTGCTGTTACATAAATATACCTGTGATGATTATCTCAATTGTATCTGGCTGCAACTCAGACATTCATTAAACAACCATCACAAGATTGGCAGTACTGTTCCTATTTTACAGATACCTGCAGGATTGTTCTTGACAACATAGGGACTGTGACAGCCAGGAGTCTACGACAGGACATATTTGTGATTAACTCTAGATGCCCCCCACAATACCAAAAGCTTTCATTGCCTAAGGTTGCTCACTGACTGAGAAGTCAGATCAGTTTAATTCAGTCATCAAGCGACAAATGCAGATAACCAGCTTTAAAAATTCAAGAAGCCTGAAAGTGAAACCTTGGCCTGCCCAGAGTGCTTTTTCATTCCTCCAGAGTATGCATTTTTCTGAATGCCAAACACAGGTTAGTATCTAAGGATTTCAGTAGCTTTCAAATGTAATGTTAAATGTAAAAGATTTCAACATCTTTTAGAATAAAGACTGTTTTGTCCAGCAGAGGGAGACTAGAGTTTTAGAGAAATGTGATACAAACACTAAGCATAACAAAGAAAAAAATTCTTTAACTCAAATGTATCAGCTATAGATTTCTATAGATATTTTCATTTATAAAATATAGTACCTTAGATCATATAGAAGCTAAATATAGGCAAAATCTGATGAAAATCAGAGTTAAAGCCATACTATAGTGCTTGATACTGATGTAGGATTTGTAGCCTTCATCCCACTTTGTCTGATCCTGTACAAATAACAAAAGAAAACACACTTTATCTAACATGATTTGAAAGTCCTACTGTGATCCTTGATTAAATTTTAAATGCAAAAATATTCAAATCCAACATAAAAATTAGAACAAAAGCAGCCTTCTCTGCCTTTAAATTATTATTCATGTCCACTAGCCTGACACAGATTTTTTCTCCAAGACACATTTCTTTCAGATGTTTTTAAGATCTGACGTAATACATTCAGTGAGTTTGTGAGTTACCCACATTCTTTCAAATGTTCTTTCTCTATATACAAATGATCCCTGAAACAACCGTTGCAGGGAGAGTAAAAGAGCTAATATAGAAATGATAGGGCTTTCCATTAGTTAATAAAACAGGATCTTTTACCAGAGATCTCATCGCAGAATTATCTTCACTAAGAAGTGTTCTAGCAATGATTAAAAAAAAAAAAATCTTCAGATAGTAATTGGAAGCATATTTTATTTCTTAGATAATCCCTTTGCATTTTTTTTTTCAAGCTAGAAAACCTAAAGCTGATATATTTAATAGGAATGGAAGAAGAGATTGTTAAGGAGAGCTCACTTGAAGAACAGCAAAACAACAACATAGACCTGACTTCAGAGTCTGGAGGGCTAACAATAGGAAACTATGTCTTTATTCATCTGCTTTCCTCTGGTTTTGACTCCCCTGTAGTGCTGTTTATCTTTGCTGAACTGCCTTCAGATGTTCTAGCCAGTAACATTTGAGTATCTCTGCTCATGTAAATAGTCATATTAATGTCAAGAACAGCATGGTGTGGTCATGGATAGCCATGAAGCATAGCAGCAGCACGTATTAATGGGGTCCTGAATCTACCAAATACCCAAGGGTCCTTCTGTTTCCAGTCCTCCCCCCCCGCCCCCCCAAGGAAAAATTAGAAGAAACGGTAATAAATCTATGCCACTGCATAGAAGTATGTAAGTAAATAGTGCAAATGTGTGCAAAACAACTCTGGTGACACGGTGCCAAAGGGAAGCTGTACCCTAACACGGAGCAGAAGGGGAAGCAGGCCAGGCCAGGCCAGCAGCCAGCGCGGTTCTGAGCAGCCACCCTGGCACCTTGGTTACCTTGTGCAATGATATTCCGGAACCTCTCTGTCGCTGTTACAAACTGCTGTGTGCTGAAAAGAGAATTTTACCCGGAACTAAATGAGACACTCTAGACAACGAGCACACCATGATAAATGAAAACGTGTTGGCTTACCCTGTGTAGATTTAAGGACGTGAGATGAGGACAAAAGCAAGTTAAAGATACCTGTACTCTCTCTGTACTTCCTTTGCTGATCAGATGCAGATTTCACAAAGCCCAGTGACTATGAAATCCAGCACTAACTACCCCAACTCACAGTGCTATATAGCAAGGGTACTTCCAAGGACAGATAATCATATTCCTGATTCACAGTCACTTGTCTCCATGCTGTGAGCACCCAGCATTCTCTTCCCATTATTTCTGTTGAGTGCCCTGTAGCTTTCCGTTCCATTCCAGGTAAAGATCGAAGTGTTTTCAGCCAAGCTAAAATAAAATAAAATAGAATATAAATGAAATAAAATAAAACAAAATAAAATAAAATAAAATAAACCCCATGTATTTTACATGAGGAAACACCTGCCAGCAGTTTGCACTCAGGCAAAGGTCAATGGAAACCTGAAGGAAGCTCTTGGCAGAGAGTGCCTGGTCTTTTTTTAAAGTGGCCCAGTAAACCATAATCCCAGCCCAGAAACCCAGTCCCTGGGCTGACCAGTTCACCTCTCACCCCCCTGTTGCACAACAGGAGAAATCCATCACCCATTGCCTACTTCAAAAGCAGTTTTAAAGCTGCAAGCAGCGGGTTTTGACCTCACTCCAGCTTATCTGGCAGAGTGCACTGTTCACAGGCTATTCAGAGTCACAGCTGCAATAAAAGAGAGCCCCTTGATAAGCAGCTCTTGGGTGTTTCTTTGTCGAGAGGCACCAGCTGATGTGCTCTGGCAATTACTGCGTTATCAGGATGGTTGTGCAACTGAAAGGGGGGTGAATACCATTTCCAACCAGCAAGTGAACTGCTAGGTGCAGATGTGAAAAGGACAAACAGAATCAATGCAGGCCTAATGCAGAGAGGAACATGCCAAAACCTCCCATGACAGAACTGGAAAGTAATTGTCACATTAAAAAAAAAAAAACTCAACAAACAACCAGAAGAAGAAATATTATACTTTAAGCGTATATTCTCTGCTTGTTCTGTGTTGTTTGTTAGTTCTGGTGTTTCCAGCCTTCAGAAGAACACCTGGGGTCAGAGCCGGAACAGGATCAAGTGGTTGGCTTAAAGCCAATCAAGCAGCCCTCTCAGTTTCTTGGTTTGTTTCCTGATTCTTTGGAAACTTTTCCTGAAATCATACAGGGAACACTGAACCAATTCACTGACTCCCACAGCCCCTCAGCAGGGACCCACTACTTCTACCCTGTGAGTTGCATGAGGAAGGTCATCGCCCGTATGTGGACCAAAGGCTGGAAGGTGGCAATCCTGACCAGGAGACCACTGTACGTCGAGGAGCCAGAGATCCACATCACGGTTAACCGGAGCAGGCGCAGCCTGCGCTGTGCTGCGTAGATGCCTCAGCCGCAGGATAAACTCAGCCTGGAACAGGAGCAGGCAGGCAGCAGAACAGCAAGCAGGCAGCTCCCGCTTGGTACCGGTGATTGTGCCTCCTGCCTGGCTGTGTCTTTGTCTAAAAGGGCAACAAGAAGTTCTCCTGTGAATGTCCTTCATAAACAGGGTTGTTTTCTTGTAAAAAACTATGTAATAGCTTGAATGACCAACAAGGAGGAGCTTTCCACAGACAGGACAGGACCTGCTCAGTGTACTCTGGGAAAAAACCACCTGGGCTCCATCTGATGCTGCACAAACGCAAGGTTCCCAGCAGCTGAAGGGATGTAAGATTTACTCTCTATCTATATTCCTCCTCTTATTCTGTCTTATTAAAGCAGTTACCTTATTAAGTCATTTGTTGTCAGGCCTTTCTTACTGATATCCAGAAGAGGCCTGCATCAGCTCACTCTCAACTCACTCCCCACCTCCAGGGCAGAACATCCTCACTTCCCACCTGTGCCTTAAAATATAAATGAGTCTTTGCAACCTAGATATCTATGCTCCTCCTACAGTCAATGGAGAGCTAATCCATACAGTTTGTGGACTCTGCAGAGCAAGTCAGCTCATGTTTGGTCAGCTGAATCCCTCTCTAGCCTCCACTGGCCATGCTGGCTAGCCCTCCATTTGAGGGTAGGATTAGTGCAAGGATGGCCACATCATCCTTTGACTAGTATGTATGAAATTTCTTTTAAAAATTGAGATAACAGAAAGCCATTTTAGATACAAACGTTGCCAGACCATCCAAAGGATGACCAAAAAGGACCTTGGGTACTCATAGTGCTTGCATGCCTTCAGCAGAAGGCAGAAGCAATGCCCAATAGCAATGCTTTTCCAAATAATTTTACTTTATGTACACAATGCATTCAGACTTGCCTGAGTTCAGCTGGAGTGACCTACCTTTTGCCCAAGAACAGCTTTTCCCTGATGCAACCAAACATTTCAGCATGACTGCAACGGCTGGGAACCAGGTATAACGGTGTCGTCGGCATACTTTTAGCAGCCAATGTTACCGTGCTGTCTGTGGCTAGTCCAGGGCATGTCATTATCTCTCCCAGTATCTCTCATAAAGATGGATAGGAACTTCAATCTTATAATGAAACATAACCTCACACGCAGTGATCCCTCACCCTGTAATGCCAGGCTAGTTAAGCAGTGAACCTGTCTAGAAAGTGCTATAAAACATAAATGGCTGGCCCCAGCGATTCCACAGACCCATAGATATCTATTAAATGAGCAATGTGCAGTATGTGGTGAAAATGGAACCAAGTTACTTTTAATTCATTTAGTCCTGTTGATCTTAGGTATTAAGAAATAATAAATTATTTTGCAATTTAGATTAAATATTAGTAAGAAAATTAAGTATTCCAAGACTGTTGACAATGACAGAGACAAGTTAAAATAATCTTGCTGGAGCTACTGACCAACATTTAATGTTGTTGCCAGTAAAGAATCATACTTTAGGCAATAAGAGCATAGAATAGATCATAGAATGGTTTGGGTTGGAAGGGACCTTAAAGATCATCTAGTTCCAACCCCCCCGCCATGGGCAGGGACACCTTCCACTAAATGAGAATTTGAAGTATTTTTCCTTCATGGGATTAAAATGGAGTTCATAAACCAAGCCAGAAATACTGGTCAGCTGTTGGCTGCTGCTGGACCTCCTCCTCTGCTCTCCTCACACTCCTAGGAGGAACAGAAACTCCACCCAAGCTCTCATTCTACTTCTGCCTCAAGATCCAAGTGGGTGAACAGTCATCAATATAGCCAAGAATTGAAAGCATTCAAGCAGGAAAAATTGTCTTCATTTTTTTTATTTATTTCTTGGGTCACTGCCCAGCCATCAACCCAACCTCTTGCTATGCTGAACCACATCTGGTGTGAAATCGTGTGTGAGTCAACAAGGAAATGAAATATGTTGGCAATGTTTGCTGTTGGGATTGAAATGTCTTTTGTCTTTTCTGGCTGATATTTTTAATTGAGATTATTTTATGTAGCCTCCCTTTAATCAGAACTTTCCTCCAACCAGATCCTAGAGCTCTGAAGTTTATGGCTAAGAAGAGGCCTCTCTGAGAGAAATCCAGAAATCAATAACTAGTTATTGTAAAACTGTACAATAGGCAGTAGATCGATTTAAATAATTAAAGTCTAACAACATTTAGTTAATGATCTATCTAGTTCAGGTTATTTATCTGCCACAAATTTCAATACACAGCAAAGAGCTCTAAGAGTGAAAAGCTCCAGGAACGCAACACAGAAAAGCTCTGCAAATATCTTTGTGAGTATGAGGCCCAAAGGGTGTTAGTGGGTGTTTGTTTTCTCTAAGAAGGGTTGGGTCCTGTATGCTGACTTTGGTGGGAGCTGCTATGCTCTGCCTTCTTTTAAATCACACCTCTGATTAATTTTTCTGGCCTTTCAAAAGCCACATACTTACAGTCAGAATTTTACATAAATATGTTTGGTAAAATGTTTAAAGATGGGAATAAAAAAAAAAAGAGTGATTTTTAGAGATGCTGAGAACCACCACCAGCGATATACCAAGCATTTCTGAAAATTAGATCCAACTTTAAGGAGCCTATATATGAATCCAGATAGGCCAAATCATAGACCATGAAATCAGAGGACATGGAATTCAGTCAATAAAAGAGACCTCAAGAATGGATGAGCAAATTTAGAATTTTTTTCAGAGCAACCATGTTAATTCCAAGCCTTTCTTTCTTCATATAGTGCTTAGTGGTCCTGGATAAAATGGAGGATTTGAGTCTGAAACAGACAGTGCCCCGACTTGAGGTAGGTGAAGTGGAAGGTGTTCTCTTCACAAAACCAATATGCAGCACGTGGGACCAAGTGTGGAAGTTCAAAGCCAGACCTGACGATCTGCTCATCGCAACCTATGCAAAAGCAGGTTGGTGTGGGTAGGAAATAGAACAGAAAAGCTTGGGATAGTGCTTATTGTTGGAATTGAAAATTACGTTTTTCTATTGTGACTGATATTTGTTTAATCCCAAACCAGACATATTTTAAAGATGTGAAGCTCTGTCGGCTGTCACTAGTAACTTCTGACTTCTTTGGTAGAAGTAACAACCATCTATTATTATTGAAGTTCAAATGGTCAAACCCTAATTACCTATACTTAAATGTTTCCTTTAGATTTAGATTATATACATATATATTAATGGCAACAATAGACATTTTCCACCAATAAGTAATGATTTAACAAAGCCTAGTAAAAAGTCATCATTACTAAGAAATAATAGAAACTGACTGAACAACTATGGATTTTATTATGTATTTGGGGAATGACTTGGTGTGTAAACCAGTAGTGATTTCTGGAAATGGGTTAATTATTTTAGGGGAATAATCAAAGTCACTTAATAATTTCCACCAATAAAATAAAATACTCACCATTAATATTAGCTATCTGGTATTTTATTCAGTGATTGGCCACTTAGCTCATTACTATTTCTCCTCTTGATCAGACCCTTTATACTTACTACACAAGAAAATAGTGAATAATGAGCATCAATATTAATCCTGGATGAATAAAAACATGTACAGTTTAGGGGATTCAGGAACAGATTCTGGAACATCTGATGATCATAAAAAAATAATGACTTGAATTAGAAAGAATTTTTAAGTATTTCAGTAGCGGAAAAAAAACCCCATTATTACAAAAAAGAATCCCATTATTTTTGTAAAACCTGAATGGTTTTTATTTATTTCCTGCATACTGAAAGCAAAACCACATTATTTCATCCAGCCTGGATTAAAACCTCTCAGCCCTTGAACTGTAAAGAAATACAAGTTAGGAGTCCATTTAACATTATGTTGTATCTGCCAGAGATGCACAATTCAAGCATCTTAAGAAGGGCTGAGTTTCCTGCCTACGTTGCTTTCCAAGTTATCCCTTAGCCTGTTCTCTAGCTGACCTGCCACAGTACCTTAGAGGAGATGTGGTTAACCCAGTGATCAAGGCTATAAGGGAAAAGAGGCACCTGAGAGACACAATACTGTAACCCTTACAAGATGTTGCAGTGGCTCAGGCAGATGAAATATTTTACTCACCTTCATTAAAGCATTTATAGGAATGTTGAAAATACCACAACTTTTTTATGTTTTCAAACTGTATGAAATTTTTACTCACTCAAAGTTCAGGTATTTCATTTTTTCATTCAAATTCAGGATGAAAACAAATGTTGAAATACCTGAATTTTTTGTGAGGTATGAAAACTGGGAGGAAGGGATTTCATTCCTCTCTGCAAATAATACAGTCTCCAAATAATAGTGAGTTTATCCCAGAGCTATTTTCATTACTGGTGTGGGTGCAGAGGCCTTTTCTGTTGGCAAGAAGCAGCCTGTCTAAAATGGAATCCCTGAAACTGTGCTTTGGGAATTACCTTTGTATTCCTAATTTTGCATTTTCTCTCCATTATCCTATCTTTCCACCTTGTCCATCATCTTCTGTGCTGTTCCTTCCTCCTTTAATATGGAGTCCATCCCTCTGGCTTTCACTTCTCTAGCAGAAGAGACTCTTGGTTATCCCTGAGGGAAACCTCTAAATACTGACTTTTTCAGGTACCACATGGACACAGGAGATAGTGGATATGATTCAACAAAATGGAGATGTTGAGAAGTGTAGACGCGCCAGTACTTACAGACGCCATCCTTTCCTTGAGTGGTCTATCCAAGAGCCTCCAGATGACAGTTACTCAGGTGAATATTATACAAATAGGTTTGTATTTTAGGCAAAATGAAACAAAACAAGCACCCAGTGCTGATGCTACGGGTTTCCTGGGAAAGGTCCCACGTGCTTTGTCACTGAACTATGCACCGTGCTGGGTATCAGGGATCAGTTCAGCTGCTTTAACATAAATATTTAGTGCTCCTCAAGCTGAGGAAAGGCTGGCAGATGTGACTCAGGCACTACTGAAGACTGTGCTGTTTTGGAATGGCACCTGAAAGCTGTGTGTGGTACTCCACAGTACCTAAACAGCAGCAGATATACGTAAAATGGCAATGTGGGGGCAATTGAATCCTGTTCTCTGATTAGGGGCTGTATGGAAGAGAAACTTGTGCCACGGACGTATTCCCAAAAGGTGGATAATGTTTCCAGTGGGTTTGCTACTGCTTTGAGTAACTGCTGTTAAATTCTAGGGTCTAATCATCTA
Organism: Gorsachius magnificus; assembly: GCA_034008185.1. Classification (NCBI taxonomy): domain Eukaryota; kingdom Metazoa; phylum Chordata; class Aves; order Pelecaniformes; family Ardeidae; genus Gorsachius; species Gorsachius magnificus. Next base: position 68,670,914 of record CM067081.1, on the reverse strand, counting down.
AACAAACTATGGGGCATTCAGGCAACCAGCAGGCCTGGCTGTTTCGTAAAGACAGTCTCCTACAAGAGTCTTCCCCCACCAAAGGGCTCCCATTCCACACAAATATTTAAGCCAGACTCTCTTCAGATTTAAAGCTAAAAAGCTTGACTAACTCTGCAGCAGAAGTGCTACTTTTACTCTCTAAGCTAGACTGTGTTGACACAGAGGGACAAAAAAATGACAGAGGATGACAGAGGATGATAGACGATGACAGGGAAAAAATTATAGAGGTCATGATAGATGTTTAAAAAGGAGCGGGGGGGATAACACATCTTGACATACTACCAAATATTCCCAAGTATTTCCATATATCCATAGCTACTCGAAATCTACTGTCCATCATTCTCCTAGTTTCTCTTTACATGCTATCCAGAAAGTCTAGTCAGCCAGTCTATTCTTCTCGTATCCTAGAAAGAAACAAAAATTTCTTATCTGTAAAGTAAAAGGAGATCATTAAATATTGTGAAGGAAAAACTTTGGTTGGGTAAATATAAATTAGTATTCATCGTTATCCCTTGGAATGCAGGGGTTAGGCATGGGCTGAAGAAAGCAAGAAGATATGAATCAGTGTTCCCCCTTTCCTCGTTGAATACATAGCTAAAAATTTTTCTAGAAACACTGAAGGTGCTTATGCAATGTTGTGTATGTTACACTGCTACATAATTGCTTTGGAGATGAATGATGGTTGCAAGGTGAACAGCTGAAGAGTCGCAGTCAAAATCACACATATGAGAAGAGCAAAGAAGTGCTAGTGCAATTTAGAGAACAAGTTACGTCTCATAATGAAACATCCCACAGGCCTGGAGTTAGCTGAAGCTATGCCATCTCCACGCACAATGAAAACTCATCTCCCCGCGCAGCTGGTGCCTCCCTCCTTCTGGGAACAAAACTGTAAGGTAAGGCTGAAGAGGTAGGACTCAATTCTTCTTCACCATCAAAGGAAGTGACATAAACCAGGACTGAATATGGTTTCCAGAATCAATCTCTGTGAAACCTAAAGGTCTCCCCAGATATTTGCCCTTTAATGCGCAAAGCCTGCATGAAAGTAAAGAAGTCATGACAAAGTTACCTGCATTGGATTTCAGAAAATGGCAGCTGCAAAGCAAAATCTCTTAAGCCTCTATCATCAGGCTCCAAGAGAAAACTCCAGGAGGTGCTCAATATCTATATAAGCATGTGGAAGTTAATTTTTATCTCTCTCTTTTCATATCAATAAAGATAATCTATGTGGCGAGGAATGCAAAAGACAGCCTGGTGTCATACTACCATTTCCACAGAATGAGTAAAGAAATGCCTGACCCAGGAACCTGGGAGGAGTTCATGGAGAAATTCATGACTGGAAAAGGTGATGAACTGTAATCAGTTGTATAAGAGATTTTGTTCATTTAAAAAACGCATGACATTTATTTATTTCAGCTGTGGTTTGAAATCCAGGGCTGACACTCTACGGAAGGGTATCCGCTAAAGGTGTTCTTCATTTGTGGGGTTTTATTAGTACCTAAAAGATTAATTCTATCCTTATAAAATCAGGCATCTGAACAAAGCGTTATCTAGCTAAAGACAGGGAACCCCAGAAGCTGATTCTTCCCTTTCAAAAACAGGTGCTCATATCCAAGAAAGAAAACCTGCTCAGGTGGATGGCAGTCTGCAATTTTGGTCAGTAAAGATTCCATAGGTCCTTAATATTTTTGCCACCATGTAGGCCGAGAAACACCACTGTCTGGACCCATGTGAGAGTCTCATGTCTAAAGGAGACCTTGTGTCTTGTGTTTGACCAGCTCGCCTTGGGAGTCATCTGTCCCAGTGCAAAAATCTAGGACATAGCTACCTCTGTCCAAATTAGTCATCTTCATACTTGCTGGAGAGAAGCAGGCACTTCTGATAGTATATCAAATATTTAAACCTGTTAGAATCACAGAATAATGCAAGTTGTCCATCTGGTCCAACTCCGTGCTGAAAGCAGGATTGGCCTTGTCCAGCTAATCAGATGAATCACTCTGGAAAGGTCTGTTTTCTCCATCAACCATAAAGGCAGTCTGGATTTCTCATTCAGGGGTAAGCATCTGCATTGGTTGCCCTCTATAAAGTTATGCATGAATCCTGCCCTGAGCGTCCATATGCCTGAGGGATTAATGGGACGAATGCTGTGATAAGCACAGACAGAGCACAACAGTCATGGCCATGGTGATTCAAAACCAGCCGGGAAATGCCCAGACACTGGTTATGAAGGAAACATGAGTGCCACAGGTACCTAAAGACAGTTTGGGCACTTACAGCTGCTGATGGTGTTACTCCCTTTTCAGTGCTCTGGGGTTCCTGGTATGACCACGTAAAAGGATGGTGGAAGGCAAAAGATAAGCACCGAATTCTCTACCTCTTCTATGAAGACTTGAAGGAGGTAAAAGGCTGCATATATGTTTACGGAGCTGTCAAACCTGGAAGTCCAGTAGATACTACCAATGATCAACAGTTTTCTGTTATAATGCCAGCTGTATCAGTAAATATTCAGATAGCCTGATCATCTCACCCTGACAACAACTGCAACTTTAATAAGACCGCGTTTGATTTCTTTGCTTTTCCTGGCTCAACACTATGTTTGATTTCTTTGCTTTTGCTGGCTCTATATCTAATACCATGTTATTCTCTCTGCAGAATCCAAAGCGAGAAATTCAGAAGATTCTGAAGTTCCTGGAGAAGGACGTGAATCAGGAGGTTCTAAACAAGATACTCCATAACACCTCGTTTGAGATAATGAAGGACAATCCCATGACAAACTACACTACCGAGTTTCGGGGAATAATGGATCACTCCATTTCCCCATTCATGAGAAAAGGTATGGGGTTTGTTACTGGCATCAACTCTGTCTTCCTGGTTGTCATTCTGTTTTGAAATAAGCCTTGCAGTACAAGCATCTAGCAAGTCATGGCTAATGGGCTTCAGGAAATACTGGCAAATTAACCTTTTTTTCTTTTTTTTTCTTGCTTTGCTGTTTCTTAGGGGTTGTCGGGGACTGGAAGAATCATTTCACTGTGGCACAGAATGAGAAATTTGATGAAGATTATAAGAAGAAAATGGCTGATACCTCTATTGTTTTTCGTACGGAGTTGTGATTAGCAATGGGAATTATTCTCTATGATCGTCAGCCTTTTCCATTTTATATATTTTGCTTTTCCTTTACAAAATGCCTGTGTTCCTAAGATTTCAATATCTCTCTTTCACACACCACTGATTTCTCATTATCATAAGTGCCCAAATTATGTGGAAGTTTAGGTTGGTCTCCCTGAAGAAAATAATCCTAATGGATACTTCTCATTCATCCCTCCTACAGTAACTTTCAGCATTAACAAAAATTATTTCAGGCATCTTTGAGGTTTTGTCTTTGTAAAACTGCAGTTGATATTGCTGCCATTTTCAAATCAACCTCTAAAAGAAATTAGGAACCGATAAAAGGTGTTAAAAGAGTGCAACAGATGTGGGCACTGTATGATATTCACATGTTGTATGAACATTAATCAATAAATAACAATAAACAAATTTAAAGGTGGTCAAATATAAACAGAGCAACAGAAGTTCACAGAGTAGAATCATTTTCTTTTTCTCTCATTTTAAGCTGGACATCATAAAAGTTGTTGTGATGAAAGCAACATTTCCAAAAACACTGAACACCCATTACTTCCTTTGATAAAACTTGCTAAAGGGCTACATAGAGAGGCATTTATCTACAATCCGGCTGTGGAGGCAGTAGTCCCTAGTGCATCCAGACAAGAAGCTTTTCTCACTGTTTCCTTCTGAAATGGGTAGCATCATCTTCTCTTAACATTTGGAGGATTCTGATGGTTGGTATGAACCAGGTCAAGAGTCAGTGCTGCACATACCATCTCCCTCTTCTCCACCATTGTAAAAGTGTTCATCAGGCGCATCATGTTATTATCTTCTCCTTTTCTTTGCTCTTCTCTCATTAACCAAGCATGCAAACATTCCGTTGAGGGCTCTTAGTTGCAATAGGACCTGGTTGATACCACCGAATAAAGACCAGTTCTGCTTTAGCCTTAGTACCACCACTATAGCCATGCTTTGAGCTTGTGGGAAATTAACCGAAGTGATCCATACCCCATTTAATTATAGACAACTGTTACCAATCCACTTTTGGTTTTAAAATGCCACCATTGAGCTTGGCACACAAAAAAAGGCCCCAAAGAGTTCCTGCTTAACTGGATTTACATTCTGAATGTCAGAATGAAAACAACATAGATGACAGCAGCTGGAGGAAAATACTTAGTCTTGTTTAGTCTAGTTTAACACAGAAAATATTTGCTGGGGGTATTTCTTCTTTGGCCTGTGGAGAGTGGCAAGGATTTAGTAATAGGAACAGCTGCCAACATGCACAGTCCATTTCAGGCTATCAATTTAATCCAAATATCTAAAATGAATGCAGTTCTCTAAAGGGCAGCAATATCTTGCATCAAGTTTGAAAACAAATAAAAAGCTTCCTGTTAAATATAGAAGTTACACTGTCGGTTCCTGGCCCATAGAGTTTCCCTTGAAAATGCAGGGAACTCTGAAGCCAGAAACACGCATTTGCAAAAGTAGGCAACTGAAGGGCTTTAGCTCAACAGAGATTCCTGTCCTCAAATAAAGGATGTCTCAGTGAATTGACTACCTGAGAAAAAAAATCACCTGGCAGAGGTGCTGCTGTTCATCACAGCAAGGCTAAATATCAGCCTGGGGAGCTTTCTGCTACTTTGTTTGGGTTTTGTTTATGATTAACTTGATTTGCTATCTTACTATTGCCAGTATGAGGAAAAGGCATTGTTTGCTCTCTTGACATACCTCCATCCTCTTGGGTTGCTCCATGAAACCACACGAGTCAGCTCAGTTTGTCAATCTAATCCTCATTCAGTGTCATAAGAGCCATCAGTAAATGGAAAACATGATTAACTCAGTAGCTTGGCACTGTACAAAAGGTCGCACAGATGACCTGTTTGTTCCTCCATTGAAATCTCTGAATCGATCAGAAGTGCAAAATGCTGACGGTGGCTGAAGCCCAGCCTGAGAGGGAGCTGCACAGCTACTGCAAGGATAGAGGCACCATATAATAAGGGGCTCGTATCACATTGGGAGTCACCTTTGCTCTCACTTCCTGAGGTAGCTTCACCCAGCTGCAATTCAGCTGCTCTGGAAAACAGATGAAAGGTAATACAGGTCAGAGTGCAGTCCTTGGAAAAAAAATGGGGAAACTGGATGTGTGGTTACATAAAAACTGGCTTTTCTTACCTTACTGATATTATCCTTAGATATATTTAAGGACAGAAGTGTTAACCTTTATGACAAAATATAGCTGGCAGGGGGACAGAAACATGGGATGTGTCTATTTCTATGCCTTCTTGAGCCACCACAGCTGAGAGAGATCAACCTGTGGATTCAGTTGTAATTTGCAAAATGTTATTAATTATACCAGTGTAAAACTACAGGGAACAGTGAATTGTTACCAGTGAAAACCATTGGATCTGTAGTTACCAGGCAAGTTTGGGAAAGGCTGTGTGCGTCCCCCAGTGGGCCTGGAGACTACCGTGCTTTGGTGGCTGTTATGACAGTATGTCAGTAGAGACGTGTATATGCTTCTGGGTAGACGACGGGAGAGTGCCTACATCTAGAGTACATTTAACTTGCATATCTTTAGCTTTGTCAGTTGTTAGGTACAGAAGAGCTTTAAATGACATGTCTGTACACAGAGATTGCTTACTAATACCAACATAAGTTGGTAAGAGGTTGAATTTACTTTTACATAAGATACTGTAAATCAATGAGCACCTGCAGAAGGAGATTGTACATGTTCAGATAAACTATTTCAAATCAGTTTAAACTATTGTCAAGCTTCTGGCGCAAACAAGCGACTCTGTTTACTACAGTGATTGAGCTTTGTACAAAGCTCTATTAGACATATGCCCTGAATATACACCTATGCTTTATTTTCATCCAGTTACCTAGATGCATGATTTTACTAATCTTCTTACACAGGTGCAACCTTTTCTATGTCAGTTTAAAAAGGACTTGTGTCAGTTTAGCTAATGCAATCCTGCAGCAACTTCTTCAACGCTGCTTGTCTCTTCTTTTATAAGAAAGTGTACCTGCAGAGTTTTGATAGTGGAGAAACTTTATTATTCACCTCTAACAAACGTTTGAAAACCAGTGTTGATTAATGCACGTTAACCGTTCACATGGTTCTGTTTTCTAGCTCTGCATTAAACCTACCAAAAGCAATCCTCCCAGGGGAATGGCTTCCTCCTTCAATACAGGAACTGCTATATTAATTCTAGGGTAGTCATGATCGTCCTTTAGCTTGACTGTCGATAGCATCTAGGGGAGCCATTTTACTTTCACATGGAATGCAACCATTTACGAAACAGAGTGGAAGAAGCACTATGCTTCAAAAAATTAGAGAGAGACAGAGAAGGGAGCTGTTCTATCTTCTTAGCTAGCATTCAAAGACAGAGGGACACTGCTTTTCTTTCCACTAATTTTACTGTAGGTGATCTGCTTGATGCTTGGATTGAAAGTCACTGTTTCTCCAGTTAGGAAACAGACCATGGACAAGAAGTAGTTTTTATTTGTCCTATCCATATAGGATATAGATATCCTATCCTATAACATACATTATATTTTCTTAATGATGATTTATGCCAACATGCTCACAAAGAGCCTTATCTTTACAATAAGGTTAATTATTAATTCTGGAATTTTCCAGAGGTGCATTAACATTATATTTTAAGCCTGGACTGAAGCTTCCATTTCCCTCACGTCCTCAATGAGTGATGCACGCCCTATCTCAGTGTGGGCTGTAGGTGAGCCTAGAGGCACACTGAGATAGAAAGTTAAGCGCTTCATATTCGTAGGATGCAACCCAACTGTGCTGCCAGACCTAAAGCCATGGGCTTAGGCTGGATAACAAGGCACTGCCTGCCCTCCAGACCAAGAACAGACTTAGACACCGTGTAGGTGGACCAGGAATGTTGTCATGCAGCACTGTCCTATGTTGAACAGGCAAGTTACTCATGGATTATTTTGCAGAAGGGCTTCAGCACAGCCTGCTGCAAGGGCAGCTGGTACTTACCAGCAGTGTGAGCTCAGCCTGCTTTTAGGACTCTGTGAAGGCTCACAGTTGAATTATAGCAATCTATCGTGGCCATGGAGACAGAGGGATTATGTCAAAAGCAAGCCACGCTGGGTCCTGCTCTGGTACAGGCAATATAGGTATAGCTAGGGTCTTAGGTTAGACGCCTAAAAATTAAGGTAACTAATTTTCTTTTTTTTAATTGTTAAAATTGGGCCTCTTGATTCACAGTAACTTGTTACTGTAACAATAGACCCCACTCACCTATATTTGCTACTATCTCTGTTGGCAGTTAAAAGGGCTTTCATGTTCTGTTAACAATGGAACAGTCTTTCATAGCCAGACCCAACCCTAAGTGCTCAAACAAAATGTTAAGTTTCCTTGTTTCAGTCACACGCTAATCTTTCAACAGACTTGGTGGGCTTTGCTGACGAGTAATAGAACACCAAACTTCTTACCTCTCAGTTTCCTATTGCAATTTAAGACCAGAATTAAGGACTACATACACAATTTCTTTTTTTAATATCTAACCAAATCCTTCACATACAAAGTAGTTTGAAGATAAATACCAAGGAGAGTACTGCCATTGCATCTTATTTACTCATATAGACATTCAGATTAGCACCCTGTTTTAAACTTTAACTTTTCACTGTACCTGTAGCCTCTACCATTCTACTCCACTGGGAATCCACTGAACCCGAACCTGACATATGTCAAATGGACAACAAATGGACATAGTCAGCCAAAGAATTTACAGTTCATTTGCACAGGGTAGAGAGAATATGTTAAGTTTCCAAAGAAGAATAGTTAACATACTGTAAATTCATACCCTGCCTTCCTTTATACTAATTTGGCCTCTAGAAAAGCCATGAAAGTAGCTCAAAGCAAGAATGCTGACTGGCCTGGCATGATTCACAAGCAAAAGAGTTTGTGATCTTCAGAACCTGTCGGAAAGGCAGATTCTACAGTGGCAAGTATTTAAAGCATCAGCTCTTATATGCTGCAAACAAATTCCACAGTTGCAAAATTACAGTCATTTTCTCATTCTGTACTCTTCAGAAAATTCTTGCAGGTCTAATAATTCCAATGATAGTGATCAAGCATTTGTACCCTGCCTTGATGTCAGGGCTAATCACAGCCCTGTGGGACTTGGCTTCTCAACAAAAGTGGGATTTAAAGTTTGTTGTGCTCTGTCCCAACACATCTCATAAACTCCTTGGCAATCTTGTTTTACATAAACAATGCTATTTAAAAAGATGAACTAATTATCTTTCACAAAGATAATAAAATCAGATAATATAAGTAGCATATAAATTATGCTAGTTTTTCTCACTTGTCTCAAATTAGCTGCATGCAATATGTATCAACTTACTGGCTCCTTCTGGATAGGTAAGATGTACAATTCATAAGCTGTTTAAGAAAAGTATGCAAGACTATTGCAGGTACGAATCAACATTTTTTTCCCACAAAATATGGAGCAACTTGTACTTTATTGTTACATGTTGAAACAATCAACACTTAAAATCCTCAGTCTTTTTTTAGAAACTTTTAAAATTCTTCTACCATTCCCTAGCCAGGATGCTTTGCAATTGCTGTTGCAATTCAAGACCAGAATGAAAGACTGTCAAGACAACCTGAGTCGTAAAATATACCCAAGTTCTGTTGCACAAAATGGAGGGGGGCAGGAGGGGAGAATGGGCCTGTCCCTGTTAGATACACAGCTCAAAGGAGCAGAGAGCTCTACCAGGGGCTGAGTGCCCTCTAGCCAGAACCAGTTTCAGAAAGCCTGCGAGGAGTGAGCCGGTAGGTCACTGTCTTCAGTGCAAAGACATGAAAACCCTTTGTGTGTCTGCCTTGGAGGATCGCCAAAATCTATTTCCCCATAGGCTAAGTCATGAGATGACCCAAGAGTTGAATCATAATACTTGTATTTCCTGGGGATAGGTGGAAAGAACAAACTTACATGAAACATTGTTTTCTCTGAGATTTAAAAAAAAAAAAAAAAAAAAAAAAAAAAAAAAAAGGTAAGCTTTCCTATAGTGTTCTCTCCAAATGTCGAACTTCAGTAGGAGACCAACCCGGAAGGACAAAGCAGTGCAGTATGGGGCATACTTTATTCATAGTTTAGAGTCAAAAGGTTTTGCCACAGGATGGTTTTGGAAGGACTGTACCTAGAAAGGCTCTCCCTGAAGTTGCATGGAACCCCCGTGTTAGACCCCAGCAGTGCAGGCGTAGGTACCCAGCTCAGCCTCTCCCAAAGTGGATGGGGAGAGAAAGATTTAATCTGTTAAGTGCCCTGTGGGACTTCTAAAAAGTGCAAAAATAGAAGTAAGAGAAAAACAGCTTCTTGCACTTTGCTTAGGGAGCTCTGTTCCTTGTCAGCAACCTCTGTGAGAGCACGGAACCGTATGCTCCTGCTGCAGTTGTGTACCTGCATATATTACAATATACAATAAATATATATAATGTACAGTGAATGCATGGGGGGGGACACAAGGAAACAATTTGTGGGGTATATGTGACAAAACTTTCTGCCCTTTGTCACTATTTGTCATTTGAATTTCAAAAGGACAATAAGCAGACTTGGAAAATGCAAATTACTCTTCCGAGAGCAGCATTTTGACTAACATGACTCTCTTTTCTTATTAAAATGATATTCCCTCATGATACTGTAATTAATTCAGTGATATTAAATATTTATCCAGTGAACTGTAAATAGAATAATATGCCTAAATTGTTACTCCTGGGCAACTTCTCATTAAAAATCAATTACTTATCACGAAATGTCAAAAATAAGTCAGGCACTATCAAAGTGCACGCATGATTACAACAAAAAATGCATGCACTTTAAATCAGGTATTGCAGCCCTCGAACACCTACCCAAATGGCCATAAAAAACGCCTCTTAATTAAAAAAAAACCCCATAACTACGAGCCGTAATACCTGGCTTCTGCTATTTGCTCTGGAGCAGTCCTTCATATCCGACGCTTAGTAAATAACTTGGTCACCCTGTGCTTCCATCGAAGGTATTAAAAACAGGATCCTAAATCCTTAGGTACCTGCCTGAGCACAGAGCTGGTCGCCTCATACTCTCCTGAGGGCGACAGCGCGAGACAGAGCTGCCTCATTAACAGGCTGCCCGCACCGTAAGGTGCCCCCCCCCCCCAGCAGCGGGTACCCCTCGGGAGCCCTGCAGGAAGAGGGGGCAGTGGGGGGGCAGCCGCCTTCCAGCCGTACCCCCTTCCCGCACCCCTGTGCCGGTTTTATTCGACGGCGAGCGCGCGGCTGGCAGCGCCACCTGCGCCTCCGGCCTGAAGCCACCGCTCGCCTCGGTTTTGCCGCCGAAGCGGCCCGGCCGCAGCGGGAACCCAGGTTTCCCGGGGAGGCTGGGGGGGGTCCCGCAGACTGCCCTCCCCCCACACCCCGGGCACGCGAAGCGGCGAAGCGCCCAACCGCCGGCGCCGCGTGCCAGGGGGCGGGGCTCCGGCGGCGGCGGGAGGTGCGGCCTTACCGGCGTGCGGGGATGGGGGGGGAGGGGGGAGGAGGGGAGGGGGTGGGGGGGGGTCACCCGGTCCCGGGGGGCTCGTGACCTTGGCCTGCAGCGCGCGAGGCGGGGCGCCTGTGGGGCGGCGCCGCTCGCCTCAGGGCCCGCCGCCGGCGCTGCCCGCGGCCAGCGGGGCCCTTCGCCTCCTCCCCGCCTGCCCGCGGGGGTGGCGCAGCCCCCGCTGGGCGGCAGCTGAGGGGGGAGGGGGGAGGCGGTGCGCGGCCCGCCGCGCTCCCGCTTGAGCCGGGGCCGGGGCCGGGGGTGGGAATGGGAAAGGGGAACGGGTGCTCCGGTCCTGCCCTGCGGCAGCGTGAGTGCCGGCGCGGGCTTCAGGGGTTGCTGAGTGCCTCCCGCCCGAAGGCGGTCATGTCGTCCTGTTTGCTCGGGCTGGGGGAGATCAGCCGGTGCTGATTCAAGCGAAGAAGCACGCAGATGACGTAGAGTGAGCGTGTTGCGTGGTTGCTCTTTAAAAGTCCCCACGAGCGAACAAGCATTCCTCTTTCCCCGGAGATGACCTGATGTGTTCACAGTACGCCAGCTGTGAAACACCTACCAACGCAAGCAAACAGACTCACTGAAGTGTGTGTCTCCAGTGTAGCTTTCGTAACCACCAAGGCAAATCCAAAGGCAGTGTTGAAGAGTTTAAAAATATGTGAAATTAACTCTCCTGGTAGTTTCTGAGCTGCCTGCCTTCCAACTATGCCTCTGTTGGCTGAAGCGGTCACAACTCAAAATGTGTTTTGATGTGACTTGGTATGATTAGTCGGTGATGTCTAAAAGTTGCACGCTTCTCGGAAAATCACCGTTCATAATGGTGACTACTGCCGCAGTTCACATCACGACTGGTGTATTGCATTTATACACCCGTCAGGCTTTCTAAGAGTATGTTTAGCTATTGCAAGATAAGGGGTAGATAGCAATTAAAATACGCAGAACATGCTAAACTGTAGCTTGGAAACACCTTAGTGTAGATAAAGTAGGCTTTAAATTGAAAATATGTGTATATGCATGTTGGTAAAGTATGGAAGCATACCCTGTTTTCAGAAGGTGGAATAGAACCTTGAGAATCCTTGCGGGATTCGGTGTGGTGCTTAGAAGTGTATTTACTGTCTGCTGGCTCACAGCTCAGATGCACCTAACCAATGAAAAGTTTAGGGTTTTTTAGTAACCATCTTCCTTGTTGTTCTAATTCGCATGGGTGAAGCCCTCTACATGAGCTGCTTGTGGTTTCTGTTACCAGAACAGCAAAACCGAATGCATCGTCTTACATGATACATGGTTCTGCCTCTGTGCGTATTAGCTTAAGGGAGAGTAAAAGTAATGTGTAGATTCCTCTGACCTTGCTGTAGCATGGAGAGATATGTGCTATCGTTTTCTAAACAGTACATACAATTTGTTGTAGTTAATTATACTGTGTAAGCATACTGCTTGTAGTGACAGTGCTTTGCTAATTGCAGTGCTGAAATACTAAGAATTTAAATGTTGGCAAAGTTTTGCATACCAAGAAAATCTGAAGCTTAAACTTTTTTTGTTTGAATGCGGTATTTATGTTTAACAGGCATGATATTTTCTAATAAGTTTGCTATTGCCATCTCAGAAAAAAAATCCTCTAGCCCATGTGATACAGAGGGAGATAACTGTAACTGCCTTTGTCCTTGGTCTGTACTTGAATTCATATTTCTAATTATGGCCTTTCTTATTTTCTGTATCGGCTGTTCTCTCTAAATTGTTAGTCAGTGATTCTTCATTCTAGTAGTGCTTAGATCCAGTTTGTTTTTTCCTTAGTTTCTATTATAAGGGTTTTTTGTCAGAATAAAGAGAGTAGCAAAATAAAAGTGAAGGTGTGTATACATATACACACATATGCAGATATATAAAAATGCAGATATTTATATATGCACCGCTTCACTTTTATACATGTGTGTGCGCGCACACACACATGACAGTATGAAGGAAGAAGCAGGGTAAAGATTAAAGCTTGGAAATGCTACCCTTGGGATACTGGAAGTGTCTGTTCCGTTTTCCTTTGCCCCATCTTAGTTATGTATGTTTCTTTATGTATCCAAGTACAGGTAAGCATATCTCATATAAACTACTGCAAAGTAACATTGAGTCTCCCGGATTAGCTTTGTGGAAGTTTACAGTAGGAGGCATTATGCATGGATGTTAGGAATAGAGAGCCCAGAATTTGCAGTGTTTTCAAGTATGTTTGTCAGGCCAGCACTTTTAGTCAAATTTTTAAAAAAAAAAAAAAAAAAAAATGTTATTTTTAGTGTGAAGAAAAGATAGTGAGTCACACTTTTGTAACCTCTTGTAAATAAAATGTTTTTTCAGTACTGTATCAATTTTAGATGACAACTCAGTAATGGAGTCGTAAGATCATACTGGTTTGGAAATCAGTTTTCCCTTCTGCTGTTGTTTTGGACTAATCACACTAGATCTCTACCAGGTTTTTTCCCCGTTATCCTTCTGACTGGTTCTACAAATATATTTTTATTTTTTCCTTGAGCTCCCAGTATATTCAGTTATTCTTAGCATTTGCAGACTTTCAGTTAGTTCCTTTGGTAGTTTACATTAAAAAGTTGCGTTATCGCAGACTGTGCTTTTTTTTTTTGTAGGTACAAGATGCTGGGCAGGAGATGGTGGCATCTTCTGTCACACCAGGATCAGGCAAATCAAAGGTAATCAGACCTCACAGATCTAATTTATTTGGATAGCAGTAGTTGAAAGGGTTACAGATTAGCATGCAAGCTGTGACTAATAGGAAGACATAAAGGTATTTTTAAAGAGTTTCCTGTCTAGATTTCTTAAAAATTTTATGAACAGTAAACTAAGGTGTTTTGTAAAAGGTGGGAAAAAAAATCTCTTATTGGTATGTTCACTTCCTGTTACAATATTTGATAAAATATTAGTTCTTGCCGTGGTCTGTTTCATAATGTACACAGACTTCTTTGCATATGTTGGAAGTAAACTTAAACAATGTCAATGTTAAGTCAGCTTGCTATTTGCAAAGCATTGTTCAAATTATATTACTGAATTGTAATGCTTCCCAACAAAGTTTTCCTTTTGAACTGATGCTGTGCAGTTGTGTGCTCTAGAATGATTTTGGAAAAGTACAGACTTAGGAGTAGTTTCTGTTACTGTGCTTGAAATAACAGAATTGGATAACAGAACAGCAGTAATTTGGACTGTTATTGTTCTTGCAAATGTGTGGTAAGACAGTTTCTTACCCTGAAACTTACCTTCTTGGGAGTTAGATGCTAAAATGTCCTTTTTTCTGTTTACCTCTGGGTTAGAGGAAGCTGATTTCTGTAATATATATATTTTTTACAGCTGGACACGTTGCCCAAAGAAGATCTCATTAAGTTTGCAAAAAAGCAAGTGATGCTTATCCAGAAAGTGAAGTCAAGATGTACAGGTACCTTACTGGAAAGAACAATTTCTGCCTTAATGCTTGGTACTATCTGACTTTTCCTAATGTCACTGCATATTTTTGCTAGGTAGATATAAATTCTAGACAAATATCCTAGAACTTTTTCTGCAATTTCCTATTTCTTGTGGGAGGATAATGACTGAAGTCCTTAGAGCAAGGGAGGGAAGAAAAAGAAGCATTGCTTTTGTCAGGTATTAAATGAATTTTGATCTGGCAGAATGGCATGATGGAACAATGTAGCTTGCACAAGAGTTGAAGTGGGACTTGTCATTGTTGTGTTCCCTATATTGATTGCAGGGATTCCTGTTGCTTTTCAGGAAGCATATGGGAGGGGGAATGTCCCTGATAGATTTTGTGTAATTAGTATTGTTGTAGGGTACACTGGTTTCTTTAAAATAGTTAGCTACTTTATATTTGATCATTTGCTTCTTTAACAAGAAATCATAAAACATACCAAACAGAATTTTGTGTTAATCACTTAAAAGTATCCTGTGTAAATTTGTGCTCTCATGTGCTGTCCCTTTCCTCTCTGCTGTCCCTTTTCCTCCAGTGGCCCACTACTTGGACTGGTGTAACTTCCCCTTGTTGTGAGTTAGTTATGCTGACTGCTAGTAGCTGCCCAGCAAAATAATAAGATAGGAATGGGCTATGCCAGGCTTTTCCTCAGTGGGGTTAGTCATAAGATCTTATTCTTCTAGCTGGTGCCTATTTTTAGTGTACCAGTAGGAACTGAATATCTTTTCTCTGGTTTAAATTGATCATGAAATAGGTTTGACAATGATAAAAAAAATTCTGTCGTCCCTCCACCCAAACAAGGAAGCTTTGCTTCCTCAGGAAACCATGCTATATGTCAGGACTGGATAGGTAGTACTGAATGTTTGTTCTCTTTCTATTAGCCCTTTATAACACTCAGTAACAAACAAAAATTGATGCAGTAAAAGACATCTCTGATTTGAACAGGAGTGTTGTTAGGCACTGGATTTACTAGTAATTTGCTACTGTGATGGAGCATCAATTCATGCTGTGAAATTTCTATACTTTTTTAAGAGCTAGAAAAAGAGATTGAAGAACTCAGATCTAAAACAGCTACTGGAGGAGCTGATGATATTATTCAGGTAGGAATATGTAATGGGTTTCTAATGTATTTCATAATGTTAGCTGAAATCTACAGAACTAATTTGTGGTAAATAGAAAATAGCTTTAAAACTTTTATTCAGATTGAATGTAATCCATTTTCAGGAATTCAAGACAATTCCTAAAAACCTTTTTTTTTCCTCCTCCCCCCACATCCTTAGTCCACTTTGCACAAAACACTATCAGTTCTGTGAGAAATAGTACAATTTCCTCAGCAAGACTTTTTTCCTTGTGTAGTTGGTTGGACAGGCTTTTGTTTGCTTTAGAATGACGACTGCAGGAAGACTTCAGCCATTTAGAAAACTTCTGAGCTAGTCATTTGATGAGATCAGAAACACATAATTAAAGTTGCATGTCACAAGAAATACTTTTAGGATAGTAACTGGAATTTTTTTAAATGGCAAGAACATCTGTCTTTCCAAAGTAAGGGTCATAGCATATGAAAGTGAAAGCTGGTAATGAGGAGCAGTTTATCAACTGGAAAGGTTTTTTTAATAATTTGGATGGAGATTTCATTTCTACAGAAGAGGAGCTCCCCCCCACACCTGATGATAAAAAATTAGCTGATCAGAAATACGATTTTTTAACAGAACGTATTATGCAACATCATTGTTGTAGTCTGCCTGTTCCATATCTGTCATATTTGGGTTGAAAGTAACTTTTAATATCAGACTGATCTGTTTAATTGACAAAAAGGTCATGACCAGTTTGTGAGTTCCTACAGTTTGCAAAAATCATTTGGGCTTCCATTGTTAAGAAACCCTTCTTTCAGTGATCTTTCTCCCTTAAAATTAGGCTCTCACAGAAAGACTGGATGTTGTACTACTGGAAAAAGCTGAAAGTCAGCAGCAGTGCATAGCTTTGAAAAAAGAAAATGGTCAAAGAAAGCAAGAAGCAGAGGTACTGAAATGAGCAATAGAACATTACTAAAATATTTCAGAATTATGTCTATTTTCTAGTTTTGCTTTGTTGTATAGTTCACTTTCATTTTAATCTTTTTCTTCACTTACCTGTGTTCTTTTTTTACCTAAAAAAAAAAAAAAACCAACCTGAAAGTCTTCATATGTTAAAGCATATTTTCTCTGTACCCCCTGACATAGTTTTTATAGGACTGACATTAAATGTAAAATTCTTACGTGCATTGGCTAGATCCACAGCTGTTCAAAAAGAATTCAGTCTGTGCATTAGTAACCTACATATGTGATGGCTTCAATCAGTCAGCTCTGTCTTTCCATGGGAAATATGAGGTTTACATTCAGATATTTGTAGGGAGGAGCTTGTCAGCAAAGGCATCTAAATTATGTCAGTAATCCCAATTCATAATAAAGTGAAGCGTGAATTGCTTGCAATTGATTAACATTGTTATATTCCAGATACTTGAATCTGATGCGCTAAAAGTAATTTGGTCTTTAATACATTATCAGAATAGTTGCTAAAGCTGAAATCTATCATGATCATTTTGTGAAATTATGCTGGTAAACATGATTTAAGACTTACTTTACCTTTCTTATTCTGAAAATGTTTTTGTACTTTCTGCAGCGTCTTCTGAATTGAGTTGTCATAACATATTAATATTTTCAAATTATAGCAGTTTTTAAAACTAAGGACTCCTAAGTCTTCTAATTCATTATTGTAAACAGTTTATTTGAAAATTCTGAATGCTAACTTACCTGTATTTAATAACTTGCCTGTTTGTTTAGACTGCAGTGGCTAAGATGGAAGAATTGCAGAAGCAACTGGAGCAATCAAGTTTTGACTCTCTGAAAGAAATAAAAGCTCTGAAGAGTGAATTAGCAAATGCACAATGCAAACACAATGAGGACTTAACAAAGCTGAAAATGGAATTAGAGGAACAAGCAAAGAAACAAATGGGGCTGGTGGAACAGATTGAATGTCATAGTGACACTCAAAAAGAGGTTAAAAGACTACAAGATGATGTCCAAAGAATTAAATCTACTTATGAGGAGCAAATTTTAAAAAAAAAAAAACAAATCTGCAAGAAACTATTAAAAGCAACTCTCAGTGTTACTTTAATGAAATCAATAATCTGAATGAAGAGTTTAAAAAATTAAAAATTGCCCATCAGGAAGAGGTGTCAGAGTTGATGCATCAGATTGAAATATCATCTAAAGAAAATGAAGAAAAGCAAAATCAGATATATCAGTTACAGCACCGTTTGGCAGAGGAGGGCTTAATAAAAGAGAAAAATGTGAAGGATGAAATGTGTGCTCGTACTGACCAGTGTGAATATGACTTAGAGCAGCTGAGAGAAGTCTTAAATAAAAATGTAGAAAGCAAGCTGGATGTTGTAGATCCACAAGAGGAGCCTTGTGTAGAAGTGAAAATGGAAGAAAAGGTTAGGCACCTGGAGCATAAATTAGAAGAGCTCCAGTCCCAACATAGTATATTAAAAGATGAGTTAACTTACATGAGCAATGTTAAACTAAAACTGGAAGAGGAAATCCATCACATAAAGGAAGAATACTTTCATGAGCGGGAAGACTTGGACTAAATAATTGCATTACTAAAGAAAATTAAAAACAAAAGGAATTAAGCAGCAAAAGCACTGTGAAAGCACTGTAAAAGAGCTTAAGTTAGAAACTCAAACTCTGAAAGAGCAACATAAGAGAGAAATTTCTGAACTAAATGAAACTTTATTATCTGGTTCTGAAAAAGAAAAGATGGCATTAGTTTTTGAAATGCAGGAACTTAGAGAACAAATTGAAAAGCTAACTCAGGAGAAAGAAGAAGCAGTGTCCAATTACAACAGCCTGAGAGAAACAATGGAAACTCTACAGACTGAGCTAGGGGAATCTGCCGGAAAGATCAGCCAGGAGTTTGAATCAATGAGACAACAGCAAGCTTCTGATGTCAGTGAACTGCAACAGAAACTCCGAGCTGCTTTCAATGAAAAGGATGTTCTTCTTGAAACTGTGAATTGCCTCCGTGAAGAAACAGTAAAATTGTCATCTAATCTGCTAGAGATAGAAGAACTTAAATGTAAAATTGTTGGTCTTCAGGAGGAGAATGACACAATGGCAAGCTCCATCAACCAAAAAGAGACTGCTATGAAAGAACTGGAAGAGAAGATCATTGCTCTTACTGATCAAAACAAGGATATTTTAAATAAAGTAGAATGCTTGGGTGAAGAGAGAGAAACACTTCAGGAAAGGTGCAAGCAAGAACAAGGAAAAGTTCAGGAACTTCAGCAAGAAGTAGATGTTGCTAAGCAGTACAATAGCAACCTGCAGAAAAAGGTGGAGGAATTAACAGAGAGACTAAACGAAGCTTTAACTAGGAAGAGTGAAAATGCTCAAACGCTAGAGCAACTGGAAAACCGGATTGAATCTCTGGTACGTGAAAGAGAGAACCTTTCATCTGAAGCACATACTCTTCGTGAGGAAAATAAGAAAATCATTCAGGAAAAAGGCGAATTAAGTGAAGAGCTGGAAAAGATTGCATCTGAAAAAGATGGTTGGTTAGTGTTGAAAGAGCAGTCTGAAAACGTAGAAAAGAAACTACAAATGATGACTGCAGAAAAGGACCATATATCAACATTACTTGAAAGTGAACAAGCACACAGATCCCTTGTAAGAGCTCAGCTGTACCATTTACTAGAGCAAGTGGGGTCCAGTGTTTCAGATTCTAATGAAGAATATGATTCTCTTAACTTGTTACAAACTGCAAATGAATGCTTGGCAAAAATGAAAGAAGAGCAGTGCCTTGCTCTACAGAATGAGGAGAAAGTTCTTCATTTGCAGCGGGAAGTTGAGAGACTAGAGGAAGAAAATGCAGCTCAATATGCAGAACATAGATCCCTGATTCAGGATTTTGAAAAAGAAAAGGATCTGTTGAGAGAAGAATTGGAAGGAGTGTTGTCTGAAAAAGAAGCACTTCAACATGATATTCAGGAGCTGAAGAATGCCAGTGAAAAAACAAGGACTGAAAATCAAGACCTTTTAGTTAATATTGAAGAGATCACTCAAAAACTTGCTTTTTATGAAAGGCAAATAGAAGAACAGCAAAAAGGATCAGAAGAACAAGACAACTTAAATTTCATTCTGGAACAAAAGGAAACTGAACTTAGAAATGTGAAAGACGAACTGAGTTCTCTAAAGGTTATATTTTGTTATTGAAGTATACAGACTAAACCTCTAAAGTCTTCAGAATTAAGGTTCAAAAAATACTTTGAATTCTCTCTTTTTTTTTCCTTGGCCTCAAAGTGAGTTTCCCCTCTAGAAAGCACATGTTTCTGAGTTTCCTAGCACCTCAGAGTCTCCTCCCTCCCCCCAGGAAAAAAACCAACCAACCAAAATCAATCATAATGCTATTTTGACAAAAGTTGTTTGTACTTCAACCTCTCTTCCTATCAATACCCCTCAAAGTGGTCATTTAACTAGATGGGCTAACTGACCTCATAATCTTTCACCTCTAACTTTCTATGACTCCATCTCAAACAAAACTCATGCTTGATCTGCATTAGCTGCTCCTAACTTCAGGTCCTGGGAATTGATGGTTGTATAAAACTGACAGCTGCAGAATTAATACTCTCCTGTTTTTTGTCCTCGGACAGGATGGAAAGCAGCTGTTAAAAGGTTGGAATGTTTTCCTTTCAACATTAAGTATGCTTTTCAGTTACCAAGCTGATACAGAATTGCACATAACGACTTTCTTGGTAGTAAGAAGGTAGACGAAGTCCAGCTGTAGCTGAAACTTCCGGTGGCTTGTTAGGGGAAAAAAAGATACAGCAAAAAAGTTTTTGTAATACTTCTCCTATCTTTGTTTATAATACAGAATTTAATGGAGACATTGACTGAGAAAACTGATCAACAGTCTTCAGTAGCAGAGCTTCAAGAAGAAATTGGTATCTTGGTGTTCTCTCATGTAAACAGTTTGGGGGTTTGGGATTGTTATTTTTTATTTCTCTGCATAATTGTCCAGTATTTCCTACAAGATAAGGAAGGTGGGGAAGTAGATATCAATGTAACTTCCTACAATATTCCTTTCATTAGGGACTTAAAATATTGGTAGCAATCTTAAGTCTGTTACCATTTGATATTTCTTAAGGTTTTTTCTTCCTGCGTACATTTGGCTACAGACAGTGTAGTGGATTTCATATTTATTTTTTAAATATGGGAAATGATTGTGTCAATAAGAATCCCTAAGGCTGCCAAGAGGAGAAGAAAGCAACGCTTTGCCAAAACTACTGTTGCCTCATTGCAGTTATTCCAATACATTAGAAATAAAATGGTTCTGAGTTGTTACAACTGTATGTAGAAATAGACAGGAATACAGGTTTAACAATAACTGTGGTGGAAGCCTCTGAAACAGGGGAAGATTGTCCCTAAGCTGACTGTGCAGCTGGATGTTTTAGCTTTAGATAAATGTAAATGCTTAACTGAATGACACATTTGAACATCCACCCCTGCTTTATATTGTGTTTAGTTTCAAAGTCATGCTGGTATTTGTGTTCTAATTGAATTTAATTTCATTTCTTGGGGAAGAGGGGAGGCATATTTTTTCACTTTCTTATTTATTTATTTTTAGGAAGGCTGGAAAAAGAATCTGCAGAAAAGGGAGAGAAGCTAAATAAAATTAAGGTTGTTGCTGTGAAAGCAAAGAAGGAATTAGATGCCAGCCGAAAAGAGGTACCCTGACTGCTTCTTAATATGAAGAACAGTCTGCATGTCAGTTCTGTTTTAATAACACACACTTCTTTGTAATAAGACGCAGACTCTGAGGGAAGAATTGGAGTTGGTTCGATCGGAAAAAGATCAGTTGTCTGCTTCAATGAAAGATGTCATTCAAGGAGCCGAAAGCTATAAGGTAAGAATAGTACTATATTTACAAAAGACAGTTAACTGTCAGAAAATACTTCGCTTTTGAAGCCTAGCCTGGATATATATTGCTATTTACTTGCACATGTATGTTGGGCAAAAGAAATGATGTCAGTGCAGTTGAGTACCCAAATCAAGAAATGTAAGGTTCTAGTAACAGGCTGTGTGGCTGCTGTCAGAAGAAAATAAGGCACTTCCTTTCTACTGGATGGTATTTTTAAACCTTTTAAATCTAGCGTCAAACATATCAAACAATGTGTTGCTGAGGCAAAATATAAATCCTTATGAATGCCTCAAAGTACATTAAATTGGAGGTCAGTTAGAAAGTCCTTAAGTGGTAAAGTCATAAACTAACAAGTCCCTGGGAGCGGGCCCTCTCGGAGCACATCTCTGGGCACATGAAGCAGAAGCAGGTGACTGGGGACAGTCAGCATCAATTCACCAAGAGTAAACTGTGTCTGATTTAATCTGATTGCCTGCAGTGATAAAACAGTTGGAGTTGTGGATGAGAGGATAACAGTGGATGTCGCTTACCTCAACTTTAGGAAGGCTTTTGATGCTCTCTCACAGTACTCCTGTATCTGTGCTAGGACATTACAGTCTAAATGGGTAAACAACTGAATGGGTCCTTAAAAAATAAAAAAAATAGTTGCATGGTTTGGATCAGAGAGTAGCAATTAATGGCTTGTACTAGATGCCAACAACAAATGGAGTACCAAAGGGGTCTATGCTGGGACCGCTCTTGTTTAACAATGACCTGGAGAAGGTGGTGGAGTACACATTCATAAAGTTCTCAGATTATTCCTAATTGGGAACAGTCAATAGACTTGAGGTCAGGACTTCCCTTCAGAGGGAACTAAACAGGCGTGAAGAATGGTCTAATAGAAGTTCAACAAAGGCAGACGCAAAGTTCTTCATGTGGGAGAGAGGAATTCCTTGATACAAACTGGGGACCATGCGGCTGCCAAAAAAAATTCAGGGTTTTGGTAGGCAGTGCAGTGAGAATGAGAAAACTGTGTTTTGGAACCAAAGGTGGCTGCAGCATCCTGGGCTGCAAGAACAGGAGTACAGCTAGTAGGTCAAGGGAAGCCATTATCTCTCTTTGGTCAGCACACCAATGAAGGTGAAACATCTAGAGGACAGAAGTCTTATGAGGAGCAGCTGAGGGAACTGGGGTTGTTTAGCCTGGAGAAGAGGAGGCTGAGGGGAGACCTTGTCACCCTCTACAACTACCTGACAGGAGGGTGCAGCAAGGTGGGTGTCAGTCTCTTCTCCCAAGTAACAACCAATAGGACAAGAGGAAATGGCCTCAAGTTGCACCAGGGGAGGTTTATATTGGACATTAGGAAACATTTCTTCACCAAAAAGGTTGTAAAGCATTGCACCAGGCTGCCCAGGGAAGTGGTTGAGTCCCCATCCCTGGAGGTATTTAAAAGACAGGCAGATGAGGTGCTTAGGGACATGGTTTAGTGGTGGGATGGCAGTGTTAGGTTAATGGTTGGGCTTGATGATCCTAAAGGCCTTTTCCAACCTAAATGATTCTATGATTCTATGAGAGACAGTAGTCCTAAATTGAAATGAGAGATTCCAGCTGGATACGTGGATAAACATTTTTACCCTACGAGGATGATCAAGCTTTGGAACAGGTTTCCCAGAGGTGTAACGCTATCTCCATCCTTGGAGGCAGGTCCTTGGAAAGACCTGACTGGACAAAACTCCGAGCAATCTGGTCTGATCTCACTGCTGACCCTGCTTTTAAGCAGGAGGTTGAATGTAGATCTCCTGAGGTCTCTTCCAACCTGAATTATTCTAGAATTTCATGAACTGAAAAGGGTTTCTCCCAGAGGCTGTAATGGAACGATAGCTTTAATTTCATTCTGATATTTTTGATGTTGCAGTGACACTACCTATACAGTGAAATTGTAGGAAGATACGTAAGTGTCTGAGGTATAGAATGTGCTTATGCAATGTATATGGTAAAAAATGATGGGTTTGTGTTTGTTTATGTTAAGAATCTTTTGATGGAATATGATAAACAAGGAGAACAGCTGGATTCTGAAAAAGGCAGAGCAAATGATCTTGAACGTCAGATAGATGACCTCACAAGACAGCTACAGGTGTCATCCCAGCAGGTCAGTTCTGTATGTGTGTCTGATCTATTGATAATTACAGTAAAAATTATTTTACCTATCGAGCTTAGGTTTTATTCATCTGATTGTTAGTATATATAGTTCCATAATCTAAGTGCATTTTGGATAGTGACTTGAAATTGGTTTGGTTTTTTTTTTTTTTCAACATCTGATATCTTACCTGGCTGTGACAAAGGTAAATATATCTTGTATGTCTAGCCTTTTCAATGGAAAGGGTTTAATTTACCCCAGATTAATTCACAGAAAAGAGCAGGTGATCAACTCTGGCTTCAGTTGGACATACAACTCTGCTGCATGTACCAGATGTAAAAACAAGACATCAAACTTGCACTATTTCTCTGATTTCACACCTACACTTCTCATGTACTGTAACCTTTAAGTGTTAGATTTTTTTTTTATTCCGTTTCTTAGACAAAATGTGGTTTTGTTATTTAATCAACAGAGTGTTTAAACATACTAAACTATGGTTTTTTGCGTCTTTTCACAAGGTTGAGACTTTAGGATGTATTGTGGAGTACTAAAGTGGCATTCAGAAGAGTCTAAGATGGTAATTAAGCAGCTGTGAGACACATTTTTGCAAAGCTAACTGCAATGGGCTTGGGATTTAGGATTTAAACTCCCAGGCCCCTAACATAATTACACTGAAGATCCACGCAGGCCACTGTTTCCTTATAAATGGAAACTAGTGGTGAATAACATAGGAAGAAATGACAAATAGTAGCATATAGTCTGCTGCTTATGCAGGCATTGATTTATTCAAGTTTGTTACAAAGTATTTCTAAACAAAAACACTGTTTAGGTAATTGACAGCTTCTTTCACTTACACCTCATTCTTAATCTGCATAATGGACACTGAGATAAAACATTGAAGACTTCAAAATTAAATTTGTTAAAATAATTGCAAAAATAGCCTAGGTACAGGAGTTCTTACTATGTACTGATGTGATCTCATCGAAGTCTTGGTGGTGCTGTAATTAATTCTTTTTTTTTTTAGGAATTCATAGTATGATCATTTATTTATAAATACAGCAGCTGTCTTTGAAATGGGGAAATAAGTACTCGAACCTTGCATATTATTGTGGGAGGAAGGTGATTCTTGCAGCAAGCATAAATGTTGAGGTCTTCTTTTCAGATTTCTTGTAATTCTAGCCATCTTAAAGAAAGCTGGGCAAATGAACTCTGAACAAAACTATCAAATTGTGCTAGTGACTTTAATTTAGCCTGTTTCTTAATCTGGCTTAAAACAATTAAGATGGACAAGACTCGATCTGTACGAGTGCTGTTTGTAAGGGAGATGGATAGAAATCGGTGGTTTTTTTCTAAATATAGAGAATATCTTACCTGTCAAAGTCGCACTCAAATTCAGCTTATGTTTTTATCTTTCCGCTGTGATAATTTCAGCATGATCAGTTACACTCTGCTAATGAAGACCTCCTGGCTCGTGTTGAAACACTGCAATGTAATGCGAAGCTGCTGGAAGCTCAGATACTGGAGATACAAAGAGCCAAGGCAAAGGCTGACAAAGAACTAGAAGCTGAAAAGCTTCTAAAAGAACAGAAAACAAAGGTAGTACTCTGTAGGGATGGCGAATGGGCTGAAGCATTACTTTTACTGGATGTGACTTCTGTGAGACTTTTGTGAACTGTGTTTTTATAGAGCAAGTTCCATACTTTCTCTTCTTGTCACTTGACTTAGTCTTTTTTGAAGGCTTGGTCTGTTCACTGAAAGAACTTTGCAAGACTGTCACTCAGAGTAGATTGGGGATTGTTAGAGAGTGTGAAAAACACTTCATAATCTTCTGGGTTTTTCTTTAATTCCAAGTGATTTCCTAAAAAAAAAAAAAAAAACACAAACCAAAAACAAAACAACAAAACCACAAACCTTATCTTTGTACAACCTAGGTGTGTGTGCATAAGTGTAAATATATGCTGACATGTATTTTGAAATTGGACTGCATAATTGAGAATTAGTTAAATTTCAGGAACACAGTGGTGCTCTCCGAGAAATGGAGGAGCTTCAGATGCAACTTCAGAAGGAGAAGAAACATCTGCAGAAAACTATGCAAGAACTAGAGCTGGCCAGAAAGGTAGAGTTGCTGTTCGTGTTAGTGCTCAGCTGACTACCAAAGATTTTGGCTCATCTTGCTGTGTTGAATGCCTCCCTTTTTTAAAGCCCAAGGTTTGCAAAAGGGAAACACAAGAGTTTTTACCCCTGGTTTTGTGTTTGGAGAACTGATGTGTGCTTTGAGGTTTGTTGAGCGGGTTTTATTATTGTTTGTTTTTTTGTTTTAGCTTGGGTTATGTGGCCTGTCATGAGTAGAAATAGCAATAGAATTCAGATGTCTGGAGTACTTGTATAGTGCACTATTCAGAAGCTGCCCTTATTGTAAGGACTGAAGATGATAGAAATTAGTATCTGCAAAATACCTACTGGTAAAAGTGTTAGAACTAGAAACAGGTTTTTGAAAGCTTCTGGTTCTTGTTTGAAAACAGATTATTTACTGAGGATATGGAAACCTGATGAAGTGTTGCTCGTGGATATGGGTAGTTATAAAGTTACTACTAGATAGGCAATACTGTTTTTTAATATAATAATAAAAAAAACCAATGTTAGCAGCCAAGGCAGATTGTAAGCTGTAACTTCATTGTGTGTAATTTGCAGGATGCTCAAAAGAGTACACTGATGGATATGGAAATAGCTGATTATGAAAGGCTAGTAAAAGAACTTAATCAGAAGATTACTGATAAAAACAGCAGAATAGAAGATCTCGAGCAAGAGACGGGGATTCAGAAACAGAAGCAAGAGACCCTACAGGAAGAAATAAGTGAGTAAACTATAAACAGCAAGAGTCTCTATGATGTAGTTGGTAGTGGTAAAAAACACAATTCACAAACAACTCAAGTTGATGAGCGAGAATAAAGTTTGCAGGGAATACTAAACAGTTACATAGTCAAAATTAACTTTTCCATAAAGGAAACTTTACTAGGTTACCAGTCACTTGATCTTGTATTCAGCAAATAAAAGCCAAATTGCCTGCCTGATAAACTGTGTTTCTTATCTCATTAAGTTAATCGTAAGTTCTGAAAGTTGGTGACTGATAGGGATTTTCATTCTGCCATACCACACTCATACAACTTTACTAGTTAGCATGTAGATAAAAATTTTATTTCTTCCCATCCTTAGATGCTAGTCTTAACACAATTTCATTTATTTAAATATCTTTGTGATACTTGGAAATAGGATACTAAACTTACCGTAAGCTACTGTTTTGGAGCTCTTGAGGAATCTGTCAGAACTTGCTTAAATATTTTCCAATATTTTTAAGGAAATATAGGAGGGGAAGTTTCCTTTGCATATAACTGTTACTTTCTGCATTAGAGTCGCTTCAGTCAACTATGCAACAGGATGAGGAAAGAAATGCCAAGATAAAACAGCTCCTGGTGAAAACCAAAAAAGAACTGGCTGATTCAAAACAAGCTGTAAGTCCAGATATTAATGACTGTGTATGCCATTTTTAAAACTTAACTTTTAAAAAACGAGCTGGTAGCTGAATTAAGTTGCTGAGATTTAGTTTTGGTTTTGTTTTTTTTAATAACCAGATAATTTTATCATGCAGGAAAATGATCATCTAATGTTGCAGGCATCATTAAAAGGGGAACTGGAAGCCAGTCAACAACAAGTGGAAGCCTATAAGGCAAGAAACTTCACTTCTTCTTTGTTAGTATAAGGCCTCTTATTTAAGTAATAAGGGTGTGATTTGTTCTGGGCAGATGGAATATAGGCTGAAGAATGAAAATGTGTTATTTTTTTTTTACTATGTTACTCTTTCTTTGTCTGAAATGAGTTTTGTCTGTTTACTGCTTTCCCCAAATATTTCCCCCGTGATGTTCTTTAAGCAGGTTTACCCTTTCTCGTTCCTCTTTCCTTTCCTTTTCCACCAAAAGAGAGGACTGTGTAATTTGAAGCTTGTAACTGTGATAAGTTTTAAAATACTTTCTTTAAAAATGGAAGTTGCTCAGTTTAAAAACAAAAGAACGCAACATCGTCAGCGAAAATCTTAAGCATTGCCCATCTCTGTAAATTTCATTGGTTGGGCAGAACAGGAATTAAACGTAATGAAAAGTAGCAGGGAAAGGAAAAGAGGGGTTGGCTTTCTTAAATGTTGCCACCCCACCACTGTAATTTTATCTTCAATTCTCTCTTTAAACAACATCGTATTTTTTTAATTAAGTACATGATAACCCGTGTCTACTTTTTATTCTATTGTTATTGGATTTTAGTTTTATATTCACCAGTCCTGTGCAGGAAATACTGCAGTAGAATACTGTGTGCTCTGTGGCACGTCTCCTTGGAGAGGAAAGAAAAAATTTTGTCACAGTGAAATTTTCAACTGACTTTTTCAGATTCAAGTGGCTGTACTAACATCAGAAAAGCATAAAGTTCAGGAACACCTGCGAACTTCTTCAGAGCAACACCAGCGTACATTGAGTGCTTACCAGCAAAAAATTGCAACCTTGCAAGAAGAGTGCAGAGCAGCCCAGGTACTCTCGTGGAAGAAGTAATGTCAGAGACTTTAGAAGGGAGATTTACTGCACTCTGCCTGCTTCTTTAAAAATATTTTGTGGATCTTTCAGTCTTGTCTTTTTGTCTGTCAAGAATTGAGAATTATCCCCGTACTTAATGTATTTGAGTGGTGGTATAGAGGACAAGCCAGACTCTGTCATGGTTGTCAGGTAGCACTTGTGGTAGAATGTCTTTGACTGCACTTTCATATTTCCAGTAGGGAAAACCTGTGGTGGTAGTGGGGAGTCAGAGTTCATTTAAGATGATCAGGAAGTATACACTGAGAGGGGAAAAAGGAAGCCTTTAAAGAAAAGTGGGGAAGAACAAACAGAAAAGGAATATAATTTTCTCCATATAAAAACAGTTAACACAGATACCGCTTTGGGGAGAAAAAGAAAAAAAAACAACTGTGAAAAATATATTTGCAAGCACCTTTTAATATACTGTTATATGAGCAGCTGCTTAATTGGCAGCTGAGCTGCCTGTGAAACTGACACTATTGCGAGGTATTCATTATTTTGGGGCTTTTGTCCATATGACACTGTATTAGATGTTCCTGGAATCTAGTGTTTGCATTGGAAACAGACAGATTCAGAATATAGTAAGACTGTTATGTTCAAACTATCTTTATGAAGATTACTGCACCACACTATAGCCCCTTTTGTATAATAGGTATGCATCCTGCAGATAAGTAACAGTTGAATGCAGCCTCTTGAAAAACTTTACATTTTAAAAAGGTGAACTGAAATGGACAAACTTTGTGGTTGCTGCTACAGGAGGCTTTCCTGAGTTATACTGGTAGACATGGATCATGGCAATGATCCAATGCATTCTTCATAACTGGGGACTTGCTGTAACCTATCCATGGTGGCTTGCTCCTTGATGTTGTGAAACCAGTCAGAGTGTAGATCTTCCATGATGGCATGGCTTGAAGCTGTTGGAAGATTAGTGTTCCTCCTTAGGTGCCCTACATCTAAAAAGTAGACATTATTACAAGGTTATTAATGAAGAAAAATTGTCTCCAAAGGAAAGGTGGACACTAAAGCAGATAGGTTGGAAGGCAAATGTCATACTGACATTTAAGGCCGTGTACCTGAGCACCTAGAAGCATTCTAGCTCATATCGTTTGAGTGGAAGAAGAGAGAAGGATTAATTTAAAGAAATGCCCACAAATCTTACAGACTCTGGAAAAGCTGCAGTAGTGGCTAGTCAGGGTCAGCACTGTGGAATATTACTCACTAGTTCAGCTGAAGAGAAACTTTCCAAAAGCCTCCTTTTGGAGATGAGAACATCTTAGTCATCTCAAGGATGACTACCGAATCCATGAGCTTCTCCTAAGATAGAAGAATGAAAACCTTCATCTGTGTTTTCTTAGAAAAATATAGAACATGAGTACTTGAAGGATGGGAATAATTTTTGCTGTATAGTGTACAGTCAAGGATGAAGCTATGTTGTGAGGTAATTTTCTGTATGTCCAGAGAAACTCATGTATCAGCTGAACTTAGAAGACAGACCAAACACCCTTACAATCAACTAGAATATTGTATCTTGTGCTGTGTAATACCATTACAAGACTGACTTAATTCCTCAAAATGATACATAACTTTAAGGCATATTATTTTTTTGTCACCTGGATAATATAAATGGAAAACAGAACTATCCCATTTATTTTTCCTTCACCTTTGCCTTCCTGTAAAGCTGTTTGATAGAACCCCTTGCTTGTGAATGTCTGCTGAATGTGATTTTTGAATTTGCTAGTATTCTTTCTTTTCTTTAATACTGGTATGTTGAAAATCAGTGTCTCTTTTTTTAAAAAAAAAAAAAGCTGCACACTTTATGATACTCAATTAAAGTCTAAAGAAACACGATCTGTTATGATAGTCACAATTTTAATTATCCACTTAGAAGAAAATGCAACAGGAGGTTCTTATTTTTTTTTCAACTAAGGTGCATTTCATTTTAGAGAAATAAGGGAGCAATAGTCAATAGTATAACTTATTAAGGGTTTGTTTTCTGTGTGATAGGCTGAACAAGCATCTGTTACATCTGAATTTGAGAGCTACAAAGTCCGTGTTCATAATGTTTTAAAACAGCAAAAGAATAAATCTGCTTCTCAGACAGAATCTGAGGGAGCCAAACAAGAAAGGTAAAACTGTAATTTTTATATACATACAGAAGAATACTGATACGTGAGTTATTGTGCTTGCCTTTACTAATTTCTGACCAACAAGTGAGTTCCGATATTTAACTCTTTGCTTGAATAAGGAAAATATCAGAAAGGAGGCAGTTTGCTTCCCCAGTTACTTTGGTTTAAAAAAAAAAAAAAAACCAAACCCGAAACCAGCCTCTTTGTTTCTGTAAACTTTATCTGATCTGTCACCTAACTGTGGCTCTGCCTATCTGAACAGAAGAAAGATCATATCAATTTAGTTAGTTTCCAGTTCTTTGATTTGTTTTTTTTGACATTTATGTTTGTGTATATTACCTGTTGTTACAGTCAGAGGGAGAAGTAAGGTGTTAAGATTATCCTGAGCTGAAATTAGCCAGCATCTTCTATGTAGACTTGACACGTAATTTTCTCTGACATAAAGTATTGTAGCAAAGCGCCGTTTCCAAGAAGAAGAAAAGAGCAGATTGGTACTGTTCAGCTGAGCTCACTTTGAACTTCTTCAGGAAGGAATGGTTTAGTGTAGGCAAAGCTTTGGCTGCCAATTTGAGCATCGGTTCCAGCAGATTACAAAATACTTATCAGCTGTTATATGAGGAAAGACTTGGGGGGAAAAAAAAGTTACCCTGACAAAAGTTCCCTGAAAATCATTTAAGTATAGTTGTAAATCAGGTAAATTCAGATTCACTTCAGAAAATGCCTGAACCCATTGCAAAAGTAGATCAGTTTCCGTAAGTTATTTTTTAAGTTATTGATAGCTGTCCGTGGTGACAGCCTGGGTGTTTATGCATGAGATGTCAAAAGTAACTTCTAACACAGATCTTAAAACAGTACGTGCAATTGCTGCTGAAAATCCACCAGAGGGAGACCTGTGCTTTGTTAGAGGACTTTGGTTTTATGGTTGGTTTGGGTTTTGTTGGGTTTTTTTAACACGTCTACCCCTTCTTTTCTTTGAAGCAAGCAAACTGCAAGAATTGCCTTTCTTTGTGTCTCCTTTTTGCAGAATTTCAAGAAGTTCTGGTGTTGTTTGTTTCCAGTGTAACCCTCTTTCACAAAAACCTAAGTTTACAAGTAATCAAGCAATAAACAGATGAAAAATAGTTTTCAAAGAAATGATTTACAAGTATCAACTCTAAGGCTTAATGAGATATACAGTTCATGAGATAATGGAGATGTCTGCATATAACAATTTAGAAAGCATAAAAGGATAATGTGTGTGACTTAAGACTTTTGATTTGATTTTGATTAAGACTGATTTTGATTTACTTCTGACCAACAGGGTTTATCTGTTTTTATGGATTGATGTTGCTTTCTAGTCCTTTGCTCAAAATCTCCTCCAACCATTTGTCTCCTGTATTCAGTTTCATTGAACTGATATGCATTTTCTAAACAAATAAAAATCCCTCCAACACTTTCAAGAAGCAATTTTTTCTCCTATCTGCATCCCACATATTATTGTTCTTCTGTCTTGTTCCTCCAGACCAGCTTGAAGTAGAAAGTGGTAGCAGTCACACTTTCTACCCCAATAATTATGTTCCCAGCAGTTCAGATGGGATGTGATAAACCTATTCGTACCTATATTGAAACCCAGTCAGAACTTTCCTAATTGTTTCTGCTGCAGTCACATTCTAAGATTATTTTGGTTATGGTGCTGTATTGATTTAATTAATAAGCTATATGGATCAGCTATACATAATATTGTGGATATAATACAGGTACTGAAATAATGTAATTATTTTTAAATGCATGTTGTTTATTTCATTTTTCCCTTTGCAGAGAACAGCTGGAAATGGTGATAGATCAACTTAAAGCTAAGCTGCAAGATGCTCAGCATAATTCACAGATTAATGCCTCTGAACTCCAGGCATTGCAGTCCGAACACGACACCCTGCTGGAAAGACACAATAAGATGCTGCAAGAGACTGTTGCAAAAGAGGCAGAACTCCGTGAAAAGTATGGTCTGCTGATGAACAGATATAGATATTTTATTTTGTGTGAACTTTAAGGGCTGGGCACTTAGTGACCTATAACTGTACTTCCCAAAGAAAGGGCATAACTGTTGAGAAAGTTAAAGGAATTTTTTCCAAAAGGAGTGTTTGCTATTTTTCATCAGCCTTCAGAATTTTCAGCAGTGAAAATGAAGTAGTAGCTGATCAGGGAATTTGAGATTCCTGCAAGCTTTCTACTTGTCAACTATCAGATTTAAAAATTAACATTTCTTACTCACGTTGACTATTTTTAAGTCCAAGGCTCAGCACTCCGTTTGTGTTGGACTGCTCAACTAAATTGTATGGATGTTTCCTATTAGAAAAATAAGGTAGTTAAATGTAGAGCAAGCAATTTCACTGACACAATATCCAGTCCTGCGTCCACCAAGTACCTTTCTTACAGAAAGTACTGCTTTTTCAGTCTATGCTTGCCACAATCTTAATCTGCTGTTTCTTTAAAAATGAAAGGAACCTGTTCAATCTGTACCACTTCTTGAAAAATCACAAGTACCTAATACTTGAGCTCTTCAGAAAGGGTCTTTTCTTCTCTATTTAGGGTACAAAGAAGTTCCCATGAAATATTCATTAGAAATGACAGTTGTAGGAACTGTTGACTTCCTGTCTCTATCTTTGTAATCTTATCTGTTCCTGATAGCCACTCGATGATTCATTGTAATCAACTAAACTATGTCCTTCTGCATTTTTCTGGAAACAACCCATATCACAGTAGGTTCCCTTTGTACCCAGAGAGATGAGCTCTTTGCTGCTCTGGCTCTATTTAAGTTTGTATGCTTATAAGGGCAAGTCCTATGCTTAGTCTTTCCATACGTGCACTTGTTTAATTGCTTGTGACAGTTTTGTCTTGCTTCTGGAGTACCTCCAAACCAAGTACAACTGATGTGTCACTGACACTTTTCTTGCAAATAACTGCCCTCTTTTGCACTGAAAGCTGAAGCTTAAAAACCCTAAACTTAGCTTCTTAGAAACTTATGTTTTCAGAAGTCCTGCATAAATGTTTGGTAAATAAATGTTAAAGGAAGTGGAATATAAGGTAAGTGACATGACCTGTATGTCACTATTTATATATAAAAACAGTTATGTTGCAATTTTAGAATTTAAGAATGTTTAGACCACAGTGTCTCTAATACTTTCATTTTTTCCCAGAAATGTGTTCTGAAATAGAAATCAAGAGTTTATATAGTACAGTGCATTCATGAAAAGTTTAAGATAGTCACACACCTGAAAATTGAAAACTACTGTAAACTCTAAAAATTTTGAAACATAAAAACAACAGTGTTTTGCTGTTCATTTCTTACATTTTGTGTGTATGCTGTTCTCAGGCTCTGCACAATACAGTCTGAGAACATGGTCATGAAAACAGAGCACACCCAGACTTTGAGTCAGCTGACAGCCCAGAATGAAGCTCTCCGGAACAATTTCAGAGATCAGGTCAGAAACCTGCAAGAAGAGCACAGGAAGACAATAGAGACACTTCAGCAGCAACTGTCCAGAGTAGAAGCTCAGCTCTTCCAACTCAAGAGTGAACCAAGCACTAGAGGTAATTTTCAGTCGTAATACCAGGTTTTCTTGGGTTAGATTCAGACTCAGGTACACAAATTTCTATCTAAAACTCGCTTATAGTGAGTGGTTCTGTAATACATCAGAAACTTTTTCTGTAGAATTTGCAGCGTGCCATATCAATCCACTGATACCAAGTAAAGAACATGTCATTGTTGTTACTATCCCTTCAGAATCTTAAGACACTTAAATGCATCCAGAGGAGGGCAACAAAGCTGGTGAAAGGGCTGGGAAGCATGTCCTATGAGGAGTGGCTAAGGACTTTGGGCTTGTCTAGTTTGGAGAAAAGGTGGCTTAAGGGTGACCTTATTGCTCTCTTACACTTTCCTGAGGAGGGGAAGTGGAGAGGGAAGTGCTCATCTCTTCTCTCTGGTATCCAGTGGCAGGATGCATGGGAATGGCTCAAAGCTGCATCAGGAGAGGTTCAGGCTGGATATTAGGAAGTATTTCTTTACCAAGAGGGTGGTCAAACACCGGAACAGGTTTACTAGAGAGGTGGTTGATGCCCCAAG
This sequence comes from Gorsachius magnificus, assembly GCA_034008185.1. Taxonomy (NCBI): domain Eukaryota; kingdom Metazoa; phylum Chordata; class Aves; order Pelecaniformes; family Ardeidae; genus Gorsachius; species Gorsachius magnificus. Next base: position 68,636,858 of record CM067081.1, on the reverse strand, counting down.
CCCGTCAGTGTTTAGGAGGCATTGGACAATGCCCTTAACAACAGGCTTTAACTTCTGGTCAGCCCCAAAGTGGTCGAGCAGTTGGTCTAGATGATCGTTGTAGGTCCCTTCCAACAGGAACTATTCTGTTCTGTTCTGTAATCTGCATCGCTGTTATCTCTTCTGCAGTTCCTGCATTGTCAGACAGATGGAGGGAAATTACTTAGTGAATATTTGGTGCTCTTCCTATAAGTTTGTCTCAGATTTTGGAGTATACTGGACCTCTGCCTCCAGTATGAGGGGGGAAAAGCTAAAAAGAAGTGTATTGAAAGCTGTTTTAACAATGTTTGTTATTGGTATACTTGCCCCTTGATCCCTCTTCTAATTTAAGATTTTACTGTGTTTTAGCTCAAGTGCTATTTTTATATCTGTAAAGTTACTAATTAGGATGCAGTTGGACATTTGCCAAGCAGCAGTAACAGTTTAAGTCGTTAGTCTTTCCATATGTTACTGAAGCAGCAGGATAGTGCACACAGTGCAGGCCAGAACAATTTACACCTCCCGCAGGACTGGTTGGAAAAAAAAAAAAGCTAATTCTGTTTTGCATTAAAAACACTTTGACACTCTTGTCATAGCAACAACACATCTGCAGGGAGAGTTGCATGAAGGTTTCATAGCCACTGAAATACAAATTGCCAATCAAGTTTGGATTTAGAAACAGGCTTTGATTGGAATGGTCATTTGGAGGTGCAAGGCTGTATTTTCTATTATAGATGTTATGTGTGTATCTGGCTTTCTCCCTTTTTTTTCACCTTTCCTCCCCTGCTTTTTGAAGACTGTTTTACGTATTGCTCTCCAGTCTGAGACAGTCACACCTATGAAATAGCCCTACCAATTTTGTTCTGATGACAAACATCAGTGAGTATCTTTCAGGGCCAGCTGTTTCAAATCCAGCAACGAAGAACCTAAGAGAACGGCGAAACACTGACCTTCCTCTTCTCGATGTGCACACTGTAGCTAGGGAAGAGGGAGAAGGTATGGAAACAACAGACACGGAGTCTGTCTCTTCAGCCAGCACCTATGTACCATCCCTGGAACAACTTCTGAACTCCCCAGAATCAAAACTTGGTAGGTAGAACATGTGGCTTTTTGAAGCTTTACGTAAATTGCAGAAGTTTGTGCCCTCAAAATATCTGAGAACATTGTGTTTTCATGCTTTTAGGTGCAAGACACAGGTCTACTTAAGTGCCACTGAGTTTACACTATCCTGAATTTCTGTAGGAGTTTTGTCCTTGAGTAAGGAGTAACAATAAAACATTGCTACAGGTTTTAGTGATTTAAAGATGTCATAATTGTGACTTTCTAAAGGGAAAAGACTGCAAGTCAGTGAATAGTCACAGAACTTCTTGTGTTCTGGACTACTCTCTACTAGAGACAGTTAAGTGCTGATTTAACTCTTGTTAATGAAGGGATAAAATGTCTGTTCATCTTAATGTGGCTTATTAGAACAGGAATTTATTCATAGTTTTTTTCTAGGAAAATTAAAGCCAGCATGAAGAACAACGTTCTAAGAGTCCCCTAAAAAGTTGAAAAATATATGGTAGCATCTAATCATGTTTTAAAAGTCTACTGAATGCTTTGTGAACATCTCCATCTATGGGCAGTAAGCAAGGGGTAAATTAAAACCATGTATCTTGACGTACTTGGAAGGGGATTGGCAAATCAGTTCTAATATTCTTATATATACAAAAATAGATCAGAAAACAAGCATGCAGCAGCAATGATGCCTGTTAATTCTGCAGTCTGACTTTGCATGGATTTTGTTTCTTAAGAAACTGCATTAATCAGGTTCTAATGTTAAGTTAGTATAAAGTAGATGCAAGTGCTTTTTCCTTCTCTCAGTTTTCTTTTCCAATTAATTGCAGAACCATCTCAGTGGCAAACAGAACTCACCAAGGATGAACTGATTCAGAAACTAAACACAACAGCTAAGAGTGCTGATCACTTGAATGAATTACTTCGTGAATCAGAAGCAACCAATGCAATCCTAATGGAACAAATAAAGGTTAGCAGACATGCAGGAAATGTGGGGACAGATCTGATTTTTATGCTTTGTTTCTTAGACCAAATGTTTAACACCAACTATGTTTCAGAAAAATCTCAGTCTATAAAAATCTGGTGATGCAAAACTTAATTTTGAAAGAGCTTTTATTCCACAGGACTAATTAGTGCTTCCAGAATTGACTTCAGGTTTTGGGTTTTTCCCCCATAGAGGGGGAGGTAGAAGCTGATACAAAAAAACCCTCAAGTTTAATGTTTGATGGAGTGCCTTTACTGTTTTCACTTAAATAAAAGCAGTAAATTCAAGGGGAAGCATTGTCTGGTTTCTCTTCCTGTAACCCCTTTTAGCTGTCTTAAGTTAAAAGAAGATATGTGTTTAGAGATACATGTACTAATAGAGCTTGGTATGACTTGATGGTACTTCTCTGAGTTTTCTGAAAACATTTTTGAAGCTAGCGTATTCTCTAAACGTGCTAAGCTTTCTTTTATAAAACGTTTTTTAATGAATGATAAAATTATTAAATTTTTGATCCACATTGCTTATTTAACAGTTTAACTCTTTATCGCTGAATTTGAATGGTTAGTACTGTGTATCATTGCAACTACTGCACAGATTTTATCAAAAAAGGTTATTTTTGATCAATAAGAAGTTATTTCTGGACAACATTATCACGTGTTCAAGTTCCACTGGACTTTTTGTCCAGAATATTATTATTCTTGAAGCATGCTACATAATTCATTTTTTAGCTCTTCAAAAGACCTTTGTTCAATTGCTCATAATATGAAGCAAACAATATTGCCTATTTTTTTCCCCTCATCTGTAGCTTCTTAAGAATGAAATAAGAAGACTGGAAAGAAATCAAGAGAGAGAAAAGTCTGTGGCTAATCTAGAATACTTGAAGAATGTTCTATTGCAGTTCATATTTCTAAAATCAGGAAGTGAGAAAGAAAGGCTGCTCCCAGTAATAGACACCATGTTGCAGCTCAGCCCTGAAGAGAAGGGGAAGCTAGTTGCAATTGCCCAAGGTAGGTGGTGGTCAAGACATCACAAAAAAAGGAAAAGGGGAAACAAAGGCAACTGAAGTTCTGTGCTCTCTTTTATGTAGACCTTTGAGAAAAAACAAAGCTTAGCAGCATAATGCCAGTGAGCTAGCAATAAAACCATTTTGCTCTGGTGGGAAGTTACCATTCAGTTTTCAGAAAACAGAACAAATACCCCAAAATACAAATGAAAATAAGGTAAAATATAATTTTGTCTGAAACATACACATTTTAGGAAGATGATAGTAAGTTGTAAAGATTTAATGTGTTCATGTTTTGAGTAGAGTTAAAGATTTCTGTCAAAGTGACCTTAAAATAGAAGTTGCTATAAATTAATTACTTTCTTGGCAGATGTTCTAAAAAGGTAATTAAAGTGGTGCTCTCAAGGCAGTACTGCAGACCTAATATTAATTTCAATATGTTAACTTTAAAAATCTCTTCAAGAAAATATGCTTTTTGTTTAAGAAATAAAAGAACTAGGGAAGGAAAGTAAAAGAGTTAAGCCTTTGCAAGATATTAACGCAAGAGCTGACTGTATAATAATGTTCCGGCTCCACTTCAAATACTCTCTTCGAGCATTTGTCCCCTGAAAAACGCTTTTTAAGGTACTGTTTGTCACTTCTCAGTAACAACCTTCTTGTACTTCATTAGCAACTGACCTAGACTTTATTTTAAAATTAATATAAAGAGTAGGTACTCTGTGTGTGTGTGTGTGTATATATATATAAAAAAGCACTTAAAATTATGAACAAAATCACATGAATAAGGAAACTGGCAAAGTTCTGTGTTCCATGATAGGCTTTGCATTTGGAAAGATGAGTTATGAATTAAGTCCATAGTGTTTTGATCTTGTTCTGGCACTCTAATGAACACTGATTGGATTTTTCTGGAGAAAGGTGATAAATGGTGTCTTTAAAACATCCTTAAGTACCCAAAGTAAAGTAGTCGTGGTGATAAAACCCATGAACATATCTGTGGAAGCCCAAGAGTGATTATTAAATGTTACCTCCTGAACAAGTTTGCAAGGACAGCATTTGAAAAAGGACTGGGGAGGGATGGGAAACAAGGTCATGTAACCAAATGATGCAATATCTTACATAATAAACTTAGTTTAATATATGGGATTTTTTCCTCCTTCAGGTGAGGAAGAGAGTACATCACGGCCCTCCGGGTGGGCTTCGTACCTCCACAGCTGGTCGGGACTTCGATGAGACAGTGGAAACGCTGAATCTTTAAACACATTCCACAGCTGCAAAAAGAGAAATCTTAATGTAGAAGAACAATCTGTTGGTGTTGTAGCATTGAACTACAGGTTTTTATTTCTGTGTGTTATTTTCAGCTTTTTGGGCTCTTCTAAGAAAGAAGCCCTCGGTAGCTCTGAAAGACTGTCCTGTATTATGCTCTGACAGCAGTGAACTATTCCTCTTGTGTATGTTAAAGCTGATGATCAGAAGTATAATGAGAAGTGACAAATTAATTGCAAATTGCTTGGAAACAGAATTTGACAAACCTGTGATGGCTCTTTTGATATTGATTTAAAAACTTGATCTAATACAGTAACTGGAATAACTAGACTTAAAGCATTTTAAAGTGTTTACAGCTTCTTTCAGTATTTTTGTCAGCTTGCTAATCTATACGGTTAGTCTTACTCTCTGCATGTTGAAGAATTTAAAATTGAGTTATTTCCTCTCTGGTGAAGCTTACAAAATGTAAGATCATGAAGAAACAGAAATGGCATTTTCTGCTTTGACCTGACTAAATTTTTAGTCTTGGTTATATTTTCTTTGCAAAAGCTGGATTGAAAATATGAAGGCGGTGATCCACAAAATGTAGACAGTACCTCAAACTACATGAAATATAATGCTCGGCACATCTGGGGCATGGTACTGTAGTAGAGATTAATGGCATCTATGGAAGTCTGGGGACAGTACTCCAAGAATCAGAGGTTATAAGCGAGCTAGCTGAAGCTTTGGGAGAAAGGGCTTAAGCTATGGCTGTTTAACCTGAGGTTGGAAGTTTGTGTTCAAGACCAGGAAGAAATGTTTTGTTACTGTCATGATGTCTGTACTTAGGTGAAAAGACTACTCATGCTGACTTGGTCATACTGAAGACACTAAAGGAAGAATCTGAATCTGTAGGTCAGACTCCTGACAATAACTTCTGAGAGAAAAGGATGGAACTTTTGTCAATAGATGCATCTCTTAAATGTTCTAATGACTGAAGAGGTTATATTCTTCTCTCACTTCTCTGTGTTTGCACATGTGATTTGCACAAATCTTATGCACAGATGAGATAATCTCTGTTCCAGGTTATTCAACAGAATGTTTGGGGTTTGTTTCCAAGAAAAATACATCTCTGCCGTAGAATTACTTTTTCTATTCTCAACACATCACCTTGTTTTAGCTTCAGTCTTTTTTCCCATTTTAGTTCATGCTGCCTTTCACCATCTTAATTTATTTGTAAGTTATTAAAATGCGTACACATGTTTTTAAACCCCGCTTACCTTCCAACAGTGGTCTTTCCATCTTTTTCACTCATCTTTTCATGCTCTCTGTGCTGTTCTACATTTTCTTTTTTTTAAACCTAGAAATTATTCCCTGGTATACATGGCAATATGAAACAGTATTCTTCCTTTCCTCTCTCTCTCTTTAGTTGAAGGCTCTGAGAAAATGATGCTCATTCCTTTATCACTACCTTATTTGGGACTGAGAGTAATCTGGACATAAGAACAGCAGAAGGGCAGCACATGTTGAGAATAAACTGTTTAGTAACTGTGCTTTTTGTTTAGTTTTTTCTTTCTTGTATATATTTCATTACACAGTCAACAAAGCCAACAGGCTTTATTTAGACACTTTAATTCCTTTCCACAGTCTTAAGCACCTTCCCCCCACCCCCTCCGATACGTGTTCGAACCAGAATCTTATGGTTTGTGCTACCAGTGAAAACATTCTCTGTGGACTTTCAGATCACAGAACTGATAAATGGTAGTCTGGGGATGAGTCTTTTAGGCATCTGTAGCTTGGAAATGTAGACAGCAAACATGAGGCTATGTTTAGAGTTTTGAAACAATTACAGTATCTTCAACGTTCACTATTTGCTCCAGATCTCGGGTATTGAGTTCTAACTCTTTATTCACAGCTGGGTTTGGTTAGTGTCACTCAAAAGAATGCCAAAACGGAGTGACAGGAGAGATGTGAAATATGCATAAAAATAAGTGCAAGTCATTCTCCTGCTGTGATTTTAAACAATGGAAGCACATGAGTGGAAGAGCGCGACTTTGTCTTACTTATTCAAACTCAGTTTGCAGCTGACCTGATTTAGTCTCTTCCGCACGATGTCTGCTCAGCAATCTCTAAGGAGCTGTGACAAGTTCCTTTTAAAATGCACGTATTTCAGAACTGTAGTTTATTTAACATTGTAGGCTGTGAATAAATGTATGCAAATAACAGACATCCCTGGCTGTATGAAATACCAGTTGCTTATTGACTTCTTTCAGGTCTGAGTTGCATGCTCACTGTTTTCAGTAAAACTCAAGTATTGTACTTATGAATGTGGACACTTCTTGCATTACAATATATATTTTTTTTTATGATGGAATATTAAGATCTCAATTAATGTAAAGATATTTTAATAACTGCTACTAAACTCTGTTCTGTTGCTAAGACTGCCAGAACTTACCTTTGTGGCAATAAACTGTCTGTAAGCAAATATATCAAAATTTAATATACACTTGCAGTAAATGGCATAGAAGAATGTGGACTGAAAGCAGGATTATTTTGCATAGAAAACTTTTTATATGTCATATATTTGCATTTGTAATGTACAGCATTGTAGCTGTGATTTGCTTTCAAAAAGCAATTTAAAATTGTAACTAGTATTGCTGCTTCTTGATATACTGTGGTGCTCTTTTTTGAAAGAGTGCTGTGCTGACTATGCTTTCTGGTTCTTTCGTTTGTTTTCTTCACAGTGCCATATTTTGTTAGGACATTTCCCAGAAAATGTTACCCCTGCGCAAAGAGTTTACAAGCTTAGGACCAAATTTTCCTCTTCTATCAGCCTGCTTTCAGCTGAAGCTTAATGAGAGCATAATTTAAAAAAAAAAAAAAAAAAACAAAAACACAACTCTACTGTCACTATGCAGAGTATATGTTAATTAAAAACCAAAAATGGGAGTGATTCTGAGTTCACAGGCCTGTGTGTGCACTGTAGCTGCACTTTTTAAGTACCTGTACTGGCTGTACTGGAAACAAGTCACGTGCCATCCGTGTTCCCTTTGCCCAGCAGGGAGACCCATCTGTGCAAGGGAAATCTGCTCCATTTGAACGGCAGGAAGACCAAAGCTTGTCAGGCTGCAGTGTAGACGTGGCCAGCTGGATCTGGGGTTCAGGATGGCCAAAGAGAACCCGCATTAGAAGTGATCCATGGGAGAGTAGAGTTGCTTTTTTTCCTTTGTGACCCTCCTTCCCCAAAGCATAACTGAGAGAATACAGGGCTAGATGACCTTCTGAATTTAAATTTTCCTTTGGCTCTTGCTCTCTGTCCTTTTGCTTTGATAACAGATGATACATCCTGGAATTGTGGAGGAATATATAAAAACTCTCCTTATTTTGTAGTAACTGGCTTTGAAGGCAGCTTAACCACCTATGCTTCATTTGGCTTATGCCTTGGCTTCACCCAGTGAATGCTTCCTCAGCTACCTGATAGTTCTGTTATTATTGGTACTGTGAAAATATCTCCCTTAGGAGCCTTGCAAATAGCAGTTACCACCCACAAGCTGAGAAACCAAATGTGTGAAGAGGTAAAAATATATTTGTTGTAGTAATTTCAGAATTGCTAGTTGGAATAGAGAAGTGTGTTGGTTGGAAATATGTCTTTGATGGCCTTTTTGTGTGGCCCTCGCTTCAATAAAATTCACCTTTACCCAACAGAGTGCCTTTCTTTTTCCCTGAACGCCTGTTCTTACCTGGTGAAAATGCTACTCGGGTGCCAGGTAGAAAACAAGGGGATGTTTACTGTAGTATACAGAGACGATTTTATGGATGTGGTATAGTAGCCACAGTCTTTACTTTGGAACACCGTAACAGCGGTGGATTCTTCTGGATGAATGGAAAAGAAATTGGCTTATGTTGTTCTTAGGAAAAAAAAAAATAAATAATCAAGCTTTCAAAAAAAAAGGCTTGTTTAAATTACTCCAAATGTGTTACTAGATGGTCACCGCAAATCTGACATGAAGAAGAGGAAGGCTGCAGAAGGTATTAATGTGCTTGTTAGAAGGATTGCACTTTGTGTCTTTATTTCAAGTATAAAATAAACATAAATCAGCACTCCTTCCGAGTAGTGCTCAATTTTGAAGTGGGTAGAACTACCTCTTCCCAAATTCCTTGTGCTAATTGCTCTGTATCTGCACAGCTGTAACATTGCAAAAATTGGACGCTCCATGGATAAAGAGGAGGTTGGTTGGTTTGACTGGTTTAAGTGAGAGCTCGGTGTGTGTACCTTCTTGCCATCCATTTTTTTTGTTAGGTTGTGCTTGTTATACAAATACTTGGTCAGAGGAGGGGTCGTAAGGTGCAAAAAGAAGTCGACATAACAAATGGATTTAAAACAGTGAAAAAAAGAAAGGGAAATAATAATCTGACTACTTTTCAAACTGAATTTGATCTAAAATTTATGATATTGTCTTGCAAGGATGAGAAGGTGCGTCTTAGGTTCAAGAGCTTCCTTCCTGTCCCGCATTCCTCTGGCCCATCCCAAGGACCAAGGCTGGACTGAGGAATGAAGGCCGAGGACAGTAAAACAAAGTGGAAAAATGCACATCAGTTACTGCTCCAACAATTCAATCCACTTTGGTATTAGCAAATTATTTGTTCTGTTCGCTGTCAGTTGAATGCTTGTAGGCTTCTTAAGAAGCCAAGGTAAAGGTAATCAGGGTGAAAACCAATGTGCTGTTTTGGGCATGGGCACACTCCTAGTCCTCTTATAATGGCCCCCGAAAGTGTTTGAAATTTATAGCTATTGGCTAGCAGCTGTGTATGAGTATAGGATTTAAGGGGGGTTTTTATTGTTTCATCTGAAAGCTTAATTGCTTGAAAATCGAAGCTTGCTCTGAGAACACTCAGAGCATTTCCGGAGTGGAGGTACGTGTTGGTTCTTGGCTCTCTTGTTCCGCAGGGCTGCAAAGGGCATCTTGGAAGCTCAAACCATGGAAACCATTACAGAACTCCAGAAAAAGGCTTTTACCCAAGTACGGTTTTACTGTCCTTATTCCCCTGTGTGGAGTTGAGTTGCTGGTGCTCAGCATTACTTTTGCCAAGGGAGAAGGCCAATGGTATCATTTTGGCTTTTGGCATCCAGATATTTATACAGGCTAGTTAACGTTCCTCTCGCAAGTAGTCACACGGCTTACTGAAACCTGCAGCTGCAGATGAAGCTGCCAACCTTTGCAGGGGGAGAGGTGGGTGGTCGCTCCACCCCAGGGGCAGAGGGCTCCAGCCTTTGGAACCAGAGTGGAGAGAGAAGCAGCTGGAGGGAATAAAAACTTAAAAGAGCTCCCATTGTTGGTGCGGTGGCTCTCTGTCCCTGCCCCAGCTAGCCCTGCTCTCGGCAACTGGTTAAACCGGTCGTTTGCCGAGCAGCGGGGGATAGCGGGGGTATCACACTTCTCCTGCAGGAGGAGGATTTTCAGAAAACGCAGAAATTCCAATGATGGGTTTTGTACCATTCTGTGAAGGATGGGAATTGCAGTGATGAAAAGCTTAAAATAGACAAACGACAGACTTCAATTACTTCAGGGTGGGACTTGTTCCCCCTCCTGCCCTCCAGGTATCCCCAGGTATTCGACTGACTTCTGTGCTGCTTGACTCCTGAGCTGCGTTTCCTCTCTTTGGAGGACCTCTGAACACAGGCATTAGCAAACCCATCCAAATAACCATACAAAATAATAAACAGGTAATTACAACTAGTTGCATCAAGTTATTGTCATCAAGCATTGACTTTTGTCTTTTTTTTTTTTAACCGACGGTGATAGCGCTGATCTTGCAACGGGGTGGGACGCTTGCGCTAAAATATGGTCCGTATGCAGTAGGGAAGGATGGGTTTGCTGGCAGGATTTGCCATCAGGTTTGTTCCCTACCTTCTGCAGTTGAACAGCGATGACTTTGAAAAGCTACTTCTGATGGGTGGGTTAGGAATTTGGGGTGGCTGAGGGGGTGGTTTATTTTTTATGATAGGTGGAGCATAATGAGAATAGCCTGATAAACAGAAAGGAGGAATGAGTTCTAAATTAACTCCTTCTATAGCTTTATCTATGGATGCAGACTAAGCTGTCAGTCTGGAATAGATGCCCTGAACTTATTTTTTAAAGCACCACCAAAAATAAACATTGCCATGGACACATTTCCATAATCTTCTGTAATATGCAAGTGGCGTACAAGCTGAAATAAAAATGTGAGAATAATACCACGATCGCCAAAAGTCTTTAAGTTACTTTTTAAAGGACCTGTTTTATGGTGCTGCCCTAAGCATTTTCTTTAGCCATTAGTGTGTCCATGCAACCACTGACCTTGTCATGAAGCAGATGTTTATGCTGCTAAATATGGAATTTTAACGATCAATTTTGCAGCGTTTTGAGACTGATCTATAAAAGTTATATCCCTGTTCTTGAACTATCTCCTTCCATCTTCCCGGAAAAGGTGAAGCCAAATATACCAGGCATGGCTAAAATGCAGGAAGCAGAAATTTGACTGTGCTTTTATAAGGACGTCAGAACGCTGACTACAATAGGCCTGTTCGTACCCTGCGTAAAAGATGTAAAATTTTTAAAAAGACCAAACAGCGGTCAAAACTTAGTTCTACAACTGAGTTGTTAAGTTGTTAATGCCAAGCAAGAATGTGAAACCTAAATAATTTGCTACTTGTGAGTTCATTAACAGTTTTGCTAGAAATGTTTTGCTGGACACCCTGTGTTCAAAAGTCATTCCTACTTAGATGGTCAAAGTTTCCTTTGCTGTTGCTTTACCCGCATCGCTTTGAAGGAATGACATGAAGAACACTGACACCGCTTACAGTTGAAATCCATCGGTTACATTAAGGTAAACAACCACGGGGCTGCTGTGTTAACAGGCGCTCCGAGTCAATAACAACGGGAGGAAGAAGATACCACCTGCGGTTGCGTGAAGCTCTGGGAGAAAGCAAAAGCTAGAGCAAACCCCCCAGCTGGAAGTTACTTATTCAAGTCTCTTCGTATCACTATGGCAAAATTGTAAAACATTTTTACTGGAAATGAAAAAAACTTGGTGTAAAGATGCCAATATTTGTGATCAGAGACAGGCAGTCAAATTCTTTCACCAGGCAGCCTTCTCCTTGCTTGCCCATCTCCCCAATAATCCGTCCTTTCCACTTCTTCCCTGGGCCTACAACAGTGGCCTTGTTTGGTGTCAGCAAAGCCGATGATGAGTATGGCTCTGACGAGGTGCAGGTTCCGTGCTGTCGCTGTTCCCACTGCCAGCCATGGTACTGTACGTTGGGATTCCAACAGTGATGGAAGACTTAAAGTGCTCTGGAAACAGAACATCAAAAGCGTATGTCCACTTAAAAACTGCTTTTCACTCTAGTCTAGCAGGGAGAGATGGGGGGGGGGAGGAAGAGACATTAATTTTGTGATTAATATGCTGGTCTGGAGACATGGAGTCCAAAGTCCCTGCTTTGTCACATGCTTCCTTTGCGAATTTAATTTCAATTTCTCTGTCTCCGTTTCCTCACTCGTCTGCTGGGGATAATGGCACTTCTCCTCCTGATGCCAAGTACATTAGCAGTAGAATGTCTAACTTTGTGATGGGAGAGCAGAAATAAGCAGGCAGATTGCTGTATTTTCAAAAAACTGCATCGTAAGAAAATGGCCGTGGCCTTTCCTTATACTCGACTGGACGGAGTGACTTTTCTTTCTTCTGAATTTGCGGTGTGTGCTTGTGAATCCTATTAAATTATTTGCCTAAGCGTTCTGGACTGCGTTTTACAAGTTAATTAGAATGCCTGCATGCTCTAATGCTACGTGATGGAGAATCAATAACAATTAAGAATTGTTATTTCTGTCGTACAGCAAGACACAAGAAAAAATTTAAATCGGACCCCAAGGCCAAGGCACACACTTGCTGCAAAGCGCAGAGAGCCTAGGGAGGCCATCTGTGAAACTGAATTCCTGGCTTTTCTTGGTGCGGCGCTTGCAAAAGCTGCTTGCACTTAGCGTTTGGCATAGGCACATGGTTGGGGGGGGCTACCCCGCTCTCTGTGAATGCCTTCGCTACTTTGAGATGATATTGCTAGCTAGGCCCTAGGGATGGCATCTTTAAAAGCACTGGAAAACTGCACATGGTGCAATTCACTTGCCATTAAACCTATCAGCGTGCTCTGTGAAGGAAGGGCTGTAACGGCTGTGCTCGCTGGCAGGCCCTGCCTGTTAATTATTTCCAGAGTTTACTGTTTCGGAGTTTGCTGCCCTGGTAGGCGTGCGTCTGCCCAGCCACCTCCCCCTCTTTCAGGCTGTGCTGGTCAGAGGCGCTGCTCCTAGGCTGGGCTCAGCAGCCAGGAGCAACTGTCTCGTGCAGCAGCCCAGGAGGATGGGCAACCGGAGAGACCCCAGAACCCTTGCCGACAAACTGAGGTTAATTAAAGACATTCATGAAGTTGCCTACAAGTAATGGCAGGCTGCCCAAAGCTGATTAGAAAAAAACAAAAGGGTACTGTTACCTTCAGCTGGCACAGAATGAGTACGTACTTATTTAGATGATATAAGGAAGCTCTGCTGCCAGACTCATTAAAATGAGTGGGTGTTTTGGGTTTTTTCTGGGGGGGGGCTGTTTTGTTTTTTGTCATTTTTTAACAGAATCACAGGCTGGCTGAGGTTGGCAGGCATCTCTGGAAGTCATCTTCTCCAACCTCCCTGCTCAAGCAGGGCCAGCTTGAGCCTGTTGTGCAGCCATGTCCAGACGGCTTTTCAGTATCTCCACGGCTGGAGACTCCAGAACCCCCCTGGGCAACCTGTGCCAGTGCTGGGTCACCCTCGAGCGTTTCCTGATGTTCAGAAGGGACCTCCTGTGTTTCAGCTTGTGCCCACTGCCTCTGGTTCGGTCACTGGGCACCACTGAGCAGAGCCTGGCTCCATCCCCTTTGTACCCTCCCTTTACAGGTACTTATATTTAGGGGTAAGATCCCCCTGAGCCTTCTGTTCTCCAGGCTGAAGAGTCCCAGCTCTCTCAGCCTCTCCTCAGTAGCAGAGATGCTCCAGTCCCTTCATCATCTCCATGGCCCTTCATTGGACAATCTCCAGTATGTCCATGTCTCTCCTCTACTGGGGAGCCCAGCATTGGACCCAGCCCTCCAGGTGTGGCCTCACCAGTGCTGCGCAGAGGGGAAGAATCACCTCCCCCTCTTCTGGCATACCATCCCTTACCTTTTCCAGCCATATACCTTATTTCCCCCTTTGTACAGAAATATATTCCCAGTGATGCTAAAATTTTGCTTTGTATGGACTCCTAAACTTGGCAAGCAAAACCAAACCGTGCCAAGCAGCAAAAAAACAAACAAACAAACAGAAAAGCCGACAGCCTGGTGTCTCTGTGTTTTTACAGTTGTAGCTCTGTCCAGAAGCACGCTTGGGACGTATCAATCAAATATCTATTGTGATTTACATTCCTGAGAGTTTACATTCTTTTTTCTGGTCCTACTGGATACCGAATCAGATCCACTCCATGTACTTGTAGTTTGAATTACTTTCTGTTGGGTACCTGCTTGTACCTGCCTACGCTGATTTTCACTGGCTTAACATATTCCCTGAATGTGTTGTCGTCTCGGAGCCATACGGAGGCTTCCTTAATCCTGGCAGTCGAATATTTGCACTGCTCATTTCACCACGCCGCTTCCTTGTTCTGTTATTAAGAATGGCAATGGGCGGTGACACAGATGGCTTAATAATCCTGCGTTTTCTATAATGCTCTTTTCATCCATCCCTAAGTGGCTGAAACTTGCATGGGTTGGAACGAGATTGCAGGGCCTCTGCCCTCAGGTTTGGCACCTCTGGCGTTGAAGGTTACTTATTTGTATTTACTTTCTGGGAAAAAAAAAAAAAAAAGAAAAAAAAAAAGGTAGCCGGACGCCAGCAAGGCGCTGGCCTTTTTCCCAGGCGCTTCCTCGCTAGTAGTGTTTATTTTTGCAATATGGTGATGAAAAATGGCAACTTGCTCCGGTAAATACCTAAACGTGAGCTTGGCGCCTGGCGGCGAGGCGAGAGCTCTCTCGCCACCGCAGGCAAGAAGCGGTAGGAACGCCTGGGATCGTTTCGACGGCAGTCTTCTGCTCTGGCCAACACCGAACACGCCACCGCGGCAGGCTCTCCGGCGGCTGCTCAGGAACTCTGCCGCTCCCCCAGCCGCCTGCGCTCCCCCGCGGGCGGGCAGAAGACGCCGCAACCCGGTTCCTTCGACTGGCGCCGATGCCGCCTCCCCCGGGCCCGCTGGGAAGCAGCGGGGGGGCGGCAGCAGGGAGGGAGTGTTCCCGCGCTGCCCGCGCTGCCCGGGGCGGGGCCTGCCGGCGGCTGGCGGCGCGGGCGGAGCGCGCCCCCCGGCGGCGACGGCGGCGGCGGGCGGGCGGGTGCCGCGGTGCGGCCGCCCAGCGCCATTACGGGCGCCCGGCGTGGCTCCTCCCGGCGGCGGCGGGCGCTCGGCGGGAGCGGCGGGCAGCGGCGGGATGCTGGGGGTGAGGTAGGGGAGGCGCGGGGGCCGCCCGCCCCGTCCCGTCCCGTCCCGTCCCGCCTCCCGCGGCGGGCGGCTGCCGAGGGCGGCGCTTTGTCTCGGCGCGGCGCGACCGGGCCGCTGTCACCGGCCGCTGCCCTCTTGCTTGAACAGCTGCCCCCCCCCCCCCCCCCCCCCCCCCGGCCGCCCCGGTGCCCCGTGGCAGGCGCCTGCCCCCGCTGCGCCGGCCGGGCCGCTCCGTGCGGGGCGGAGGGCGGCGGCGCCCCCGAGCTGCGGCGGGGTCCGGCGGGCGGGAGGCGCGCTGGGACGGTCCCTCGGGCGGGCCGGCGGCGGGGATGGGGGTCCCGCCGAGGAGGGTGGCGGTTTGCAGCCGTGCAGCGGTGCCTCCTCCTCGCCCCCGGGAAGTTTCCCCGTCGCGCGGGGGAGCTTTCCCCTTCCCTCCGGCAGCACCGGCGGCGTGGGAGCCGCGGACGGCAGCGGTGGGCGCGGCAGATGCCCCGTTCCCTCCCGTGGCACCCCTTCGGGGCTGCGGGGACGCGAGGAGCGGTGGGGTGGCTGGTGTGTCCTTGTTGCAGCAAGCTGGGCGGGAGCCACAAAGCCGGAACGCAGCGCGCATCGAAGGGAGCGTGAGCGTGGTTTGATGCCCCTTGCATTCAAAGGCATTAAGATTTCCTGAGGGAGCTTACTGCTTCAGAAGCGTGGTGCTGAATAACCTCGGGTGTCCGGGTGGTGAGATTCGTGCAGTTTTACGCGTATCCCACAATGTTACGGAGTAGCCCTCGCTTAGGGAAAGGGTAGCGGGGATGGGTAACGGAAAGCAAGGGCTGTTCTGCTGAGCGCGCGGCGTTTCACAGCCTTGCCCGTTGTAGCCGATTCTTGGGAAGAAGTGTCCCCAGTTAAAGGCTTGGCAAGCGTTGTGCTGGTATGTCGAAACCTGGGGTTTGCTGGGAAGGGAGAAGGGCGATTTTGTACCCAGTGCCCTGGCTGGGGCTGCAGGTTCAGGACGGCTGCTGGCGCGCGCAGACTTTAGCCTGGCTAAAGCCCGCCCTATCTTTCCCACGCCTGATTTCTACCGTGAATTCCTCCAGCTCTGCACCACGCCTTTGGAGAAAAGCTGGGGCAGCAGCAGCAGGAAAGTCAAGCCGAGCTGGGGCTACCGCGGTGGCACCCTGTGCCGGCGTGTGGCGGGGTGGGCTTCTGAGCCAGCTCTGCTCCCGGCCGCAGCGCCCCGATACCCCCGGGGCAAGGGACGGGAGGCGGCAGGCGCCCGGCCTTGACCAGCTTTAGCTCTAGGTGCTGTGCAGCCACGTGCTGAGGAAAAGCAGGTAACACGGTTCGGATGTCTGTGTGTAACTTTTTTCTTCGGTTGCTCCAAAAGCCGCTTGCTTTCCTAGCTGGTGATGACGGGTGCTTCCAGGCCAGGCTTCTTTCTGCATTCCCAAAAGTGGCTGAGTTGTCAGTATTTGTGCTGCCCAGCGTCAGTCTCCTGCGACGGCAAGGATCTGCGCGTTGTTCAGCCCCGCACAGGTGCTTCAGCTCCGGAGTGGGGCCTGCCTCTCCGAGTAAATAGAGCAATTACATATTTGGCATATGTTCTGCTGAAGTTGTCAGGGAGTGGGCCAGCTCCCCTGCTGGTACACGCTTCCCAGGATATGAACTAGGCTACACCCCTGGCACAGCGAGAAATTTGGGGACGAAGTCAGGCTAGAGCCTACACTTGCAGAAACTTGCTGAGATGAAGTAGGCAGAGCGCTCCGCTGGGAGCCCACCTCACTCAGAGCTGGCTGGGAGGGAGCTTCTTCAGCACAAAACGCATGCAGTGCATCCTGCAGCGGGCAAGCGGGTGGCCAGCGTGGGCAAGTGGGTGGCCAGCACGGGCAAGCGGGTGGCCAGCATGTCCAGGGAAGCGGCGGAGGCTGAGCGCCCATCCCGGGGTATGGCCGGTGGCTCGAGCATCCGCCCCTGGCAGCGGGGACCAGCCCTGCCACCTCCCAGCCGAGCAAATCCTCCACGGAGTCAACCCAGCGTCCCGTCGCTGCTGACGTGCTGCGAATACGAGCTGCTCGCCCAGCAGCGGCTGGACGTGGGGCCCCTTGCCTAAATTGGCTGGTCCCCCTCTATGCCTCTCTTCTGCCCATTTTGTGGGGTGAATCGTCGTCGTATTGAGGACAAGGGGGCTGTGCTTGTGCTGTGGTGAAGGAGGTGTAGGTGCCGTGCAGTTGATTCTTGCAGAAGCGGGGCTCGAGGGAGCTGCTGCTCCCAGGCAGGGCGGCACGGCGGGGAGAGGCTGCGGGAATCAGCTCCTTTGGGGAAGCCGGTTGCAGGGCTTCTGGCCGAGGGGGTTTTCTTCAGGTGATTCCAGTCTGCTGAGGTCAAAATAAATCGAAAGGGCAAGGTTTGTGTAAGATAATTTCCATTTGGTAAAATGCCAGGGGAGGACTTTGAAAATCGGTGCGTTTTCTTGGTTTGATTCTTGGCGGGAGGGGGACGGGACACAAATATAAAAAATGCAAATGCTTCATTCAAACCTGCTTTTTAACAAAATATAAGGTGGTCTCAAAAGCTTCTGCAGGCTAAAGCTCCTAAAGGATTTTGGATCTTGACTTTTTGCTCTGATTTAGTGAGTTAAAATAATAAAAGTTTTGGGGAAGAAAACAAAAAAGGTAAGAATGGCTTGAGGTCTCTCTCCAGATTTGGTACATGGAAGAGGAGCAGACATCTGGTCAGCAGGTACGCGCATGGAATTCGTTACTGTCCTCTGAAATACTCTTTTTATTTCCCGCCCCCCCCCTCCACTTCATGGAGGCTTTTTGAACTTCAGTTGCTGCCGTGGCTTTTGTTTTCCAATGAAAGGAACTTGCAGGCAGGTGCTGTAACCTGAACACCCTGTTACCCCATCATCATCCCGCTCCCAGTCGGTCTGGGAGATCAGACTCTGCCCTGGAGGAGAGGGGTTTGGGCAGGGAGGGATGTGTGGTTCCCCTGGTAGCTGGGATGATGCTGGGGAGCAGTTTGGGTTGAGAGTGTGTGAGTCGGGTTTGTTGGGTTTTTTTTAGGGGGGCAGAGGGGATCGCAGGCTGGGTTTTGTGGGCAGCTTTTCCAGCTGGTTGCGCTGAGCTCTTCTTGATATGTTATTGTTGGAATAAGTTTCTTATACAGAGGAAAAACTTAGCTTGCAGTTCAGAACCATTATTATCTTCAGCTTTTGTAGCTTCCTAGCGCAGTTTTTCTTTGTAGCAATAAATATGGGGCAGCATGCAGTAAAATACTGAAAAAAGCAAGCTCCTCTTTATTCAAAGCATAACTACATGTGAAACACTAGCATAGAGTCATTGGATTTACAGCTCTTTGTCCACTGCAGACTGTGAAGCTCAAAACTGGGCACTTAGCCTTACTGGCTTTGATAGGGGACTCCATAAATAAGAAGGTAAATGTGACGCTGCAGTTAAATCTCTGTTCTAACCCACAGGTCTTTTTCTTAGAACTGGCTCCATGCAGTTACCGCAGGGGAACCATTAATGGCCCATGATATATGGAGGATGGTTTGCATAGTTAACAAATTCTTTTTCAAGTCGCAATAAAATATTTATTACTGAAGCACTTAAGGCAAGCTTTTGAGCTCCTGCAATTGTGGCTTCATGCTAAAAGTGTTAGGTTAGACATCCTGATTCATCTGTGTTTTACTCGCTTCCAAAGCCCGGTTTAAAGGTTTTTCGCTCTGTAGCATAATGCAGTCTCCTACTGCTTTTCAATATAGGGACGCTTTAACTGTTAGCTGTGCTAAAAGCAGCTTGACAGTTTGTGGGGAATCATTTTCTGTGATGGCGGGTGCTGATGACAAGGAAAGTCAAACTGACAGTCAGGTTTTGATAGCCAAAACCTTCCCTTGTATGAGCCGTCCGTAGCATAAATCAAGCAGCCGCGTATGTGGTCTGCTGCCCGTGTTGTTTCAGTGATGTGTTACGGTGCCCGTCACCCTTACAGCTTGCGCAGAAAGGCCGGTGCTGAGGCAGAAGTGGTGGAAGGGAAGGATGGGAAGGTCCTAATTCAATCTGACAAACAGAGAAAACATAGCAGGGGACGGTGCCCTGGGGTTAATACCGTCCTTCAAATGAGGACACTCCTTTGCAATTACTTCAAGCATTTCCCATCCTGAGGTGTCTAAATCTTTATGAAAATGCATACGTATGGGTTTTTTCAAGCAGATAGAAGGAAAAAAAAAAAAAAGTCAAGATACTGCAATTTCCTTGGCTGGTTTTGTGTACCTCGATGACCGTTCATGTGAAACAGTCTGATGAATTTGTCTCAGGGCATGGAGACCATCAGTGAGGTCCAGGGGGCAGGAGCTGCTGGTGTGCCCAGTGACAAACTATTCATGGGCAAGGTGAACCTCTTCTCTGCAGCATGAAAGCATGTTCCTGTGCAAAAATGGCATGGCCTGCAGCATCCTAGGATGCGTGAAAAGTGTCACAACAAGGCCAGCACCCGGGATGAGGCGTTATGCTCTGTGTTTTTCATGTTAATTGCTTTTCCTTGTATTTTCAATTGGAAGTCCTTGAATTCCATCTCTGATCATCCTTTTTTTTCATCACTTTTTAGCTCATTAAAAAAAACCCAAACCACCAGCCACTTCACAGAATTTGATAAGGAGGTGAATCCTAAGTCACCTGGTGCATTTTGAGTTGTTTCAGTCACTGCTTGCATTAAATAGTTTGAAGAACTGAGAACACACTGGTGGATGGGCTTTCGATTGAGTAAAACCTAAACTGGTGGGAACAGTAGAGGTAAAACCTTGGGGCTTGTTGCTCACGTTGTGGATGGGGAGTCAGCGTGGATAATCTGAGAAACTGAGGCAATGTAATGATTTGATGAACGTTTCCTGGGTGGCCTGAGCAAGTACAGAGAAGCTGCTGCGCTCAGAGTTATAAGGGTTTTCTGTATTAATGCATTGTTTTAGCGTAGTTGGAGGGACTGGGAAAGACCACAGCAAAGCAACGCAGTAATGCCAGCAAATATTTGGGAGGCGGCAACATGGCAGAGTGGCTCCTGTCCAGACCCCACGCTGACGTGCAACAGCTGTGGGATTGATGTGGGGAGAGAAAACCGCACAGAGAAATAGTTTCAAATCCACTCTGGGTGGGGGAAAAAGGGGCCTCGATGCTTTGCAAGGGCTCTTTGCGGGGGCTTGGCCATCCCTGCTGGGGCTGGGTGCTGCCCGGTGGGGGAGAGGGACCGGCTGCCAGCCTCTTGCCTTTGGAGCCACAGCATCCCCGACTCCTCCTTCAGTGTGTCTCCTGGCGCGCTCCACCTCCGATTTGGGAATGAAAAATACAGCTTGGCAAGCGGGGCGGCACGGGCTGCCAGCCGGCGCTGCCGGGGGAAGGCGGCCCCGGTGGATTCAGGGCTGAATCAGCACGGCAGCCTGCGCCTTGCAAAACCCTCTGGTTCTGGTGAATCCTCTGTCGCGAGGAAACACTTGCAAATAGGCACGTATTTCGGTTTGTAGCTTTGCAGATGAACATCGTGAGCTTCTGAACTGCGTTGGCAGCAGGCCGGGCTCATGTTTTGTGGCAGAGAGGCCAATATTTGTGCTGGAGTAAGAAATCTGTTTTTGCCAGGGTCTGCTGGTAGGTGGACTGAGATTCACTCGGCAGCGGTCGTCTCCCAGACCCAGCTCTGGCCAGTGTCACGAAGCAGGACAGACCGTCTCTGGGCTGTGCCAGGGCAGCTGCTCTGCCCGCAGGCAGCGATTACAGAGACATTTTAATTAAGCGTGCGGTTGTGCTGCTGCTGACCGGGGTGACCCGCACGCTCCCGTCCCCCAACGTCTCTCGTGCCAGTGCTGGGGAACCGAGCCAGCTGAAAACCCATGGTGAGAGAGATTGATTGGTAGATACACGGATTTACAACTGAGTTTATCTCGATCTGGATCGATTCCTTGATCTTGAGAGTGGCAGTGATGTCAGGTGGGGAAGGGATGTGGGAAAGGTGGAAATACCCATTTTGGCAGAAGCACGGATTTGTGCCTGGGTCGTGTAGCTGTGGCCCGGAGAGTGGTGTTAAAGGTGGGGTCCGGTGAGGAGGTGCTAGGGATCTAAAGGAGGGAGCGGTGTTTGGTGGTGGTCTGGATTTGGGGCTGGGGACTGTCTGTGGCCGTCCCGGGCAGGGTGTCAGGCAGGGGCATGTTCGTGCTCCGTTGCACTGGAAGGGGGATCACCTGCCTGTGCTTGCTGCTGTTAAAAGCACATTTGAACACATTCTTTCTGCAGCTCATTGTCACGTTCCTACCACCTCGCCTGAAGGGAAACCACCTCGGTGGTGGTTGTTTTGTCACGGTTGTCACAAAGGTGGTTTGCAGAAATTCACCTTCAGGGGTTCTGGAGGAAGGAGATCCCATGTACCCCCATCCCCATGACGTGTAGGCACAGAGAACAGCGACACATCAATGCCTGTTTAAATCTACCTAACATCTGTTGACGTGACTTTGTGATCTGACGGTGCCCAGGGGCTTGCTTCGCCCATTGCTTTCGGGTCCTAGAGGAACTGGATGCTGTTTATACCCGCTTCGACTGTCGAGAAAAAAAATGATGGAGCAAGAGCTGTGCCCGTGAGGTCTCACCGGCGAAGTCCTGCTGTACAGAGCCACGACTGTGGGCCAGCCATGGCACACGTGGCCACTTGCTTGTTTTTTTCTCGAGCACTGTATGGGGAGACAAGGCAAGCTGCGGTGGGAAAGGGGGGCTGGTGGGAGCTGTTGGTGAGCTTCGCCAGGGCACGAAGGAGAATGTCGGGAACCTCTCAAGGGTGGCATTTCTGTAGTACTTTTCAAACATCCCAGAAAACAGAAGGTTTTTTTCCTTTTGTAACTAAATGCGGTTGCAAGAGAGAGGCAATATTCTGACTGTATGAGAAAGGAATCGAGGCAGATCATTTTATAGCTGCTGCTGTTAAGAAAAAGCTGATTTCCGAAATCTTTGTTCCTTCATTCACATTTTTTCCTTTTTGTCAGCCAGCCTCAGGAAATGAGAACATTCTTTTGGCTTTCCGTGCCTGAGTCACATCTTATGTATATATATATCTCTCTCTCTATAAAAATACATTAAAACATCTGGAGATGTTTGTTTCAGAGAGGTACTTGTTTTGTATGAGGGTATCTGAGCTTTAAATGTCCTTACGCGGTTGGATGTTTCCAGAGTTTCCCATACTTCTCTGGTTACAAGGATATGTCAGAAAAACCAAGGGAAATGTGCTGATAACCTAGGGAATATACAAACAAGTAAAAGTAAAGCCTTTCAAGAAAGTGAGAATTTGCTATTTTTTTCCAAAAATTAAACTATTGAAGTGCTTGTTTAATGTGAGTTGCATCCAAATATGTAACTCTTTAATGTTTGCCAAGCATGTATTTTTTGAAAAAAAAAAGTGTGAGGAGGAAAACTGGAAAATCCCAGTAGCTCTCCTCTTGTTCTTTAAAAAAAGAAAAGAGGAAAAGGAAGTAATTAAAAGCTCATTATACCCATCTCTGCTGTTCAGCGAGCTGACACTCAGTGGGCTCTGGCAGCTCCCTGGGTGCACGGCGGGGTCTCGCTGCCTCCCTCTGTCCTCCCACCGGGGTCACATGGGGATCGTGAGACTTCGTTTTAGAAGGGAAGAAAAAAAAAATCCATTTAGTTTAACTGATTTGGGGGGGGGGGGGGGGAACAAGAAAATTTCCACCCTTGGTTGTTTAACGTAGCTGCACTGAAAATGATGGGAGGCGGGGGATGGTGGGTGCTGGCGGTGTCCCATGCAGGGAGGGGTGGCAGGGTGGTGGCGGGGCACGAGGGGGAGATTCCCCCAAAGGGCTCCATCCTGCCTCTTCACAGCGGCTTCTCTTCCCACAGCTTCCACTGAAATGCCCTCGAGTTTATGGCTCCGATAAGGAACCTCTCACTGATCAAATATTTTGATTGCACCCTGGCCTTCCTGTTGGTTTCTTTGATCTTTTCTCCTCAGTGGATTACAGTGGACTTTCAAAAATCTTGCTTGTTGAAATAGTTGTATAAATATGGTCCGCAGCGTAGGTGTTATTCAGAAAAGTATTTATGTCCTGGAAAAAAAATCGACCGCCTTTTGCCCCTTCCGTGTGCTCATTTGCCGTCATGCATCAAAGAAGTGTGATTTCTGTAATTATATCAAAGAATGGCAGTTTATTGTTAATTGTTTGAAATAATCTAAAAGCTGGTAGGGCTTATTCTTTTGGCTGATTTCCCGCTTATTCAAACACTGAAGGACTGTTTCAGGTTCACATTTAAGAATTAATATAAAAGAAACCCATAGAGCCAGGACAGTCTCTGGAGGAAACTGATGGGCTCGCAGCCCTGGGATGAATCCCTCTCTGTTGAAATCTCCGTCAGTTACAATTTCTTTCTCTTTTTTTTTTTTTCCCCCAAAGAGAAAGAAAAGGCTCCCCTTCTGCCCCGGGCACTCCACTCACATGACGTCCCCCGGTAAAATGGTGTCGCTCAACCCTGCTGGATGCCATGCCGGGAGCGGGATGTCTTCAGGCGGTGGCACAAAGCCGCCCGGTCCCCAGGCTGAGTTGAGCTTTGGAGTGCGGCCGGGGCGGCGGGGGGATCGTAGAATATTTTGGGTTGGAAGGGACCTTTAGAGGCCATCTAGCCCAACCCCCTTGCAGTGAGCAGGGACACCTTCAACTGGATCAGGTTGCTCAGAGCCCCGTCCAGCCTGGCCTTGAATGTGTCCAGGGATGGGGCCTCCACCACCCCCGTGGGCAACCCGTGCCAGTGTTTCACCACCCTCATTGTAAAGAATTTCTTCCTTATATCCAGTCTAAACCTACCCTGTTTTAGTTTAAAGCCATTACCCTTGTCCTGTCACAGCTGGCCCTGCTAAAAATTCTGTCCCCATCTTTCCTGCAGGCCCTCTTTAAGTACTGAAAGGCCGCCATCAGGTCTCCCTGCAGCATTCTCCAGGCTGAACAACCCCAACTCTCTCAGCCTGTCCTCATAGGAGAGGTGCTCCAGCCCTCGGATCATTTTTGTAGCCCTCCTCTGGACCCGCTCCAACGGTTCCATGTCCTTCTTGTGCTGAGGGCTCCAGAGCTGGACGCAGGGCTCCAGGTGGGGTCTCACCAGAGCAGAGTAGAGGGGCAGAATCCCCTCCCTCGACCTGCTGGCCATGCTTCTCCTGATGCAGCCCAGGGTACGGTTGGCCTTCTGGGCTGCCATTGCACATTGCCGGCTCATGTGCAGTTTTTCATCCACCAGCACGCCCAAGTCCCTCTTGGCAGGGCTGCTCTCAATCCTTTCTTCCCCCAGCCTGTATCGATAACTGGGGGTTGCCCCGACCCAGGTGCAGGAACTTGCACTTGGATGAGCTGTGCCAGAGCTGTGCAGTCAGATGAAGCAAGGGAGGAGGGATAAAACATGGCCGGCAGCTACGTATGGTGTCGGCCCAGAGGTCAGAGTTTCCAATCTTGGTCCAAGACTGAAAGCTGCGTTTCCCTAATCGTTGCATGCAGGATGGGAGCGATCGCCCTGGCCTCTCCAGTGGGACCTGGAGAGGGTCCGAGGGTTTTCAGCGGCGGGGGGTGTTCGACGCGGCTGGCTCTGGCTGGGTCAGCGCAGACCCCAGCACTGTGCTCAAGGGAAGGCGGGATGCTCCTCCATGTTGGCTGGCATCCGAGGCAAACCTCACCCAGCAGACGCTGCTCTGCAGACCCATCCCTTCCCCAGCCTGCACTAAATGTGTTGCTGGACCGGGGCTTCATTTTGAAAAGTGCAGAGAAAATGAAGTGCTTTTTTAAGCGTCATGTATTAACGATGCTGCTTCATTTCGATGCAGGTGTAGCTCTCGGCGCTCACGATTGCTTAAGCTGGTACGCTGCAAAGGGGAAATAATTCAGTTTTCTTGTGTCTAACTGAATCTAAGTCACAAATGTGAAAATCAATATGTTTATTACTACCATGCAGTGATGGGTAAACAGTACAGTTAAGAGGATCCTTGACATCACCTGTGGGAAAATTGCTAAACATAATAAAATGGCAGCGGATCCAGGAACAGTAATATTGCGTTATTGCTCAGGTTTCATGAGAAAGCTTTCTGCTCACCTTGGGCTGTTTATTCATTTATAAATAGCTTTGTGAACCTGTATTTGAGAGAGACATTCAAGGAGTTTAATGCTGTTGCATGATATCGATGTCTTTTCAGAGCAGTTTCAGCATGGACAGATGCCCAAGGTAGGCAGAATTACAAAATGAGCGGTTTGTGTCATTTGAAGTAGAATTGGTTTAGTCATTTTTACCTGATGGATTTTGATAACGCGTGCCTGTGTAGCTGTGCAGTGGTTTGGCTGACATAATGGATTTGCTGTTAAGTCCATAAACGCACAGTTTAAAATATGCAAAGTGTTACTTCCATGCACGTAAAAAAAAAAAATGGTGCTGGAATCTGCAGAAGGGAAATTATGGGGAAGATGCTGGGTTGTAAGTCACTGCGTGCCCAGCAGAGCTGCCATGGCTGTTGCAGCCATCAATTGGACAAGTCGGGTGGTGGCAACGTGGCGCTGGGAGGTCTTCTGGGGGGAGAAGGGCTCCATCCTGCCGGAGGAGGAACCATGCCACTCAAAGCTGTCTTCTGGCATCCCAGCCGTGTAAGCAAGAAGGATGTTGATGGTACTCCTGTTAAGCAGAGGATTTTTCTCTCCTATGTGGAGTAATGTTCCTTGTTTGGTTTGCATCATGGATATTTGCCAGTTCTCCCTGCCACAGTGGGGGTTAGAGTACAATGAGAAACTGCTGAGTCCAGATTTTCTAACACATCATTAATCCCTTTTTGTGAAAGCGTGTGCAGAATGCGCAGGGCCTTAGTCCCTGATCAAAGCGTTTTCCATCAAACTTGGAAAAAACTAAGTTATCTGCTCTGTGTCCATGGGTTAAATGTAGCTGGTCTTGGGGATGTAAGAGAAAGGCAGGGTCTACCTGCAATAGTTAGAAGGAAGTTCTTAGTTCATCACGCTAAAAATACATTGTTCTGCATTCTGCGGAAATGTCTAAAGTTCATCTAAAGTTCGTGTTGATAAAAAGTTCAAAAAGCCCCCCAAAAGTGTCTGTGCCGTCTATATCTAGTATTTCAGCTTGTAGCGTGACTTTTCATCAGTGCTTGAGTGGAAATGTTGCGAGGATGTTAAGAGAATTGCATTTACTGAAAACTTTATTTCACTTGCTTTTTTCCTTGTGATATTAACAGAAATCAGGCAGGACAAGGAGCTCGTAATATTTGTCTCAAACATTCTTAGCTTTAAGGTGAACATTAAAAATTTACAGAAAGGACATACTTGTTTTTCGGAAATTCGTAAACAATGAAATGTATCTAAGTAAAAATAATTGGATTAATTTATTTAGTCTGAAGACAATACAGTCCTGATTGCACAAAGCACTTGAGTTAAATTCCTGAGCTCACTCGGGTCAAGTTACAAGTTTAAATTTTCATTTCCTTGGAGCCAGGAGCTGAAGTGTGTGCAGCTGGCACATCACGCAACCCCAGTAATAGGGCCTGGGTTCACCCTTGCTGTCCATGGCTCACACGAGTGTTAAACTGCATCTGTGCTACTGTATTCTCTTTATAAGCTTTCTTAAGAGAGATCTATGTCACGGCACGTGAAGCATTCAACCAAACAGGTAAAAGAGTGGCAGGAGAAAATGTAGAGATTTTTTTTTTTTTTTTTTTTTTCCGAGTCTGCCATAAATTATTCCCTAACTCTGTTCATTGTGTACACGCAGGTGTTGCAATAGGACGTTGTCTCCAAAATATTACTAGCAGTTGCCTGGTCAGGTATATAAACAAACACAGGATGCCTCTACTGAAGCAAGAAATGCATCGACAAGAATTGGTAACATTTTAAAACCTCAGTGGGTGATGGTACGGCATCAAAAGCCCTGTGGCAAGGGGTGCTTGGGTTCCACCTATTGCTTTCATGAATGGTCATTGCTGGCATTTTTCTCCCGTGATGCTGGGAATTTGCAGCTGCCCCTCAGCAGGGCACTGCTGCCCGAAGGGAAGCTGGTGGCATGGGCGCAGCTGGGGGAAGCGTGCAAAATGGCTGCTCGGCGAGCAATAAAGGTTACAGCTGGGATCTCCAGACCCTCCTGCCAGGCCTGTCCTGGTGGGCTTCATGCAGTGAAATGCAAAATTTGCTCTGTGAAAATAACGAAGGAGTTGAGAGAAGCAGCATCTGGGGATGCCCGAATGCAAGGCAGCGGTCAGCAGCCTGCACGGTGGCGTGGGTGCGGGTACCCTCCTGGCAACCTCACCAGGTGGTGATGCCACCTCTCCTCTCTTTCCTCAACACTGGAATAATTTTTTCTCTTGCATACCTTATCATCTCACATTACCTCATCATGGCACACTAGGATGTTTAATTTTCTAACAGTTCTGGTGTATCCTGCTGCTTTGCCTCTGTAAATATGCCTTTTCTGTGCTAACAAATGTGTGCTTTTGCAGAGGACATCTTCAAGGCTTCATCAACCCGAACCACAGCAGTGGCTTTCTCTTCCTCTTCAGCACGCCGGCACAAGGCCACGCCATGAACCGATTGTATTCAGAACTTGTGTACGGGGGGGGGGGGGGCGGGGAGAAGAGAGGAAAATGCAGCTGAAGTCAGGAATTGTTTGCTTATTCATTAGTTATGAAGATCCCAACTGAGGTCATTTCTAGCTAGCTGGCCAACGTGCCGCTGCTTGCTTCTCTTGAGCTCTCGCTGCAGAGTCGCTGTCTGCATCGCCCCTCTGGCTGTAGCTTTTGGGAGGTGAAGCCAGCAACCCAGGGAGGATGAAGATTAAATTGCCCCGTATTTTTTTTCCAGGAATACAGGAGCTTTTTCTAAGAATATGGAAGTGTCTTCTACGGGGGAAGAAATGTGTCCACCTCTCAAAATGGATTTGTCTGCATTGCCATCTCAAGAGGGAAATGAGGCAGACCACCATCTGCCTTTAGTGTTTTTTTTTAAATAGAGCAGCTTTAGCAGAGGTATTTTAACATGTGGAGGTTACTTCCTTTTTTTGCTGCATGATACAGAAATACCTGAGGAACAGGTTTTAAAAATATTCTCCCCCTCTGCCCCCTTTTATTTCTTTTTTTTCTTTTTAACTCTAAAAATGTAAGTTTTGTCTTCCTCGACTCCTGTATCTGAAAGATTCAGGGCATTCTTCTTGGAAACGGACATCAATTTGTCCCAGTACAAAACCATCTGTGAACAAGCCCTGAGGTTTTACTGTGACATCCCACTTGCTGTTGCTGTTGTCATGTTAATAGCTTTTCAGTCAGGCAAGAGTTTTATAGCCTCGACAGGAACTGAAGTTCTAATGGAGAAAACAAACTCCCCAAAAAGAAAAAAAAAAAAAAAAGTTTTGATTAAAAAAAAAAAAGGTTGTCCTGATTTATTTTTTTGCCAGCTTGTATAATAAAGGTCGGAAATACAGGTGATTTTCCCTTACTCAGAATCAAGTTCCTTTAAAATCTGCAGGGGGTGTATCATTAACTTCAATAAAAAGAGATTACTGGAGCTCTCTGACAATTCCACAAGACTGCATGCATGTAAATAGATAATTCTGCACCAGTTTAAAGCAAATATTTGATTGTCTTCTGCATGTCATTAGGAACACAGGAACACCTCAAGCTGTATGTTTGATCACTCGTTTAAATTTAGTTTCTGATAACATGTGCAAATGCTAGAGGTTAGCATTGATTAACCGATTCAGTGCTGATGGATTACAGCAAGTCTTTTCCAGTTCTCCTCAAAACCATTTGAAATTCCATTGTTTTGTTTAGTGGGGCTCGGTTTAGACTCATGGGTCCGTAAGTGGAACATAAATGGCCGAATAAGACAAAATACCTGCTAATACCTGCAAAATAATTCTGTCATTTTTGAAAGCTTGCTTCTGCATCTCAGAGATAGAGACAAAACTATTGCTGTTTCCAGTTAGCTTTGTCCGGATGGTACAGTAAGGTCAGTCTCATAACAGTTACAGCTTGGAAAGATATTTTCCTAATCTTATCGTTTCTCGTATTTAAAGAAGAGCAGCTGCTTGTTAGATGAGTGGGTACAGCGTGTCCGCCCAGTGCCACATCCCCGTGCCCGCAGATAAATGCCTTCAGTTGAAGATGATGTAGGTTGGATTTTACACCTGGTAAAAGTATGTTTTGTGTAATTTATGTCATGCTTATAACTAGTAAATAAGGCTGTTTTCAGCTTCTCTTTTTATACAAAAGACCTGAATTTAATTGAAAAGTGGCTGTTGCAGTATATGACCCTGTAATTTTATTTACTGTGTTTTTCAACAGATCTTGGCAATGCCCTTTCATTGCAATAATTGGGTTTGCAAAGTTTGGCAAACGGGCATGCAAACATAAATGTGAGAGAAAACAAAAGTCTGGACCTGCAGGCTACGAAAAACGAGTCAGCACAGGTCTGCTTGCTCAGAAGGTTGGCACCCGAATGACAGTTCAGTTCCAGTCTTACGCAGCAGAGTATTAAAAAGTTGTGTATTAACACAGCATAGTGCTAACTGATAGAATTTAATTTACATTTTTAGCCTGGTAGCCACTTGGCCGATGACCTGCATGCTCTTCTTTCGGCTTCGGTGCAAGCAAAATGGTTACGGATGGGTGAGCGAGATGGAGATGCCCGTTCACGGGAGCCTTCATGGATCCCTGGGTGAGCTCTGGGGTATGAATTTTCCAGTGAGTGTGTGGCTTTTGCGAAAGGGAGCCGGGGTTTGGGTTTGCCATGGAGTTGCTGCTGCAAGGGGGTGGCATTGGGGTGGGGTTGGTGCCCATGGGGCTGCGGGGCTCCTGGTGACCTGCCTATGAGCCGGGAGGGCCTGCCACTGCCTCGCACGGCTCAGGTAAAGGTCCAGGCAATGTCCTGGGCACATGTGGGTCCGGTCTGAGGAGCGGCTGCCTGCCCCACAGACCGGCGGCATTTTATAGTAGTTGAATTTTGAGAAAGCCAGAACTCCCCTTTGAGAAAGGGAAGGCAAGGGCGAGGTGCTGCACCCTTGTAGCACAGCTTAGTGAGTGATGCACATGCATAAAACAGCAGCAGGGGAGACAGCACTTATACACCAGCTGGACCAGGGGGATTTTTGTCGCTTATGGTGCATCCCCCGAGCATCTGTTCATTTGGTATCATCCCCATGAACCAGATTTGATTCTGGACAACTGCAATGATATATCCATTAAGTTGCTGAAACCATAATCTATGTGCATGTTGCATCGCGTTTGTGTTCCTAATGAATTTATGCTCAGAGCTACCCGCCATTACCTCCTTTATAAATACGTGTGGAAAAGCCAGCTTCTGAAGGGCATAGTTGCAAGGCGATGTTAGAACGGAGGATTTGGCACCCTGGCAGCAACAGTGGCAACCAAATGTATCGGTATTAAACAGATGCTTGGACTACTTTTGCTTCCTCTCTGCTGTATTCCCATCGTTAGCATCCCCAAGGGCTAGGGGGTGGGAGAGGGAGAGCTTTGTTTGCAAGGATTGCTAAAAGCCCATAAAATGAGGAGGATGTCTCCACTGCAAGGGGATTTTTTAGAAAGGTCTCCTTCCCCCAGGCTTTTTTTGTGGCCATGCAGTCTTCAGCAGGAGCAGGGCAGTGAAGCGCCCCCATCTCTCCTGGTCTCTGCTCTCAGCTCGGGGTCCTGCTGCCTCGGAAGGGGCAGTGGTGGGTCCAGCCTCTGCGCCAGGCTGCTCCTGTGGTCCAGCCTCGCAGGTGTGGGAGCAGTGGAGGAAAACGTCTTCCGAAAAGTGACCTGACCAACTTAGAGTCCGTATGCTGGTGGGTGTTCCACCTGTGTCGCTGGCCAAAGGGTTGGGTGGAAATCCGGGAACTCCTCGCTGCTCTTCTGGAGGGATGGCAGATCTTGTTCGACCTCTCCCCAAGCACTCCCGAAGAGTGAAAGATAACTGACCACAAAAAAGCAGTGTCTACTTGAGAGGTTTAAAAACTTGGGTTTTGCCCAGTAATTGGTAAAAATGCCTCGCTTCATACATACTAGTTACCTGTCCTCTCAATCCTTTTATGAGGGTGATGCTCTCTGATGGGTCATCCAGGTGGAAATCCAGACTTTTAACTTTCTAGAGCATGCTGTGCGTGGCCTTGACATTTGAAATGTTGCCATAAGGGTACAGGCTAGCGTTTTTAGATACGTTTTATTGCAGTTAACGGTACTGACGGATCTCATTTATGCTATAAGCAACTCTGATTCCTCTCCCAGTTGCTAAAAAAAAATTGCTGGGAGTGTCCAGGGATGTTCATTATGTGTCAGGTAAGTGTAGTTTAGTGCTGGGCTTGCACCCATGTGTGATGCTGCTCAGTGGGACAGATATGGTCAGGCGCAGGCACTCACGGCATCTGCGTAGAATTGGGCAGTACAGTTACTGGAGTTCATGCCAGCTGTGGGAAGACTGCTGATGACTTCATGTTAGTAGGTGTCATACCAGGAGATGTCACCTGCCAATATTTAAAAAAAAAAAAAATCTCATCTGGGTAGGAGAGTTTTTAGTGGACTGGTACTCAGCACCATGCTGCCTCAGCATGTTTGATCCCGCCTGAGAAGCTGTGCATAAGCTATGCATAAGCTGTGTCTCTGAACTGCGATTTCGAGGGAGACTGCAGCTTGCTGAAGGTCAGAGAGCAGGGCCAGGAATGGTGTACAGATCTTTTTGTTGTTGTTGTTTCTTTGGGGGAAAAAAAGAGAGCTTAAAAGCAAACACACAGAAGCAGCCAACAAAGGAAGCCTTTGCTTTGCCAAGTGTCTTGCTTGTAAGAACATCGGCAATGAGGTGCTCTCGAACTGGCATCCATCTCCTGCCTCGGGGGGAAAGAACGGTCTCTGTTGTTCCTTCGTGGTGCCTGTTTTACAAACCCTTTGTTTTTATACCCGCAGTTATAGGTTGATTGGACCGATTATTCTCTATTTTGGGAAGGTGCCTTTGAGCAATCTAAGCAGACATTAATGTTGGCCTGAGGATAAAGCAACCTCCTCCCCCTTGAGTGGAGGTTGTTGCTCTGAACCCAAAAGCGTGATGTTCTCCTCCGGCTCCTGTGTAGCATAGCACAGTCCCCGCAGTGACATTCATCCCCCACTTTGGGTAGGTCTGTGCTATTTGGCATGGTTGGCCTATGTACATTTCTTAAGATTTTATTAAAAATACGCATTTCTCTTGTACTTTATCCAAGCACAAATAAAGCATTAGTGAAGGTCTCCATAGCTGAAAGGAATTCAGTGGGAAATCCTGGGGCCGATCTGACCACAAGGGAAGTTTTATCTTCGTTTGTCTGTTTTCCCTTTTGCTTCTTACTTCCAGTATCTACTTGCTGTTCCATGGTTCCTGGCACTGGTGGTGGTTAAACCTGAGGGCTGATTTCTTTTTTACTTTTATTTTGAGTATCTTTTGGCATCTATAGGCTGAAAGTCAGGACAGGAAGAGACCAGAATTTAACTTTGGGCCACTTTGAGTGTGTTCTTTGTGGAAAATTTTTTACCAAATTCTCTTTTTCGCCTTTGTTTTCATTTTAAGCATTTAGGATGGGAAGTGTCTTTCCAGATTTCTGTAACTGCCCAGTGTATTTTGAAGCTACAAAAAGTAGTCAAAAATGTGTCTCTCAAATCTCTAGTTGTAGCAAACGCCAGCATTAAGTAGCAGGTGATCATCAGCCACGGTCTGGCCGGCTGTCTCTTCCCGAGTTTTATGTTCTAGGTCACATGGGAACGAAAGATGACAAAAAGCCTCCGCTTTTCCCCCGATGGCCCCTGCACACAGGTCGCAGCGTGGCAGAGCTGCAAGACCCCCGCAGCGATGGGGTGGTACCCGGGGTGAGGCAGGGAGCGGGGCGTGGGGAGATGCTGCGGGGAGGTGGACTCCCACGGCCAAGCTCCCAGCTGCCGAGCGTGGTTTTGTCTTGGGTTTTGTTTTTTAAAAATAAAAACTTCCTCTGCGGGTTTTTTTTTCCCCCCTCTTCAGTTGAGGGAACCCAAATTGTTTTTCCATGTGTGGCTTTGGATGAAAATGCTTTTCTTCCTCTTTTTCCTTCTGTCAGAAGAACTAGTGGAAAATTTTTTGAGTATTATTCAAAGACCTTTACTTTTTTCCCCCTAGGCTTACTCTTTACTTTGGACTGATGCCTTGGTTTTCAGTAGCAGATCAGAGCCACCAAAAAATGTGTCTGCTAGACAAGCAAAGTAACTTTTTAAAAATTAATTTGGTACTCTTTTCATACAGCAAGACTGGTAATTGTACGTTACTGGCATTGTCATGATCTAAAAATGGCAGTAAAATAAAGATGCCTTGGGCTGACACTTTTTTGCTGTCCTGAATTAATTCTGTTGTGGGCTGTGTTCAAAATAACTTGGCATCCTTGCAGCTCTGTATTACTTAGAAAGCAAGAAAGTAAATTTTGGAAGTGACTTCTTTCTATTATTGGAATATCTAGTACACAAAATTAGTGTTTACTTTTTGTTAGGCACAACATCTGGGGATTTTGGTTTCTTCTGCTAAATCTTATGTTCAGCTAGGGTGGTGATGGTTATTCTGAAAGAATCAGGTGGTTTGGGAGCTGTATGGCAGCTGTATTTTCAAATGAGTTCTTCATAAGTTTGGAGTGTTTATCGAAGTCCCAGGTTAAGGCACGTTTTCTTCTAGGGGTTATGTTTTCCTCATCTATTCCTATCGTTATTATAAATGTGTAACTTAACATAAAGGAATGAATTAAGGGGGGGAAAAAGTGTATAATTCTAATACGAGTTCTGGTACTACCCTTATTCTTCTACATTTGCCCTATTTTCCACACAAACAAATAACCTGTACTTCACCTCACACCTGATGTTAATATATCTGTTTATTTATATGCTGACTACTTGATGTCTACTGAACTTCATGACTTGCTATTTTTATAGAGGTTAGAAGTAAATGGAAGTAGAAATGGGAATGCACGTTGTCAGGGGAAGCAGAAATGACATGCCGAAAAACCACTGCAGATTAGTACTGACTTTAGACCTCTGGTTTTAACTGCTTGTTAAGGATATGCCGTGATAGTAATTTTTTATTTGAACATGATTACTTATATGCATAACACACTTCATATGCGACCCATATTTAGATTGCTTCTAGGATGCCTGTGAATGCTCCTTCTTCACATTCTTTCATGAAGGGTGTGTGTCCACAGAGGCTTTAAAAATTACTGTTAAGAGAAAAAAAAAATCTGAGAAATACCACACCCTCATGCTCCAAAGAAGCCTTGTGTTGTTTTTCTTTTGGTTATGTTTCTTTTTTTCTTTTTCCTTCCTGAAATGTATCCTACCTGAAAGTGGCTCTGGAGTATTTGATGGTGGTACTGGTGTAAAGCCTGCATGATGGGCCGATACTGGGGGAGCAGACGATAGTTGATGTATCCATATCCCTCTTGAATCACTGGCGAGTTGTACGTGGGATCATCCTTAAAGTTAAACCTAAAAAATCGTTTCTGTTAAATCCAAACAAGGATGGTTATGCCAGTTTATCCAAGTCAATTTGAAACTGCAGTCTTCATCTGTGAACAAATGCATTTCTTCTCTGGCCATTTGCGTGGCCTTCATTTTTGCCATTAACCTTCCTCTAGCAGAGCTCACAAGCAGAATTTTTGCTTGTGGTGGCTTCCTGAGCAGGTATGACTGCAGAAGGGTAAGACTTGATATGATCCTTCTTTTAGTCCCCACCAGGGAGAGCCGGCTGCGGAGAGGCTTGGACAAACATTTCGGAGAAGACTGGGTGAAATAAAAAAGGGAATAGGGGGCATGCCAAGGTATGAGCTCCTGCTCCCCTCCGTAGTCTTTATTTCCTATCTGCTTCATCATTTGTCTGTAAATCTCTTCAGCTGGCGTCAGACTGAGCGCTTGGGGTTCAGAAGTTGCTCGCTGTCGATATGCGTCCTGATTCTGGCACCAGGTGGCCACTGTCACCGTGTTGTCTGGCACAGTGGTCTCCAAAGGGGGGATGCGTGCACAGGACGATACATTGGGGTGTGGGAAGGAAATATTGGGACTCCAGTAGTGCATGCACGTAACTTACAAATGAATAAAGATACATATATTGGGGATGTGTGCTCAGAAGTTTTTAGTGATAGGATTGCATGATCAAAATAGTTTGGAGACCACAGCTCTAGCAGATGGAAAATCAGTTTGTTCTTTTTTCTGCTTATTTGCCCCCTGATTATGGCTCTGCTAAATTCAGCCCTCCACAAGTACAGCCTCCTCCCAGCTTTCAGACACTGTGTAACAAAATTAATCCCCCAGGTAATGCAGCTGGATACCACCCCTTCTTCAGGAGAAGATGGAAGTGAAGGTGCCTGGCTGAAGGGGAAGCGTGCTTGCAGCCTGCCTCTCCAATGCAATTAATGGAATTGCATCCACGTGATCTCTTCCTTTTGATTTGAGGGGGAGCTGTGCAGGCAATAGACTTGTTTTCTTCTCCTAAAGTGAAATGCCTGGTATCTGATGCTCTGTTTAGTGAGGCTGGTTAAGGGAAGGAAAGGTGAAGGGGCACAGCTGGGCAGCGGGGTGACTGAGGCAGGGAGGGAAGTAAGCGCAGTGCCGAAATTTGCAGGGCTGACGTGGAGTGGTAAACACGGAGGCAAGGTGACGCAGGCAGCATCCCTACCCATCCGCCCTGCTGTGCCTCCGGGCCCGGATTCCTCCCATCCTGCCGCTCCTTTTCTCTTGGAGCAGTGCTTCCCCGCCCGCTCCGAAAACGAAAAAGCAGGAGCTTGCCAAGGCACTTTGGAGGACGGCCTCCATCGAGGCACGGCAGTGGGGTCCTGCTGCCAGTGGCAGCCGGACGAGCTTCAGGTGAACCCGCAACTTCACCCTGTTTGGAGTTACGAACGCGGGTTCGTGCCAATGGCCACCACCTGGGTGCCCAAGTGGGCGGCCGGCAGTACCTTGACACCCCTTTCTTTCTACCTAAAATAAGCAAAATCAGGTAAAACTGCAAGGGGAATACAATTCTGGGGTTACAGTGTGTTTAATATTCCACAGCTGGAATTGCAAAAAAAAAAAAAAAACCAAAACAGAAAACACTGATGCTGAATTAATTCATTATAATTTATTATTCAGCACTAAGCAGCAGGGTGATTGAACTTGATTTATAATGAAAGTCTTTTTGTTTCCCCATAATGATGGCTTTCGTTATGGCCAGCAGCATGGAGTAGTACCTTAGGTTATCCTGCAGATATGATTGCCCTGCTTTGCTGTCAGGTGTCCTCATTTTTCAGGGGGAGAAAAAAAAAGAACCAAGCGATGGTGCCAACTTGGAAAGTTATTGCATAACTACTGTCACATAAAACGGAATTAATTCCAAGAGCTTTAAAATGCGTGCAATGTGTGTACTGACTTTCTACAAACTGGCAGTCTTAGCAATTGCCGGTAGCAATTATGCCAAAGCTTTATGCTTGTGAGGTCAAACACAAGACTTTAATGGTGACTGATTGCAGATAAACTTTTCTTGTTTTATCTTCCGAAGGGTATCCTTTTGCTTCTTACGGGCTTAAACAGGCAGCAGACAGTCCTGCCTCTCTGCTGCTGCCCATGATGCTGTAACTTCCTTCTGCGCTACTGTCAAAGCACTGATACGGAAAATAAGTCCCTGGAGAGGAGGAGGGTGCTGAGGAAGGATGGGAGAGTGGGCAGGGACCCACAGTCCGCCTGGGTGATGGAAAGGGAGCTGGATGAGATGCTGGGATGATTTCTGCAGATGCGTGACCCCAGTGCTGTTGAGCTGAAGGGGTGGAGGGGTTCTTGAGGGTTGGTGCACTGACAGGCAAGACAGACGTGTGGACTAGAAAGGGCTGTCCCATGAATAAGGCTCTTAGGGCCTTCAGAAGGCAATGCTGCATGTATTTCCAGTTGGTTAGAAAGTCCCTCCACTTGGAGAAGAGGAATTCTTGTATAAGTCTCTGCACTTTTCATTTTCTGTGTCTCCCAAAATAGGGTGGGAGAAGGGCAGGAGAGGGAAGCAGCATGGTGGGTGAGGTGGGAGGGTGAATGGTGAGCACAGAATTCGTCAGTGCTACACGTATGTGGTAATAATTTCTGTTGCTTCTGCAGTATGCAAATATGCCAACCAGTATTTGGCAGTTTGATGTTGAAATATAGATTTATTCAAACCAGGGACCCAGCTGATAATGTGAATGAAGTCCCATAATCAAAACAGTTATTCGTAGGTGGGATATTTGAATCAGAGAGCCTGCAGTCTTTTTCTGAGTCTTTAAAGTACTTTGCAGTTTTGCAAGAGACTGTATTGACAACACTTGAAATTTTAAAGGGTGACTCACTGTATTTTCCCCTCCAAACAATTACGCTGTTTCACTGAGCTCATCTTCACTGGCCTGATATGTAAGAACTTGTTTTTCCCTTTGCTGCTGCCTAATTTTATTCCTCTAGTGTTGTTGTTAAATGTGAACCTTTGTATTGATTTTTTTCTTTTTTTTAATTCTACAGTCGATCAGTAACCCAGAAGTTCGTAGCTGCATGGAGGATTGCCACAGATGAAATAATTCTGCGCAGTTTCTTAATCTGGGCATTGAGCAAACCGCTCTCGGAAGAAATCCAGTCTTTGCAGCGACTAGGTTTTTCTGAGTTTTCATTCAGGTTGGGGCAGGCGTTTATGCCCCAGCTTTCTCTTCTGCTCTGTGGTCCAGCCCTGACTGGGTGGACAAGTCCAGACAGGCGTTATCTCAGCTGAACCTTCAGCCAGAGAACTGTGAGGTGGCTGTGAGATTCAAAGACAAAGTGAATGTCCCCTGATGCCCTGGGTGTGCTGGCTTTCCTCACAAGCCGAGCCGCCACTGTTGTCTTGCAAAGGCTGGGGAGTGGGGCAAGCCCTTGCAGTGCCCTGATGAGACACTGGCAAGCGATCCAAAGCTGTGTTGCTGGCAGGAGAGGGGGAGAGGAATAATTTACATCCCTGACCCCTGAAGGGTGAGACAGTGGGGAGCAAAAAGGGTCCTACTGGAAGTGGAAGCGTTTCTTGAATCAGAGGCATGAGCGCCGGCTCACAGCAGGGCTCAGAGGGAGACGGGCTTGGAGGGAAGCAGGGTGGCCAGCTGGCCCCGCGTCTGCGGCAGCGCGCCTGGGAGGGAGATCCCTCGTCTGCTGCCAGTGAGTTTGGGAGGAAATCGGCTACCGATGGTGTTAGTCAGCGTGTGACTGCTGAGTGCCTTTCAAAGAGCTGGCGTGCTGTAGGAGTGATGGGTTGGACGTTATCTCATTTCCCCTTTCACGTAACCCCGGAGACGGGGGAGGCTGTTAAT
This sequence comes from Gorsachius magnificus, assembly GCA_034008185.1. NCBI lineage: Eukaryota > Metazoa > Chordata > Aves > Pelecaniformes > Ardeidae > Gorsachius > Gorsachius magnificus. Next base: position 68,598,685 of record CM067081.1, on the reverse strand, counting down.
GAAACCCTGGCAGTGAACGGGGCCAGAACCAGGCTGAAAAGTGTAAAAAATTTCTCACAGGAGATTTGTCTTTTGGTCCTTTTGTACTATTCCACAGGCATAACCTTCCAGTTTGCATTTTGCTTATTTTCCCCTGGCTATCACTGTTCCTGTTTAATCCTTAAAGATAATAATCTGCAGTAATAATGGTGAAGAAGGCGGCTTTCCTCAGCATTAATGCCAAACACAGTGTGATACACTTTCTGTAACATTTTGACATAATACTATATGCATGGTGCCAGCCGTGGTACTGAGTAGTTCAGAGACTACTGTAATGCTCATTAGGGATGCTTTTTCAGAGCTCATCTAAGAGACCCTGGAAGGCCTGCAGAAGAGCGAGCAGAGTATTTCTGTTTGAAAAAAGTGGCTGTCCTGGTTGCGGCTGGGATAGAGTTAATTTTCTTCCTAGCAGCTGGCACAGTGCTGCGGTTTGTATTTAGGATGAGAAGAATGTTGATAACACACTGATGATTTAGGTGTTGCTGAGCAGTGCTTACACTAAGTCAAGGACTTTTTCAGCTTCCCCTGCTCTGCCAGGTGCACAAGAAGCTGGGAGGGGGCACAGCCAGGACAGCTGACCCCAACTGGCCCAAAGGGGTATTCAATACTATATGATGTCAGGCTGAACAAAAAACTGGGGAGATTGGCCAGGGGGCCGGGGCCGCTGTTCAGGAACTGGCTGGGCATTGGTCAGCGGACAGTGAGCAACCGCATTGTTTGTTTTGTAGATTATGATTATTATTTCCCCTCCTTTTTCTGTCCTATTAAATTGTCTTTATCTCAACCCACGAGTTTTACGTTTTTTCCAGTTCTCTCCCCCATCCTGCTGCGGGGGGAGTGAGCGAATGGCTGAGTGGTGTTTAGCTGCCTGACGGGTTAAACCATGACAGTGGCAAAAATAGGCTGCTGGAGAATGAAAGCCCAGTCAGCCTAACTTTGATCTCGGAATGCAGCTAATAGTCAATATATAAACATTTATTGAGTAGCACAGCATTAAAAAAGCAATTGTGGATTTCTAAGAACAGGTCATTTCAAAGCAGCCAATTTTCCAACTCTGACAGATGAGCATGCCTTGTAAGCAGAAGGGAGAGAATAAACAAAGTGTATCGGCTGCCGTCTCGCACAAAATTTCATAAGCAAACAAGAGAAAAGTAATTTCATAAGCAAAATTTCATAAGCAGACGAGAGAGAGGCTCTAGAATTAGAGCCAGCGTGGTTAACTTTGTTGGAGCACAAGCCTTGTGGCTTCCCTTCCTTTGTGTATCCACCCCTTCTCTCTTGCCACGCGTTTGTTGCTGTCCTAGAGCATTCACAGAAGTGCTGCTGCTACCTTCTCCTGTTCCTTCATCATCCCCTTGCAAGATGTATTAGTTTGGACTCAGTGCTAAGTTTCACTGCTGTTGGCCTTGTTCAAGAGAAGCACATAGCAGTTTGGAAATAATAGTCTAGGTGAAATTGCCAAGGGGAGATGTGAAAGAAATTTGCTTGAAAAGAAGCATTTGGGCAGGGATTCTTGTTTTGACACAGAGTTGCCAACAGGACATATCCCGCGCGCCCCCCACCCCCTCGCCCCAGGATCTTGCTGACGGCCCCTTGCTGTCAGTTCCTCCTTTCTCACTTGCATTCAATAACTTGATCAGTGACCTGGGTGCTGGAGCTGAAAGTTGGCTTGTGAGTGTCCTTGACTCTGAGGAACCTTGGGGAGGCACAGGAGATGAATTCAAAATGTTTTTGGCAGACTGGAGAGAGGGTCCACAATAAAGAAGTTGAAACTTCATAAAGAGAAGTGCTAAAAATTGTACTCTGAAGGAGAACTCAAATGGCCATGGGCTGGGCTATTTGGAGGATGTATTGAAAGACTTAGTGTATCTTATGATGTGCTTGCACAGAAAAACAGATCCTGTTTTGGAAACGTTATATGTAAAATATAAAGGAGGGTCGACCTAGATTTTTTTGAAGAGACTGTGTGTTCATTACTGAAAAAGCCTGAGAGCCATTGTCCTGCCAGAGGAGGAGAACAGAGAGGCCTTGTTAAAGCCAAAGTACTTGAAGAAGATTGGAAAGAGCGCAGCAGCCGCTTGCTGGTACGTGCCGCTTTACTGAAATCTAGGAACAGGGTTGCATCCGTGGATGGCAAATCTATTTCGGTTGTGAGTTAATGCATCTGTAGTCTCTGTAAATGAAACAGGAGGAATATGATAGCCCTACCCAGGCATTAGGACCGCTTTTTTCTTCAAAACAGCATTTCCTCCTTCCGTGTGCTCTTCTGCCAAAAAGGAGATGGGTACAGCGGGGTGGGCAGGTGAAGTCAGAGGTCCCAAAATGGGACCCGTGCCCTGACATTTCCTTGATGAGCATGTGTCAGTTTGGGGTGAGAAGTGCCCACAGCTGTGCTGTCTCCATGGGACAGGGTATGCACGTCTCCCTGCATGTCAGGATGCAGGCCGCAAGGAACCATCCAGCCACGCCGGGCAGTATGTAGTCCTGCTGTTTGTCTTCCCCCATCATGGCAACTGCAGAGGAGGCTGGGGAGAACGGCAGGGACGATGTCTTCCCTTTCTGACCATGAGGATCCTGGGGTTAGGATCTGGCCCGTGTGGCTTTGGACTCCGCACATGAAATTATGAGAGTAACCAGGACCACAGGCAGATTCAATGTAGACTAACATTAGTGTCTTTGGGATTCTAAAAGTAACTGGGGAGTAGTTTGTATTGGTTTGGGTGCAAATTCCAGTGTTTAACTGCTGAACAATAGAAATGCCACTTTCACTTCTTCCAGCAGTACGTCTGGCTTGACCTTTCTGCTGTTACTCCTAAGCATGTTAGAGGAGAGGAAGCTTTTGACAGCTCCCAACATCAAATACTTCCTCTGATCAGCTGCTGCAACTCCAGTCCCACAGCTCAGGAGGTCTGCCTTCTGCTTGTGCCTGGCACTCGAGTCCCTGCGCTCTGCTCCTGCTCCGCTCCGCCTGCAGATGCCACTGGGCCCAGGAGAGGACACTGGGCGAGGAGCGTGGGGTTTAGCCAGGGAGCTGGTGTTTCCCACCACGTCTTGGTGAGGGGCAAGCAGTGCAGCTCATCCCAGGGCATCGCTCCAGGCCTGTCTTGGGTGTAGCAACAGCACTTTTTCAAAAGTTGCCTTAAAATACTCCAGTGAGTTCGAGAGGAGAGAAATGACTGTGTCCTCTTGCCAGTTGAGAGCAGGAGATATTTTTTTTTTGGTGCCTTTTCATAGAATCACAGCGTGGTTTGTGTTGGAAGGGACCTTTAGAGGTCATGTAGCCCAACCCCCCTGCAGTGTTCAGAATCATAGAATCATAGAATCACCTTGGTTGGAAAAGACCTTTAAGATCATCGAGTCCAACCGTTAACCTAGCACTGCCATCCCACCACTAAACCATGTCCCTAAGCACCTCATATACCTGTCTTTTAAATACCTCCAGGGATGGGGACTCCACCACCTCCCTGGGCAGCCCATTCCAGAGCCTGACAACCCTCTCGATGAAGTTTTTCCTAATGTCTAGCCTAAACCTGCCCTGGCGCAGCTTCAAGCCATTCCCCCTCGTCCTATCGTCTGTTACCAGGGAGAAGAGGCCGACCCCCACCTCACTACAGCCTCCTGTCAGGCAGTTGTAGAGGGCGATCAGGTCTCCCCTCAGCCTCCTCTTCTCCAGACTGAACAACCCCAGTTCCCTCAGCCGCTCCTCGTATGACTTGTGTTCCAGCTCCCTCACCAGCTTGGTTGCTCTCCTCTGTTCCAGCAAGGCAACATCTTTCTTGGAGTGAGGGGCCCAAAACTGAACACAGTATTCGAGGTGCGGCCTCACCAGCACCGAGTACAGGGGCACGATCACTTCCCTACTCCTGCTGGCCACACTATTCCTGATACAGGCCAGGATGCCATTGGCCTTCTTGTCAGGGACACCTTCAACTGGATCAGGTTGCTCAGAGCCCCGTCCAGCCTGGCCTTGAATGTTTCCAGGGATGGGGCCTCCACCACCTCTCTGGGCAACCTGTGCCAGTGTTTCACCACCCTCGGTGTGAAAAATTTCTTCCTTATTTGAATGGCTGCGATATTGACCTCTTGCCTGGACCCGAGTCGGGCTGGTTGGGTGGCCTGGCTTTGACTTGTGTGCGTGTGCTGTTAAGCCTTTGGCGACCTCGGGTTGGCTGCTTTGGACGGCAGTTTCGAGGAGGCCGTGCGGAAGGACAGCCGGGGAAGGCTCTTCTCCTTCCCCCGGGCCGCCTTTCCAGCCCGTGGCGGTTCGCGGGCAGAGGGGCGGGCAGGGCTGGGCCTGGCGGCCGGGTAGGGCTGGGCCTGGCGGGCGGGAGCCGCGCATTTCGGGCGGGGATGCTGTGGGAGCGGCGCTTGCTCGTGGGGGACCGCGGCTCCCCGGCTCCGCCTGCCGGTGAGACGGCGGCGGGGCGAGGCCGGCTCCCCGGCGTGGGTCCCGGGCCGGGCCTCCGCTGGCGGCCGCGGGCGGGGGCCGCTCCTGCAGGCCGAGGCTCTGGGGCCGCCGGGCGGGGATCGCCTGGAGGGGGGGCCCTGGGCCGGTCTTCTGTGCGGGACAGGGGTTTCGGGTACCTTGGGCTTTGCAAGGGGAAGGGCGCAGTTCGCATGCGGGTGACTTCTGAAACGTACCAGCGGCATCTTCTAATCACAGCGGCTTTACTGATCCCGGTTAACTGGGAGAGGTGGCTGCAGAGCCCCGAGAGGGCTGGGAGCGCAAGGTCCTGAAGAGGCGATGGAAAGCCAGTTTTCGCAGAGCTCCCCTCCATTCAGGCACGCCGTGTCCCTCCTCCCCCGCTTGCGGGGTCACCCCGTGCGGCAGCGGCTGCCGCCCCTGCCAGCACAGGACGCCCACGCCAAGGGGACATCTCACCTTTGCTGAAATGGAGAGAGGGTGCTTGCTTCTTGCTCCCCCGTGCTGGGTATGGTGCTCACTGGTCCTTTGCTCGGCACCAGCTGCATTCAGCCCCCCTCCCACCCCCCCAAACCCCAGTCTTCTGCTAGTTTGGCAGGCTGCCTCGGCTGGGAGAGGGCTCCCGTGAGGTTTATCTAAAGGAGGGCGCTGCTTGTTGCGGCTGGGGTGGAGGTGAGGGGAGGAAGGAGCGGGGGGGGGGGGGGGGAAGGAAGAGCAGCGGAAGGACAGAAAAGGAACTAGACTTTGCCCTTTCGGTGGCGGCGAGCTCCTAGATCGGCTCAGTCATCTCGTGTGTGTGTTACACCCTCAGCAAACTGGAACAGACGAGGCATGAGTACGTGTTTCCTTCTGCTTATTTTGCTCCGGGAATGGTGATCTCACAAGGTGGTGGGGCAGACAGCTGCAGGGTGTGACTGTCTGGCCTCTCTGACAGCTCCTGGCAATGCGGGCACCTCAAAAATCTCCTTGCAGAGGGTTACCCAGGCTGCCTGAAGCAGGCAGAAGGACAGACCTGGCCAGGAGCCGCAGAGCATTGAGCATCCTGAAACAGCCCTGGGGATCTGTCTCCACCCATGTGCTGCTATTCTGGTTCATGCTGGCCTGCTAGAGGAGCAAAGAAAAATACTATGGGAAGTGTGGGTCTGAAGCAATGGTGCTCCCCAGTAGTCAACCTTTGCTTGACAACACTGGTCTCATTTCATGCCTAGCACAGGTTCAGCCCCTCTCCTCTACCTCACCACAGTGCCATGGCTACTGCTCCATCTTCTGCTGGTGCTGGAAGCCCTGGCGCCAGGACCAAGCTGATGGGCTTGGGCTGGAGCGTGTGACTTTGTCTAGAGCTGTTCATGTGGCTGGGCGCTGCACTTCCCCTAATGCCTACTCCAGGCGACCGCAGAGGAGATCTGGCAGTGCTTATGGGCCTGGTCCTGCTCTCCTCAGCCGTAATTTTGCTCACAAGTTTTCTTCTAGCACAGCTCTTCTGGAAAAATGGTTGGTGATACAATAGGACCAACTACTGCAAAGTGAAGAAAACTAAAAAACATAGTTTAGCCAGGCCAAACTGGTTAATAAATTACTCAAATGTGCTTTAAAAAGTGTTAATTGAAGAGTTAATGCTTGTTTTCCTAGTTCCCTTTTAACAGACGCTTATTTGCATTCTTCTTGAAGTCTTGCAGCTTATACAGTCATCGTGAATCAACAAACTGTCCCTGCCTTCCTATAAAAAAGGAACTGCTGGCATATGAGCAATATACGAAATAACATGCATCGCAATACTAAGCGAGGCCTCCCTTTCATTCTGTATGGCAACTGGTTTATTGTGACTTTCTTCATCCTCGAGAACAAACTGCTCTTGCCTTGACATTTGCCACGTTATTTTGAGAGACAAAGCCGTAGTGCATTCTTTCCCCTAGGTTGCTGACTGTCCAGTGATAAGTTTAATACAACTTTGCTGCTGTTCTTGGACTTGAAGGGCCTTCACAGGAAGAGATAAGCAGTTCAAATGAGGAAGCGCTATGCGGCGGTATGGGAAACAGCAGCTTGGAAAGATAACTTACATTGTTAATTTGTCCACAGAAAACGGTTAGCGATAATGTTAAGTGGCCTGAAGACAGAAATAGAAGGAGCAAGAAGCAGGATGTAGAGAGATGTGGTGGCGACAGGAAAGCAAAATGAGGCTCTGTTGGTACGGCATAGCATTATTTGGTGCATATGGTGAAAGCAGGTAAGAAGGATTAACGAGATATGTGTGCATTGTCTGCCAAAAGTCTTGTAAGAAGGCAAGATATTGTGCACCAGACTTCACTGAGATGCATTGAGTATTGCAGGTAAATACACTACCATGCACTAACTACAGTTTTAAATATCTGAGTAGAGAAGATTTCTGCGTTGGCCTTTAAGGTCACTGTCAAATGCCAGCACAAATGCCATCTCTGAAAGCAGCACATCAGTTTCTCCGTTAAATGCTGCGGTAGATCTGGGGCTGGCCCTACTCCATTTCACGGCTTGGGAGCATGGAGGGCAAGTAGTCGTGTTTGCACATGATGTATTTGCTTTTAAGTTGCATCTGTCCATAAACAGGCTAATCAATAAATACCCTTCCGAGTGACCAAGAAAAAAGAATCCATTTTCTTGTATTCCTTTATAAACTCATACTTTGCAACTCCTATTGTCAATGAGTAGTAAGATAGTGTTAGGAGGGTTAGGTATTTGTAATTACAAAATACTAAACCTTTAAAAATTGTTTGGCTCGTTCTGTCCAAGCCACTGCTTATATGGAAGAGAGATGCCTTTACATGCATTGCATGATATATGAAAACTGCATTTTCGTATTTTTTTTCCTCTGTAGCCAGTAGCAGGCCAAAAGGCACGTTATGAAGAGTGTGCAGTGGCAAATGCTCGTGGGTAGATTTGCACTTGTAGGTGGCCTGGAGCCAAATTACTGTACGAGCAGAGCTGGGAACCAGCGATGCCTGGAGGCATGTCCTGTGTGTGACCTGCGGAGGTCCGGTTGTGGCTTCTTTTCTCTGTCCCCGTCACCAGTGGTGAGCAAGTTTTAACGGCTCCACTTGATACAGCTCTGACGGTGTAGTGAGTGGCAGGGGAACATTGTCCATCTTGAGGATATTGCTGCTTTTAACCTGCAAAGGGTTGCCTGGGGCCTTTGAAGAGGCGTGCAAGGGATTCAGATGGCTTTAGGAAAAATAAGTTTGAGCCTCCGTCCATACAAGAGAGATGCAGCTCATCTCTTGTTCAGTCATGCAGGTTGATCACCATTACCTGCTGTAGGAGGTGGTGGTTATTTTCTGTTCCCAGTTAGGCCTTGCCCTGTGCTGAGGTTGTCAGAGATGGCAGTGGTCTTCCAGGAGGTGGAGAGTGAAACTGGCTGCCTTCATCTCGGAAAAGAAAACTAGAGGGTATTCCTCCTTTCTCAGTGGGTGGGAGGGTGGGGAGAGAGGGTCTTCCCCCTCCTCTTGGCATTGACAGAGGTGCTGGCGGTGGGGTAGGGTGGCCCGGTGGGGCTGTTCACTGCTCACTGGTGACTCCAGGGGTTGTTCTTCCCAGGTAGGGACCTGGGACCCTGTCATGCTCGTTGAGATGTCTGGGGCTATGCTCACAGAGTTTTTGCCTGTTCCTTTTGTCTTTGGCCCCAGAGTAAGAATGTATAAAGCCCCAAGTTAAGGTATGACTCCAGAGGGACTGAAGTTGTCACAATCATCTTCAGTCCCTGGAATATCAGGAAGTTTTTAACATGAAAACACCTCAATGATCAATGATGCCATGAAGTGGATCTACAGCTGTTGGCTCTTCCCTCCCCAGGTTTTTGTACTTTTGTCATTTAAAAAGAACCGATGGTATAACTAAAGCTATAACCTTTCCTGTGGGGTGGAGAATTTGCTTCCTTCTCTCTCCTTGGTGGTTTTGGGACGAACTGGTGTGACACAATTTGCAGAGCCAAACTGTGAACTTTGACGGATTTGTCCTCTTCTTTACAGCGTCAAATTTTTACAGGGTGAAAGAAGGAAGTGGTTTGCTAAGTCACTTTTTTTTTTTTTTTTTTTTTTTTTTAAAGTTTATCACAACTACCAGTAATAACCACAGGGAAAACATGCAAACAGTGACTATTCAATGTAAAGCTATATATGGGAAAGGCTGCTCATTGTGAACCTGCTGCCAGCGAGGCTACACCCTGCCAGTAAGTGTGCGCCCGGTCGCTTGGGCTGAGGGCCTGGCCGTCGTGTCTGCCAGGGTGCACGTTACGCTGCTTTCCAAGCTGACAGCCCGGCAGCGAATCATACGGTCTTTTAGTCCTCTGCGGGGAAATTTTTACGAGCGGGAGCCACGCGTAGGAACAGTGATAAATGGAGTTAGGAAGAGGACGGATAATAGTTTTGCTTGCTGGATTTTATTGCTATTAAAAGCAAGGGGCACCAGTAACGGAGCTTTGAGGGAAGTCCTTTGTCGTTCTTGAAATGTGTAGAGGTGTCCTGGTATTCCCAGTAGTTTTTTATCTGTTGCTTATCTGCAGTGTTTTTAGGGACACTATTTTGTCCCCACCCAGAACAGAGGATTCGTGGTCGGTTTGAAGATACCCTGTCGCTGACGGGGTTTTTTGAGCAACAGGATAATTGGCAGTGGCTGAGGAAGAGGACACTGCGATGGAGTAATTGAACCCGAAAGTGTAATTCCAGTGGAAGGAATAGTTCTGTCTCACCTGTTACAGAAATTGTATCGCTTCTGGTACGATCTGGGGGAGTCTTTATGTTCAGAAGTCAGTCACTTTTCCAGCGAAGCAAGCCTTTTGCGGTAGGGCAGCTGTGCTTTTTTGTTTAAGGCTTTTGCTCTAATTTAAGAATCTCAACTGTGTCTTTCATGTGCTTTAAAATATTATGAAAAATCCATATGAGATCATATTTTTATTTTTTGCGCTGAATCCAAAAGTTATTTTTGCAGTGTTAAAGGGAGAGGGGTGGTGTTTCCATTTTACGTTATTCTGAATTTTCAGGATGAATTAATTTCATTTCTTTTGCGCTGTGAATTTCTTTCTCAGTATGGGGTTTTTCTGCGTGGATATGGATTGGAAGATTTAATAACTTTGAAACCAAACTGTTTATACTTAAAAATTAAGATTGTTTTCAGTGGCTGAAAACGGCAACTTGCCTGTGTTTCTTGTTTACATGTGTTTAGCTTTATTTTTCTAGACACATGAGCTACTTTGTGTATTCTGCTTTAGAGAGTACATTAGTTCTTACACTAGAAACCATCATGTTACCAGTCTCTCACCATTTAAGGGTGATAATCTCTAGGGAACCACTGCTTTCTACCTTTCTTGGAAATGCCGGTCAGAGTATAGGACTGCTTTTCAGTGTATCTGGCCTCCTGTGCTATCTCAAGTGTTTTCTCTGTGCCCCCACTGCCTCGCCCCCTCCTTTCCTTTGTAATCTGTTTCCCCTGCCTTGTATTTTGGCCAGTAGGGACTGTAAGAGGTGGCTGTATGGTATGTTCACAGATGTACAGCTGGCATCGTTGCTTCTTCTGGGCTGCTAAATTGGCTATCCCTCACGATTCAGCTCATCGTTCTTCTTACAACCAGCAGCATTCAAAGGCTCCGGTACCCCCTCAGGAGCTCAGGGGTGGGTTGTCCTTCTAAAACCCCAGCACTTGGAGCTGTAAAGGAGCATCACCTACTGCTTTGGCAGTCATATTTGGTTGTGTGCCATGAGGTGGTGGTGTCTCCAAGCATGTGCACGTTGTCAGGGTCACCCGCACTTCTTCCATCCTTCTCAACGGGAGCGTGCTGTCCTCTCTCCTCGGCGGTTTAATTTCATTTCAGTGTAAAGAACAGAAAACCTTGATGAAAGGCTTTTCTTTCTCTACTTGCAATGCAGCATTAAGTCATTTGAAAATTATTTGTGAGATGGAAAACAAAGGGGCCAGGAGAACAATTGCTGGGCAGAGGAAGCAGTTTATAGGCTGCTGTGGTTTTGTTTGTATTTATTTAGCCGTGATGAGGGCTGTTTTGGAGAAAAATGAAGACTTCCTAATAATACTCCCATTGCTTCAGTGAAAGGGCAAAGTCAGTCTGGGGCCTGTTTTGAGATCTCCCAACCAGCTCGCAGCAGCAGCCCATCTGGGACGGCTCAGTTGGCCTTTCTGCAGCCCTGGAGGGGCTTGCTGGCTTTTGGGGCACAAACCCGGCTGTCAGAACAGGTAATTCCCCGGGGTACCTGGGGCAGCAGCTCTTCAGCCAGTTCCCTTCATTTGCCACCCATTTGCAGGTTCTGCTTCCATCTTTTTTTTTTTTTTTTTTTTGGTGGCTTCCTCAGTCTTGTAGTGCCTACTGGGGAACTTTTAATCACACATTAAGCCAGCTGGCACCAGGGGCTTTTTACCCCAATTTCCAAAGGCATTTTATCTTATTATGGTAAAGTAAACATTCTGGAGATATCTGCAGTAGTAGGGTGCAAGTAGAAGTTAACTTGTTTAAAGGTAAGACTCTTCAGTCTTGTTTTTCAGATTTAAGATCTTCATGTGCCATAAGCAAAGTGCTTAAAGGTAAAAAGTATGTTTCTGACTGGGTTTGAAAACCTCTTTTGGGAAGAGGCTTTTAATTCCAAGTCAGTAGAAATTATTCTGAAGGGAAGGTCCCGTATCTAGAAATGCAGATCTGGAATTGCTTGTGTTTTTCCACATGTTCTAGGCTGTGAAAATTAATCTAAACTCCAAATTTGCTAGCTTTGAACCCTCCCTTCCCCCATCTTTTTGGTGTGTTTTTTTCTCTTTTCTCTGTTTTGAGATGTTTACCCCATGAAGTTCAAGGTCCATATGAGTAATTGTACCCAACTTAAAGCTTCAACTGCTTGCCAGCTTGTTTATCGCTCTTAAAAGAGGCTTGTGTACAAATAGCAGGACAAAACTGATCCCTGCTATGTCACATGGTTTCTTCTTTGCACACCTACTTTGATCATCCACTGATTAACAGCATAAATTTCTAGCTATAATGCTAACCTGCATCTTCAGCCGCTGGTCTGTCATTCTTTGCTTGCAGCTTGGCCCCGGTCAGAATTATTAAAGCATTTGTGGGTTAATCCATACCTCCCTCTGGCTGTACAGAGAAATACTGGCACTGAGAAGTAAGGCAGCATTTTCCCGGTAGAGGGAGGTATTGTAAAGCTTATTGAAAGTAGGATTCCACTTGCTGGCAAAAGACCTGCCTTTTGCAGGGCTTTTTTTTCTGAATTTTAGGAGCTCGTGGGGCAGCGTGTGGAGAGAGCTCGGGGGATGCAGCTAAAAGACCTTGTTCCACGTTCGGGTGGACAGAAGTTTTTCTCATGCTTGCTTTCATTTTTTTTTATTACTGTTGGAATAGAGTAGCTGGAACGAGAGCAGGGACCTGGGCCTTGTGTCACCAAAACCTCATGGGCCACTTGCGATGGACGTGGAGATGCCTTTGGTACTGCCAGGGCGAGGAGGGACCTCCATGCTCACCGCAGCAGCCCCCCTACCTTCCCTCTGCCCCCTCAAATCCCAGAGGACTTTGGTGGGTTGAGTGTGTCGCTGCTCCAAAGGGTGTTGAGCACACAATCATGTAGGTTTTTTTGCTTTACATTGTGTGGCAGGGATGTGCATCCATAGAAGGCGTTTAAAAAACCCAGCAACTACTGTTACATTCCAGAAAACGTGCTTGGTCATCTGGAGCATGGACATAAATCTGCAGTGCTGCTTTGCAGTGTCCACATAGATTGTTCAAGTGCCTCAGTACTTAGCCTAATCCTCAGTTTAAATATGCGTGCTTCAGGATTGATTGATCGCTAAGTGGAACTGGGCAAGAAACATCAAAACAGATGTTGGAGTCACATTAGACAAGGAAGGAAACATGTAATTAGTTAATTATTCAACTCCTTGAATCAACAGTTTCGGCTCTCCTGAAGCTTTGAAATTGTTTTTTTTCAAGGTTTGCATCCTTAGATTTGTGGCTTGATTTCTCTCCGCTCATTTCCTTTTATCACTGCCTGCCCTAGCAGGGGCCCAAGGCACTGTGCGCTATTCCTTGACACCCAAACCCATCTGTGGGGATTTGCCTCAGCAGCCTAATTCAGAGAGGCGTAAAGCTTCATTTGCAGTAGGCACATCAGTTGGGTGCTCCGGGGGTTCTTGCAAAACTTCTGGAAGGGTTATTGCCACCTTCCTTCGCTTGCCCCAGCGAGTTTCGTGCATTCCCGCTGACGTACGAGCCTTTGCCTTGGCTTTAAAGAGTGTTTTCTTCCAGACCTTGCAAGAAATAGTAGAAAACCAACGCTCTTGGACATGTTTCTCTGGAGACTCATCCCAGTGATAAGCTGGGTGAGCGATGGGGGATGGCGAAACGTGCTCCCCCACTGCAGCCATCTTTTAACTGTGCACACTGCAGGCACTCCTATACTGTTCCCATCATGCTCTTCTGATTATTTTTTTGATTGTTTATGCTGCCCTGAAACCAGCTTTTTCTACTGCTTTGAAAATCTTCAACTAAATGTAATTGAAATTTGGTTTCTTCAAAGATAAAAAACCCCCAAAACAAGAATGTGCCACTGGAGTGGAAAAAAGATCAATCACATCAATAAAGGCTCTTCTGGGTGGAATGAGGGAGTTAAACTTTGTCTTTTCTGATTTCTATAGTTAATGTGCATTCTCTGTAAATGCAGACTCATGAAGAAATGTATTGAATTTGTATTACTTGGTGGTTTTTTTGTTGTTCCTAAATTCAACAACATGGTTTCCAGCATTGTGGGTTACTGTTCACATGCCTTTGCACATAGTGAAAAGTAACCAGACATAACCTGTCTGCCTTAAATGATTTTTAAATTGCAAAATTCTGCTGAATACCTATAGTCACCAGAACAACAGTACTTTCACAGAAATTTAAGAGTGCACTTCAGGCCTGGTATATCAAGGCAAATGCTTTCTAGGACTGCAGTGAAAACTCAAGCACGAGCCTTGTCCCACATAATAAAAAGTTATTTATTGCTTGGGATGAATGAAGAACTGCAGTATTTTCTGTCTAGGTTCCACCTTTTGCTGCTTAGACAATGGTGAATATTTTCCTCTGATAAAATACTGGTAATACCATGCTTATCCATCAGATTGCAGTAGCAATGTCAGCTTTCTCTGGGGGCGGGAGGAAGGTTGGTTGCATGAGCGAAGAGGCACGCACTGGAAAATGAAGAACGAGCCTTCAAAGTACAGGACATAAAAGAAGGCTGCATGTTACTGATAGTAAGAAAAGCCGTGGTAACTTGGCCGGTCCTCAAAAATTCTGGCGGAATGCGAAAGGTCCAAGTGGCCCCATCCCACGCAAGAAGAATGTAATCTCTCAAAAAAGGAATTATAAACAGCAGATACGGGCTGGAAGGTAAAAGGGGGTGTGGGGAGCAGGAGGCACTCACTGGGGAAGAAGTTCTTCCTACAGAGCAAGGTCCATCCGAGTTGCTTTCGGGCAACCTTTGAGTGAGTTAGTGGAGAAATACCATTTGCATTCTCCAACATCTCTCCCCAAAACGCCCTTACAACATATATTTGATACTCGGAACTTAAGGTTTGGCTGTATGAGTATCTCGTCTCTCGTGAGGATCGGTGGAGGATCCCACAGGGCAGGAAAGGAGTCCAGTTGGGATTTCTTCTTGTAGAAAGCTTTTAGCTTGTTCTCATGTCCTCCAAGAAAGCCTTTTCTAAATCAGCTTAGACCCCTGTTGGAGTTCGCTGAAGAAGCCAGTGAAATAACGGTGCGTGGAGCTGACTCCCAGGTCTACTTAAAAAAACTAACCATTTTGCCTTCCTTTATATTGAGGTGGATCTGGCCTCTAAAACAAACAACTCATTTTTGTGTCTGGATTTCTTGTACTACTTCCATTTATGTGCTCTGTCTGGTGGCATTGATTTTAAATTTTAATAATACCCGTTTGGTGTAGCTCCGGTTTCCAAGTACATTTTAGTAAAAGCCATTGTCCCGTAGGCTGCCCAAGCACAGCGGCTCTTCATGCAGATAAACATGAATTCTAATGCTATGTGCTTCACACCAAGGCGACTTGCAGCAAAATGGGTGAAGAGTCGTCCTTTAATTTTTGATAGACTTGTGTCATAATTAATACAAAAGTATTCAGTAATCACTGAAGAGACTGCTACTGTATTGAATAAAAATTTATGAACAAATTTGGAGATAATAGTTCCGTGTCATTAGTTTACAAAGAGCTTTTTCACAGCAAAAAATCTACTCTGTCTTCACTTTTTAGCTTATTATCATCTAAAATTGATTGTTTGGCAAAGATAAATCATTGATACACTGATATTTAAAGCACAGCAGCAACTGTTGGTAATGTATAAAAGCTGCGGTGCCATGAGCATCTGTCATCTGCCATCCTTAACTTCCTCTCGTAAGAGCATTAACTTTTCATTGAATCGCTGATTGTCTGACTGCAGGGAATTGGCATTTAATTATGTTTAAGCTTATCCCACTGCTTATTGAGAAACAATTTAAAATACTTTGTTTGAAACTGGAATGCAGCGTGTTTAGGCAAATATCATGGCCGTTCTCGCTCTTATTTTCTGAGGACAGGAGCTCAGATATATAGCTTTTGTTGACATTTCAGTGTGTGCAACCTTCTAACATCGTATAAATCACTGTGAGTTTCTCCAAACAGCCATTATCTATTTGGCATGTGATTCCTTTTCCAAAATAATTTCTGTTATTTTTCCATTGTGTGATGTTTTATATTGGATGTTGATGACATTCCAGACTGAAGCACATCGACAGTATTATACAAAATTACTGTGCTTGTGATTCAGTCTGGCAATCCTGACAAAATCGGTGTCATGTGATGTACCCAGGATTACATATGTTACGCGTCCCTCCGTGACAAGAATTCAAAAATACCCTTGTATGTATTCTGCTGCAAAATAAACACTTTAATAACAAACTATGAAATTCATGCCACATAGAACTTGTTTCCTATCCTCGTCAGAACAGTCCTTGCAAATTGTTAGGTTTCTTGGCTTTTATTTAAATGCAAGTTCATCTAAAAAACACACCCCACCCCCAACTCTCAACATAGAAGTAAAAACTCTGAATTAAGTTTTTGCTTATATGTGCCAAGGATAATGGCAAAGAAGTTTTAATTTTTTTTTCAGAAAGTGAGGTTTTTGAAACCTCCTTTCAAGTTGAAGGGTTTTATTAGTAAATGAGATGAGACAGAGAGCTTGCAAATCCCTGCTAGTCACCTTCCTGTCTTACAGGAAACCTGAAGCACTTTCATTCCTGTTTTACAATTACGCAGGGCACTCCATCACTGCAAAACGTGACAAGTCGTTAACAGTGGTTATGTTTTGATAGCTGAGAGTAGGAAGGAAAAAAAAAAAACCCAAACCATCGCGGTTTTCTTCTGCTTCGCAAGATGTGTGGAAAAGAGCAATTTCTGACAAGCCCAGTGCTATTGTGTTTCCAAAAAAGAGTATTGCAATGCTGGTTGCTGCTGGGTTGCTGCACACTTAGCTGCATTAATCTCCCAACCCGAGTTTGCTCACGTGCTTGAGTAACTCTTTGAGTTTTCGTAGCGCCGGTGACTTTCTTTTCGTCATGAATTATAGCGGGAAAAGAGTTAACAGCCCATCGCAGCCCTGGAGATTTTTAGCTAATTGCAGGAGCAGGCGCTGGGGAGAAGCCGCAGGCGCTGCGCGCCGGCCGGCCGGCTGGCCGGCCAGGGTCGCTCCCGTCGGGGCGGCGAGAGTTTGAAGAAGGCTGGGGGGAAGCCGGGGAGCTCGTCGCAGACATCCCTTAGGTGTGATCGAGTGATAAAGGAAACGTGGTGCCCTTCGGGAGGGTGTGTACCTATGAGAAACAGGAAGCCGAGCGGCGGCCGCCTGCCTGCCCTGCCTGCAGAGGTTGGTAGCTCGGCGGGCGCAGGTGTGCCGACACGCCGCCGAGCCTCTTCTCTCCGGGCATCTTGGCAGGCACGCTCCTCGGCAGCAACATCTGGAAGAAGCGGAGGGGGGGGAGAAACCCAACCCAAAGCCAAAACACCCCCCCACCCCCTCCCACCCCCCCACCCCTCCCCAACTTTAAAAAAAAAACCCCAACCCTCCAGGTAGAGAAATATGACGGCCTTGCAGCTGAAAGAGCTGTCACATTCAGGTCTGTACAGGAGGCGACGGGATCGCCCCGATAGCGTGGGACTGCCCGGGTCACATGAAGAGAAGCTGAGGTGAGTGCGAATTGATGGGTACGGCCGGCGCGACGAGCGCTCTCGGCAGCCTGCTTGCTTTGGTGGTTTCGGCAGACAGAATGCAAACAGGGCTCTGGAAAGTCATTGCAAAACGCATGCATCGAGAAGCAGTCCCGAAGCGCTATGAAAAAAAAACAAATGGAAGGAGGGATAACAGGAGCCATACGGTGACTTTGTGGGTTTTGGCAACGGTGTGACTCCCTTCCCCGGCTCTGGGAAGGGCAAATGTTAGCCGGTGATTGCTTCTGGATGCCTTCTGACAGCCAGCACTTGCAAGTAAATAACTTTCCACAGCCTGACAGCTTTGCTCGGTCTGGTTTGAAGTCCATTTTGGGTCACCCGGGCGCTGCTTCTTGGGGGTGTTTGTGCAGCCCCTCCGCCGGGCTGGTTTTGTTGCAGAGGGGCTGGGGCGGCTGCTGGGCTCTGGCTTTCGTCTTGGGGGGTTCTTTGTTGTGGAAAGGGCTTTAGGCAAAAGAATGCAGCAGGACCACTTAGGCTGACCTTACCCCGGGAAGGGTGACCAAAAATCGGAAAGCCGTTTAATGCCCAGGGTTATCTTCCTGATGCTACGTTGCCTTTTGAAAGAATAACAGCGGATTTTCAAAAAGCCTGTTTGGAGCAATTGTTTTTAACCTGAGTAAGCGCAGACGCGAAAAAAAAGTAAAAATGCAAAAGTTTTTTTTCTAAGCGTGCTTGGCGTGAAAGCAATCTGTTCCCACTTCAAGCTCCTCCAAAAAGGATCCTTGTGTAAATGCTAACAAAAGCCTCGGTGGAGAGGAAGTACTTCCTATCTCCTAATGCCTGATCTCTGGCTGTATTTTTAGATTATTTTTCGTTGGTGGTGGTTGTGCATCGGATCGGAGTGCTGTGTAATTTAAAGGGGTTTTGTCACTGCGCTTTCATTACCCGAGTTAGCAGTTTCAGAAGGATGGGTATTCAGATTTGGGGGATTTGCCCATTTGTTATAACTAAGCACCTTAATTAAAAATTATTGTGGCAAAATGCATGATGGTAACCGACTGAGATTGTTTATTTGCCATGACATATCAGAAACATCTGATCAGTTCTAGGAATGTGTTAACTTGTGGGTCTGATATGTGTGCTTGGTGTCTATTCATAGTGTTAGTTCTGAATTGATTTCCTAGATGGATTTCTAATAGCACTAGTATTAGATGTTATATTCATATGACTATAGATGGAAGAATAATCAGACTTAGTAGAGTAAGAGATGCGCAGAGGTTCTTGAGGTTTTTATGTTTAGTTTCTTTTATACAAAACTAGCAGTGAGGAAGAATAGATCTTGTTAGGGAAGAGAAAGCTGCTTTTTAAAGCATATACATAAAAATAAATGCTAGCTCTCTATGGCTGTGTTGCTCTTATTTATATGCATGACCAAGGTGGGAATGAGACCCTTTTTGGGCTGGAAAGGGGTAGTCTGTACCAGTATAGGTGTAGGCATTTTGATCCTTTCCTGACCCTCTTCTGGTTAAAGACGAGAAATATGTGAAACAGGGATTGGTCTTGAGAAATAAAATCCAAGTGGAGGAAATAGCAAATGGGGGGACTTACAAATCAGCTCAGGGCAGGGTATTGGAGGTAGAAGAAGGTGAATAGAGCGTGGTCAGATGATGCTCCCAGAGCAGGGGGACAACCCGTGCCTAAAGGCAGAGCTTCTTTTTTATTTGCTAATAGCTTGAGCTGGTTCTTACTCAAACTAAACCTTGCTCCTTCCTAACCCATTTTGTGGTATTTCAGTGTGTTGCCAGGCAGCCTTATTTGTCATTTTTACTGCATTCTCCATGACAAAAGGCTATGGCATCGTAAATACAAAATAGTGACATAACAACAGGGCAAAAAGCAATTGGGAACAAAGAGGAAAAGTTCTTCAGTTTTCTAAAACTGGACACCTCTAGCTTTTTTCGTGTGCTCTCCCTGGTGACTCTTAGATGCCTGTCCTTAGCACATACTTTCAGAGTATCTACAGTCCACAAGACAGACAAGAGGTTTCTTTCATGTCTGCTAAATATAGCTTTGCCATCCTCCATGGCTTTGCAATGCCCTCCTGTAGTTTCTCTCTCCAGTTCTTTGTTCTAGTGCCTTTGTATTTCGCTTTACATACATATTAATCCACATGTGTTAAATAATATCGGCCCTCAAGGAACAGTTCACTGAAAGCTACTTTCTTGGTTCAAGCACCATATTTTTCTAATCCCAGGCCAACATGTACTCGAGATGCCAATGTCTTCAGGGTATCCTGTGAGAATTTCTGTATTTAAAAAAAAAAATTAAAAAAATATCGCCCTTTGTTACAGTCATACGTGATATCTGGCCAGTTTTCATTTTCCAGCCTTTTACACCTTACCCCAGTATAAGATTTCTCTCTCCTTGCCCTTTTTTGAGGTCTGTGTCTCCTTTGGTAGCGGTTTCCCGGGATCCAGGCTGGGGTGTTCCCCTGGTAAGGCACAACCCAGTAGCAAGTAACCCAGCGGAGAGCCGTCCACACCCCTCCGCCTTGGCTGCAAGCTGTCCCGCACTGCCTCCGCGCCGCCGCTGCTGCTGCCGCAAGCACCGCTGTAACTGCGGCTCCTGGCTCCGGCCATCGCGGCAGGAGCCAGACGCTGCTGGGTAGGATGGGGCCCTGGGCACCTGTAAACCATGGGGGAGATGCAGCCAAGCGTTGGCAGCGTCGGTGCTGGAAAGCAGCTTGTGGGGGGGCTTGGTGCAGAAATTCTGCCTTTGCTCTTTCCTGGGAACGTCAGTGTCATTTGTACCTGAACCGCCTGAGGTGACTAACAGGGCACTGTGAAGCAGCGTACTGGAACTCCTAAGCGTGCACTGAGCGTATGTTTATCATATAATGTATCGCATACTTTTTATTTTTCAGGAACCAAAGAGTTACCTTTACAGTATAAAAATAATTTCCTATGTTGACATAACTTCATGATAGGTCGCGTGCCGTGGGACTCTCGGCTCCACAACAGGAAGGCAAGCTTTAGCTCCTGCATCTGTGTCCCCTGATGTCACTTCAGCCAGAGGTTTGACCCCCATCATTATCTTCCAGATCTGCCATTCAGTTTATGATGAGTCGGTCTCTACGCTCATTTCCTCCAGTCTTTTGCAGGAAAGACCCCAGGAATATAGTTTGGCTTTTTCCATTAAGAAGCTTCTCAGATTTCCGTTTACAGTAGAAGCTCCCAAATAAATGTTTAACAGTCTCTCCAAACACCTCATGCTCTAGCAAGAAGGTGAGCCAGGTCGTCTTGAGGGGAAGTCATCTCACGCAGCTGTAGCTATCTGCAGGGCCTGGTTCCCCAGCAGCAGAGCAGGGTTTTGCTCGTTTTGCTCACCCAGTTGCTGTGATTCCTCATCCTGCTGCGGAAGGGGTTTGCCGCCTTGCATCGCAGCCGCTGCTCTGCTGCAGTTTACAGCCTGGTGCTCATTGCTAGCTCAAAATCTGCCCCAGCTACCTCGATGTTGCAGGTGGTACGGTGTGGTGGCTGAGCGGCTGAGCTGTCCCACTGGTGGCGGTGAGGACCTGAGGGGGCTGGGGAGGACCGACAGAGTCCATCCAGTTGAGGAGAGCGAGGGCATTTCAAGGGAAGCCACCCATAGCCATAAATAGCAAGCCCTAAGCTCAACTGAGATCGGGACTGGGATGGGAGGGCAGGATTCATCCCATTGTTTTAGAAACCTATTCTAGGATGGAGCGAGTTGCCCTCCCAGGCAGCCTCTCATGTCCCTTCCACCCCACCTCCTCCTGGTGTAACCCATGCCCAGGTTACTCCATCAGCTGTGGTGAGATCAGGCTCTGGAATGGGCTGCCCAGGGAGGTGGTGGAGTCCTCATCCCTGGAGGTATTTAAAAGAAGGATAGATGAGGTGCTTAGGGACATGGTTTAGTGGTGGGATGGCAGTGCTAGGTTAACGGTTGGACTCGATGATCTTAAAGGTCTTTTCCAACCGAGGTGATTCTATGATTCTATGATTCTATGAGGTGAATGGAGTCCCAGCCCTTGTCCTGACCACACAGCGCATTGATGGGGATGGCAAACTTGCCTGCTCTTTCTACCTCTCCCACTCCATCTATCACTTAATAAACCTCATAACCTCTCTGGGAGCCTTTAAATCTGCTGCTATAGAGGTTACTGGCGCTTTACTGACTTTATAGGGAGCTGGAGCCTGCCCACCCCACATAAAAGGTGGTCTGGATAGCCCATCCTTTTCTTGAACTTGCACAGTACAAGAATGTGCTTGGTTTAGACCCCAGCTGGGGTAGGGATGCTGGATGCAGCCCTCTCTTCCCTTGCTTGAGCTAGGCTCAGCAGTGCATGGACCTTAAGTACACAGGGTGCTGTGCAGCGTTCAAAGTGGGGGGGCTGCCCGGCACCTTCATCTCCCCTGCCTGCAACAGACGCAACAGTCATTCAACTAAATGCAGCCTGAGAAATCTGCCTTTTGGAACGGAGGGCAAGACCTGTTGTTTTCCAACTGTATTGATTTGGTGGAAAAAAAATTACATCTCTGATAAATCTTGCTTTGCCTTGTCTTTAGAAATGGCACATAAAAAATCCTGACTGTATGCTGAGCTATTCTTTCTTGCTTTTCTCAGCAAACAGGACGCAAAGGAAATTGTATGCATACGTTTATGATTAATCATTAGGAGTCACTTAACAGTAGTGGTATGCTTGCTATTTTTGCTCTTTCTCCTTCTCATCTCATTGCCTTTGTACAAATAGAATGATTCCTCTCAAAAAATTGATACTGTTAATTTCCAGAGCTCAATGCAAGGTACTGGGAAAAGCAGGGTCAATTTTATTTTTTTTTTTAACAACTACATGTAAAGTGAATTTGATCAAAGTATTGTCCATAGCGCTCTTTTTAAGTTCATACAGGTTTAAATGCAATTAAAACTCTAAACAACTTTTGAAGTGGTTCGCCTCAAGTTTTTACCAAACAGTAAATTTCAGCATTTGCAGCAAATAATAAAAATATCTGCCTTCCCTTTGCTCTCTGCTGCTGAAGCTGCTGGGTGAGGAGGTACAGGCAATCTTCTGGGTCTGTTCAGGCTCCCGCCTGCCTCTGCACACTGACTCCAGGCTGGAAGGCATGTGGATGTGCCCCAGAATTTCATGCACAAAGACTCCCTCGCAGATGAAATAGGAGACATAAGCACATTCTTACGTCCCACTGAGCCTTGGGGGGATAGGCTCTGTGCTGCAAAGCTCGTAGGTGAGTATAAAAAACCCCAAATGAATATAAAATCCCCAAAACATGGGCAACGCGGTAGGGCTGAGTGCCTCCCTTTCTTTATGAGATACAGCAACTGGGCAGTGTGCGGCGTCACAGATCTCCTCAGCCTGCCGTCAAAACCCCATGGGTAGCAGCCAGCCAAGGTGTGCAGCTGTTTCCAGCCGCACGTCCTCCCTGAAGACCTCCTGCTCTTCCTAGGAGGGAGAGAAGAAGATGCTGGTTGGGGTCTTTCTGGGGAACCAGGGACCCTGCGGAGCTTTCAGACGCCTTAGGGAACTGAGGGCAGGGGAAGGCAGAGAGATAAGATCTGTCTGTGCCTGGAAGCATTCTTAAATTGGATTTCCGCTGGCAATTTTTCCCAATAGCATCACAAATGTTAATATTTATATAGCCGCTTTCTGTAAGTAGATGTTCCATGTGCTCGTGGTGCCAGTGTCAGCAGGTGAAGCAGTAATTATTCAATACATTGGTAAAAAAAGAGACTGATTTATTAAACCAGGAAGAGCTTGAAAATAAATGTTAAGCCTCAAAAAAATTACACTTCCTCATTTGCTGTGGTTAGAAACTCTGCTGGAATAGTAGAGAGCTAAGACCTAGAAATACTCATTTCAATCAGATGCTTGGGAACTCTTGATTAAAAAACACTTTGGCTCATCTGCTAACTGCTCTAATTGAAGAGAGGATTTGTCCATGTAAACGTGACACTGAATTATTATTATTAATTAGAGTAACTTCCAGCCAGCAAAAATTTGCTTCATGGCTATATTTTAATATTGCAATACTTAGAATGTGCGTTGAGCCTTAGTTTGAGGTATCCAAATGGCTGGAGGCTTTACTTTTCGTTTGTGCTGTGTCTTTCATTGCTCTAGGGGTTAAAAAAAACCTCCTGAGGAACACACCCTTTTTTCCTTGCCTTCTCTCTCACCACTTGTCTTTTGCATTGCATAACCAACTCCTCAGCGATTTTATGCGACTTGCTCACCCTGACTATCACCTCGCGTGACTCCAAATGACCGGAGGTAGCTGCGTGCGCAACAGCAACACAAGCAATGAGTCCTGTTCCTCTTACGCTTGCCTCATTGCCACGATCTATGATTTCAGTGCATTGGTAAGGTTCGCTGATTATAGCAATTAGGATTTTCATTGCTCTTTCTTACAGGATTAGCCCAGCTGAAGAGAAGTTGTAGGTTTCTTTTTTTTTCGCTTTTGCTTTCGTGTGTTTTGATAGCACCTCATCAGAGGTGTTGTCCACAGAAAAACATACGGTGATTGCTCATTATTCTTCATTATAATTAAGCTTTCCTTTGAATGCAGTCTGTCACACTGAAGTGTGTTTACACACAGAAGTATTCTGCAGAGGACAGAAAAGCTAAATTATGTCACTGTCACCACGTAATAAACATCACCAAGTTGCAGGCATCAGGGAGACCAAGTTTAAAGGCTGTTAAGTTTGGGCTCCCTTTCTGTTTGTTTTCCTATGGTCTCTGAGCTGTTCTGGGCAATGCAAAGCTAACAGGCACAGGCATCCTCGAGAGGACCATGGGCCTTTTACTGTGATGCTCTCCGGCGATGGCAGCGGCTCCAGCTTACCAAGTACATTGCCTCCAACGGTGGCCAAAAGCTGATGCCTGTGGAGGGAGGTGTAAGGAAAGAGCAGGCCTTTTATGGGCTTTCCCTTGGTAGTAATCCCAGTTTGCCGCCAGCTGAGGCTCAGGGACTTTGTACAGTTTGTGACATTCAGTGGTTTTCCCTTCGGTCTTGCCTCGCACCCGGGAATCTCCGGGCATTTCCCAAACAAGAGTGATGCTCTGAGTTTTCACATGTATTACCTGATGCCGTAGGGCAGCTGGTTGTGTGTTGATTTTTTCTTTGCTTGATTTGTCATGGCAGCTTTAGGCATTGTTCAGTTTTCATCTCTGTACCTGCCAGCTTTGTGGAAACTTCTGATTTTAGGTAGTTCCTGGTAGCATTCTGAAATGACTGTTTCATATTTAACGCTCTGTGAGCAGTGTTTTTGGATGGCACCGCTCAGCTTTGCCCGCAGATTGTAAGTCATCCCATGATCCATCTTTATATATCAAGAAGATGAAGCTTGATGGTCTTTCGGAGCCTTTTGTCCAACAAGAGAAATTTGGTTGATGACTTTTGTGACATATTTCCCTGTGGCTTTCCTGCTTCTTCTGTCTCCCCTAATGGCCATGATGGAGCTAGAAGAAAATTAATTAAAAACTATTAGCTATTAGCCTCAAAGGAAGTAACACATTGGCAGGCACAGCAAGCAATACCTGGCAGCATTTCTCAGCTGTGCCTTTTTAAATGAAAGTTTGAAAAAATTCAAGCTGTTCCAGCAAGGAATGAGCGGATGAAGATGAAGTGGATGTGAAATGGCGTTTGTCTTTTCCAGCACGTTAAATCCATGCGTGCCACGCGCTTTATAGATCATAAAGTTCTTGATCCCGAGTTGAGTCTACCTTTTGAACTTGGTTTCTATGCAGCTATTGGAAAAATGTTACCCACTCGGAGTCATGACTCAAAACTGCCCTGGCTAGTCCCCTTCTTGTTCCAGTATGGAAAGTTTGCATTGAAAGCTGTTTGTTTCGCTTGATGTTTGGCTTTTCAGTTACTGTTTTGTACATTTCTCCTTCAGAAACTGAAGCATACACTGTATTTCTGATATATTAGAAAAGGTGCTCCATATATATATATTTTTTTTTTATTATTTTTTTTTTTAAAAGGACATGGTAGCATTGCAGCTTCGGGATAGGATAGCTCCATGAGTTACCAGCTGCAGGTGATGAATTTTGCCCGAAGTGTACAAGTAATTGCTTAGCTTTAAACTACATTCCTTTCTAAAGCTAATCCTCAAATTATAACCACTTCTCGGGGCGGGGGTGGAAGTTTTGGCAGGGCTCGAACCCCTCTGATACAAATCACAAAACCGCATGCTGCATCTTCAGATAATCCCAGCAATACTCTGCTGCGAGGGTTAGCTTCTACATCTTCCCTCACAAGTCTTACAATATATACTATAACCATTCACTCCTGCTTTACTCATTCAGCATTAGCCAGTTGTTGGGGTGGAAACTACTTTTAAAAAATCTTGCAAAAGTTACCGAAGCCTTCGGTTTGGAAAATGCATGGAAGTCTTGCTTTGCAGTAACCGCTACTGAAATTCATTTGTGTTTACTGGAAAGTTCTGCTGCTTGTACTGAGGAGCGAATACATATAAAGTGCAAGGTGAAGATCTCAGTTTGTGTTACCCAAAAATGTTAAGACCATTATGATGAAGTATGAAAGCAATGCTATTTTGTATTCGCTTTATTTGTCAATACATTACTCATGCTCGACTCTTAGGAGCATGAATTGCTTCTAGTTATTCTCTTTCGCCTGCTGAATATTGGTACCATTATTTAATTGTGCAAAGTTAACTGCAGATGGCTCAGCTATTTGCCATCCTCTGCGGGTTTTAAAGCTTAGTGATGCTGCAGTGAATGTAGGAAGAAAAAAATGTGAAACCAAAACTCAGGGTGACTAATAATTACGATTTAATAGTGTGTGAGAGAAGAGCAACA
This sequence comes from Gorsachius magnificus, assembly GCA_034008185.1. NCBI lineage: Eukaryota > Metazoa > Chordata > Aves > Pelecaniformes > Ardeidae > Gorsachius > Gorsachius magnificus. The sequence continues at coordinate 68,573,148 of CM067081.1, read as the reverse complement.
ACTGAGGTGATGCTTTCTTTCCCACGTTCTACCTTCTGCCCAAAACAAATTCATTCAGGCAATGAAAACTTTTGCACTTCCTCATGTAGACTGGAAAGGAAAACTTAACGAAGGTGAAAAATATTTAGAGAGGCTATGTTGCTGGAGGTGTAGAGCAATGGTAATATTCGAGAAGAGATGTGTGTGGAAGTGACGTGCTGGCTAGTAAAGCTGTAGGTCAGTCCTCGGCATGGTGTCTCCAGCGGAGACATTACTATAATAAGGGTGTTGCTGCGTGCTGGGAAGCCTGGCATTGCCATTATCTCTGCCCTACAAGGAACGGCGTAGACGTACTGGAAGTCAGTGCTGGTAGCCGGGTGTTATGTTGAGTCATGGTATTAAATATAGCTCCTGGGTGAGCTGCTCGGGTCACAGTGTTCGGCTTGTGAAAACCTCGGTTCCAGCGAGCAAGGGCAGATGGCCAAGGCAGAGGCAAAGGGGTGTTTGCCTTTACACTAAGGATTTGGTGGAGGATTTTTGGTGGATTTCGGTGACAGATGACATGAACTGAATATTGGTGCTAGGAAACTGTTACTCTGAAGAGAAATATGGTAGTGCAGCATTTTATAACCATAGAATCATATAGGTTGGAAAAGACCTTCAAGATCATCAAGTCCAACCACAGATCTAACACTGCCAAGTCCACCACTACACCACGTCCCTAAGCACCTCCTCTGCCTGTCTTTTAAATACCTCCAAGGATGGGGACTCAACCACTTCCCTGGGTAGCCCGTTCCAATACCTGACAACCCTTTCGGAGAAGAAGTTTTTCCTAATGTCCAACCTAAACCTGCCCTGGTGCAACTTGAGGCCATTTCCTCTTGTCCTGTTACTTGGGAGAAGAAACCAACACCCACCTCTCTACACCCTCCTGCCAGGCAGTTGTAGAGGGCGGTAAGGTCTCCCCTCAGCCTCTTCTTCTCCAGACTAAACAACCCCAGTTCCCTCAGCCGCTCCTCATCAGACTTGTGCTCCACACCCCTCACCAGCTTTGTTGCTCTCCTCTGGACATGTTGCAGCAATGCAAAGTCTTTCTTGTAGTGAGGGGCCCAAAACTGAACACAGCATTTGAGGTGCGGCCTCACCAGTGCTGAGTACAGGGGCACGATCACTTCCCTGCTCCTGCTGGCCACACTATTCCCGATATAAGCCAGGATGCTGTTTTCCTAAAATGTCAGAAAATGCAAAGATCAACCTCATACATTTTTGCATATTTGAACTTTTAAATCTGTTCCTTAAGCAATGGAGGAGGAGCACACATACACTGAGTTGTAATTTGCTTACAGTTGCCTGATCACACTCTGTTGTGCATCCCTTGAGTCTCCAGGGATTTGATTTCCACCAGTATGAATATTGTTCTGCCCAAACATTTTCAAATTTTAGAACTGAATGACCTTGGTGGTATGAAGTTTGCTGTGTGTATGTCCAAACAGAAGGATGCTTTTGAGCTTGGTGGGCCTGATCTTGTCTCATCAGTCTTGAAAAGATGGTTGGGTTTGGAGCGAGTGTCTGAGAGATGTTTGATATGCAACCCCTAGTATTGAGCAGCTGGCTGGTTTTATTATTCTTAAATTAGAAATGGGGATATAAATGTTGTTATATGAAATCCATTAGTGCAAATGCATCTTTAAAATGTATTGTGTTGGAAGAGTTTGGATACGCTGTATTCACCATAGTCACGTATACATGCAGTCAACTACACAGGGTGCAGATTTTAAGAATATCTGATAGTATGCTGTATCTCGTGCAAGACAAATTTATTAGAGCTCTCGTGAACTTCTCATATGTGATAGCGAGTCATTTTGTTGTTTTGTTTTTCCCATCTGCATAGGACTCAAAAAATAGTAGTGGGGGAGGAAGGGATGGGTGTTTTAAAGAGTATCCAGTATCTGTACACAGAAGTAATGTCTTGTTTTACATAAAGCATGGCTTTGTTTGGTAATATTTGTAACCAGCAGGAAGAAAATACAGTAGTCTTTTTAAATGCTAGTTGCAACAGGAAAGTGCTATAGTTAAATATTGCTCTCCCTTTCTACGAATTGTGTCAGAGACTGATTTTTCACTGTGCTTTTATGGCTGATAAAACCTTGTGTGGGAAGGTGCTGCTTACCTGTTTATTCCAGTTACATTCATTTCCTTATGGAGAGATGGAATGTGACCCTTCTCTGTTTGCAGAAACCAAAGCATTTTTTGGACATGTTTATACTAGAACAAATTTATATTGAGGTATATGAAACAGCTACAGTTGCATTTCTGTTTGCCCTGTTTAAACTCCCACCACATAAGCCTAATCATGCTTTTTGTGGTGAAGACTAAAGGATGAAACTTTTAGGAGCACTTAGAATTCACCTGGTTTTTATTGCAGTGGTTTCAAGATGGTTTTACATCCTTTTTAACAGAAAAAGAAGTTAGAGCAGTGCTGGGCACATGTGAAAATCCTACCCATATAATGTGCATCTTTACTATAGAAAATATTTATACCTTCTTTCAAATTGCCTTAGGAGACCAGCTTAAAACGGAAAGTATTTTATTGCTTAAGAGGTAAACAATTGCAGCAACCAGAACCCAAGAGAGTTTTTCATTTCAATAAAAAAAAAGACGCAAAAGGTCAATTAGTGCTTTAAAAGGTTGGTGCAGAAATCAGCGCGGGGCAAGTCCACGTATATTTTGCAGCAAAACTTCTGTTCTAGTTGTTCTGTATTTTGCCTGTGAGGACCTTCACATAGTGTCTGTGTTAAATATAATAAAAATGAAATCACCCTTACCTATGTGGGAAGGGGAGGGATGCACTGTGATTACTTATCCTCGCCCCTCTCCCCCGGCATAACCCGATGGGGCACGTGGCCTCCCGCCAGCGCCGGTGACGCAGTGATATTTCATGGTGGCATGAGTAGGTTGCCAAGCAGCAGCCGCTTTTGCCAAGCACCTTGTTTGGAGCCGTGACTGCTCAGCACGGCTATTTGTGGCATGGAGCGAAACGCTCAGCGGGGGCTGGCTGGCCACCGAGCCTTCTCTGTAAGAGTCCCCGTCTGCCTCTGGCAGCCACCGGCACGGGCAGCCGGATTCGAAAGCTCTCCAGAGAAAGCAGCGTGTGAGCGGGGTGGCAGTCGTCCGTCAGCGATGATAAAGCAGTGTGGCTGTTTTTGCTGCTGTTTTGCGAAGCCCTTCTCTGTAGCCACAGTGGGACGCTTCCCCGCCCCTCTTCTCTTGATTCCTTTAGCACCTTCCCCCCCTCAGCGCGCCGGGAGGAGCCCCTCTGCCTCCTTCCTTCCTACCTACCTTTCCAATTAAACACTGAACTTTTCCCTTTTCTCCTCTCCTTATCACTGCTTCCTTAGCAGCAGGCTAAGATCTGTCCCAGATCCCAGGGAATGCCCTTGGGAAGCTGCTGCTGCAAATGAACAGCCCCCTGTACGCTCCTCACTCCCCGTGGGCGGCTTCTCCTCGGAGTCACCTAGAATTCCCTAATGAAAATGCCATGTATTTTTAACAGTGTATTTCGGCTCTTGGCAGCACACATCCAGCAGAATGACAGAAAAGAGAAAGATGACCAGCTGCTCTGGATTTGTGGACTACCAAGCCTTCACAGTAGGAACTGTTTTGATACAGAAGCAGAAAGGCCCTTTTTAAACTCCTGGCAAACTCCTCTTTTGCCTAATGGGAAACAAATTGGGAGTAATTCCACCAGCAGCAATGGCAAGAGGCCTTGAGAACCAGGCAGCTTCTACTTATTGCACATATGGAGTCCTATTACTTAGTAGGACTGCTGCTTGGAAAAAGCTAGCAAGATTAAAACAGGCTTTTTGGATGGACGCCTTACTGCACCGATGTGCAGTACTACTTGCTTTGCTACACCCATGCAGAAGACTGCGCAGTAGCAAGCCCAAGGAGCAAGCAAATATTTTCTTGTTGACGACAGAAGACGCCAGGCAGCAGAAACGGCTTCCAGCCACCTTGGTAGCCTGTGGATTTCAGGTCACTGCAAGGACTGAAGGAGTCCACCGGAAGACGGAAACTCTTCAGGGCGCTCTGAATCACAGTGGCAGCGGCGGCAGCCTCCCAGGAGAATTGCCGGTGACCTGGGACAAAATACAAGAAAACAGCTGAGGAGATGGTCAGTGATAAGGGGAAGAGACAGACTGACTTGCTGTTTCTTAGTGCCTTGGTGCACCTGCGCTAATCCCGGATGAATCAGCACGGTTAGTGCATTGCAGTCAGTATCCCTGGAGTTCTTCATACCCACAAAAGCTCAGAATTGATCCGTGCAGGAAATGTTGGGAAGCAGCATGGAGAAGAAGAGCCGGCATTGCTATGCCCGCGTCTCCATTGGCAAACAGCCTGCATTTTCATCACCGGTGCTCCAGCGGATGCAGAAACCTTTTCCAGCACCGTTTCCTGCGACAGTGCTCTGGCAAGTTCATCGTGGCCTAGGGCTACAACCTGAGCATTGCTTGATCTGGAGCTTGCTCCATGACAGATAAAAACAGGGCTTGAGCTCCAGCCAAGCCATGTAAGTGGTGAGGGTGCAGCCTCCTTAGCCTGTCACAGCTTGTGACTCCCAGCAGCTCTGGTGCAAGATGGATAATCTCACCTACGGATGGGTACATAAGCAGGGTCCTGCTGCCTGGGAGCCACCTGCCATGATGCCTTGTGGCACAGGGGAACAGCTTGCCCAGAGGTTGCTTCCTGCCGAGGGGAGGTGAAGGGAAGGCGACCGATCCAACCCATCCCACAAATCTGGCAGCAGCAGAAACAACATAGTGCTGTGCTGGCCGGGCTGCAGGCAGGTGGCTACGTGCGAGCCCAGGCCTGCATGGAGAGTGGCATGTGCGCTGCTGTACACCTATATACATACCCTGGAAGTACTTAAAAGATGGGCAGACGAGGTGCTTAGGGACATGGCTTAGTGGCGGGGGGACAGTGTTAGGTTAATGGTTGGACTTGGTGATCTTAGAGGTCTTTTCCAACCGAAATGATTCTATGATTCTATGGAGCAAGCTATCCCAACCAGTGGTGAGAGGTACAGCCCAAACCCATCATAAACCAGACCCTCTGCAGCAGATCCTAGGTGAAGGCATGTTAAGAAGCAGTAGCCTTGACTGGACTTTCTGTCACAGCCTTTTCTCATCTTCTAGTCCTGAGTTCTCCTTCCTGTCTTCAGCTTTCTCATGCCCCCTCCCAGATTAGCAGATTCTTCGGATACCAAGACACCGTATGTCATGAGCACAAAGTGCGTGCGGTTCTGCAGTTCAGTCGATTGCGAACAGGGCTGAGTCAGCTCAGTGCAGGAGATGATAGTTACTTGGGGCAGCTTCCCAAAACCCTGCTCTGTCTGCAGTCAGGAGCTGCTGGAAGCCGAGTATCCCGCATCTGCTGCAAGCGCTGTGCTTCAGGCGGGGCGAGCTTGCAGGGGTGTAATTATTAACTGCAGATCTGCAGCTAATCAGCCCTGCCCTCCCTAGTAAGCAGTGCACAACAGGTTTTTCTAAATAGAATATAACCATGGAATAACTGCAACCTTAGGAGGGCATTCTGTGGTGAAGGAATGATTAATTTTTATTCTTTCTTCTTGCTGTTGCTCGCTTAGTTCCCTAGTATCCAAGGTAAATTACTTCAGCTCTCAAACCTGTGAAGTGTTCTCAGGTTAGATAATTGCTCTAAACACAGCGCGTTACTGGAAATCCACCTTCGTTTTTCCTGTGCCCATGACAGCATACCTGGAAGTTCAGGTAATGGCCTGTGAAGCACAACAGGAACCAAACTATCCGTCCGTGCCTACCCCATCTCTGAAGTGCTGACGAGAAGAAAGATGCCTATAGATAAGTTCAGCACACATGACTTAGAAGACACAAGTGGAACATTAAAGGCCATTTTCACAATGCAATTAATATACTGTAGCATTAAAGCAGTATTTACCTAATGACAGAAGTCCTCTCTTCGTCCTTTCCACTGCTGGTTTGCCCACGATAAAATATGGCTGGAATCCACCTCCACCCCCCTCAGCAGAAAGTAGCCAGGGACAAGTTTGGCGGTGAACACATTTGCTGGCATAGGTTCCCTGCAGCCGGCAGCGAAGCCCCTTTCCAGCATCCGAGGGCCTGGCAGGGGAATGTGTGCCTCCGCTCGCAGCCAGCGCCAGTAAATCACAGCACGACGGGCTCACCGCCCCGCCGCTGAACTTTTAACTTGAAGCTCTAGCAGGGCGCTGAGCAGCTCCGGCTACACGACACGGAGCTGTGGAAGTAAATCATTTCACTGGGAACGAGGGGAAGTCCAGCATATTGTTTTGCAGGCACTGCATACAGCTTCTTTACAGTATAAGCGTAGGATACGTACACCCGGGAAAGCAGTTAGGGAGAGATGGACTTCCAGCGCAGAGCTCACCCTTATCCCATCCCGGAGGATGAAGAGGTTGTACACAAGGTCGCTCCTGATGCTCACAACTCCGCAGGAAACGAAGGCGAGAAACCGGTGTCAAAATTGCAACGCAGACACAGTGACATAAAACTCTACAAAGAGTTTTGTGACTTTTATGCAAGATTGTAAGTTCGTTCTGGTCGGCTTCGGGGTGTAGCTACAGTGACATTATTGGTGTATTTGTACATTTGTATTTTATTACCTGAGCTGGGGGCAGCCTGTGCAAGCCGTCCTCTGCCGCAGCCTTCGCCACGGTTCTGCTTGATACATTGCCAGCTGTAATCATCAACTAAAAATTGAGCTGTTGCCTTAAACTTCATCGTTAATTGTGTCAGAAATTTTTATCGGCAGTTAAAACGGGGTTGGAATTTGTCAGATAGTCTCTCTGACTTTAGGTTGTTTACCTGTTATTTTGGGCAAACAGATAAACTGCTTCACTAATGCAGAAGTATTACATACATCTCTGTTTTCACGTATAGGATGTGTTTCAAATCAAAGTGAAGTACTTTTGCATACTGAGGAGGACAGCTTTATGCTTTCATTTGGTTTTGAACTTTGTTTCTTGTTTTTGCTTGGATTATGCTTTGTGTCTGACAGCACATAACATTAAATAATTTTTTAAGTTTAACATCCTTGGTGCTCGAGAATTATTGAGGTGCCAATGAACATCCCGGTTTCTGTTGTGATTATTCTTCATTTAGGTTGATAGGGAGGATGGGTGAAGTGACTGAGATTTTCCCCCCCAGAAAGCATACACAGTCCATGGAGACCGTCAGCAAGCTTTATAGCTACACACAGTTTACGCGTATAATCACTGCAGTTCATCTGTAGGCTTGTCTGGTACGTATGGGATAGTGTGGCATAGCCCAATCTCCACCTGATCACCTTGTGACATCTGCCCACTCATCGTTTTGCGGAGAGGGCAGTGAATATTTGGCTAGCAGTTACTGTTTTCCTCTTCTGCAAAGATCCCTAGAGAGAGTTAAAAAAAAAAAAGGCCAGCTAATAATAACCGGTCAGATGTGACCTTGCGTCGGGCTCTTCTGTGAGGCAGTGTAAGAAATAGATAAAGCACATTCCTTTTTGAACCACGTGCTAGGTGTTTGCTTGCTCCCTCAGATGCTGTGCAAGCAGTGGTTTCAGTTCCTATTGAACCTGGTGGGAGCCAAGAGGTTTCATCCCCTTGGAGGGAAAGGCTTGGCATCTCGCAGAGGACGAAGGGCTCCGCACTCACAGGCACAGCATGATGCCTGTATCAAAATGTGTGCATGCGTGCACATGCATTTAAAATAATGTCAGTTGTTAAGCGAGCTTCCAGGTAGATGTTTGAGTCGGTGCTTTTGTCAGCTGTGGCCAGATTGCAATGAAACTAGGCCATTGCCCTGTATTTGCTCTCTGCTGTCAAATGGGATTAGGGCAGGGAGGTGATCCCGAAAGGCATAGCTCTGGGAGTCTAGATATGAGTAAGAAAATGCTTGTGAAGGAAGAATCAAGTGAGCCTTTTTCTGTCACGGGAGCCTTAATTAACCGAAACACAGCTGCACTGTCTTCTGCAGATGTGGACCCAATCCTGGTGAAGTAGCTAATTCCTCTGATGTTTTGCAGCTACCGTGCTGTTATTTTATGGTCACGTGCCTTTGAGAAGCAACCAAGGTTGCAATTTGAGTAATTTTTTGCATTCCTGGCATGGGGTCACCAGCTGGTGTTGGCCCGTATGTGGGTCTCAGTGGGGCAGCCAGAGCATTCCCACCCTCCCCCTTGGCCCTGGACTGACACCGGCACGTCGTGAGCTGAACTCTGTGCAATGAAGCCTAGCAACCCAACCAAAAATCCCATGGCTTCAAACTAAATTTGTAAAATGACTTCAAGCTATGTAAAGCTTATATAAGGAATAATTGCTTACCTTCTCTGGTTTTCAGTAATATCTGCCAACTAGATACCGTACACTCTTTCACATTGCTTATTTAGAGCTTTTGAACCAATGCTGTTATATACATTTTAGAATTAGGGATTATTGTGGAATGATCATTTATGTTTTCCTGTTTTATGCCAGTCCTCGATTCTTGTTAATGTTTGCCCTTGTTTTCTGTAATTCTAATGTATTTCTTCATTTTTATAGTATTTCTTTTAATTGCCTGCGTTTTCTTATCATACTATGCCTGTAAATGTGTCTGTAGTAACAACATTTCTGTTTGGTTTTTTTGCATTAATAGTTATTAGAGTGCGTTGTAGGGGTTTTGTTTCTGAAGAGATTGGGAGCGGGGGTAGATGGCAGTTTTATTTCTGAGGGGATGCGACAAATCCTTAAGTCCATTAAAAAAACTTGTATTGAGCAGCCTAGTGTTAGGCCGATGCAGTTGGCTTTGGGGGAGAAAAAAAAAAAAAAGAGACCCCCAACCAGCGGTGTTGCCTATTTGGTCTAATTTTCTTCTTTTTATTTTTTTAATGACAGCAACATGGCGAACGCACTTGCAAACGCCATCTGTGAGCGCTGCAGAGGTGGCTTTGCCCCTGCCGAGAAAATCGTCAACAGCAACGGTGAGCTGTACCATGAGCAGTGCTTTGTCTGCGCCCAGTGCTTTCAGCAGTTCCCCGAAGGGCTCTTCTACGAGGTAAGCGGGGCAGAGCGCCCCTCTCACCCCCAGCCTTTGCCTCGCACCTTCATTCCCATCCCGGAAGGAGCTACGGGCAGGTTAAGAGCTTAGAAAGTTCCATGGCAAGAATGGGGCTCCGAAAGGGAGGGAGAAAAAAGCAGAAATGTTTCTGTGCCAAGTGGGAGGATGTCAATGTGTATGACCTTATTTCATAGAATCATAGAATCACAGAATGTTTTGGGTTGGAAGGGACCCCTAGAGGTCATCTAGCCCAACCCCCCTGCAGTGAGCAGGGACACCGCTAACTGGATCAGGTTGCTCAGAGCCCCATCCAACCTGGCCTTGAATGTTGCCAGGGATGGGGCCTCCACCACCTCTCTGGGCAACCCGTTCCAGTGTTTCACCACCCTCATTGTAAAGAATTTCTTCCTTATATCCAGTCTAAATCTACCCTGTTTTAGTTTAAAGCCATTACCCCTTGTCCTGACACAGCTGGCCCTACTAAAAAGATTTTCCCCATCTTTCCTACAGGCCCCCTTTAGGTACTGAAAGGCCGTAATCAGGTCTCCCCGCAGCCTTCTCTTCTCCAGGCTGAACAAGCCCAACTCCTTCAGCCTGTCCTCATAAGAGAGGTGCTCCAGCCCTCGGATCATTTTTGTAGCCCTCCTCTGGACCCACTCCAACGGTTCCATGTCCTTCTTGTGCTGAGGGCTCCAGAGCTGGACGCAGGGCTCCAGGTGGGGTCTCACCAGAGCAGAGTAGAGGGGAAGAGTCACCTCCCTCGACCTGCTGGCCACGCTTCTCCTGATGCAGCCCAGGGTACGGTTGGCCTTCTGGGCTGCCAGCGCACATTGCCGGCTCATGTCCAGCTTTTCATCCACCAGTACCCCCAAGTCCCTCTTGGCAGGGCTGCTCTCAATCCTTTCTTCCCCCAGCCTGTATTGATACCGGGGGTTACCCTGACCCAGGTGCATGACCTTGCACTTGGCCTTGTTGAACCTCATGAGGTTCACACAGGCCCACCTCTCCAGCCTGTCCAGGTCTCTCTGGATGACATCCTGTCCTTCTGGTGTGTCAACCTCAGCTTGGTGTCATCTGCAAACTTGCTGAGGGTGCACTCGATCTCGCTGTCTAGGTCATTGATGAAAACATTAAACAGCACCGGTCCCAGTACGGACCCCTGAGGGACACCACTCGTTACCGGTCTCCATCTGGACATCAAGCCATTGACCACTACCCTCTGGATGCGACCATCCAGCCAGTTCCTTATCCACCGAACAGTCCACCCATCAAATCCATAGCTCTCCAATTTAGAGAGAAGGATGTTTTGGGGGACTGCGCAAAGGCTTTGCAGAAGTCCAGATAGATGACATCCATTGGTTTTCCTTTGTCCACTGTTGTTGTCACACCATCATAGAAAGTCACTAGGTTCGTCAGGCAGGACTCGCCCTTGGTGAAGCCATGCTGGCTATCTCGAATTATCTCCCTGGCCTCCATGTGCCTTAGCATAGCTTCTAGGAGGATCTGTTCCATGATCTTCCCGGGCACAGAGGTGAGGCTGACTGGTCGGTAGTTCCCAGGGTCTTCCTTTCAACCCTTTTTGTAAATGGGCACAATGTTTCCCTTCTTCCAATCCCCAGGAACTTCACCTGACTGCCATGACTTTTCAAATATCATGGAGAGTGGCTTGGCGACTACATTGGCCAATTCCCTCAGGACTCTGGGATGCATCTCATCAGGTCCCATGGACTTCTGTGCGTTCAGGTTCCTCAGGTGGTCACGAACCTGATCTTCTCTTACAGCAGGAGGGGTTTTACCCTCCCGGTCCCCCTCATGCCATCCATCAACTCGGGAGGGGTGAGGAGAGAGGTTGCCAGTGAAGTCTGAGGCAAAAAAGCTGTTGAGTACCTCAGCCTTCTCCTCATCTGCTGTTACCAGCTTGCTGGTCTCGCTCATCAGCGGCGACACGCTTTCTTTAACCATCCTTTTCCGGCTGATATACCTGTAGAAACCCTGCTTGTTATTCTTTGCATCCCTAGCCAAGCTTAGCTCCAGCTGCACCTTGGCCTTCCTGACCCCGTTCCTACACAACCAGACCATGTCCCTATACTCTTCCCAGGATGCCTGTCCCTGCTTCCACTGCCTGTGCAGCTCCCTCTTCCTCCTTAGTTTGACAAGAATCTCTTGTCATGCCGTTCTCTTCCCTTCTTTGCCCGATTTCTTACACCTAGGGATTGAGAGCTCTTGCGCTCTGTGGATCACATCCTTAAAGATCTGCCAGCTCTGTTCTGTTCCCCTGTCCCTGAGGACCGTTTCCCAGGGAGTCCTTCTGACTTATCTCCTTGAGGAGCTGGAATTTTGCTTTCCTAAAATTCAGGGTCCTGACTATACTCTTTGTTATTCCCATTTTCCTCAGGAGCGTGAGCTCCACCAGCGCATGATCACTGCAGCCCAGGCTGCCTCCGATCTTGATGTCTCCAACGAGCTCACTTGTATTGGTGACCACCCGGTCCAGTATCGCATCCCCTCAGGTAGGGGTGTCTATTACCTGGCTTAAGAAGTTGTCTTAAATGCATTCAAAAAACCTGCTGTATTGCCTACAGCTTGCCGTGTTGGTTTTCCAGCAGATGTCAGGGTGGTTGAAGTCCCCCCAGTTTAAACGTGTAGCCTCATGTTATCAGAGCTGAGAAAAGAACTGCTGGAGATTTCTCTCTCAGTGCGGACTTTTCCCCCCGAAATCTGTGAAGACAATCTGTGTATCATACCAGACATGTATACCATACCTAAGAAGTATTCCATAGGTCTTAGAGAACAGTCATAATACGGAAGGAAACCCCAGCATCCTGCAGTCCATAGGAGGTTTATTGCTGAGCTGAGCGGGGCCAGCGCGCCATGTGAAAAGTTGCTCTTAGAGATGACCTGTAAGTCAGCACACTTAGATCAGGGTGTGTGGAGAGCCCAAACCAGACGGGACCTATATAGGGTCAGCTCTGGAGCATTCAAAATTAGCAGTTCTTACATGCTTTCAAGGCTTAAAACTCGCTCTCACTCATATTTCTCAGCCCCAGGTAGGTTGCCCTCAGCTCATGTGGGTATTTTGATATCGGTGTCGATTTCTTTGGCCTTCCCCTATCGTAGGGATTCAGGATTGTGGCTCAGCTATCTCAAGCACAAAGCAGCTTTAGTGAAAGCTTTAGCCTAGTTCATAAAATGTGAAGTGATTGGTATAAGGAAGGGTAGATGATGGGAGACAGGGAACTACGGCCTGAGAGATAAGGTCCCGCTGAAGTAGCTTGTGGTCCAACTCAGAGTAGCGGTTACAGGATTTATGTCATACTGTGATCTGAAAAGGAAGGCAAGCAGTGGTGTTAAAAGCATGGTGCTGTGCTCTCACGTACCGTGTGCCATCCTTGCAGCCAGGGCACAGCAGTTTACCTTCCACAGTACTATTTCTGATTTTGCAGAGCCACGTTACATGGTGATGAGGAGAGGCTGAGGGAGGAGTGTGGATTGGCAAGGTAGGCGGGCAAAGGGGATTCCTGGGGTTTGCTTTCTCTCACCTTGTTTGAGGATCAAAAGACTTCTTAGTGCTGTAGGGATAGTGTTGCACAAATTGTGGTAAATGAGCCGCCAATGTTCTATAAGACATCAAAAGGTGAGCTGCAAGGCGGTAGCAATTAAGTAAAAACAGAACAAAACAAAACACCCCCTAGATACTTACACACTGCATTACAATTGTTAATGTATACTGAGCTGCTGCCTGCTCGAAGGCATGGTAAGGAGTCCATCCTGACGTGTTAAGACCTGAGGAAAACATAAAGTGAGATGAACGTTTTAAAACTAAAATATTTGTAATTGTGTTAATAAAATTATCTTAAAACTGTAAAATGTATTTTATCTGAATGATGAGTACTTCATTCATCCTTCTTCTGACTCAAAAACCAGAGACATTCCAGGGACCTCCTTCAGAAAGTTGAACGGTCCTGTGTTAAAGATAAAAGTTTGAGGAATCCTGCTCTAGGCAGCCCGTGTCTCCTAGGGGGTGGACAAGGACCACAATGGAAGGAAAGCTGTACTTTTGCAGCTAGTCCAGGAGTATTACAATGTCTCTGTTGCTCATGGGTGGCCATGCCTGAATCCCCTTGGCGGGAGCAAGTATCCTAATGGTGTTTGGATATATTGGGTGTAGGCAATTTGCTTCCTACCGCTGCCTTGTTAACATTCATATTCATGGTGGTTGGTCTTTGAGCACTCTCTTGCTGCAAAATGATGCTCCCTGTTAAAGACAGCAAGTCAGAAGTGAGGGTCAATAGATTGTCCTGGGAATGAAAAGAGCCCCATGCACAGAACATGTTTTGGTTAATGTTGCTAGGGTTTTTTTTTATCGGGCTGGGTAGAGACTCTGTTCTTGTGAAATGTTACATAGAAGGTGGAAAGTTTCAGCTAAGAATAGACACTTTTTGCCACAGCTGTTACAGAGGTAAAATAATTGCGATGAGGATTAAGTGAGTATGTAAAGACTTGCGTGCAGCTTGAACTTCACATCACCCTTCTGCCTCTGGCCCTTTTAGTGGCTACCACAAGATCTTGCAGCTCCTCTCCGCGCCGGCAAGTCTGTCTGCTGCTGTTGAAGAGAGGTACTTTTTGGTCTGTTTAAGCCTTCTGACAGCCTTCAGGTGATGGCTCATAAATCTTAGCCAGACATCCTCCTCCATCTGTATCGGCCTATCCTGGGCATCTTCCAGAGAGTGGAGAGGTCCATGGATACCTGTGCTGTCCTAGTCCTCGTGCCTTTGGGGCTGTTTCAGCTGGGAAATCTTCGGCAGGGCCTTCTCTGTCTCTGCACCCTTTAGGGTGTCCAAGCATGTCCCGTGCTGCCAGAAGGACTCTCACTTTGCACTGAAGTGGCCGGTGAGATGATTGCAGTGGAAACCCCAACGTGTTTTCTGGTGGTGCTGCTCGGGGAGAGGGGCGCACAAGGGCACAGCTTGCTCTTCTTTCATTTGGCACCTTGGTACTAGAGATGAGAACATACTAGGTGACAGCGTTTGGGGGAGAGGGAGGGACAGCCCTAATTAACAGGTGGAGGGTGGGCTTGGGTTAGCCAGTGCTCAGGAGATGGCTGACAGTGCTCTGAAGGCTTGAGAGGATCTGTATCACTGTCAAGAAAAAGTGCCTGGAGAAGATGGGCAGAAAAGATATCTTCCTCTGGCTGGCCTAATGCATTCTTTGAGAAGACGGATGCATTCAGAGGTGAGGCCAGGCAACGTGTTTTTCTGAGCAGGTTCCCCGTGGGTAAACGCAGCATTGTGAGTTTGTGTTTATTCTGTGCCTGGTTTAGCTAAGCTAGTGTTTCTTGGAAATTATTTCCAGGTCTTAGCAATCAGGAAGCCAAACATTCTTCGCCTGCCTATCGCAAGCCTTGCAGAGTTCCCCCGGTTAGTTATTAAGCTGCTTATCACATTTGCTGTCAAACGCTGCCGTGATAAGCTTTCGTGCTGTGTTCCATAGGTGGGAGCTGAACTGGTCAGGCTGATGCTGTGGGACATGTCTCCAGGCTGCCTGCAGGGACCCCGTTTGGCACAGCTTGCCATGGTCTGGCACCGGAGCCGAGCCTCTTGCAGGCACAAGCGGTGCCACACTGGAGCAGCGCCCATTTGCACCTTGGAGTTTGCAGCTTGGAGTTTGCACAGCGTAGCAGGAAATTTGCTGATGTCCTTGTGAGCCTATGTTAGAAATGATAATATGGATTTGTAACCAGCCAGTGTTGGCCTCGTTGCATAAGGGTGTAAGCGAGAGCTGTGTGCCTACTGTGGGTTTAGGGCCTGCTAGGGTATATTTGTGTTCCAGTTTGCTCAGTGTCCTCAGTTGAGCGTGTTTTCTTGTGCACTGAAGCTAAGCAGAAATTAGCACAAGCACTTGCCAGCAGAGTTTCCGAACTCACCGTGCTTTGCCGTCAGATGTGAAGTGGTAGCAATTCTGGTCTGCTTTTACGCCACCACCTGGAAGCTGTGTATTCCCTAGAGCTGCTGCTTACAACAGGTAGCAGCGCACAGTCCTACACTAACAGCAGGACAGCCACCTTAAATGGAGAGATCTGGTGGCCATGCGCTCAGAGGGACGGGTTGGCCCCGCTCTAGTCAGTCAGTGGGCATTTCCTCCAACCCATGTTACTCCCAGGTCCAAGAACGGCTCCTCCCTACTAGAGGTTGCCCGTGTCTCCCACTGGGGAGTGTGGGCACCTCACCTTCTGACAGGGGAGGTTAGGAGAGACAAGTCCTACCCCTTTCCAGCTCTTCGTTAAGAGCCTCTTTGCTGGGTGCTTTCAGAAGAAACCCAACCTGCTCTGCACTGTGCTGAGGTGGGGGAGATGGAAGGGCATGGCCCACAATAGAAGAAATACAGCAAAATCCTTGTGGACTACTCACAAGAGCTGTAATTATAAATATTCACAAGAGCTGTAATATGTAAATAATCTGTATTATGATTGTTTATTATTATTATTATTATTACTACTACTACTGCTGCTGCTGCTGCTGCTGCTGCTGCTGCTACTACTACTACTACTACTACTACTACTACTACTACTGCTACTAAATAAAATGGAATGGCATGTGACTTTTGTTTCCTAAATGAGAGGGAGTTCCTTTCAGTTTGGGGTTTTTTCTAGATGTTTGTAATAACCTACAGGAAGATTAAAGGAAGGTGTAGCTGCAATGCGCTTGTCAGATTTGGTTTTATTCCAGTTACACCTTGAGTATTTTCTTAAAATGGGCTTTATCAGAAACTGCCTTAGAGAAAGGGCCTTTAAAGACTAAGTTTTTGTGCATGTCTTTCCACTGTTAACTAAAAATGTGGAGATCAGCTGGAGGTTATGTCATGGTGAAATGTTCTATGCAGAGCCATTTAACATACGGACCTCCAGCATACTACAGTTGCATGACCTTGCTTTTAAAATATGTGCTGTGGGATTTGTTATAGAAGCTCAAGGCTTTCTCTGACAGATGAACTGTGGATCATCCACAAAAGGCAGCATAAATAAGCTGAGAAGGTTGAAAACATAAACAAGACTGAATGGTAACCAACCTGCCTGATGCAAACCAGAGGGGATGAAAACTGCCCAGATCAGCATGGGATGGCTCTGAAATACAAGCAAACCTATGCATCTCATAGAATCATAGAATGGTTTGGGTTGGAAGGCACCTTAAAGATCATCTAGTTCCAACTCCCTGCCATGGGCAGGGACACCTTCCACTAGACCAGGTTGCTCAAAGCCCCATCTAACCTGTCCCTGAACATTTCCAGGGATGAGGCACCCACAACTTCTCTGGGCAACCTGTGCCAGTGCCTCACCCCCCTCATAGTGAAGAATTCCTTCCTTACATCTAATCTAAATCTACCCTCTTTCAGTTTAAAGCCATTACCCCTTGTCCCATCACTACATGCCTGTGTAAATCCCAGCTTTCTTGTAGCCCCCCTTCAGGTATTGAAAGGCCTCAATAAGATCTTCCCGGAGCCTTCTCTTCTCCAGGCTGAACAACTCCATCTCTCTCAGCCTTCTGATCATCTTTGTGGTCTTCCTCTGGACCTGCTCCAACAGGTCCATGTCCTTCCTGTGCTGAGGGCCCCAGAGCTGGATGCAGGGCTCCAGGTGAGGTCTCACCAGAGCAGAGAAGAGGGGCAGAATCGCCTCCCTTGACCTGCTGGCCATACTGCTTTTGATGCAGCCCAGGAGACAGTTGGCTTTCTGGGCTGTGAGCACACATTGTTGGCTCATGTCCAGCTTTTCATCCACCAACACCCCCAAGTCTGTCTCTTCAGGACTGCTCTCAATCCGTTCTCCACCCAGCCTGTATTTGTGCTTGGGATTGTCCCGGCCCATGTGCAGGACGTTGTGCTTGGCCTTATTGAACTTCATGAGGTTTGCACGGGCCCACCTCTCAAGCCTGTTGAGGTCCCTCTGGATGACATCCCTTCCCTCCGGCATGTTGACAGCACCACACAGCTTGGTGTGATTGGCAAACTTGCTGATGGTGCACTCAATCCCACTGTCCATGTCACCGACAAAGATGTTAAACAGTGCTGGTCCCAATACCAACCCCTGTGGAACACCACTCGTCACTGGTCTCCACTTTGACATCAAGCCATTGACCACAACTCTTTGAGTGTGGTCATCCAGCCAATTCCTTATCCACCGAATGGTCCATCCCTCAAATTCATGTCTTTCCAATTTAGAGGCAAGGATGTCGTGCAGGACAGTGTCAAATGCTTTGCACAAGTCCAGGTCGATGACGTCAGTTGCTCTTCCCTTATCCACCAACACTGTAACCCTGTTGTAAAAGGCCGCCAAAAAATTTGTCAGACACGATTTGCCCTTAGTGAAGCTATGTTGGCTGTCATCAGTCATGTCCTTATTTTCCGGGTGCCTCAGCATATTTTCCAGGAGGATCTGCCCCATGATCTTGCTGGGCACAGAAGTGAGACTGACTGGCCTGTAGTTCCCTGGGTCTTCCTTTTTTCCCTTTTTAAAAATGGGGGTTATGTTTCCCCTTTTCCAGTCAGTAGGATCTTCACCGGGCTGCCACAACTCCTCAAATATGATGGACAGTGGCTTAGCAACTTCATCTGCCAGTTCCTTCGGGACCCGCGGATGCATTGGGCCACCTGTTTACACAAAACAGGAAGCTTTGGGATTTTTTTTCGGTTTAAAAGGGGTTTTATCTATCAGGAAACAAGCACAATTCTCAATGAACCAATAATTTCCATTACTCTTTGAGACAGTAATAGACCTCTATATCTCAATTACCCTCCCCCCAAATCTCCAGTTAAAAAAGTCATCTGTCTTAGAGTATTACACTGGAAAAACACTTCTGGAAGAGTCTGTGTAGACCACGTGTCTTTCTGTTCCTCGTAGGTGCAATTCAGGTTGGGCACAGGAATTAGTTTCTGATCGCAAGTATCTGGTGACTTCTAGAGTGTTTCATTAGATCTCCATCCTGCCGGTGGCTCTGTGTGTTGCACAATTACTGTACTTACATTGTATTTGAGCTTTGGAATTTAATAGTATAAAACAAGTAATCTTGAAGCACATTGCTGTATTTTCTATCCATGCACCAAAACTTAATTTGTGGGTAGTGTTTTATGCCTTTCGCTTTGTTTTGTCTTAGACCCAGTAAAAAGGAAGGAGTGGGGTTTCCTCCTATCCCCTCTTTTCCAGTGTTTTAAACTGAGACTTTCAAATTCAAACATTTCATAGCATACCTAATATTGTCTGTCTGGTTTTAACATGCTAGTTGGCATGTGTGTCTACTAATGATGTGCCTGAAGGTATCTAAACATTTCCCTTCATTTCAGGACATACTCGCCTACATGTTTTTACATATTCTCCAGCTAAGTTGCTAATGCAGTGCTGTAGAACTTTTTTTTCTCCACGTTTTTTTTCTATGCGAGCTTGAACTGCAGCTGAACTTCTCTAAGCTGTGAGAAAAATCAGATCCAAATCTAAATCCCTTAAGATTGGTTCCGTATTTCATCTGGTTGATGCAGCGAACCTTGTTCCTTAACATTTGGACTCGATGATGTGAAAGGTCTTTTCCAACCTGAATGATTCTGTGATTCTATGAAATAAGCATCACGAAGGAAAAGCCTTATTACCCTTCATGTTTCGGCTGTACTGCTCCATAAATTGCAAAGACTTCTGCCCCTGGGTGTTCTTCTTCCCCGCCCCCCCGTACTTATGTCCTCCGGTATGCTGGGTCATTCTTGCAGGAAAAATAGAGTGGAGAAGAGATCAAATGGGTTCAGGGAAAATGCTCCCCCCCAGGGAACGGTTTTCATTAGCTAATTTCCTGCCCAGAATTCGCTCAGTTGCATCAGAGTTTCTGCAGTCTGTGAAAATTCAGACATCTCTTGTGGTGCAAATGGGTGATGGAAAACGCCTTACGATCTCAGTAGTTAGAGGGATGGTTCGCTATTAAGGCTACAGGCTAACTAGTACCTGAATTAAGGTGGGTGGATTTAATGCCTAGCACGTCTGTTTTTTTGTGCAGCCCCTCGCGTTTTACTGCCTTAATTGCATCTAGAAACAAACTGGTATGTTACAGCATTTATGTTAAGGGCATTCTCCTCATCCCTCTAATGCTCCGATTTTTTTCCTTTTGCAGTTTGAAGGAAGGAAGTACTGCGAACATGATTTTCAAATGCTTTTTGCCCCTTGCTGCCATCAATGTGGTAAGTTTTACATCGTCGTGAAACACTCCACACTGATCCCTAATGGGAACGTCACTGGGGGAAGATGTGCAACCCTTGCATGTCTTCTCTGGGAGGTGGCCCTGTGCAGCTGAGCATCTGAACTTCCAGAACGAACTAGATTTCAGAGCATTTGGGGAGCTGCTTTTCCTAAAGTTTGCATTATTTGAGTGAGTAGTCTAGCTGTTGATCCAGTGTTCAAATGAACAGACCATTCATGACTCCTGGTTATATACATCTGCGTGCTTGTGCTCACGCAGCTGAAAGCCCGCGACAAGTCTTTGTCATCTGCTTTGACTGTTGTAACCCACCCGTGCTTTCCTACTCCACAGAAGAGGGGACAGTCTGTATCATCTAGTGTTACAACCAACTGATGGACCAGCTGGTCCCCCTTCATATTTTTGAAATAAATAACCTTTAAGGCTTCGGTGTCTGATGTCAGCCCTATGTAACACTGGGGGACACATTTGCCACTATTGGTGTAAATGCTTGCCTGTCCACTGTGCTGTAATCATTTGCAAGTTTTGTCCCACTGTGTGTGACAACGTCGTGCTCGGGCAGGGCTGGGAAGTCATTACTTGACTATTGCTTAAACTGGTCTGGAAGCTCTTGCGTTTCTGTGGCACCTTGGCAAGGTGCTACGGCTTTAGCTTATATCGGTGAGGCCTTTCCCTTGTGCAGAGCGAGGGGTTGAATGCCAAGGGAGAGGGAAGCAGATGTTATGGACCTTTCAATCTAAAGCTGCAGATGTGAACAAGCAGGGGAAGAGGAAGAAAGGGGTCGGTGGCGATTTCTGAGCAAGCCTGAAATACGTGACAAATGAGGAAGTCTTGTCACCTCGTCCCTTCCACCGGACAGTCACTTCCCACATGTGAGGGCTCCTTGTGCTCCTCCGGTCACTCCACAGCCCCCTTCCTTCCTCCCCTTCCTGCTCCCCTGCGCTGGGGCCTCCTCTTGTGCTTCCCTGCTCCTTGCCTCTAAAGGCGCTGGGTGAAACCTCATACCTAACCCCTTGAGATGCCACGCGCCGCTCTTCCCGTGCACCAGCCTGGCCACTCACTGCTGACTTCTGCTGCTGTCTGTTAGCACCTGTACTCTCTCCAGCAATTTGGGTCCTTCTCCTCTTCAGCACCCAGGAGCCTAAAGCGGCTTTCGACCCAGCCAGGGGCTGCATGAAGGAGCTATGCTGCCTATCTCTGGGGTTTCTCCTCCCCAGCTCCCACTGCTCCTGCCCTGGCTCCTTCTAGGACCAGCTCCCTTAAAACCTCATCAGGGTCCTCTGCAGAGCTGGGCTTTGCCACTGCTTGGATTTAGTAGGCACGGCCAAAATCAGTGGGGCTGTTGTCAGGCCTCGAGCATTTCCAATGTTTCTGGAGTCTGTTGAGTTTTGTTTCTTGAAAAGCTATGACTTTATAGGAGTGCCACACAGTCGCATGGTAGATGTTACCATCTGCATTTGTTACTGCCCAATCGCTCCCCCTTAGCAGCTATTTGAGTTGTATGCTCTCTGGAGCCGGGACACAACCTCTCACAGCACTGGGAAGCTGAGCTCCCAATGCATTTTAGGCAGAGCCTTGGCACTGCTCGGGGGCCTTGGCTACAGCGTCCACATAGAGAACGACTAAATCACATGTGTGGTGGCCATGGCTCCACTGCCTGTGCAGTACAGCCACACCGTGCCTGCAAAACAGTAGTTCTCACACCATTTTTTCTAATGCCTTGCAGGACAGGACTCCTCGTTGGTAGGTCAGAAGTTGTGTGTGTTGGATTGACTGTTCTGTAGCTTCACGGCGCCTTTGCATTTTGACTCCATGAGGGCTTTTTCACAGGAGGTCCGCAGCCACTGAAGCTCAGTTCTGTTGTCCTTTGAGTATAGACTCCCTTCAAGGCTTGGTCCTAGTTGAGTAGAAACCACTACTATGTACACAACAAGTTAAAATCGTCATCTTCTAAAGGAAAAGAAGGAGAAAGGTGATTAGGACCCAAGAAATCCATATTATATAAAAAATTCCATATATTTCTTAACAGTTTGAGAACAGATAGGTAAGAACAGGGAAGGGACTGAAAAAGGATGATTGCAGAAAGAAGGTGGAGTGTGCATGTAGAAGGGCTTGTACGCAAAGAGCAGAAGATCATCTGTCAGCAAGGATGTTTTCTTCTGACCCATAGCAAAAAAAAACCAATCAAACCCAAATTCCAGAGTTTAGAACCAGAACTGTGATACTGAAAGCAATGTATCCTACCAGGTCTGGGGGGAGGAAGAAGATGATGACATCATTGTAGCGATTTGGTTGCGAGTTTCTTTTAACTTTGTCTAGCATGGTTTTTCACATTCCAGTGTTGTTTCTTACAGGTGAGTTCATTATTGGTCGTGTTATTAAAGCTATGAACAATAGCTGGCATCCAGAGTGCTTCTGCTGTGATATCTGCCAACAAGTATTGGCCGATATTGGATTTGTCAAGAACGCCGGCAGGTAGATCTTTGCCCTTCCTTCCCTTACTGATCATGAATAGAATGGACTGAGAGAGGGCACTGAGAGGTGTTGGTTCCCGAAGCTTTCCAGCTGAGGTGGAGCAACGGAAGCATCTTTTGTGGGGAAGAGGTCTAAGACTGCATCACAAAACTAAGAATGGTCATCTTAAAATATACACTTAAAACATTAACAGTTCACCTACTTCAACACCAGATTTCTCGGCAAACACGTTCTCTACCTGGTAATGTTTTGGGGCCATTGTGATACGTAATAAGAGAGAAAACATTCAGATACAGAAGCATTGTCTCTATTTTTTTAATATCAGTTTTACTTTCTTTTTCCAACTTGGGTTTCCAATTTGGGTCTAGTTTAGCACCTTATTTATTAACAATTGCTTTAAGTTCAGTGGGACACTTCACAGAGTAGGATATTTTTACCAGCTGTGATGGCAAGAATGTTGTACAAGTGGATTCTATGGCCATTGGCTCCACACATATCATAGTTACAGAATTAGGACTTGTGTGGTTATGCAGCTTCCTGTCAAATTTTTTTAAGATTTTTGAGAGTAAAACATTCAGCAGTGAGAATGTATCACAAACTTCATTTTCTGTGTTTCAGTGCAGCCTAAACTCAAATGAGCTGAAGAAATTATATCCCTGTGGTGGCAGAAAATAAAATGATAGCCCTCCCTCTTCTGAACGTGGTTTGCCTAACAAGGAAATTGTTTTAAAGACAATTTTCCCTCCAAAAGGGGCTGATTGAAATGAGATTCTAACAGATTTTTGTTTATGTTTTGCCCTGTAGTACCTGGTACCAGCACTCACCTCTCTTTTTTATGCTGTTTCAGACATCTCTGCCGTCCTTGCCATAACAGGGAAAAAGCCAGGGGCCTGGGAAAGTACATTTGCCAGAAGTGTCATGCCATTATTGACGAGCAGCCTCTCATCTTCAAAAATGATCCTTATCACCCTGATCATTTCAACTGTGTAAACTGCGGGTAACTTGAGTTCTGCAAAGAAAAACAGGAAAATGCTGGGTTTATTTGCTTCATCCATTTACATCTTAAAGCGAAAACCTGTCCTGTACAACTGGCAAGAGGGGTGGGGTTTGGGTGCCTTGCAGCCAGATGTGTCTTACTGCTTTTGGGATGGTGGAGCTGGACTTTGGGTTCAAACAACAGCTGACCTGTCGAGGAGTAAAGAAAGGTTGGGCTCTGTGGAACAAGGTGGTACCTTACCAAATACAAAGTCTGGATACCAACAACAGTTTCTGTAGCAGTGAAATGACAGCTTGTTATTCTGCTACGAGAGGAAGAAAAGTGGTCCTCTTGAGCTGCTTGGGTTACTGTCTTGCCTATGTTATTTCTTTTTAGTTGAGTGGCATGCAATCTTTGTTCGCATTTTAAAGCCTATCTTTTTCTTAGAAGCTTTCTCCTACCTCATCAGCTTCAGCAACCGCAGTACATGAAGCTGCACATTTTTATGTCCTACACCGATGCAGAGATTGGCATTGTAGGATATCGCCCAGATAATTAGTTGTTTATTTCTGGTGCAAAGGAAGCTATCACTTCAGCGCCACAGCAAAGGCTGATTTGAATAACGACATGTGGTGGTGTGCCACTGGCAACCAGTTGAGAGCTTTAGTGAGTACAGTCACGCTGAAAGTTTAGCTGTTCTCAGTATTCTAACCACACAAATTACTAAAAAGTAGAGTATAGGAGATTCTGCAGTCGGCAATGACTAAACTTAGCTAGCTCATGTGGGTCCATAGTTTTCTTTCTCTGAAGTTTTATACAACAGGGAAAATGTACCTAGATGTAGAAGACTGCATTTTACTTTCAGATACAGTTAAGCAATTCTAAAATAAACTGGTGATAAGAGTGGCAGAATATAAACCAAACACGGCTACAGCTTGCGCACACGCATTTGTGCTACATAACCAGAATGCAGAATGGCAATAGCTCCGTAGCTGTTTCCAGAGAGACTTGGTGCATTGTGCTTAGCAGCCTGTGCTCGGTTTACTGAGATCAGTCTTGAACCATGTCATATTTGCTGCTGTTGCATTACTGTAATACAAATACAATTTCTAAAACAAATGCTGAAAGTTATTTTTTTCTTTTCAGAAACTCTCAAGAGTTGACATTGCTTAGTGCCTTTCTTCATGCTCTCCATTCATTAACTTTTGAACAGGAAGGAACTTACTGCTGACGCTCGTGAGTTGAAGGGAGAATTATATTGCTTACCCTGCCACGACAAAATGGGCGTCCCCATCTGTGGGGCATGCAGAAGACCGATTGAAGGCCGTGTGGTGAATGCTATGGGCAAACAATGGCATGTGGAGGTAAATGTCAGATGATAACATTGTCTTTTCCAAACAGGAACATTAACATACTTACCTGGGATTTTGCTGATCAATTTCAATGAAAGGATTAGCAAGGTATGTAGCAATAATTACTAAATGCCTTCTCCTAATCCCATCTTCAACCTTCCTGTGGCTGGTCTTCCACTGTGAAATAGGAGCTGTCTCCCACCTTACAGAGAGCTTTGACTGTGAAGCTGAAATCGGTAATCAAAGGAGACACTGTGAGGTCCGTATAGAAGAAAATTTCAGAGTGCAGAACAGTGGATGTGGAAAGGCAGTAAAATTCTATGGCAACCGTAATGTTACTGAGCATCATAATACCCTTATGTCTTCCATAGTCACCTGCCATCTAAATATCTCTAGAACATTTTATGTGAGTTCATGTTTCAGGGCCATGTACAAGATTTAGGAAGATACAGTGTATTCCTTTTGTTGTTTTGAAAATCTCCAGCAAATGCTTTCTTCACAAGAGTGTGATGTTGGTGCAAATTATTAAAAATATCTTCATTCTGTTCATTGATAATGTATCAGAATCCCTTTGCTTGATTTTTTTTTTAACTTTTGGGTTGGAATGTCAAAGTCATTAAAAGGCGCATTATTTTAGTGGTCTAAATGTGGGAACAGAAAAAAAATTTTAACTCTGCTTTTCAAGATGGCACAGCTAGCTCAGTGGACTTCAATCATTTTCAGTGCTGGGCTTGGTTGGTTTGCTTTCCATAAAAATACCATTACTTCCAAGCAGTTAAAAAAAATGTGTGTAATTTTTTTTGTAGCATTTTGTTTGTGCAAAATGTGAAAAGCCATTCCTGGGTCATCGTCATTATGAGAGAAAAGGCCTGGCGTATTGTGAAACCCACTACAATCAGGTAAGGTTGCATATTTTTAAAAACGGTGTTAATTGGTAAACTCATGAATTGGTTTTATTAGCTAGAGATGGAAACCCATGGACATTCGTTTGTTTTCTTATAGGCACTTGCAGGTATAATGCCAATTAGCAAATGTTCTGTTGCAGTTAATTTATACAGGTTTCTCTATACATTGGTCTGGTACTGAGAAAGAAAACTGCAGGGATTTTACAAAGGCTAGCCAGGACAATCAGTATCGAGTTGTTCTTTAAGCTTAGCAGTCCTTAAGTAGAGCTGTTACGAGGAGCTTTTCCACTTTTCCACGAGGAGCTTTTCCACATCTGTGAGATCAGAGCAGTTAACGACACCCAATCTTTCCCAAGAAGCCAAAGATTTGCGACTCAGTAGCTGTGGCGAGGCCCTAGTGAGTAGTGTGGTTTTCCCTACAGCTGCTCCCCTGAGGTGACTGTGTGCTAACATACGCTGCACCACCCAGCTCATTCATTAAGGTTCTGAAGAGTAAATTTGTCACAGGACACCACCTAGTGACCACTTGCATTCATATAGGAGTTACGTACCATGGTACCATCTCTCTCCAGATTCCCGCGATCGTGTAGTCCAGCACCGTGATGTGTAGACCCTTTTATTTGGAAGCCATCTGTGTTGTGTCATGTCCACCTCTTTGCTTGTATAAATACAAGACTAGGGGTTACATTTGGGAGTTGTAAGGCATCTGCTAATTACAGACAGATTGTTAATTTGTCAGTGATGAAGGGCAGATGACTGAAGTGTTGCTAGCGTGCTCGTAGACAATAAATGCCATGACATTAGTCGTAATAGCGTTGCCGCCATGATGGGGCAAGTACATATACCAGACAGGAGCTATATGTAGAGTGGATGTCTCATGAAATTTTGGGAACTTCTTAACTGTTACATTGTGGACAAATGTTAAGCCTAGAAATAGAATGAATAATTTTTGGCCTGAATTTTTCCTTTTTTTTTTTTTTTTTAAATAAAAATAACATTTCCTTACAGTTTCTGCCAGAAACTGCAGTATGTTTTTTCTAGTCATGTATGTAAGTCCAAATGTTAAATTGGTTGGTTAGCAATGATATGTGTGTGACACCGACTGCTGTATTTCAGATGTTCAGGATTAGAGAAATACTCAAACAAAATGAAATCGTATATACAGAGGATCAAACAGATATGAACAAATGTTTCCATCTTTAATATTGTAAAGACTTTTTGTGATGAGATGATGCAAAACATACTCGGAAAACCAAACCAGACTTGCCAACATTCTCTTTATTTTACTGAAATGAATAAGAAAGGTGTTGTGCTCATCAGCTGAAATACAGTTATTCTGTTAGTTTGAGAAGCTACCCTCAATAAAATCATTATGTTAAAAAGTCATTACTTCTCCTTTGTCTTCAGCTATTCGGTGATGTTTGTTTCCATTGCAACCGTGTGATCGAAGGAGATGGTAAGCACTTTTCTGTTTCCGTAATGTTCCTTTCTGATGGAAGTTCTCTTTAAAAGTGGAAGCAATGGGAAGGTAGCCCCCTGTTGAATCCTTGATTGTACTCATTAGAAACAAAACCAACCATTCTCTTGATCAGAAATTAGGTTAGAGCTGATTAGTCAGAGACCAAATGGTAAGAAAACCTTACAGTGGAGCATTTCATGATGGTAGAAGACCACCCAGTAGCTGAAGTGGTCAACTGGAAACCCCTTAGTGACATGAAAAGGCCAGGCATGCTGTGAGGTGCACAGAAGTGGCTTCCTGCCCCACCAACTTTAAAAAAGAACACGTGCAAGGGTGAGAATGATTGCACAGTTATCTCCTCAAATGAATTCAGGGATCGTGAACCAAATTTGAAAGAGTATTTAGATATTGAAAGACATGGGTGGATGCTTTAAGGGATTTTTTAAATTTTCCTATTATGGCAGCTTGGTTCCTAGAGATACTTACCTATCACAGGCACCTGTCTTTTGAAAATCTACGCTGATGATAATGTCACAAAACCAGGAAAGATCATACTTGGAAAGATGTGTCCTGTAAAAGCAGAACTGGAAGCAAGTGGTTTAAGTTTGTTTGGGTTTTTGTTGTTTGGGTGTTGGTTTGGTTTTTTTTTTTGGGGGGGGGGGGGGAGGTGGTGATTTTGAGGGGTTTTTTTGACTACCGGGCAAATTATTCTACCTGAAATAATGCAACATTATGTGCTTGTTTACCCCTGCCCAAGGTAAATACTATAATACCAATGTTAGCCTCACCTAAGCCAAAGCCATTAGCAAAGTAGGAGGAAGCCTCTAGCGTGTAAAAAGAGACATAAACTAGTAGTAGTCATGTAACTATAGGGTGAGACCTACATTCCAGAAATGTGCTTTCCCCACATTTTCTGGACTGGGCTATACCTGCAGAACGACAATCCAAAATGCTTTGGAGGAAAGAGTGTCCTCTTCTTCAGTAAAATCCTATTAGAATGAGCAGAACTGGAACTTGAGGTGAATGAATAAGTTCAGCCTGGTCTAATAACTACATCTCTGTGTATGTTTCTAACCTTTCACCATATAATCTGACACCCATATTGTATATTTTGGCCTCTGAACAGAACATAGTGTAATGCAGTAATTTCTTTATTTTCAGTGTACGTCTTCAATTATTTTACATTTCTTCTTTGACTTCTGCACACAAATTTGACACTGCTGTCACAAATGATGAGCATCCAATATTGTTCTGTCTCTCTCTCTCTGATGAAACAAACATCCGTGGCAGCAGTTTTTCAGGACGGTGTCTTTGCCTGTATGCCAGAGGTTGCTTGGGAGTGAAGACTTTCACCTGACTAGTATTATTTTGGCAAGCAGCGGAGTAACTGTGCTTCTGTGGATGTACTTGCCCCATAGTGCAGGATAAGAAGCTTCGCATGACAATGCTCTGATTCTGTTTGTTGTTGACAAAATGCTGTATTTTATGAGAAAACTGTTATGTCCTGCATCTTGTAACTTAAATTAAGAAGAGAGGCAAATTTTGGCAGGGAAAAGTGGAAAGGTACATTGAAAGGGAGGAAGAACAGAAACCAGATTGAGTTACAGAACAAAGATAAAATAGTTACTTTCTCTCCGAAGCAAAGAATAAAATTATACGCAGGTTTGTCTTGATCAAGTGTTTTATCCCACAAGTCCGTAATTTTTTTTCCCCTTAGTAGTGCTGATTTACCAGCAGTGTCCCTGATTGCTGGCTTCACGTTATTTTCTTCAGCCGAGCAAGTGCTACGGTTGATGGCACTGCAGTCTGAACAGGAGCTGAGAAATGAAACCAAATGAAAACATGAACACCTTCTTGCTGGACTGCTTTTCAGCTGAAAAAAAATCTCCTGATTAAGTTCGAAACATAGCCTCATAGAACAGTCACCTAAGGCCAGCATGCTACGAGATGAGGTGGAAGCAGGCAACAGGAGGCACAAATAGGTTAAACTGGTCTTGCTGGTGAACACGGAGTTGTACGTACCTTCAGAGCAAGCTTTATCGATGCTTCACAGTCCTGCTACACTACACTCGCATGCGCCTTCCTAGCCTTGCCACGTGATTGTTGCAGTCCTCAGTACTCGATTCAGGAATCAAATGGCTGTTCTTCATGCCTCATGAACATGGGAGCTCAAAATTTTTTGTAATACCCGTTTTTTTTTCCATGTGATGCTAATGATTTCTTTTTTTTTCCTATCGCCCCAGTTGTGTCTGCTCTGAATAAGGCGTGGTGTGTGAACTGTTTTGCTTGTTCAACTTGCAACACTAAGTTAACACTCAAGTAAGTTCATTGATAAGTGTGATGCCTTCAAAACATATCAGCAGTTATCCTTGAAGTGTAGATGTTCCCATAGTGTAACTGTTACGGTATGAAAAACATACAAGCAGCACTGAGAAAGTATGCGCATCTTTCTTCCTCTTGCTCCGCTTAATTTACATCTCTTTCAGCTGCCTGCTCGGGTCTCCCTTCAGTTAGTCTTCTTAACTCTTCTCCTTTTCTGTCCTTTATTTTTCCTGTGTTTAACTCTAAAGGGATAAGTTTGTTGAAATTGATCTAAAACCTGTCTGCAAACACTGTTATGAGAAAATGCCCGATGAATTTAAGCGACGACTTGCCAAACGGGAACGCGAAGCAAAGGATAAAGAGAAGCAGAAAAAGAAAAAGCCAATCTGTTTGTAAACTTTTTTTCCTTCTCACCACCACCTCTGCTCCTTTCTTCTTTGGTCAGTGCTAAGGACGCTTTTATTTTAAGTTTTTGCATGAACTTATGGCAATCAAAACCAAAATATTTTTCACACAACTGCAACTTGAAATATGAACTTGTTATTCCATTATCTTATGTTTAGCCTGTTTGGCTCCAGAGTTAGGTTTGAAAGGCTTTTTAAATTACACAGTTCATAGATAACGGACATTTGGGTAAAAACTGCGTCACTTACTCGACAGAGTACGATAATTACTGTCTACAGTGTATAACCTTGTGAAATTAGCTTCATATATATATGTATAAATTGCAGTTGTAATTTTTTGACTGTGCACATTTAATGGATACTTTTTTTAATTTTTTTTTTTCACTATCCCTGCTTAAAACTTTTTTTTTTTTTTTTTGGTTTATATGAAGCCTGTCTGCAAAAAGTGTTATGAGAAGTTTCCTCTAGAGCTGAAGAAAAGACTGAAGAAACTAGCTGAAACTTTGGGAAGGAAGTAAAGACTTCATCTGCTCTCCCCTTCCTTTGTGAAAATCTTGTATCTATTACTTGGGGGTGTGGGGGGGGTACTCTGAGGCTGCAGTCAGACAACAAATGATGATGTATGCCTTCTATCAAAACCAAGTATCTTAAGATTGTCTGTTCTCTATACATATACATGTATGCTTATTTTTTGATAAACAGACCATACTTCAAAACTAAATTGGATACCAGCTCGCCTGCAAGGTTTCTGACCCTGATAATGCAGTTGAACTGATGCAAGTGGCCCATTCTGCACAGTAATCTCTGTGGAAATTTACAGAGACAGAAAATTTGCTCGTCAGTACCTGCAAAAACAAACTGTGCAAATGTGTCCAACTTCAGGGACATGTACTGTTATTTATATTAATGAAAGTATTAACCTTCAAATAAAGCATGCACACAAAAGTTGCCCAAGTGACGTGACTCAGGCAAGAAACCAACCTACTTCGCCTCATGGAAAAGTCGGGCTTGGATTTCAGGCCCAGTCATCTCATTAAAGGAGCCTTGTTTCAGATGGTTTGAAAAGTATCAGATTTCGAAATACAGTCACTGTACAAATGGCCTGCTTCTGATAGATTATGCTTACGTGATGAATCTTTGTACATCAGGCTTAGCATGAAATACCTATATAAAACATATATTCCTATTGCAAGAAATGAGCGTACTCGGAACTACTTGAATTTTGCTATATTCCACTCAAAATAACACATTAACTTTTATATACGCTTTTGCATTCTATTTACTTTTTGTGCCTTATTCTGCTGGACCATACATAACAGTGTTCCATTAAATATATATATATAGTTTTATTTTTTATATTTTTATGCAGAAACTATACACAAGGTTATTTTCAAAAGATAACATACATTGCCTTAATTATACAGGACGCAAGAAGGATTTTATTTCAAATGGGAAAGCCTGAGCTTAAAATTTAGCTTCTAGATTTCATTAATTTTCAGAACAATACTGAAAATGCATATTTTAATTAACTGGCAATATTGCTTTTACACCTACGAGTGTAGATGTACAAGGTTTGATCCTGCTAGGATCTATTTCTTTAGCCATTCTCAAGAACTGAGCTCACAAATCATCAGAATTCTTTATAACATACATTCAATTGTTTTATACTATTGACTTCTGTCCATGCAAATCTGTTTTATTTTCCCCTTTCTTATAGAAAATACTGTTACTTAGGACTTCTTGATGGTACTACATTACAAGTACGCAAACATTTTTTTTATTTTTTTGTATTAGCGACGTAAACAGATTTTATGTAATTACATCATAAGAAGTAAAATTTTCTTGCCTGTTTATGAAAAATTAGTTGCTTTAAAACATCTGCTTTCCAGTGTCATCAATAAAGGCCATGTTATTAAACCCAGTATCCCCTCTTTTAAATGACTGCTTGAGAAAGGTGGGAAAGCAACCAGGCTCTCTTGGTTCCCTATACTTTTACCTGTGACTCTATGTAAATACTTCCTTACTACCCTGATTTAAAGGAGACATATGCCTTTCCTAAATATCGCACTGTAGTTAGTCCTTGGGTTCATGAAAGAAACCGCAGTTTGTTTCATAAAGAACAGCTTGATTCTTCTGGATATTTTTCTGAATTGGCAGAGTCGGTAGGTTTTCCTAAATAAAGTACCTTGTCTGAGTTTAAAACATACACCTTCCTATCAATTTTTTCTCTCCTTTCACTGCAATGAAAGTGTCACCCCAAACTTCCAGTTTAGTGCTAGGTAGGGTATTTTTTGACTATTTTATCCTACGTAGTTATTGAATGCCATAACAGTTCAGGAACTGAATGCAGTCCTGACTGTGTTTGAGACTAGAAAAGCCTAAAAAGTCCCCAAAAAACATTTACATAACTAGCATGGTGGCCCTACTGGGATTTTGGACTGTGCCATAGATCCAGTAGACCATACTCAGCAATGCTGCCTTTTAATTGTAATTCCCTCCTTGTTCTAGGTTTTTCACGTTACACTGACTGTGCATTTTTTCCTTCTGCCTACGTGCCCGCAACCTTCCTGCTCAAAGAGTCAGGAAGGATCCCTAACCCTGAGGCTAAACAGCAAGACCTGGCTCACATCCACATTGCTTGGGGTACAACACAGTGGCCTTGTTTGCGCCATGCAGCCACGGGTCTCCTCTCGACTAGGTGCTAGCCCTGTGGCCCTAACGCGGGATGTTTTTTTTTTTTTCTGTTCCCAAGTTCCTGATGGTGAACGCTGTGCTGCAGTTCACCAAGGCAGCGGTTTCTGTTGCATAAACATGACCGTGTGTGTCTCAGACCCCGCAATGTAGCACTGAGAGTATGAGGGTACTTAAGGGTTCAAAGCCTGATGAATCAGGGGGAAATATTTGGAAGGCTAGAGCTCAGCTAGCCCAAACATCTGCTCAAAGCAGGTAACTGAGTATCTCCATGGAAGGAGATTTCACAGCCCTTTGTGGGCAATATGTCCCAATGCTTAGTCAACCTCACGGTGAAATCTTTTTATTATTATTGGAGTCCTATCTCAAGTGGCAGGTCCCCCAAATCCACACTGCTCTTTTGGGAGTTGTCTTTGGAGTGAACTGCCATTGAAATAATACCCCTAGACATTGTTACGAAAAGAATTAAAAACAGTTGCAAAACAGCCAGGGAGCAAGCTAGCAATTAGGCAGCCTGGACAATTACAGGTCAGGTATTGAAGCTCGCTTCCTGGCCTGTCAGTATTAAAAATATTTTGCATAGCTGGACACATACTTTCCTGAAAGAGGCAGAGTTTATTACTGTTTTTCTACCCATGACACCTACTAGGTCTCTCAGAGAAAGCTGTGAGCCAGGGATGTGGGAATGGATGCCTCACAAGCTTTGCCCCTTTCTGCTGCATGGCATCAATCATGCGTGGACGAAAGAGGTTCCTTTTCAGGCCTCTGCTTAGGCTAACAGTAGGGAGCACTTCAGAAATCCCAATGGATGTAGCTGTAGGGAGAAGCTGAGCCTAAAGCCCTTCTGCCCCTGGCAGCAGCAAGCCCTGCGCTCTGTTCCAATGGGCAGGTAGTGAGCCAACCTGCGCACACTCAGGTTGCTGTCCTGCCTGGTGAGCTGCCTTCCCGGTGTTGCAGCTGCCAGGGACTACACGGGGGGTGCCACTTCCACAGGGATGGGTGGGAGACGGTGACCAGCGTCAAGGCACTGGACCTTGTCTGTATGAAGGCAATTTCCCATGCCTCCCCATCAGCTGAAGAGCAGAAATTTCCTCCAGTGAGCCAACTCTTAGCGTTCTCCTCTGCACTAGCACCAAGACTTCTATTGCTTAGCCTGGCAGGTGCTGATAAACTATTTGGTACTTTCAAAAAAGTACAAAGATCCTCTTTCATCTTAGGGAATTAAATCCACCTCTAAATCATTATTAATAGAGCAAATAATAAAAGAGCAGGTTAATCCTTTCAGCCACAGTGTTACATGGATGCTGCTGGTCTCCTTACAGGAACAAGTTGGGCTATGCTTTTTTATTTTTCTGGCAACGGTGGCAAAGCTTTGGGGATGTCAGTATTTTTTAAGTGTAGCAGGAATGGTATGGCTGTCAATGGGTTGCTTCAGACTGAGAATGGGGCAAATTTTTAATGACACTTCTCTAGATGCAGAGCCCAGCGGCCTCATTTTGATCAAAGTGCCTGAACTGGCAGAGGAGAGACAAGATGGGCAATTCCACTGAGCAGAATCTGAGGCTGCCAGCTGGGAATTAACACCATGGGGCAACCACCGGTGCTCAGCACCACCAAACCCTTACAGCTGGAACTTGCAAATTTCTTCTGTCTTGAGGGCTGCTGATCTCATCATCTTCTGATCCATGTTCGCAGCTGTGCTTTAGGATGATAACAAAGAATGTACTTCTATTACTCACAGTACCTGTAAAATAAGGTTTCTCACCAAAGCTGCTGCAGTATTTGGAAACCCGTTTTCCAGAGCACTGGATCTCAGTGATCAGGCCCATACTTACGGATTAAATTTGCAGTTGTGGTGACGCACAAGATACAGTTTTAGGTGAGAAAATACTAAAGCACGGCTCCGCACACGTGATGATTTCCTGTGACAGCTGAGGCCCACGCACGAACGGAAACCGGCCTAGTAACAACACAGCCCCTGAAAATTCAGCGGGATACGGGCAGCCTGGCTTCCCACGGAGGCTGGCAGCAGCTGAGCCGTGCCCGTGCCCTCGCCCCGGCCTCGGTCCCCTCGCCCGGCCGTGCCAGGCCGCTCGGGAGCCCCGCGCCCTCACCCTGCCCCCCCGGCCGGCGGCGAGAGGCCCGAGCCCCGCCGGCCCGGGCCCGGCCCACCAGGCCGCGGGGAGGGAGCCGCCCCGCCCTCGGCACCTCCCCCCCCGGGGGCGCACGCGCGGGGCCCGCGCACGCGCAGAGAGCGGTGCCGGCCGAGGCCCCGCCCTCCCCCGGGGCCGTTGATGGTGGAGGGGGCGCCCTGTACGGTTGCGCGGGAACTGCGTAACGCGCGGCGGTCGCTGCGCCCCCGTCGCTTCCTCCTTCCCTTTCCCCTTCCCCTCCGAAGGCGCCGCGCGAAGGCCGGCGGGGAAGGCGTTCCGCCTGGAGGGAGGCCGGGCGCGGCCCCCGCCGCGGCGCCATGATGAGGCGCACGAAGCCCGAGGTGGAGCGGTACGTCGCCTCCGTGCAGGCCGCCTCGCCTTCCCCCAGAGAGGTGAGTGCGGCCGGGCGGCGGGCCCCGGCGGGGGCGGCCAGGGGGATCTTCTGCGGCCTTGCCCTTCTTCTCGCCTGGGGGGGGTTGAGGCTGCTGGCGGCCGCCCGGCCCTGTCGGTGCGGCCTGTGGTGGGGTCCCTTCCCGCCCTCGCCTGGCGTGGCGCCGGGCCCGAGGGGCGGCTGGCGTGGGGCGGCGTGGCGGCCCTCCCGCGCTTCTGAGGGGCCCGCCGGGCCCTTCCCCCGGTGGGAGGCCAGGCTGGCTAAGGGCCGCTCACTATCGCTGAGTCCGTATTTACTCCGGTTTTCCTTAAGTCCGGTGAGGTAGGGGAAGCTGCTGTGAGGAAGGGCGTGGGGTTTCGTTTACTGGAGATGCTTTTCCTAGCTAGGAGGAGTGGTTTACCAGAGCTGTGCACCTGGCTTTTACACCTGGTAAGCCTTAGTGTAGCGTTAAAGAGCCCACCAGCTCTCGAAGCATAAGCACAGCTTGCTTCAGTTTTGTGAGAGCGTAGTTCCCAAGTTGCCCGAGTTTTTTTTTTTTTTTTTATTAGAAAAGTAGAAGGACTCAAATAGGGAACATGTGAGACGCTTTCAGTTTTCTTTTATGTGCTGCGTGATTAATAGCCTTATCTGTATGACTGCTTTGTGAAGTAACTGTATTAAGAAAGGGAGATGCGGGAGAAAATAATTTTCCTACACTATTTTAGTAACTGGACAGAAGGGTGAGGAACTCTGCATGATTAGTTGCCTTTCCATTATAGCTGGAAAATGGCATACAGGTCACAGTGAGCAATCTGATGCAATTCATGGGAGCTATTTAATCCTGAAAGATCCTGTTCTGCTGCTCTGCATTGATTTTTATTGCAGAGGTAGAATATTCAGCAGTGTGTTGTATAGCATGAATGCATACACATTCACCATTATGCAGAGGGCCTTTATGCAAGGCCTGTGTATATCGTCATCAGTTGTACCTTTCCTCAGAGCAACAAAGTTGTCTTGTGACTTTAATTGAGTTGCATGCTGTTTAGACCAGCCAATATCAAGTACATCACTGCCAGGATCACAGATGCTCTTTAATTGTTTTGATACTCCTATTAAATTCAACAACAACAAAAAAATCCTCTCTTTCTGTTGTGCTTAAAGTCAACTGGTGTGTAGTTGTTTGTTTGGGTTTTTTTTAAAGTAATGTTTACAACTAATTGAATAGCACAGTCAGTGGTGGAAATAGTTATTAGCTTTCTTGTTGTGTTGATTGGGGGGTGCTTATAAAGCTGCAAAGCGTTTATTTTGAGGTTTCTTTTCATTTGTGTTTAAAGGAGATGCCAATTGTGACTCCACTTTGACAGTGTTTCCTTTTTGTAACATACTTCAAAAATACAGACTGAAAACTTGAAGTATCTTAGGAAGCATGGTTTCATTCTAAACCACTTCTTAAAATTTTGCATAAATAGCGGGGGTGGGAGAGGCAGGGAGACTAGTAATTCAAGTGTATGCAAAATGTACATGCTAGTTTGGAATCATAGATCGAACTAGTTCCAGTATTTTTTGGTTCACAAGCAAAATCTGCTCTTGAACTGAGACTGGGAGCTCAAGCTTTAAATTTCTGTCTGGCTTACTTCTGCCTTGAGGTTTTTGCATGTGACTTAGTTCTATAGCTCATTCCTTTCACTCTTTTCCTCCTGTCCATGCTTCTGCCATCTTGCCCTCTGCCTGCTCTCTGTGTGTTTCTTTTTGGTTTGACTTTGTTGCTTTCTTGTTCTACCTCCCAAAAAATACCCTTTGCCTTTTGCCTGTGGAGTGTATATGTTCAAGTTATAGAATCATAGAATCGCTTTGGTTGGAAAAGACCTTTAAGATCATTGAGTCCAACCTTTAACCTAACCCTGCCATCCCACCACTAAACCATGTCCCTGATCACCTCATCTATCCTTCTTCTAAATACCTTCAGGGATGGGGACTCGACCACCTCCCTGGGCAGCCCAGTCCAGACTCTGACAACCCTTTCTGTGAAGAAGTTTTTCCTAATGTCTAGCCTAAACCTGCCCTGGCGCAGGTTGACAGCATCAGAAATAAACTACTGTGTAAATACATTTCTTACCCAACTGAGAATGACTTAGATAGAAATTACTTTTTCCTCCAGTGTGTTTAAACAGTAGTGTCTGATGACAGTATACTAGAGCAGGGCTAAATGACAGATCAGTCTTGGTTTGTAGGATTTTTCTCTTTTGCTACATGGCAACAAAAAAGATTAAATGTAGCTGACCCCATTCTTCCACCCTCTTTAATCAGAAGTGTTTATGGAGTCTCACATGTATTGTTGCTTGTTTCACTTGTAATCTCTATTTTGCCTAGTAGCCTTTGTCCATTATAGGAAAAACTCTTTTCATTCTTAATCTGACATCTTTAAAAAACAAACCCTTAAATATAAGGAGTGGATTTGAGCTGACACTAGTTGTCAAATTCAGTCATTTAAATGTATTACGCATTGCTGAAAAGAAGGCTCACCCTATTGAATTATTTTAAAAGTACTGTGCGTCTAAGGTATGTCTGTCGTTTTTTTTCTCCTTCAGAAATCGATGAAAGGATTCCTGTTTGCTAAGCTGTATTTTGAAATAAAAGAATATAACTTGCTAAAAGGTAACATGTTGATGTATGTTTGTTTTTTTTCTCTAAAAAAAAAAAATAGACCAAAACCGTGCTCTCCTAAGGTGTGAGTAAATGTGGGTATCAAGTGCCATTTAAATCTTTATAAAACAACAACTTAAAAGAAGAATAGTTGTTACTGAAAAACTTACCTGGTTGAAATGTCTTTTTTTTCCTCATCATATTTTGTAATTCTTACCCTTTCTGTAAACTACTGCTTTTTTTTTTTTTTTTTTTAATAAACAGAAATACTTGCTGGCAAGTAAGTAGCATCTGTACATGTAAAACAAAGTTGCTTCTTACTTAAGGTCCAGGCGAGGTATACATCTATGCTTCCTGTATGGCAGATTAAGTTACCGTTACAGGTCAGGGGAGAAAGTATTACTGAAAAATATTGGTCAAATAACTCGACTTTTTTTTTTCCCCCTCCATAGGTATATATCTACATACCTCAGTGTACAAGAGAGAGATCCCAAAGCACACAGATTTCTTGGACAAATTTATGAAGCTGAGGATAACATAGAAAAAGCTTTCGGGTGTTACAAGGTAAGTACTCCACCGAGTAAATGGACTTGTAAAATTCTCTCGTGCTGGACATTTTCAAACCCATAGAAGAAAACACGTTCCTGGAAAAAACGTATTATTTATACACATTTGACCACAGCGAGCCCTGTAGAGGAGATTCTTCAGTTGATATCACTTGCTTCAGTAGTGTATTTTTAAGTTGATTATTTGGTTTTTGTTCTGAACTTGATCTTTGTTGCTACATGCTGTTAAACTCTTCCCATGTCATATGTTGCCTTTTGGACTAAGGATCTGTGACTGTTGTAGAATACCTTAATGTCGACTGTGATGACAACAGGACTCTAGTTGCTACTAAAAGATTGTAGACATAGTGGGTTTTTTGTTTGGTTGGTTTTGGAAAGGGCAGAAGGAAGGAGCACATCTAATTTTGATTGGGCAAGCATGTAAATGTCAAATTCCTAATTGGAATGTCTTTGTTTTGGGGAGGGAGATGATGTGCTCAGAAGTCTGCTTGCCAGCACAACTCCATGCAGTGCTATCACACTTCTTAAACTGTCTTAACTGTTTTTTAAAGTGTCCAAATCTGGCTAGAGTAGAGGTCCTTATAGTCCTACTGCCTGTGTGTAGCAGTAGCTTGTGGTAGATGCAGAGCAGCTGGGTTTTGCATTATTTCTCTTTATGCTCTTCTGAATTCCAGAAGTTGTGTCTGGGTGCTATAAACTAGTGGTGGCATTTAGAAAGACTTTTTTTAATATATTCTATATCAATAGATCTAACTAATTTGAATAGCTGGGTCTGTTTGGAGGGGGAATAACTGTCTTTCCTGGTCTATGTGGATCATGAGATCAATTCACTTTTTTTTTCCCTCCTGTGTGTGCATGGGGAAAACTAGCGGTCTGTGGAGTTGAACCCAACACAGAAAGATCTTGTATTGAAGATTGCAGAGTTACTATGCAATAATGACATTACTGATGGAAGAGCAAAATACTGGGTTGAGAGAGCTGCTAAGCTCTTCCCTGGAAGTCCTGCTGTTTACAGGTTGAAGGTAAATTCCAAATTACCTCTGTTCTGTGGCTTAAAGAAACTTTCAGCATCTGACTGGAGTGCTTTTTGCATGTCACCTCACACGAAACTCTTCCTGGCTAAATTATTTTAATATTAAATCTGTTAGATGTTACTTTCTTTTCAGTCTGACACTTTGTCTAGCTTTAAAGAAAGCTGCAGCTAAGGTTTTCATACCCTTCTTAATGTTTGAAAGCCAAGAAGCTGTGTTAATTCCACATCTGAGAAGTTAAGACTAGACAGGCGCTACTTGGTCTTTCTAATATGCAACTGGCAGGAAGGTAGCAGGCTTGTGCACTCAGGCTTTCTTACTCTGTGCTGCTTTTTTGTTAAATCTGTACTATGATCAGCTCTGCAGAATCTGAGATATGCTGTAATTCTTGGTAATACTTGGTAAATGCTTTCAGTCATGCAATCTCACTTTTGCACAGGTATATTAATTTTGTGTAGCTAGGCAGCAATTACATTGAAATCTTAAGATGTCTGGGTTTTTTAAGCAAGGTAGTCTATGGCAGGGTTGTCATTGAACCAAATGGTTTGACAAGCATTACTTATCATTGGTAAGAGGCAAATTGTTCTGAGGATTTCCTTCTGTGATAGTTATCTCCGTTTTTAATAATACTTGAAACTTCTTGTAATACCTGAAAGCTATTACGAGTAGTGTAGTTTGAGTAATGTAGTCTACATAGTGGAGGAAAGAAAGCTGTCTGGTATTGCAGTTGCTGAAGACTTACATGGGTAATGAAATATTAACATGTTGCCTTCATGTTTAACAGGAGCAGTTACTGGATTGTAAAGGTGAAGATGGGTGGAATCAGCTTTTTGACTTGATTCAAGCAGAACTTTATGCAAGACCAGATGATGTCTACATAAACATCAGACTAGTTGCGCTCTACCGTTCAAATAATAGATTAAGAGATGCTGTGCTCCATTGTCAGGAGGCAGAGAAGAAAATACCTTTGCAGTCAAGCTTGGAATGG
The DNA here is from genome assembly GCA_034008185.1 of Gorsachius magnificus. NCBI lineage: Eukaryota > Metazoa > Chordata > Aves > Pelecaniformes > Ardeidae > Gorsachius > Gorsachius magnificus. The sequence continues at coordinate 68,533,516 of CM067081.1, read as the reverse complement.
TGTTCCTGTGTTGTAGAGACATTTGAGGTGTTTAATCATATTTTGATCCTGTGATAGTCTTCTATATCTTTTTAACTGGTCTGTTTCTCTTAATGTCATTATTCTGACAGCTATTTCTCAAGTGATTTAACTCCTTCAAATGCAAGTCTGCTGAAACCAGTGGAATTACAATATACTTCTTGGCTTTTTTAGTTGGAATTTTCTCCCTAAAATTAAGCCTTATAGAGATATTGAGTTTCTAACTTCTAAAGCTGAGTTAGATACAGCAGTTCCATTAGAGATAAAATTGCTCAGGCAAATAGTTCCCTGGAACTTTGCTGCTGAAGAGTATGTTAAGGTCTCTCCTGTGAAACTGTATTATACAGTAAATGCTACTAATATGTTTTGGAGAAGTACTGCCCTTGTCTTCATGGAAGGATGACTTCCTTATCTTGTGATGAACTTTCTTCTTTAGGAATATCTGGAATCTTTACAAGACTTGGAGTCTGATAAAAGTAACTGGAGAGCTATCAAGAAAGATCATCTGCTGGCCTATTCCAGCTTTGTCAAAATGACACTTTCTTCTAGAGATGTTCAGGAATGCAGAGAGGCACTTGAAAGGTACTGTTTTAACTTTGCTGTGGTAAAAAAAAAATTTTCTAAGAATTGTTATCTTTTTTTTTTTTTTTTCCTGGATCACAGAACGTCTGCCAAGCTTCAGTTCCGCTGCTTAACTTTTTTGTGGATGGGAGAGGCATTTCTGTGCTAGCCACTAAGAATGGTTCTTACTGGGTTTGAACCCCATGCTGTTTTTTGACTGTGAGGCAAGCTTTGTTTGAATAATCAGCACACAGCCATGGAGAAGACTCATTGATATCTTGGGTCAATTAACTTGGTACCTTCTTTCCCTTCAGTAGGAGAAGTTGCTCCATACTTTAGCAATTGATTGATCCAGTTTTCCCAGACAACTAAAATAAAAGAACACCCAACAACAAAAAGAAACCCCAAACCACCTCTTGTGTGTCAGCTTTGTCCTGGTCATTTTGGTCTAAATTAACATAACAAATACTGGAATAATTAGGCATCTTAGATATGTAGTATAACCAGGAAGGAGGAAGCCACTTGCAGTAAGAACACTCCTTCAGGGAAAACTCATGGTGTTACAGGGCCAGCTGACTTCAAGGCATATCACCGGTTGCACACCTAGAGTAGTACAAAACAATAGTTTTAGTCAATATATTGATTAAGATATGTGTTCCTTTCTTCCTGTTATCTTTCCTTTCTTACTGGCTTTTATTGACTTACCTTTGTTCCTCAATTATGCAATGGCTGTTGTTGTTGTCTTCTGTAAAACAATATTCTTCAATCTGTTAATCTTGAATGAGGAATTGAAGCAATACAGACAATGGATGAGGAATACTTAATGCCCAAGTATGTTTTATTTTCTTTCTCCTCTAACATTGACCAAAACCATCTTGGATTTTCTGCTGCCATTTTTATTAGGGCCTTTTAAGGTGATTACATCTGAAGCACTTCCAGATCATGACAATGCTAACAGCCGTTGTAGTTTTGTCAGGTAATTGAAAGAGTGTTTTAACTGTTTTCTGGAAAGCATCTTCTGATTGAGGGTTGTGTACTAGCCTACAGATGAGATTTCTATAGTACCCTCTATTTTCAGAGAGCCTGTCTAGCTGTATTTTGGGCCTTTCTGATGAATGAAGGAAAGGGAAGAGCAGGGCGACTGGTGCCTGCCTCCTGCGTGTCTCCAAATCTGTAGTACTGATTGTCCACGTGGTTTGGGAGAGTCATTTGGAAAGCAGCTGTGCAAAGATGTGCTGAAAAAGACTGTAAATATCTAGGAAATATTACTTCAGTAAACTAAGTTGAGAGCTTTGGGAGTTTGAGATCATTATTGTACTTTCTAGTATGATTAAGGTTTAAGCAACAGATGGCAGTAACCATTGACTCATGAAGTTACTTGATTCACAGTTAAATAACATCAAGCAAAACCTTTTACCAGGACACTGTTTAGACTGAGTCTTCTCTACATTTTAGTTTCGATCGTGTGCTTCAGTCAGTGAAACCATATGTGAATGGGGCTGATGAGTTGTCTCGTACCTTTGTGGAAATGAAGGGACAGCTATACATGCATGCTGGAACTTTGCTACTGAAAATGGCCCAGCACAATGAGGCACAGTGGAGAGTTGTGTGTGAACTAGCAGCATTGTGTTATCTGATAAGTTTCCAGGTAAGTAATTTTTCGGTTTATACCTATTTCTGAGATGAGCTAGTGTTCGTGTCCCTAAGGAAAGACTCTTTCACAATTCTTTAAAAGACTTCAAATGACATGAATAGGGTAAAAGTGTATCTTCACCTGTTTCCCTTGTCAGAGTAACCTGATTCTTAAAGGCTAGTGAGTTTATTCCCTGCAGTATATTCCTTTTCCTGTAATACAGCTGAACACATATGTTGGGTACTGGGCTTATTGCTCTGGGGGAGAAGGGGATGAACTGCATAGTTTCTATATACTTGTTGTGTAGACAGCAGAACTAAAAGATCAAGCTTAAATCTGTGCCTTACGAAGTAAAATTGATTGACCTTTTTTATGCCCCTGCTCACATTCCAGGTATTACTTGCTCTTGTGCCTACTTCATGTTCCTTGCAATAGCTGTAATTGCCTACCTCAGGGTTTTGTGTGTTTTGAGTGGATTCCCCACACCACCCCTGGGATATGTGCCTAGTACCTTCAGAATTAATTATGTATTTTTTTCTGTAGTTTTGTAATGCTAAAAATGAGCTTGTTTCCTAATTCTTAAGACTAAATGATCCACTCTTATTGTGAAAAAGCTGTAACAATTCTCTCCTTTACTTCACCAGGTTCCTAAACCAAAGTCAAAACTAATAAAGGGGGATCAAAGTGGTCAAGATGTGCTAGAAATGTTGGCCTGTGATCGAAAAAGCCAGTCTGGTAATAAAAATAGCTACATAGTTTCATTTTAATGTAACAGTTACTTTAAGAGCCAAGTGGTTTGTTAAAGAAACATTTGTTATCTTGAAATGTAATGTTAACACTTCAATATGCAATAAAACCTTCTAGATTCTGACTACATATGTAAAAGAAAGCAGTAGTTTTGATCTGACACCTAAAGTTGTTCTTTTTTCTCCTCTTCAGCATACTAGTAGAATTCTTTCACTTTTTTCCAAGTGTGTTTTGGTTTTCCTCCTTTTTGCCTCTTCAGCACACTAAAATAGAATTTAACTTTTACGGTCTCTTAATCTACTGGAAATGGCTTCTGCCTGCTGATACTATTTTGCAAGTATTGTTAGACCCAAGAGTAAAAGAAAACTTTACTGATTCACTGTCCTTTTCACCCTCTTGTTCATCAGCTTTGCTCTTTTTGCTGCTAAGTATAGGGAGTTTATCAATCAAAGACTCTAGCAGGGCCTAAATGAAAACAAAGGAACCCACTAGACATCAGGTTCAATTGTTTCAGAATGGATTTTGATACAACAGACTTGTACTACAGCTACTTATTTTAAGGACAGTTGCAATGCCCCTAGAATAGTAATAATAAGTAGTTGGCTTTGTTTTCCTGAAGAACTGGATTTACAAATGCCTTGGGATTGTTGTCACTAAAAGCTTGGAAAGTCTATGTGCTGAAACGCTGACCTAATTACAGGGAGAACATAACTATATCTAGGTTTCGTAAAGGGAAATCCCGATTCGCAGCGTGACAAGAACATTCCAATGTATCAAATACTACTTTCCTTCTGTTCACTGCTTTTTTTTATGTAAAGTGATACTTTTGTTTTCTAGGTCATATGCTGTTGAACTTAAGCCATGGCAAGCAAGACTTCTTTAAAGATTTAGCGGAGCTTCTAAAGAGAGATCTTTTATTGGCACGGATGATATTGGAAATGTCAGTACACAAGCACCAGTGCAAGTGGAACTTCATAAATACGATATTGGTAAGAGGTGTTACTTTCTGAAACTCAACACAACTTTCTGTACCAGAAGCACTTCCACAAATACTGCGTATTTCGGCAGAAGACAAATACCTGGAATAGCTGTCCAAAGTTGTCCTAATGTCCTAGGCAAGACTTCGATTTCATTGCGAAGTAAAGAAGTGCCTCTTGAATAATTTCCTTAAGACTTTTGAGAAGTGAATAGGTTTGCTAAAAATAGTCACCTATTGGACTGAATATGGTGAGGATGGAAATGAAAGGAAATCTAGGAGTCACCCCCTGAAGAAGCTGAAGGGGTTGATGGCTTGAGCACTCAGATGAACTGTCTACTTGTTATGTTTGGCTAATTTGAAGTTTGTAATCTTTCATAAGTGAAAGTTGGAATCTTGATGCTCGTTGGTCTGCCAGGTAATGTTGGCTGATGATAGTGAAATGTGAAACCCAGCTTTGATCAGATACAAGTCTTGCTGACTTGTAGGAAGTTGACATCTGCTTCCAACTTTGTTTTTGCATAGGTGCTGTTCGAATGCACAGTGGCAGTCTCCAGCACCTTGTGTGGCTTGGCTTGCAGTGGAACTCTATGTCAGTCTTACCCCCAATGCGCAAATGGTTAAAACAGCTTTTCCACTTGCCCCAAGAAACATCGAGACTTGAGACAGATGCTCCTGAATCCATTTGCTTATTGGACCTTGAAGTAAGTAAACTTTGCAAGTTCTTAAATGTGCTGTACAATTTTAAGTTTTTTGATAGTTACTATCTTTTACTTGTTTTTACAAAACCAGGTATTTCTACTTGGGGTGGTATTCGCTAGCAACTTACAATGGCAAGAGAAGTTTAATTCTCATTACGGTGCACATCAGCCTCAATTCTTACCATTGCCAGTGTGCAAGCAGCTCTATACTGAAAAGCAAAGATCCTGGTGGGATGCTGTTCGTACTCTTCTTCAGAGAAAAACAACGTAAGGCTTTTTCAGTTTGGAAATGTTTGACCAAGCTTTTAAACAGCTTCTGCTACAGCAGCTTGGATTAGGTCCGATGGATTCTTGTAAAACTAAATTTCTTTTTTGACATATTTTGCACATTGAAGCTTTGTAGTAGTAGGGACTTGATACACTCAAAAGATTTCTAAAAATAGAATTTTCATTTTTAACTGCATTTCTAAACTAGGGGCAGGTTAGAACTAAAACTGCGGGCTATATTCATCAAGCAAATGGCATGTGAACAGATGAAAAATAGAGAATACTAATCAGGGAATGTTTTTTTCTCATCTTCAGACCAGGAACAGCAGCAAAACTGAGGCTTATCGTACAGCATGGAATAAGTACTCTGCGAACACTGGAGAAGCATGGCCTTCAACCTGCCTTAATTATACACTGGGCAAAAAGCCTGCAAAAAACAGTAAGCTGAGATTATTTTTAAATCCATAGAAGCTGAGGTGTTTTTCTCTCTTATTTTCCAAACTATAAACAGACTGAGAGGGGGAAACCAAAATCAGATAAGAACATATTAAGAACTGTTGTTTATTTTGTCAGGTGAATTAGTTGCTCTAGTCACCCTATAAAGTACTCTGTCTTAAACAGCAGTGTTACTTTCTATATGTATGTTACTTTACACAGCTCACGAGTTAACCTCCTGAGGATTATCTCAAGTTCCAGAGAAGCGCTCTTGGAACTTTTCAAGAAAACAGGAGAAGGACGTGTATGAATAGCATTTTGACTTAATTTTTTTGAAATAACATATGCTTCTATTCCCTTTTCTTCACCAGGGCATTAGCCTTAACTCCTTCTATGACCAGAAGGAATACATTGGGCGAAGTGTCTGCTACTGGAAGAAAGTTTTGCCTATGCTGGAAACTATCAAAAAGAAAAGGAGCATTCCTGAACCTACTGATCCTCTCTTCAAACATTTCCATAGTGTAGATATTCAGGTACAGATTGACTAAGCCAAGGTTGAAGTAAGAGATGGTCTGTGTTGGACACTTGGTTTCCCACAGTTGTGGAATTTTTCTGTGTTGTACAACTCATTACTATAAAACTGCTAATGATGATGTTTGGTAGTATTGGTGTCTGATAAAGGGGGGAAAAAATATCTTCTTACAACTCTATTCTTACCTTTAAAACTGTGTATAAGATTGGAGGGCACTGAACACACTTGGTACCAACTTTATTTAAAAAGTATTTTCCCTGTATTATGGGAAAAAAAATAATAATGGATGTGTTATTCCACTGTTAGGTATGAGTTGTCTTCCACTTTCTTTGTAGGCCTTTCAGGTTGCAGCATATGAAGAAGAGGCACGTATAGCATTTGCAATGTTGGATACAGTTGATGGCAAAACTGAAGATGCTTTATTAGCATTTGAAGCTATTAATAATGTGGTTTCATACTGGAATCTTGCTGTGGTAAGCTTATAAATTGCATTACCCCAAAATATTTTGCTTTATTCAGTTGCCTTCTTGACTGATCCTAATTAACCTGCATCCTGTTCTTCAGATCTTCCAAAGGAAGGCAGAAGAGATTGAAAATGATGCCATGCTGCCAGAAGAGCAAGAAGAACGCAAGACCTATCTTTTTAAAAGCAAGCATTATCTAATGAAGATCCTTGAGGAAAGCTCCTCAGATATGTCAGTAACTGAGAAAGTAAGTAATTATTGCTTTAAAAACTTATTGCAAGCATTGCAGTGGCTTTGTTTACTGTTCCAAAATTAAACCATTTGCTTTTATGTTAGCATTTTTAGACCAAGCTTTGCATTAAGACAAGTTTAAACTTATTTCTTCACTCAAGGTAAATAACCTGCTTAACACCAGTGTGTTCATAAACTCTGGGTAACTTCTGTAACCTACCAGATCATGGAGAAATTCTGACCAATCTGTGGATGAAAGCTTTAACATAAACAAATAGCTTTTGGCACTATGTTTTTCTAGAGGTCGATAGTTTGAAAAAACAGAATTAATGTTTGTGTGAATTGTTTTCTTACATTAATCTTTACAGATTTAGAGCTTTGCTGAGAAAAAGTATTTGTGTAACGAAAGCCTTGTGAATTGTTCAGGCAGAATTCTGAATGTAGTCTGTCTTGCTCTGAGGGAGAATTGCAGTTGTGACTCATATTTCAAATAACTTTCTAGCTGCCGGTGTCTATTGAAACTGTGAGGGAAATGCTAGATGCAGTGATCCAGGAACTTGGTGAGGATGGCGAAGAGGGAAGTCCTGGCTTCAGAAATGGTCTGTCACGAGCTGTAGATTCAGAGATGAAACATTCCACACCATCACCAACTAAGAGCTACAAGGTATATTAGCCAGCTGTTATTTCGGGGAATTGTTATATTTGAATAAAAATTCACAAGATTCAATTTACTTTTTTTCTAGTTTTCTCCTAAAACTCCTCCTCAGTGGGCAGAAGATCACAGATCTATACTTCAAATGATCTGTCAGCAAGTGGAAGCTTTAAAGGTAAACTATTTTGTCACCATATTCAGTGAAGAGCTATTGGCCTTTTGGTTATGGTAAGGACTTAATGATAATAGCATGGGCTAATTTACAGTTCCTAGACTACTACTTAAATAAGTGGAATTATCTTCTGTAAACATCTGCCTAAAATGAGTGCAAGAGTAAATGGTTTTGCTTGGAACTTGGGCAGGGGTGCAGAGGCAACCCTTCTAAGGACTGTATGCAGAAAGACTTCTGCTTTCATCTGCTTGGTTCTCATCCACTTGGTTTTTTTGTTTCGTTTTTGTTTTTTGCTTCTGGCTTTAGAACACAGTCTTAGTACTCTGTACTGCATGGGCAGATCTTGGATGATTCTGGCAGTACCTCTTGATTTTTGTTTTCTGAGCTTGAACATACTTTTAAACAGCAAAAGGGTAGGGACTATTCCTTATGTTTTCTTCTATGAAATACCTATGTATTATATACTTATACTCTTGATTGGCACACTGTCTTGACAGAATGAAATGCAAGAAATGAAACTTAATAATTCCAACACAAATGTGTCATCTCATCGGTGGCCTGCTGAAAGCTATGGAACAGATACAATGTCAGAGGGTTATCAGAGAGCACAAAATCTTCATGAAGCTCCTTTAACAGGTAAGCTGCTGCTGAATCTTTATCTAAACACTTAGCTAAACCAAGCAAGACTTTTGGAAATACTGCAGAAATGTTTTCATTATTTACAATTAAAAACTGATTGCTGGGGGAGAGTCCATTCAAAACAACAAAAAAAAGTCATGTATAAACTGTTTTCCTGCTATTCCTTTTTAGTTGCTACCACTGGCCCATCTGTTTACTACAGCCAGTCACCTGCCTATAACTCTCAGTATCTTCTCAGAACTGCTGCAACCAATGTAACACCAACGAAGGTGAGAACAAGTCTATCCACTTAAGCTACTTCCAATGATCTACTGAAAATGACTGCTTTTGATTCTGTATGTAGTTGGATGTAATTGCAGTTCCTTATATAGTATTTGGTAAACTTGGACTGCTAGGGATAAACTGATATCTTTCTGCCTAATTTTTGGGATGTGGGGTTTAGGAGGAAAGGCCAGCAAAATATGTCTGTAGTATGTTAGTACATGTCTCCTACAGTGATAGCACTTAATTTTTTTTTTTCCCCCCAAAGGAGATGGCATAAGAGAATTGGGTTTTCAAGGCTTTTTTTCATAAAAAACCAACCCACTCATCTTGTGTCCCTTTTTTCAACGCTTGTTTTCAGATGCCCTTCCAGATTTAAATTAATCAGTTTAAACTGAGTTAAAATTAGTTTAGATTTAAACTAGTATGAAAGTATACCCTGTTTTTAAGAGTGCATGTTATGTGGGCTTCCACACAGTAACACTTTGTCCTCTGTTTTACTGTAATAAGTAAAGCAATTGTTTGCTGCTTTTTCTGTAGGCTCCTGTCTATGGCATGAACCGACTTACCCCTCAGCAACATATATATGCTTATCAACAACCGATGCATACACCACCTCTGCAAAACACTTCTGCTTGTATGTTTTCCCAAGAAATGTATGGCACGCCTCTGCGTTTTGATTCTCCTGCTACTGGACTCATTTCTCCTCATGCGGGCGACGATTACTACAGTTACAGTGTTCCCCAGGCAAGCACGAATCCACCATTGCCTGAACCAGGCTATTTCACAAAGCCTTCAGTTGTGCCCCCAGCTTTAAAGCCTGCAGAATCAAAAGTGATAGAATTTACAAAATCTAAATTTGGACAGCCGGGAACAGCAGAAGGATCAAAAACATCTCTGCCAACACCAGCACAAGCAAGTCAGCCAACAACTTTTAAATTCAAAACCAACTTCAAGTCTAATGATGGAGACTTTACATTTTCTTCTCTTCAAGTTGCAACGCAACCTGCTAATGCAGCTTTTAATAGCAGCGAAAGCCTCTTGGGTCTTCTGAAATCAGATAAACCTGTACAGGATGATAGATACACTGAACAAAAACCAGTTAACGATCACACAAATGGTCAACGAAATGTCTTCAATTTTGGCAATAAACATATTTCAGGCATCTCTTTTAGAGACAGTGTGGGACAAAATGCACACAAAAGCCTGGGTTTTGAGAAGAGTGATAAATTTAGTGTCCAAGAACCAAGCAAGCCTGTATTTATGACTTCAAATTCAGATTTGGCCAATAGAAGTCTTGAAACAGAGGGAGGAAGCACCCATGGTGGAGATGAGGATGATGATGGTCCTCATTTTGACCCTGTGGTGCCGCTCCCTGACAAGATTGAAGTAAAGACAGGCGAGGAAGATGAAGAAGAATTCTTCTGCAACAGAGCCAAGCTTTTCCGTTTTGATGCAGAATCTAAAGAATGGAAAGAAAGGGGTATTGGGAATGTAAAAATACTGAAACATAAAGTGTCTGGCAAATTTCGTCTCTTAATGAGACGGGACCAAGTGCTGAAAATCTGTGCAAATCACTACATAAATACTGATATGAAATTAACTCCAAATGCTGGATCAGATAAGTCTTTTGTATGGCATGCTTTAGATTATGCAGATGAGTTGCCAAAACCAGAACAGCTGGCAATTAGATTTAAAACACCTGAGGAAGCAATGCTTTTCAAAAGTAAGTTTGAGGAGTCACAGAATATTTTAAAAACCTTGGGATCAAATGTTGACGCATCTGTGACTCAGAGTAGTGGGACTGCAAGAGAAACAACAAATCAGGACATCAAGGAGCCTAGCAGATCCTTTTCTGGGACTCTGAACTTTGGCTTTCAGTTTCCGAAAGAGGGGGTGAGCAGTGAATCTGATGGCAAAGGCAGCCTTGCAGCTGCATCAACTGTGTCTGTCCCTACCACTTTTTCATTTGGAAAGGAAGCTCCGCAAACTTACTCTTCTGGTGGGTTTGGGCAGCATCTCTTGAAGAAGGATCAATGGGAGTGTAAAGTATGTTTAGTTCCAAATGAAGCAACTGCAAAGAATTGTGTATCATGTCAAAGTCCAAATCCAGATATGTGGGAAACACATGGCGCGCCATTAACTGACTCTGCTGCAGTTTTCAAAGCCAGTGGTAACACTGTGCAGGACAAATTTGGATCTGCTTTTGCTAAAAAGGAAGGTCAATGGGACTGCAGTGTCTGTTTAGTAAGAAACAAGCCCACTGCCTCCACGTGCATTGCCTGCCAGAATCCAAACAAAACCAATACAGCAGTGTCTGGTCAACAAAATTCCTTCAAACTTGGCCAAGCAGTTGCTCCAAAGGCTACTCAAAATGACATGGGGACTGCTGCTTCTAAAAAAGAAGGTCAGTGGGACTGCTCTGTATGCCTAGTCCAAAATGAAGCAAAAGATGTGAACTGTCGTTCTTGTCAGAATCCTAACTCACAAAGTCAACCAAATGTGCCTATACCTACTGTTCAGGCATCCCCTGCTCCCATGTATGGTTCCATTGCTGATGCATGTAAGCCACAGAAAAATGGATTTGAAGGGCTTTTTGCTAAAAAGGAAGGGCAGTGGGACTGTAGTACTTGTCTTGTGAGGAATGAAGGTTCTTCACCAGCCTGCGTAGCCTGCCAAACACCAAATCCATCTGGTAAACCTGCTGGTGATGCTTCATCAAGTCCTGCTTTTGGCTTGAAAAGTAAATTATCTGAACCTGCTGGAGGACAGTTGGGAACTGGCTTTAAGTGTGATTTCTTAGGAAAGGGCTTTAAGTTTGGTCATGCTGAGCAAGGCAAGACGCCATCATTTACATTTCAGACTCCGTCTGATACTGAAGCTAAGTCTGCAAAGGAAGGATTTGTCTTTTCAATGCAAGTGCCTGCAAGCAGATTTAAATTTGGGATACAGGAATCTAGTAAAAATACCAGTAAGAAAGATGAACAATCCAAAGAGTGTACAGCTGGCAGCTTAAAAACCATTGATGAAAAAGACAAAAAGGAACTGCCTTCAGATAGCGGAATTACGTTCCAGGTTCCAGAAACAGCAAACAAGGAGAAAGGTGACTTTGTTTTTGGGCAAAATAGCAGCACTTTTACTTTTGCCGAGCTTGCTAAAAGTACTCCTGGGGAAGGCTTTCAGTTTGGTAAAAAAGACCCTAACTTCAAAGGCTTTTCAGGTGCAGGTGAAAAGCTGTTTTCTTCGCAGGATTCTAAAACGGATCACAAAGCAAACACATCTGCTGACCTTGGTGAGAAGGATGATGATGTGTATAAGACCGAGGACAGTGATGATATCCATTTTGAACCTATAGTTCAGATGCCTGAAAAAGTAGAACCATTTACAGGAGAGGAAGATGAGAAAGTGTTATACTCCCAAAGAGTAAAGCTGTTCAGGTTTGATCCAGAAACAAGCCAGTGGAAAGAACGTGGGGTGGGCAACCTGAAGATTCTTAAAAATGAAGTGAATGGGAAAGTAAGAATATTAATGCGGCGTGAGCAGGTACTGAAGGTGTGTGCAAATCACTGGATAACAACAACAATGAACTTGAAACAGCTGTCTGGTTCAGACAAAGCATGGATGTGGATGGCCAGTGACTTCTCTGATGGTGATGCAAAGCTGGAACATCTGGCAGCAAAATTTAAGACACCAGAGCAGGCTGAGGAGTTCAAACAGAAGTTTGAAGAATGTCAAAGGCTACTACTAGATATACCACTGCAGACACCCCATAAACTTGTTGATACAGGTAGGACAGCTCAACTTATACAGAAAGCAGAAGAAATGAAGTGTGGCTTAAAAGATCTCAAAACGTTTCTGACAGATGACAAAACTAAACTGTCAGAAGAGGAAAATGTAAACTCTGCTTGTGCCAGCAGTACTTCTGATGTGGTTATAAAGCCACATGCTGAAAGTACTGGGCCTACTCTGGAGTGGGATAACTATGACTTGCGTGAAGAAGCATTGGATGATAGTGTAAGTAGTTCTGTTTATGCATCACCTCTTGCAAGTAGCCCTGTAAGGAAAAATCTGTTTAGATTTGGAGAGTCTACCACGGGTTTTAGTTTCAGCTTTAAATCTGCCTTGAGCCCATCCAAGTCTCCTGCAAAACAGAACCAGAGCAGAACATCAGTAGGCACAGATGAAGATTCTGATCTTACTCAAGAAGAAGAGAGAGATGGGCAGTACTTTGAGCCTGTGGTACCTCTGCCTGACCTTGTGGAAGTCACCAGTGGTGAGGAAAATGAGCAAGTTGTCTTCAGTCACAGAGCTAAGCTCTACAGATATGACAAAGATGCTAACCAGTGGAAAGAGAGAGGTATTGGGGATATCAAGATATTACAGAACTACGACAACAAACAAGTCCGTATAGTAATGAGAAGGGACCAGGTACTAAAACTCTGTGCCAATCATAGAATAACACCAGATATGAATATGCAACAAATGAAAGGATCTGATAGAGCATGGGTATGGACTGCATGTGACTTTGCAGATGGGGAAAGGAAAGTAGAACTTCTAGCTGTGCGATTCAAGCTGCAAGATGTTGCAGACTCATTTAAGCAAATTTTTGATGAAGCAAAGCACGCCCAAGAAAGAGACACGCTGATAACACCTCTTTCTTCTCGTGCCAATACGCCAAAGGAATCTCCGTGTGGTAAAAATGCTGTAGCTGTACTAGAAGAAACTACCAGAGAAAGAACTGACCTCAGCCATGGTGATGATACTTCTGATGTAACTGTAGAGGTCGCAGAAGTGTCAAACACTTCTGAAACACCAACAAAAACAGTGGTTTCTCCTCCAAAGTTTGTATTTGGATCTGAATCTGTCAAGAGTATTTTCAGTAATGAGAAGTCAAAGACATTCACCTTTGGAAATACTTCAGCCACTGGTTCTCTCTTTGGCTTCAGCTTTAATCCTCCAAGAAAGAGTGAAGACCATATTCCAACATCTCGGAACACACCGGAAAAAGAACTGGAAGTCTCTGAACCATCAGAAAGTTCTAGTGCTCCTCAGAAGCCTCTAGACAGCAAGGTAGACGACTTGCCTGCTTCAACACAAGATGGACCCTCTAACTTCTCATTTAGAATTCTGGAAAAAGGTGAGCATCAACTGAGCTAGTAATTTATTCAACTATACAACTTATTAAGTGGTCATCTCTATGCTACTTATTACTCTTTGTTGTCTTGTTAATATGTAGTTTCTTTCAGTTCTAATGCGGGTACCCACATCTAACAAGAACCTTATGAAGTTTGACACTGACAAGTATAAGGTCTTACACCTGGGAAAACATAATCCAGGAGTGCAGCACAGGCTGGAATCCACCTGGCTGGAGAGCACCCCTGTGGAAAGGGACCTGGGGGTCCTGGTAGACAGGAGGCTCAAAATGAGTGAGCAGTGTGCTGTTGCAGCCAAGAAGGCCAACAGGATCCTGGGTTGCGTCAGAGACGGCATCACCAGCAGAGATAAAGAAGTCATCATCCTACTCTATTCAGCACTTGTCAGGCCACACCTGGAATACTGTGTACAGTTCTGGTCCCCACTATACAAAAAAGATGTGGGCAGGCTGGAGGGGGTCCAGAGAAGGGCCACCAAGATGATCAAAGGACTGGGAAGCCTGCCGTATGAGGACAGGCTGAGAGAACTGGGTTTGTTCAGGCTAGAGAAAAGGAGGCTTAGAGGGGATCTCATCACCGTGTACCAGTACCTAAGGAGTAGCTACAAGGAAGATGGAGACTCCCTTTTTACAAGGAGTCACATGGAGAGGACAAGGGGGAATGGACACAAGTTGCTCTTGGGGAGATTCCAATTGGACACGAGAGTGAAATTTTTCACCATGAGAACCATCAACCATTGGAATAATCTCACAGAATCTCAAGGGTTGGAAGGGACCTCGGGAGATCATCTAGTCCAACCCCCCTGCTAAAGCGGGTTCTCCTAGAGCATGTTACACAGGATCTCATCCAGGCGGGCTTTGAATTTCTCCAGAGAAGGAGACTCCACAACCCCCCTGGGCAGCATGTTCCAGTGCTCCGTCACCCTCAGAGTAAAGAAGTTGTTCCTCATATGCAACTGAAACCTCTTATGTTTTAGTTTGTACCCATTGCCCCTTGTCCTGTCGCTGGACACCACTGCAAAGTGTCTGGCTTCGTCCTCCTGACTTCCGCCCTTAAGATATTTGTATGTGTTGATGAGGTCCCCTCTCAGTCTTCTCTTCTTCAGGCTGAACAAGCCCAACTCTCTCAGCCTTTCCTCGTAGGGGAGATGCTCCAGTCCCTTTATCATCCTAGTTGCTCTTCGCTGGACTCTTTCTAGGAGTTCCTCATCTTTCTTGAATTGGGGAGCCCAGAATTGGACACAGTACTCCAGGTGGGGTCTCACCAGGGCAGTGGTTGACTCTGCCACATTGGACGCTTTTAAGACTCAGCTGGACAGGGTGCTGGGCCATCTTGTCTAGACTGTGCTCTTAGCTAGAAAGGTCGGACGAGATGATCCTTGAGGTCCCTTCCAGCCTAGGATTTTACGATTCTTGTGATCTTCACAAGTTCTCCAGAGTTGCAACTAAAGGAGTGAATTTTAAGTCATAATTATTTTCATACAAAAAATGAAAGTGTGTGATGCAAGATGGAGTTTTGCTGATTAGTGAGAAAGGGGATTTCAGGTAGGAGTATAACTCTGAAGTGCTGTACCCGAATCTCAGACTTAAGTGCTTAAAGAAGCAGCTGTGGATTCAGTTTTTGAGACTTAAATAGGTGTTTGGATTGGTAGTATATGTACCTGGGCCTTTGCTCTGAGTGGTAAAATGTGAGAACAGCAAATGTGTGCTTCAGCTAAGATTTTAATTATCCCCATGACTGCTCGGATGGGTATTCCAAAACTACCCTCTATGCCTTTGTTAAGTCTTAATTATTGGCCTCTGCAATTTCAGATGTGTAGCTTGAATAACACTAGATGTTAGGCCCTTTCCTTAGCCTGCAAAGGGATCATGTGATTACATCCTTAGTTGTACAGTTTCTGACACTGAAAAAGGTGTGCTTGCAGAAGTTGTGGCTGTGATATGACCGCTATAATGTGATGGAGTGTCTTTGGGCTTTACTAGCATTTTAATGGTAGAGTACTTCTCTTTGAAGGCTTCTTGTGCTGCTTCCTATCAGTGGCAGACTGTTTAATCAGTTGATAGTTTTTAATTTACATACTAGTCTCAGAATTACGAAGACATACTGTCTGTTTATTAACTAAAGTATAATAAAGTGATGTGGCGGAACATGATAGCTGCAGTCTATTCACATGGGTTGGATAAGCTTGTGTAGAATTAACAGATGAAATTTCCTACTGTGACAAAGGAGTCTGGAATGCTTCCAGAACATAGATAAGTCTGTTTTACGCTTTTAAAGTAAATACTTATATGCAAACAATTTATTTTTTTAGGATTTAATTTTAGCCTTTTTAAATCTAATCCAATGGCCTTTTGGACAAGCACATCTTCCTTGCAACCTGATAGTAAAGGTATTTACATACTGCACTGAATGTGTGATAAAAGCACTTTAGCAGGCATGGACAGTAACCCAACTGTGGCAAAGCAGTTGGCTCAGTAATCCTTATAATTAACATGCATGCTGAAGAAGAGTACTTAAAATTGTGTGTCTGACTACTGTATTTGTCCTACTGGAGAATGCCTCTAGCCCTTAGTATGTTAATATGAGCTAGCACAATGGATGGCTTTTAGCTTCTGTTTGATGTATTTTCTGGGGGTTACCTGGCTTGCACTTCTCCATCACAGTTTTACTGGATCTCTTAAAATTCCCCTTTTCTAAAGAAATTCAATTCTTCTGTTATTTTTAGAGAATACATCTCTTAGTACCCGAGGTTTTCCACTTCAGTGAAATATGCTTGAAGATCTCAAGACAGGTGATCCAGTAGGACAGGTTATCCAGTAAAATGCTTGAATATATTTAGCCTCTCTGTTGGAAATGGTAATTCAGTTCCCCAATTACCAATATGTTAACTACTGTACTTTTAAAAATGAGCGCACAGAAATGAGAAAGCCAACTCCTTGGCTACTGCTTATTTATATATGCTTCATGTACAATATGAAGTCTGCCTTGGCTAGTCAGAAAACTTCTGCTGAGTGACCAATTTGTTTACATTCAGAACCTATAACCAAAACTGTTACAGCATACAGTTTGATTATATGTCATTGTAAGATGTTATTAACAGTGCTTCTTGCAAGTACGCTTGCTGTAAGCATACTCAACTTACACAGTTCAACCGCGGTTTAATTTTAAAAAGCAAATTATTCTTTGTTTATCAGACAAATATTTATTAGACAAGACAGTTTTCTAATGTTGGTGTCTTACATTGTTTAAAAATGTCAAAATGTCGTTCCAAACACCATTTTCCCAATATTATATTTCTAGAGAAACTTTCTTATTTAAACACTGAACTCCTGTTCTCTATATATGATCTAAAGTCAACTGTTCTGTGTTTGTAGCATTCCTGTGCATGGAGTTTATTAACAATTCAGTTTAATTTTCATCATTTGATGTCCATAATGGAGGTGATTAAGTATTCCGCACCAATGCACACATGCAAGAACTTTTGCTACCTCAAATTGATCCTGTTTTTATATTAGGGGTGTGTGAGGGCATGTGTGTATTTAAAAACAAACAAAATATGCTCTTCTGGTACTTCAGGCTGTTCTTCACTTCTGCTTTTCTGATATTAGGACATGATTATATACTTAATGATTTATTTATTTAGTTGTCTTCAGTGTAGCTTTTTGGTGGCTTTGTTTTGAGTTCTGACTTAATAGCAAATGATTTTGAGAAGTCCTTTCTAAATTAGTTTTTCAAGCCTACCCGATGCAAATATAATCTGATGCTTTCTCATGGGGAATGCCTTTCAGGGAGCGGCTCTGAGTTGTGCTAGAGCAACATTCAAGAGAAATTTAACCTTGTAGTAGTTCTGCAACCCCATGCAAAAAGTACTTAAGTTTTTCTCCAGGTCGGGTCATGAGCTTTTTATAAATGCTTTACAAGTCAGAATTAAAGTTACTCCAGTTGCATGGTAATGTATCAGTTACATGCATTAAGGTTTAAACTCTGATGCTTTTCTTTTATATCCAGAAGATATTCACTGATACATGCATTAGAAAAAAATATCAGTATTGTGACTAGCTAGATATTTAGACCTATCTGGTCTTAATGTTAATTGAAGCAAAAGCAAAAATATAACACTACCAGTGGAAAAAACTGTTGTGCATGGTATTGTTATGTATTTTGTTCCTTCCATATACTAACAATGTTTTGTGTGGATTTTTTCCACTGAGTAGAAAGTTCTATTATCATAAAACCAACAGTCTTAAGAATATGTTGTATGTATGCATGGCCCTTCGTTTTCATGGCTGCCTGTGAAGATCTATTTAGGCTGTTTGCAGCATTTTTTAATAAGAAAAGTTAATCTGGTGGGGTGAAGGTGAGTAGACACTGACTTAAGCAGTGACCATCTTGCTCAGTTTTAATATTCTGAGGGCAAGTGAATGTTGTAATCTTAATCTTTGTTGTTGAACCCTTTTGTCACTTGAGTGGATGTTTGGAACAGCAGGATCTTAATCCACTGTTTGATCAGTTTAATGGAGAACTTTACCTATGGATTAATCTGAAATGATTTTTTAAATGTATTTCTCTTATTCAGCTACTTTGCACAAAGGCTACTAAAAGAGACTGCATGATAATTCTTCAGGAATGCCATCTGTCAAATATGGTAGACCATATCCTCTGTTGGCAGGGGCTTATAGGTAGCTTTATACTGCTCAGATTAATTTTACCATCTACCTGACTGACTTCGGAAGAACACTTTTTTTTTGTCGAAGATAGATTTTTGAAAATTCTCTAATCCTAAGGAAAGTTGGGGTTTTTTTCTGTAACATTTAATGGCCGTAAGACTGAATACTCCACACTTAAACCTCTGTGGTGAACTTGGCGCAAGCTAATATGCAGGATACCTGCATATCTTGATAACACGATACTAGATGTACTCCTAATTCTTAAATCAGCTAGGGTTAGTGAGTTTTTTGCATAAGATTCTGAGCTACATTCTGGTATATGAATGCCTGAAATGATTAACTTGTAATTAAAGGGAGAGTCAACTGGGGCGAAGGTTGGGGAGGGAACAGTTCAAAAAAAGAATTAACTAGTCTAAGAACTAGTACTTTGGATTTTGCTTTCACTCTACTATTCTTTATATTGCTCTTAGTCTACTGGAAGATAGTAGTGGGAAAACTACTTTTAAAAATTAGATTTTAGTCCCCGAGCTGTGTCACCAGATCAAGGCCATATGTCTATAAACATTACACTTCCCTTCTGTTCTTGTCTCCTCTTGCAATAATGAATATCAAACTGCACGAGTAGGAAAACCAGTGTTCCTCAGGAACTGAGTAGTAGTCTGGTTCCTAGCTAAAGCTTTACATTACCATGTGACTACATTGTGCCACAGACTTAGCAGGTATTTTCTAATGAAAGGAAGAGTGAGCTTTTGGGAGCACCCTTCAAATTCTGCTGACCAGTTTAACTCAAATCTCAAAAATGTTAACAAATAGGTTGACTCTCTAGGGCAATGAAATTGTTCTTAGAAAACAGCTGATGCATGGATATTGATGTGCTTATAGGGTAATTTTTATAAATAGTTTACAAATTTGTTTCTCACACCCTTACCTCCAAAGTCCCCTTCTCAAAACAACACTAAAACCCAACCCAAACAAACTTAACCCCAGCCAAACAATACATGATACTTAAACTGGTATATCCTCCCTCTTTCCTTCCATTCTCTCATAATAAACTCAATTCTTTTTTTTTTTTTCTTCAAATTTGTCTGCATTTTCCTGTAGTTTGCTCTAGGCTGTGCTTTCAGCTCTAACCTTTGATTACTTCAGTACAAGTGGAATGGACAATATAATGTTGAAGGAGAGAGGAGAAAAAGCTATATAATAAAATTGATAGTGGTATTTCTCCTTGATGGAGAAGCTAGTTAAATAGGCTGAAAGCAATATTCTTTTGTTGTTCAATGAGATGGAACTAAAAGCTACTTTACTTTTGTAACAATAAAAGTTTCAGCAATGGCTATTATGATAAACTGAGATTAGCTGATAAAAACTCAGATTTCCCATAGGTAATGTGAAATAAGTTCAATATTTTGTAGAACTTAAAGCACTCTTAAGCAATTCAATAGGACATGTTCCTGTAGACAACTTTTACTTTTTTCAGGCCTGAAGTTTGGTCTCTACCTCTAGATGACACCTATATCCCCCTTCTCCATAGTTGTATTTAGTTTGGTGTGAGGACTTAATTAAATAATCCTTGTAACAATATAAAGATTCAGGCCTGTTTATGTTTTGATACATGAATTTCAAAGGCAATAGAACAGGGTGTAGTTGGGCAGGTTAGAATTTTTAGTTTTAACAGAATGCTCTGTACTAGCATCCTGTAACTTTGATTTTTGCTTCCTGGGAATCAGTAGAAAATATGTAGGCTCCAAATGTATTTCTAACTGCATTAGAATGAATTCAGTTCTGTAATAATGGCAATGTGGGGTTAATGTTATTACCTGTTCTGAAATTATTCAGTTGTAATGGTTTCTTCAATTTCTGTAAAAAGCTGAGAAGACAACAGTGTCAGAAGATGATCCTCCATCTGATGAGGTTGTAATAGTTTACGAGTTAACACCTACCCCTGAACAGAGAGCTCTTGCTGACTTTCTCAAGCTACCTTCAACATTCTTCTGCTACAAGAATAAGCCTGGATATGTGAGTGACGAGGATGATGGTAAGAGAGTGCCAAAGTTGATCTTTGTTTTGCCTTTTCGTGGGGAACTGGTGTAATACGCTGCACTGCTGTGGCCTCACCTCAAGTACTATGCGGTTTTGGGCACCTCAGTATAAGAAGGACATCAGACTATTAGAGTGTGCCTGGAGGGGGACTATTAGAGTGGAGGAGGGGGACCAAGATGGTGAAAGGTCTCAAGGGCCAGACTTAGGAGGAGCGGCTGAGGTCACTTGGTTTGTTCAGCTTGGAGAAGAGAAGGCTGAGGGGTGCCCTCATCACAGGCTACACCTTCCTCAAGGGGGGCAGCAGAGGAGGAGGAAGTGCTGATCTCCTCTCTCTGGTGACCAGAGATAGGACACGAAGAGATGGAATGAAGCTGCATCAGGGGAAGTTCAGATTGGACATTAGGAAAAAGCTCTTCACTGAGAGGGTGGTTGGTCACTGGAACAGGGTCCCCAGGGCAGTGTTCGTGGCACCAAGCCTGGCAGAGTTCAAGGAGCGTCTGGATGATGCTCTTAGTCATATGGTTTAGTTTCAGGTAGTCCTGCGAGGAGCAGGGAGTTGGACTCAATGATCCTTGTGGGTCCCTTCCAACTCAAGATATTCTGTGATTCTGTGAATACTATCAGAACCATTAGACACTGGAACATTTTTGTTTGGACCAATGGGAAATAATCTTGTCATCTTCCCTTATGGCCAAAGATGTAGACTCAAGTGTTCAAGACAGAATAGTACAATGAAGGCCCAAGACTGACTAAAGGGAATTTGTGTTGGTGTCTTCTGGGTGTTGACACTGATATTACCAATGCGGTTGATGAGGTAAGAGTAAGTAAGCAGATGTTTGAGCCAGTCTCATTTGAGCAAGAGGCTTACTTCTGTACCTGTTTTTACAGACAAGTACAAGGTAGTCTTTTATCAAAAAGGAACATGCTCAAGTTCCCTAAATTCTAGACTAATGGCTTGTTTTTCTTCTAAAGCAAATTCCTAATGCTAAAACTCGAAGTATTTTATATCAAATCTTACTGGATGCAACTAAATTACTCTTAATTTATTCAGCAGAAAATATGTTAAATGGAAGCTCTGAAACATTGTATTCAACAGAAAATGGGAGAAGACAAATATCTGAGCTTGCTGGTTTTTATGTAAAAAATCTTCAGTCTTCCTTCCCCATTCTGTTTAGCGCTACTCTTAATAAAATCACTCAATAAGAAACATGATTTCTGAAAACAAAACCTGTCCTACACACCTGTGTCAATAGTGCACGGTGTGTCAGTAGCACACTGAAGAGAATGTATGCAAAATAGGAAGTGAAAGCTTACTTGCTGACCTGTGGAATTCTTAAAACATAAGCAGAAATTATGCCTGCTTGTGAGTTGGCAGCAGACTTCTCTGTACTTAGAGGATGCCTGAGAACTTACACTTGTTTCCTGTATTTAAGATGAAGACTATGAAACAGCTGTTAAGAAACTTAATGGAAGACTGTATCACAGTGATTCAGAAGAGAAAAAGAAATTGCAAGATCCTGTGAAAGGTATGTCTTAAAACACAATACTTAATTTCTTATATACTGAAACATAAGCTCTAAATCTGAAGGACAGTGTTGCATAACTGAAAATCTGGGTAGCTACTTCTAGAAGTGAAGCGTGGGGGTTGAGGATGTGTGCTAGAAAGAGGTGGTATATATATATTGAGCCATCTGAAATACGAGCAAATGTTGGAAGAAAGCTAGTAGTGGCAGCTGCAAGGCTGAACTCTTCATCATCGCATGGAAATTCCCTGATAGCAATAGAAAACCAAGTATGATAAACTTCCAATTCTAGTCACCCCAAGTGGAGTTAAGTTAGTCTTCACTTCCACTGTTTAAACAGTAATGCTATTTGAAAAACTCTGGCAGTCTGTCTTCGTGTTGCTCTGGCTATCATGAGGTTATTTTATAATGTACATGCCAAAGAATACTTCAGTATTTAGCTGCCTTCCTGGCTATTTTCCACTAATTTTCATTCTTTTCAGTCGGCATCTCAGGAAAAAGTGAATTTGACAATGAAAGAGAATGTGTTACTGCTTGGGAAGAGAAACCAACTCCTGAGGAGAAGGCTACAAAAGAAACTCTGCAGGTTCCTTCTACATCTGTCTGTGCTGTGAGCAGTGATACTGAGGGTGACGGTCCAGAAGACTTTCAGACAGAAGTTAAAAATCAAGAAATGAAAGTAAGAACTAAATCTTTACTGACCTTTGTGTCATTGAACTTGTACAATTACTTCATCTACTTGTGAGAGATTTCACATAGTAGTCAGCTTGTGAGAACGAAAACATCCAGTGGTGAAAAACTATTTGACTCTCCTCTGGCTGTACCTCAAGTCTTCACCAACACTGAAACAGAAGCTTAGATCTTAAGTTCTTTGGGAAGAGAAAGGAGGTACAGCTGTTCTCATAAATTATAAACTGCTTTGACTAGTAAAATGACTCTTAATGTGTATATAGAAGGACTAATTGATTTCAGAAAGTAATAGTATACTTTTGAAAGCATCCTACTTCAAAGGTCTCTTGTCAAGTTAATGTCCAATGTGTGTTAAGTGGAATGAAAAACTTCAGAAAGCTAACAACAACAGTGTTTCTTGGTGGTTTTTTTCTATAATGACTGTTCTTAGTCTCCTGAGGAGATGGTTTGAATCCTAGGCTCTCCTAGCTTATTACTTTACTTTTTTATTCATCTCAGGAAAATGAGGTTACAAGCTCAACTGACTTAGTCTGTTCCAGTAAGGAAGAAGCACCTACTCCATCTACCGGTGAGGTGGAGGTATTTGTCCAGTCAGCTACCAGCAATGAAGAACCAGATTCCACCACGGAAACTGTGCATGTAGCTCAGACTTTATCAGGAGCTGATGACAAACCTGTAGACTTGTCGACTAAGAAAAGTGATTCGGACTCTTCAGAGTCAACACAAGGTAAGGTCAGGGGTATGTTCTGTTTTTCTGTAGGAACTTAAGTATGCTTTTCTGTAGATCAGTATGTCTAATGTAGCTGCTACCTTGCAGAGAAATGGTACCAATACTGAATTAAAGCATGAGTACCAACCTAGTAAAAACATGACTGGGGATTAAAATAACTATATACATCAAATTCTGGTATGTTCAAATGACATTACTACAGAGCAATGCTAGTGTCTGTTGTATAATTTATGGTGTACTTTCTTTCATTAGTTTAGTGTTAAATACATGAGTACTTATTAGAGCTCTGTGGATCTGTACAGAAGTAGCATGCTGGAAACTATCTCACGCAGTCTCGCCCTTTTTATTTTAACTGTAACCAAATGACTGTCATTATGACAAGTGGCACGCAAACTTTAACTTTATTGGAAGGGAAAAATACTGTAGAGACTTCTCCAGTTCATTTCTGTGACTGTATAACATTAAACACATTTTCTTTAAGAAAGGCAGAGAAAAACCTTTGACTTTCTGCTCTTATTTGACAGAAAACAGAATCCTCTCATTTGGTTTTGGCAATACTGCAGGCTTGTCATTTGCAGATCTGGCTTTGAAAAACTCTGGAGACTTTGCTTTTGGCTCAAAAGGTGAGTTAAATTAGGCTGAGACACACTCAGCTGGACCTCTGCTTCATACAATATACCTTTTGTGCACCAAATTTCTACTGATTGATCAGTTAACAGGTTTTTTGCAAGTTTTTGTCCAGAAGGAAAAAAAACCTACACAAAGTTTAAAATGTCAATATCTTAATTGTAGATAAAAACTTCAAATGGGCAAATACAGGAGCAGCTGTGTTTGGAGAGACAGCCCATAAAGCAGATGAAGATGAAGGTGGTAGTGATGATGAGGTGGTACATAGTGATGATATCCACTTTGAGCCAATTGTGTCCTTACCAGAGGTAAGGGGACTTCTTGGATATAAAACAACATTAAGATAATAAGTGTGTCTGCTAACATAGCAAGCTTTTAATGCATTGCTTAACTATGCCTTCTGTGTTGTGTGCTTTGTTCTCAATTTCTTGCACTGCCTATGTAGAAACACCTGCTGTTTTAAATCTGAGTGCAGCTTAGCATTGGAGAAGTGTCTGGAGCATCAGTTAAAAATCTTAGTTTATTTCATTATACCTTGACTGAGTGTTATCAGTATGCAAATTTGTACATGTAACTTGTAAGAGCTAAAACTGATCTATTATAGCACAGCTGAAAACTAAGGGGGGGGGGTAACTGAGTAACTGTTAGTGTTAATACAACTCAGCTGTGGCTTTATATCCCTGACTTGTAGATTCAGTTCCATGAAAGCCATGCCAACTTAAAATTTTTACTCTAAGCTAGGCAAGAGATTTCTAGAATCACTAAGCAATAATTGTGTAGTACAGTTAACCTCACCTGAAGGCTAAGGGAACTAATTTTGGTAGTTTGAAAAGAAATTGCTTTTCAAGTAGTAGGAGAACCTTCAACTTGGAAGGTAGCCTTATAACTTACTGAGTGAGGCTTCACACAGTTGTTCATATCTTGATTTGGTATTTAGTGTTAGTGTGCCTAATAACCATTTCAAACTTTGCTGATGTTATATCATCTGGCTTTCCTATAAATAATGTAACTTTAGATTAGTATAATTATTAAGCAAGACAAATAGAGCACAGATAAACAGTATGCAGTGTCTTAATTTGAACAGCAAATCTGGTGTAGTTTGTAGCATGCCTTCAACCACATTCTTCAAAATTCTGTATGCCTTTGCTCATCTGTGTGTCATATTATGACTTCTGTGGTTTTCTTTCTTCCCTTACTTGCTGCTTCTCTTCAATCTCATTTCTCCCTCCACGAATAGTTGTTTGTCACCTATTTCTCCAGTTCTCTCAAGTGTTTCCTTATCTTCAGAAGATGTGTTAACTAAAGGAGGTTAGAGCCCAATAACATGCATACATAAAGTGAGGAGATCTGGCTGTCAGGTGCCAGTTTGTTATACTCAGCTGGTGTTTTTATTCTCTTCAAATGCAAATATCAAGTTCTTTAACAATGTTCAAAAGGTAACACCTGGAATGGTAATAGTACTATATATTTACTTCTCAGTGTGCACATCATTCAGCAAACCTGAAGCTTTCCTGGGAAACTTGCCAGAACACTTAATAGAGGACGTTTTTTTTTTTTAAAGAAAAAAAAAAACAACCCACAAAAAAAGGACCCCAAAGCAAAAACCTACAAACATCCACCAAAAACCATATGCAGCGTGGCAAAGTAGTATTGCAGCACTGTAATTAATCTTGAACGGTGGAATTTGCTGGGCTCTTAAATTCTGAAAAGGCTAGATGTTTGCCTCATTTTAGGGTGAAATGAATGTTGTGTTGGAGAAAGGAACACATTGAATATTCTTCCATTATAGTATGTCAGAATCATCGTAAGTGTGTGTGATACGATTAATATCGTTGGTGACAGCAGCTCTCTGGGAAATCACAGGGACTCCACTGTGTTGGTTTTTTAGGTGGAGGTAAAATCTGGAGAAGAAGATGAAGAAATTCTCTTCAAAGAGAGGGCAAAACTTTACAGGTGGGACAGAGATGTTACTCAGTGGAAGGAGCGTGGTGTTGGAGAGATAAAGATCCTCTTCCATACACAGAAGAAATACTATAGAGTCCTCATGAGAAGGGACCAAGTTCTTAAAGTCTGTGCAAACCACGTCATCACCAAAGAAATGAACTTAGTGCCCTCTGATACATCAAACAATGCTTTAATTTGGACAGCCACAGATTACGCTGGTGAGTTTTTCAGGTGGTTTTTGTTTCTTTTTTTTCCTAGGTGGTCTGTAGTTTCTATGGCTTTGTTTTTCCCTGGAGATTGTATAAGACAAAAGCCATTTGTTTCTGACTATATTGAATACAACTAAAGAAAACTGTTCTCTGTTTTATTTTCAGATGGTGAAGTAAAAGTAGAACAACTTGCAGTGAGATTTAAAAGCCAAGAAATGGCTAATTCTTTCAAGAAGAGGTTTGAAGAATGCCAGCTAAGCTTGTCAGAACTACAGAAGGGACACTTATCTCTGGCAGCAGGACTGTCAAAGGACACCAACCCTGTTGTGTATTTTGAAGTTTCTGCTGATGATGAACCTTTAGGACACATAACCATGGAGCTGTTTTCAAATATCGTCCCTCGAACTGCTGAAAATTTCAGGGCCCTGTGCACAGGAGAGAAAGGATTTGGATTCAAGAACTCCAGCTTTCACAGAATAGTCACAGACTTTGTGTGTCAGGTAAGTGTAACAGGAAGACTCTTTTATCAAGAGAATGAGGTGCATCTTGACTAATGATGGCACTTCAAAAATTACTTATACGTCATACATAGCACGTTCTTGGCAGCATGAATCTAGCGAGCAAGATACTCTTATCTGCCCTTTCCCTTCAGGGAGATGAAAAATGGCGCAAGCAGCACATGCTGCCCTAAGCCAAATGCTTTTTACCTGTGTCTGCCAGCTGCCTGATGCTTTGGTGTTACCCAGCGCTGCCATGTTAGCATGGAATTAAAAACTGAGCTAGAGATCCCCTCTTACAATGGACAGGGGGTCTGTTGCTGAAAAAGCACAGCAAGGAAAGTGGGGTTTCCCAAAACTACCATTCAGCCGTCTCTCTGTGCAGAGAGAAACTGCCGTATGCTTACCGGCGAAGAAAACTTACTTTCCAGGCTTCTTTTACAAAGTGTACTTTAAATGTATTTCAGATAGCATGCACTTTGATACTCCAAATATTTTAGATGCTCAAGTTTCCATCTGAAAGAAGTCTTCTAGAGCTCATCATCATGCAGTGGCCTGTTCCTTAAAATACTCAGATTTTTCACCTAGAGTATCAGCCTGCAGTGCATCTGAACCCCCGTGTATACAGTGTTGGTTTTAAACCTCTGTGTGCATTCAGTAGCGCTAGCAAGTTCTTCATAAATACTGAAAGCTTGAGAGATTGATCATAGCTCAGACCTTTCCTTTCGTAAAATTCTCATCAATGATTCAGTGTGTTTTAGTGACTTGTAACAGGCAGAATGAAACAACTTCCTTACACACTACACTAATGCTCCTGTGTGTGTCACTGCATCCCTGAACATGAGGCACAACCTTCTACAAACTCAGAAGTAGGAATTAATATATGAATGGCTTGTCACCAGAATAAAAAATTATCTAGTCTTTGATTAGATATCACCTGTGTCCGAAGTATGCCCTTTATGGCTCTTCTGTTAAAACTTTCTGCCTTTCTGATACAGAAAGCAGCGTTGCTCATTTAGGGTTTAAGCTTGTTTTGGGGTATTCAACATGCTATAAGGAGCAGACTTTCTTAAAACAGTTAACTGCAGCATCCATATCCTGACAAAAAGTGAGCTTTTATCACGTTAAATTAGTCTATTCTAAGTTTGCTTTGCTTTGTCTGAACTTTCTCCAGGTACAGTGAGAAACTTTTCACTGAAGTAGAATTAAGGCTTTCCTTCAAAGATATGATAAACTATACTGTCACCTTTATGCATATAGTCAAATAATCGGGAGCCAGAAGCTTGTGGCCTTGCAGAAAGACAAAAGATGCTGCTCACTAGCAGTAGCCGCTCTCTTAAACAAGCAGTAATGTGGCAAAAGCTGCTGCCTGCACAGAAGCAAGAAATGGCTCATTGTTGGTACCTTAACCTTTTCCAGGTGACCAATTTTGTGCCTACAGGGACTAAGCAAGGACAGGCCTTCAGTGAGGTAAAGCAGGTCCCAGCTGTCAGGGCCAAGTGATGCAGGAAGCAGGCTGTGGGAAGGACAGGCCTAGAGGAGTGGTCACCCTGTGGAGCAGGAAGATAAAACGCTGTGTTCAGAACAAACAAGGGATAGACTTTCTACTACTGCTTCCATTACCATGAACAAAGCTGCTGAAGCTGGGAAGCCTTACATCTAAGTAAATACAGTACTTGGAAAACTAAGAATCAGTCCTTCCAAAGCAAAGCCTTTACTGTTGAAAGGGACTATAATTCATAGAATCACAGAACGTTTTGGGTCAGATGGGACCTTTAGAGGCCATCTAGCCCAACCCCCCTGCAGTGAGCAGGGACACCGCTAACTGGATCAGGTTGCTCAGAGCCCCGTCCAACCTGGCCCTGAATGTTTCCAGGGATGAGGCCTCCACTGCCTCTCTGGGCAACCCCTTCCAGTGTTTCACTACCCTCGTTGTAAAGAATTTCTTCCTTATATCCAGTCTAAATTGTGCTGTTGATTTATGTTTTGGGACTTGTAACGCTGTGCATCCTTTTTCTTTAAGGGAGGTGATATAACTAACCATGACGGAACAGGCGGACGGTCGATTTATGGAACGGCATTTGAAGATGAGAATTTTGAAGTGAAACACACTGGTCCTGGGTTGTTGTCAATGGCAAATAGGGGCAGGGATACAAATAATTCTCAGTTCTTCATAACACTTAAAAAAGCAGAACACTTGGACTTCAAGCATGTGGTATTTGGGTTTGTGAAAGATGGAATGGATGTTGTGAAAAAGATTGAATCCTTTGGTTCTCCTAAAGGGCTAGTAAATGGAAGAATTGTCATTACAGACTGTGGGCAAATATAGAATTACTGCTTTGAGTATACAGATGTTCTAGAAGTATAAATTGGTATTTAGATATTATTGACTAATTATTTCAACTTCTTAAAACGAACACTTCTGATGTATAAATGTAAAATTACAGCTTATAGTTGGATTTTTTTATGTGTTCTAATTGATTTTTTTGCATGTTAAATAAAAAGTTCAGACACTGGCATATTTCAGGTGTATTTGTGTTATCCTGACATATTTGTATTAAATGTCAAATTTTAAAATTAAATCTTAGTCTTGTTAAAATAAATCTCTTGTCTTCACTCTAGTTTGTTTAAAAAAAAAAAAAAAAAACCACAACCTTGCATAATTTGGTTTCCTGCTGTCATAAATACCTGTTTTGAATATGCAGGTTGTAGGTACTAGTTGCAGGTCAGTAAACCGTGAAAGCCCTTGAAACTTACTCTTCTGGTGTGCAAAGAGCAAGCTGAGGAAGCTAGCAGGCAATCGCTGGTTTGTGCTGTCTGACGCCTCCGAACAGCACTTCATTCAGTACTTGACAACTAGTGAATAGTTCTTAAAAGGTTTTGATTGATACTATGCTAGAGCAGTGTACCAACTTTTTTTTTTTTTTGTCCATAGAATTTTTTTAAATTACTTAGTGTAGTGAAAACCATCTGCTTGACAGTTAGACATTACCTGAAAGGCTGTAGCGTAACCCGCTGCTGCAATAGGTTTCCTGTGGCAGGCTGCTCTGGCCTCGCTGCACAATGGAATTATTGCAGCTTATGAGCGCCAGGGTCGTTTTAAAACTTTTCCTCTCAGGAGTGAACACGCATGAACAAACGTGGGCTTTTTGAAACTTCTACTCTACACCTCAGCGCTGGCATTACTAAGGTGAGGGGTTTTTTTCCCCAAGGTAACCAATTTGGCATTACATTGGAAATACGTAACTCATGCATTCAGCTTCAATCCGGGTTTTGGTATTTTTGTTTTAGGGGATACTAGAAGCACTTCTTCCATATACCTCCTAGAGAAGCGTCAGACTGTAAAACAACGTAACAAAACGGCTTCGGCTGGCTGGGCGAAGCTGGGGCCTAGCCCTGCCCCTGTCCCCGCAGGTAGCGGGAGCTGCAGGCCGGAGCCGCAGGACGCCCTGTCCCGCCGAGGCGGGGGGGGGGGGGGGGGGGGGGGGGGGAGGGACGGAAACAGTCGTTGCTGCGGTCTACCCGTCCCGCGAAGCCGAGTGAGGCGGGGACCACCGGCAGGGTGGGGCGAGGGACCTCCGCCCGCCTCCGGACCCGGCCGGGGCGACGGCTGCCCCCTTCCCAGCTCCTCAGCAGGCGACGCCGCCTTCCCGCCTCGCCCGGCCCCAGCGGCCGCCGGGAGCGTGTGCGCCTGCGCGCCGCCGCGCGCCCGCCTCTCCCGCGCCTGCGCCCACCCCCTGCGGGGCGCGGCGGTTCCTTCGGGCGGTGCGCCATGGCGGGGACCGGCCCGGGAGCCAGCCGCTCCGCCGAGCGTCTGCAGCGGCGCTACCTGCGGAGCGCGGGGGGGGGGGGCCCCGTTCCTCCTCCCCGGCCCTGGGTGCGGGAGGGCGGGAGGGTCTGTGTCCCCTCCCTTGGGGTTCGTTGGAAACACTGTGATGTTACATCCGCGTAGAGCGTGAGAGCCAAAAGTGGGATTTAAACAGACTTTAGGAGCTTACGCGTAAAGTGTGTTCTTTCTAATCCTACCCCTGTCCCTCCGCTCTGACGGGGTTATGGTGGAAGTGCTGAGGAGTCATCCTTGCCCGAACTTCCCTGGAAACGGCAGTTCCGAATTTTATGCATTCCCAAAACACAGCCTGAGCAGCTTGGCGCTTAGTTTTTGCCTAAAACCTTCCGGTGCCTCCGGTTGGGCAAGATAATACGTGAATCCTCTTAGAAGTACTATGCTAGGCAAGTGTGAAATACATGTAACAGGATAACTCATTTCGTTCGTATCTTCTTTTGCTACAGCAATTGCTAGCCTTATTGAGAACATGTTAGGAGCGTTTGTGGTTTTTTTTGCAAAGCCTAGCGATCAGCTCCGTTCTCGGGGAGTGGGAATTTGTTCTGTGTCTGGTCAGCCAGAGGAGAATCATGAGAGACTGCCACAATGACCAGAGAGTGAATTAGGATGGGTATCGTTCCCTTGCCGAGGTTAAAGCAGTGTTGTCTTACACCAGAGAATGCCAGGTTCTTTACACCGATATGAATGATGGAACTGGGTTGTGATTACTTTTATTTTGTCTGAAGTCTGTTTGTCTTTCAGTGAGAGAAATTTTTGCCGTTGCTTACTTGCGTTGGTATTCCATGGGTCAAATGCTTCTAGTGTGCCCAGGGGATAACAGACCTTAAGTATTCAAACTCATGCTGCAAGGGAAGTAACGTGTTGTAAAAATACCCACGAGCAGCCAAAGATTGGGAGAGATTGAAAGCCGGCTTTGGGCTAGACACATAGTTGGATTGGGAGATCAAGCTGGTCCTGGGAATTATCAAATGAATACAGAAACTAGCCTTTTTTTTTCTGAGGAAGTGTGATTTGCCATTTTAGAATCGGGAACTGTCCCAAATTATGAGCTGAAGATTTGAGTTCTTTAGCAGCTAAAATCTGGATGTATCTGCCCTTAGTTCCTTCAGAAGGATTTGCGACTCGGGTAGCATTTTGTGGTGCTCTAGGTGCTATGTTTTTCTTGGGGAATATTCTGCTTTGAATTACAGAATTGTTCTTTAAAGAAAAGCAATTTTCAAAAGTTATCTTTAAAAAGCCGTCACTGAGACTTTAAAGTGTAATGCTTGCAAGGAAGGAAATGCTAGATTTGTTGGTGCATTTTGTTATTTCATTAATAAACAGTATTTAAGCACAAGAAAATACAGCATTGGTCGATTCATTTAGAGCATAGCAGAGAGATGCAGTGAAACACAACTAAGATCATGAGAGCTGCTTTGAGTCTGAGCTTTTCTCATGTACATTTAAGTGATTTTGCTTGTAGCCTAATACTTCTGTCATTCACTTTTTTAGTATGTAGTTAGCAGGAAAAAGTAGGAACAGGAAACTGACATAAAAAGCCTAGATGTAAGATGGCACTGTTTCTGTGATTATCTAATCCTACTTTTATGCCCTTATTTTATGTCACTGTCTTCATAATGTCTTGTATTCTCTCAAATATTTTAACATATAACACTATGAATATTTCATTATCAGACTGTGGGGAATATGTTTGCCTATTTATATTAATGAAGGCCATTTACATTTACACATTAAAAAAAAAAAAACCAACCCTTCCCTTTTCAAAGTCAGTAGTTTGTAGTAAGTTCTGTCTCAAGGCACTGTAACTGTTAAACAAGTAAGTTGTAATGTACACTTTCCCTGAAAATTCTGACTATATTACAGTGGGTTTGTGCTTTCTCGTAGGACTGCCTTTCAGGAGCATTACATACCGAATATAAGAGTGGAAGGTCCCTAATATGCAAAGGTAATACCAAACAATGATGCTTTGATGTCTTTTCCAGGGAAAACATACACTAAAACTATATCATTCCTAAATTTGTTTTAAGTAGGTCTGCATTTTCTCATTTTAAATAGGTAGACTTTCTTCATCGGGGGTTTGTGATATCTGGAAGCCAGGCTGGGAATGTTAACATTCACATGAAGAGTGCAAAGGATGCTCTAGGACAGTGGTTCCCAACCTGTTTGTGTTTAAGTCCTAGCTGAAGTAGTTGGTAGCAGTCCACCTCGTAACGCATACTTTTGGCTTAATTTAAAGATACATACAAATCTAATACTTAGAATGTCTTTGTGCTTCTTGAGAAACATATGTTGCTGGTGCGTGTGGACAGCAGGGTAAAACAATGTGTTTATTGGGCTTTGGTTATAGAAAAATTGGTATATGAAGGCAAACTGTAAAACTTCAGAAAGACAAATCTGCTTTGAAAACTAAATAATTCCTGTAGTTTAAGCTATTATAATTCTTCATTCGTCAGGCTGCATCAGTGGGTTTTTTGGTTCTTAAACCTACATAGTTACATGGCAATAATTTCTAATAAGCCCTTCTCAGTTTCTTAATGGCAGCTTCTTAAACGCAAAATAAGATTATTATTTCATGTATTCCAGGTGACATGGACAGCTCACTGGAAAATACAACTATTTCTTTATCCAAATGTTCTTTAGAGTCAGAATTTACTGAAAGTGGAAGAGATAACAGCATCAGGTCTTCCAGTGATTTCCTACAAAGTTTTAAAGACTGGGATGGGTAAGAGGTGTTTTTATCTTCAGCTCTCCTTTATCGTTTATTATCTCTCTTAATTGAGATAAACGATGAGTAAATGATACGTTCAGATCACACAGATCCAGAAGTTGTTTTAAAATTCTTGTTTTCTTGCTAACTAAAGAACTGTTTGTGGCCGATGTATGAAATAATGTGAATGCTGATTTTGATGAGGAGTATTGTCTCGCTTACTTTCTAGTCTAATCTATGTTGGAATTGTTGATGGGATAGAGGGAAGATATAAACTGAACAAGGTAACATAAACTGAATACAGGGATGATACTCACTGAACTGGTGATATGAGATGAACTAGGAGGGAAGCACATAGCTCAGACTGATGAACAGCTTTAAGTTTATTTAGAGATAAATTGATTCCAAAGCTTAAGAAATCTCTTTTCAGGGCTACTTTACACCAAATATAAAAAAATAATGAAAAAAGGAGGGTTGTATTTTTAGCTTTCCTGGAATTTGGTGGTTGGTTGTAAGAGAAGAGTGTTGGTTTTACCTGCTGCATACACATGCTTACAGCATGAAAATTCTAGTTGTTACCACTTTTAAGTCAGCAATGTTACTCATTGTTTTGGTTACAGTCTTGTGAGTATAATGCCTTCCATCCAAATGATTTAACTCTGCTATTTGTTATCAGTCAAATACCAAAATCTTAGATTGAGCAGTGTTTACATTTTTTACAAACTTCTCTCAATGCTCTAAATGTAGTGTATTAGAAAGGGACTGAGTAATTTCACATTATTCCTTTTTTGTATTTTTTTTTTAGTTCTGCTGATGAGCAAGATTCTTTTTGTGATTCAAGTGGTCTAGAAATAGAAGAAAAGACCATTAATAGCTCTGAAACCGATGCAGTTCAAAATACAGCTATATATGTGGGAACAGGTAATGAATATTGAATTTTAAATATTTTTGTAACTCTGTGAAGTATAACAGGTAATTTAAAAAACTTTCTAGTAAATGTATTTCTATTCAGTTCAGAAATACAATAGTCACCTAAAATGTACTTTAATTTGGGGATTTTAACCTCCTTTAAAATTAATTTAGGCGGTCCAGACATACTTGATGCAATACTAACATACATTTTAAAAAGAAAAATCAACTTTTTGTGAAACTGGTTGCCAGGTGACTTTATAATTTGAATGAAGAAATGGGGTGGGGTTTGGGATTTTTGTTTGTTTCTTTTAAGTAGCCAGCTGCATTAACTAATACTACAAGTCTCAGATGTCTTTTGTCAGTTTAAGGATTGAAAACTGACAGTGGGGAAAGGGAGTGTGTTATCTGTTGTTAACTTGGGAAATTCTGACTGGAAGATTGTGGCAGGGACCAGCTGGCATTAATTCACTGCAAATGTTTGAAAATGCTGCCGCAGTTGGAAGAGTTTGTGAATTAGTGTAGCTCTGTCTCTTGAGAGCTTTAGGTTTAGAAGAACATTCATGTATTCTTTTGAATGTGTATCTGGAAGCGTGGAGACAGACAGCCAAGACCCCAAAGTGGCTAAAAGCCACTCAGAAGCCAGGCAGAACAGAGCAATGGAACTGTAATAGACTCTCACCAAGAGTTGTATTAAATGGGTGGGGAGAGTATAAGAACAGCTTTCTGAAAACATGTTCTTTCTAAAAAGAAGAATTTAATTACACCAGGAAAAATGCATAGTTTACAGTATTTGGGATCAAAGGCAAAATAAATACAGAACTCTGATAAATATCACACACATTTATTTTAGATATGACTACTTTTTTTTCTGGTTTCTTTTCCCTTTTTTTTGTTTGTTATGATTTATGTGGCATTGTACTAGCTGTGCTCTCCGTCCTCGCCCCTGAAGCAGACACCCTGTACCAAAGCGACAGGTTTGGTTTATTGTCCTGCTCCAGCTGTGATGGGTGATCAACCACAGGCTGCCTGATGCATACCACCAATTAGCCCTGATTACATCATTTGCTTATCTAGTAATCTTTTTCCTGTTTCTTGATGCTCCTTCTCATTATCCTTTTTTTCCTCTTCCCCAGTTGCCTGCCAGATAAACAACCTATCCCTAATTACTTTTTTCTCATTGGTCTGAGTTTTGCTAAATATGGACCTGTTGTGGTTTAACCCCTACGGGCAGCTCAGCCTCACACAGCTGCTTGCTCACTCTTCCCCCCCGACCCCAAGTATGAAGGGAGAGAATCAGAAAAGTAAAAGTGAGATTGAGGTAAAGACAGTTTAATAGGTAAAGCAAAAGCTGTTTGCACAATTAAAGCAAAATAAGAAATTCATTTACTGCTTCCCACCAGCAGGCAGGTGCTCAGCCATCTCCAGGAAAGCAGGGCTCCATCATGCGTAACAATGACTTGAGAAAACAAATGTCACAACTCTGACGGTCCCCTCTTCCTCTTTCTTCCCCCAGCTTTTATGGCTGAGCACAACATCATATGGTATGGGTTATCCCTTTGGTCAGTTGGGGTTGGCTGTCCCAGCTGTGCCCCCCTCCCAACTTCTTGTGTACCCCCAACCTACTTGCTTGTGGGGCAGCAATGAGAAACAGAAAAGGCCTTGACACTGTGCAGGCACTGCTCAGCAACAACTAAAACATCCCTGTGCTATCACCACTATTTTGGTCACAAATGCAAAACATAGCACCATACCAGCTACTATGAGGAAAATTAACTCTATCCCAGCCCAAACCAGCACAGTACCCAAACTTGTAGTTCTGATACTGTCACCTAGGTAATCTCGGCCTGATGTGGTACTTAGGTGCAGTTGGCCTTGCAAGATGTCTCTACCCAAAAGATCAAAATACTTCCCTTCAATTATCTGTGAATTGTGGCCATTTGACTATTTGTGAAATCCAGCCATTCCTCACTTTGCTATTTGCAACTTTCATCAGCTTCTTACCCTGTAATCTGTTGTGTCTAGTAGTTTCTTAAGTCTTGTTCTGTTAACTTAGGTGTCAGGCGAAGGTCTAGTCAGCAGCAAATCACTTGCCTGAAGCTCTTACAAAAATGATGGGAGATTTTGGCTACATTATGATTCAGTCTGTGCATAGATTTCATACGGATTTCTATGGGATTTCTATATTGAAGTGGAGGACATAGTTTTACTTACAAAACTTCCTTGATTGCTGATCAATTCAAACAAGTCATGGAACACAGCTGTGAGCAATTCTCCATAATTCTTTTGGGGATTACTTTCTCATTTTGATACCTCTTGCTCTATACTTGTCATTCTAAATGCCTAAAATAAGTTTTCCATGTTTTGGAACAATCATGTCATTATTTGTCTAGGACTAATTTTTTAACGTAAAGTGGCTTTTTCGTTTCAATAGGCAGCACCTTACCATCCCATTTGGCTGCAAATACACAAGAAAATAGTGCCCAAAATATTACCAGTGGTTTGATAAGGAAAATGATGAGTGGAACTGATGCTCAAGCATGCAATAGTCAAGGCTTAATACCACCTCACATCAGTCAAATTTATGATGAATTACTTGTCATACATCAGAAGCTCCAGGTAGGAACTGGAATCACCTTAAAAGTTTTGTTGAGTAATTCTCATTTTTGACAGAGAATTCAGAGATTACTTATATACTAAACCACTATTCTTTATATACTAAAACTGTTACTTATTACTATCACTTATATTAGTCACAATTACTTTCATACTAAAACTCTGTCACCGTCTGCCTCTTCCCCTAAATTAATTCACTGATTTGGTAGTGGTGCTTTGGCTTGCATAGTGAGTAGATCAGATAAAGTTCAACTTGAGGGAGTTTGAACACAAGTGCTTCCACATCCAAGAGGACTGTCTTGCGATGGCACTGTGGGCATGGAAGGAAACGCCTGCAACCATTGCTTCTGCTGAGAGCATCTGAAACTATTCTCCTGACTCTCAGTGTTCAGGAGAGCTTGCCTTCATGGCCTCCTGCGAAAACCCTCCTTTCTGCCTTACCTTTACTTTTCTGCTGTTGGGCAATCCTAACAGTTCATCCTCAAGCAGGCCTAGGCCACTAACAGAAGAACCTCCTATATTGTTTTATTGTGTAATGGCTCCCGTGCTTCTGCTAGATTCCCTACCAGGACTGTCTTTTGCAAAAATAATTTTGTATCTCTTTTGTTTGTTTGGGTTTTTTTTTTGGTTTTTGGTTTGGTTTTTTTTTTTTTTTTTTACTCACTGCTTTTTCAGGAATGCTTCCTACTAATTGAAGAAACAATATAGTAATCTAGTGTTCAGGATAGACAGTTACATCAGACTTTGTTTTGTCTTACAGTTAATACCGTAATCCAAAACTTTTAGAAGCAAAAACCTAAGTTTAATTTTCTGGGTTTATACTTGAACAACCATGTAGCGTTGAATTTTGCATTTTGGGAGACTGAGCCATCCTGCCGCAGATTTAAGTCATTTGGGTTAATGTGTGGGGAAACTGAACATAGATGTCCATCAGGATGCTTTTAATTAGTAAGCTACTGTGCAACACTATGATTTTACAAAAAGCTAAGCATATCTCTGGGAAAGAAAATTCAATTTCAGTATAAATTGTGATAATTTCATGGATTTTATAGCTGTTTCAACATTTGTTTTCTTGATACAGAGAGAAAGTTCAGCACAGCAGGAGTATGCTCTACAACTCCAGAAACGAGAGCATTTTCTAACAGAGCGAGAAGCATTGCTTTTTAGACATGAAGCAGCTTTGGCTAAAATAAGAGGTGTCGAGGAAGAAGTTCACACAAAATTTGGAATTATAAAAGAGGTGCAGTAATATATTTAGTGACGTTTATTGCTGTACATGCGATTTAACTTGTTTGTAGTTGTCTTAAGTCATCACGTTTGCTGGATATAATGCTTATTTCTTTAAAGTGCTTGAAATCCCCAAATTAAAGGTTTACAGAAGAAGAATGAGACAAAATTGATCGGATTTTTGTATGGGTTCTGTTCCAGAATGGTGCATTTAGTTGTCTGATGTGTAGGTACATTGTACTGTTACAGTTTAGAAAAGAAAGGTAACATTTCTAAAATAGCAAAAACTGTATGACCAGTATTAGAGGAAGGATTGTGGTCTATCTCTAATTGTATGTAACCTAAATTAGTATCTTGGCATTAGCTGTAGTTGAAGTAGATTTCCTTGGGAAGGCTTTAAGACACAATGAACTCTTATGCCGTAACAACTATTGCAGAGAGTATTAGCAGAAAAACACTCAAAAAGTTCAAAGAAAGAAAAAATCATCCTGGTTGCATGAGTTCAACATACAGGATGAATTGAGGGTGAACATGTCAAGCTGCAGCAAAGAGGAAGAAACTAGTATTTTTTTCATGTCTGTGATAGGAGAAGTAGTAGTAGTAGTAAGGGAAAATCAGGTTAAGTATTAGGAAAAACTAGATCTAAACAAAAATAGTTAAGCACAGGGACAGATAGATTGGTAAGACTGCAGTGTTTCCAGTATTGGAGGACTTAAGAACAGACTAGGCAAACATGTGGCAGGAGTGAAATGGTATACCTGCTTATGATATGGATGATATCACCTGATTTGCTTGTGGAAGTGGCTGTCTTAGACACCCTGGCATCACCTACAGCCCAATGGCATAACAGCTGTGTTGGTTCTATGTACCTTTCAGATTAATAATTCTCTACTGATTCTTCCTAGAGCTCTTAACTGTGTATATAGAAAATGGAAGTGAAACGTTCCGTGTGAAACGATAGGGTGCACTCAATGGAATGTTGGCAGCGTCTGCATATTTATTGCTATGTAAAGGGGATCTGTCATTTCGTGTTGTCTTATGCAAGCGTGGGTAGGTGCTTTAGACAAGAATGTCCTGCCCACAGCTGGACATTCATCCTATTGACGGAAGAAGAGTGGCAGCTGAGAAAAAAGGAGTTGTAGGTGGTTTTTCTGTAGAGCTGGAATGGAAGTTACTGTGCTTCCAGGCAGAAGTATAGAATCATGGAGTATCTACCTGTAATAGAGAAGGATCTCTTCAGGGTGTGCTTCCTTTAAACTTCTACCATGCTTTATTTCTGTCATTTGCACATGTAGGAAGAGAGGAAATGGCTGGAATTGGAAAAGTAGAGAATGAGTGGGTGAATGAGTGAAGAATAGTGAATTCATGGAAGGGGAGAAATGAAAGATAGTAAGTATATATATAGCTGGAATATTTTCAGTGAATTAAAACTTTGCTGTTTTATCAAATCTGAGGTACACCAGATGCACTGGTGTCTGGAGAAGATTAAATCTAAAATAAGATTCAGGGGAATGAGAAGAATAGCAGTGGATATGTAGGGTTGTGGTTAGCAATTCACATGCTTGTGCTGTAAACCAGACTGCTAGCCTAAGAGACATAGGATTAGTTTCTTGCTCTGCATGATTCAGAGTGAGCAAAGCCAGAAAAACTAGTTGAAGCATCAAAAGTTGCTGCAAAACAGAATCACAATTTTGTATAATTATATGGAAGAATAAGCTGTAAATAAAAGCTTTGTCATTGGTTTTAGTTCACAAACCTTTCCTGCATTTGACTTTTCTGAGAAATGTACATATTGGAAAGGATAAGAGCAATTGGCTGTGAACATTGCTCTGTTTCTCTATAGATTCTCTTTAATATGCAGTGTGGATGTTGTTTTTCTCACTACTGGTTGAACATGCAAATTTGGCCATGAATAAATACAAACTTGATCTTTGAAACTTTGTCCTATTATTTTAACACTAAAATGCAACTTAGCTTAGAATTATTTCTAAAATAGACTCTTGTAAATCGTGTTTTTAAATTTGATATTTCTATAGCGACATGAGGCAGAAGTTAAACAGCTGACAGAAGCCTTGAGAGAAATAACTAAAGAAAATAGAAGGCTGAAGTCATCATTTGACACCTTGAAGGAAATGAATGACTCTTTAAGAAAACAGGTAAAATTAGTTGTTTCCTGTTATTAAAAAAATTACAAGTTAGTTAACAATTTTAAACATTTGAACAGCTTAACTTTGCAAAATTGTCAGTTTTTTGTTTCTGTAAGACAAGAATTGTATGAATAACTGAAAGTACTTTCCACCCTTTCTAGTACTTGAAATTTTTACTTTTACAGTATGAAAAATGTTGGACTTCCACTAGCAACAGCTTATTGTTAGGAAGGACAAACCCATGTCCTCTGAAGCAAATTGAGAGTGGATGGAGAGAAAGTATTTTATAACATAGTAGAATCCACCCTGTGATGAATCGATATGCTGATTCTGTTAAATAAAAAGTAGAAAGTGTATTTCTAACTTTGTTTTCTCAGTATTTTCAGTTATTTTTACAAATGTTAATTAAGGTGGTATTTTCTCAGTTATTAAACTGAGACAGTGGTTCATAGTAATACAGAGAGTAAGAATTTTCAGCTCACTTGACTCTTAAGTCTGACTTAAAATGCTGACACACAAATTGTCCTAAACTATTTGCCATTGTTTATTCGATGAATTAATTACAGTTCTAGTTAAACACATAAAAATCTGCATCAGAGCCTTATTCTTTCTCTTAGAGAGGGTGATACCTGACTCCTAGAATGTTGATGGTTCTGGTGCAATCCATCTGTCTCTTTATTTCCCCTCACTATAAAATCTTGGCATTTCTGTGCAAACTGAGGGCTTCCATGAAAATCATGCTGTTCATCGTTATATGCATAGAGCATGTTTCTTCTGTTTAATTGGAGGTTATTGTTTCCCTGATCTTTTCCCACAGAGCAAACTGTGTTTGTAGCATGGTCAGTAACTGTTTCATTCTGCAGAGAAGAAAAACTTTCACCCTCCCCATTAACAAGACTATTGGACCATTCTTGAAATGCATACTCCATTTTTATGTCACTTCATGAAAAGTAATTAAATATGTGGTGCGGGTATATCTAGAGAGGCACTGTGGTGCTTATTCTGCAAACTGAAAGGTTGGGTTGCGGGTCAACAAAGAGCTACTGCTGTGTTATTTATCCTGGAACAGGTTGCCCGGAGAGATGGTGGAGTCTCCCACCTTGGAGATATTCAAAAGCTGTATGGACATGGTCCTGGGCAGCCGACTCTAGGTGGCCCTGCTTGAGCAGGTTGGACCAGATGACCTTCAGAGGTGCCTGCCAACCTCAACCACTCTGTGATTCTGTGATTTGTTGAGGAGGTGGATGATGATTTTGTTCCTATCATTTTACATGCTCAGAAGAAAAAACTTGAACTTAAATCATTTAATGTAGCTGCTCAGCAACCACATCGAATTATTTCAATGTGATAATTAAGTGAAGAAGTGAGTTTTGAATTTATGGATACTTTAATATTTTCTGATTCTTTCAGTTAAGTGATGTAACTGAGCTGAACAAGAAGTTGGAAGGTCAAGCAAGAAAAGTACAAGCTCGTTTAGAGAATCTACAAGTAAGGTTTGTTATTACATGTACCTGCTTCCTTTGTAGGTAAGAATTGAAATATAATTCTTTATTATATTTTGTTGTAGAGAAAGCATGAATTTTTAACGGTACAGAAGTCTAAGGATATATGTAAAGTGGTGCAACAAAGTAAACCTGTCAAACAGGAAAAAGTTATGGTAACATCAAAAATTGTGAAGGTAAGAATTAGGCAAAATGCAAGATTCATTCTAAAGACATTAGGCAGTGGAACATTCTCTCTGTCTGCTAGAAATTAGAAAATGTAACTGCCAATTTCATATATATTTTATGAGTGAATTAGTTAAGTAAGAAAAGATTCATATTATAGTGGGGAAAACAGGCAGTTAACAGAGAATTAAGCTTTTTGCTAAAAATGTCTGTCGATTTCATATTGTGTATGTATATAACATATACATTTTTATTTCTATGGTATGTTTTTCTCTTCCTGTCACATCGTCTTTCATCTGTCAATTAAAATTATAACCTGCTTACACTGTAACTGGCTTCTTTTGCTGTGTCAGAGCAAATCTTAAACTTTCCAGTTGCTGTTACTCTTGCAAATAAGACCTGCTAAAAAGTAGACAGACAGAGGTATCAGATAAAGAATTTTAATTTCGTAAGCCAGAGCTGATTGTGCTACTGTTATTTTTTGAGAAATAGTCTTCAATGAGAGAAAGACAATAAATGCAGTGTTCCTACTCAGTTCCAAAACTATCACCTTGTTTTCCTTAAAATAACTTCTTACATCCTGTAATGAAATGCTTTCTGTCTCCCTGTTGTTCCATTTAGTAGCAGGTCCTCTGGTAGTACTCTGCCAACATCTCTCAACTGGTATTTTCTCCAGCTAGAGGCTAAACTGTGAAATGGGAAAGAGATATTCACACCATCCTACTTAATTACATCAGACACCTTAAAACTGTGCTGTCTGAATATAGCCAACCTATTTCTGTGTTTACAAAGGTTTTAGTGTACTTTGGTTGCAAGTGAAATATAAACAGTGTCAGTGGTTATAGTTCTGAGTGAAGAGGAAAATGGTTATCTGATGGTAGATACAAGAAAACTTTTGAAGTTTTTAGAGAACTGTTTGTGCAGCTTGTCTTCAGGTACCTCTGGATATCTTTCATAGAGTATTTCACTGCAGGGTAGTACAGGGACAGAATGACAATTTCATGAAGTCTTTGTTATTTTTCTAACAATGCTAGTTACCCAGTTAAATTTTAACAACAGTGGATTGTATGGTCTACTGTAGAGTTCTAGTGCATTGAAATGAGAATTTCCACATGCGAAGGACATTAAAGATCTGATTTCTCCTGTAATTAATTCGGCCAGAATTATAAAATGGAATGAGTCTGTATGTGAAGATCTTTTCCTAGGCGTTTTATAACCGTTTGCTTAAGTACAAAATAAATTATGTGCATATTTTTTCACACCCAGATACCATCACAAATTGTACCTGTTCTGCAGTGGGGAGGGGAGTGAAGTGTGAGAGAGAGAGAGAGAGAGAGAAAAACAATAGAGGGTTCTTTCTGGATCTCTATACGAAATGCCTGACAACAAACAGCTTAATAAAATAGCTGTTCTAAAAAGACAGAATAGGAGGAGGAATATAGATAGCGAGTAAATCTTATGTCCCTTCAGATTCTGGGAACCTTGCGTTTGTGCAGCATCAGATGGAGCCCGGGTGGATTTTTCCCAGGGTACGCTGAGCAGGTCCTGTCCTGTCCGTGGAAAGAAGCTGCTCCTTGTTGGTCATTCAAGCTATTACATAGTTTTCTACAAGAAAACAACTCTGTTTATGAAGGACGTTCACAGGAGAACTTCTTGTTGCCCTTTTAGACAAAGGCACAGCCAGGCAGGAGGCGCAATCACCGGTACCAAGCGGGAGCTGCCTGCAGGCTCCTGTTACAGTAAGCTGGCTGTGTTTATCCTGCAGCCAAGCACAGGATAAACTGTGCAGTCGATTGATCTGTGCAGCACAGCGCAGGCTGTACCTACTCAGGTTAACTGTGATGTGGATTTCGGACACTTTGATGTACAACAGTCTCCCGGTCAGGATTGCTACCTTCCACCCCTTGATCCACATACAGTTTACCTTTCCCAAAGTTCTAAGTTACAGGTTATATTAATAACATACAGGGTTCTCAAACTCTGGGTACAAGACCCAAAAGAGCAGACATGGCCTGTTCAAGATCACTATTTCCTTGAATGTAATGTTTTCTGCAGGCTCCCAATAGAGTAATTTACCTCACAGACTTTATCAGGCATATACTCATCATCCTTTAAATTATGCATAATATTGCCAAACTAACGTGCTCTCATATATTTCAGTCTGTTACTATTTTGGCTTAGAAAAATCATTAACTTAAAAGCTGAAATACCTGATGTTGTGGATTTATTACAGCTGCCATTGAATTCACAAGTTTATGAACTCTTAACTTTTCTTATGGATTGGATCTCAGACCAGCACCTTAGCAAAATAAAAATACAAGAAGAAAGAGAGGACAGTAATCAACTTCTGGTTACCCAGACCTCCAAAAAAACCTGCACACAGGAAAAGTGTATGAAGGTAAAGGAGTTTGGATTGTTTGCTTATGCTAATATGTTTTTGAATTTATAGGTTTATTAAATGATTTTGAGAATATAACATGTCAGCCCGTCTTATACATGCTTTGGGTACAGTAATTAAAATCACTCTTAATAAGTCAGTATTAATTCTGGCAGTGAGATATATAGATAATTTGTCTTTCATAAAGCATACAGATAATTTTTAAGGAAAACTGTGGTGTTCAGTCTCAACTTGAGAGTTTCAGCATTTTATTTCGAGTAATTTCTGACAGTTGATAATTTTTCTTGTGTTTTATATGTAATACTGTACATAATTCCTTTGTTCTAAGGAGATGAATATGACTAGTTTAAAACATTTTGATGTCTGTATTAGATATTAAGGTTTTGATTTATGACTGATAAGAGGTGATACTATGCTATACTTTTAAATGTTTATTGTTTTCTTCCTGAGGATACCAAGGTTTGGAAATCAGTGAGGTGTTCAGAAAAACCTTCTTTTATTGTTTTTCTTTGTTATATTAAAGATTTATAGCCATTGGGTTTGGGTTTACTGAGATTGAGCTCTCTGTACCTCCTCTGTAAAATGTAAAAACTGTTCGTGCATATAATTCTGTTACCTGTACTGGATCTGCCCAGTGAGTTATTTGCATATGTAA
Organism: Gorsachius magnificus; assembly: GCA_034008185.1. Classification (NCBI taxonomy): domain Eukaryota; kingdom Metazoa; phylum Chordata; class Aves; order Pelecaniformes; family Ardeidae; genus Gorsachius; species Gorsachius magnificus. Next base: position 68,488,977 of record CM067081.1, on the reverse strand, counting down.
TCTGTTAAACTCCAGGACAAAATTGAGTTTTGTGTGTTTATTTTTCACTTATGGTTAGTATACTACTTATACAGTAGTTTCATGTACTGCATGTAATTTTACTTTTGTATGTTTTTACAGCTTTTGCCTATAGCTACTGAGCAACTCCAATGGATGCCATTTGTGAATCCTAAACTACACATGCCTATGATTAAATTTATTTACTGGTCTATAAGACAGCTAGACAGTGGTATTCAGGTAAAACAAGTAGTCCTCTTGCAGTATGGTTTTTTAAAGACTAAATTCCCAGAAGGTACTAATGGATTTTGTGTTTTAAATACATATGAAAAGCGGATCTTTTCACGTAGTGTATATAAAAGAAATTCTGCTGTCTTTGCAAAGCATAAATTCATTGTGTTTACCACAGATATGTGGCAAATGAAAAAAAAATTCTTTTTCAAGTTAATTTTAAATTTTGCACTGTGTATCTAAACAAAGTCCATTGTGGTGTCTAAGTATGTCAGAAATTATATTTTTACATATGTATTTACAAAACTTTTGCAGTAGAAAAGGCAATGAGTTTAGGTTCACTTTATGCATGAGATTTGTTGAAATTAATGGAAGTATGTGGCAAAGCAGCAAAGGAATTTTGATTGTTCTATTCTCTGCTCAGTGTCTAACCACAAGACATTCCTTACTCCCTTTGACTAGTCTGCTATAAGAAAATACTTAGCAGCATAATAAAGACAGTAGTCATACTGTAAAGACTCAGTATAGTGCATAGTGCTGTGAATAGTGCTTTTGCTGAAGCAAAAGGCAGGAAACTTTGTAAATATCTTGAGTTTAAATTCAATAGAATAGTAAGCTGTTGGTTTTAGTGCTGATAAGAAACTATGTGAAATGAGCATATTGTGCAGTTTGATTCTAAAGTAATACTTCTGTAGTTTAGATGAAAAGTCTAAGATCTTACCTGCACAGCGTTCATAAGGTTCATGTTTAGACCTTGATTCTGTAAATGCTTTTACAGGATATAACTTCAGGCAGCCTTACAAAACAGAGTTGACTGAAGCTGAGCTTGTTCTGGAACCAGAGGCAACTTACATAATGTCAGCATATCAGGGGCCTTTACTAACTAGTCTCTTTGTGAAATACGTGTTGATAAGGCACTGTGATAATGTTGTTCAACTTGTTTTGAGACACAAAGTAGTATCTCCTATACAGATTATATTGTAGTACATGGTTAAACCATTTGCTATTTAATATTTAATTGGTGGGAGAACATATGTATCTCTACTTAGTACACAGGATTTTAATGTGTTTTAATGTTTACACTGACTGTGTGCATTATTTGAAACAGCATGCAACAATTACATCAACAATGAGGAGACTTGGCGAAGATATTTTCAAAGGCATATTAAGTAAGGGAAACCCACATAGTTCTTCTGAACAGTCTACAGAGAGTAAATTAAAATCGGCAGCTTTCTTTAAGAGTTCCTGTATGCCTTTGAGGTTTCTGTCAACTTTAATTGTGCTTAAAACAGTGACACAAGGTAAGTTCTGATTTTTAAAAATGTATTTATTTATTTCAGTCATTTGCCTGGACAAAAAAAAAATCATCATTTTGGCAATACTATAGCATCTGTTATGCTTTATTAGTGAAAAGTGGTTTTAGTTGAATTTTACTACCTTCTGAAGCAAAATATACTCAAAACAAGTATGAATCTTGCTATTGCTCATTTCATGTTGGAATTTAGGTGTTCCTTTTAGTATGATGACTTCTTGTCAGACAAATCAACATTTTTGAAGAAGGGGAAAAGAGATGCTAGTAATTCTGTCAAACTGTCACTACAGCAGTGATTGGATGGCCAAGATCTTTACTGCATGAAATGGCACAGCTAGTTGCTCTTTTATAAACTAAGTAGCTGAATTTGCACAGTTCTAGAATTTCTCCGTCCTGTTTAAGCTGGTAGGTTGTTTACCTATACCCAGAAAGGCTGATCAGCTGCAGTGTCAAGTGTTTCTTTTTGGACATAGTTACAACTTGGCTGCATTTATCTTTATAGGTATATCTGATGTTCGTAGGTGTTTCTGATGTATCTGTAGTCACATAGAGAAAGCCACTTGTGTAGTGGATTATAATTTTTAGATTGAATTGTGGTACAGTATATGTCCTGAAATAGCTTTGTCCCTTGGTCTAAGTTTAGTGTACAGTTCATACTCCAGCCCTTACCTGTCTGCTGCTCCCCTCTTCTCCTACCAAGTCTGGCACTGCAAATGGCTACCCGTAAAAACATTATCAACATTGAAAAATGCTGCTCTGAAATTGTTGGTTCTCGATATGGTTGTCCTCCAGATTTCACTGTTAAATAGACTCATTTACAAAGACACCATGTTCTGTTTCCATAAAAATGTTTTAGACTTCAAGGCTACCTGTCTAGCACAAAAAGTAGCTTTTTTATCCCAAATCTTCTGCAATTACTATGTTGATGTAATATAGTCAGGTACTTTGTTAACAAGGCAAAAGCAAACAAAGTCCTATCAGGAGATCACGCAGCTCTGAAAATAGTGACTTCTGCTTCAGGTTATGGCAGGTTACTCCGCTTGTGCAGTTTTCAAGATGCTGTAGCAAATCTTCTCAGTGGGGTCCTTTTTGAAAACAGATATGATCTGAAAAGGCTAAAACATTTTCTTTAAAGGGATGACAAAAATGGACTGTTTCATGTGTGCCAGAGCACACCATGGTAAAAGGCACAGGCTCAGACTTCTAATGCTTTCCTTCCTTATCCTTCTGACATAGAGATTGGTGGTCACTTTTCTGTCAGAACCCAGAGAAGAAAAACCTTCAATCAATCTGATTTATAGAGATATTTTAAAATTAACTTACAGATTGACTTAACTGTTTCTAATTTATATATGACTTCTTTGAAAACTTCAACTGTAGTACTTAATCTGAATTATGCTTGAAGATTCTTAATCTGTAAATCTGCAGATTTGATTAATAGTCCAAAAGAATGTTTTATTTTTACTTCTATTATTAGCTTTCTCTTTTGATTTAATTGTTTTAATTCACTAATGGTTTCAGTGATTGCTATGAAGCAATTTTGTTCACTTATGCAAAAAGAGTCCATCAGCATGAAAGCAGCAGAGGTGATAGGTCCTCTCTGAATCCTGAATGCAGTGTAATTGCCACATATTATCAAGTTTAGCTTCTGACTATATAAAGACTTCATTTTTTGTGTATTTATTTATTTGGGGAAAAAAAGAAAAATTCAAATACCTTAAACAATGTAGTCCAGCCAGCCTTCAGTGCCTGGTAGAGGCTTACTGTATCTGAAACAGCTGCATCATTTTCAGCTCATGGTTTTGTTAACCACAAAGAATTGAGGGTGGGGGGCGGGGTAGTGGTGTAAGGGGGCATCACAGAGTGACTCTTTCACTGTGAGTTTTATTTGTTTCCACGTTGTTCCCAGGCTCCTCCCACCTTTCACACCAGCACAAGGTGTATAATAGTAGTGTAAAGTAGAATTCTCTACTTAAACCTATATAATTTTGTGTTGGCAAAGAAGTAGGGGAAGTTGGGTCTTCCCTGCCTCACGGGAGAGGGGGAAGGTAAAGGTTTCGAAGTAGACACAATGAGTTAACAAGAATCAGATTGCGTCTGGACAGAGTGAGAAAAAAACCATGGAAAATATATCTCAAAGAACAGAGTAACTGTTCTCTCAGCTGATTTGTTAACTGCTGCCTTCAGTTCTGAAGCCATTTCTCTCTTCAAGGGAAAGAGGGAGCAAGAAGTGTTGCAGATCCTTTTTATGGAAGTCAGGCAGAAAACACTAATTTTATACCATTAAGAGCAGGTGTAAGAAGTGATTACTGCCTACCTGCAGCAACTTAGGAGTTCTGTGGTGCGACATAACTGGCATTTTCTGCAAGCCTAAACCACTTATTTTTCCCTTTTCAAAGACATTTTAAAAGCACAAATAATTTTGATAGCAAGTAATTGTTCAGTGTGGTTACAAGTATGAGCAATCTGATCAAACTTCAGAGATGGTCCTGCTTTGGGCAGGAGGTTTCAACCTAAATTATTCCATTATTCTATTTTTGCTATCTGTTCTCAGAATGGTTTATATTTTAAAATGTCTTTACTAGTAACACATCCTTTCTCCTAGTAACACAAAGAGATGGACAGAGGTTGCAGAAATGTTAATTTTCAAGGTGATCCTGAAAAAACATGCCAGAGTGTCAGAATCAGTTGCCTACTTTAACATCTGATTTTTTTCAGTCTTTTGTATGAAATACATTATGAATTTTGGCCCATTTCTAAGAAAGCAGAGATCCACATCACAAAATCACTGCAATCTCTCGCACCCAAGATTGACAGTAAGCAGGGATGCCAAAGAGTTTAAATCCATATATAATGAACAATGCTCTTTTTCATGGAAGTTATCCTTCTGGATTAGATGGTTAAGAAGATTAGTATGTCTTTATGCTTGACTAACCTGTACAGTATTTATATTGTGAGTATTTACAGTAAACACAGGATTTAAATGTGATGGAAGACCACCCTGACATCATTGATGAACAGATATAGTATTTCAGCTGTTGGAGAGAACTATTTCAGTCAAAGTATTTTAGTGAAGCATGATAATTACTCAAATTGAGACTCATATTTCTAGAAATGTTTGATAAAAACAATGCAAAAAGAATTGTAATACAAAAAATGGTTATTGCAGAGACTTACTTACCCTAAGCAGATGAACACTGTTGATTAGAATGAATCTGTTGTTAAACATATGTCAAATATCACCATGTATGAATTTCGGTCACTCTGACCACGTGGCACTAGTGATCTTGTGATAAAGTAGCACATTGGGTTTGAATGTATATCCCACTTCCTTCAAAATGTCAGTATCCAGCAGATGGCACCATAGTTAAACTTTTGCTATGGGACAAATTGTTTCCTTGTATTTAATTTTCTGTGCTTCAGATGATCAGTGCTATCCCAAGATACTGAGAAAGATTTGACATCAGGAAATTAAGAACATTAGATTGGTTCATTTAATCTACATTTTGTATAATTTAGTATACTCCACAGTGGATGAGTATATAAAATGTATGCACTGAAACGTGAACTGCAGCTTTTTATAGGAAGGAATGGGAGTAGTTGCTCTCATGAAAGTAATTTCTCTTACTCAGACAAATCAGCCCTTGACTCCTTTAATAGAGGCTTCCCAGATGTTGAAACCAAAGTTGTCTCAAATGATGCAAGCTTGTAATTTCTTTCCTCTTAAGCAAAATAGTAGAAGGGCTTTACATTTGTAGTATGTTTTTCTTCAACATGCGAGTTGTAGTTAGTCTTTTTCTCCACTCACAACAAATTGTTAAGGAGTAAAAACAGAGGATGTCTTTAAATAAAAATAAAACTTAATATTTTCAGCCATTTAACTTTTAAGCGTATAGCTGCAACAGTAACTCTCAGGAGAGCTATTCACATATTGCTTAATGGAACTATGATTATAGAAGTTTTATTGCCTGTATTCTGATATCTTTCAGTGGATTACCTGGCGCAGGCATTTGATTCTCTTCGCATAGACTTGAAGACAGATGAAGGGAAGGCCTTATTTTTGGAATACCAGTCTGTACCCGTCATATTAAGTCACTTAAAAGTATCCAGTAGAGGTCTGCTTTCCAGTGCTCTTGATGGATTACTTCAGATGACCATGGAATCCGGTAAATTTGGGTAATTAAATAAAAATAAAAATAGAAAATCATGTTGAAAACAGGTGAGGTAAGCATAAATACAATATAAACATTGCATGATTCTTCTGTATAAATCATCTAATCTAGTATTTGCATTCATTTGTATCATGTAAATTCATTAGAGATGTGAAATGTATTTCTGAATTGTCTGTCTCTTTCTGAGTTGCCTTGTCTTTTCTTCTCCCTTTCAGCACCTATGCTTTATATTTGTACTGGTTACTTTCTTACTTATTAGTGTGAATTTCTTTGTTGCTATTTTTGGTTGGGCTTTTCAGTTTACTCCTCTGTTTTACCTTGCTGATGTTTTTCACTGAAGTCAGGCTGTGCCAGGGAAGTCATATGAAAACCTGCCAGAAGGTGGAGATAAAAAGTAGGCTTTATCAAAATTCTTTTTCTAGTTTGAACGAACAGCTCATCCCCAGTCACTTTTCGCTAATAGTTGGAAATGGTATTTCTAGAAGAGATGGTTATGTTTTGCTGAATTTTACTGTGCTGTGGCCCTATAAAAGGGTTAATAATCTCATCTGTCACAGTGCTCTTCCAAGTGTTACAGGCTAAGAGTCAGTTGATAACCAACTGGATGAATGCGAAAGTAGTGAGGCATTTTGGTGCCATGTTGAATCAACCTTGTGACTGGTTTGGGTTTTTTTTAAGATGAAAATCACCGACTGCCTTTCAGAATAGAAGAGGGGAAGGGCCTGCTGCTATTTTTGAACTGTTTATTGTTATTTTGGGACTATTCTGTTATCATGCATTGTAGTGGTAAAAATAGAAAGCACGTTTGACTTGGGATGGAACAGCATTGAGTTAAAAGCCATTTTGTAGCGAGGTAAGTGTCAGAAAGATTTAACTGAAGTTTTATTCTTCCTTGCAGACTCTTTTTCTGGCCATGTATTTAGTGTAGTCTTGCACTAAGGTATTCTTCCTAATAGTCATAACTGTGGTGGGTAAAGCAATTGGGAAAGAAATAGTTGTACACACAAAAGTAACCTAAGTAAGGTGGATGGTGTCTAGTATTGCTGTGGGTAATGCCACTAACAGTACATCTTCTGTTACTTAATAGTAGTCGTTCTGATATGCTATCTGCCTGCAGTTTGAAGAATAACGGAGATACGTTGCGAGAGACACGCGTTTTGCCTTCTTGCTTCTCAGAGAAGTCATATATATGTGAAATCGGGGAAGGAGGAGTAATGTTTAATTGAATTGACATTTAATCGAGAATTTATTTCTTGGCAACTGGATATAAAGTCTTATGCAGAGCCTTTCTCTTTGGTAGAATAAATTGCCAATACAGAAGTTACAGGCGTGTTCCGCTCTTTTCTAATGCATAGTGTTTTGCAAGAAATTGTTAACAATGAGAAGTAGTATTGTTGATGGGAAATTGTATTTTCATTCCTTTAAGTTTCCTATTAAAAAGTCATTAAAAGACAAACTAGAAAGCAGCAGTGGATATTCAGAGGTCTCTGTGTTAGATTAAAACAGGAATTTATGCTCAATTTTAAAGCTGTATTGGTGTGCAGCCTTAAATATGAAGTCATAGGTAGCTGGCCATATGCTAAAATATGGAACATATTACATTACATTAGACGTGACATGACATTGCATTACATTAGATAGCGTATGACCAACAAGAGGGGAAGTCTAGGCTTTTTTATTTTTTCCTGTAAGATATGCAATCCTAAGCGTTCTTTCTACTTGCTGCAATAATTTTTTGGCTATGTAGGTTTATTCCAATATTTTTTTTTCCAAAAATACTACCGTTAGAGCTGAAGTGATTAGAAATTAAGTTGGCAAAAAAGCCAGTGCTTTATTTTTTTTGCAGATATTCTTTTCTATAACTTAGGTTTTTAAGTTTTATGTGACGTATTTTTACGGACTCAAATTTTAGTTGTCCAGACTGAAAGATCTAAATCAGATGTGAAATAACTACTGTGTTGCACTACTCCACCCTGTAACTGCATGTGCCTTTTGTTATAGGGAGCAGTGAATGCTGATGGTTCTGTACAGTCCAGCCCTGTCTGAGACCCTCATGTAGGTTCTCTTCCCTGTAAGAAGTTATCTTCCTCATGTTCCAGAAATGGAACCTAGATTTCCTTCATATAATAAGGAAAATTACTTAAGCTGCATATGAAGAAAGTATTTTCTGGTCTAAGATGGGTCTTTCTGTGTTTTGATAGCAATTATAACAAGAGAGTCTGCACGACTGCTTAAGCCCATTGACTGATTTGGTTTTGGTATGCACGTTTTCAGAATTTAGATCGTTATCACTGCTTTTGGCTTCATAGTATATCTGGTTCAATGGGTCCAGGATCCAAGTTTCCATTGCAAGTTCATACAACATTGACAGTGCTGATAAGGCATTCAGTTACTGAAAACATGATGTCAAATGCAACAGTTGAGGCGTTGGTATCATGTTTTCTATCTATGTATAACACCTTAATGGCAAATTAAAATTAATAGTCTTACTGCTGTACATCTTAACAGCGCACAGCCTTTCACGCACTCGCTCTCCATTTCTGTTCAGGAGTTTCACGTCAAGAATCTAGAAGAGTCCTGACACTACCATTTCAATAGGAAATGGTGGAGGACTGAAAGATAATAATATTCAGTACTTCAGTACTTTTTTTCTCTGTCTACCTATGACATCATTATTGTATGCTCTTCAGTCCTGGCCAGCTCAGGCTATGCATTCATACGCAGTATCTTCCATTGTTCCAATTGTTGTTCTGATCTTTTTTTCACAAGGAAGAGAAGGATCAGCAGGCAGAGGAATAATTAATTCTAGAGTGATTTAGTTGTCTGAGAAAGGTGACCCAGAGGATGGCTTCTGGGCATTTCAAAACCTGAAAAAAATGGATGAAGTTGAGATTCTTCAGTTCTTTCTGGAAACTGTGGCCAGAAAGCCAAACAGTGTGTTAAATGTTCCGTACTCTTTTTTGCCTGGTAGGCTGGGAATAACATTTAACAAGGAATTTTTTGGTAGTAGAACTGCAGTATCATTTTTTGGCACTTTAGAGATGCCATGATTCTTTTTAGGGCTTTCTTTGCACTAGGTCAGCATCTCATGGCTACTATTTGGGAAAGAATAAAGCAACAAGGATCACTTAAAGTAATTGTAGTTTAAAAAAGAAGAAAAGAAAAAGGACAGTAAATCAGGGTTTGTTTGGCAGGATCTACTTCTCTGTCATTCTCTAAATGTGTGTTGACACTCACCATGTGCTTCTGTCAAGGTAAAGTTAACTTTAGTAAAACAGGTTGTCTATTTAAAAAAAGACTTTCACAGAGCAGTGGGAAGAAATAAAATCTGTATGGTGAGAGGCAGCTGATAGCCAAAATCTCTGTGTATCATGCTGCCTTGTATGCAATATGCCTTCACATGTTTTTACATGTTTGGGCACATCCATGCCCTTACGAGTGGCTGATGAAAACAACTATCAGGGTTGGAATTCAAGCCATAAAACATACTTCATTTAAAGATCAGTACCCCGTCAGTTCAAATGCTAATGAAACTCTTTGCTCATTAACAATTTGGAGCTCCTCTGTGTTTTCAGTGATTTTATGCATTCCAGTCTGAAGGAAGAAGCAAATGACAGTTTTTTGCACTATACAACTCGGCTGTGTGAGGGACAAAGGAAGGAGCGTGGCTTACTACACCAAATGACCCCTATGCAACTTCTAGTGACAGGCTTTCTTTCAGGAAACCTGACTTGGTATCCCCAAGTCTAACAAGAGCAAGAAAGTGTAAGCAGTGAATATTACAGATAGTTTCAGTGAATTTGTACTCTTGCATTACCTTTCCCATTCATGCCTTCATGACAAGGTACTGTTGAAGCAACATCTGAATGTTGCTACGTGCAAACACGAGGATGACAGAATAACGAAAAGTGTAACTGTAGTAATGGGGAATTAGGTGTTTCATTCCTACTCCAAAGACAGAAGGGGAGTATCAGCTTATTTTGATCCCCTTTGTGTCAAGAGGTCTACCTATTTGCTTTCTTAGTGGTAAAACCATTTGTTGTCATTTCCTCATTAGAGTCACAAGATGGTTGCTATCAACCTTCAGGGTGCTTTTTTTGGTTCATCTCTTAGTATTACTTCACATTCCAGGTTGGAGTATTTTTGGTCACTACTAGGATAAGAGTTTACTCTTTAATCTAGGTTAGTGAGAGCTTACTCTATTCCAGAGGAATGATGCCAGTCTAGTAGATCTCATAAACCAGCTTCAAGCTCATTTAAAACTGTAAATAAAAATATGCCTGAGGTCCACAGCTTCCTGAAAAGTTTGTCTGAATTGATATGTATTCTGTACAAGAGTGGGTAACACCAGTATACCTGTCCACCTAGGCCATAGCAACACGGTGGTCCTAACACCACAGGAATTCTGTGAAAAAATTATAAGACTTGGTACTCTTGGGAAGGGTATTTGTGTATGTTTCTTGAAACTTAGAGGCATCATTATAGCATACAAAGCTCCAGAGCCCACATTATAGTATACAATACAGACACATTATTTCTTGGAAGGATTCAAGTTATGTGTATTTATAAAATTGGGATCTCGGATTGCATACACGTCACACATAACCAGACTACAGTATGTTTTAGGTATCAGAACTTGGACAGTATTCCAGCTGCACAGGCATTTCCCGGACATCAGTGAGTTTTCATGCCACTGTATAATTCTGAAATATGGTGCCAGCCAAAAATAACCTCACCATTTTGTCCCAATCATTAACATTTTTAAAACTGTAACAGTCCATCACAGATACAGAATATATATATATGCCAATCTTGTTTGCCTCACCTCTTTTACAAAACCACTAAAGCCTAAGGAGGAGAGTAAAATGTTATACTGAGTACTGTTCTTGTAATATAAAAAAACACTTATAGTTCGAACAAAGGCTAACTTTTAAATGCCAGGGATGAAAAAAGTTGAGGTTAGTTTCAGCCAGCTCCTCAGGGCGTAAGAGTCAGAGCTGCGAGAGATGTTATGCAGTAATTTCAGAGAATTTGCTTTGTCAAGAGAATTTCAGTTTCAGGTTACTTTCATGCTGTAATAGTCTTTTTTTCTCTCTTACCCCCCCCCCCCCCCATATCTTCCAGTACTACTGTGATTCTTTCCACTATTTTTACTGTTACTACATTTGAGGAAAGAAACTTTGCAAGTGAGTGAAGTCCTTATCTAACCATTTGCTTTCTCTTAGCAAATAGTTGCTTCATTTAACCTATGCTAGAAACTTGATAAGTAGCTGAAATTAAGGTGTAAGTAATTGTTAGGGTAAACAATATAATTTTAAATAATTTGTTTTATTTCATGTCACTTGCTGGAGTGATTCTTTTCCTTTGGATGAGCTCAGTGGCGTAAGTTGAAGTCTAGTTGGTCTAATGTGCTGTCTTCAGTGGAAGTAACTGGTTGCTTCTAAATTCCACAGTTGGGAGAGTTAACAGCTTGTTATGAACCTGACAGTAGAAAAATCCACTCAACAGAGATATTTTACCCCTTTTCTCTTAATACCTTCTGCTAATATATTTGACTAAAAATGTCCGTAATGGTGCATAAAGCGGTACATTTCAGCCTGTTCAGTCTTCTATTTTAAATGTACTTTCCAATAGGTGATACATGTGAACCCAGCACTGAAGCAGTGGTTAAGCTATATTTTCACTGTAGCTATCTCATCAGCACTGGTTTTGTTTCATGGTCAGATGGGATGAGTGCCAGTTCAGGTTTATCCTTTTCAATCTCTTCTTTGGCTTACCCATTGCCAGGATTTCAATCCACATTTGTTTTCTGGAGGATACCCATCTTTCCTTTGCTGCAAAGATTGACCGATAAAAGCAGAATCAAGGGAGCAAGTCCTGCAGTTTATAATGGTGGTGGTGTTCTGCTTGAATCTAGGGCTTTACATGAGTGCCATAAAATTCAACTTGATCCTTCTTCTGGTCTTTGTAACTAATGAGTGGTCTATAAAGACATCTTTATCGCTTCCCACTGCGTAAAAGGGGAAGAGATATATTCCTGCTGATTTGACAGGGCAAGAAAGATTTTGGTACCAAGGCTTTTGAAGGTTTCCTTACCTTAGAAAGCAGGCTGTCAAATCATGTTTGGTTTTTAGTCCCATCTCTAAGCTATGAACTTGTCTGAAGATAAAAGTAAGAACAAAACCTTCTCTGATGGCATTGTCACAGAAAGTAGATTTAGTGTCTTGATAAACTCTGAACATGCTCAGCGATAGATTTCCACAAATGCAGTCCTCTGACCACCTTTGAAATTTTGGGAGCAAAATGTATTAACTGCTAAATACTGATATGTTTCAGTTTAGTTGAATGGCTTATAGTGTATTTATTGCTTAAAAAACTTTCACCATTTCCCACTTAAATTACTATTAAAATTAATGTTTAACTTTTTAATCATCCAGATTGTCATCATATGACACTAGTGGCTTCCAGGGCATCTTCATAGGGTTGTCTCTCTATGGCTACAAATTTCTCAGGAGATCTTGTTTCTAGGACAGTAGTTGCAACACACTGTTCAAGAGAATTCTGGATGCCAGACATGAAACATTTTCTGGAAATAATCTAGTAATAAGTAGCATGACCGCAGCAAGAAGATTTGTTCTGTGGGTGTTAAAGAACATCCCATCATTAGTATTAAAATCACTCTGTAGTTGAATACTTGCCATATGCAATCTTCTTGAATTCTCACTTCCTGTCTTCTCACTTCTTGTGCAGCTTACTGTGGGTTTTTTTTAACCTGTGAATCAGTTAAAAGGGTTCCAGAGGATGTAGTGAGTTTATAGTCACCTATCAAAAATACCAGTGTTGAACTGTAGTCTGCTTCTTGCTTGATTTGAGATCTGCTGTTACCAGAGAGCTGCCTGTCTCAGTTTCACCCTTTGCACTTTTACACAAAGACAGCATACGTCTTAAATTCCTCCAGCAGTGATAGCTGACTTCTCTCATGAAGATTAGTAGGTTCCCCTTTCCCAATATTATCTTAATTCAAGTAAATAAAAACTTACTTGGTCATTAGACAATACAAAGCACTGGCCTTTGCTTTAAATAAAGCTTACATTTGCTTTGTCTTCAAGTGTACTTCTGTTTTTGAGAGAGAATATTTCGCATTAGTGTGTGCTTATTCACAAATTGAGATGAGTGCATATTGAAAAAAACATCTCTGAATGACACTGTCATGCTTACTGTAAGTTAAGACACAGTCTAGGAGAGCTTAAGTATGATTTATTAACCATATTAACTTCACTTAAGATTTTTAGTAGCTGCAAAAGTGAGCTGTATTTACATATTTGCCGAACCTTACTTCTAATTTTTTTGTAAGAAAATAATATGGTCATGGATAACCAAGACTGTGTCCAGATTTACTCGTCTCATAGGGATGTTAACCAAGCCAGTGGAGATAAAAAGATTCAGTTTACAAGTAAATATTTACAACTTCTTACTATGGAGACAATCTTTTTATGAGGACTGCCTGTATGCACACTCCTCTTCCTTCGAGTTGGAATGCTTCCAGAGCTAATGCTAGGTATTCCACAATTCACACTGTTCTACAGGTACTTCTGAAAAGTCAATGGTTGGCATCTGCCGAGGAAACCCAAACCCACTCTTTTATTTTTTTCTTGAGTCCTAGCATTTTGAGACTTTAAAGACTACAAGCAGTGAAGGTATGGAGTAAAAAATGCCTGTATGCTTAAACAGATTAAAACGTACCTGTATTTTTCAGCATATTATCTTTACTGGTAACTGTTTGCAGGACTGAAACTTTTCAAATGAGCTTATTCTGCAGTATGGAAAGGGTAAAAATACCAAGTCTGTGAATACCACCCTAAGGTAGGATTCCCCCTTACCTGTGTGAAAGGCAGATGTGAAATTATCCTGAGGAACTGTGTTTGAAGCCATAGCGAAAGGAACGATTTACAGCTTATGTGGGATAAACATGGAAGCACAAACCATTTAAAAGGAAATCCTTCCTCTATTATCCTGTCTTACCTTTGTAATTTTTTCATTCATTCTTCCAAAAACAGTGAATAATTTTTTTGGATTAATAAATGTTTTAGTTTAATGTTTTAACCATAGGTAAGTATCTCTGTTACATGCAGCCTATGATAATGTTAGGACCAACCTGTATACTTGCTGAAAGCAAGCAAGTACACCAAAAGTTTGCACACATTTTTGTTAAAGAATTGAGAGCTTAGTTTGAATACTTTGATTTTGATGAAATACATGTTTACAGGTTTTAAAAATGAATGCAGTAAATGGAATAATGTCATTTGATTTCTACTGAAGTAACAGGAGCCTTCTCTCTAATAAGAAAAAATATTCTTGTCATTATTTTCTTCTTTTTCTAGTAACAGTTGTGTAATGCTTAGCCATTCTGAATTTTTGACCCCTGTCTCATCCACTCCAAAGTAAGAAATAAAAAGGACCATTAAATATAAACTTATGTAGAGCCAAGTAGCCACTTTGTAAGTAAAGCTTCACTGTTTATTCGGGATAATACTGTATTTTGTATGCAGCATACCATTTTGAAAGTAGATGTGAATGCTAACTTTTTAAAAGTATTTGATGTAAAAAGGAGTTATTTATATCAGTACTTGGATATGCACATCCCTTTTCAAGTCAATCACATTTATGAAATCTTTAGAATTTATTTATTTTATGAAATCTTTAGAATTAGTAAAGTTTGTTCAAGTAGGAACTTGTTTGCTCTTATTTACTGAACTTGCATTTTTTATAAACAGTTTACAGTTTTATAGCTTTCCATAGTGGTTTAATTTAAAACAATTAAAGTATGATTTAATTAGAAAAAATATTTTTTAATACACTTTTTAATTTTGTATTTGACTAGCAGAACCACTGTACTTATTAGCTGACTTTTCTCTGTAACTTTCAAGGTGAATTTAGAGCAATGTTATCATTGAATTAATTTCATACAGAACGGCTTTTTTTGGAAGTAGGTAGTACTGTTTGTGCAGGTTGAGTAACGTTTCTGCATTGTCAGAGTTCAGACTTTATTTACATGCTTACTTGCAATCTGACATTACAGAATTACAGGTCGTGCCAGGTTAGGTTTATTTCTGTAAAGCCTTCCTTATTTGAGTTTGTCGTTGTGTTTGAAATACTGTGGTTAGTTCTGAGCCGGTTATTGTAGGAGTGAAGATACGGAAGCAGGGGAAACAAGGCAGGTGAGCTCTGACAGAAAAAGTGTTGGAACAAAGCTCCTTAGGTGTCCTCTGTAAGAGAGAGCTGCGATTCCTTCAGTGACTCTGGTAGTTCATTAGGCTTTTTCAGGTTTCTTGAACAAAGCAACCCATAGTAGTCCATAGCTTCAATTTATAATGCCGCCTAGGTTATTTGTAAAATGGTGGGTTTGTCTCTCTCAGGCCTCATTAGAATCAGTCTTTAATGGTTAGACCATGTTGATTGCTCATAGACATGCTGAGTTCAGTTAGCACGCCAAAAGGTTTCATCTTCTGATGTTTCTAATCAGTGATGTTCCAGGAAAAATATTTGTTATTTCTTAGTGTATTGTCTTTACGCTTCTGCTATTCTAACAAATAAAATAATTCTGTTTTTCATGTATTTCATACCTGTTGCCTTCTAAATGGGCAGTTCGAGCATGGAATTTCATTAGAGTACTCCTGTTTTCATGCTACGGTCATTAATTAATACACTAAATAAGCACAACTGCAAATATTAGTAAAACTAAAGTGTACTTTTCAAGGAAAAATGGTTTGCTTTGCTTTTAGCCAATTCCTTACACTACACACCTTCCAGTCCTTCTGCTAACCCCCATCTTCTCCAATGTATCATGTGTTGCTTTATCAAATGGTATTGAAGTCTAGCCCAGTTGTAAATGCTGTAGCATTTATTTACCAAACAAAAGTATCTGACTACCCTGACACAACATACCTATAATTCCTATACACACTCATATAGGTAAACCTGTAGTATTTTTGTCTCCTTTAGTTTCTGAAAATATCTTTAGAGTCTTACTGAAGGGCATGTGTGTTCAGATTGCATTTTTTTTTTTGGTCCAAATCCAGCATACATATATTGCATTGGCTGTTCTCTCTTTACAAAGTGCCACTTCCTGGCTTGTTAGCAGCAATTGTTTAACTCTTCTTGCCACAAAATTGAGGCAACATTTCTTTCAGAATCCTGAAATCTGTTCTGGTGTCCCTGACTAAAGGACTCTTTTGGAATTACAAGTTTGGGAGACTTTTTTTGTCCCTTTTAACAAGACAGCTCTCTTCTGAAAACCAGCATATTAGCCAAAGTGTGCACCCAAAAGACTAAAATACCATTAGCTCCTATCCCGTCGTTCTTGTGCTGACCACAGATGACCTCACTACCTCTTTTTTTTGATCTATTTTTACTTAAATGTCTGGGAGAACTTTTTTTTTCCTTAATGGGGTCTGACTTCACTTGACTTTTTATATTATCCTTTTTATTATACAGATAGTTTCTGACCTCCATGGCATAGCTTTCTTTTTCTGATCTTTTTTATTTTCCTTGTAGGCTTCTTTTCATTCCAAGTATCTCTTGTGGCATAAGTATTCCTGCTAATTTTTTAACATTTTCTATTGCAATTTTTTTTTGCGGGTGTAACTTCCAGTTGCCATTTGAGAATGCCATTGATCTCCCATATGTCCTGTCTCATGTCTGCATGACTGTCTTGCACATCCTAGGAAACTGAAGGGGAATTCAGATCATACTGAAATCAACACATACTGGGTGACCAGCTGAAATTGCCACTTGGGCTCTCTTAACTCAGGGTCACCCACGTAGGCATCTGCACTTGAGGTGCCTTATACAGACTCCACCGTGCTTTAACCACTGGCACTTAACAGACCTGACTGTTGATTACAGGAGAAAAAGTTAATTTCAGCTAGTGGTTCAAATCTTACAAATGACTGTATCATAGACAGCTGGTTATTAGCAACATGTAAGTGATATTACTGTTTCTTTTTAAGTGTTTTTTTTGCTGTGGTGCATAGTTAGTTAACTTCTGCGTTAGTTCACTTTTCCACACTAGTAGACAGTGCTGCATCACTCACCTCCATTGCTGTCATGTGTTCTACATTCTCCCAGCGTATCCTCATGCAGTTAGAAACGAGGCAAAACTGTAATCATTAATTTGTTAAAACATGAACTTAAAGTTGGCATTCCTGACAGTCTTCATTTTCTGAGGTGGCATAGCTTTAGGTATAAAACAGAATTTTCCAGATGACTATAGCTGGTGAGATTTTATGCTGTGAGTGACCGATTACTTTGAGGGTAAATTTCAGATTAGTTCTGTCAGCAGTGATAAATTGCTCATTGTTCATTGCAGTCTATGAATCAAGTTAAGCTAATGTAGCTAGAACATGCTGCAGTTTTTAAGGATACCAGTGGAGGCTTTTGCAGATTATTTTAAATTGTGCCAAATTCCTGTCCGGATGGATTCCAATTTAGTTTTTCTGAAATAGTTAATAAAACCAAAACCTGTGCAGATGTAAGCCACCAAAATATTTAAAAATGTGAAGCTTATATTCTTTTAGTTCATCAGCTAGACATGCATTTAAATTATATGCTTGTTTTGTACATTTTCTGGTTACTCGGACTATATTCTGCAAAAATTTATCTGAAGTGAATATATAAGCAGCATATGAAAACTCCATTTAAACATGTGCCTTTATCAGTTTGCTCTCACATAATTGAACTTTGCAAAGCTTTAGAAATTATTTCTGCTTTGGCTCTTCTGTTTTATAATAAAAATCCTTCTGTCTTAAAAATCATGCATATCTTTTATGTTGGTTTTAAATTAACATCAAAACATTCTTACAGCATATATATGTGTCTCTTTTTTTTTTTTTTTTTTTTTAAGAAAAAATTGGGTATTTTTAAGGAACCAATAAGAGCAAGGCAGCAAAAAAACGTCCAGGTCAGCTGAATATGGTATTTGTTTACCTCTGCAGAAAAGAAATGTAAAGCATTTTAAGACTATTTAAGGATATTTAGAGGAATAAATTGTGGGACTGCCCTGTTAATCCCAGCAGTCTTCTCACCTTCAGATCTCTGACGAATCAGAGTTCAACTGAGTCAGAAGTCATGTTAAATGAGAAGTTTCTAAAGCTATTTGTTGTTTTAACAGGCAATAAAAAGAAGAAACAACTTTCTTCTCAATTTACTTCTTGAATGTCAGTGTTCTTACACATTTATTTACACTTTTCTTACCTTTCTGATAAACATCTTTGGTAAGCAAGAGATATTGTTCAAGTTTTATTGTTAAAACAGACTTTATCAGTGGTGCCATGGAGATTGATACAACCATTTCTGTTTCTTGGGGATAGGCAGTCATTTGTAGGAACTCTAGCAAATTGTAGAAGAATTTCTATGAAGCTGTAGTTCCTGAGTCCTAGATTTTTCTTGCTTTAGACAAGGTTATCTCTTGTTGCTATCTGTATAGAAATTTTTACTTCAAACGCTCTTAAGTGGTAGAAATGTGTTGAGACTAAGTGTTCTTAAGATGGTAGGATTGTGTTCATTGGGCTTTGCTTATTTGCTGTTTCTGTTTGTAGTTTTGTTGCCTCTTCTCGTGGATTTTCACAAGTTACACTCACTAGGGCATGATAACATCATACTAGAAGTGAATTCTGGGTTAATTATTTTTCCAGATTTAATACACTGCTGTATGTATCTAATAACTTCAAAGTTCTGTCATAGTGAGCAGTGGCTCAGTAACGAGTGCTGAATCTTGAGTGTGTGTCAGTCATGTATCACTAAATTTAGTACATACTGTGAACCCATCTAAGGATTTTCTGCTTGCTGTAGTTGACAGATAGCCCTGAGTTTTTGATGTCATAATTTCTGAAAAATACCTCCTGCAGTGAAAGTAGAGAAATATTAAAAGAAACGCTAAAAGTGGTATGCCCTGAGTAATTGTGTCCTGAGGACTGTGTTTGTGCATGCCAAGGGCAGAATGCAGTCAGTAGTGACTTCTTGTTGGATTCCTGGCAAATTTGTTCAGTTCTGTTACCTATTAAGTTGTACAGTAGAATAATCCCCCATTCCCAAGTTAAATTTCCTTTAGAGAATATATTCTTCTCATCTTTCTTTTTTTTGTGTGTGTGCATGTGTGAAATCAGTATTCTACTGGTCCCTTGTGATACCTGATAAAAAGGCATTTTCAGGTCAATTCAAACGTATCTGATAAGTGGTTTCTTTATATAAATATGTATTTATGCACACGTATTTATGCACACGTATAAAATGTATTTCTTAAGATGAAAAATAAGGTTCATGCTAAAGTAGTCTGTGCCCTTTTCTTTGTTCCTTTTAGGAATTCTCCTGTAACTTCCAATCTTCAATTCATTTACTATTAATGTATTGTAGTGTCTGCAGGTCTATAGAAATGCAGTTGTAGTTCACTATTCCAGTATCCATGATGTTTTTCCTGTCTTAGAAGCTGTCAATGGTACTTTATACATCACTTCAGTTATAGGATTCTGTTGTTAACTGAAGACCATAAGCTAAAATAAAATGAGAAACTATCTTTACTATAAAATATATATGTACTTACAATTTTTTAGTATATTTTTTACTGATTACTCCTTGCATTTCTAGTTTAATTCTGGTTTTGTATTTATTATTGTTACAATTTTGAGACAGCACATTGTAACTGGAAATAGTACTAACAGTGATAGAATATGCATAAAACCATAGGTGGATTGAACATGGTAGAAAGAATGCAAGAAACGTGGAAGTAGAAGGAAACAGAAAAATAAATTAATGTGTAACCATTTATTGCCTTGGTAATATATGTCTCTTGGAATAATTATGGCTTTGTGTCACTTTGGGTAAAGAACAGAGGACACTTCAGCTGTGCAAAGCACAAAACGTCTGCCTGCCTTTTCCAAACTTCATAGTACATCAGTTGTCATCTTGCTTTTTATTGCTGCAAGGTTGGCCCCTTGCTACCGAAGTCTATTGTCCTGCATTGGTGTAGCTTCCATCCACACATTCCATTACATATTTTGTGGATTCTGCCTGTTGAATCCAGCCTTTTAAGTCAGATCTGCTGAAAGCACCTCCACTTAAGAGAGGAAAGATTACATGTAGCCATAGCTTCTCTGGTCTGTGCTAAAGGCATCTGCTGTTTCTTAGTCTCTTCTTCTGATGGTGTAAACCAGCAAAGGCCCACAAATCTCGTTGGCTTCACTGTATAGTATAAGACGTGATAAGATGTGCCTGGCATCGGGGCAGGGCGACACTGAGTCATTTGTTGGTGTAGCCAAATGACATGCCCTTGTTTTGCAAAAGATACAGGTTTTGAAAGATTTTCTTCCTAGCAGTAAGGTCCAGGAATTACTGGGCCCTTGTTGAATATTCAGTCTGAGAAAACTAGTTGTTTAGGCTCTCAAGCTGACTTAATTGCCAATTTTATTTATTATTTTTTTTAAGCCCTACTCCAAACAGTTTTCTGTAGCATTTCTTCTGATTTTGTATCAGTAAGCCTCCTGCAATAAATTAAAACCTTGCATTCCCTCCAAGGATACTTCTTATATTTACTAAATAGTATGTCCTTAGACAAGGAAAGGGAAAATTTTGACCAAAAGATACATCCAATCCTCTTTGAACTGATGAAAGCATCTTGATATCCTGTTTATAAATTACAATATTCAGCATAGTGCGAAGATTTTTTTTTTTTAAATGCTTGTGTTTATTGGTTTATGCTGTAACTTGCATACTGCAGTTTCTTATTAAGTATTTTTAACATGTAAACATTAGAATATTTTCTTCGCATCTGTATTCTTCTAATGCAAATGCCCTCTGCTATATGAAAGGCATTTAAAAAGAAATATCACTTGTTACATATTTCCTTTATGTTTTTGCTATAAATTAATCTACAATACTGGAACCAAGAATGAGATAACAAGGAGACAAGTTCTAACCTTATTCTGAAGCGACTAGGTTTTGGGGGACAGGTGAGAGGGAAATGTTACACGATGTGACTTAAAAATTCATCCGCTATTTTAAGGGAGTTTTGTTGGCATTTAAGTGTTCTTATCCAGCTCTTACTTCTACCATTCAATTATTATTTTGCCTGTCTTGAAACAGAGTACAGTGACGGTATTTTGATAATGAAAGTCTGTCAGGCATCCCGTTATCTTCTACATGTACTATCCCTGTCCGTGTGATTTGCAGCAGCCTGAAGTATTTCCTTGTGAGTCTTTTTGCATGGCTTAATGTTCCCCTCGCATGATCAAAAGGAAAGAACCATAATAAATGAGCATTGAATAAACATGTTCAAGATAAGAATTTTGAGTTTAAAATTGTTCTGTTTTGTGTTTTCCTTCGTTCTCAAGGGAATAGGCCTTGTTTTAATACAAAGGTCGGTAATGTCAGAACTCCTAGGAACTTGCATTTTTTTCAGTTTCTAGTTTTACCTGAGTTTTGCATCATATGCCCAGCATAACTTGAATTATTTCATTGTTCTAATAGTTACACAACATGAGGCATTTAAAGCCCTCTAAAGGTGTCAATAGCTGTTTTAATTTTCCATGCACAGAGCTCTGTGATACAGTTTTTTAATTATTTTCTTTTACAGGTTCCTTACAGCCTTTCCTGGAAGCCTGCAGTAACGAATCCTTCTTCCGTACTTGCTCTGTATTGCTTCGAAGTTCTAAGCTGGATACTCCAATTTTGGAAAAGCTCTCTGTTATACTGCAAAAACTCTCCAGAATAAAGTAATCCTTTACTACCATTATCCTGTTAGTTATTATTAGATCAGCAACCTTGGAGACCTTTATCTTTCCCCTTTTTCACAAACTCATCTCTGTTTTTCTGTTTATTTGCTCTACCATAGACAATGCTGGGCTTTCTCTGTTAGCAGTTAAATTTAAACTGTTTGTGTCACAGATGTGTAAGACAAGGCTCTCAATTTGCTTATAATTCCAGTTCAATGTACAGAATACAAACAAACAATAAACGCCCTGGCCTAAAGAGGAAATATTCCTTATGCTTGCAGATGACAAGGGTGCTTAGAAGACAACCCTTTCTTTCCCCTTGACCTTCAGTTTGACTTTGGTACTTGGTAATAATCTCCTTTGAAAGTTTAGCCTCATCTGTGAATTGCATTCAAGTTTCATCAGTTTTCATTTCCTTCAGAAACAGAATTTAAAGTCTTGAGCCATTTAAGCCCTTTGGGGAATGTTAATCTTTATAAAATATGTTCCCATTGCTTACAGGTTATTAGTTTATTGTAACAAGGGTCTTCATCATATCAGTAGTAATGTGCTGCTGAACTCTGGTGGTGCATTGCTTAATGGTATTGTTTCATTTATAAAAGCAGGTATCTGAACTGAGCCATTTTTTACATTAGACTTAAAGATGTTGACCGAAACTGAGATTTTCATTTGACTTTATTTGGAGCAAAGTTGAACTCTAGGAAAAAAAATGTGTTCCTGTAAAATAATCTAATATAAATCATAACTTACATTGGAAATATACTAAAAGTAAAATTTGCTCAGAAATGCTATATTACTTAAACTTTTTTATTTATTGATTCTGGAATCTTATTTCACAGTAGTGAAATTCTTTTTACAGCATTTCCTTGAGCTTTCATTATGCTACGTGTAAATACCACTTACTCAAGTAAAATTAGAGTTTTTGATGGGTTTTGCCAAGACTTTTCTGACTGTGCACTGATAACTTTCTGCTTAAAGACATTATATGCAACATAGAAGAATTATATGAAACTCCCAATATAATGCACATTTTTTGTCATTAAAAAAATAATTTTCAGTAGAATCTTTAGTGTTTAGATGAAACCTATCAGTTTTCAATTGACAATTATTTTATGTGAAATCTTTTGCAGAAGCAATAAGAAGATGTTTGAATTGTTTACTCTTCACCAAATGATCCAAGAACTACATAGGACTACAAATCCAGATCATGCTTTCCTCTATGTAAACCTCAATTCTATTCTGTTGAATTTGGGATTGTTGAGGAGAAACTCTCTTACCTCCAGTCTAAGCACAAGTCACTAGCACTGTCTTCCAGTCTAATGATTGTTCTGTATAATTTATACCAACTGGCTGTGTTACTTGAAATTTGGATATTTTTTTTTACTGTGTTCTGTTTAATTTATTTGTAGAAACTCAGTACTGTATAGGTTACACTTTTATCATGTGGAATCTCATTGATATTTCCCTCAGACATAAAGAGGAAAATGAAAAATTGTGTAATATGTTAAGTGGCTTTATTCAATACTTTTTAAAGAAGTGCAGTAATGCTGCTCTTCTGAATGACTCATGCCATCTAAGGAATTGGATCCCTTTAGTAAGCAGATCAGAAATACCGACCTTTCCTTACAGGTGTTAAAGAATTTCACGAGTCCCTGGGTTACTCTAGGTTTGCATTTGCTCACAACTCAGAGCTGGGCCATCACCTCAGTGAGTGGCAAATGAGAATCACAAACATAACACTTTATGCAATTATGACAGAAAGATATATAAAGAGTTTCTACGGTGTTCACAATTTCTCCTTTGTTTGGTCATCTGAAAATCCATTATTTTCTACAGGTTAGAACGTCCTTATCGTTCTGTCTCAGTTCTGCTTTTCGATCGTGAAGTTCATTGGCTCATCCATCAAAGGTTGTTTTTTGGCAGACACCATGAATACAAGGCAAAACCATTCTAAATTTTAAGAACTTGACCTTTCACCTATCCTCTATTCGCCTGGGCCTACTCTAATTATTCTGTCTACATCTTGGTTTAAGATCAACTTATCTGACTGTCTTAAAGTCTTACCTTCATCTATCTTTATCTACTGATTAACTTGGCTGGTGATTACTCCAACCATGGAGCGGAGCTATACAAGGGATGTAGTGAGCAGTAGACCGTGGACTGTTGAGTTTCTGCTTGCACAGCTGCATCTTGGCTGCGTTCAGAAGTGAGTATCTTAATATCCACAGGATGATTGATGAAACTAAGCAAAAGCAAAATTAACTCCTTCCTTTGTCACAGGTATGAACCTTAGTTACCTTTGACTCTTCAGAGGGTTTTATAAATTCATTTATTTTATGGTTGGTAAGTAACAGGCAGGTATCTCATCAAATTATCTTTTGAGATAATTACAGTTTTAATGATTAAAACCAGATTTGGATTTAACATAACTAGATGTGTTGATGAGAAATTTTGTTGTTTTAATTTTGGAATGTCTTAATGTTTGTTTGATCTTTCCATGTATTTATGTAACATTCAGTATTTTCCTCCTGCTTTGTATGAATGTCTGGTGTAGCTTTGGATTGTAATATCTCTGAAAATGTAAATAAAAACACTTCATAAAATGCCTGGCAATAGCATCCCTAATGTAAAATTATTATATTTTATTATCTCTGATGTATTTTATATTAATTTGCAATAGTCCTCATTTGGTCTCGTAGTACCCATGTTTCTTTTCTGAGTGTGATGAATATATTTTTTGCCTGCCATAGTTCAGTGTTCAGAAGTTCTTACACATAGGAAGTAGGATACTTAAAAATTCAACTTCGTCTTCCATTTCTGATGTGCACTGTAACTACTGAAACGCTCTAATTGTAAAAATAAAACTGCAGTTAAAATGTAAAGATCTGCTGTGTGTTAGTCTTTGACTAACACCAGCAGTCAGTATAAAACTTCAGAGAGGTTTCTTTCTCATTTTCATACATTTTTTTTTTCTTGGTTTTCCTTTGTATTTTTTACCAGAAGTCTTTGAACTGAGTCTTTGAAGTTGAATTTTAACCGAAAATGTTTTTCTAGCAATTTGACTTATATTTTTGACAAGCTTTCCTATGAAAGGAGCCTACACCAGATTTGGTGCCAAGTGTGTCTGGAAGAGAAAGCAAGCAGTGTGTACTCTGTGGGCAGGAAACCAATTCTAGGTAATTCTTAAATAACACTAATCATGGCTAAAAGCGTTTGCTGACAGTGGATTACATTTTGGAATAAGGATTTCTTCATCCGTAGTTTTGGTTTTCTGTCAGATTTACCAGCAGTGCCAAAGCTTGTATATGCTGTTGGCTGGAGACAAAATCCTCTTGTTTGGGAAGTGCGTTCCCAGTCCTCACGTGCTGCTCGGTCACTGAAAAGATGAGAAAATTAATAACCACAAAAAGCTATAGAAAGTTGTTAGGTTTCCTATATCCACAGGAGTGTTGATTGCGCTCTTGGCTTTCAGCCTTCATCGCTCTTTTTTGTGGTACCAGTTTAACACAATGTGTTCACCTAATAATGGCAGAGGCAATGCGGTAAAAGAGGCGCAAGGAGTGTGGTGTAGCTTTTACTGTTGGTACCCTGTCTTTTATTTGCAGTAGTGTTTACACTCTGGAAAGATGAATCACTGTTCATTTCAAGTTTTTATGATCTAGAATGTTCCTGTTAAAATGCAAAAAAAAAAGTTTTTTGAATCTGTTAAATATTGGTGTAATTAAATTGATGAACTAAGGATGAGACTAATGATTTTGAAGTAAATTTTAATTGGGCTGTGACATATTACATTCATATTATATAGTAAACATTAAAAGTATCAGAAATAAAGAAAAGAATTATGCAAATGAATACGAAGCATCTTGTGAAGAACAGATACTTCTGTAAATGAAATAGCTATGGTAAAGTTCCAGAATGTGCATGTAATTTTTGACTTGGGGTAATGATTCTTGGGTAAAATATGAAAGTCGCAAATACACACTAGTAGAGTCATACGGAGGCAAGATTTGCGATGGTAGGAGTGAACTTTTTTGAAGCCAGACAACTTACAGTAGCTCCTCAGTAAATTGTTAAAACTTTTCAGTGAAGCTCTTTAAAGAATATAAATCATGCCATGTTTCTTCCCAAATTTATTACGAATCAATCTTGTTAAAGCAGAAATATTTATGAAGCCTCCTAATAGCTAGAAGGGTAAAACAATGATGAGTTTGGAATTTACTTTATTTGTTGTCAGATTTTCAGTTTGCGTTGGATTGCATCTTTAAACGTACATAGAATCATAGAATGTTTTGGGTTGGAAGGGACCCCTAGAGGTCATCTAGTCCAACCCCCATGGTTTTATGGGACATGCAGGCTATAAATACAGGTGAAAAGTCTGATCCTGAAATCCTATGGTTGTAAGACAGAGACTTCAGGGAAATTAAAATGTCAGTCTACCAAGAACGGGAGCTAAAATGGTCGGAAATAATAAACTGAAATGGATATTTAGCTCTGTTCTGTTTCAATTTGTAACTGATCATCTAGCGTAACTAAGCTAACGAATAATGAGGTCTACATTAGAAGCATAGGTAACCTAGCTTGCCTTTGTCATTAACAAGCAGAAGTAGGTACCAGGATAAATCTTGTACCAAAATCACGGTTATCTCTATATTTCTGCTTCTAAATATGTGGTATATCAAATTTTGTATACACCTGCTTGTTGCACTGTCTCAAATACCAACCTTTTGGGCCACCTGATCCTGGTTGCCCCCACCAGTCCATGTTGTGGCCTTGCTCGAACATCCCCATCCCGTTACCATGCCCCTGAGTGACCTCGGCAGCCTCTGTGCGGCAGGGGAACAGGGGAAGTCGGTCACATTCCCGGCTGCCTTTTGTGGATTTGCTCTGGTTTGGGAAGGCTAGATTTCTGTGGAGTCAGTCACACTTTGGGCACCTCTTTATATAGTCCTCCCTTCTCAGATGGAATCTCTTGGGGTTTTTCTGCTTTTGCAGTGTTTGGGTACTGTAAGAGGAGTGTGAATTTCAACTACTTTGTCCTTCTCTCAGAATGCCGTCTACAACAAGAGACATTTGAAAAAGATCACTGTAACTCCAGCTATTTCCCGTGGCTCCCGATTCCCTCGGGAAACATGGTTTATGTAATTGCTGTCTGTCTGCATTCCTGAAAAGGGATGCGCTACTTTGAATATGCCAGCCACCTCTGGCCAGATTTGGCAGCAGGCGAGAGAATATTTATTTTCAACCATTTTTCTGAGAGAATTTGAGGAGAGGAGAGAGACCTCGTGAATACTTGCACTCAAAAGAAACTCAAGTGTTCTGGCCGCAGTCAGCAGATCGGTCGGAACACGTAGCTTCAAACTATCTGCAATCTTGCAAAATCTTGCTTGCGTGTAGCTCTCCAGAAACAACTGACCACCATCACTGGTGGGAAACGGAGAAAGTCTCTGGTAGTCACAACCTGTCAAAGGTAAAGAATTGACCCACAATTTTATGTTGCTGGTTTTTGGAACAGCTGTGAGAGTCCTCATTGGGAAAGTCCACAAGAGTATTGCACCTGCTTATGCTAGGATATAGTTTCTGTCCCAAAAAGGTCTACCAAACTTGAAGAGAATTTTTTTTTTTTTTTTTTTTTTTTACAAACCCCTTTATTGTAGAATTGTCGTTGTCCTTGCTGTTTATTGAAGGCTTCCTATCCATAAATGGGCAAGACAAATGTTTCAGACCCAAACTACAAAGTCTAGATTTGGCAAATCTGTAAGAAAGATCGTTCCCTGGACAGGGGCTGGTTATGTTTGCAGGAGCTTGGCAGATCTAAATAAAGTAAGCTAACATTACCCCACCTGCCTAGTTGTGCTCTGTTTCTTCATATTTGTGACCTTCACCAGCTGATAAAAGGTCTCTTTCAAAGTGGGATTTCATAGTTACCTTCCAGTTCTCCTAAACGTGACTGGCTTACATCTTTTTCAATGTTATAACACTGAATTTAATATATTGTGGGGAAAATTTTCTTGTAGCAGATAAATTAACCTGAAAGGTGAAAGTATGCTGAAGGCAACATATTTTTGAAGAACTTTTATTCACGATCAGCATCAATGTCTAAAATATATGATTTAATTTACCAGACCATCTTTAAAAGGAGCTGTAAGCAGAGCTCATAATTCAGAGCTATGACACTGGATCCTTTAATTATATACTGAATTTTTCACCTAAAACTTACACAGCTTCAGGGATTGATGGTCTGATAGGAAGCATTTATCTTCAGGATAACATATTTAAATTTAGTCCAGAAAGTCTGAAAATTCAATCTACAAAACAATTTGGTAATCTTCCACTGCCCAAATGGTCAGAAGACAGCGGTGGCCAAGTAGTGATCCCTTGTGCTCCTCTTGTTGATAGAATGCTCACATGTTCTTCAAACCCACAAATACTATTTTAAAAGTAGTAGCACTGCGCTGTGTAGTGATCCTACTTTTGACAGCCCCCTGAAAAACACTGGGGGGGGCAAAGGCGTCTTGATGCCATACACTTGACCGTCGTTGTGGGCTGTGTCAGAGCCACCCCAGTCCGTTACCAAAAGTAGGTGCGTTTGGGGCTGATGAAAGCTTTTAATGTCCTCCTCTGACCATGGCTAGGAACATGCCCTGTTTATCAGACTTTGAGTTTTCACATAATTTTGAAAGCAGGTGTCTTGTATATTTATGACCACCTGATCACTAACAGAGGAGTTAACAAAACCACTTACTGTTTCTGTTTACTCGCTTGTAGCTACTTTTTTTGAGTGGATGGTCCTGAGTTGAAATTTAACAAGACATAACTCACGAGACATTCTGATGGCTAAGGTCACAGGGAGAATTACGTGAGAAAAAGAGATCCAAGAAGCCATATATATTTTTTAAAATTTTTTTTTTTTCCCAAAACAATTCTTTTTGTGCCTATTACTGAAGGATATTTAGACTGGTCCCAAGGAATATTTCCCTGTATATACAGTATCTCTCTGATGACTGCAACTTAATGGAAAGTAACTGCTCTGGTGTCTACAGCCCTAGACAAGCAAGGGCTGTAAACTCAGGGGCCAGGATACCGCTAACAACAGTAGCTACGAAAGCTCAGGATAGGGTAACATTTCCATTAATAAGTTTACTTTAAGGTCATCTTCACCTCCATAAAATGGCATTCTCTGTGCAATTAGTTATGGAAAAAAGAAAAATAATCTATCCAGCTTCCAGGGAGAAAAAAAAAAAGTATCGTGTGGTACAAGAGTTCCAACAGGAGCATAATATTCCACCCACACATCAGCTTTTTGGAAAAGCAGTATGCCTTTGAAGAAGGTCGGAGAGAGCTACTGTTGCTAGACGGGTTTTTGTCCTTCAGAAGAAATAGTATTCTAAAAAGTGGATTCAAGAGCTATTTATGGAAGAAATGCAAATAAACAGAATTTCTCTGTGCCAGGGTCCTTCCCAAAATGTAGCAGTTTGATGTCCTCCTCCACATGGAAGCACAACTATGATTTTTTTTTTTTTTTTCACAGCAGCCTTGCATGCCAAGGCCAAATTCCAGGAACCGACGCCTAACTCTGCTTCCTTCCTGTTTGAGTTGTTTTTCTACTAATCGGTCTTCAGTGTTACCTCCTCCTGATTTTTCATTTATTTCTATGTGGTGGATTAAATTGGAAAATCATTGCGTATTCCTGAGCTGTCTTGCAATACTAACCTGAATCCTATTACAAACTTGTTTTTAAAGCAGCCTCTTTCACCACCTGTAAAAAAATGAATTCTCTTTTTTTTTTAAGAAAAAAAAGGTGATGGGCAAATGAGATGCCTGCATGTGACCTGTGTAACAGCTAATCACTGACATCTTCTGCAGCAGAGACTGCAAAGGCATCTTAACGTTCTCCCATAAGTATTCCAACGGTCAGGTTTCACAGAACACTGGCAAGAAGGAATGAACAATTTTCTGTCCTTGAAGAGTGGTTGATAGTGATAAATTAATGCCTGAGGTAACAGGCGCTATGCATTATAAATCATACCACAATAAATAATCAAAAGAGCGTATTTGGGTATAGGGGAAATAGAATATATATGCAACATTATGTGTCTAGAACGAGATATAGACAGACAGTGCGTTCTTACCCTGTTTATATTAATATATTTACTGGAATATGCACTAGGAAGCCTATCCAATACATACTAAGGGCATAAGCGCTTTGCTTTTCGTTATCACAGAGGGGTATAGAGGTTGCTTGCAGGGGAGTGACTCCTGCATACAGGAGTCATTGCCTTACCTCTGGGTCATGATTTTCACCTGCAACAGTAAGGGTTTTTTTTCCCACCTCTTAAATACACCCTCCTCGTAACAAAGCAGGATTTCTAAACTGTATGAGGCCTTGAGTTCAATGGGGAGAAAACAGACTGGCATGCCTTGTCAGCTCATCCTCCAACCCATATTGCTGGGCATTTATGCACGCTACATTTTTTTCTGTGGGTAATGGATTAATCATCCCAAATTATAGAATATGGAGGCAGTCAGCTGTTGTTGCTTTATGCTGCAAAGCAGAGACCCGTCCCCTTCAGCCCATCTTACCTCTCTCATTTCTTTTCATTAATGTCGTCAGACCAGGACCATCAGATACCAAATGCTACATAGAGGGTAGGTCCTGACTGCAACCTAAGATTAGAGAGCATCTGCAAAGTCCGGCAAGTTTCTCTAAGGAAAAACTGGGGCGGTACTGGTCGGGCTAGGAAGCTGGGACCAGGCGGGAAAGGTCTTGCAAGATAGTAAGTATTAATGTTGCCTGGGAGGAACTTCCCACAAAGTCACCCAAAAGGCTAGTGACAGAGTTGGGAATAGGTTTATCCATAGACGCACAGTTAAGTGCTCTCTCTAGTAGGGCCTGCTGATGTAGAAGAAAAGAAAAAAGCCCTAATGCTGTTTTCACAGGGTCCATGACATGGGCTGTAGATGTCCTTGTGGCAAAACCTTGAGTTGACCAGAGCTTTGTGTGAATCTCTTTAGTCTTTTCTTTTAAGTAAGCATTTCCAAGGACTTACATGGTCTTTTCGACTTGAAAGCTGGGTTTTATCAGAATATAAAGAAGAACAATATTGTTTTAAGAAAAAAAAAGGCACATGAAAAAGGAAATAAAAGGTCCTGTTGATAATTTTCTCTCTGACCCGCTCATTTCCTTAGGGGGTGGGTGTTAAATTTTGTTCCAACTCTAATAACTTTCTGTTTGCAGCAGATTCCATGTATCTCCTCTAACTCCCATAAACTTTCATCTAACTTACAGCACAGCTATTTGAGTCTTGCCCCCTGTACCTGCCCCTGCCCTTGCCAGTGGCCTCCCATTCCCTGCTGTGCTGCAGAGGCTCTGCTTTCTCACTTTGCCTCCCAGCCTTTCCCACCTTCCCTTCTTGAAGCCCTCTTGCTGCTGGCACGCTCCTTTGCCCTGAAGGAACGCACATTTTTTCCTCTGTCCAGAGGAAAAGCCTGAGACTGTTTGTGGCAACCAGGGCAAGGTGAAACAGTAGCCTTTCCACCCTGCTGTGAAAAGGCAGCCTTCTGAAAGAATGTAATACTGTAATGTAGCTGTAATTTTTTTATTGCTAGGACACACCTAGATTGTGTGGCATTTGTTGTGAGGAGTAAGACAACAAACTTCCAGGGATGATCAAAGTGGATCTGTAGCTGCGTAAAGACTTTTTATGGGTTAGTCAAGTTGAAATCACTTGTACCTGAGCACATATGCTAATGTAAGCAACCTTTTTTTCCCCTGTTCAGTCTGCTCTTTCAGCATTAGGTTAAAAAACTCAGACCGAGATAATGAGTGTTTCCTAAAGAAGTGCTGTCAGGAGCTGAAAAAAAAAATCTTCTCTAAAAGCAAAAATATGAATTGGCTTCTCCACACCAAAAGCAGGATTGATATTTTGCTCTGAAGAAGGCAGTCTGTAGCTGATCAACCGGACAGGTAAAGAGCCACTTCTAAGCAAGGGTGGTCATGTTTTCCTCAGAGTTTCGATCATTGAAGGGAGTCTGGTTTAAGACTGAGGGGTAAGAAATGTGCTTACATTTGAGGTAAAGCATTCATCTGACCCAATAATTCCCCAAAACTGAACACCAATTAACATCATTTATAGTAGTTTCACGTTCATCTTTATTCTACACTTGCTGGCTGCAGCTGATTCAGAGAAGTTACTGAGCTGAAATACAGACACACACCTGAAATTCATTGCTTGCTTGATAAGATTCAACTCGTCTAACCTTTGACAACTGTAGAATAAATGTTCACATCAAAGCTTGTCACTCCAGGTTCTCTTTATAATCTAGAGGCACCGTATATAGTTTGAGGATGCAACCCATCTTGATTATTTTAGATGTCGGCTTTAGCACAAGATCAATCTCACTGCAGACACCTGTGTTTGCACAGGTACATCCCAGTGTGCTGGAAGCACTGCACATGAATGAAAAATTGAAAAAAATATAAAAGAAGGAAAATCTGAAACAAAGATGACATCCCACACAAGCTCTCAGGTGGTTTGCTTTTCATGTTCCTGTGGTTTGTTTCATTATTTTGCACAATGGAAGGACACAGGTATTTTATGCAGATCTGAGTTTGTGCTTTGCCAAATTAAACCTAAGAAGCCACAGTTTCTCCCTTGGGTGGCTCTCCTTGAGCACATTAAAGCAGAGAATGCTCAAGCCTTTCAGACGGCCACGTGTTTAGGTGCAGCAGCTCCTGTTGGAGTGTGCTTCACGCTATGTTCACTCCTGCACATATAGGGCAGGGAGTAAAAAGGCAGTAAAGTGAAACTCAGAGCATTAGTTCCTCCCAACCATCTGGCAAATTCAAAGCTTCTGTTGCCATTTCTAGAGCCTTTCTCTCCTTTAACCGTTGACGGAACAAGAATGCATTCATCATGCTGAAACCAACAAAAGAATCTGAAAAAACAAAATCCCAAACTGTTTTTAAAGTAGGAAAGTGTTTCTTCCATTTAGAAAATGTTTGATCTGTATGAAAGACTGTGAAAACCTTAGCTTCACCACCAGGGTCTGGGGGCAATGCTGTTTGGTGCTCTGTTTTGTGTAGAAGCTAGCGGCTCTGCGGGTGTCTTACCGGTGCAGCCTAAGGTTGGATGAACATAGTTACCCTGCCATGCAGAGAAAGCTTCCAGTTAAGATCTCTGATAATGTGGTGTAATTTTGTGCACATTTCAAAAGGCAAAATGCAAACAGATTAATGAGATAGCATTGCTACCATGAGATTACTCACCAGTCTCACACTCTGTACCAGCTCTCGGTACATACATAATAACTTACAAACAGTTTCTCCGAGGAGCTGCCAGGAGTTTGGCATTTTCGTGAATATCAAACCAAAACTATATTGACAGAGGAAGAATGGTTTCTTCTTCAAAAGTTTTCCAAAATGTGATGCAGAGAAGCAGTATCCTACAGGAATGCAAGGATTCCTTCATGTGTGTTAGCTAGACACTCCTGTACCACAGGAATGAGCCTGCTAGCCTTTGGCTAACTCATTTAATTACAGATTTATAAGGCAATATATGATTTAATCAAAGAAATGGCTAATACAATGGTGTTTGACCTCTTTCTTTTATTAGCATATTTTATGTTCATACTTTACAATATAATAAGTTATATATACAGCATTAAAAAAATTATTAGAAAGTAAGCTTTGGCAAGATCTACAGGATTTTTTTTCATTCCTGTACATCTTTTGTGTAACAATAAAAAAATTGTATACTAAATAAAATAATGTTAAATAGTCTGTGTTCACATTGGCACCGACGATTTCAAGACCCTAACTTTTCATGGCCCAATAAACATAAAAAAGAGGATTCCTGTGTCTTCTTTTAAGCACATACATGGTGTGTACTCTTAAATGACACATGAAATATAGGCGGCAGTCCACTGAATAACACTGTAGTTACACACTGGCACAAGAAAAATAGAATCTTCCCATTTTCTTTTTTTTTCTTTTTTTCTTTCTCTTTTTTATTCTGGTAGCAATCGTACTAAACGGCAAATTCAGGATCTTGAAAACCTTGTTGAAGATTGCTGAGCTGTCAGCAGATCTGGAAATCTTACTGAAGCCTGTTGAAATCTGTATGAATTTGTTATTGATTTCAAGACAGCAAGAATTTCACCCCTAAATTAAACATCAGTTAGCTAGTTAAATGTTCAAATAAGTGCAGCTTGCGGCTTCATTAAAAGCCAAAATTCTCATCAAATTTGGCATATGCAAATTAATGAAGAGTGTGTTATGATATGAAAGAAATAGTGGAAGAGGAATAATGAGAGGGATAGGTTTTATGTTGCAGCACACACTTCCTTCGCTATACAAATCAAGTGCTGAAAAGATACTAAATATAGATGTTAAAGGGTGATACTAAATGTTCCGCACAATTATGATACTATCATAGATAAGATCTAGTTACTAAGTGGTGGAATACTGGTTGTTGACTTCAGGGTAATGGTTAATATTTTTATAGCATTTTGTTCAGTCATGCATTTTGGAATTTAAAAAGTATTGCTTTGTAACCAACAGGTCCCTTAATTTAGTGGTTGTATTTGTTGAAATCTGTCATCACTCATTTTGGCTATAAATCAAGCAAATAGGTTGGGTAACAGCTACTGTTTTGTAGTCTGAACAAGTTTTAGAGAACTTTTAACCAGGAAAATCAGGGATTAATTAAAAAAATTAGGTCAATATTTGTTGTACACAAACTCACAATAACGCTTTACCTTGCAGAGGAGTTGGTTTTCACCTGTAGATTCTGTGCTTATGGTCTAAGTTTACAAGCCTATAGCATTTAAAAACCACTTTTCCCTCTGCATTTCAAGTGTCTCTAAAGAAATCTCCTCTTTTTGCTCTTAGTGTCAAGCGTGCACCACTGTTGTCTGAAATTCCTCTGCTTGGAATAGAATCTGATCTAGAGGTGTCACTACTGGAAAAATACATTTTTTATCGTAGTGGGCAAGCTGGTTTCGTTGCTTCTTATTTTTGTAACGGCAAAGGAGAGAAAACCTCATTGCTCCCAGCTTACAAGGGGTGAGTGCCACCTTTTGCTGCCCACTTGCTAACCAGCTTGCCCCAGCAAGTCAGCAGTTTGAATTTACAATTCCTGAAATGTCAGCGTGGAGCAAGAGTGCATTTACGTGCGTTATGTATAGAGTTTTGAAGTACTTCAAATTATGTTGACTCTTTTTTCATATAGTATAGTTAGTTAATCTGAGGACTGTGTATATACACCTACGCACATACTTCTAGATTCAACAAACCCATACCAAGTATAGAAAATGAAACTGGTTACGCATTAAGTGTGTTAAAGCCGATATAGGAATGTACGTGCCTCATGTATTAACTGGTGCGGTAGCTGTGGTACTGCTTTCGACTGTAACTATTAAACCACTGAAGGGAGCCCTAAGAGACAGGAATATTTTCAGAGAGCAGTTCAATGGCTTTCCTGAAGGCCAGGCGGGAAGGGTATCGGCAGGGTTGTCTGCACATGTACTCATACACAGATTGCAAAATGGGTGTGTCCGCTTATTATCAGTCGCCGCGTAACGTGATGGCTTTGTTTAATGGTGTGTTTCATACCACGCTTCTTGGGACGTTTCTGCTGAAGGTGTGTAACTTCACTTTTTTTTTTGAAGTCAAAGAAAATGGCTTCCCATCGGTTATCAGGAGCGATTATGTAGAAAAAATATCAATGGTCTTTTGTCCAAAGTCTTTGACATGGCACTTGCTGGAATCATGGCTCTTGCAGGTGATGTGGAAGCACGGGTCCCAGGCAGGCACGTCAGGAGGTCCCCGCTGGTTCAGGAGCAGGCATTGCTTGTGCCCACTCCAGAATATCCGCACACAAGGATTCGACAGCATCCAGCCGCTCGATTTGCACCAGTTTGGTTAGCAGTTCTGGGATGCTGTAACCTGCCGTGCTGATGCGATCAAATAGCTGCATGCCATCTGTCATACCACCTATCTCATCTCTCTTCAGTCCAAAGCTCTCGGCAAGGTGACGCCACGTTTTCACAATGGCTTTTTCTGTGTTGTAGGTCGAGCTGAGCATTCGGCTGGTCTTCTCCAGGCAATCAAATGGCAGCTCCGTAGGGCTCAGACCTGCAAAGTGAGGTGTTTCTTGTCAGACGTCTCCGTGCACGAGTCTTGACTATTCAAGACGTTTATTAATGTACTACAGTATATACTGCTAGCAATAAGCACAGCTGAAATCTTTAAGTGATCGTCCATGTCTAGCTTCAAAGTTATTGCTGTACATTACCAAATTAACTCTTCCTAGCGACAGCAGGGTACAATAGTTAGGGTAAAAAATTGCCTGGGAAAGAAGCATTAGATGGGTTGTATGAATTCCCATGGCACTGCCCCTTCCTTCAACAATTGACTAGCTGTTAGAAAAAGTATATTGCAACCGTATCCCTAGTGAGCAGCTCCATTAATACACCTCTGCACGCCAGGCGCAGTGTTTGAGCTCAAGAGACAGCTCTGACCCTTCCCTGAGTCTGTCACCAGCAGCTGCTGTAACATCTCTGTAATTGAAAGTTGCCCAGGTAGGAATGGGAGGAGTGAGGTGAAGCAATGATGCCAGATGCTTGCAAGCATAAAAGTCCCTGCAAGTGCTCAACTGTCATTACTATCACTGAATCTCTAGAGAGGATTTAACATTCATCCTGTGGGGAAAAAGCTATTTTTTTTCCTGGACATTTTTTCTACGTGTTCATGGTCACAGAATAGAGGAGAGAATCAGCTACAGCATTTTTCCAAAACTAGTCTTTTGCTTCTGTCGTTTTCCTGCTTCATACTCCACAGCAGTAATTTGGTGGGAGACAGAGCTCCCTGAACCACAGAAAACTCAGAAGCACCCGCACACACATGCACACAAAGTGTGTGTGTCTGGGGGGGGGGGGCGGTAAGTGCAGTCATGTCTTCTGTTCTGCGGGGAAATTAATTCCTGTCTCTTCTGCCAAAACAGTCCAGGCAGCCAAGTGGTAAAGAGGGTTGAAACACTTAAAACACTGACTGACTGACTTGGAAACTCCACTTTCTGTCGTGAGAAGTGGGACAGCATTTAAAGAAGCAGAGTAGGTTGAGACTTGTGCCTGAAATACAGTCCTGACCCTCCCCAAATCACCCTTCCATATTTGGAACTAATTTTTATCTATTGTCCAAGGGACTAACCAAACAAATCGAACAGGGTTCCCCTCGATGAGGAACGTGAGAGTGCTTCTCCACAGCTTGGTCTATGTGTGTGTCCCACCCACGACCCCACGCCACCCTCCCCACTCTCGGTTGGAAGGAAGGGCAGCTCTGGGGCCAGGGCACCGCCGTGCTTCCTGGCAAGCGAGCTCAAAGCCGCCTCTGGAGTGTCTTTTCTGGGTTGGGACTTTCCCCTTTCCATAGGAAGGCAGAGGCCGTTCTTATTTTATAGCGAATGCTTGTGATCTAATTTTGTGCTGTTAGTATAGGTGCAAGTTTTGGGCACTCACCTTCCGCAACGTCGCATACATTAGCGTACACGTCCAGTATCTTTTTCCTTCGACTCTGAATCTAAATGAGAAGATTTTTTATTTCATTAATTTTTCAGTCACGGGAGCAAACCATTAGCAGACAGCAGTGGAAAACCTGTGGGAGATCTTAATTTCATGGTGCTAGGTGTTATCACATAATGTCCTCAAGGGTCCCTTTTGAAGACTCAAAGAAAAGGACACAGCAATTATTCCGTGAAGCACAAACCTATTTCTGATTTCACTTTCCACTGCTAGAGATCTTTCTTTCCATCTTCTAGTCTTTTTTTTAGATCAATTACTTTTCTGCTCCATGTGTTCGTGTATTTTATTTCTCTTTCAGACTGAAGCAAAACTCCTGACAAGACAAATTCAATAAATACCATGCATAAAGGCAATTAATGCAGGGATGTCCAGGTAAACCAGGACAGGACTGGCCGCAAGGAATTAAATTCAGACTGAAATTGCCTTCTTCCAGTAATCTAAGAGGACTGTAGAGAAGGGGATCTTCCTTTCTGTCTTTTGATGTAGAACTGCTTAGTACATTACTAATTAAATTTATTTTCTTCTGTGATATATTGCCTGGTTAAATCTGAAGCACTTTACAGATAGATAAAAAAAAAAAAAAAAAAATCAGTGAAGCTTTGGACAGGGAAAATCTGAGGTCTGGGGTGCTCTAGTCATTATTGACAAGAAAGAAACTCAGACTGAAAACCTGACATTTTCCAAGCTGAAAATGGACATTTTAATATCGTGTCAGTTAGCAAAAATATTCTCAAGGTTTGGCTTTGAATCCAATGTGGAGTGAAAACAAATGTCAAAATGTCATGAGTTCTCAGGGACTGGAATTGTCATCCCTCTGCCAGCTCTCATTAGGACTGAGCTTTCTGAAAAGCTGTCTTTTTGATAGGGCTCTAGCGTCATCTCAACAAATTCACTGCTTTCCACTGCAAGCCAGGCTAGAAAAAAAGCTCTGCTTTCACTCTTTTGTTTTGCAGAAAGATTTTCCTCATTTTATTTGGGTTCTAAAGGGCAAGGCACATCAATGACTTGGATTAACGGCCTTGCAGCTGGAGACCACAAAGTGGCTGCTCCACCCCAACACAGCTCCCAGGCGCAGAACCTGTGCAAGGCTGTTGTAGCGCAGGGCAATGCAATGCAGGCACTCATTGTTGCTCACTAATTGCCGTTCATCGTTAGTGCAGACACTAATTGTTGTATATACCATTATATTCTTGGCATAATTTACGTGTGCTTAACTGGGTGTGTTTCTATTGGAGGCTTGGATTAGCTGTTTCAGAACCTTGTAAACAGGAAATTTTCTTTTAATGGGATTTATTAAAATTCCTCCTAAGCAAACTATTAGATGCTTATTTTCATTCTCCTCTCATTTTTAGGACAAGGAGGGAGGTTAAATAATTCCATGCCCATGAAGAATTACTCAGGATGCTCTCTTGACCAGAGCCAGAAGATGGGGGATTTGTAAAGCTTACGCTGAAAGCAAAGAGGTAAAGTTGAGCCTGACGATCCTCCATGTGGTAGCTCACTGCATAAGGGTTTCTGTTCTAACGAGGAAGGAGCAGACTTGGATAAGAGCAGGCGTTCAACTTTCTTTACCCTCATCCAACAGCTACTTAATACTCTTTCCTGTACTAGAAGTGTTACTTAATCTCCAGCCTCAAGCAAATTACTTCTTTTCTAACTTCTGGCAACTGGCTTAATTGTGAAATCTTAGGAATGGAGGAGAGGATCTTGAGGCATCCTGCACTTCCATTGAAAACTTTGTCTTCAGCCTCGTCAGCAGGCTTCAGTCCATGAGGAGTACGTTAGAACAGAAGGTCTGGAAGAAATAGTTCGTGCTTCAGATGTGCTTATGAGCTATCTATCTAAATCACTCTGGAGAAGATACCTATTACATACGGTCTTTAGAAGGTAAGCCGCTTCTTATTAAATGTTCTGATTTCATGCACACCCAACCTGTGTTATCCAGTTTCAAGCCAGTGCACACAGAAGTATGATAAAGTTGGATATTTAGAGAGACCTCAGAAAACTGAATTTTAAAAGGTGAGCATTGGACTAGTAAGTTATTTTCAGATGGTCATAACTGTCTACAACTCAAAAAACGTTTCTCTTGTGTTGAGACTGTGTCTGGTCTCAGCTGAAAAATGAGAAAGTTTGATCTGAACCAGCCCAACAATTTAAAACATGAAAAGATGCATTTTCAACCCTTTTTATTCTTAAAAGCTATATGATGTTTGATATTAATGATGCAATTTTGTCCTAGGTATTGCCATTTTAAAATTATTTTTGAAGTACTAGAAACATAAAAAATATCTAAGCAGATACTTTCTTTTTAAGGATAGTTTCATGTTAATATAAACTAAAAAGTTGTGTGGATGAGGTGTGGCCTTAACTATGCCTTGAAATACTCCAAGCGAGATAAAATGCCCCGAGCAGCACAGGCTCAGCAGGAAGAAGTGAAGGCCCTCCCCAGCAAAGCAAGCAGTGGATTTACAGCGTCCTTCAGAGCACAGGAGAGCCCTTCAAAGCGTGTGTCTGTTTTTCAAAATTATACATGAAAACCAAGCACAACACCAGATATTATTGAAAAGTCTGTGGCATGAAATACCGATGCTACTGGGTCAAGGTACTCGGGTGTTATGCTGCCGTATGAAGCCAGCCATGCTGTTGCATTATTTTTCTGTCTCAAAATTTTTGTGGTAAATGTAGCATCAGGGTTAGTTATATTAGTATTAGCTATATTGGGATTTTGCTGTTGT
Organism: Gorsachius magnificus; assembly: GCA_034008185.1. Taxonomy (NCBI): domain Eukaryota; kingdom Metazoa; phylum Chordata; class Aves; order Pelecaniformes; family Ardeidae; genus Gorsachius; species Gorsachius magnificus. The sequence continues at coordinate 68,449,187 of CM067081.1, read as the reverse complement.
TTGGTTTTTCTTTCTTTAGACTACAAAATATAATGCTCAAAAATAAAATTTATTACTTTTGTAGGAAATCTTGTTTTCAGCCCTGAAGAAGCCAAACTATTCTATGATTCTATGGTATACATATATATATGCGCCACTATGCAAAGGAGATTCTATAATAAATTTGTCTGGAGAAGCTCTTGTAAATTAGTCTGATCTGCACTAGGCGTGATAGTTTGTATATTGTTTTCTTTAAAAAAAAACAACACTGAAAAATCCTTTCAATTTTCAAATCTCAAAATAGCCTTACCCCAGTTGATTTATTGTTTGTAGAAGATTTATCTCTTGCCAAATTCACTAATGATAACAAGCATCTCTCTGGAGTCCCTTGCTTGTCAACTGCAGCTTCTTCATCACTATCCATACTACGACTTAAAAGTCGTTCATTCTCAGAAGAGGCATCGTTTTCACTGTAAAATGAAGGATACGGTTATCTTAGTGAAGTCTCTCATAGGCTGACTCCAATCATCTCCTTTTTGCTATCCAAGAGTAATGGAATAAAAGTGTTTTCCATTTTTTTAAAATGCCTTTCCTCCAAAATCCTGTGAATGTAACTGCATTCACCTGCCCAGGGTGTATGTACAGAGCCCACCAAGTTACACAGACACACATATCTGGCAAAAATCCTTTTATAGAGGGATTTTCCACTGAGGACAGTGTTTAGCCCACCTTAATCGTGTTACCCAGCCAGGTTTGGCTGCCAGGCAGACACAAAGTGAGGAGACTACCACACCGTGCCACCCTCATGACGCTACGGACAAGGACTTTCCTTAAGACCCTGAGCAGCTATTTTTGCTCCTCCTGCTTGAAAGTGAAGGGGAATTTTACTGAGGGTGTGTATGTGAGAGCAGCACTCAGGTCCCAGAAATGGACCTCTCAAAAGAGGAGGTGGAGCCCCAAGAGCTGGTCGCGGAGGGAGTGAGGAGGACACAGGTTTCTCTTTGGTAATTTCTGTCATCCCCTCTTAGAAACCGGAGGAGGAAAAGGCTGCTAAGGCTCCTAGTCTTTCCCCTGCTGCAGCAAACTGCCAGCATACCCATCTGATTCCTGGCTATATCTGTAAAAGGTTGAAAGCCCAGGGGCAGCACAGGGGTCTGAAGTGGGCTGCGACCTGGACCACATAGTGCTCTAGGTAAAGGTTTTAAGATAAGGTGGCCATGGTCACCTTAGCTCTGCCAGAAACTCTTAGCATCTGTGACTTTCCCATTGACAGGTTATTCCTTGGTCTGACAGCCTTGGAAGTGTTGGTGCTAGTTACTTCTGGTTTGTTCATGTATTGCTCTGCACCAGGATGAATGGTGACCACGTCCCTCCCCCACTTCAGTCAAACTGGAAGTACATTTATCTTTTACTCACCTTTTAACGGCCTTAGCTGGAGTTGCTGTAAGTTTTTCAAACTCCTCTTTCTCAGAGAACATCACAACATTATCTGTAGATCAACGATTAAAGAAATTTAAATGGCGATGAGTTTCCAAACCAGTGTTCTGTCTCGGGAGCTCATTCTGCCGGCAACCATACTGCAAGCATAATACTCTCTGATACCTTTTCAATTGCTATCAGAGGATTAAGTGACATACTGGAAGTAAGGAGGCTATAGTGAGGTGGATGTTGGTTTCTTCTCCCAAGTAATGGGCGATAGGACGTGGGGAAATGGCCTCAAGTTGTGCCAGGGAAGGTTTAGGTTGGACATTAGGAAAAATTTTTTCACTGAAAGGGTTGTCAAGCATTGGAACAGGCTGCCCAGGGAAGTGGTTGAGTCCCCATCCCTGGAGGTATTTAAAAGACAGGCAGAGGAGGTGCTTAGGGCCATGGTTTAGTGGTGGGATGGCAGGGTTAGGTTAGCAGTTGAACTTGATGATCCTAAAGGTCTTTTCCAACCTAAATGATTCTATGATTCTAAGTACAAAAACTATTATACACAATTCTTTAGTAAACTGATGTGGACTTTATGCAATTCAAAGGAGAAATTGTAATCAAGAGAAATGCATTAAAGGTATTTTAGCCCAATGTTGCCTTGGACAGAAAAAGCAAAACTAAAGCAACTTATACCTTGCACTTCTTTCTTCTCTTCTTGTGTGCTAGCCTGAGCTTCGACATTTTTTACTGAGTGGCTCTTGCAACAGGCTAGGATACAAAAATATAACACTAATTATTCCCAGAAGCTATCTAAAAATAGCATTTGCAGCTAAAATTTCATGTGCTGAACAATTACCTTGAGCAGAAGGTTTTGTTTTCACAATGTAAAACATGATGATGAGGACGATGGCAATAGCCATTATGAAGATGGTTGACATTGCAATTATAAGAGCTGTAGCCAGATGTCCTTGTCCTGAAAGATCTGCTGGAATAAACAAAAAAAATGTCTTCATAAAGGTGCAACTCAGGATCTGAGAATAGTTAACAGTTTGTGGTCTGCTCTACACTTACCTTTTGTTTACTCGTTTAGTTGATCTGAGTCTGGGTTACTTGTTAAGCATTGAAAAACTTGTGTTATATCTCAAAGGTAAACTTATTAACCGTTTTTCAAAATTGTAACATTTATGCTCCAATAACCAGTTAACAGTATTCATAAAAATATTTGATGATATGATCCATCAGATACAAAGGTGTAGGAAATTATATTACCTGCTAATAATATAGGAAGCTATATTTAAGCAAGAGTAGCAACTTTCCTAATGCTGTATTCTGTGAAGCAGCATTGAAGAGAAAAAAAAAAACCCAAACAAATACCAACCGGGATGAGAGCTAAAACGACTGTTGATAACTATGGCTGCCTCAAAAGCTTTGTGGTAAAAAGGAGAACACAATGCCCATGTGGAAGGATGGATGTTTTTCTCACTGAGACTTAAAACGCAGCATGGCTAGAAGGTGAATTTAAAATAACATATGTGAAAAGGTATTCAGAAGCAGCATCTGGATGCAAAAGACTAGAACTGAAAAGTCACAAAAGGATGCAGAAAATGACAGATATGCTAAAATGCTTGAAAACTTTAGTTTTTCTGAAAACCTGATCCTCATGGTCATGTTTCCAGACAGTACTGGGAAGATCAGCATTGTGGGTATCTCACTAACTGCATCTTTCCCGTTGTGTCTTCTCAGGTTCACATATTTTTAAAACCTAATAAGCATGCTGAGGAACTGTTTATGTTCAACAGACTGGCCATATTTGTGCATTAAATAATTTTCACCAGTCTAAGCTAAGCTTTGCTGAGGCATAGTGCCATTTCTGTATGGCTACAAATAATGAGCTAAATTTATTGCTGGCATTACTGAGTACAGCTCAAATCCATTATCAGCCCATCTGACTAAAACAGCGGTGCTGATTAACCAAGAATCAAAAATTCATTCTGAATTATTTTCAACAGCAGTTTTAGAAGTCTGGAAATAGTGGCAATGAAATTCACAATAGATCTTTTCAGTTTGGTTGCACTTCGCTGCTGCTATTTTCAAAACAAACAGCTGCTCAATTAAATCCGTGACTGCGTTCTTACCTTTGTGTGCATGCTGGTAAGGTGAGAAAGTGCTTGTGCCAGAGGTACTTGGGAAAATGGCTGAAATGCCAGAAGCAGCCCCCGCACCTGCAATATAAACGGAAACGCCATGAACTTCCATGGTTACATTGTTCAGTCAAAGCAATAGCTTGGCCCAAGTAAACAGAGCCTTTACGTAGCTTGATTGCATTTCTGTCATGTTGAAAATTGTGTTATGGAATACATTTTTGCATAGCATCTATAGGAGGGGGAAGAAGACAAAGCTCTGGTTATGAACGGTTACGAACTTAGAAGAAACCCAAGCATCTTCAGACACACACACAGGGCTGACTGTTACACATAGATTCCCATATTACAGATCCATCCTGGGTAGCAGAAGGATTTCCAGGATCCAGTTGATGACTCAAACTGTTTACAACCCCCCTGCTCCATTATTTGCGACTGCAGACCCCAAATCCTAGCTGGTAGGTTCATCAAATCAGTGCTTCTCACAAGCATCCTTCACTAGCAGGGTCACTGTGAAACTCCGATGGTATGCAAACCCTCATGGCACCACAGGAAACCCTAGGAAAGGTGACACTGTTGAACACCATTCTGTGCCATGCAGCCATACTATGGTAAAAGGGAATATTAGAATTTCCTGCAACCTAGCTGGGCAGTACATTTCTTATGATTCCCCCTGTCAGCCCAAGTCTATGTCCTGAGGAGGGAGGAAATCCACAAAAAACAGTGAAATGAAGACCTTAAAGGAACACTCCCCGCTGGCAGAGGCATGAGATTGTCCAATAGCGGTTTCCATGTCTAAATTCTACAGTTAAGTTTAAAAGTTAATATTAATCTTTCAGATGGTATCATACACCAGGTTTTCAAAGCAGTAAACCAAGTCATAAGTTAACATATTTTGACAATACCAGGCAATATTGAATATTATTGGGAATAAGGCTGTTGATCAGAATGCTTTCATACAGGACGGTGTTGGCATAGCGTTCCAAAACAAAATAAAAACATGAGGCTTGGGAGGAAACATTCTCCTCATTCTCAAATAATCTTTAACATCACTGATAAGCAGGCTATGCAAACAGTTGCTATTAACGGGCACTGAAAAAAATCTTCTGGCTTGGAGGGGGTATGAAACCCCTCCTGCCTTGTATTAGCTGTCTATGGAGAAAGTCCAGTGATAATTAAATTCAGCAGACCTAAAGGCAAAAGACTGTCCCGGTCATCTGCAAGCTGGTTTGGCAACTAGAGGAGCTGAGAACTAACCATGCCATTCTTCTGACCTAGTAAATATTACCAGAAATTAAACCCACCAGGTAAACTCAATGGGAAATTAAGCAGTCTGGAACGGCCTGAGAAATGTTCCATGGTTAAGAACAAAACAATATGCATGTCCTTCAAATTAAGAGGAATGTTTTCTAAAAAGAAAAAAAAAAAGCATTACCTAACATAAAATGTGGCTGCATGTAGTGAATGAGAAATGTACGCTCTTAAAGTGGCCACGGAGTATGAGTTGCAGATGTCTTCAAAAGATATTTTCTTTTAACAATGGTAAAACTTCTTTCAAACCTCATTTGTTGGAAGGAAATGGATTCATTTATTATAACTGCATTTTTTTTTTCGAACTGAAGAACCCTTTTCATAAAGTTTTAAATATACTAATTTGTTAATTCAGATGCTTTTCATATTATGTAAATGACAGGCAGATTACGTAAATCTTGCCTCTGGTCCCTTCTCCGTGCCAGAATTCCTTCCAAGAAGAATTAGTTACGAACTCCAGAAACTGCAATATAGTGGTAGAGCTTCTAGATAGCAGTCGATGAAGATGTCACCTTCATGTAATGGACATAAAAGGTAATTTGTGAATTTTCATCAGTTCTTCACAAAACTGAAGCGAGTCACCCTTGGTCTCGACCTGGGGATTTACTCATCATGGCTGGACAACGGAGGAAATTTAGTAAATGGCCAGTGCTGTAGCCCAATACTTTCCTTCACATCCACAGCTACCCAGCTTATGCCTATCCTCGCAGTCCCCTGGGCAAATCCAATTACAGGCAATTGCAACTCCGTGCAGTTCTTGCAAGCTGCAACAAGTCAACAATAGCTTTTCTGACACTGCCTTTCAGCCAATGCAGGCAAGCCATGCGGCTTTGTCTGCGTGGGGTTTATCTAACAAGCTGCAGCTCGTCTCCTCCCTAAGCAAGTTTTATCAAACTCTCCTCTCTCTCTCTTTTCCTTCATCTGAAATACACGGCCATTGAAGTATTTCTGCCGAATCCATCTGTCAGTCATCTGGTAGTGTTAACCTCATGGGTTTTGCCTGTCTGTGGAAGGAAGTAGAGCCTTCCACGGGGGGCAGTCAGGCAGCGCAGGAGCGGTGAGGAGCAAAGCCATCCGTTCTTCATTCAGCATCATCATCCCGCTTCACCCAGCTCTACCCCACAGCAGGGTATGGCGTGTTGCCCCCGCCAGGCACGCACACACGCACGCATACAAGGCTCTCCCGTGCACAAGAGTGAGCACCTTCAGCTCCGGAGCCTCCATACGGAATTTTCTTTGAGTTGCATGGGAATGGGGCCGCTTTGTTCTGTAGTGCCTGTCGTGGGAAATCAAGGCTGGTGCTAGAACGTGACGGCCTCTTACATATGCCTAGGTGGGAGTTAGTAATTATGCATATTTTAAGCCTATTATCAAATTTAATAGTTTGGCATATTCATTATGAGCCAAGATATTTCTTTAGATGTGGCTTAGAAGAAAATGCCAATTTGTGCACCTGTGCTGCAAGAGGAACCAAAAATGCCAGCTTCTGCAGAAGCTGAGCTCATATCGGTTTTGTGTCAGCAAAAAAGAAACAGAACTGGTGAACTGGTCGCTGCTGCTTTTCCCCAGTCCAGCAGGTCACCATGACTGCAGTGCCAGTTGTTCCTGTGCACAGCCCGTTTTGTGTCCCAGTCACATTATTAATTCTGGTTCCAGTATAGGCGACACTTACATAATCTATGAAGACATAGATATAGTTCAGGCAGAGACATCCTAAGGTGCTACAGCACAACATATGGAAACAACTCTATTTTAAGCACACACACACACAAAAAAAGACTGATGGCTGTAATATAGCTGTACAAAAGAGTGGTTTATATTCCTAGACACCTGTAAGTAATATCATAGGAATGTGATAAAGACATTAGGAAAGAAGTTTATCACTGAAGTTTGGTCAGCTTTTGCTTTATAAATGTTTTTATTCAAAAGTTGTAGTTTGGTTATAACTTTCTTGGAGCCTGAATGCAGTTTCTTTTAAAAAACATACCTATTGTTTAAAAGAACAATTTAACTTGTATTCACATTTGAATGTTTGTGGGGTTTTTAGCTCAAAAGATACCTTTAAGTTAAATTGCCATGCAGTCAGCCTTTTGTCCTCATAGCGAACGAACTCTGGGCAATAAAATATTTTTTTGTTTGTTTCAAGGAACCTTTCTGCCTCATGAAACAGGGCTGTTACAGTTGTTCATGTGCCTCAAGACAGATTTACAATAAGACGTGGCGAACAAAACTACCAGATTTGTGAGAGGAGGAGGGCACAGGGAGGGGAGGTTTTACCAACATGCCCCCTTGCGAGTGTTTGTGAGCGAATAAAATCTGGTGCAGCAGAGGACCATATGTGCTCCTGACATATGTTGCTGTGGGTGTCAGCTCACTGGTCCATGCAAAGGACGGCTGCTCATAGCTAGCAACAGCTTTTTTGGAAGTTTATTTAATACTTGATGACATATTATAAAAATACCCGAAGTGTGTATACAACAGACTATCAGAGTGATCCTGAGAGAAGGCAGCATTTTAAAATATGCATCTGTGTATAGATGGATCTATTTCGTGCCACCGAACGCAGCTTGCTTTCCTCTGGTGCATTCCCCCCTTCCCGCAGCCACGGCCCATTCCTGGCTGGCCCTGAGTCCCCGTTGCTGCCAGCCGAGCTGCGAGTGCCATCGCTGAGGCTTTGTGCCAAGGGAGCGAAGTGAGATAAAGCACACAGGCAAATAAATAATGAGCAGCCTGGGAGATGAGATGAAAAATAAATTATATAGAGTTGAAATTCGATAGAAGCAGACAGTTTATGGCTGACGAAGTAATCGAAAACCGGATTATAACTAAACCTAGTCATAAATAAAGCCCTAGATATTTAGAAAGCGGAGGTGAGAATTTCCAAATCAATGTAAATCTGTATTCAGGTACTTATACGGAAGGTTTGGTGTCAAACTTAAGGAAACCACACTTCATATGGAAGCCCTGTGCACTTGGAAAGTCAGGGAAGCTGCAGCAGCAGTCAAAGCCAAGCCGCTCTCTAGGGCGTCTACGTATATACGACTTCAGTAATCAAACATTAAGCAACTCTGAAAATAGTGCAAATCACTGATAACAGAGCATATCCTAGACAGTGGAGGATCACCTGACTGCTCTTTATTTTACTGTCTTTTAGTTTCAGGGGACATACAGAATACTATATAAGGCGAGTGAGTATTTCCTGGAGCCCTTTGGTTAGTGTAGGGAGTTATTAAGCCAGGAAAAGCACGAAGTAGATGAATTCCTGAGATTGAACTGAAGATTCCTGATTCTAAAGATAATGATAGCAAAGTTCCCCCCGACTTTTATTTTCCATCCAGTCATTCTCACTGTAAGTAACCGCTACTCTTCAGACACATGAAAGGAAATATTTTATGCTGTTGTGCTCTCTGAAATGTCTTTAACTATTCTATTTCTCTCTCCTTTTATTCTGCCGGGGCAGGGAAGTGGTGATGATTATAGGCCGTGTGGCCTTAGTCGGGCAATTTATTTGCATCTGTTGTAGTTTTGCTCAGGATGCAATGGCAGCTGTAATCATTGCACAGTCCTGCAAGGTCATAGGCACACGCCTCATGAATTAAACCTGCCTCCGGGAATTCAGCGTTATTGCCTTTCTCCATGCAACATGAAGGGGATAATTGCCACTTAAACCCTGCTACGGTGACTTCAGAAGCATCAAAAGGAAGAGAACGGATGTTCAAGGAGCCCATCTCCCATCTCCCCTGGCCACGGTGGCCAGGCTGTTCCACAGGTGGTGGAAACTCTGCAGGTTTTGCAGTTCGTGAGGCTGGGCAGGGCGATGCTGCAGAAACCTGCAACCTCTCCCAGGGGCGGGTGGTGCTCGCTGAGGGAGCTGCAGCTCCTGCACATATGAAAACATCAAAGCCATTGGAGTTTTCTTTCAGGAGAGCTGTGCTGGGACCAGGTGCCCTCCTGAGCCATACCTGGGCCCAGCTCTCCCAGCATCTGAAGACAGCAAACCCCATATTTGCTTCTCAGATCCCTCCCCTTGAAGATTTATGGCTGAGGCCGGCCAATTTTGTCCTAAGATTAGGTTCCTTTCCTAATATAGACAAACCCTAAGGGGATGAGAATTAGGCCATACCACCAGTGAACAATAAAGCACTGCCTTCAACATTTCTCCCATTCCACATGTGAAGAGGAATGGGGTGTTCAGAGATCAAACAACTCCAAAAAAAAAAAAAAAGTTTGTTAGCTCTAGCTAACAAGCCTATTCATTTGCAAGTGTAATTTGAAACAGAAAGAAAAAAAAAAAAAGAGTCCTGATGTTGATCGTATTACAAAAGGACAAAACTGGCAAGGAAAGGAAATTAGTGATATTACAAAGGATGGAGAGTTAAAATAAAAATCTCTGGAAGAACTATTTTTCACTAATACAAGTGGGTTTGGCATGAGGCTTGTTTGTGTTAAGCATTTCAATTAAGGAGGCTGAGTTCTCAGTCTTCACTACAGGGGTACGGATGGGACCCCCCTGATCACAGCTCGTCACAGGAAGCCATCAGCCAGTTAGTCAGTTGTTCAGTCTCATCTGTTTAGTCATTTTTTAAGTTCTAACAATAAGATAATAAAAATGATCTTTTCTGTTTCTGGATGCCGTTCACTCTCTGGTAATTAAAAAATAACTTGATTACATATGTTTTCCTTTGCTGTTTTTCTTTGTTTTCTTTTTTTTTTTAAATTTTCCTAAGCCATCATTGGTAGGTTTTAGACTTAAAAACTTAGGCAGGTTGATTACTGCATCTGTTTTCATATATACAACCAGCAAAAAAGGTGAGAGGAAATAACAGTATTTTGTGCCCATGCCCACTTAATGAAGAGCAGATTAAAAAGAAACCCCTCAATCAGTCGCTGAAGTCCTCTAGATCAATAATCTGTGCGTGCAAAAGGGTTTGCATATTTGATGTAATTGTACAACTTCAAGGTAAATGTTGTTCAAGTTTTTGTAGCGGGGTTTGATTTTGTTTTCCTCCATCATTTTTGAACTGGAATGGCAAATATCGAAGTTTGAACAGAAGAGCAGAGTTAACATAATGTAAACTGATAGAGAATTGCAGCTGGTAAAAGACAAAAATCTCTTCTGGCAGTAACTGCACCTCTGTGCCAGAGAATCTCCATGTAGGTTTAACCCTTCTGTCTTTTGCATATACTTTTACATTGGATAAAAGAAAGAAAACACAACAAAAGCATTCTACCTCGTCAGAGGCCTCAAGTAACTCCAATTCCAGAGGTGTCAAGAGAAAATCCAGCACCATTAACTGTGGGAAGCCACATCTTAAAGTGGTTTGGTGCTCATTACCTTCATCCTTTCATTTGCATAGGAAACCTGTCTCCCCTGCTTTTTGCAGTGCTGCTATTTATCACAGAGGTATCACATCCCAATTTACTGTCGGCAAGGGTCACTGATGGCTCATGATCTGCTTCATACACAGCTGAAGGTCTCGTATCTTTAATGTTTGGGCATTGTGCTCCTCTGTGCTTAGCAGACCTGTCCTGAGGCTCCTAACCAGCAGATTTGAGAGAGCTGCAAGCTGAGAGCTCAGAAGTCTTACGTAGGTGTTTCACAGTGCACAAGATATGAAAAACTGAAGCCTTTGTGGCTATGTTTACCCTTTTCCCAGTAAGAAAAAGCTTTCATGCTACACAGCACACATCTTTGTGCTCACTGTGCACAGCCCCTTCCCCGTACGTGCCCATCAGCTGCCGCTGAAGCCTGGTATTCCTCCCAGGCCGCAGAACACTATTGCTCTCATCATTCAGTCCAGAGAGAGAGTTTCAACACTGTAACCTTCTGATATGTTTGCCTCAATTAAATCTCTGACCTCTGTGAAATGTCTCCCTCTCCCCCCACTCTTTTCCATGTTATGTCGTGCTGTTTATGTCTTAAGTCCCTCAAGAGTCAAAAAAACCCTAAAAGGTGACACAGGCCCATCAGGGAGTTTCTTTTGCACTTCCAGTCCTCTTTACGCTCATATTTCCAGATTCTGGGACACGGGGCGTTCACCTTCTTTGCTCAGCCATTTCAAGGTTTATTGACTGTGTAAGAGATGAAAGTTGCACAGCAGGCTCTTGGAGTTGAAAGCTGCTTGTTTACCCTTTGATCAAACCCAAATACTTTTCTTCCAGATATAAAGTAACAACACGCAAATTCTCTGAGGAGGCTTCCATGCAGCCGCACACGTACCCTATTTCGCCCTCCTTCTGGCCCTCTGTAACATGCAGGCCAGCCATTTCCCCAGCAAGGTATTTGTCCAGCTAAGGAGAGCACCCTTGTCCTCCAACCCTGTCCCAAACATAATGAAGGCCTGAAATAGGATTTATCTGCACTCATTTTTCTGTCTAGAAGTGTAAATCCAGACCTTGTCACCCCTGGTTTCCTATTTTTGAGTAATTTGCCACCTTGTTTCCTTGCAACCTGTTGGGTCACCTTTCTCCAGCGCTGTGCCCTATGCAGGACTGTTTAAAGAAAAGGCACTTCTAGGGGAGCAGTACCCTGGCAAAGTTGAGGCTCTTGAGGCTTCAATGCTATTTTGAAGTCTCAAGAAAGGAACAGAGGGTGCCTGGGACCTCTTGGAGTTCTCTAAGGCCTTCTGGGTCCTCCACCGTGACAGCCAGCAGGGTGAGCAAGGAGCACTGTTACACAGAAGTCGTTCTGCGTGGAGGAACCATTCCTACCAAAGAGCTGGCATGATCCTTCAAATGCAACCACATGCTCCCAATCAGGGGTGTGTGCTCAGAGCTTGGAATTTGTAAACCTCAAAAAATTATGTGGTTGTGCAACACTGACATGACACCTTTTCTTTGCTCTGACTGGTACAATCTAATGATAGTGAAACATGTGATAAAGAGGATTTATTTTTGATCATTTGCTAATACCAAATTTTATGCCACCTGCCACAACAACAGTGAGCCTTTCAAGAAGCTCCTGTAGCAAGGCTGATTTTCCATCTAGAGTATGAATTATTGCCTATAAATTAGGGAGCTGCCATCCCAAATAGAGTCCAGAGGTTTAGACATCATAAACCAAATTACCTGAGCTTACTGATTTGAGGGATTTGGATTTTAAGAAGCTTTCCCACTTTTTGAACGTTTGTAATCAAATGGTTGGTTTCATAGACTTGATTAAAATGGCAATGTTTACTCTTTCTAGGACTAATGTTTTCCCCTACCTTAGTACCCAGTCAATTTGTTGGTTTTATGCACCTGCCTAAATTCCTCCCAAAGTTAATCTATATTTATTCTTGTGTTTGTCTAGTTAAAAATTGCATGTGGTTAATCAGTTGTGCAATTCACACTTTCCTCACAGAACTAAGCACATTATATATAGTATCTGCCAGATACCCTATAAAAGATGAAGATTTGTTGTTTTTCAAATTGAGTAATAGCCCTAAGATCTTCTGGTACTTCCTTGCCAAATCAGTAAGCTACAACATGTTTGACACCACTAAAAACCCGTTTCAGCACACGTTTGAGACAGACCATCAGAGCTGAGGAAGTGATTCACTTCTGGCTATCGGCTAGCAGCAGGCACGGATGTATTCCTAACGACGGGGCAGCCAGCCTGCACACGCATGTCGGAGAAGGTGCGTCCACATCCTTTCCTCTTTCCATATACCCTCATCTCCCACCGAGACTCCTAACCTCATGTTTCCACTCACCTCTCCACTTCTTCCCACACCGTACATGCGGGTACTCCCTAGCAGCCTTTCCTCACATCCTAATACAAACCTTACCTCACCAAAGTCACTCACACTCACCCTCCCCTTGCCCACTCCCGCTGTTTCAGGCAGAAGTGCATGTCTCAGGACTGGGGGGAGTTTCTGCAGCCAAGCGGGGTGAGCGGCTTTGCAAGGGACCAGCCCCTTTGCATGCAGACAGCTCAGGGAGATGCCTCCACCCGGGTCGCTACCGCTCAGCAGGAGCTCCATGAGGGGGTAATTACTCACTGGCTCATCCGAGCTTGCTCCTGACGTTAGGAAAGGTGGTAGCTGTTGGTGACCTATCCTCCTTTGCAGTGGCTTGCAGAGCACCAGTGATATGCAGTTCAGTGGCATCTGAACACAGTAATTGCTATTTATGTACACAAATAACTGCTCAGTGACTTGTGTGTGTGTCAACCTCTGCTTTCCAATCAAGATGGCAAAATATTGCAACGCTTTTTCATGAAGACGACTTTTAAAAGAAGAGAACATGGACAGGATTTTGGTTTTAGATGCGTCAGGTTTCTCTGGGGGACTGCCCATTTTTGTCCGTTGTGGGTTTGCTTTTTTTTTTTTTAAAGTTTTTTCTCCTGATCTGCCTCAGATTCTCTGAGGGGGTGTCAAAGTAAGTTGTTCATTCAGAGAGAACCTCATTTTCCTTTTTCTTTTTCTCAGTTCCTTCACCCCCTAAAGGAGAAAGCAGTCTTCTGGGAGGTTACCTCTGCACTACAGTGCTGGCATGTGGCTGTCTGTCCGTCATCTCCCTGGCATGAGGATGGGCAAGCCATTGCACACACATGGCGTGCAAACGAACAGGTACTGCTAGGGTGTCACACATGCGGGCACACATTTTTTTTTCTTTCCATTAGTGAACTACAGATTCATTTGTCGATGAAATCTACAGAATTAGCTCTCTCATCAGTGCTCACTACCACATGCCAGCGTCAACCCTTGTACGGCTCTGAAACCGAAGGATACGGAAAGGCGTGATGCACTTTTACTAGGATCTACAAAGTATCCCGTGTTTTCTTCATAGCTAAACTGAAACTGAATTAAAACAATAAACACATTTGTGACCTCCCATACATACTGGTTAAGTAACCCTAATAAGTCCTGAATGGGATGTCTTAATGGGTGAAAACTGAAGCGCAACCGAACAATAGCAGGTTCTGATCTCTCCCCAAATGTTCAGCATTTGCTCCCTTTGGTGGCAAGGCTAGTTGGAAGCAGAAATTGCTTTACTGGAGGCAGACTTATTGTTTGAACCCAATAATCATCTCTGAAAGACTTCCTATTGAGCTTCCAGATGATTCCAAGTCAAACCCAGATGAAATGCACAGAAATTGCCGAACACTTACATTCCTTGGTGTTAGGAGGCGCCAACAAGCATGAGTAGCAAACCATCCCATATATGTTTCGAGGTCTGTTTTCCAGCATGTAGTAACTGAAATGAAGGGCAAGATGAGGCAAAACAGTGTAAATTAATCTGCTACAACTGAGCATGGTTCAGCAGCGACCAATTATACTGAGATAAAATCATTTTAAAAAAAAAATTATAAGCAATTTGATGCAAAGATGATTCTTTTTTTTTTTAAACTGCCTGAATAGAGACAGTGTTTCTCTTCTTCCTTTCCTCCTAAAAGGCAATTAATCAACCATCAAGGCTACATGACAAGAAGTAGCATCATTGCCTAAAACAACATTATTCTTCCCGCTGAGTTCAAGCTGCAGTTTACAACATGCCCTGAAATAAGATTTTCTTTCAGGCACAACTACCAGTTGGATATGGTTGGCTAGTTTGCTCCACAAACATCGTAAGAATAATCTCCTTAATGTTAGAACCAAATCAGAATAAAAAATACAGGAAAACACCACCCTTAGGGGGAAAGCCAGATTAGGTTTTACAGGGTTGATTTTTTTTTTTTTTTTTTTTTGTACTTCCTTGCTGTGTGGTTTATAAACCAGCTCTTGATAGTGGGATTACAGCATGAAGGAAAGGTTTTCATGATTTGAACTTCTGGGCTGCTAATAAAGTTAGTGTTGAAACAAGGTAATTGGTTATGCAAGAATTGGATCCACAGGCAACCTAATGAATAAATTACATCAAAATCATACACAGTTGATGCTATGGATATGTCTGTACAAATCACTTGAAAATCACTATAAATCTTAATGAAGAAATGAATAAATTCATAATCCATTCTATGTAGACAGGTACTCAATAAACACTTTATGCAATGAGGAATCTGTTTTCTGTTCTCACATATCTGTCTACGCATGTGCAGTCTTTTTTTTCTGGAAAATGTATGCATTGTTAGGAAATTACTGCTGAAACTGTCCATCAAAATCAGTTGGTCATTAGTGAATGACCCAGCCTACAAATAAGGGTCCAGGAAATGGAGCACGGAGAGATGCAAGGGGGGGACGGGGGCTGGAGGTACCTCAGAGGGCAGGTAAACTGAACACGGTTCCTCTTTTCTTTCTTACTGGTTTTAAAATATTTGCCCTCCCTCTTCCCTTTGAAAGTCTCCTGTGCTCCATCTACCACTCTACCCTTCTCTCAGGAGCAAAACTTCATCTTTCCACTCTTATGGGGGCCTGTGTAACGCTAGTTTGTGACGCAGATAATAAATAAGCGGGAAATGACTGACAAAACTCACACAAAAAAAGAGTGGCGGGCCGAAGATACATATAAATCTATAAAGAAAAATACAGGACAGTTAAGATCTGCAGTCTAATAGCCCCAGTGGTTTAGAAAAGACAAACAGCCCTTCCGACAGTTAATTAAATCAAGCTGGTGGAATATTTCTTGGTTTTTGCCACAATGCAGAATGGTTGAGGACGCATAAATAAAACTGAAGAGGATGCTCATGGCAAGCAACTGTTCATGCCCGCGAATAAGAAGCTCTGCATCTGCAAACATTAGCGATTCACCTCTGTGAAGTACCAGCAACAGATATATGTTTCTGGCTACTTTGCAATGCACCAAATTTTAAAGGCGATGTTGGAAATATATGATTCCTGTATATCACTGACTATGGAGAAGTGACCCCGTAATAAAATAATGAATTTTCATGGTGTTACTCTTCCACTATGAGGCTTATTATTTCTCTTTCCTTAGCATCTGCCAGTCTCAGATTTTAAAGTGTTGCAGGCAAAATCCCAGGGTAAAAGCTAGACTGAAAAACAGACTTAAGTGTTTTCCTGATTAATATCACAGTGGTTTATCTCCAGCTAACCTTGGTGGTGTCACATCACACTTGGGGGCTTGGCCCCAGCTTTAGGTCCCTTCTGCAGGGACCAAGGCACCTGGGACTGGGGTGTGTGTGGATGTTCTCAGCAGGGGACAGTCTGCAGAGAGACAACAGGGAGGTGATGAGCACACAGGTGGAGGCTTCTGCTGCCTTATCCAAAACTGCAGGGAGGGACTTTGTTTCAGTAGGAATTCACT
Source organism: Gorsachius magnificus (assembly GCA_034008185.1). Lineage (NCBI taxonomy): Eukaryota > Metazoa > Chordata > Aves > Pelecaniformes > Ardeidae > Gorsachius > Gorsachius magnificus. Next base: position 68,433,153 of record CM067081.1, on the reverse strand, counting down.
GGCTAAACCTTTTCATTCAGAAAACAGAGGAAAGAGCTCATTCCTTTTCTTAAGACACCTCAGAGAAGACAACTGAACCTGGGTTTGCTGTAACCATGGACAAACATAAAAAGGGGAAGTGTCAGTAGCGGAGGCATTTCTGACTACATTTTAAAAGAAAATTATCCCTTTGCAATTCCATCTTGTGAGGAGACCAGGGACTTGCTCCAAGCTGAAAATACGTGCTGGGACAGAATGAGGGATATGTATCATATACACTCAGCCTATTCTCACTCCTCTGTGGGTTTCCACTTATGGCCCCTACTGAAGACAGATGCCCGGGCTAGAGAGACCCTTGCCATGACCTGCCGTGGCTGCTCCTAGTTGGTTGTGATCTCAGTCACATTCCAGGAACACCTAATGGATCATCCCCATTGAGGGAAATAGTCTGAGTTGCACTTAATTTCCACATTCTTGACTTGTCTGATTTACCATGATGGAAGACCTTCTGGGCCAGAGCAGAGGATGAAGCCTGCACCGTCCCAAGTTAGGTCTAGGAACCTCCAGAGTTCACTGGCAGCTGAACTTTGGTTTTGAGGATCACAGCTTTGGAGCTAAGCCTTTAAATTCCCACCTTGGTCACAGGGGTCTTGCAACCTTTTTGTGAGCTTGACAAAAAGCGTTATTCCTATTTTATATGGAAGGGAATCTGGACACAGAGAAGCAGTGGATAACACACATGCTCTTGTACCAAAGGTCTCCTGCTTCCCTAAAATTAATCAGCAGCAATAGTGAAAAAAATAGAAGGAAAAATATAATTATCCAGCACCTATTTTAAGGCAAATGGTAAAGAAAGGCACTTGTAACCACTGGGAAAAGGCTGCCAATTCAGCGGTGTTTTGCCTAAAAACTTTTGGTCAGAGTATGCCACATTGCTCATCTTTTCCTCAGGCTGCTTTACTGAGGTGGTGAAAATAGCAAAGGGAGGAGATGCCCCTGAATATAGATTGCCGCATGGGGGCTGTTACCTTAGGAAGGTCTGCAGCACATTACAGAAGAACTATCTTCTGCAAATGGAAACGTTAATTTTTCCCTCCCATCGACTCAGGGGCTCTTTGAGGATTTACCTCCTGGGCAAGGGACCACTCCATCAGCTGCCACTTGCCCAGGCTCCTAGCTGTCCCCATGCCACCGGGGTGAGGAGGAAGGGTGGCTGGCGGGTCAGCGCTGCTTGCCAGCTCTCTGCTCTGATGCAGGGGCTCTGCGCTTCCCCCGCCATCGCACAGGAGCAACCTCTGGGGTCTCTGAGTCACACAAGGAGTCAAGGCAGCTCCAGAGCTTATTTTAGCTCATATTTAATTTATCCTGGGAATTTAATCTCTTCAAGCTGGGAGTAAGAGGATGTTTCTCCTTAACTGCTGGCCTTGCCAAACTCCCAGGGCCCGAGAGTTGCACACAACGCGGCACACCGCCAGGCTGTGGCAGGCCAGTTTCTGCTACAGGTTGCACCTGTGCAAACACCATGTTTTGAGATTACTCCCCAAGCACCAGCTGTGCAAGCTGATTATTTTCAGCTAGCACCCCGCTCCCGCCTGGGTGACCTCATTAGTCCCGACAAAATTGCAAAACAGCAACTGTGGCCACTATTTAACTTTCTTGCTCTTTATGATGCATGAGGGGAAGTCAAGAGGGAGCTCTTTGCAAATCACATCATCAGTCTGCTCGGCTGGCAGTTAAGCAAGTCCTTCTTGTTATTTGTAAACTGTGAAATTTTCACACAGGCTCACCGATAGAATAGCCCTGGAAGCTTGCAGGGCCTCTTTAACAGGGTTTCCTGCCCTATAAGTAGTGTGGGTTATACAGTGTCTGCAAACTGCACAAAAGCCAAAAGTCAGCGGGAGTTACACTTCTGAACCAAAGAGGCACACTGGCAGAAACTGAAAAGGTCTGTAAGGTGAGGTTGTGTTTTAGAGTATTTACTTAATTACCCGACAAAAAAAAAATAAAATAAAAAAAAAATGTTGAGAGTGAACGTATGCTTGGGTTTCAGACTTTGAAAGGTAATGGGGTCAAGGACATATTGCTAACATATTTGATGTAGCAATTGCTTTCTCACCATTACTGTCAGGATTATACTGAGCATAAGAGACCATTAAAAAGACAGACTTAATAAACAGCTTCTATTTTAAGCCCCTTCAGCCAGCCCTGGAACTTTTTGTCTCTGAATAGCAGCACACACCCCACATTAGCAGCTCCTTAGACACCTTTCTGTCAGCTAGAAAGGACATGGAGAGACTAAAATGCCTTGGTAAATCTCACCTAACAGCTATGTTAGCTAATGCTGTCAACTACTGACAGATTTGCCAGCTGGTCACGTCTGGAGAGGAGATATTTTATATTCCTAAACACGCCATAGTGCCAGCGTGGACCCTACAGGGTATCCAAGGCCTCTTCACGGAGCTTGTTCGTAGGATGCAGGATTTACAAGGAGGCCCTCTGAAGCCACAGCTGGAGGCCAAGCTGGATTTCTTAGAGCATCTCAAGTGGCACCGTGCACCTGCACTTGGGTACCTGAGCTGTTCCCTGTCCATTTCTAGGAAGAGGAGAAGTTTCAGTTATTCTAGTTGTTCCCAACAGCTGTTTCTTCAGTGAGATTTCAGCAAGGTTAACGACATCTTCTGATACACTAGATTCATTGATGCTTTTGAAACATTCAGATGCATTGTTTTAGCAGAGACTGAAAAGCATAATTCACCAGTATTGTACCTACAGTCAGCTAGGATATGAAGAGAGGCTGTCAGAGATTTTGACATTAAAAAAGTATTTGGCAGTGCCTTGGGTAGAGCAAAGGTCTGAGGTTAAATCCTTACCCTGGGAGACAAGGACCACACTCTGCATCGTTCTCCTGATCACCAGGTGTCATGACTGTGGCTCGAAAAAAACCCTCGCAGTCTTTGTGCCGCCTGCATATCTGGTAACCTCCTCTGGAAAACTTCTCTGAAGGGCAGGGGATGCAGCCGTAGTCCTCATCTTTGGTGCCATATCCACATGTCTGCAACAACACAAAGTCACTGAAAAGTGGGCTTGCGCTGCAAGCTTTGCTTCTAGCACAAGGGAATGTTCATAGCCTGGTCTGCTGCCTTTGCGGCACAACGTCATACCAAGAGAAAAACATCTGTTGTCAGGTCCCTTAGTGTCTGTCCTAAAAAGACCATGGAGGGGTATAAGGGGGCAGCATGCTGTGTCCTGGAGAGGGAAAAGGGGACCCGGAGCATTGCATTCCCCCCCCGCCCCCAGCTATTTATATCGTATTCCAGCAAGACATGGAGGTGAATTCCAGCTGCTGCTCATATAGAAAGAGAACAGAGAATTGAAGAGTAGACAAGAAGATTACAGGGGAAAGGCGGCTGCAGCAGGGATATCAGCGATCTTGCCTTCATGCTTGGAGAGGCCAGAGGGAACATCACAAAAGGCAATGTTTGGATGAGATTTCATAACCCTTGAACTCACATGTCCCAGTTGAACATTATGTTTAGATTAAATAAAACTAAAAACAACTGGTTATTATTCAAACATACTTGTTCAGGGATACCAACTGTGTGAAATTGTTGCAATAGGATGTTTATCCCATTAAAACCAAACAGGATTTCAGTAATTTATTTTTTAATAAGCAACAATTATCTGCTATAAATCAAATGGTTACTTAGGAACCATAATTTAAAATGTTGCAGACACATCCAAGTTCCTCTAGTGCCAAAATATCTTAGCGGGAGAGCAAAATTAAATTCTCAGTGTGGGGGGCCAGCAAGCACACCAGACTAACCAATTTATCACACCACACTGGAACGGCTGCGTCAGATTTAAAATAACTATTGAGATGAGAATGGACTGGCACAGACTGTGAAAATTTTACCTCACAACTCTTACAATATGACTTTTAACAGGCCACTCCGGGGATGTGGTTTACCAGGGCGCACGTGCAGTGCCTCGCTCCCAAGGACGCGCTTGCAGGCGTGAGCACTCCTGCTTAAGCATCTCTGTCCTTCCCCGTTTTCTCTCCTATGCGTCTATTACCGCCAAGAAACAAAGCATTTGTCTTTTGCATTTGGTGTTTGACACGTGTCCCCCTACCCGCAGAAGAAGCTGAAATTACCATGTAAGGCTCTTCGCCCGGCTCACACTTGGGGCAGTCATGGCACATGCCGGTGGTCTGGTTGTAGTATTCGTTCTCGCCGCAGTTGGAGTATTCGGCGCTGGCAGAGTACACCAGGGAGACCTGTCACCAGAGAGCATCCCACAGCACCGTCACTTCCACCGCCCTTGTCCCCCACACCTTGCCCCCTCCCCTTGCCCAAATTCTGTGGCTCAGAAGGTGGCGGAGCCAGCACTGCAGCGTGAAACACCCCTCAAGCTCAGAAACAGAAGCGGTGCCGCTACGTGGGATGGAGGCAGATACAGTTTTCAGCAACCTGGTCCTTCTAAGAGTTTCTCAGAGCACTGACATTCGTGCTTGTTGGTACAGCTACTCCTCAAAATACCAAGGGCTGTGATTCCTGACCCATTAATTCTCACGCTTTCCTGCACAGCAAATGCCCGAGTTTGCACCCGCACCCCTCCCAGCTCTAACGAGCCTTCATAAACGTGGCTGCAAGGGACAACTGTAACAACCTGAGATAATGCGCTGCCTCAGGCTTCAACCACGATAGGGCTGTGCTTCGTGTGACACCCCGACTAATCGGCTCTTCCAGCGCCTTCTGCCTCTGCTCCAGCCTGGGTCCTCCTCCTTCCCCCTCCTCCCTGGCAGCCTCAGTCTAAGCAGTGCATGGCCCAGGTGTTTTATTGAATGGAAACCGATCACCGCATTGGGGTTCCATCCCAAAGTTATCTGTAGCTCTGCCAGGACAATTCACAGATGCTTGCAAAGACCCAAGCAGAACGCAGTTATCTTTGCAGGTGGGAGAGACCTGTATGCACATAAATACCTACCACCAGAAAAGGGAACACGTGAGTCCATTTACGTTCACCCAGGTGAGCCATCCTCTCTTGATACTTTACCTAAAAAGATAGAATCGGTGATTGTTTATGAACATGAGTAAATATTTGCATGTGTTGCCAAAATAAGAACAGAAGGGCTCACAAGCAGAACAAAAGTTACACAGGAGCGATGCCCGGAGGTCCAAACAAAGAGAGGGGGGCAGATGTGCACGTGCACTCGCACGCACGCACGCTACACACCCTTACTGCACATCTCTTTCCTCTCTTTGGAGAAGATCAATGGCATGAGGGAGCCCCGTCTTGCAACCTTTATAAAAATCCGTCCAAGCTGAGGAGCCTGTTCTGAGCCCCGGCACTTCTCGCCTTGCTGGGAAATCCTCCCACGGAGGAATAGAGGGCTACGTCTCGACCACTGAGTGGGAGAGGGATGGGGATCAGCAGCCTGGCTTGTGTCCACACCGCTTAGTGCTTGACCCTGCTAGATCAGATTAGTCTAGGAAAGATCTAGATGAAACAGCCAAAAACAGAGCCAGGGAATGCACCGAGGACAAACAGCGTGGGCAGCTGGGGATGCGCCTTGCTTGCCAGCTCTTGCGGATCCTCTGAGAAAGCCCAGAGCTGCCTTCTATAAGGGACCATCAGCTGCTTTGTGTTCCCCAAAAGCAAGCTGCAGATTTAAGAGGTTAAACTCAAGGAAAAAGCCAAACTTTGTATCTTAAGTGCTATTACAATGGTGGGGGAAAACAAAGGCTGCAATCTCTGTTACAAACACACGTGTTAACTTATTTAATTTCTTCAAATTAATAGTTTTGAATAAGAGCTAATGTTACATATTCCTTCATGTTCTGGATTTCTTTCTAAGGGGAAAAAAAGAGACAGGAAAAGGAGGCACCAATTGTTTCATTAGCATGATACAACATAGTTCATGGTATTGTTACAGCAAATAGTATGCCCTAGGGATTTTACAGCTTCAAATTGTAAAAGTTGGAGATATGGTTGCAACTTTGGTCCTAGCAGATGTAAACTACTCTTTAAAGTTTCCAGGCCCCAGACACTGCAAGGCTTTTAGTCTCCCAGAAGACTACAATTACTGCTTTGTGCCACATTCGAGCATACAACCTACATGAAAGCAGCGCCCTAGTATTTGAGATAGCCACTAACATTTACATTTTTAAGCACTAAGTAGATTAAGCAAAGATTATATCACTCCAGCATCAAGCTGCGAACTTGCTTTATATGTTGCTTCCAGCAACTGGGCTAGCTGAGACACGTAACTGGGTGGGTGGGTGGACAACCTGAATTATGAGTATATTCATTCCTGCAGGAAATTGCACTTTAAAACCTAGAAACAAAAGAGAATCAGAGATAAACTGTTCTAAATCTGGAGGTAAGAGATGGAAAATAGTCAGGAGATTGTATAAACTGTCAAACATTTGAGTTGGACGAAGGCTTTGGCTATGACAGTGCAGTTGCTTGGAAAAGTTCCAAGGCTCTTAACGCCTGCGTCTGTTGAAGTGAATCCTCGCTTTAAAACAGCTTGTTGGACTTTAAAAGTTAAGATTATTAAGGGCGTCCCCACTGATACTACAAGATGATTGCACTTATTATAAATTGGGTCTGAGGCTGCTCAGGACCAAACATTTCACTGGTAAAGCTTGAATCTGTAACTTTACAGCAAGAATATCTCTTAGAGCAAAAACACGCTTCAGTCGCTTTCAAGCCACCCAGATGTTTGCTCTTTGAGGTACTTGTACGCAGTCCTAGCCAGATTTGAAAAATGGAAATGAAGAAGGGTAGCCCATTAATGTATAATACTATCTTCCCCATCCATTTGGCATTTATTTACATAAAATTGAAAGTGTCAAGTTATACATACATACATAAAATATTTTTCTGTCTCTCAATATAAATATGCATGTGGGGTTATGTTTTGTATGTAACCATACTTTTTTTTCTCCCTACATTCCATCATTATACGTAGCAGTATGTCAAACATATGGGAAATACTTTTAACTGGAAAAAGCCAGTTTGAAGTGCTGAATATGGCCAGATTAGAACTCCAGGGGAATTCAATTTTCCCCAAACTGGAATATTAAAAAGTTAAATTGAATTATTCATCCCCCTATTCAAGTACACTGCCATAAACTGGCAGTGTTGGGTTTTTTCCCCCTCCTTTGGAGTTAAAAGCCAAAATGCTTACTTAATTTTCATAAGGCAGGAGTGGGGAAAGGCAGATGCAGGAGGTTTCTGGCAGTAGGGCCATAAGGTACCTCCTCAGTTGGGATGATACCTGATGGTATCTACCAAGACATAACAGGCTGCTCTTGGGCTTGCTGTCAATTTTCAAGCATGTTAATTTATATCTGCACCGTATTATCTGTCATGCATTGATCCCATCCACACAACAAGGGATCTTCTAGTGCTAAGAGGGCTTGTGCCTCTAGCTGACATCTGTGAAGACATGCAAAGCTTGGATGATCAGCCAGCTTCTGCCAAGAAGCAGGAAAAAGAGCGGCCAGTTATTATGGCCCCTAATCAGTAAAAGCAGTTAGTTCTTAATGAGTGAACAGATCATAGAATAGAATCATAGAATGCTTTGGGTTGGAAGGCACCTTTAGAGGCCATCTAGCCCAACACCTCTGCAGTGAGCAGGGACATATTCAACTGGATCAGGTTGCTCAGAGCCCTGTCCAGCCTGGCCTTGAATGTTTCCAGGGATGGGGCCTCCACTACCTCTCTCAGCAACCCCTTCCAGTGTTTCACCACCCTCATTGTAAAGAATTTCTTCCTTATGCTGCACCTTTCCTTCATATTCTGCTGCGCTTTGACTAAAGCAAATGACTCTTGGGGGATGGCATGCAATGGCGAGTAGGAAGGAGCTGGAGGTGTATTTTTGCTGGGACCATGCAATCACTCCTAAGCAATTTGGGATCTCCGGCAGCTCGTCTGCCAAGCCCTCCACAGATCCTGACTCGTGTTTTTGTTTAGGCCATGTGGGTGTCTCTGGGGAGGAGGTGTAAGACACAGACCTGTGTCTTTGCGGATCAGGTGTGCAACACACAGCAAGCCTTGTCATGACTAGAGGGGGTTGCTAATTACAGCCATATTTGCCTTTCAGGGCATATTTGTTAATAGCTGTTAAGAATATACACGTAAGCTGACAGGAAAGGGAAGACTGTTTTCCCAGTGGCAGCCACAGCAAGAAATGCTAGAGACTTCTTGTCTCCGTTTCTCTCCTGTAGGCTGCGAGGCACAAATTTGGCCTGGGGGAATAGGAAAAGAGATGTCTGGGACCCTATTACTCAAATATTTCTCCTCCCAGACAAAAGGCCCTTCTATATAGTCTTTGTGGTTTCTTACCAAGAACTCTCAGATACAAATAAATAAATAAATACATACATACATAAATCCCCAGGCAGAAAATGCTTAATTCATGCTATCCAAAGGAGAAAAAGCATCATTCGCGGTGGTTAGCCTTTGAATTTGATAATTTGCTTAGATGATAAGGTAGCACTGCCATGATACTTACAGTACCCGTGAATAAATGGAGTAAACATAAGGAACGTGCAAACAGTGGGGTGACCCTGGCTGGTGGTCTAAGCTAAAGCTCACAGCTTTTGATGGATGATCTTAGCTGTTATTTTAATTCTGTGGCTCCGGTACTAACACAGTACAAAAGATAATTTCCCATCATAGACTTCTTGGTTTTAAAAAAATTTTGGAAAAAGGAGGAAAACAAATACATGGATTGAAGTACAGAATTAACCGTTTCTCAGTGTTGTAGAGAGGGATTTTTTTTGGTGTCTCTGCATTTCTTTAATTTCATCATTGATGCGGGTATACTTCAAGGACATAAAACTTGACTTTGGGAGAGGGAAAGGCACAACCGCTGTGTCAGACAGCTTCACCATTTTGATATTTCTATGCACATTTCCCTTCTGGGGTCTTCCAAGAAGCAGTTTGGTTAGCAGGTCTGCAGTTACAATTGCAATTCCTGAGCTGCTGGCAAATCAGTATCGATCACCACTCCACATCCAAGATCTCCACCACCAGCAACAGCAGCAGCGATGGACAGCAGAATGCGAGACAAAAGGTTTTATATAAATACACGTTGGCAGGTCGTACGTACTTCACAGGTATGTACTTCACCACCAACAAATCCAGCTTGAGCCCCGAGTTCCTGGGGTTTATGAGAGGAACCTCGCGAACTGCCTTTCCCACAGGTTATCACTCCGGATGTTCCCAATGCTGCTAAATCCTTTGTAGCTGCAGTGAGCATATAATCCTCCCTGCAGGGCCTTGCAGGCTTCAGAGTTCAGCAGCAGGGTTCAGTCTGGCTCCGGCCCCGAGAAAAAAGATGTGGTCTGGGTTTTTCTTTCAGGAGAGAGGATTCCCTGAGCCCATCACTGAATGACAAAGATGGCAGCGCAAGCTCGGGGAGAGAATGAACTTAGAGAGCTATAGGCAAATGGAAACATAGAGATGATGAAGAAAACTACTTTGTAGCCTTGGTTACAGTCTGTATTGTCACGAAAAAATACTGCACAGAACAATATTGCATTTGTAGGGCAACGTGAGCTACACTGCTTCCCATATCCGTTTTTTATCGCTTTGACCTTGCAAATACACCTTAAAAATTACCTCAGAGAGAGATGTAAGAAGTGTTAAAATGATAGAACTCTCTTCTTCCTTTTACCTGAAACATCAGAAGGAAGCAAGAGCAGCTCAAGCTACACATAAAACTTTAATTGCCTCTGTGATCTGTCAGCTCCGTCAGAAAAATAATTCATTGCTTGGGCACAGAAACAAGATTTTTTCCAGTGGGAGCTGCATTGACAAGAGGGTACGTAAAAGATTCTTTAATCTCTTAATGGGGGCACTGCACATGGAGGACGTGGGGGCAATCAAGCCTAACGAAGAGCTAGCTGTCTCTTACAGACTCGCTTAATCTGGAAACTACAGCTGGAAGCCTGTAGTCGAACCCACTTTCTCACCTTGCCTAGAGACACCACGTTGGCTCTGGTGTAGGTAGTCCAGCAGCTTCCTGAAAAGGTTTTCAGGGAAAAACAAAAGAGGCTACGATGCAGGAGAAAAGCAAGAAAGAAGGAAAGGCCCTTTCCAACACATTTTGCATGGCTGGCATGCGTTCCTGTGGAAAGCGGTGGGCACCCAGGCACCCCTGCCCAGCTCCAGGGCACCCACAGCTGGCTGGCACCGAGCCCACTGCTCCCCTACGTGCCCCGGCCCCCTTGCTACTGCCATGGACCCAATTCGGCTTCTCTCTGGGCTGATGTTGGTCCTACCTGCCAGCAGCATCCCTCCAAAACTCAACCCTGCTGGGCCAGGGCTGCTGGAGGAGCATGGCGTTCTCCATCCCCACCCCAAAGTCCTCCCAGGGCACATGGCTTGCAGGCAACCCCCTTCCTGCTGCCCCAGCAACCTGAGCCGCTTGGCAAGGTGAGCTGGGACTGAGCATGGGATGGCTTTTTGGGCAGGAAACGGTAATTCGTTGATCCCTGCCATTGCAACGCATCCACTTCAGTGATGTTCCCACTAGAAAGGCTGATATTTTGGTGGGGAAGTGACCTCCGGCCACGGAGGCTGCTGTTGTTGGTGCTGCTTTATACAAAGAAGAAAATACTCACTAAGGCAAAAATGTGAGCAGGGACTTGTACCTCCCCCAGTCAAAAGGCTGCCCTGACCCTTAGGCTAAGTCACAAGTTCTCTTTTGTTTTCCACAATTAAGAAAAATAAATTAAAATAGATCTGGGATTTGTTCTGATGCACAATTAAAAAAAAATCAGAAACCTCGTATTTGTAAAGGAGAAAAAAATCTTGACTTTTTTGGCTGGTCCCCGTAAGGATTTTCCTCAGTGGGAGAGGCTTGCTTTCCGTACCTCTGAAATTTAAAATTTTTCTAAGGTGATTTACATGAAGACTTCCCTGTTATTTTCAGCCCCTCCTAAAGCCTGCCGGGAAGCACTACAACTGGCATATTATTCCTTCTGGTTTGCTTGCTTGCTTGGTTGGTTTAGGAGGGCTTGGGCTTTTCTTATAAGAAACGCCCCATTCCCTTCTCTCCCCCGCCCTGAGAGCTCCTGCTCCGCTGCCCAGGTGAGCTCGCCCCGCTGCCAGCTCACAGCTGCCCGAGGGCACCCAAGTTGTCCATGGAAATAGTTGCAGGACGGATCTTACATCACCACGAAAAATTGCAAATGAACATCTTAGACTCCCCAGCCTAATAATTCTAAGGCGAGAATGGATGAGCAAGGGTAGAGCCGTTCACTGCCTGCTGGGTCATCCCAGTGCCGCATCAGCTCCATGTTTTCTCCATCACCACTCCCTAAGAAGTTTCCCCATCTGCCCCTACCTGAGGGAGAGGAAACTTGGTTTTGTCATTTTGCTTCCAGGGGCGAGGTAAAATGTCTGGTACAAAACCAACTCATTTCAGATTCAGGAGTTCTCCTTAGTTCCTAAGACAAGTATTACTTTCCATTTGGAGCAGAAAATTAAAAGCTTATTAGGAAAATACAAACCACCAAAGCAACGACTATGTTTTTCTAACAACTTTTCCTTTTTACTGGGCTTTACACTTTCTAGATGACAGATAACCTAGTAAGAACAGCCTGAGTCTTGGCTTGCGTTATTAAGATCGATAAGGATTTGAGCTCACACTTTGCTTCCGTTTCTCAGGGTCTGATCCTGTGAGCTGCCAAGCACCGTCAAATCTCACAGTATTTGGGAAGCAGAGGATTTTTAGCACTGCGCAGAGGCTGACATCTTTTTAATACAATAATGGTTGATGGACAGGACAGAGGTGGAGAAACTTAGAAATACAGGAAGAAATTGAGGTGAAATCCTACTGTGACCATCAACTGCATTTATAGAAATTGTGAATAGAATAGAAATCCCATGGTGACCATCAATAAAGAATGCCTGCTCTTAGCTCTGCAGCACATTTGCATTTCTTAGCTAAAATCCAGAACATTATTAGAGAGGTCCACAAGTGGTTCTCTTTTTTTCTACAGTTTGTATGAAAACATCTGAATTACTGCATCTTACAGGCACAGTGGATGGGGAGCTGCGAGAGGGGGCTGCAGCAGAGCATGCTGGTACCTTCGGAGGGTGAGCCACCCCTGAGCAGGTCACTGCATGGGGAGGGTGTCACTGGGAGGGTCCTGGCCACAAGATTTTATTCCCCGTGCAAGTGCATTAGGCAACAGCACAGCAGTTTCACTGCGTTGGGCACATGTAATTAAGTCAGTGTTAGGTGGTGGCCATTTGTACTTTGGTATTTGATTTTAGAGTCCCAGAAAAGCCTCTTGTTTGTCAACAGGCCTCTGTCTTGCAGACAAAGGGATACACACACTGCCAAAAAGGATTAGTTTTTTTATTATTCTACGTTTTACATAACTCTGTTCGAAGGGGATTTATTATTTTTGTAAACTAAAGGCTGGCCTCATTTAAATTCAGAACTACATCCCAAGCCGCCTGGGCCACCATTGTTGGGAAGAGCAGGGAGAGGGAGAACGGGGAGGGGAAGCTCTCCGCCGGGAACAGGGGCCACACAGCAGCGGGCGCCGTGCGGGGGGTGCCCGAGGGGAGAGGCGGCTGGGGGGCACCAGCCAGGGCTTGCTGGCCCCTGTGCCCACAGCAGGGGGCGGGGGGGTGGCACAGAGGAGCAGCCCTATCATGTACCCTGTCCACCCACCCATCTTGTGGGCGTGGGTTCCCCTTGGGGACGGCAAGGGGATAGGGTGTAGAGGCCAAAAAGCAGCTCCCGGTCCGATGCCAGGCGGAGGAACATGCCCAAGCAACCAAATCCTCCCTTTCTGTGGGCAGTTGCGAGCTACGACCTGCTGGGGCTGGTGCTTATGCCAACCACCGTGCGCACCGGCGGGAGGAGGAACAGCCACCACCGAGGCTGGCAGCAGCTGAGGTCACAGCCCACCGTATGGACATGCCTATAGAAACTGCGCGTTTACAGGCACGCATGGGTCGGCAAACACATCTGTTTATACCCACGCGCCCTTGGAGAGGCTGACTGTGCCTCACATCTCTGTTCAGCCTGGATCTCCCAGATCTCACATTACATCCTGGTGGAGGGAGATCTCTGTGCTTGGCGTGCCATGTAGGGTTACAATTTGGAAATAAGTTGCCTCTGCTCCTAGGGAAGGAGGAAGAAATGGCTTTCTCTGTTGGAATACTTTCTTTTTCGAGTCGATAATCATAAAACCTCTTCATAATTTCTCTGAGGCCCCCTTTTTTTTTTTTTTAATGAAGGTATTTACATTCATAATTAAGGAGTGCATTAAGCCTAGTGGTACCTTATCTGATAAACCTGTTACCAGGCTATGTCAAGCTGAGCCTTTCAAGGGAGCAAGCTAGTTTTAAAAACTGGTTATCCTCTGGGCTGAAAATGTGCAAGCCAAGAGCTCGCAATTAACTTGGGTTAATTACAAAATACCAGAAATGTAATAATGTATTTAAAAATATAACACAGGTGCTAATGACCTTTTTTTTTCCTTCCCTCCCTCCTCCTTGTCCCTCTGCAGGAGCTAACAGCCTGTCACTTCACTCCCAGGTAACCTCCCCCCCCCACAGGTGTTAACCACCTTTTTCTCTTATGTGGCGGGATTGATTAGCATAGCAAGATTGATCCAAGAGCGATTGCTTCTACCTTGCAGTTAGCATGGCTTTAACTGCCGCTTTTTGAGCCTGCTGAAGGAACTAGGCCTGCTTATTTTTTCTAGGTCTGTCAGCTAGTCTAATAAAAGACATCACTTCTCTCTCCATGCCTGTTCTACCACCACCACCACCACCATCGTGCACATCATGAGAACTTTGAGACACCACCACCAGCAGTGCTGTGCAAGATGTAAGCTTGCATGAGCAACCACCTCACGTCCTTCTCATGAAGTAGCAACCTTGAAACTGCACCCTGGCCATTTCAGTAGGGATACTGCCTTCCAGCTTGGTGTGCTCAGCCAATTCTGATTGCAACTTGCAGCCCAGGACACTTAAATAAGAATGGTTTTGATAGACCAGGCAGGAGCCTTCAGTTCAGCAACTGTTCTTCTGACATGACCCATCTGTAGCTCTCTGCTTGCTCATGTTTTACCTGTTGGACCTATCCTGTGTTCCTTATGGGCATCAGTGTCAAATGCTTTACTGAAGTCCAGAAAGCCCATGGTACCTGCCCTATTTAGCAATTAAAGCTTCCTGTCAAGAATAACTTAGGAGCCTGGTATTACCTACCGAGGTCGTATTGTATTGCACATCTAAAGGAAGTCTCTCTTTCTTCTATGATTTTACAGGAGACATAGGCTCGTTTCTTGTGCAAATACCACTAACAAAACAATTGGAGCTATTGACCCCAAGCTTAGATGGGGAGGGGAGAATATCTTCAGGATTAGGGTACCACCAGCCAAAAGTGTTACAAAAACCAGCTTCCCGCCCACAAGCCCCACAGGGACTGCTGAAACCACAGGAGCCAAGCAGCAAGGCAGGGCACGAGAAGGATGAAGGACTGTGGGTACAACTGGCCCAAATCCTCTCTGCTGCAAGAGGTGTCTGACAGGGAGAGGAGCTGATGACGCACGTTTGCGGAGGCAGAGTAGGAAGGGGAGCAGGTTGCTAGCTCCCATCTTGAGAGAAGGGGTCAGCGGTGTTTGGGAGCTGCTCGCTGTGGGTAGCTGAGCGAGTGTCCTGCCAGGGTGGCCATCCCAGGGCAGGCGTGGGGCTGCCTCCTGTGGGCCCTGATGGTGTCTCAGTCTGGATGCTTGCAGACTGGGAACTAGAGTAACTGGAAATGATTGCACATGCTGCTGGCTATCCTGTGTTGCCTGAGGGTCAGGCTTTGCCATCTGCTGACCTAACAGCAAACACCCCAGAGGGCATGGGCAAATGGGGGGAGTTCAGGCTGACAAACTAATGATCTGGAACGCAAGCCTAGAGGGTATCTGGAAAAAATATATACAGAAAGGAAGCCATACTCCTGCGTGTGCTGTGCCATACGCTGCTTCTCCCATGTGCACTACGAAGGTGTTCATGACCGCCTCCCCCAGCCACCTGGGGAGGGCTGCTGCCTACTTCTGTCTTGGCTACTGCTAAGCCTAGCTTACATATTCTCTTAAAATATACTGTATTTCACATTGGCTTTATACGTCTTTCCTCCCTGCCTCCTCCATTAACTGGTCATTCAGCTGATTCAGATACCTTTTATGGTGCAACAACCTGACTATGCTGTCAGCAGAAAAAGACAATTTTATCATCCATATGCACATTTATTGCCTCATCCCATTCCAGTGAAACAAGCACAAGAAAATGTGGAGATGTGGTTTCAGAAGAATTACCCTGTCCTGACACAGAGGTGATGTGATGGAAATGTGGCAGAGCACTGTGGGAAAAATGAAGAGGGTAACACCAGAAAAGAACTGAAGCAATGGTGAACATCATGATCTTATGGTCTTGATTTCTATCATCTAGATGTTTAGTTGCATGCATTTTAAAAACTGGTGTTCATCTAAAGCTTCTTTTTGATAAAAGAGTCTTTGGACACGCCAAGAGTCTGACTGCAACTGTGAATGAAACTGCAGGTTTTATAATATTCTGTGTTGCTCTGGGGAACACTAAATGAGGATAGGGAAGGGACCTCTGGGAAGCAATGACAGTCCTAAGAAGTCTGGAAGACAAGGAGCCAGTGAGAGAAGGAAATGCAGCAGTAAAAAAAAAAAGTGGTTTAAACTTATTTCCAGAAACGTTTAGTATGAACAAATAAACATCATCTTTTCTGTTACAAACCAGAAGGTGATACATTTTCCTACCAGATGATGAGGAATGTTTCAGTGAATAAATACAGCTCCTTCCAGCTGCTTTAATAATTATGTGTAACATCTCATCAGCCTTGAGACATCTTGGATTTGGCTATTCTTTAAAAGTGAGAACTTCCTATAGTTCCTCTTAGCAGCTCTGAAATGTGAAGTGTCATCCATGAGCAGCTGAAGGCCTTCTGCTCCCTCTGACTGCAGTGTTTGCCGAGAAGGGAGTTAGTCTGGGACAGCATTACTGTGTACTGCAAATTTTAAATCAGATGTGAATTATTCTCTCCATAGAACACCTTTTAATAGATTTAACACTCCCCCACTAAGGGTTCATTTAATGTTTTGTTTCAATATATGTCCTGTGTTTTCTTTATGCACCCTACAAGTAAAGGTTTGCAAAGCTCAATCTCCTAAACCAGATCCCGACTCCACTGGGGGGCAGTGCATTAGCACAGATATTAATTCTGCACTCACCTTCTCTTTCTGAGAAAGCAAGTTTTCCCAGAGAAATATTTAGCTATCATGCGAGGTTCTGCTTAATGGAACAAATATTCATAGGCAGATGTATATGGTGAATATACGTGCTGTTAGATTACTGACTTGCTAGCTAAACAACCAACACTAACCTGAGAATGAAACCAACCCTGAGTACAGAGGTAGTTTAAAGATAAACTACTTATTGGCACCAGGATCAACAGATTCTAAATTAGCTACAAAGCTGCAGGGAATAATGACACGTGAAGTCAGTTCAGTTTTTTGGGTTTTTGGGGTTTTTTTTCTTCTTTTTTTTTTTAATTTATTTTTTTAATTCTTAGCCCCTCAGGAGGTTTGGGATGGTTTGATGTTCATCTGGAGGCTTGTCAAAATTCTCTAGAAACTTAATAGCCTGCCAACATGGGTGGTTGCTGCTTGGAGGCATTTCGACGTGGCAGAGGTCCTGCCTGCATGCTGCAGACCTGTATCCGTCAAAGGCTGCTTGGAATGACATGAAAACAGGAGCCATGCGCTGTCAGAACACCGTGTGCAGGATTGCAGGGGTAATGTATGCACATCCCGGCTCTCCCAGGGCAGCCAAGCTGTGGGAGGAATCCGTTTGGCCTCTTAATTATCCTGAGCACCACCTAAACGTTAAACCCCACAAGGTGCTACCACACCTATACACCAGGTTTTGGGTGGGACGGGGCTCCCTGTTCTCTGGTTAGAGGAGAAATGAAGACCGGGGGGCAGCTGGAGAGGCGGAATGAAGCTGGGTGGAAGCAGGAACCAGGGCAAAAGTCTAGGCATGGGGCTGGAGGAGGCATGGAGGGCTGGCGTCCGGATCAGGAGCACTGGGCTGGAGAAAGGGCACTGAGGGTGAGGACAGGAGTGGGGAACATAACATAACTGGAAGGCAGCAGAGCCAAGCACAGGCTGTGGTTGCCCTTTGGTAGGGTCCCGCCTGCTGGTTGCCCCACAGCAAGCTGTGAGGACAGCTGCCTGGTGGGGTCTGGGTTACATGACTCCAGCACACGGCATGGGGCCTCCAGGGTTGGAGGCAATCACGATGCACAGGGCCTCCATCACTGGAAGCAATCGCAACACAAGGGAACGACACATGTTGCCAAGGCTTCAGGAAGCAGAACTAGAGCCATCCTGTGCCAAGTGATGGGATGGGGAAGAGGATGAGCCTTAAACTATCCTTGTGGTGAGGTTCAAGTTCCTACCTGAGGGCATGGAAGAAGACAGAGAGCAGGGATGTCTGACCCATGGCAGCACAGAGCGAGCTGCTCGTGCTTCCCCTGGTGCAACAGGGATTGCACCACAACAGAGGAAGGACTTGAGCAGGTTGTGTCTTTGTGAGCAAAGCCCTCGCCCTGAGCAGTGCAGGTGGAGGAACTGCTTAAATGAGAGGAGCCTGCACTGGCAGAGGGACTGGGGCTGCCTGGGACGTGCACTTAGGGACAGTGCTGCCTGCGACCCATTCCCCATGCTAGAGTAAATCCTCTCTCACCGGAGCCCTCACAGTGTTCTAGCAGTTGCATGGCTGTATCCCCAGAGAGAAGACAGGTGCTTCTGTGTTTCTTGTTTCAGGCCATAGAGAAAAGTAAATACATATCTGATACCTGCATCAGGGCTGCACCTGTGTCTGATGACTTGAGCTAGTCCAGGTCACTGCTCTCATCCCAATTTGGGTGCATTTCAACAGGTTTCAGAGCAGAGCTGGGCAGAAGTGTTAGAGCTATTTAGGATCCCTCTAGGCTAGGAAGAGGCAGAACTTGCTGGAAATTCATGCTGACTCATCAGTCCCTGGATTTTGGAGCTTGTGGAGAAGGAGGTTCTGACTGTGCTTTGTGGGTTTTCTTTTGCTTTGTTTTGTTTTTTTTCAGGGCTGGACATGCCATGGATGACTTTGCCCGAGAGCTTTGCGGCCAAGAGCATGGATTTACCTCACCACATGTTGGTGGAGAACATCTGGACTTTATAAGGAAAAGACTTCTGAAGCAGGAGGCGGCGGCTGAGGAGGCACTCAAAGAAATGGCCTTACTAGGTCCCATGCAGCTGATAAGCTCTAGTATGGCCATGGGAGGATGAGTGGTAAAGTTGGCTACGTTGGGCACTGGAGAGGGGAGACGGGCTGTTGGGAAGCAGTGCCGTAGGTCCCTGACAGAGAAGAAACACTACGTGTCTGGTCAGAGGTACGTCACTCCACTCAGCTTGTGGGAAGAAGAGAAGCGCAAGGCGGAGAGCAGAGCTGTCTGAAACTAAGATAATTCTAAGAAGATTAAAAATAATTTTTGGTAATTAATGGATAATTCATGTTTATCAGGATTATAAGAAAGAAGAAGAATAGCTTACAGCTGTAAATTCAAGTATTTTTTTTTACTTTCTTAGCACTTAAGAACTCACCCTAATTGCAGCAATGAGAGGCTGCAGGTTCTCTTTGGATTAAACTTGCCTGCAACTCAGATGATGCTGCAAACACTTCTTCAGTTCACATGGACCATTATTGGAAAATTTGGATCATGGATGCTTATTGGTTTGGATATTGCATCTCCATCTCATGGTCTTCATGGAGTTTATTACTAAACAAGGAAAAAAATTATTTCTCCCTGTATTTCATTTCTCTCACATCTGACAGCTTTCTAGTTTGTGTCTATGTGCGCAACATTTGCGGCCAAGTATTTTAACATAAAAATTCCTTTTGCAAGGCCAGCATGGATGTTTTTCCTATACTTCATCTCCCTGTTTTTGAAGGAGTGATTTTGATGATGAGGTAACATTAATAGAATAAAACTTATACTGAAACAAATGTCAGAGCTGCTAATTAAAACAATATTCTCACATCTTCTCAGCTGTACTTTCTTTAAGTCTATGTAGCTCTAAGACACACCTAGTACCAAAGCCACCAGACTATAATGCCATTAGATTTTACAGAGAATTATATAGAACTTTGCCAATTCAATCTATCAGTACAGTAAAATGCATCCTGTCAGAAAAAAAAATGGTGATTCTGAGATCTGTGCTTATCAGTTATCAAATAATTAAATCACCAGAAAAAAGGACCGGATGGGACTGCAAGGAGTTATCTAATCTACCCTTCTGTTTCACACAAAGACAAAATCATTCTCTGCCACCCCAACAAACGTTTATCTAACTGGGTCTTGGGAACCTCCAGTGACAGAGATTACACGGTTTTCCCTTGTCTATTCCAGTGCATTGCAGCTTCTCTTAATGTCTAATCTACACGTCTCTTCATTCACTTGAAGCTGCTGCCGTTTGTCTTACCCACCACGGATGTGAAGAACAGATTATTTCCTTCTGCTCTGCAGCAGTCTCCTAGGTATTTGAGTCTGACCTCATGTCTCAACTTGGCCATGTTTTATGCAAAACTTTCCTAACTCATCCAGTCTTGCACCATTAAGCCACAATTTCTAGAGCACTGGCTGTTTGTGCTTCTACCTGGATTTTCTCACCCTTGCCCCCATATTTCTTGAGGTGAATGTCTGAAACTGAACAGAATATTTTTATGAAGGCCTTGGCCATCCTGGATAGAGCATTTCATTGAAGAGTTTATAAACCCTTTTTCACACATCCCTGGATGAGGTTGTGGAGAGAATAAAAGTCCCACAGTCATCTAGGGATCTACTAGAAACCATAAAATCTCACCTATTAAGCTACTACATGTCTGAAGCTGGTAAGGTTTTTTGCTCTTTTCCCCCTTCCCCATAATCTATGTCAGCATTTCTATCGAGATGTGAAAAAATATCTTGCATTTGTAAGACGTATCAGTTTTGCAGTGTTGCTATTTGTGCCCCAGCAAATACATTCCTTTTGCGCCTAACAACTGCCCTGGTTTTTTCATTCTGCTGGAGTAAACTCTACCAAATTTGTTGTTTTGCCAGCGATGCCATAGCAACATATTCCTGTTCTCCATGCTCCTTGCTTTTCCAGGTTGGTGAAGGGGATGTTGAGACTGCCATGGTAAGAGTGTTTTCATCTGGAGAACAAAAGCAATCTGCACCCTCAGAAAGCTGTCACCGTATCTCCTGCAGACTGCTGAGCCATGCCAGCTCAAATCTTTTCACTGTGATGCTGGATGAAAGCAATGACTCCAGCATCATGAGCTGCTATTTTGAGATGGATGCTCAAGTCGCTGAAAAAGATTTTTCTGGCAGAACATCTTTGCAATATTTCTGCTACAGAAATCTGCTTTCATCCTCAAATTCTAACGTCTCTTTTTGAGGACTGAATGCATTACAGGCAAACACAGTTGCGTGGTCAGGAGAGAATGTAGTTGTGAGGACTGGCAAGAACAGTTCTGCTTTAAACAGGGCAAAGAAATTGCTCCCCTTCATCTGCTAACCTCTCTGGGTATCTTGTATGTCACTTGTTGGCCAACCTTGAGCTCAAACTAGTGGAGGAAGCCTTAATAGATAACATCTATTTTAATAAAACAACACAAAACTGTAAACCTCAGCAAATATACATTGCAGATATTCAATTGCTCTTTGACCAAACATGTTACAATTAGGTTGTTATCTCCTTGAGTGGCCTGTAGAAAAACTTGACTCACTACTCATGTATTTAACTGCTGTCCTGAAGCAGACAAACAAAGCAGAGCAATATGCAATGTGTAGAGCTTAGGAGATGCTACAGTGACGCTTATGTCTTGTCTCTTTGGAGTACATCTGCAATGGCTTAGTTTTGTGTGTATTTTTTTCTGCATAGAAGACTGAAGGATGGCTTTCACATGGAGACCATGAACTTCTTAGAAGCTCTGTTCTGTGTAAAGCAGTGACTGCTCCTGAAGAGCTGGCTCCTCTGTACTTTGAAGACCAATAACTTAGAAGAAACATGGGAAGCTTCAATTTCATACAAACCCTAAAATTTTCCCATCATTAGCACTATGTGACCCCTACTAAACAGAAGGTCAGGACATTCAGAGAGTGAAGTTTCCGCATACTTTCCGGAGGACTTGGAGGTCCTGCTTGGAGGTAGTTAATGGGGTAATCTCCCCTCCTGAATGGGACAGATTGTGACATCTACCCCCCAGATCAGCTTGATATATTTTAATTAGTTACATTTTATGTCAAAAACATGTGTGTGTTGCTTCTGCAGGGCAAGTTGGAAAAAACGCCTATGTCCAGTAAAGTAATGCCTCCACACCTCGTGTGTGATCTACGAAGGGACTGACATTTATAGCAGTGGGGAGGGGAGAAGGGTGGCACAGGTAGGGCATGGGTGGCTTAGCAAGATAAACAGCCCAAATGGGACACGGCACTAATGCTGGCTGCTCCAGCTCAGCATCCCGGCACCGGAGGAGGCAGGAGGCAAGGTGGGACACAGCGTACACCCACCGCCTCAGGGCAGAGGAAGGTGAATCGAATAGCTGTTTGAAGAGCCAGAAGCAGAAACACATTGCTTACTCCTCAGAGCCTAAAACGTTACACAAATTGGAAACAGAATAGATGAGACTTTGTAGAATGACAGAGCTTGGGTTTTTTTCCTTTTCTTTTATAAAGAGCTTTGGTTGCTCCCTGGTGGCTGGTGGGTGATCTTGCCTTAAATTTTTTTCAATCTAAATAAGCACGTTTCTAGGATGCAGAACTCAGCTCCTTTTTTGCAGCAAGATCTCTTGAACACCCTAAAATCATGGCTGCTGCAGCTGGATTACCCTGTCTCTTCACCTCCTTCTACCTTAACTACATTGTAGATTGCAAATCACACTGATTTTTACTAATTGGCTACACCTAGAAGTACTGTTTTTGCCGCCCCATAGGCATCTAAGAGCGATTGCCACAGAGATCTTTCAAACCGGTGCATGGTTTCTGGAGGCCAAAGACATATATCATCAAGTATTTTATGGTGCTAGTGAATCAACCTAGCCCGAATTTGTGGGAAGGATTATGTTTAAGCTAAAAATTTCAGGAGTGTGGGTATTTCTTACTGGTCACAAATAAAATTTAAAGTAGGCTACCTCCAGGTTAAAATGTCTGCAGGTATTGATACGGAAATAACCCAGACACAGACGGTCTTGGATTGCACAAGTGACTGCAGTGTTCAATGGATATAAATAACAAGGGACTATCCCCTCTTGGAGACGCTGTTTTGGTAAATTCAAGTCTATGCTTGAAGCAAGCAAAACATAAATTTTAGGCCTTTACTGTCAAACACGATGTCTCATTCCACTGGTTTGGAAAAGATCTTAGCTGTTTTTTCCCTTACAACAATATGAAAGCCTTGGGGAAAATTAAATTGGTGAGAGGTTCTGTATGCAAAATATACAGCGCAGAACACTGGAGGAATTGCAGTCTGGGCGTGAAGAATCACTCTTGTCATGAGTTGGCAGGATTTTTATCCCAAAATTTAATTTTGGGGATTGATCAGCGTGCCTCCTAGGTGAGCCGCTCACTGGCTGTGCGATGCTGTGCAGAACTGCTGGTCCCCAAACTCCAGGTGCGAATGCGCTGAGAAAATGTAATGCAGAAGGATGTGTGCCTCCATGAAGCAAGATGTTGTGAATTAGTCCATTGCTGGAAAATATCATTCTAAGAATTTTTGGAAGAGGAAATGCCAAGTTTCTAGTTAAACTTGTTGAGTATCTCTGGCAGATTTGAATAAGGAACTTTCTCTGGAGACACTATAAAAATAACTGTTCAAACCAAGTAAACAATGTATTCAATGTGACAACTTTTGTCATCATGTCAACTCTGATTTTCACAGATTATGATGAATGCAAGAGTGAGAAGCTAAAATAACACTAAAGGCTTGTAAACACGGAAGGAGTCTGGGAGGGGAACTGGAGTGGGGGAATGAACTAAACCCATGAAGTTAAAGCACATCAAACCTGTGGGGCTGCTTCTGAATGTGGCTGCTAGAGGGTTCTCAGCCTGCTTACTTAACTAACTTGACATCCAGCATGAAAAAACCTGGAACGGCCTAAGAGTTACATCACCGTGCAGCTAAGCAAGCAATCTGAGGGCTGCAGATGTAATTGTTCTCTCATGCTTCACATACTTGCCCCTGATGTCCTGTGCTCCAGGCCTGCGCATTGGCAGTGCTTGTGTCTGCAACTCTGTCTGAGGTGCACGAGTATGGAACGCGCTGACTCTGCCACCGCTGGGAAACAGGAGCCTCCTCTCATTGGGAGAGACAACATCTGTCTAACAGGTATATCAGAAATTGCTCTACAGTGTCAGAAAGGACTAATGCTTCTTTTCTAACCTATAGCAGGGCGTAGGCAGAGCTCAGATGCGTATTCTTGGGTAGCTCAAAGGCAGCATGCCAACCCCTTCGGGCAGCGCTGCTCCTGTTCCTGTTCTTGGCCTCACGGCACTGAAGGTGATCCATTAAGCCATCTTGCAGGCAAGGGGGGTTATCCTGAAAGCACGCCGCAGTAATGGAGGATGGAGGGTGGCCTGCGCAGGCAAGTAGTCTAGCAGAATTTGTTTGTCGTGTCGCATAGCGGGAGCATGCTTTAAAGGGAAAACGGGCTGAAATACAGAAAAATAATTCTTATGATAGACTGACTGCTGTAGATTGGTTTGGAAGCAGCAAATATGGGAAACATTTGCTCTCTTATGTAAACACGCTTATTTTTGTAAAGCCTTGGACCTGTCTCAGAAGGGTGAGCTCATGTGCAGCTGCGTAGACTTTAGTTATCTTCCTATGGATCAGTCTGACAAGTTGCCATAGATGCTTCAAATAACTTAGAAAACCTGTAACCATTCCTACACCCTGCCCGTGCACCTCCGTAGTCCACTGGCGCCCTTATAGTTGGGTATAAGTTAAAGCAGCCCTCAGGCTACTTCAATATATGTTGGGACTAAGCCAGGAGAGGCAAAGCCCAAGGCATACATCAGCCTCTGTGCTGAGGCCAGCGTTGCCACACAGATCTATTTCTTCCCCTGTGCTAACTCCATGATGGGCGCGCAGTAGCTTCGGGTCACACCTCACATGGTGCTTGCCTGCTCTAAGTAAAACAGGCTCAGTCAGTCCTGTCTTATTTTTCCCTGTCCTTTAGCGATTTTTCTGTTGTACTAGGGATCTAAAACCCATCATCTCCGGCAGCGTTTGCTGGGAGGCACCGAGGGACACGGCTGCATCTCCGCATACAGTCCCACGCTCCTTGCATGACGGCACCCGCTTCCATCTGGTGGGGTAGGGTGGTCACTGAGGTCCCTGCCTCCAGACCTGCGGCGGGTAGAGAGCACAGTCCCTAGACTAGGAGGGGCTGAGACACTCGAGAGGGTGCGGGCTGTCTGAACAGCCCTGGTTCAAAGGAAGAACCTGATATTCAGGGAAGAACAAGGCTGCTCCTTCCCCGAGGTGGAGCACCAGGCACAGCTGCGCAGGTGAAATCCCACTGAAGTCGGCGGTGAAGCTCTTCGTGATCCTGGCGGCATCTGGATTAGAGCCATGACACACAAAGAGCGCACTCACTGTGGTCGTTGACAGAATTAATAAAAGAGGATCATGTAGATAAAAACAGTGTGTGTTCACTGTGCTCAAAGGAAGCAGTCGTATAATTTCCCTATCAAAACAATACCACTACAAGGACCAGAGACCTACCCTAACATAAACCTGTACTTAGCAGCCTGATCAGAAACCTTAAGATTCTCTTGAAAATAGCCGAATCCCAGCTCAGAGGCTGAAATGCAACACTCCATATATTCCAAGTAATGGAATAGTCACTAGCACATTAACAATTGGGCAATAGTTTGCAACTGGTGAAAATATGAAAACTGCTGTAGCCTGTGCTGTACCAAAAGGCTTATTTGTAGTCTGTTGCTTGCATCAAAATGACATGTTACAGAAAGATGAAGGGAGCCTGTCACAGCCCATTTCAAAAGTCACTTCTTCTAGACAAGGCTGTCTGCTTTCATCCCTCTTTGCATTATCAGCTGAACTGCTGGCACCAGGTATTCAAGGAATTTCAGAGGGAAGGAGGAGAGCACAATATTTCCTTGTCACTCTGATAGATTTGACAGACCATTTGGGCAATGCATCTAGCATCCTGTCACACAAATTGAAATCTTTGGAAAGTCGACAGGCTTTAAGAACAATACTCAGTTTACTCTAGGCCTGGGATACTAGGTTATGACTAGATCCCTCTTTTGCTCATGGAGCACTCACTCTCATCCTTCAAATGTGCTGGGAGAACTGGGGCTTGGGATAGTTCTGCAACAGTCTACCTGGCTTGCTAATTAACGTGCCCACATCCATTCTTCTTTGTTCCCCTGTATCTGGATCTCAGGGAATAGGTTTTCTCTGCTAAAGATGGAGCTACTCCCCGGGCTGCTGTACAGCTCAGAAACAATTAATTGCTTTTGCAAAGGCTGTTGTCTGTGTGGTATGTGGTCAGCAGAGGAGAGAGAGCCCGGGCTTCACCGAAGGGGCAGGTTTGGCACTGATGACTGGAGACAAGACAGAGAGAAACACTGGCTGCCGTGCCAAGCGGTGTGGGCAACCCTTCCTTCGGGGTGCTGGCACCCAGACAGCAACCTAGGAAGATCTTTGAAGTATCAAGCTGCTGACGGTGCTATTTAAGATCGGTAGACAGACATCCTATTTAAACCGTGGTTAGGGAGGGATCCAGGGTGCTTGGGAAAGGGAGTGCTATCAAGCCTGAGTTTGGGGAGCACAGGACCACAAAGGACTGCCTCGCTCCCTTCAGAGTGGCCACGCAACCCGAGCCCCGCTGCTTTTTCTAGACTAAATACCTGAGCCACCTCCACGTTGCACAGTCCACAGCCCGTTTTTGTAACTACATTTCACCAGCTGATATTTTCCAGTAGCACCTAAAACATTTTCCCTCCATTCACATGCTCCAAGCTCACACACTCCAAATGGAAGTGGAAAGTGTTGCTGAGCACAGTGCTGTTTCCTACTCTGTGTCACAAAGCCAGTGGCATGCTGGTATGAGCGAGCCTGCTCTTCTGTACAGTTTGTACATCCTTTTGTAAAATCCTTCCATGTATTTCGGGAATGAAGTTGTTACATGAACAAGACTGAAAATACACTCCTACCTATCGTCTTCCCTCCATTTTAATGACCTCTCACAGAATCACAGAATGGCAGGGCTTGGAAGGGACCTCAGGAGATCATCCAGTCCAACCCCCCTGCTAAAGCAGGCTCACCTAGAGCAGGTTGCACAGGACATCATCCAGGCAGGCTTTGAATATCTCCAGAGAAAGAGACTCCACAACCCCCCTGGGCAGCCTGTTCCAGTGCTCTGTCACCCTCAAATTCACCATACAACTGTGCACTGTTTCTCAGTAGTACAGCACAATGTGTCAGACATGTACAAACTTTGGACTTCTGCACTTCAAGGACATCCTCAGTAAACTCACAGAACCCTCTAAACAGTACCCTGACTTTGAAAATATCCCAGACAGACACATCAGTAAACAAGTAAAGGCACGGTCCTCAGTTCTGTTGGGTTAATTCTTCCTCTCTTCCACTGCCCATTCCCAAGGCAGAGCTTGCAAACACTCCTAACCCTGTCATACTCTCCCCGTTTTTATTTTCAAGTGGGAAAGCATGCATTCCCCAGCAAAGGCCACTTCCATGCCAGCTCCAAGCTTTCAAACTTCACCCATCTTTCTGTTACTCTGCCCAAGGACATGATACTTTAGAGAGGGTAAAATGGCTTCTCACCTACTTGGAAATCTGTAAGCTTATTTTCCCCATCTTTTCCTCATTCAGTTTATCTTTTGGGGAGAGATTAATTACGGACAACTTGTGGAAACCTTTTTCTTGGCCATTATTAGTATGTGTGCAAAGAGCTGTATTGCAGTGTCTCACCTTCAAGTGGCTAGGTGCAGCTAACCATGTTTCTAGGCTGCTCTTAGGAACAAAGGAGACCTCTGACTTATTTCAAGAACTTGCTCTCCTATACGTAGATGGAACAACATTCTTTTCCCCTGGCTGTTTTGGAGGAGCACTGGATAGCACAGGGCTTGTTTGTTTGTTTGGTATACAGGACCAGTTTTTTCTGCTGATTTCAAAGAAGGTACCAAATCTTGCATGATCAAGCTTGCCAGGATGTACCTGCTCAAGCTCCTTACCCTGTGCCATGCAAAGATTCAAACTGGAGGTTTTCCCAGATATCGATGGCGTTACGAGGAGGAAGCAGAAGATGAAGCACTGTGTCTAAGTGACTCCTTGATAAGAGGATTAATTTAAAACCGAACACTTTGCTCATTTAACTTTCTTTTTGTGAGGAAACATAAAACGCCACTGTAATTGTACTTTGGCCTGTGGGAATAATATCCCAGAAATAACATCTTTGCTTAAATTCTAGTAGCTTAAGATCTCTGTGGGGCTGCTGCTTTTGCTGCAAGACCTATAATTAACCATCCATTTATGGCATCGAGCAGTAATCCTGAGGAAGCCCGTATTTCCCCCCAGGCACTGTATCCCAAACGTGCCAGTGAGCAGGCAGGCAATACTCTGCGGTTCCCCCTCCTGCTCGACCCCCCAGGCAGCTCAGGGGTCAGAGATCCTCCTTGGGGCACCTTGCAGAGCTCTTCGGCAGGGACGCCCTGTTGGACACCTCAGGTTTCTCGTACTATGTCTCACCCTGCAACCATTGGGATTGCTGCACTCTAAGTCCTAAAGCTACGGTGGTGTGATTTGGGCTGATTTCCCCCTTTCTTTTTGCTTTGGGGTGAGAAAAGAAAGTAGCTTTCCATTTAGGAACTAAGCCAAGCACTCCTTTCCTCTGGGAGGGGAAAACTTCCTCAGCCTTTGGACTGAGCGCAACTGCTTTGGGGATGGGGATGGCTCGCTGGTGCCGCTCCAGGTTTGGCAGTCTGTGCCTCCGGGACAGCTAATGCTTTCCTGGCACGACCAGAGGGGATGCTTCCAGGGAGCTTTACTGGTCAAACTGAAGGCTGAGTTCAGATGGGCTGAAACGGTGCCTACAAAGAAGACCTGGCTAAAGGTGTTTCCCCATGATTTTGGGAAATATTTTAGCTGCCCTTAAAACAAATAAGCAATTTTCTCAGGTAAAATACCATACACATATAAGCTGTTTCACTTAGCAAATACTACTTTTGAATCGGTTTGTGTTTTCCAAAGCCTTTTCCCAGTTTTATTGTCTAAAACTGTTTTCCAAATTAGAATTGAATTTATAAATGGTTTCAGTTGCTTGGAAACAGCGTTGGCAGGATTTGCATGTGTGTGTGAACAAATTACTGACTGAAAATACTGCCCCTTTCTATGTGTAACCTTTATTAACATTAATGTAAACTCCTCTGAGAAAGTGGTTTGAGGACTCTTCGGGGGGACACATGGGGTTGACACGGTCCTCATCTCGACATCCTTAATGTGCTGAGACCAACGTACAGACAGTCCTCCAATGTGCCCGCCTTCATCCGTCGTACAACTTCCTCTGAACTACCAGCTAGCCTAACCTTCTATTTAGAAAAGACATTGAATCCTCGGTGTGACAGCTCTGCTCTGACTTCTGATGGCGATTAACAAGAACGTGGGCTCTCTGAGGCTCGGTGGCACCAGGGGTATTGTTTCAAGACAGCTCTTGTGTTATACCCTCTAGCTTTGAGTGCAAGGTAAAGTAAACATTTTTTTTTTACAAATACTTCATTACTATGGATCAATGCCACCACACACTCAAATTTGCTTTTCCCAGATTCAATGTAATGGGGACAATGAGGGTTTCTATAAAGTACTGAAAATGTGGGGTCAAGGGCATGAAGGCATGCAGTAGGTGTAATTCTCTGCTAGACTTTTAAATGTGATTATTCCTCACAGGTAATACTATATGTTGATCCTCACCAGCCTGTGATCTGCCTCAGATGCAGAAATACTTCAACTTCACTTTGTCATGCGCCTTTCATAAAGAAATGGATACAGAGAGAGGCAATTTTTGGCTAAAAGAAGAGGTCAAGTTTTTCTGAAATCCCCAGTGATCTTCCTTTCCATGCTAACACTAAATTGAAGATTTGGACAAAGTTTGAGATTAAACCTTTTGTCACTGCAATAGGCCAGGCCTGGAAAAAGCATTTTGCATTACTGGTTAAGTGCAATTTCTTTATCTAGCAGTCATAGTACATATTGAAGTAAATCTCATATTACTTGTTCAGTAATGTCACAGGCCTGATCTTGTTCCAGGCTTCTTTGGAAACATGAGGATAAGCTGCACAAGGCATAGGAAATGTATAATAATCATTGTACAGAAAATGGAGTGAGCTCACTTGTTGGATGTTCAGTGCTTTTGGAGCTAGAACTCAAAAACCCCCTTTATTCGGTCTTGTCCCTCAGTAATTTTTTGACGTTCTGTTCTTACTATGATTTTCCTAAGAGTTTGTTAAGAGGTAATAAATGGTTCATATTCCTGATATTAAAGTATCTACATAATTTTGAAACCCTACTAGAGTCATGTAAAGTGATCATATTTATGTTCAAGTTAGGAAACCACTATATGCAGTAGCAAGCATAAAAGTTGTGGTCACTTGGAGAGCTGGGAACCATCACAGGGAAGCAAGAAAGAAGAAATTAATGATGTTCTTAGGGAAAAAGAAGTCATCTGATGACCAGTGAGCTGATCAGGAACTTTCTGGAGTTGTTAGCTTATGGATAAGCAATTATTCTAGTTGCTGGATTCAACAAGGGCTCAACACAGCTGCCCCTGCATAGGTGCCTGGTGCCATCTGAGATGTCCTATGGCCCCCTGCCTGACTTCAGGGCACCACGCCAAAAGGCTGCAGGTCCCTTCTGGGTCCTATGTAGTCAGACCTGCCAGCCCCAGATGGACATCTCACTCAGCACATCTCAAATGGCAGTAGACACACATATGCGGGCAAATTAATACAGCTCTTCAGAAGGATCTTTTATTCATTTAAAATCTCAGGCAGAAAAAAAGCAACACTGAATGATCTCATCCTTAAGACCACATAAAAGCAAAATGCAGAGTGATTTTCTGATTTCAAGTTATGATGGATGTCAGGGAAAGAAAACAGATACAAATTTCCAGTGCCTGGTGTCCACACAAATATTTATTCCTATGTGATCTGAGGGTGAAAATACTATTTTTTCTGACTTCATACCCTTACAGGTCACAAGAGGAAAGAATCACATCATGTGAAAAAGTGTCACACAGTGTCAAACTAGCTGTGCTTTTACATATAAACTGAACATATGTGTAGGAATTATATGGTATAATAAATAAAAGTCATCAAAGACATGTTTCCTCTGACTTTAAAGCAGGTCTGCATTTTGAGAGCAGGGTAAAAGTCTGGGGCCTCACACAACAGTTCTGTCGGGTAAAAGGGGACAGGCTGGAGAGGCAAAGACAAACCCCAAACTGTCTCATTTCCCTGAGCAAAAGAAGCCTGTCAGTTGTGGGCATGGTGACCATGGCTTCTTAGACCTCTCCAACCCTTCCTGAAAACATCCTCATCAAAACTTTTTTGTGACAACGGCTGCAATTAATGTGCAGGATGCAGGGGGCAGAAAGCAGCTGAGGAGCAAAACTGCCATCGCATGGGTAACTTCAGCTGTACACCGACCAATGCCGTACTTGGGGCCCTCTGCCTGAAATCTACAGGTGGTTCCATGCTCTTATAATTTCGTTTTGAACAAGAACTACAGTATGATCACGCTGTTTCTCACTCCCTTCTCAATCGTTAGGAATTAACACCCTTGACACCCTCTTAAACCACACTGCTTGGCAACTATTTGCAAGTGTAGGCAAACATTTGAGTTTAGTGTTAAATTTGCTGGGTGTTGTAGAGTACACAAATAAAGACTGTCTTCCTCAAAGATCGTACAGTCTGAAGATAAGAAGATGAAAGGGTGCTTGGGAAGATGAGTAACTGGGGGGACTGCAGGAGGGGTTCACCTCAGTTAAAACGTAAAAACCGCTCATCTCCTGGAAATCACGTAAAGAACATGCAGATTTTGGTGCTGAAAGTGTGTATATTTTGTGTGTAACAGTTTTGCAATTAATAAAAACTGGGAAGCTATTGGCATTTGCTTGTGCCTGAGTTTGTTAGGGCTTCAGTAGCGCGTTGCTGCTAATTCTCCCGACACCCCTAAGGCAGCCGCTCCGCCACCCTGTTGCAGCCGGTCTCTGCACAGAGCCAAACGCTCTCGCTCAAACCACCGGCCCCGCTCTGAGGGAAACACTCTGACACCCCTTCTCTTCCCATAAACAACTTGTTGGGTTTTGACCTTGAGAGGGATTAGAGGGAGAGCTTTGGAGACCAGATGTCTCTTGGATATGGTGGAAGATTTTTCATTTAAATACAAGAAATTGTTAGACTTTTTTTTGCTTGCATATATTTAGGAAAATCATGAGTCACAAAGTAAACAGAAATAAGTACGATGTAATCAGCATGTGCAACTTTCTGTGATTCAGTTTTACAAGCATGTCTCCAAACCGAACATATCTATCTTCAGACATCAACCATGGGTTAAACGCAAGGACCCCCAGCCCCCCCACCCCGGTCACCAGGGCATGGGACCGCTCTCTCCTGGGGAAGGAGTAGCTGGGGCACAGGCTGCTGGGGCACAGCAGCAGGGTACTCAGCGCCGCCCTGCACCTCTTGCTCATTTTTGCTTCCAGGTTTTTGGACACAGGGTTTATTGTTACTGGAGAGAGAGGGACTCAGCATTAGGTAGCACAAACTGTTCTAGGGTACAGATAGGGTACGGTGGACATCCGCAGGTCGTAACTTCTTTGTATGTCGCCTCCCAGATGACACTTGTATCCCACAAAGAAAGGACAAAGATTAATTCCTCTCTCATTCTTAACGTGGTTTAGTGCACATCAGATGGTGCCCCTGTTGGGTTTGGGATCATACCAGGATAGCTTGTTTCTCAGTGTTTGAGATCAGACTTATCCCAGGCTTTGCCTTAGCAATGCCAGAACAGTTCTGACACTAACAGCAATGATGTATCTGCAGCTTCTCTTTCCAAAGAGTTAGCAAAATGACACATGTATATGAAATCAGTGATCCCCGGTGTAATGAAGTCATGCGCCTGTTGTTTGTATGTAAAGGCAAAGCATGAAGTTGCTTTGTGGATGCGAGTGACACACTTGGAGCCATCCGTGTTTTGATTTCGGGCCAGTGAAAATCAGATTTTCCTTTTGCTGCAGTAGCTGAAAGGTTGGTGGAGCAGGAGGGAGCTAATGCCAAGGTTAAACTATGCACGTTTCTCATCATATGTCTTCAAGTGATACATTCCAGACTTGTTCTTTATTTAATCACCCAGAGATAAATAAGCTGCTACTTATTACAAACTAATTATTTTTTTAAGCAGCACAGCTAAAAGTTAATCTGTTCTACAGAATTCCTAGTGGCAAAGACATCCAGGATTTTTTACATGTAAAATCATGAAACTGCTGTGATGCTTTTGAAGTTTTAACACTCACATGCATTTGCTTGAAAACTACTGTGCAAGCAACAAACGCTCTTGTTTGGGTCTGATCCTTCAAGGAGCAACACAGGTAGTTCTTGCACTTAACTTCATGGGCTCAGTCCTTGCGAGTCTGGCCTAGTTGATAACATTTTTGAACAACGTGTTTATCTCTCAATGCAATTAAAAAAAAAAAAATCTGTGGTTTTAGTATTGATTAGTCTCCTCACCAAAAATTATGTTCACAGCTAGAGCATTAAGAGTTATGTGCAGGAAAGAGGCTTAACAAAGACACTTTGAAGGGAAAAAACCCAACACAATGCCTTTTTCTTTTGCTTCTCTAATTGCTGCAGATGCTGTGTAGTCGTACCTATGAAAAGTTAAATATTATGTCTCTGTAACATTTTTGATCTTCATTAATTATAGCTCAGAAAAGCTTACAAAAAGCAGCCTGCCTCTTTAATACAAATAAGATTAATTGCACGGCTGTTCAGAAAATGAACCACCAGTAGTTAAACAAAAAATGTTTGTCTTTAAGCAGCCCTTGGATGATTTTTATTTTTTTTTTAAACTGTTACAGGAAGTGAAGAGGCTGCCAAATTACCATGCCCGTGAGCCCCACTCTCATTATCAGCCTAAACGAACGCACACACCCCACCACTTTCATCCTCTTCCAGGTTCAAGAAAAAGAAAAAGGAGGCATAAAAAAAAAAAAAAAAATCTTTCTACACAAAGAGGTGTCTCTGAAGTCTGGAATGCACCCTGGCTGTTTGAAGACAAGATTTATACCTGACACCCTCCTTTAAGCTCATTGTTGAGACTCGCCTGCGTTCAAATCAACCGCAGACTGGCTGCTGCAGGTACTTCATCTTACAACAACCACATCATCTAAGATAAATGCACCAGGAATTGCTATCACTTTGAGGTGAGAAAAAAGAAAAAAAAAAAAGAAAGAAAAATAAAAAGCAACCCCCCTGATGCAGGTAGTGGGTGGAGGGAAAAACAGACAGGCAAGAAGACGCCCTCTACAACTACCTGAAAAGAGACTGTAGTGAGTTGGGTGTTGGACTCTTTTCCCTGGTAATGGGTGATAGGACAAGGGGAAATGGCCTCAAGTTGCACCAGGGAAGGTTTAGATTGCACATTAGGAAAAATTTTTTCACTGAAAGGGTTGTTAGGCATTGGAACGGGCTGCCCAGGGAAGTGGTGGAGTCCCCATCCCTGGAGGTATTTAAAAGCCAGGCAGACGAGGTGCTTAGGGCCATGGTTTAGTGGTGGGATGGCAGGGTTAGGTTAACGGTTGGACTGGATGATCTTAAAGGTCTTTTCCAACCTAAATGATTCTATGATTCTACATTCGTGGGGGTGCGCCCAGGGAAGGAGCTGGTGGCAGCGGACAGTCTGTAGCACAAGTATGAAATGGGTTTGGCTGCCTGTGCGGGCACTGGTGTTTTGGCACAGCCTGCCCTTGCCTTTGGCAGCCAGGCTGGGAGACCAGGCATGGGGTGGGATGCCTACGCCGCTGCTGCCACTGCCAGGGAAGCAGTATCGTGCCGGCTGCTGACGAAGGACTGAAAGGAAGTTTTTGACTTGGTGGGAGATGACGAGAAGGACTGCAGCATCAGCTCATGCCATCCCCGTGGTTTCTGAGACAAGCCTGGTTTCCTCATTTTAGGCATACCCACCCTCTCCCTAAGCAAGGAGTGGTTAGACACTTTTGTTCAGTCTCTTAAGTTCCTCTGGAAGAAAACCCTTGGTAGTAAGGACTTAATTTTACACAGAACCCATCTGATGGGAGGCAAAGCCATAGAGCACTGAGATGTGTGAAGCAAACGATAAGAAGGAAAGAAGAGAGTGCTCAGGATGCAGAGAAACACAACTAAATATCCCAGAGCTCAGGCTGCTGAAACTCTAGCAGGTGTCGTGCTAATTACCAAAGGCTTTGAAGTGACACGGGCAGAAAAGGTCTGTCATAAAGAGAGAATAACACTCAGCAATTTGCAAAGATATTTATTGTCTATATTGTCGTATTGCTCAAAGGCCCAATAAAACTTGGGGTGAAAGGACAAACATTCATGGTGCAGAACCAGCTAAGGAGAATTTTCCAAGGTGAAGAATTGCCATGACATTTGGAATAACTCTGTATTAATTCATGGCACTCAAAAACGTTTATGGGGAGATGTTCTGAAATCACACTGATAGAGAAAAGGCACAAAAATGACAAATATAATGTAAAATTTAAAGTCAGAAAAACTTGCCCTTCTCAAGCATTTCATAATCCCTATCTTTGATCCCAGGACCAGAAAGCAATATGGGACTAACAATGAAACTAAGGATGCTTAAGGGCTGTTCTAGCATCACAGATTGGCCCTGCCATTGAGGAGGACCCATTAGCATGTTCTGGATTTAACCCAATAGATAGCTCTAGATTTGGTTTTTTGATTCTCCTTTTTCAAGGAGTTTCCAAAACTTCTGGGCTCACAGGGATGTTTAGGGTGTTGAGAACTGGGAAAAAGGAGCACTTTCTATATTTAGGATTTTAAATTATGTTTTATTAAGAATGCAAATTATGAGCATTTCTAGCACTCCAGGTACTTGCATGTCCCAGCTAGCACATAAACCTCATGCCATTACAAATCTGAATAAAGCGGGTTAAGTTCACAGCAGATTTAAAATAGGGCAAAAGGGAGGGCGGGAAGAGAGCCTGTACAACATGTTCAACATCTACCCACTAGGATGGGAGGACAGACACCTACATTCAAGCTGAACTGAATTGACACAATTGCCTGTGAAGCTGCAGCACCAATCTCAGCTTGGCCACAGGTATCCTGTTCTATTTTCACGTTTGAAAGATTTACCATTTGTACTTTTTTTTTTTTCTGTGGGATGTTTTGTTGTTTAGCTTTTTTTTTCCCTTGAGGGACAATGTCTTCTATCTGGTGCCAGCAGAAGGTTCTCAGAGAAATCAGTTTCATCAACCCGTGACCAATGTATTGAAAAATGGAGCATGGCTCCACGGCAGCAATCATTGGAATCCATTGCGGACACTTAGCCTGGAGCCTCCATAATTTCCGACACGGAGCATCTGAGGAAACAGCATTCAGTATTTCATTCTGACATTTCAGCTCTTGACAGCGCACTACAGAATGCTGCTTGAACCCAAAGTCAAATGCAATAAATGGAGCACAGCTTTACGAAAAAAAAAGAAGCATAAGTAAGGCCAGTTCAGCTTGCCCTGTCTCACAGGGAGCTGCAAGAGAGGGAAACAGAAATAGGTGGCTCTAGACAGTCACTCCATTGCTGCGTGCCTGTTAAAAATAACTCACTTGCAATTTTCAAGAAAGCTACAGGCACTATCAGGGCCTCCTGGCCTAATGAGAGCACCAGCAATGAATTAGGCAGCAAATGCCCTGGATTCCCCAGCAATTCCTTCTCCAGCCCCCCGAGAGATGCCACCTTTCTCCCTGTTGTTCAAATATTTGCTATTTTTGTCCCCATTCAATCCTTTGCCTTATATTTATTTAGCTTCTCCCTCAACACACAGGCTTTGTGGTGCCGGTGACTCCTTCTCTTTGACTCTGCATTATACCTCTGATCGCCTTTCCTCGCTCTGCTCCAGCTGTAGCAGTGCACTGGTGGAAAGCAGCCGGTCCCCCTTCCCCCTGCCTGCACCCCGTGTTGTCCCTGCAGCCACTGCTCATGTCCCCAGTGCTCTTCATACACCTGGGAGCCCAAACAGGATTGGAGCATCCTTTCCTCCGACCCTCACATGCGCTGCAGTCCTGATCCTCTGCTCTACCTGGTCCCTTCCTGAAGCCATCCTCCATAGCCGTTTGACTCCCCCATAAACTGAAGGTGGCAAAGACACACTGGGCATGTGCTGCCTCCGCATCAGAGTAATCCCACCTGGAATGAAATCCTGGGAAATTCATCCTCACGTGCTTGGTACCCATTGCCACCAGGGCAACGTGGCGTCATGCATTACCAGCCTCTGCCCGCGAAGGGATGGGTGAGGTCAAGATCGTCCTGCAAAGTGGAATGTACCCACACAGTCATGTCTATGACTTGTGAGGGCTGTGAATAGAGCCCCTTCCTGCCTCCCAGCATACCCGCTCCTCTCCGAGAGTTGGGGACAGCCTGCCCATCCCAGGCAGTCCCCTGGAGTCCCCCAGGCCCTTGTCTTGGGTAGCTCTGAGAAGATGGCTTAACCTGAATTAATGAATCGCCCTGTGTAAGTGGTGGAAAAATCACACTTGTAGCTGTAGCCATGCATTCTATAGAAAAACCCAATACGAGAAAATTATTTACTTCTGCTTGAAGTAAGTAAAGGGTTATAGGAACAACATTTCTGGAAGACACAACTATCAAGTGCACAACAGCAGCTGCGGAACTACATTTCTTTTACAGCTTGTCTAAAATGTCACACTGTGCAGAGACCTGGGGGCATGTTTTAGTGATGTGCTTTAAATGGTGAACAGCCAAAGCTAATTCTTCTCCAAAAAAGGATGCAAGCAGGAAACTTGTTTAAAGGACAAAGCTTTTGGTGGATAACAAGTGCTTGCATTCGTATGTGTGCTCAGGTTCTTTCAGAATCGGTTTTTGGCTGTCTTGGCTTTGCCTTCTAAGACATCTCCAAAAACTCATGTATGTGCCTAAGTGCCAAATGTGTATACTGCAGCTCGACTTCGACAGCAAGTGACAGCTAATTAAAACCATGCATTTTGGAGAGCTCGTCCTTTCATGATAAATGATAGTATTGACAGATGAGTTATTTTTATGTTATGCTTAATTACATCAAAGCTCGACCCACCAGCGAGCAACGGAATGGGTACCATTTTTGTTTGTTACTAATAAGCTGTGTTTGTTACTTTTCTTCTGCACTATTGACACACAGTAAAAAGTGACCCAAACCCACATACATTATATGTCAATTAAAACTGTTTCATTTTTGTTGTCATCATGACATGCTGGGTATACAAGTCTGTTAAAAAAAAAAAGCCATAAGATCACCCTGTCTCTTGGCATCTCACGGTGATGCAAGTTTAAGGCTTTAAGGAAACAATGAGTGACTTTGCCTGTTCACATGGAGCCAATTCTGTACATTTTGCTTGCTCAGACTGTCACATATATAAAGCTCCTCACCTGAATCCCTGAGGTCCTGTTTATCTCCTGCACATTTATTCTTCTTGTATGAAGAAGCCAAAGCTGGACACAGAGCTACAAAATGGCTCTCCTTAATTTATGTGCCTAATAAAACAAACTTCTCCAAAAGGGAGTAACTTTAGTCTTCAAAACACAAAGACCAGATCACACTGCCCCCGCTTGCGGAGCAGCATCAGCAGCTGAAATCAGTGGGCCCACTAAGAGAAAAGTGGTTTAGTGCAGTTAGCAAAGTCTCCTAAATAAAACCCAAATAGTCTACAATAAAAGTGGATTTTTGAAGTCTGCCTTCAGTGTTCAGAAAATATTATAATTCCTGTAGACCATTTTTACTTCAAAGCCAGTCAAAAGCCTGGAAATGAAAACCTAAGACAACCACATTTATGCCAACTATTACCCCTTCACTGAAGTTTGCCCCTGCAACAACTTGCTCCTAAATCTCAGCTTGCGCTCTGAATAGCTGTTCTTGAACAAATTAAAAAGCATTGCTACTCTTCTTAGTAAGCACTACAGGCTTGCATACAGGGTATGGTTAGCACATTTCAGAGGAGTATATGGTTTCCACAGATCAATTTATTGGCAGAGTAGTATGAGACACTGAGTAAAATGGGACAACATCAAATACTCCTGTTTAATTTGGAACAGGGAGCTGAACTTCATCTCTCAAGAGAGTGCCAAAACCATGGGGTTATTGGATATTTGCAGGAGGTCTGCTTTTTTTTTTTTTTTTTTTTTTTAAACTGGGTGTATTTACCCCAATTTTAAGTGGATTCCAAAGCAAATGGTGCTTGTATGGCCATGATGTAATTTCCCTCCCACTGGCTTACCTGTGCATCCCTCTCCCCAACAGTCCTGCCTGGACGGGGCAGGGAGAAACGCAGTCCCCGGGGGTTTCACGGTGCAGGTGGCTGGGCCAGAGCGCCTGGTGTGTTCCAGCATGGGAAGAGGCTGCCCTGTGAGCCACCAACAAATGCACAAGGCAGCAAGGTCTTTGTAAATGTCCCAGTAAGGAGAGCTTCAGCTGGATCTGGCAATCAGCCACAAGACACTGATCCATCAGAAATCACCTTCATCCATGCTGGTGCTCCTGGAGCTACTTGTCTCTTAGCCATCCCTCATTTTAACCAATCCTGGACTAATCTCTAGGCCATTCTTCCTAAGAAAGCTCCCTGCTTTGGCAGGGATCAGGCTAGCTTCACAACAGGAGCAGTGCCGTGATGGACTCAATGCCCTGTGGAAGCCACAGGAGGTGGCAGCATCACTGCTACAGCTAGAGCCTGGGGAGAGTGAAACTCCTTGAAGTGGAGACCCTCAAAAGCCAGCAGATGTGCCTTGGCCGTGACCCTGGCAAGACTTAGGAATCTGGCAAGGCCTTGCTGTCCGGTTCTCCAGGCTATCCCCCAAATCCAGCCTATGGAACCCCTCCTACAGACCACTAGCTCTTTCACAGAGCTAGTGCTGCTCCACCTCTTTGCCCTTAACAACCCCTTCATCCATGGGGCGATGCAAGGCCAAACGCCCCTGCCTGCCTGCAGAAAACACCCTCCTTTGTTTGAGTATCAGTTTGGAAATCTCCCCCCCCACCCCCCCCGCCCGGCCCCTGATGGCTGGGGACAGGCTGGGCGGGCTCCACAGATAGGGGACAGCCCCGAGCCCCCCAGCCTGGCAGCGCGGCTGCAGGGGCTCCCTGGCAGGGCTGTCCAGCTCCCTCCTGTTGATGCTTTTCTGCTTTGCATGAGACAGTTTTTTTTCTCTGTTTCACTCAGACACATGACTTGTAAACCTAGCGATTGGGGCACCACCTGGGACAGGGTTGGAAACTGGGCTCTAGTTCTTACTCTGACAAAAATTTAAACATATTGAGTATTCCCCAGAGCTCACGTCTCTATGTGCCCTAGGCACCAGGCAGCAGCATTATTTTCCTTTTGCTCTCCAAATAGTCACTTATGCCTAGGAAAATGTAATAGTTAAAAAAAAAAAAAAGGGATGGACAGACACCTCTTCCAGAACACACGAGAGACAGGGCTGGAGGCACTGTTGTGGGAGAAACAGCTAAAGCCTCCTCAGGCTGTGGAGCGCATAGAGTCCAGATCTCCCACCCGAGTTCCCTAAGCATTGGCTAAATGTAACAGCGTGACCGTTCTCACCAGCAGGACTTAATGCGTGGCGTGTGGGTCTGTTCCTCCTGCACAGCCCAGGCCAGGTAAAGCATGTCCAGAAGCACACGTTCAGGCATGCAAGGAACTCGGTGGATGCAAACGTGGGTGTTAAGGAATGCAGGTACCTCTGGGGTGAAGGGGCAGGCAAGCAAGGTTTCTTAGGATCTAAATTTTAGACTTCAGCCTATGAAGTGACAGGTCTGCTAGGCACACAAGTTCTTCCATGGGACTAAGTCCATGAAGACGATCTAACAGAAAGTATCTGCTTCTCACCGCAGAGTGCTCCCAAATCACAGATTCAGAGAGTGCCTACTGTTCCAAGCACTTTTCACCCATCTCTAATTGCTCTTCTGTGATTAAGGAAAAGTGTTTCATCTGTATATACGAAAAAGGGTGAAAACTCCAGATGAAAAATAATGCAAACTTAAACAGAACTCTCTATGAATTTTCATCTGTTCTGCAAAAGCAGACATGTCTACACAGCTAAGTGAAGGTCTGTGTGCAACGCTTGTTAAATTAACCCAGCTAGCATCAGTAATGGTAGGGAAAATACCACAGATACAAGCTTTACTTCTGTATGTATTTCTGGAGAACTCGAGCTGTTAGCACTGTCTTTGCACTTGGTTTTACAAGGGGAAAAGCAGATGCCTTTCTCTTTCATTCATTTTGATTAAACTAATACAGTTTGGGCAGCTCATGCAGCAATTGTGCCTTTTCTTGAAGTTTTTGTCCAGTTCAGTCATAGGCAACAGCGAAAAGAGCAACAGCAAATAAAAGCACAACATCAGCAATTTGGTAAAAGAAATAGCAAAACCACCCACAACATCAGGACTGAAGGAGCATCTCGAGCCTTTCCATGCAAGTCTTTCCACCAAACTTGTTTTAAAGGGATGAACAGAAAGTCCCGAAGGAACAAAACAAATCCAGACACCACGTTTCCCTCTCATTTTCTTTGCTTCTGTGTTTTAGAATTCCAGGAGAAAAAGCCATGCGCACGTACAAAAAAATCCCCTACTTTAGGTGGTAAACACATGTATCATTCCACCACTTTTTCCTCATTTTTGTCACATACTTTTTAAGAAATAACTTTACCACCTCTCATGTGTGTCTCAGAAAGTCCTCAAGGATGCTTGTGTAATTAGGAAGATCTTACCGAATTAATAAGCCAGAGTAATTTGGGAAGGCATTAAAATAATGTAAGTGATAGGCACCCCCCAGGCTGTGCTGTGGGTGAGCAACGCGTGGAGTTGTGCTTGACTACAAGATTTTGCTGAAAGCGAGCGTTCCCTTCCAAAGCAGGCAGTGGCTCTACCAGCTGTAAGCCCATCACTTCGCAGTCGCAGACTTGGACGGTGATGCCGTACAAAGCCTTTTGAGCTGCTACAAACCACAACAAGTTCAAAACCTGACTCATGTCTAGAACGTCGACTTGCTCGCTGTTACCGGCTTAGTCATTGCCAGCAGCCCTACATGCATCTGCTAATCCTGCGGTATCCTCAGCACCATTCCCTCCTGTGGGAAAGCCCTGGTTAGTCAGACTCGAAGAAAGGTAGGGTATTGGGATATTTCTCTTACCATTGTGCTGCTTTGTTCTTCTTGCATTCCCATCTTAATGACGGCGCGAGCTGTTGGCCTTCCACACTTTCTTTGTGCCTATGTAAATTCAGCGTTTGATGCTGAAGAGGCGGAGACAATTTCTAAGTCAAGGGGCAGGTGTGAGTGAAAGGAGCAACCCAACAGCCAAACTATTTGAAAAAGAAACCTTTAATGTCTCATCAGCTCAGCACTTGAAAAAAAGCCTTCATAACTTGCCTTGAAAACTGGAAAAACAGGGTGTCTAGCTATAATTTAAGACATTAACAAGAAGATATTGCTGTTCCCTGACATATTTTGACTTTTGCACAGCAAAATGCTATCTTAAAACTAAGTCTGATTAAGACGTGAAACACTGTCAGTGACAAAGAAATTACAGATGGCTTTGATTTGTTTCTCATTCACTAGTCACCATTTCAACATATACTGAGAAAAGAGCCCAGGCTAAATTTTAGAGCACACCTGAAAAAAGGGTTCCTTCCCTTTGTCGAACAGGCATACTGATGAGTATTTTGGCATGACCAGAAGTTTGAGCATACTTATAGCACTGTAACAACTTTCCAGGACTGGCCGTGGTCTTCACAGGTATTCAGTGGCTACAATGAGCACACCAAAAACTGCAGCCTCGGGATGTGACACCCCGGTTAACAAACTAAGTTTCGGCAAAAAGTATATTTCTCTTGCAACCGATGAGTACGCACTCTTTCAGTCCAGATGTCTCCTTTCCAGCATGTAAAACAAAAGAAAGCAAGAACAAACACACTTTGCCATAAGGGAACAGAGGCCAATATGAGCCATCTGAATTCTCACAATTTATTTTTATTTCCCTGGTCCAGAAAAGACTTTCAAGCATTGAGTTAAAGTTTAAGAAAGTGAGTAGCTTACTCGCCTTCTGTGGGACAACTTGCCTATTTAAAGTTGTGTGTGTGCTTAGAAGCTCTGCCATTAGTCACGATATACAGAAAACAGTCAGATACAGCCTCCCCTGCACAAGCACCTTTACAGTCATCATGGCAATCTCAACGAGAAACCACAGGTCAAATCTCCTACGGGACTCCTTCATTCTGC
Source organism: Gorsachius magnificus (assembly GCA_034008185.1). Classification (NCBI taxonomy): domain Eukaryota; kingdom Metazoa; phylum Chordata; class Aves; order Pelecaniformes; family Ardeidae; genus Gorsachius; species Gorsachius magnificus. The sequence goes on along the minus strand of CM067081.1, from coordinate 68,390,510 downwards.
TGAAATAATCAACTTTCTACATGGTTGCCTCATCTAGAAAAGTTTTATGATGCTAATAGATAGAAGGGCAAATGCGAGCATCCTGCGCCTTGCACCTTCAAAGCTATTATGTAAAGATAACAGTGTTTTAATCTTTTTTTCATTACTGAATATTATGCTTACAACAATCCTGCTTTGCTACAGATGGTTTCCTGTTGTTTCTGCCAAATGTGAAATGGCTATAAAACTTGAAAAGGTTCTGATGCTGTCACTGCATAAAAAATTGCATCTACTAGGGAAAATTAAATGTGAGCCTTAGCCTTTAATTGCTTTAATCTTACTAAGTAAGTGAACTTTTTTACCCCCACCCCCAACTCAAAGCTTCCGATAACATGACCTGAAGGGAAAAATACAGCTATGTATTTTAGTCAGGTAAAAAGCCTTCATTAACAAAAACAAAAAAAAAGAGGAAGGGGAAGTAGATAATTCTCATGTCCAGATCAACCAAACAGCCACCAACTCCAGCTAACAAGAGCAGCGCCTGTGGCTCAGCTTCATAAAATATGTAAAGTCATTTCTGTTAGAAGACAGTGAAGTTCCTGTTTTCAATGCTATAATAAGGAAATCTGTCATCTTAGCAGACAAATTACTAGAAAATGGCTTGCGTACTCCCAAGGGGACAGAGCCTTTGCTCCTTGCGTGGGCAAACCTCAGTGAACTTAGTGACAGCTTTACTTGAACACAAAAGGAGTGTTAAGAAGTACTTCAAAGAAAAAATTGAATTTTATACATTTCTCATATGGTGACGAATACTGTTGTTGCTCTGATGCTCTCTGTAAGCACAGAGTCAGCGTTGTACGGGAGAAGGGCTAGAGAAAAGGTATTTTACCAGAAAAGGCATGGGACGGGCACATGACTTACGAATGCAGCATCAACGGATGAGTGAGCTCCACGGGCTCTCTCAAACTTCTGCTGGTATTTGACTGGCACCACAACAACATACTCATTTTCTAGAAAAAACAGCAAGCATTTAACCACATCCTTCTACCAACAAGGTAAGGCTGTGCTCACTGCCGTGGATCTGCCTGTACAAGCATGGAGGGTAGAGGCAAAGAGAGTAAATATTAGAAATTGCTCTGTCATTTTGAGTGCATTTCTCTGTCTGTTGCTTTACATAGAAGGCCTGACATCTTAGGGCTCCGCAGCACAAGAAGCAAGTGCTCTGTATTACACTGGAGATTTGGCAAGCACCCTTTTCTGCAGGAGGAAAGCAGGTACTTGTAGTCTCACTCTGACCAAGACATCAAACCTCAACTTTTCAGCTACTCAGACCTCTGTTGTTCATTCCTGGGGATGGATCCCATATCCATTCACTACAAGAAGAGGTTCACTCTCAGTGGAAAGAGAAGCTGGTAGGATTTTAGTGTCTTTTAACCTGCTCTGTCTTTCCCTACTCTGGAGGCTGGAATTTAAAAGCTGAGGCAGAGGTGACATTGTGGGCAGAAGCGAGCGGAAAATACATACACTCATCGAACTGCAACCAGATGTCTCATCTGCATGTGGACGTGCCTCACCCATGTGCTGTATCCCCAAGGGCACCATTCATGACCTCCTCAAAGTGCTCCTGGTGTTTCCCCATGCAGAGATACTCCCACCAGAGATATCTCTTTCTTTGTTTAGTCTGACTTCCACCTAAGCTAAATTAAAAACAACCTTATACAAGCTCTGGGAGACCTGCACCACACAGCTAAGGACAAACCCTTCTAGTTCAGCCCAGCTGTGGCTCCTGGTTCATTGTAAAGATCTGCAGGCTGGGGGGAGCAGGGGAGACCTGCTGGGCCTGCTGCCTTCTCTGAGTGACCCCGCACAGTGTCTGACTTTGACGTCTATGAAAACCAGTGGCTCCTTGCTTGGGCCAGAAAAGCATTCATGGAGAAGAACCTTTTATTTCTCTTTTGTAATGTAGCCTGTGTACATCTGGACCTTGGATGAAAATCAGAAGTGGGCATGTAGGTCCCATTTGAATAGCTGCTGACCTTACTGGAGAGTCTCCTGTTGACTTCACTGTGAAATGGATCAAGCCCCTGTATGTTCGTTTGTTTATTTATTTATTTGTTAATTCAGTACCAATTTTGTCATGTGGTCACCAGCTGAATTATTTGCACCTTTCACATCCAATTAAATACCACAAACCACTAGTGCAGGATTTTTCTCACAATTGGTTAGAAACCGAGATAGAAAACATAACCCTGCCACATCGGAGATGTTCTTCATATACTGTACTGCATTTGCATCTAGGTTTCCTTGTTGCTAGCCAATGCCATCTGTTATCTGTTTTGGTCTGCTTATGAGAACTGGTAATTTTTGAAAACTGAGAGCAAGGAAAGAACAATGGTGTTTTCCTTTGCATTTTGCATCCCAAAGAAACCAACTGGATCTACACATGCTCACAAAAATATACCCCTCGAATTGGCAATTTGTTAGCACATGCTTTTTCTGTATGGAAAATTTAAAGAGACAAGGCTCATCCCGGGGAAGTATTAGACTGTAATGAAATAAATCTGTGCCCCACAATGCTTGGATACTCGGTTCTGCTTTTGTCTCTCTTGGAGGTTGCTGATGCTCAGACTCGGTGATGGATTAAACGGTGACAGCTGAGATAGTTACTGCCCTCAGCTGCGCACCCTGCCCCTCTCTTGGAAATTACTGCCCTCCTGTAGCCAGCACAACTGAACGCTTGGGCAATCCCGTTTCAGACTGCCAGACTTCACGCCAGGCGCGGCTCACACGGATCGGCCAGCCTGTGAACTCCCACGGCTCGGAGCTGAGTCCGCCGGCCATTGAGCCAGGCCTGCCGTGCAGGTGGGAGAGGCTCAGGAAGAAAGGGGGTGGCCAGATGAAGGTGGTGTCGCTTCGCTTGCCCCCCCGTCACAGGCCACTGGATGGCTGGCAGCCCACGGATCACACTCTCCTATCTTTAGAAATACAAATGCGTCTAAGTCAGGGGATGCATTGTCACCAGCTACCCACCGAGAAAATAAATGGCAAAATCGCAAGTGACAAAAAGAGAACACCCCCCCAGCCTTTTCTTGGGGCTCTTTTTTTGGTTTTTTGGGGGGGTGGATGTTGTTTGGGTTTTTTCTTTTGCAACTGCCCTTCAGGGATGGTATTAAACTGTGCTCAGTACTGACTAAACTCTGCTCCTTTGAGCTCTATCGCAAATTTTTTTGTTGATTCTGGTAGGAAGAGAAACTTTACTTTAGGATGGCAATTTCAAATTCCTTTTTGTTATAAGCAGTAAATTTAAGTCCCATGTTTCAGGATGTGTTTGTTTCACAATTCCTAACTATAGCAGGCTATAAACCAGCACCAGGTACTTGAATAGATTCTGCCATTTTTAGCCTTTGATCTCGTCTGTTCCTCATATTTTTGCAGTCCCAGTTTTTCTCTTCCAAGGTGTGTGATCTGGATGCATGGGGCCTTTTTGTCTCCTTTTCAGTGACAGAAGACAATTTCTATGAAGCCTCAATTTCTCAGCTATTAGTATACAGATCTCTCTCCCTCCCTGGTCCTCCTCCCAAGCAGTGGAGTGCATATGCAGCTGTGAGAGAAAAATAGAGCATGTCCCAGGAATGCATCCTTCTAGCCTAGATAATTATAAATATCTAATCCTGAACTATTAAAATGGTTCTTGCTTAAAATGAAAAGAAAAATCCTGGCACTCAATCTGCAAATAATTGTATGCCGCTTAACTGGCACTTCAGTAGTTTTTCTTTGTGATATACCTAAAGGCAGAGATGGATGCACTGTCAGGATTAAAAGCTCTCTCAGTACTCGGCCATATGTTTCTGCTTTGGTCCCCGGCCTGTTACATTGCTGAACAGAGGATGAAGGCTGGTCTAACAGAGCTTCATATACAACACAACCTCCAGGGGAGGTAGGGAAAAAAGTGAATCTTTCCAGGGTTCCTTCTTACCGAAGGGCTGGCTTGGACTTGGATTCAGCCAAGTTTTGCAGCACCATGTCCGGGCCATAAAGCCTAATGACCCACAGGCTCATTAACACGATCTGCAGGGGATCAGCATTTGCACAGCGGAGACAAAGACAGTGAGAAACTGGAGCTCATGTATCTTTCTATGCCAGGCTCCAGTAGGGAAGCAAACACTTCACTGAAGATTCTTTGGGAAGGGTTGGATGCTGGAGGTTTGCAACTAGGTTGATCTTGGCCTTTAAGATCCAAAGGTTCTCAGGTCTACCAGCATTTCAGGATGCCACAACCGTAGTCAAGCTAAGTGTTATAAACTCTTTTGTTTTATCTCCCCACCTCCCCAGTGGGGATTGACCGTACCCAAGTAATGTTCTCAAAACATGTTTTACCCCACACATGTTTATTATCAGAGCAGGCCCCTGGATAGTCGGTTCATCAAGACCCTCCTAGCTTCGTGGGCAGAGCAAGTCAGGCAAGGGTCAGCTGAGATACCACCAACTGCTGGAGAGGTTCCTTGTGGGGCAGGGAACGAGGCAACACCAACCTCCCAAAAAAGCCTTTCTGCTATAAAACTAACACACAGCTCTGGCAGGCCCTTCTGCCACAGATAACCTTACCAGTCCTCCCCTCCCAAAAAGGAAACGAGCAGAATTTAAGGCACCAAATCCAAAAAAGGCTCAGCTCTGCAGAACCGAGTCTGAAAAAGAATAAACACCAGAAACTCTGTGAAATCCACCAGGGGCTTTGCTATTGATTTTGCACTGCAGATGGTCAGACATTATGGTAATATGGTAATGTAAAACCTGTTGCTAGATTCATGGTGGGTGATTCAGCTCAAGCATTGTGGATTAACTTCACAGAATGCCACTTCTGACAGTTCAAAACCAGCACTCGCTAGTGTCGGTTCAGGAGGATGTGGCCTTTACTCGGTCTCCGCAGAGATTTGAAAATCCACTGGCAAAGCTTTAACTTCTTCAAAAGACAATAGCAGATAATGCTTTAAAATAGTCTTTGTTTATCTTGTATTCTTTTGTTTCTAATGGACTCCTCCTGAATTTGAAAATAACTTCCTCTCTAGTTTTTGTTCTGATTTCCCTGGTGGGAAGAAACTGAAAGATCTGAGCTACGTCAAGTCAGAAGAAATGTGTGCAAAGCTACCATGGTTCAGGAAGCAGTGTTTGATCACTAAATGTTGCCACAGAGCCAGCAAGAGCTGGGCACACCACCCTCGTGGAACTCTGCCATCGACTGCATGAGCCCAGGAACTCAGTTTGTTTTTTATAGAATTGGATGAGTGATAAATCAAACAAAAGAACAACAAGTTACTTGGCCTCCAAATCATATTTGGATGTCCTAGTCTTCTGCTGTATGAAGCCAGGTTCTTAATTTTCTGGGAAAAGTATGGCCAAGCACTTTGTCCACATGGTGACCATCGGCACAGGTCAATAATACTTGCCAGGGTGGACAGACATAAATGTCACAATTCCATTCTTGTTGAGAAATATCTAATCCTTTACAGGGACTTACCTGCTTGGAATATACATGGCACGAAGTGCCTCTGTTTTTGCAAATCACTCCCTGCCCTAATGACGCACTGGCCAGAACATTTCTACCTGTTAGGAAGGAAGGGGTTTCCCCAGCAAGAGCTGCTGCTCCAGGAGTGGTTGGGTAAAAAGGGGCACCTGTTATCTTCTGGATGCATCATAACAAATATAGTCAGTCTTGAGTGTCAGGAGGGCACCAGAAGGCAGCAAAGGCCTGGTTTGGAGAATAACCAGAGGGAGAAATGGGATACATTTAACAGGAGTGAGTGGAAAGGTTGATGTATGCCCAGCTCCTCATGAATGACTCATGCAGGGTGTGGTGATGCTGGAACCTCTCAGGTTATTCTGCTATAGGCAGTAGCTCACATTGCAATTTATCTACCCTTTAGAAGAGAAGCAGCATAGATAGGATCTGAAACCCAGTTCCATCCTAGCACGGTTAAAGGAAACAGCTCTGTTGAGGATATTAGTGGGGAATTCCTCCACTGATGACAACATGAGAAAAACATTATCTTAATATTAATCTTATCTTCAAAAGCTTATGCTGCTATTTTTTGAAAACTGAGACTTGGGCTATTTATCTAGCATGGCTATATGGGTTCAATTAGAAACTGTAGGCTCTGTCAAAATATTCCAGTCCTCCAAGAAATGTCACCCTTACATGTGAAATTGAAATATTTCACGTGAAGCCATTTTCAGACGAATTCTAGATACCTCTATGGTACAATTGCATTCAGTTCAAGATTTTCAGTGAGAGGATTTCCACAGCATACAATTCAGTACGATCCCTTGAAAATTATCATCTCACGATCTGATATGAAAAATTAAAACATCACATGTTTTCCATCTAGCTTCAATAGAGAAAAAAATGCCTATTTATGGCAGCAGTTTTCTGTAAAAGCTATCTCTCTACTGAAAGAAAAAGCCTGCTGGCTTTTTCTGGGCACATTCTCATCTGAGCTCTTTGTTGCGGTCAGAGCACATTATTGCAAACAGCAACACAACTATGCTGTACCCTACCAGCCAAAAGAGCTGGGCCAAGCTTTGGTAACAGTTTCACCCTTGTCAGAATTCTCCAGTGAAACCGGGCTCACAGGAGCTTACCCAAAGGTGAAATTGTTCCCACTGGGTGGGGTGGAGCCAAACTGGCTGCTGAGGAATATTATATATTTTCTTCATTTGACTGTTCTTGTTTCATTTAATTTCAAAACTAATTTCCTATCAGTGTTGCTCTTCGACAGAGGATGCCTAAACTTTCTTTTCTTTTCTTTTCTTTTCACTTTCTACATCTTAGACCTTTGTGACAGAGAAGAACAAAGAACTGAGTAATCCTGACTCCACTTTGCATAATTACTTTAATGTCCTTTTAAAATTTGTGATCTCCCATGAGCTTTCTTATAGAGCTGCTGGAGATTTCCCTATTTGTCCAAAACATTTCAAGACCTATAATTCGAAACTGCAGCGTACAACATCACCGCCCGCCTCTGCTGTAGAGGAGTGGCAGCAGTAGCCATAGGCCTTGTCTATTCCAACAAACAGCAGCCGTAGGTGTGAAAGCTTTCCCTGTAGCTTGAGGCATCTAAAGAGGTTTTGGGTGGTACCCCAGGGAGGCAGCGATCCCTAAGCTCCTTGGCACTGTTGCACTAGATGAGGATCTCACCCGCCATCCCATGGGAGCGACAGATCCAAAGTGCCCCTTCACTTAAATATCTAAAGCTCCACTGGGTGCAAAAATGAAACCACTTTTTCTCTTAGGCATACAAATGTCTAGCTGCATTTTCTCTAATGCATGGTATCAGTGCCATAGCCGTGGCAGCAGCAGCCACAAACACCCAGCCCAGTACCAGCAACAGTCTTGCATAGTCATGCAAGGCTCAGGCGAACCACTTTGCTGTCAGACTAGGTTTTGCAGCCCTGGCTGAGCTCTCTGCTCCTCCAGAGGTAGCTGAGCCGGGCATTTCAAAGCTACTCCAGCACTACGTGCGGTGCTTGGAGCAGGTATGCGATGCCCCTGCCGTCCAGGTGCTCCTCAGTGTGGGTGGCAGCCCACTTTCCTCTCCAGACCTCAGACCCACAGCACCCTTTAACAGTGAGACTGTGGAAGCAGGGAAAATGAAAATTGGCATGTTACAAACGTGTATTCACATGTATAGGCAGTCAGCCGTGACACTACCGATGTTGCGATATCTTACAGCGTTGGTCGTGATTTCAAAAGTAGAGTAAGAGTCTCAAATGTACAGGCTAACTAGTTTGCAGCGTTAACACAAAAACCAGAACAGCAGTTCCACTATCCTCTGAGAAATATGTACTTCCACTCAAATAACAAAACCCGCTGGATCCTCTGAAGTTTGTGAACTGGTCAGATCAGTACTTTTAACAATAAAAAACTCTAAAACGCATTCGATGTGAGGAAACTTTAGCTTTTAACCAAAGATGCTACCAGGAACTACAGCTCCTTTCTAGCATTCATGGAAAAAAGCAGTTCTTTAGTCCAGTTGCCAGGAGCAGAGGAACTCACTGCACGGTAGATCTCGTTCAAACGAAACTTAAACCCGACATGATTTCCAGCCACAGCCCTTGGTGACATCCCCAGGACAGAGCAGCTCCCATGCTAGAGCTGCGCCAGCTTTGGGGAGAGGCAGCAAACGCGCTCGACGGAAGCCTACCTTGCGCAGATGGCTTCACCACCGCCGAAGTCCGGCGATGAGGTCCTGCAGCGGGTGCAGGGCTCGGGGCAACCACTTGGCCGGGCTCTCACAGGTGCCGAGGCTCGGGCACAGCCAACGCGCGTCTCCTCTTCTGGCGGAGCTTGTCATGAATGATCCCAGCTCGGTCCCAGGGAGCCCAAACGCGCCGAAGCCCCCAGCTGCCGGCCCCGCTCCCCCTGTGCAGGCTCCCAGGGGCTTCCCAACAACTTCTCCTTCCCCGCTTGCTCGCTGCTGGGGAAGCTCCGCTGGCTGCCGAAACTCGCCTACCCCACCTAGAGGTGCACCGCAGGACGAGGAGGAGCCCCGCGTCCCTTTCCCGCTCCTGCCGAGTTCGCATTTTGCTGGCGAAGAGGAGGAAAAGACGGGCTTGATCAGGTCTGGCTCGGAGAAGGGGAACCGGACCCCGGGAGCGCGGGGCAGGGGAGGACTTCTGGGAAGCTCCCGGGAGTAGAAGGGACGAGGGGGAAGTTTGCCGATTGAACTGGTTCAATTCAGGAAATGTTGGTGTGTCAAAATCAAACTCTTCTGTGCAAATACCTTGATTTTGAGGGGTGACTCCTCTGAAGCCCACCTCACTTTCCTACCCCTTCAGCAAGCAGGTTTGGGGACCCCCACTGGACTTTCTGCAGGACTCCATCGGGGCGGGACAGCACGGGAGACCCCAAGAATCACTGGGTTCCCAGGAGCTGTGGGCAGCCCAGGGCACACGCTGCTACCTGTTGCTTTTAGCAAATTCTAAAGGAATAACTTTGTTCAGTTTTGAATTTAAAATATCATATCTGGCTTTCTGAACTCCTGATTCTTTTCTTCTAAAGCAAAACAGAAATATTCGTATAGTGTTGAGCTTTCTAAAGGCTGCAAATTCTGACTGTCAGCTAGCTCTGCTTGAGGGAATTGCCAGTATTTCTGCAAAGACAGTGTTCCTTAAAACTGGAAAATGTGAAATAACCTACTCAGATAACATTATTTAACACTGAATTGGAAAGAAATGAAATGTGAAAAAAACCCCCAACACACCTGCAAACGGCTGGAGTGCAACTAGAGCAGTTAACTCAGAGGTCATAAAGGAGAAACATCTCATCATTACAACTATTTTTGTGAGCATCCAACATGTAGTATGAAAAGCTGAAAGTGCTTGGTAGCTCTGTGGAAAATATTTCTCAAAGGAGACCTTTTAGCCTTGTTGGGATACAAGATTCATAAAATCTGTATCCTGGTATGTGCTGTTCTTGTAACTTCACAGCTGACCTGAAAGTCACCACATGGTTGAGCAAATGTGTGCACTGAAAACAGGGGTGCATTTGTTCTTATATAACATATACCAAACTCCACATTATGAACCAACATTAAATTATAATTGGGCATTTTTTTCATTTTATTAAAAAGGATAGTTGATAGTTCCAGTTGTCAAAGACTGACCCTGGGCTACACAGCAAGCTGCTTCCTTCTTACCTGCAGAGAAGAAAAGGTTATGGCTGCTATCACAACAACACAGACAAAATGTGGCTAAGCCTGGCTGACGCTCCAAGGGGCTGCTTCTCTTAGCAGCAAGTGAATCGTCCCTGAACTTAGTTCCTTGCTGAGATGAGGTTGTATGAGACACAAGGATAAAGGTGGTAATAGCTGAGCAGGGCAGGTTCACTGGAAATGATGGAATAAACTAGGAATGAGGTTGCCTCCCTACAGCCCACAGGGTGCATCTGTTCCTGAGAAGAGGCAAAGGTGGCAGGACCATGAAAGACAGAAGGAAGTGTGGAGCAGAAGGCAGAAAGAGAACAGTATTTTTTTAGCCCCATTTCCTGGGGAAACAAGGTTCATGTGATGATTGTGTTCCCTCCTAACAACTTTTGAATCTACTGGCCAACCAAGATACATCCTCAAAAGTCTCTAACAATAAGCAGCTGGCTAAAGACAGCCATCCCCAATTTGTTGCCCAGATTTGGGGAAAGAACATTGTGAACACACCTTATAAGAAAGCAACAAATCCACGCAGAGAGAGACCTCACACATTCTCCAGCCACCCAAAAAGCATACATCTTCTAAGACCACACAAGTCAGTCAACCCACAGGACACAAATCTGTAGGAAATCAGGATTCATTAGTTCTAGTACTTCTAGAGCAAGAAGATTTTCTAAGGATGGTTTATCATTGCGGGTCTGAGAGGCGCCGGACGATTTTATGTTTTATATCTTTAACCTAAATTAGGCTAGTTTTCATTCTTGTGTTTCTCCCAGTCTTCTAAGCAGAAGGCAATCAAAAGCCATGACCAGAATATACTCTCAGCTGTTTAGCAGCCCTTCTGACCTCAGGGCATCCAGGCCATGCCTAGGGTAAAATCGCAATGCAATACGGGTGCCCAAGGTCCTGCCTCTGAGTGAACTCCTCATGGTTTGGTCCTCAAGTCCACATCCTACCAGGGCTCACAGCTGGCCCAGAGGAGCTGCTCGGCAGGGATGCCGAGTGTGTGCCCTTGGCAGTGGCGAAGATCTGTGTGAAAAAAAAGGGTGCAGCTTTGCTGATCCAGCCACAGTGGAAAAGTAAGTATGAAAGAAAAGGAAGAGCTACCTTTGTCAAAGGGCCTCCAAAATGAAAGTATTTTGTTTTGGTTTTAAGGGCAGAGTATGTCACTGGTCCTTAGGTTTATCCAAAGGGCCTGTGTCTTTCCCTCAAGTCATGGGAGAGGTAGGGCGGCATGAAAAGTGGCTGCACTACATGTCTAAAAAAGACAGTGGGTTTGCCTTGTGTGTGTTCTTGCTGCTGTCATCAACTAAGTAAGGCTGACGGGACTCTCCCTTTTGCATTTTGCATCCTCTCCCTTTTCTGCAGGGGCTGGTATTCTCCTGCCCCACCGTGGTGCAGGACATTTGTGTCCAGAGATGGCAACACAAGGAGGAGAAGAAGAGAGGATTATGACACACTTTGGTCTTTGGAGATCCTTTCTCCTTTTGTAGTAGAAAATCATCTGCTTTCTACCTAAAGCTGAGCCGCCTGAAGACCTCTTTTGTCTCCCAGAAGTTGTGATATTCATCTTGTTGCAAAACTAAGGGCTAAGAGAAAAATACTGTAAGAAGGAAAAATAAAATAATTGAACAAAACATCCTAGGAATGAAAAAGCAGCACTTCTGGGGGTGTGCTTGATAAAGGCCCCCTTTCCCAGGGTTACATTTATTTCCCAAAATGCGGAATTGCAAGCACACACCTGCAAAGGCCTTCCATCTTCCATTAGTATCCCACCTGCTTCAAAGGCTGGACTCACTGATGTTAAACTGATGACTACCAGTGAGTGCTCATCCAGGGCTTCTAACCCTCTTCCTTTCTTTCATAATCCAGCCAGTCCCTTCAGTCAGGTTAGTTGCAACACCTGCTACCACCCTCAGCCTTTTTCCCCCAACACTTTCCACCTCCATGTGGGTTGGCAAATAGGTTCTGCCCTTCACTGGTTCTCTTCTGTCTGTGAACCACAGCAGTCCCTTTCAGCTGCTGCATTTTTCTATTAGGTCTGAGGAAACACAAATGGGTGCTGGTTTGTGTAAAGAATAGTCTGAAAGAGGCTTCCTACAGCCAGAAAGATTTGGTTTATTTCGAACAGTGTCTCTCAGGGATTCTTCAGATTTTCCTGACTCAGTTCTCCCATTGACTCATTACAAGCCCCCAGCCTCACACATATCTGGGAACTGAAGCTGATTACCAATAGTCACAAAACCCTATGTATCATTCGGAGAACTTCTTCCAAATCATTAGGCAGACTATTCCATTCCATTAAATGAGGCTAGCTCATTTAAATATTTTTCTAATTTTCAGAATTATGCCTTTCTACAAGGAAGGCAGCAAGCATCTGAAAATTACAAAGCAATTAGCTTAGCTTGAACACCAACAGTAACTGTGCTCTTGTGTTTGTCATAAATATTTGAAATAATTAACACCATATTTCTGTGCCTTCTAGAATGTATGCAATTAACAAATGTATTAATCATGACTCCTTTCCTAGAAGGAAGACCTCATGCCAACTACTGTAAAGTAGTTAAACCAAAACCAAATGAAAGCACCCTTTCCCTCTTTGCTGAGAGACAAGACTTTATATGACATTTTCTTCAGAGTCTTTCAAATGCTCAGGCGGGCTTTGGGGAGCACAGGAGGATGGATCCAAGGACAACCCTTTCTCAAACATTCAAAAAGCCAAGGGAAGAGAGGAAGCTGGGAAAGAGTTAAGCTGAAGGGCCAGGAACAAATGGAGTACAAGACACTTGAGATACACTGTTGTAGAAGCTTGTATTAAAAGTACTCTTAAGAGGCCCCTTCCTGTATTACAAATGTCTATTGGACTTCTGCTATTGATTTAATAAAAAATTGGATGCTAGGACAGTCGGTAGCTCAAGCTCTTTTGAGCTAGACTTTGGATATAAAATTTTAAAGCTGGGATCAGTGGATATTTACCGTGTTACACTGTATTTCAGTCTGGATTTGTAGCTTCATTCTCCACAGTATCTTTGTTCACATGTGTTGTTTTGCATTGTAATTTTTCACTTTTGCATATATGTTGTCCTGTTCTATGCATTGACATTTCTGTACTTACTGTTGTAAAATTATTTGTATTACCAAAGGTCTTTCTATGTAGTTTCATTTAGTTATATTCCTTGATGCATATTCTCTAGACAAGACATTTGTCAAACAGTTGGTTTCTTTTTCTTAACATATTCAAATTTCTAAAACTTTGTCACATTTTGTAAGGTTTTATTATCTGGGGAGGAGAGAGAACTATGGGTATTAAAGAACATGATTCACCGATGCTTCTGTATTTGTTATTTGTTGTTCCAGAATTTTGCAGTCCTATCTTCATCTTTGATGTTCTTGCCTATATTACTCAGTTTCAGAATTTCTCTGCTGAAATCATCCAACATAGAAGATGTCAGACAGTTTCTTTATCGCCTAACCTTTAGGGGACCCCTTAGGATATGTGTACATTCAATATAAGTTATTCATACTTACACACATGCTTACATTCTGTCCAAAATCAAGCAGACAATGTGAGCTGACCTTGTATTTTCTCTGTCTTTTCAAAACAGTCCAACTTTATCGGTACATCTATCTTTGGCATCAAATTGTCAGAGACAATAACAGTTCTGAAAAGTCAGACTACAAGTTCCTCAGCCACAGAAGAAAGGCAGCAATTTTGCCTGTGTTAATATTTAGCAACATCTTTCATTAGGAAACCTTAGCATAACCCAGATTTTGACTTAAGGATTTACATTTTGGAGAAAGGAAAATTTGTAGTTTTCTTTTTGCTACTATCCACACAGATCTGAGAGAGGTATGAGTCCCTGAATATTGCTATTTGTATTTTCACAACGAAAAGTGAGTTACTTGGTTCTCCAAACTTTCTTACAACAGTAGATGTACTCCAACACTGTGGAAACTGGACAAACTTTTCTTCCTGTAATTATTTCTTGCTAGTGTTATTGGCATTGCGGTGCCAATCTGAAAGGAAGAGAAGTCTTCCTCCTATGCATTTAATGGTCCATCTCTGGTGCACAGGGAGAATACAAGAGCTAGGAAGAAACGTGTATGTGAGTGGGGGGAGGTGAGAAAAGAAGGAAAGGAAGAGAAGGTGGCACAGGGAAGTGGTTAGGTTGGAGGGAACAAAGAAGAGAAGGGGACAATGACAGGCTAGAAGGATGGGAGCATTAGCATAAAAGGAGAAGAAAGTGATGAGAATTAGCAAGAAGAACAAGATGCGGGAACACTTGCAGAGACGGAGAGAGAAAACTCGGAATGACCAAAGGTCAATATAATTTCACAGGATAGTTGTTGATTTTTTCAGGTTTTTTTCTTTTGTGATCTGAAATTAAAACTTGAAAGCTTCTTGTGTCCTTATGTATATCCATGGCTGGACACTTAGGTACACACATGCCTCTGAAGGGAAGAGGGGGGACAGTACAAGACGAGAATTAATGTGGCCAAGCCAGGATTCATGGTACGCCCACAGTGAAGGCTGCTTCTGCAACTTCCATCCCCAGACACTGGCTGTGTACCCGCCCCAGTCAATGTACATTGAGCAGGTAGCTCTTATAGCAGTCCCTTTTTTCCTCCTTACACAATGTGCAAACATGAGCATTATTAATGACACAACAGGAAGCCCTGCTACACATGTATTAACTTTCTTATGGATGTTGCCAAGATATGATGGATGTCTCATGTAAAACACTCAGTATTGCAGAGCTTTACAAGCAATATTGATTGCTTCTTCAGCTTCTCTCTAAAACAGTTGTTGTTAGCCTGATTTAATAGAAAAGGGAGGGAAGCAGAGGAGAAATGATGATCAAATATGCCCAATAATTTTGGATTTTTGATTTCAAATGCCTCAGGACTGATTTTTCAGGCTACACCACAGTATACAGCACTTGATATATTCCACAGGAGCTTGCAGTGACTTCGGTGGCAGCCAGCGCAAGAGCTTGTCGCTCTGTCAGGCTTGTATCACGCGTCTCGCGGGAAGCAGGATAATAAGGCAGGGAGCCCCTGCGGCAAGATTGTGTCAGAGGCAGAGTTTCCAGGACAGCATTCAGCTGCCTGAAGTGTGAAAATGCTCCTTCTCCTCCTGCATCCCTTTGCCTCTACCTTTGACAACTCCTGTGATTAGGAGTTTCACTTGCTTAGCCGTTACACCGGAGGAGGCAAAGCCTCGTAAAAACCACAGTACATTGGCATATAGTTAAACAGAATACTGTAGTTTGCACTTGAAAAGTAATTTGAGTAGATCTTTAAATTCAGTCCCAGATGCCTAATTCTGCCTTATCTTGTGTAACCCCTGCCAGTCAGGCAAAGTTAGTCTCCAGCACTGTCATACTTACCTGGTGACTTCCTATACTCAGTTTGCATGCAAAACCAAACCAATAGGAGTATAAGGCTGAAATTATTCAAAAACATTTTACTCCTGATGACCTCAGCAAGAGCCATCAGCTTTCCTGTCCAAACAGGTAACTAAAACCCTGCAGGATACCCAGGAATCTGGAAGTTTCACACTTGATGGCCAGAGGAGGACTTATCTGGTGTTTTTAAGTAGCACAAATAATGGATTTCTTATACCACTAGAATTTACAAGATCTGAACAGAAAGCCAAGATGTAGTAGGCATTGGAGGTGCCTGAATGATGAACCATCCTACCCGGCAGCCTCCACTTTTGATGGATCAGGCTGCATCCCTCAGAATTTACCTGAAACTTGATCTGACCACAGCAAGCCCTGCCACCCAGCACGAGCAGTGGTCACCAGCATATTAAAGCATATATTTCACTGTTACACTTACGGGGAGCTACATGAGGGAATTCTTCGGTTAACAGTTGTCCTCTTCAAATAGCTACAGGATACTGAGGTCATTTAGCCGCTTAAAAAGTGAATTAACTTGCAAGAATTATTTGTAGGTATTTCAAGCATGACCTGTGCTGGTAAATGCCTTGCTTTTGGCATAAACCAGGAGGCTCTCAGCTTGGAGTTTGTTTTTCTCTGTTGTATGTAAGCATTGAATAAAGCACTGGAGTAATCTGACTTGGAGGAATTGCTTAGAAGGGATAACTGGAGCAGTGTTCTAAGCATGTGTTACCATTTAGCTCATTGTAGAGTTTTTTGATATAAAATACATGATCATCACTTGAATTCAATAAAAAGTATAAACAGGATATGAACTATTTTTACCTGATAAAAATATTTTAAAATGAGTTTCTAAATTGGTGGTGATTTGAGCCATTGTTTCAAGCCCACAGTCTAATTGAAATTTGGATCATAAAATTGTAAGTAAAACTAATCATAATGATGTCACAATTTGTCACTTAAGTGGCAGAAAAAATCAAAGGGGCTTAGGTCATAAGTCCAGCCAAAATAAATTTCTAGGTCTAGTAGAATATCTCATTCCATTCACTACCCAGCTGGTGTCCATGCTCTTTCTCCAGAGTGACAAGAGAGTTTTAATTCACATCCCTTAAAATTGATTACACTTTTATTACTCTTAATATATGTAATAGATCTTTAATCTAGGAAGCTTGTATTAAGTGGCAGTATCCAGGATGCTTTTCCAAATATGTGCTTGTATCACATTTTTCAAAGTTATTGAAATGTATTTCCATTTTGTTTATAACTTCTTCTTTGGCAGATTACTTGCTTTCATGAATGTAGATGGTTTGCAGATTTGATTAATATTTTAATACAGTATTGTATCACTTGCAATGTATGACAGTGGTGTATTACTAACCTTCAAAATACATATTAAATTCAAGCTGTCAGCTGGTTAAAAAGACCAAACCCAGCCTCACAATAATACTTGCACACAAGTGCAGATGATTTAAGGTCAGCAGGTAGTCAGGAGGCACGGGTGATGCCACCATCTACACTACCTGCTACCCACTGACAAACTGTTCTCCAAATACCCTTCTTGTTTCCATTTTAAAGGTGAACTGTAAGGCAACGTGCTTGCTCAGAGGTAGGATCCCAGTTCTGTTTGTCCTGAAGCAGTTCATTACACCTCTCAGACCAGAACCCACCTTCCCTCCCTTGCCTTTAGTTTGTACAACATGCCAGCCAAGCTGCTTGGGATCCTCTCCCAAAAGGAATCCAAAGCTTTTTCCAGGATTATTTTAAAATGCAAATTCCTGGAAAAATATCCTCAGGATACAAGGTGTATGTAGGCGTGTGAGAAGCATGTGTGTTTGTTTCCCTTTCCAGCACAGCTAACAACACAGTATTCAAAGTACTCCCTTGGTACATAGGGCCTGAATTAAACTGGGGACTTACACCAAGACCTCTTCCAAGTATTTTTACTGCTTGCCGGTTAAAAGCTTTCATCTTCTCTGTTTTTTTTCTTTTAAACTAAAGGGTGGAGACAGATAAAACTGGATTGAGATGTTGGCAGCAGCCGAAGATTTTGTTTCAAACCAATGCATTTTTCTATGATTTCTCTGGCCCATGGTCTTGATTGCTCTAGGCAAGACTCCTCCGTAACACCAGTGAGCGTGTAAATAGCATCCGTGAAGTCACTGAGCTACCGTTGAATCAACTACTGTTCAACAACAGCAGAAAACATTTCTGTGCTGGCAGCCTGCACAGATGTCTTAAGATGTTGTGCCTGAAGAGAAAGATATGGGAGCCAGTCTGGCCCTCTGCTTGTATCTTGAACTGACTCTGAAAACGCATTCACAAAATGTTAAATGTGGGAAGACAGAATGAGGGTTATGAGGTTGTACCTGGTGCATGGTAACATAGGCTGGACCAATAGAGGTCACTTGTGCCTCTCACTTCAGCATCCATACTGGCTGGTTTACCTTCATACCGACTTCTCACTATGTAAATACTAGCTAAACTCTTCCAAGGATCCCCTTTGGACATTTTCTTTCTACAGCTTATGCAGGGTCTGAAATGCCTCCCTTGTTTTTATATCCTTCAAAGATAGAAAGCAGTTCTCTTCTGTTAATGATCTGAAATTAAATTCTCCAGCTGCAATACACCCCTTTCTCTTTTTCCACCCACTCCCTTTGCAATGTTCCTGTGCCCTTTGCTTTTCTGTTGCAATACTACCCAGATGTTTTACTCTGTTAAACACAAAGACCAACAGGTCACATGAATTGTTTGCTGGCCAAATATTATGGAGGTCTACTTCAGAAGTTCATAGGATATCTGGACTTTATTTGTGGTATATGCTGGACAAAAAAAATTCAGTTGCTTTCATAATGGCTCTACCTATACTGCCATATTCACTTGAGGCTCAAGCTTGTATTTAAGCCAAAATTCCCCCATTATCTTAGTGCTTTATACACTGGCTCATGTCATGACTCACACTGGAGCAAGCCAGCTGCTCACCAATCAGCCAAGTGCTCTGAGAGACAGGGAGGTAGAGACATCAACAAATTGTACGGACACAAGAGACTTAAGCCACGGCAAACCCACACCAGCACTTTGGCATATCTAACAAAGACTTTACAGAAGAGGCTACGCAAAGAGTGGGGAGAGCAGCAGGAACAGAGACGGTGGCCAGGACACCCTGCAGAGACGCCTCATCCTACCTGCCGACAGCAATAGCACAGTATGGTCTGCAAAAACACAAACTTGTCTGTAAAATTATGAATAATTGAAGACTTGGTCAACTTTTGTTTCCCCCCCCCTCCCCCATTAATACCACCTTTGCTTCTATAATGCATCCAGATGATCTTAATTTGTAATTTAGGAGAGACTTAATTACTGTAATTGTTAAGAAAAGTTAATTTAAATGCTTAGCAGAGTCAGTGACCCAACATGCTCTATGAACTGCTAAGGCTGGGCACAGAAGAATGTAATCTTAATGTACTGGATTTCTTTCCTTTGGGCAAATACAGGGCCAAATTTTCAAAGCTGCTTCTTAAATTGCACATACAACATCTGAAGAGACTTCTGCCTACGTGTAAGAAACCTTATTTGCATGCGCAAATACACCATTTAATTGAAACATAATCTACACATTATTTTCACAATAAGAAAGCATGCAAAATGATACCCAGGTAAACACTGCAGGCAATTTTCTATGCTTCTTTCACATGAATAAAAATACTAAATACCATCATTTTTCTGAGCTAGTCCTTCAGAGTACCCCGTGAAATGAGAACTCTGTGTTCTGCATATCTCTGCAGCTTGTGATCTGCTGGCTTGATGGAGCCTATGCTTCCCTTGGAGCCGCACTGTTAGGCTCAATTAATGACTGGCATATCCTGAGATTCTTGATGGAAAGCCATTCTAGGAATACTAGGAATATTACCCCTCTTTTAAATACAGTTACAGATCACTCCCAGTCTGGCCATATTCTAAAAATCTTAGAAACGTTCTTTGCTCTTGGGCTTTTGGTTCTTCCAGCACATTTTTCTACCCTCTTGCTTTAGACTAAAGTAGGCATTTCCATCCCCTCCAAGGCACCACACTTCAAATTCTGTTCTCTAGGTAGGTAATAAGAATAAGAGTGCTCCGGCACTGGAAGACCAAGTTCAGCAATTTCAACAACCTTGCCAGTGCTCGGGAAGCCTAGAAAAAGGCTGATTTGAATTCAGAGTGGGCAAGGGGTGGGCATGCAAAGCAGATTAGGATAAAAACCTGGTGATGAAACATTGGAGAATGAGGAGGGAGAGGGAAACTGGGACTGGGAGCTGGGTAGCAAAACTGGGAATGGGAGCTGGGAAGAAAGATGGAGACTGGATGAGATTGTAGTGGAGGGGATATGGGGGGAAGACCGGGGGGGGGAAGGGTGAGGGCTCTGCAGGGAGGTGACATGAAATAAGTCATTCAGATAATGACTGCAGCCAGTGCCAAAAGAGGGAGAAGTGAGGTGGCAATTGGGACCATAATGTTGGCCCAGAATCACTAAAGAGTTCACAGCAGAATGGATTTTACATGTAGGTCTTAACTACGTAGTACCAGAGGCAAAAGTGGTGTTCTGAGACATAAAAATCCCAGAAGTCCTAGATTATAATGCGAATCATTTGAACTTTTAACAAGCTGAAATGTAAACAATCTGGATATAACCAGCAATGATTAATTAGCCATTTTCTCAGAAATGCCTCATCCAAACAGCACCAGCTGTACTCCCGTAAAATCCACAAAGAAATCTACACTTCGTTACAAAAGCTGCATTTTCCGTAAGGCTCTGTGAACTCCCCCAGAAGCTCTAAACATCATCCTCCCCTTGCCTCATGCCGCAAGTGCAGCAGGCACAGCTGCTCTGAGGACATTCATGAACCAACAGGATTGTCCGGGAAAATGCATTTGGTGAAAGTAAGTCTGATCCAGGCCAGCCAGGTGCTCCTACACCCTGGGGCCATGCCAAGCCCTCGGAAGGGGGACAGCAGACCCTACGGTCCAGCAGTAGATCAGCTTCTGTGTGATAAGATTCTGACATGCAGGCATAGCAACCTTGAGTGGTGAGGAGACTTCTCCTGCCTGGGAAGTTGTTGATACTTGATGCTTCAGATGTAGCTTAAAGGACTCAATAATACAGCATGGAATTTCCAAATACAAGATATTTTCCTCCATTTTCAGTGCATGCTTTTCATTGACATCAGCTGGCCTCTTATCTTCAAACAGGCAGAAAAGACAGCGAGCATCATCCGTGTTTCTTTCCACTCACCGATGGGTCGGTCTTTTCAGATTCTGCACATTCTTCCTCATTCTCATCATCTCTCGGCCACTATTCCCACCACTTTTTATCAAGGTGAGGTTACCGCAAGCAGCAATCCTAATTTATTCCCTTACCACACAAAAGGTATAGAGTGATAAATGGATGGTCTTGGGTTAAATCCCTGACCCACATAGGCCAATGATTAAAATTGTCTTGAGAGCTATCCCAGTGACCAAAACACCTGGGTCCTTCAGCAGGCACCGGATCAAACTCTGCAGCTAAATAACCCCTCAGGAAAAAATTAACTTGCTAAAACATAATGACATCTAGAGTAATTTTAGATCCTACTGTGTCCCCCTGCCTTCAGCTGCTATTTCACAAGGGAGCAGACCTCTCTCACAAGTCTTGTGTCTTATCTGCCAGCCCCATTCAGATGCGCCAGATATTGAGGGCATGTCAGATGGCAGTGAGCACCTGTGGTTAGACAAAATAACCCCGCCACCTATTGCTCTAATTTTTTCCCTCGTGAACTTAATGTGAATTTAAATATACATAAATCTTTTACACTTGCAATTCCATGGTGAGTGCTGGAGGCAAAATCTGGCCCACACATGCAATATTAAGTCACTGTGGCCCATTTGTATCTGTAGAGAAGACGAAAACGTCAGTCAGTGTGGACAGATTTTGTGTCTAAAAGAACAGAGGTATTTTACTGGTAAGTGGTTATAAGTCAAGGTTCTGAGAAATACCTGCAAATTTGCAGTACTTTAAATTGGTCTTTTCATCATATGACATTAACTTCAGCTGTAAATGTGCTGGTCTGTTGGTAGATATGTTGCCTTTTTTTGCTTAGTGTGATTTATTTATTCACTCTCCAGAGTCTAATTATATCTTCGCTGTTATATAATAGGTTTGAACTCTTTCCCTGTAGACATAACCTGCAAGATCTGGGGGCATAAAATTTAATCATCTTTGATAATTATATGATGGCACCCCTGAAAATTAAGTTAGAGCAGCTGCAAAACATGTGAAATAATGAGAGTTATCTATATTATAGTCCTGATGAAATCTTGCGGAGACCTTACAATACACTTTATTGACCTTCTCTGGGGTACTATAATAATACATCCTATGTCAGATCTACATCACTGTAATTGAATTTTAGAGAATTTCTGTGATGACTCAAAAATTGAATCTGCTCCCTGGTGCCTTTTCTTTCAATACAATCTAAATCCTTTTTTCATTTCCCTTTTTAATTATGAAGGTGGGGAGACTAGAGAGAAGTGTTATCAGTCTTCCTTGGCCTAAAGCCCTTTTCTTATGCTAACATTTTCCCATCAGAGACCAAATAGTGACCACGTTTTGTGCAGGATGGGCTCAGGAAGTTTTCTACTATTTCGCATACGGCAGACAAAGAGATTGGCACCACCACCCCCTTCATTTCGGCATTCAAGCCCTAGCACTGCTTTACAGTATCCAATTGCCTGTTCCTAGGTGGACTCCACTATGCCTTATATACCTCATTCCAGAGAGGAGACATCAATGGCCATCCTCCCGCACAATGGCCAGCTGGGTGGGGTGGGCTCACGAGAAGATGGATCTGACTTCCACAGTGAGGGCAACTCTCTCCTGGCATGGCTCAGCCCAGGTGCATCTCTATGTATTAACTTCAGACCTACCTACTGCACTTGGAACATATCAAAGGTTTTGGGCCAGCCTGTGATATACCTTCAGTTCTGGCCTCTATCCAAAGGCACGTCTCTACTGACTTTGAGAAAGGTAGTAGTGATGTTGGAACTCAGTGGCATTCTGCAAATTGTTGTTGCGGCTCCCTCTCCCTTCATCCCAGGGTACTTATTCATATATTTTGTTAATGAGTACAGACACAAAAAATCAAGAGGAAGTAACGATACACTTTTTAGAAAGCCTGCTTCAAGAATCCAGTTGACCGGAGTTACTGTACCATGAGAGATGCAGCCAAGCCACTCTCTTTCCAAGCTAATAATGGCTTTCAATAACAATGAGCAAGAGCACATGCATTAAATACACAGTGTTTCCCCTGCTGGGACATCAAGCCAGACAGCTTTCCCTGGATGGTGCAGGGAGATGCCATCTTTCCTTGTGTCTCCAGCTATGCTGGATTTCCCCTTACAACTGCATTTAAGAGAAAGAGTCTAAGTATATTTATAAAATGTTTTTTCCTGATAGGAAGAAATTGTCTCAGTAGAGTATGGAGCAAATGTGTGTTACTCAGTACCAGTGAAAGCTTTCAAAGTCACAACCTCTCCCTCCTTCCCTCTGTGTGAAATCCTCCTCAAGGGACATTGCCACCTCCAGGGATGTGGCATTTCCCAGCAGAGCACACACTATTTACTTTCAAGTTTCTCCACTAAAATCAATTTACTTCTGGTATCATGTACAACAGACTAATATCAAGTAAAGCACAAGGAACACGGTTTCTTAATGTGGTAGGGTATTGGGCCTTGACGTGCGCTGTTGTATCCTGGCGCAGTCATTCCACGGGGTCTATTTTGCACCTACCTGTGCCAAATCAATATCCAGTGAATTCCCATACATGCTCAGGAGCCACCTGGCTGCAAGGGATTCTGCTCCCTTATCTCTCCTCTCTCAGACACAGTGACAGAACTGTGTAATAAAACCTTTAAAACTGGATCTGGTTAAAATAATTCACAACCATGCTTAGGTGAAACTAGAGAGTCCTTCTCTTGCTGCCTCTCAGAGTTTTTCCGTTCTTCTGGAACTGTCAAGACGAATAATAATACTAAAATCTGTCACCTTATGTAACTTCCTGACTTGATAAAGAGCCACAATGACAATGTTGGGGAGAAAAGGATTTCTCAGTTTAAAAAAATCCTATCTTTACACTCTTTTGGGCACTTCTGATCTTCTGTAGACTACTTTTGCCTCAGCCCTCCTCTTCCCTTTTTTTTGCTGTTAAAATGCAAAGCATAGATGCATTTGTCACTTCTGTGGGACAAGACCCTATAAACCTTCCAAGAACACAAGCTATTCCTGAGTGGGAAGCAGCAGCTAGCAAAACCAGAAAATGCATGACAAGTTTATAGCTAATGCAGTAAATACAGGCCAAAAATGCACAGGGTGTGTCATTATAATTATAAAAATTTTTTAAAGGCACTGTGTTTTCACTTCATTCCCTTCCTGAACAGTTTGTGGTATCTGTAAGCATGCTACAGATGTAGCTATTGTAACTATAACCATATATACTATGTCAATCTGTATGGCTTAAATAAACATTCGGTGCATTCGATGAAATCAGGCACTTGGAGTATCTGATGGTTTTCCACGCTGCGGAAGGCACATTTTCGCATGTTCCAGAAATGAAGTAAATATTTCATTCCATAAATACTTCAGTGAGTCTTACGCTGAAGTTTGCCCACAAGAGAACTGGTTTTGCCTTTGGTGCTAAAATGACTGATAAACAACTTCAAATAAATAAATCTTTGATGAAGGTTGCATAATCAATCTTCAAGAAAGAAATCAAATTAAATAACTATTTGTAAGCCAGTTCATTCTACTGTTCTGTCACAGGTAAAGCAGTAATTACAGCTCTGTAATCTATTTTAATTTTCTTGGCCTTTTAACGGAGACAAATCAAGAGAAGTTACTGTATTATATACCGGGGTTCAGTATTTTGATTTTTGGGTTTGATTGGTTTGGTTTTAATTGGTCAGTTGGTATTTTACAGAGGCTAAGAATTCTGCAGGTATAAAATATGCATTTTATGCACTTCAAGTATGCATTTTATAAAGACGTAGACCTGAAAATGGAGTGGGTTTAGAAATGAAAAACTAGAGAATAATGTGTTTGTGTGACGTAAGGCTTGTTTTAATACAAAGAAATAGGACCTCAACGTTGAGTATGTCATACATTGCGTTATGCCAATTAGTGACAAATTCTGTGGCACCTGCACTGGATGGCATCTAGTGGCTCTCTGGGCTTACACGTCATGCACTGTGCCTGCAGAATGGGTGGAAATCTGGGTCAGGAGTAAGGGAAAATTTTTGGTTGGACCAGCTGCCCAAACCCCTGAGCTCGGTGCTTTTGGAGTTAGGAACTGATCCGGGAGGGAATGGTATGGATACATGCCGTGGATGCTGTGCCATCCCTCCCAAACTCATCTCCTGAGAAGTTGTCTTGTGCGCTAGGGTCAGACCATCCGCCTTCTCCAG
This sequence comes from Gorsachius magnificus, assembly GCA_034008185.1. Taxonomy (NCBI): domain Eukaryota; kingdom Metazoa; phylum Chordata; class Aves; order Pelecaniformes; family Ardeidae; genus Gorsachius; species Gorsachius magnificus. The sequence goes on along the minus strand of CM067081.1, from coordinate 68,365,960 downwards.
CATGACACAAGCTGTATGTCCCCTGCTGTCACCACGACGCCCCCGTGCACAAAAGGTGCTACAGGAAGGTAAATTGTGGCTGGTGTTCAGGTGCAGCTTCTTCCCCCACTGTTTAGGACATTTCCAATGGCCTTTCAGCTGTTTTCTTTTACCAGAACACACCATACTACTACAGTCCAGTAATGCTGTGTTTTTCCAGTCTTCTGGATGACATTTTTGTGAAAACTGGGGCCATCAGTGAGGAGATGGGCTGAAACTGCTCTACTAAATTCAACACCCTGGGCAATGGGAAAGCTGAATCTTGGTCTAGCTCTGAAATTCATAATTCAGGCCATCACCCTTATTAGCCAAATAAAATAAAGAAAAAAGGTATGCTGGGAGAAGGCAGCAGGTTTGTGTTACACCCTTCAATAATAAGGTGCAAGCTAGCTTCATGGTGCATCAAAACGTCTTCCATGGCCCCAAGGAGGGAATTCAGAGCTGCTATTGAAAGGTCTACTGGTGGCAGCAGGACTGGCTGCACACGTGGCGCTCCTGGGACACACCACGTTTCTGGGCCATGCTGGAGGGCAAGATTTGGGCCCATACCATCGCCTTGGTACTTGCTTGTGATCGAGAAGGAAATGGGTTCGTTGCCTTTTTTTTTCTATTTTAGTGCAAGAGATGGGTGTGGAAACACACAAGTCGTGATTCTAATAGCATTTAAGTTGTTTTTATGATGCTTGACTAAAATGCTACCTAACGACCTATTTCTGTAAATCATTTATAACTTGACTTTAGTAGATTCTGCGCAGGATGAAAAAATCTGTAGGATTAGGCCCTGAAAGTACATTTTCTCCAGGTTAACATTTTTTTGCTTTAATAAATAGCTGTATTACCTAGATTACTGCCTTTCAGCTCCTGCCTATGTAAAACCAGTCATAATAATGTTTTTGCCTTTCATAATGATTTTCTCCCGAGCACGGTGTTATTAAAAGGCAGATGAAGTCTATTACAAGTCTCATTACATTTCCTGTAAAGCTAGCATTATTTATCAGATATGGAGAGATAGATAGCAATATAATTTGCTCAGGGTAGCCTCAGTAAGGATTTGCTGGATCTGACCCTCTCTGCCTGCACAGCAGTAGCCATACACTAGGGTTGCCACTCAGAAGCACATCCCTTCTGTGATTAGATATTTTTACCTTGCAATTTCTGCTCTTACAATATTAATTGGAAAGGCATTCATTACAGACAATGAGGTATAATTAGTTCTCTTAAATAAATATTCATTGTCTCCCATAAATCCAGTAGATCCAAGTCTTCTGAACCTGTTAGTTTTTCAAAATGTGTTTATTATTTTGGTCTGTGTGAGCCTGTAAATGATAAAATAGGAAACTAGATATACAAATTCTGCATTCTTCAGATGATATTGTGATTCTTCTTTTCTTGATGAACTCTGGGATTTTTAGAATAACAAGTAGGTATGAAAAGGAAAGTGATAGGCTTTTGGACTCATAGAATCATGGTTTTCCTTTTCTAAAAATCCTGGAGTTTTTTTGAACAAAAAAGTACAGAAATTTCCAGATTCTCATAGAAGGCATGCCTCTTTCATCACTATTTTTTTTTTTAACTTTATCAGTAACTTTCAATAATTGAGCTTTTTTATTACCTCATCCAACCATGGAAAGATTTCTTGTTAAATCAAATAATCTCCTTGTATGGATGTTAATTTAGTCTCCTTTATTAAATGAAATACCCAGCTATGGAAAAAAAGATGGATCGTAATTTGAATAGTAAAAAATGTATTAATGTCACTAATTCTAGTTCAGGAGATACTAAAGTCAGAATGGATTACTGAAAGAAATAACTCCACAAGAAAGAAGACTTATTATTATAATTTAAATTGTGAAACAGTCTTAATGTCACTAATTCTTCCTCGATCGCTTTTTGTGTAACAAGCCATTTATCGTTAGGATCACTTCAGTCCGCTGCAGTGAGAAATGGGTGCTGATTTAATGAACGGATAAAGCAAGGCTTCTAGTACTGGGTGTAAGGACAGCACTAAAACCTGTACATATGCTTTCCTTTTGAGTTTTGGGGGAAAAAATGGTGTCCTTTTCCTTTCTTAGTTCCTTGGACACGCATCGGTCTGAAGTCTCCTGCCAAACACAGGCCTCTCATGCAAACTCAGTGACTCTCTTCAGCAGTGCACTCTGCATCTGCACTTCTAGATGCTGTGTAATCCCATTGCAGGATATATTTTTTTTATATGTATATATATATATTTATACATATATTTATATATATATAAGGAAGAATCTGAGCCCTGGCTCCTACTTAAGAGGAGAGGAAACGTTTATTTTCAATTGTTTGTATCATATCCAGTGTGACATAAATTTCTTTTTTTTCTTCCTAAAAGCCAGGGGTGGAGAGGGCATTGTGGTTTCCAGGCTCCAGTCCACGATGGCTGGGTGCGGGTTACCTCCGTCGAAAGCCTGTCCCGCCCATGAGGCTGCGGTCTCAGTGACAGACACTAAGCACATCTCTGAAAGATGAGTAGCCTGTTTCTCTTCTCTAAAAATAAAATGAGGGAGACCTGCACAAGCTCTTTTCCCTGAAGTTCGGTGTCTTGAAGGAGTCTTCTGAGTCTGAAGTGAGAGGGGTTTGTCAAGGCTTGGCTCTTGCGAGCGGTGAGAGCTTTTTTGAACTACTCTGAGCTCTCAGGTTTCTCCTTCATCAAAGAGCTCCACGTCCCTCCTAGCCACTTCTCGCAGCAAGAGCTGCAAAAAGAAAGGGAGAATTACTGGAGACAAGTCTGTGATGCATCGATACCTGCAGGAGGAGCTGATGCTATTCTGCTGCCTCTTTGCACCGTCCTTTCCCTTCTGGGTGTCCACTGATTACCTGTAAGGCACGAAGAGGAACTCCTTTCTATCTTCTAAATGCACAGTTTGTCACCAGCTGTTTCACACACACACGCTTTTCTCATAGGGGAGAGATGCACAGACGGGTGCCCTTGATGGCTTAACGCTCTCCGTTGAGTCATTAGCAAGTGCATCTGTATCAGCATTTTAACCCAGACCAGGAATGCAGTTTTGAAGTGGTGGTCCTGGTGGTCCCCACTCACTGCAGCGTGGGTTGCATCACAGCAAACCACAGGGTGTGCGAATGGGGTTCCCCGAAGGAGATTAAACCCGGTGTGTCTCAGCTGCACACCTAATATGCCCCCCTGTGGTCCTGGGGATCAGACTAGAGGTTGTCTTCCCTAAATTGTATCGTGTCAATGACCGGTCCTCAGCACCAATGGTTTTGCTCTACAAATCCATGTTTATTGAGTTTGTTACTTGCTAAGGCAGACACAGCGCGTACAGCTCACATACTGAGAATTAAGGCAGTTTGTGATCTGGGCCCAGAAAGGTGTTATCCTGCTGGACAGTTTGGCAGGAAGGGGTAGAGTGTGTCTCTCACTCACAATACAGGCCATGATCTACCCTGAAGCATCCATCAGATTTCTTCTGACTGTGGGAACTGGAAACGTTCTCAATTTCTCCTAATTTTTCCTCTGCTGCATTTAAAGGCATCATGATCAGTCTTTTCCTACAGGGCTCAAGCTTGTGGCAGGAAATTTGTGTGTGGAGGGCAGGGGAAATGGCCCTTTGATCGCAGCCTCTGTCACAGTCAATGGCAACTGGGTTCAGTGACCCAGCAGATCCCCTCCAGCCCTGTGCTCCTCCACCTCTACCCGTACAGACATCAGAAAGGAGCGGATGGAAACACCCTCGGAGTCAGGGGCGTAGATCAAGAACTAATGTCACTGCAGGGTGCTGGGCTCCCAATCCATTTGGTACCTTTTTTTTCACAAGCTTGTTTGTATGGTGGTCTTCATTACCTTAGAAAGCAGGCACTGCTGACATAAATCCTGATGTGTTGGCATTGGAAGGAAGCTGGTCTTCAGGTATAAGCTATGTCCATCTCCCAAGTGCTCTGGGCATTGACAGAGCTTGGAGCTTTGCAATTTCCAGAGCAATCTCCATGGATTTTGTCTGAGAGTCTGTAAAAAATGCCACGCTGACTCAGTGCTGCTGGGTTGCTACCCAAGGGAAAATGCCTGTCTACAGCATCACTATTTTCACCAACACCATATGATCTATCAGAAAGACACTCTTTTTCCCAGAAAAGATAATTCTGGAATCTAACTCCCCTGACTCAAAATGATGCCCAAAGCAAGTAGCATTTGCTGGTGTTATGAAATGGCTTTTTTCCCCCACACTTTTCAGATGTGGAGGAGAGAGTCCTGTCTCCATCAACCGTAAATACTTAATTTCTCTCTTCCTTCCACAAAAGCCTTATCTCCCCATCATAGCACAGCTGTATTTTTACATAACAGGACAAAGCACATTGATGAACCTTAAGCGACAACATAATGCAGCTAGAAACTTTCTAAGATCTTCTGTAGTTACCTGACTGTGGAGAAAATGCACTAATTCACAAAAATGTATTTTTTCTATCCCTTTGAAGGATAGAAATTACAGTGCATTACAGATGTTCCTCAAACCACTTCCAGCTGTGAAGGTGCCAAACAGCTATGGGATGTCCCCATGAGCCCCCAGCAGTACCCAGCCATGCATCCCAGGAGGTGCCTGGCTGGCTCAGGAGCCACCCATCCCACCCAGCTTGTCCACATGTGCAGCTCTGCTCAGGGCCTGCTGGCTCTGATGCCTCTTGGATTGGGACATATCCAGCTGGTAGGCTCAATCTGTCTTTGCAAACCAGTCTTGCAGCTCAGGAAACTGAGAAAGGGCCATTTCCGGCCACTTTCTGGCAATCCAGGGATATTTTTACATCTTCCAGTTCCTCCCCCAGCTTTTGCAGCGTGCATGCGCAGGTCTAGCCCTAAGGTGCGGGTCTGTGGTGTTGTCTCTGCAAAACTCTCATTTTTCATCCAGTAGTTGCATATTGCCTGTTCTGCAGTGGGTTACTCTCCAGTCTGACTACAAACCAGCTCCTGCCATCTAGAGCAGACCATCCTCTCCATTTACTCGTGTGGTAAACAGGTCTCTTAAATGCAGGGCAATGGCAGAACATTGTCCTCATCTTTCTATTTGCCTTTTTTTCTAATAGTGCAAAACCACCCTTGTTTCCTTGGCATTTTCCCAGGAGATATTCCTTTGTAAATCTTCCGTCTATTTCCTTTGTATTCTCCACAGAGCTGTGGATATTATAAACTATCCAAAACCTACCACTTTGTTATTTAGCTGGGTATTAACACAGAAACCACAGAGAATAAGACCAGACTAGGCCTTGGGAGGCGATCTAGTTCATCACTCTGCCTGAGGCAGGATGACCTGTACTAATGTCATTCCTGGCAGATATTTGTCTAACCTGTTCTTAAAGGCAACTTTTAGCCTCCCAGGGAACTTAGTCCTCACCATATGGGGGATTGCTAAGGGGGATGTAACCCTGCCTGTACATAGCCCGGTGGTGTGCTGACGAATGCACTCATTTCCCCCTCCTGAGAGCAACCAGACCCTGAAGCCCAGGTGTACATCAGATGCTTAAGACATCCCAGCTCTGTCGCCTGCTGGTTTTTGCACTGGTGGTCTCATTGTGTGTTTTCCTGGGATATGGGTGTGATATAGTTTAATCTGAGCTCATGCATCCTCACTTGCCCCACTCTTTGCACTGAGGCTTACTAATGAAAAATTGCTTTTGACAAAGTCATGTCTCTAACCACGCTTCTGCCTGTTTTGTTTGGGTGGTGGAAAGAGGTCCTACCTGGGCTGGGCTGTGCTCTTCTCCTCCCTGGCAGGTGCTCCTCTCTTTTTGTCTGCCATTGAAAAATCTTGGCAATTTTTTTGTGAGGAGACAAATAATAAAGCTGCTTCTGTCTCTCGCTGTGATGGCAGTTCCTTTTTATGCAAGGTTTACCCTAAAACCTTACTGATCTCTGAGAGCTCCTTTCAGCAAGCAACAGGCAGCTCTTACAAGCCTGCCAAAGCCTCCTACTTGTTTTCTGAGGCAGAATGCAGCTCATTCTGATAAAAAAAAAATACTGGGGTGAATATATAATGTTTTTCTTTTCAGAAGATCTATTGCAATGTTACCTTTGCCTGCCACTTCATTAGATATTATGAAAGCATAGAAATAAGCACTGAAAATGGGCTTTTCTGGTACAGCCAACCTCTTCACATGGGTCTGTAGCACTGCTGAGGTGAAGGGACTGATGTGCACCAAACCTCCTTGCGGATGGTTTCTACAGATCAGCCTGTGGGCTGGTGCTTCTGGAGCAGATGCTACCACAGGACAGCTACAGAGTTTATTTTTGTAGCACGTGCTTGGGGTCTTAGTCTGAAGAGCAGTGGTAGATGAGGGCAGTGGTAGAGGAGGGTGTGCCAGGTAGTCTGAAGGGTTAAGGGTTAAGGTAAGTTTAGGAGGGCAACGGAGAAAGAGCTGACAGCGGGCGTACCTGTGTGTGTGTTTGTGTGTGTGTTGGGGGGGGGAAGTCTGTCCCAGAGCCAAGCAGCTGCTTCTGCCAGCACCAGGCAGGGTACCAGCTGCTGGCAGGGATACAGAAGCAGGCTGAATGAGGGACCACCTCCTCTGTAGCAGGGCATTTATTCAAGTTGCTGAGAACATGTTTTGAAATATCCTGCTTTTTCGCTATTGTGGGACCTGGTTGCATAGGTGTCCATAGTGTCTTTGGCAGGGGTATGCCTCCAAAGGGGCGTTAGACAGTGCTGCTAAAGCTGTTGATTTAGCCAAAGCAGACTGAACTGCTGCTGGCCTTAGTTGTCTTTGATTTTTCTTGGCACCCGATTCCTCTTAACACCTTTTCTCTGTTACATCTTTGCCACACGAGGTAGTTAAAAAAAAAACAATGCATATCTATGTTTCTGTAGAAGCAGAGACCAATGCTTCCTTCAGATCTATAGCTGCCAGCCATCTGAAACAAAACCAGGTAATAGAAAGACCCAAACTGAGCCCCACTTGTCACTGCTTTGACAGAGTCCACCAAAAGGGACAGGAACCAAGAGCACAGGTTTGTATTTCAGACACTTCCGAGGTATTGACAGTAGCATCAGCCCACGTTGATATTCAATACTTTGCCACACAGCTGGAGCTTCAAGGAGTCACATGGAAAAGATGAGGGAGAATGGGTACAAGTTCATCCTGAGAAGATTCCGACTGGGCATGAGAGGAAAATTTTTCACCATGAGAACAGTCAACCATTGGAATAATCTCCCCAGGGGAGTGGTTGACTCCGCCACATTGGACACTTCTAAGATGCAGCTGGACAGGGTGTTGGGCCATCTTGTTTAGACAGTGCTCTTGCCCAGAAAGGTTGGACCAGGTGATCCTTGAGGTCCCTTCCAACCTGGCATTCTATGACTCTATGATTCATGTGCCTGCTTTGGGAAAAATGCCTCGCCGGTGTGGCCGGTCAATCCTTCGGAGATGTATACTGATTTCTGTGTGAGCATAAAAAAGACTGGAATGGCTGCATGCTTGAAATGTCCCCCTTTCATCTGTGCTTCTAAAGGTTTGTGCCAGTAGCTCCTGAGATCTGTTTTAGCCTCTGCCTACAGCCTCCAGACTCTGCAGAGGTGAAGGATGTGGTTACCCCTCTGCATCTTCCCTTATATGCCTGGAGATTATCAGCATCTTTATATCCATATATCTGGGCAGCGCATCTTGAAGAGTCGCAGTCTTTCATGGGAAACTGCCCTTCTCCTGTCTGTTAGAGAGCTGAGGGGACCCCTTTATATTCCGAGCCCTGCATTTTAGCATATTATTAACATTTGTTAGCATATTGAAGTCAAAGTAAAGGCAGGAAGCAGTAAAGCTTTATCTCTTTCCCCAGCTCATTTTGTCAGAAATATTTATAGGAGTTTGGCCCATAGGGCTTGGCTGATCCATTTGCATAAGCAGGCAGCACAAAGTGATTAAATCAGTCTCTGCCCCACTGTCACAGAGGCCCACATTACACTGCCTTTCCACTTTTTTGTTGCGCGACTTTGTAAAAAAGCATGTGCTGGCATTGCTCCCAAATAGCAACCTGACTTCTGACCAAAGCATATAATTTTCCAGTTATATTTATTAAGTGCTGTTACTCACATACCTACTGTATGGTGGTGGGATGGCAGTGCTAGGTTAACGGTTGGACTCGATGATCTTAAAGGTCTTTTCCAACCGAGGTGATTCTATGATTCTATAAACTAGTGTTTGGTTGTAAACACCCCTATTACGTTCTGCTTTAGCCCAGCAAAGGTGAGTTCCCAGCTAGATTTTTTTGAGAAAACAGTTTATGATACAATTTTGCTGGGAGAAAGAAGATCTTCCCTCAAATTTATTGTCTTCTTGCACCAGCATTTCCAGCTGATTTTTACAACACACAGTAGCACTTACACCATGCAAATGTGGTCTGGAAAGGCAACGTTGTAGAGTCTGTAATTTTATTGATCATGTTCAGTTTTAAATTATGAGGTGGAAAACCTAATGTGCAATACCCTGGACTATGTAATTTATGCTCTGCAAATGAGGTATAAATGCTGCTCTGCTGGGCCACATTAAGGGTTTTTGCACAAGGGTGAATTATTACAGAAGAGGTAAGACAGTATGAACTGGCCTTCCAGTTATAAGCTATTATAATTTGGCTTCTCAGATGGGAAATAAAAAGGGGAAAATTAACATAGTAGAAAGAAACAGGGTTGGGTTGGGTTTTTTTGTTTTGGTTTTGTTTTTTTTTTTTGTAAATACAAAGCTGGGTACATAGTGAGCATTTCTGCAAATGAAAGAAAACGTGCTTTGATTATATTCAAGACCTTTTTGTGTTTTCTTTCTGTAAGTGATCTAGCAAGTAAGTGCTCTGATTGTAATTTTCATGAGGAAGGTAAATCCCAGAGAAGCGTATGAAGAGTGAATGCTGATTTGTGAATGGGTACTCATACAGAAAACCCAGTACAAATGGTTGCTCTTGTCTATCCAGAAAACATGAATGCCTCCATGTAAACATCACACATAAGAAAAGCACCTTGAATGCTGGGCACTGAATGCTTGATTAATTACTGTATTACAGGCAATGCATTTTTTACATAATTTCTCCAGATCTCCATAATCTCCAGATTAAACAGGAACAGAATTTTTAAGGTTTTGCTATTAGTGCCTTTGGGAGCATAATGCACGGACATATAAAAAAAATGTCCTTCAAACATATCCTGGACTGTTTAATGGTAAATAATTTTAATATTTCAACTTGGGGAGTCACTTGAAGCTTAACAGTGATATCTACCTGCGTGTCAAACTAATGGAAAGTTATAAAAATAGGCACAGGGCACAGGAACAGCAGTAGAAGACTTTATGGTGCGTTTTGCTGAATCCCACAAATCTCAGGACCTTGCAGTTATGGTTCCTGTAGAAGCAAAAGCTGAAGATACAAAATCTGAAGCACTTCCTATTGTAATTTCTGTACATAGAGACTATTGACTGAGGACAGAGAGGATTTGGAGCTGCCACCAAAAGCACCTCCTCCTCTGACAGCTCTCCATGAGGCAAGAAGCGGAGGCTGCTCCGAAACTTCATTTCAGGTTTATCTTCGGCTCCTTACCCTCTGCAAAATGCATAGGCAGCATTTGACTACAGCTGAGGGTGATTTCCTATTCAGGGTTTAAATGCAAATTAAGGGGCTGGCTATCGACCCTCAGGGACCTGCAATGCATTGGTCTCTACTAGGGAAAACCAACTCCTTTTATGTTATTGAGATGGGTCAAGGTGGCTGAATTAACTATTTCCACGAGAGAAACTGTGCCCTTTCACCATGTGATTCATTTCCTCTGCTATTTTGACAGAGCTTGTTGACTTTTATAACCTCATTTACAAAGGCAGGCAGCAACCACAACTTTCGGTTGACCTCCGCAAGAGCTACTAAGTGCTTGGCTTTTCTGAAAAAAATCAGGTAATTAGAGCACAGTATGAGGATGGTTTATGTCTTGGCACCAAATTTTGCATGCAAAGGGAGGTGTCAAGCTGGGTTATCATATTAGGCTGAGTTATCATATTCATTATTTCTGAGTAGATTGTTTGCTTCTTTGCTTTAAAGAGCCAATCAGCCTGTTAAATTTTGTATGCCTCCAGAAAAACTGATAATTAGTTAAATATAAGTAAATAAGTAATTTTCTACCAAGAATGCACTTAGAAAAAGTATTCCTTCAGAAAACTTGGCAAACTATAAAGAGGATTTTTTTTCTTTCTGTCCTTCTTTCCTCTCCTCCTAGTTCCACCTGGTGTTTCTCCGTGGTATCGTTTTCCTTAGCTACCTTCAATGTTAAATAATTCATAAGTTGTATCTACGGTGCTACATACTTATGGGCCTCCCCTCAAACCAGTTTTCTCTGAATATTTCAGACTGTTTTTTTCATCTCACACTGCTAGAAAATCCAAGTCAGTCTGCAGAAGTATCTAACATAGGGAACATGATGGATAAGATCAGCATGAAGAGTATCAGGGCACAAGGTTCCCCGGGAAGGTGAACAGTGGTATGAACTGGAAATGTTGCAGCATTTCTCAAATCGGGTATTTCCAAGCTGATGGAAGACAGGACAGCATTTATGCTATTTTCTTTTATCTCACATGCTGCATTAAATAACAAGACAACACTTCTTTATACAGTGAATTTTGTTGTTTCCACCTTTCTAATATTTGCCTATTGAAAACACAGTGTTCATGTGCTGGAACTGTTATTACCAGGCACTTACAGAACACAAGTACTAGAGTTTTTCTAGAGATGAGTCATTTCTGAATTTTAGAGATAAATATATACAGGAGAAGGATAAAAAGCATAGGAAGAAGCTAAATACCACATGTTTCCTATTCTTCTTTTCAGGCACTGGGGAAGCAATTATGCCAAATGACGGAGGGGAAGAGCTATATAGCTGCAGTGAGTGAAATTTTGAAGGTTCCTCTGTAGGGCATATTTCTCTATGTGCCTTTGGAGACCTGGCTGGTTCCTCCCCTTCCTTTCCAGTGACATTAAAGTCAGGAAACCACAAAACTGGTTTTGGTCGCATCAAGTCAGCCACTGGAAGGGGGAGAAGAAAATATTAAGCCATGCCTACTGTCCTTCCAAGAAATAAGTGCTGTACAAATCCTTTTAGCCCCAGATTGGAGGCTGGCCGATACTCATTCTAGAAATCAAGTCCTCACAAGATGCCCCAATGCTGCCTATGCATGAAACGTCAAAAGATCTCTTCCTGTGTAACAGGCCACGCTATAATCCTGGCAAGTGTGCCCTTATTAAAGCAGAATTTACCTCTTTATCTATTATTCATGAATACATTATCGTGTCTTCAGAAATATATTCTGCAGCAGGTAGTCTAGCACGGGAAAACAAAAAATGCGTATGTCTAATTATAAGAGACATTGTAAAGGTCCTGTAGCAGCGTAGTTCCTTAGCACTGGCAAAGTACTGCATTATAGGTTAAAACAACACAAACATATTACAGTTTGTCTAGTGTTTCACTTTTATTGGATGTATGTTGCTAAGAAACAAAATTGAAACGTCTCTTTTGAATCTGAAGCCTCTTGGGAGTGTGGTATTGCATATGCAGTAAATGTTTTTCACTTTAGGAAGGATTAAATGGTAGGCCAGGAGAAGCAGGGAGGGTTCATTAGTATTGCATGTTTTCCAATCTACTGCCAATGAACCCAACTATTACGGTAGTAAAAGCTATGTAAGGAGCTTCAGCTTGTTCTGGGATGAAGTGTTGACAGCTGCTTGTTTGAATATTAATAAAGCCTATTGAGTTATTCCCTGCCTGTATTGTCTGTAGCTTGAAACTGTGAAGTCTTCTCTGCGTATTGCGTCTTTATGTTTCTAAGTACACGCCTGTCTGCGGAGATGGTACCCATTTTGTTCCTAGAGATGGTGTGCCTCATTATAGAGAAAATTACAGCCTTGTGCTCCATTAAACATTTATTTTGGCAGCATTGTTGGTTGCTGTTTTCCCTCTTTGATTTAAAGAAGTCAGCGCTGATTGAAAGAACACGTGTTCTCTCTTACATATGGTAATTAATCCCCATTCTTCCAAACTTTTACAAGTAAAAGTCAAAGTTATTCCTGAACCATATGCAAGAAAAGTTAATTCTCCTTAAAAAAAAATAAAAATTTATTAAGTCAAAAGCGTGATACAGAAATGAAGAATTTTACACTGCGTAGTATTCTTTCATGTTTTAGCTGCAGATGGCTTGTTAACTTGATCATGCGTTGGTTAACTGATGGCACAGCAGCAGTTTCTGCTGGCTGGGCATCCTGGTTAAAGTTTGAGGAAAACACTGGTAATGCAATGGTTCAGAAGAGCAGCGCCTGGCCGTGCTGGGGAGGGGGAGTCATGGAGACTTCCCTTGCAGAGGTGAGGACCAGCCACCCGGGCACTGCCACCACCTCAGGGACAGGAACACAACTTTTGTGCCTACACAGTACAGGGCAAGATGGGCCTCCAGAAAAAAAACCCCAAAAAACCAGGGCTCCAGGCAAATCAGTTTTCTTGGCTGCCTGCTGTAAGTTGAGTAATTGAGTAACCCTGACTGAAACTGGAAACGTTAACCATCCCCAGCTGAACACAGCCCAGCCTCTATGAGGGCAAACAAATTCAAGAAATTCAGATGTCAAGCATAAGTTTACTGGCAACTGGGCCTCTAAAACCAGCTGCAACACAAGAAGATTAAACAGCTGATTTCAAACTCTTCAAAACCTTGCAATTAGAAATGTATAGATTAACCATAGCAATCTCTTCTTCCCTGCAATGGATTTCTCTAACACAACTGGGCGGGCGTTTCATTAGTGGTAGGGCAGTGATGAAATAGTTTGTCTTAGAATCAAAGCATCGTTTGGGTTGGAAAAGACCGTTAAGATCATCAAGTCCAACCTTTGTCTTCTCACAGTCGTGACAAGAAAATCAGAACGGAGGAATAACTACGATGCCGTACCTGGGCCTCTGCTATTGGGATGCCCTTAGAGCAACCACACGGCTTTGCCATCTGAGACGCATTCTGCCTGCTGCTGCGCTGTATGCACAACCTCGTCTCAGTGAAGTACCACAAGAAGAGACTTTGTCAGATACCCTCAAAGGTGCTGTTAATTTTACAGGTGAATTAGGGGGAAGAAACCAACGAACTGGAAAAAGTATTTTGATAAATGGGGTGAATGAATTAATCACTAACAGAAGTATCTTTCTTTCAGTTTTTAAGAAAAATTTGTGTGGCCAAGTGAAGACAATTTAATCAAACTTATGATCTGCGAAGAAGAGAAAAGAAATAGAACTTATTTCTTATCCTCTTACAGAACTGTAACTGACTCCTAGAGAGGGCAAGAAACTAAAGGGTGTCACAAGAGTCAAAAAAGTTCCTGAAAAAGTTCCTCAGGACTAGAGTAATATTCCTCTTCAGCCTTTGATGCCATCAAGCTCATTTCCACAAATATTAAAAGCTCCTTGTGTCATTTATGCCAAATTTGTTGCAAAGAAGGTACTCCCAAAAATGTTTGAAACTATTTTTCGCCTCTTTAAAAAAAAAAAAAAAAAGCTATAGTAAAAGCTGAAGTTTTAATTTTACAAAAGCCCAAGACGCATCTTGAAAGCCACGCAAAAGGAATGTGGTATGATCACACTGGAAGGGCAGTGCCTTGACAGGAGGGCTAGATGTGTAGCGAGAACTGCACAACAGGCAATGCCTGACTTGCCTCCATCCACGTCTTTAAATAAACCCAAACCCAAACTACAAGGAATGTGATAAAACTTGCCAAAAAACTGCAGTGGTTTGATAGGCTGCCGCACTGAGACTGGCAATGGACACCTGGTCTTCTCAGAGGAAGTGCCATTTTAATTCACAAGTTTATTGAAACACCACCACGATATAATGCAGTCATTTTCCTAATGGATAAAGTTTTAACATTTATCTGCCATTTTTATAGTGAAAATTCTTTGCTTTTTTTTTTTCCCCCAGGGTTATTTTTCATCTGGATGAGTTTCATGAAGGCACGCTGACTATACAGGCAAGGTGCAAGGAAGGGGACAGAACAGCCAGTGTGGGTGCTGCTATGCCACTGCACTGTTGAACACAAATCTTTGTGACCCGTGGCCAACGTGACCAGCATGCATGCAAGGAGATAACCAAGGTATATGCATGTCCTTTCTTTCCTGATTTCAGTGTTGTGGTTAAACATAAAATGAGCAAAGATTTTCTTTTCAGTGTTAAAATATTGTCAAGAGAAATTTAAGGAACTTGTCCTCCTTAACCAGTCCTTCAAGTTGGCACTGAAGAAAACCCACCTAAATGGATTTTTTATGACTGTCTTGTATGGGAGATCTCAAATACACTCTCCAGACCTTGATGTGTGGGTAGGCTGTCACACATACGTTGCCAGGACAGGTATCATAACAGCCAACGTACTTTGGGGGTGGTGGTCCTGCTGTAGCTTCCATAAGGATTTTCAGCCACTGATTCTGTACAATCTGTCTTTTGACAGACAAGAGAGAGGTTACCCCCCCCTCCCCATGTGCAAGACAAGCCTTTCTGCAGAGCTGCTGCGAGGCTTCTACAATGGAGAGGGATGTGCATGTAGGCAGATAGATAGATCTTGATCAAAAATCTCATCTCCAGTCCAAGGAGCAGACAGAAGATCCCATCATCAAACTTGTCCATTTTGCAGAAGTATTACCATGGTCTGAAATCTGTTTGGTATTTTTTCCTAGCTATAGCAGATTGTTTAGGTCCAACAAAAAGAAGAAAAGACAGAATTGACAAGTCCCCCTCCTTCCCTCTGCTTAGTATTAATATCATTCACTTCAGAAGTCCAAGAGCGCCTTAATTTTTTGAATCTAAATGTAAATAAAACAAGTAATGTAAGCATAACTGAATGATCATTTAAACACATAGAGAAAATGCAATAGTAAAAATGGGCTGCTGTGCATTCCACCACAAGTTTAATTACATGAACTCATTCTAAAATAATAATGCCTACCATTCTTATAGTGCTTTATGGGCTTGGGAACAATCATACAAATAAGAGCTGCTCGTTGTTATGTAGTAGGCAAATGTGCCCTAGCTGTGCAACCTGAATAGTTATTGTGCTGTAGACCCTTACAAGCAGAGCAAGCATACAAGCAAGGCTTGAGAATAATTTCTATATAATCAAATCCCATTTGGTAGAAGACTGAAAACGAGAGAGGCATTTTCAAGAGCAGCATGCAAATGTACGAAGGCAAAGCTGAAGGTGTAACGTCCACGTACTGTCCCCAGAAAATACCTTTGAAACCAACGTAGATACAGCCACAGACAGCAAAAACTGTCAGTCTCTCCTCTTCTGAACTGAATAGCAAGAAAGATCATGCAGGGAAAAGAACCAGGAAAGCAGAACAGGCTTTTTTTTAAAAAAAAATTTTAATCGAGACACCATGCAATATTAGTATGTTATTATAATTTATGTTATTATAATTTAAGGAAAACTACAAATGAAGTCCTGGACTGCTTCAATATCACTCCACTCTCCTGCAACAGTATTTTGCCTTTTTGAGTCTCTGCAGGTACTCTTCAAAGTTAATGCATCAAGAAGGATTTGTTTCATCCACTGTGGGAGTGAAGTCACTTCCACAGCCTGAAACAGGAGTTGCTTATCAGCTGTCTCCTCAAACACACTCACCAAGGGACGCATGGCTCCATCCCTGTGTGTAGAACAGCACCTCTGCTTAAGAACCATGTTAATAACATTTCTTAATTAGTTCAAAAATAATCACTTTATAATCTGAAGCTAGATGTTGTGGCAGCTAAGGCAGGGAAATTAATAAAATCTACATTTCTTTAAAGTAATCCAAAACCTGTTACGTCTTCTGTATCTCTTTCCATTCCTTTCTATGTGTTTTATCTCAGGCTCCTGAGTGTTTCATCTTTTTCCTGTTTCCAAACTTAATAATATGAGTGTTTAATTTCTTAATATTTAACGCAATATTTCCTATGGCCTCTTTGGCAAGAAGCTAAGTTTTTTTTTTTTCTTTCCTTTCCTTCAGGCCTGGCCTAATTCTCATTTAGGCCCAGGCACAGGGAAGCACACAAACACACACTAAACTTTTAAGCGTGAAAACATTCTTTGATATCAAAGGCTACTCAGACGCTCAGGAGGTGTTTTTTCTAGTTGGAGCCCAGCTCACAAGTCTCTCCTTCCTTTTCACAGAAGTGTGCTTTTATTTATCTCTAGTCTCTTGTGTCATTTCTGTATAAATCTTTCCTTCTGTTAATCCTTTCCTCCCTTCCTTTTTCCTCACCTCTTTTCCCTCTCATTTTCCCTTCTCCCTGTCCTTTCCAGGTTCCCCATTTCCTCCATCCTCCCCCAGGTCCTCCACAGTGGTTTGAGAGCTCCCTCACCTCCTCTCCCTCGCTTTGCTTCAGTTTTTGCTTCTGCTTCTCCTTGATGGCAACCAGCTCATGTTCAGGAGGGTACTTTACAGGTGGATTACAACAGGCTCTCATTTTAAGTGTGTCAGTAATTTCTTCTACTGAGTAATAAATGGTTTGCACATCTGCACCTTTTAACGCCATCCCAGCGTCAAGGGACCTTCTCATCATCTTCGGGTGCTGGTTCTCCAGAGTGTTTTTCCCGATTTGGGCATATATAACTGGGAACTCTGGGATGGTGACAGGTTGGTTGGCTGCAAGCCCTGAAGCAACCAGAAGGAAGGATGGATGAAAAGCACCCATCTGGAGGTACTCTGGAGGTACTCTGGATTTACACTGGTGTGTAATGGAGCACTTTTGGTTTATATGTTTTGACAGTGATATTTAAGTTTTCACCTTTGAAGGAAGGAATCTGAGGTGCTGAAACGATTCTGCATTGTGTTACAGATTTTCCAGTATTTCCCTCTCCTTGCTGCACCAGTGCCTTTTACCCTTAAAGGTTCTCCGTTACACCTTTTTTCTTAAATTAACAGTTTCACTGCAGAGAAAGCCCATGTCCTTGATACTGTATTTCACATTTCTCCAGGCATCAGTATTATTTATAGTTTAAAACTGTTGAGTTTGGAATTTCTTTCTGCAAGGACATAGGTTAGATTACTGGACATTACTCAGCAACAAATAATGAACTGAGCTCTGCACCAGGAGCTTTTCTTTAGCTTTACACTTACTCGTTCTCTTCTGGAGTAAGGCAAGAGCAGCAACCGATTTGTGACTTTTTGCACACTGAAATGTAGTAAATTTTACTGTACAGTCTCTAGATTACCCTTATCACAACAGGGTCGTCTCGCTGTATACATCAGAAGTTAACTGTAGAGTCACAAATCTGACAGGAAGATTTTGTGCAGCCTTCCTGACACAACTCTCACAAGAAGTCAGTTTTAAAGGTGTCACTTGAGAGAGGAATAGAAGGGCTTCTGCAAGCGCTTGAATTGCAATCCTGAAATCTCCAAAGCGCTCTGTTACACCACAGGCACAGGTAGAGAAGAAAACTTGGGTTAGGTGTTGGACCACAAATGAAGATTCTCTCTGGCAAAATTACGATGTATTTCAATAGTAGCTTCTGGCTTAAGTAGGCTCTTTAATCGTACTAATAGGCAAATGTTGGCCAAAAAGGGATTTTTCAAAAGAAACATTTATCTGCAGAACGGGGCTTCTCCTGCAAGGGGAAGTTCTGTTCGTATTCCACATGTGCAAGTGGCTGCACATTAGAATCTCACGTGGTTAGTATACAACCTGGATTCATAACTCCAAAACGCCAGGGTCTCGCCCCTTCCAGCTGTACCTGGACACCAGATCACACGGGACCCCGGGCACGGTCCTGCCGCTGCACCCGGGACGCGGGTACCGGCTGGCGTCCGGACCGCACCAGGGCGGGCAGCGGGCCGGGGCTCATGACACCCGGCCAGGAGAAGAGACGCGACGCTCGCTCTTATTTTCACGAAAGGAGGATTATTTGGGGACCCCGCGGAAGGGGGGGGCTAAGGGGGGAAGAATGCACCGGGGCCTGGCGCTGCGGTTCGCCGCGCCCGCCAGGGGGCGCCGCGGCGCCAGGGATGGCGGGTCCGGTGGCGGGCGGGCCCCGGCCCCGTCCGCGGGCCGGGCCGGCCCCGGCCCGTTCGGCAGCCTCCGCCCGGAGGAGGAGGAGGAGGGAGCGGCGGCGGAGCAAGGCGGGCGGCGAGCCCTGCTGGGTCGGGTTACATGGAGCCATGGAGCGGCGGCGGGGCGGGCGGGGACCGCCCGCGGGGCGGCCGCCGTGCCGCGGGCGCCCCCCCGGGGCTCCCCGTCGCTCCCCGCCCCGCGCGGAGGCGCGGCGGGCGGCTCGCCGGGCCGCGCCGGGCCCCGCCGCAGCTGCTGCGCCGCGCCGAGCCGAGCCGAGCCGCGCCGGGCGGCGGGAGGAGGCGCGGGCGGGCAGGTGCCTTCCTCCCGCTCCGCTCCGCTCCCCGCCGCGCCGCTGGCATCGCCGCTCCGCCGCACGGCGGTGGGCAGCGCCGCCCAGGCAGCCCCCGAGGTCGCCGCGGCCCGCCGCCGGGGGCAGCCCCGCCGCCGCCTCCCCGCGCACCCCCGCCGCCCCGATGGCCCCCGCCGCCCCGCCGCCGGCCCCCCCCCGCCGCCGCCGGCCGCGGCGGCCCTAGAGGCGTCGGGGCCCTGCGCTGCCCCGCGGAGGGGAGGCGGAGGCGGCGGCGGGGCGGGGGCGGAGGCGGAGGCGAGGGGGCGGCGGAGCGGCGGCGGAGCGGCGGCGGAGCGGGAGCCGGCGGCGGCGGCGGCGGCGGCGGCGGCGGCGATGGACGAGTCGTCGCTGCTGGACCTGCTGGAGTGCTCCGTGTGCCTGGAGCGGCTGGACACCACGGCCAAGGTGCTGCCGTGCCAGCACACCTTCTGCCGCCGCTGCCCCCCCCGAGGCCCATCCTGGTGGGCTGCGGCGTGGACGAGCTGCCCGCCAACATCCTCCTCGTCCGCCTCCTGGACGGCATCCGACAGCGGCCCCGCGCCGCCGGGGGCGCCAGCGGCAGCCCCAGCGCCGCGGCCCCCGCGTACCCCCAGCCCGCCGCCGCCCCCAGCGCCGTCGCCGCCGCCGCCGCCTCCGCCGCCGCCAGCCTGCGGGAGCTGGCGGCCGCCAGCCGCAGCGCCCTGCTGGGAAAGGTGGGTGCCGGGCCGGGGGCGGGCAGGCCGGGGGAGCGCGGCCGGGCCGCGGCGCGAACGCGCGGGGCGCCGGGCGGTGCCGCTTTGCCGGCGGGAGGTCCCGCGGGGCGGCGGGGGCCGTCTCCCGGCGGGGCACCGCGGAGCCGGCCTCGCCCCGCGCCTGCGGCCGGCGGTTGCCGCTGCTCCCCTCTCCGGTGCAAGGATGGGAGCGGGGGGAGGCTCGGCCCGGGATGTCCTCGAAAGGGGGGGGGGGAGGCCGGGAGGGGCCGGGGCCGCCCCGGGACGCCGCGCGGGGAATTCGTCCCGGCTGTCCGGCAGCTGCCGCAGCGAGGGGCCCCGGGGCAGCCCCCGGTGGAGCGGAGCCTGACGCGGCTCCCGGAGTTCAGAAACAGAAAGTGCCTGGAAAAAGCTTTTGTGCGGTGCCTCGGCCTCTGCCGTGTGGCCGTCAGGTGCAGGCGGGAGCTGGCTCCCGCTCTCCGGCTGCCTGCCGGGATAAGTCGCTAGAAGCAGGCGGCCGGTCCCGTACCCGGCGCTTTCGTCTCACCCCCGAGTTTCCCCCTCCGCTCCCGGGGCGCTGCCTGCGCCGTTGCAGCGGCCCAGAGCCCGCCTGACAGCCGGGAGTGAGCCGGGTTTGCAACCGAAGTTTCCCCTCCCAAGGGAAGGTGATTTCATTTTTATGTATAAGGTGTGTGATTTATTGAAGGAGAGCACCGCAACATATACATTTATTTATTTTAAAACTGCAGCCGCGTGCCCCATCTTGCTCCCTTCAAAATCAATGGCAAGGGTTTCATTGACTCAGAGGGGACAAGATCGATTCCTCCCGGTGCTCTGTGTTACTCTATAATTCAGTATGATGAAATTTACCTGAGGACCTCTTTGGGAGACTTTGGAATGGAGTCGCTCTGAAGACTGCGAACTTCATCTCATTTCTAATGTCAGACATAGAGTGGCTATACTTAATTGTCTTTGATCTGTCATCAAGTCTGCTTGAGCTGTAGTTTAGTGTACGGGCTTTTGATTTGCAAAGGTCAGTGCAGAGGTTCCTTGTGAAGTTATCTCGCTATGGTAAATGTTTCAATTAATTTGTTTCCTACTTTTTTTTCTGAGAAAACTGAATAGACCTGTACCGACGTTTTGAAGTTTTGCATACAGGAAATGATGGCAAATGCCATACATTGTTCCATAAAATGCAGTTTGGGAGTCTGAGGTAAAATATGCCCGGCAATATTTCCGGGAGGGTAGATCCTTTATTACCAAGCTGTAGACCGCAGTGATCTTCAGGTAGTTAATAATGATCCGTCAAATTGAAAAAATCAAAAAGGCAGTGGGATTCTCCCCTCTGCTTTTTTGCTTCTTTCTTTTGTCAGCTAAACTTAGGGTTGCGGCTTTGTCATAGCAGATGACAACTGTCATCTTGAGTTTCAGCATCACAAAAAGGGGAGCTTGCATTCATTAGGTAGGTTAAAATACCCCACAGTCTCGTTTGCTCTCCAGGCAGTAAGTCCCGTAACAGGAGGTGGGGTTGGCATGGAAGGCTTATTGCACCTGCAGGGTTCGTCTTGCGGGAGCAGGCTCTTGCACCCTGACCATGCTTTTGTGACTGGCCAGCAAGATCACAGTCTCTGGGTTTCGGATCTTGAAATCCTAGTCAAGCTAGGATGCTACGAGGGGGGTGTCTGTGTGTGCGCATGTAAGGAAATGCTTGATGGGGAAAGTTACTTGAGAGTAATTGTATCTCAATGCAAATTTTTAGAGAAGTTGAATTTTCATTGTTTTACCATAAATTGGCAGTTTTTTAAGAAGTTTCTGCCCTAGCCATTATTATTATATTATTATACAGGTGTGTCAGATCATATAGATATATTGTAGCTCATACAGATATATCAGATATATCAAAACCACATCATATTCTACTGTTTTCTGACTTTGACTGATTAGAACTTCAGTGAGTGTCTTCAGTTCTGTTGTCTGTTGCTGTGTGGGTTGTTACCCATCCAAATTTGATCGAAAGCAAAGTTACACATGACCTGAGAATCACATTTTGGCTTTTATGGTTAACAACTGCATTTTTCCCCCTCCTGCTGGGGCTAATGGGTGATTCTGGGGCACTGGGTCTGCTGGGGCAGAGCGGGTCTGTGAAACTGTTTGCTTGGCCTTTTGACTGACCGCACAATTTCATCCTGGAAATCGATGCAACGTGCTTGATCCTTACAAGGTTCATTACAGTGAAAGAAAGTCTGAACTAATCTGCTTTTAAAAAAAGCAGCAGGGGAGAATAATCCTCCTTGGAGCTGCTGATACAGCTGATTGCTGAGCTACCCTGGAGACAAGAGCACAGCACCTCTGTCTGTACTAACCGATAGATGGTACAAACCAGCCTAGAATTAGGCTTTTGGAGGCTGGTACTGAAGAACAGAGTTGCATCCCTTTCGGTCTTACGTTGGGCTTTGACAGCTTAGCTCCCTTGAGAGAGCTGAAGTGATTCTTTATGATATATCCTTTTTTTTTTTTTAAAATTTCAGAAATTGCTGTAGATTTGCTGCCTGGGGCTTAAATGCAAATTACACTATTTTACTAATTAATACCTTTCATTTTAGGTAATGTGGTCTATCAAATGGGACATACCATTATGGGCTTTCTCGGTTAGGAAGGAGAATGCTAATGGTGAAGTGTAATAGCAGAGCGCCAAGGTCACTTGTATCAGACTTCAGTCTTGCCCAGATCCTGGGACCAATATGTTAGAATCACACCAGGGATTTGTTTCTCTGAGAGTTTTAATTAACCTTAGAAGACAGAGCAGGGCCAGCTTCTGTGTCACTACTACACCCGCGTTTTGCTTCCACACTTTGAGGAAGTCTTCTTTGCATAGGCGGTATTTTCAAAAATCAACGCATGTTACCGCTTTGGCAAAACCGTGGGGGTTTTGTTTCTCTTTATCCAGTCTTTAGTCCTTCTTTTCCCACCATTTATCGCAGGCTTGGTCAACCCAGTGTGCTGAAACCCAGCATGGGAGGGGCTGGGCTGGCGATGAACTGGCACTGGGGCTGCAATGAACTGGCACTCGGGCTGCTCCTAAAGTTGTCCAAGACTGTTCCTCAGAAATGCTTCTGACATACTGTAGGTGTTTTAAGATACATGGTATATATCTTCAGTGTGAGAGGTCTGGAAGCGGTGTTTACCTACTGATAGATGCTTGAAAAATATTTGGGGTTCTATTGATAGGTAGTGGTATGTGACCTTTGGTAAGCTGGTTAGTCTCCCAGTGCCTCTATTTCAGCCTGTAAAAAACCAATAGTTCGTTCCTAAATGGTACAGCCTATTTTGGGATGTTCACATTCTAGATGCTATGTAAATGCAGAGGATGGTATTAGACATTATAAAAGGGTCCGACTGCTGAAGGAGCACACTGGAAGAGCGAGGGAAAGAAAATCCAGCAACTGCTAGAGCGGCCCCCCCAGGGGATAAAGCAGGAGGCTAAGAGTGGTTTATAATGGTAGGCGCATTACACTCAAGGTTATAATTTATTGGCTCCTCTGTTTCCATTACCACTGTCAAACCGCTCGGGGAATTCAGGTTCTGTCAAAGTAAATGGCTCCCTGAGATTGTTGAGGCATTATGGTAAATCTGCCTTCTTTACTGAGTGTGGGGTTTGGGATTTTGGGTTGGGTTTTTTTTAACAATTAATGCAGTTTATCACTTAGAATTTTTTCAGTTCTCAAGATCTAATAGCCAGCTAAATGCATGCGAGTCTTTAGTAATTTCCTCCCAAACCAGGCGTCTCCCACTCCAGGTGCGGGGCTTATTGCTTGCTTGCTTGCAATACAAACTGAGAACAACATTTGCATGAAAAAGAAACAACCTAGAAAAACAAAACATGTCTCTCATTTTTCCCAGAAGAGAGAACATGGCCGAAGTGACGGATAGGCATGTGGTGTGTTACCAGATGGGTGTATAGGTAACGGTAGAGAGTAGGACACGCGCATATGGAAAATGAAGTGTCAGCGTGCTTGAGTGAAGTGACGGATGGGCTGCGCTCCCCCGTCTTGCACTGGATGTGTCTCCCATGCATCAGCTTTGCAGAGCTATTTCACCGTTTCAGGTGGGAGGCTGCCATTTTGCCTTTTGCCAGGGGGAAGGTTGCTGCCCTTGGCTTCACAGGAGTTTTGCAAGCCGAGGGAGCAGCGCTAATTTGCTATCTAGGCTTTTCAGTTGCTCTGTTTGTAGAAATTCTCCGAAAGAGACGTTTGAGTCGTTATTTTTTATGAGAGCCCTGCCTCATCCTGCGCTGGTTACAGTGGATTGAACGTGGAGTAGACCTTGCAGTAATTTGCCGCTGCCGTGTTTCCTTCTTGGATACATTGTCTATCAGGTGAAGATCCCACCCTGGGTTACGCAAGAGGAAGCGGATGGAGTCAGGCATTTATATGCATTTATATACGTTACAAGCAGCAGTAGGTTGTGTAGGGGACACACTTTGTCTTGGGCAGAGGAGTCTCTTCAACTTGGCTTTTATAGGATCAGATTTGCACACAGATAGGAGTGTCAGCAGCCCATGGACTTACCTTACTTTTGTTCTTTCTCTCCGAGTTATTTGCTTCTGATACTGTAGTTTGGCTGGCCAGTGCCTGAACTTTGTCATGAAGCCATCCAAATAGGACTGATGTTCCATGTGTCAAAGTCTCTGATCTAGAGGATTTTTTTTTTTTGTCTGGCAGATGGCTAAAAAATGCATTTCAATGCAGAAGATAAACAATCATACTAAAAGGTATTGAGAAAAATACAGCCAGGAGTGTTTAAAATCCCAGCAATTAAAGCTGTCCTCACAGAAGTGAGTGAGCATAGGAGAGAGGGATGTCAAGGGGCTGAGATAAATTCGTCTTTCGCTGAGCTCTTACGCTTTTCAGAAAACCTGCCATTGGCAGGTGTCATCTTCACGTCCATTATGTTTTCCAAAAACAGAATACTTTCACCCGTCTTTGGACGGTGCTGTTAATTTTTAGTTGCACGCTAGAAAAAGGCATGATGGGCCTGATGTGACCAAAGGGTGCCAGTGTTGACAGTGGACTTTCCCTTCTGGATTGGGATGGTCAGCAGTGGCTCAGTCACACCCAGAAGAGTCGTGGGGCCATGAAGCTGCTGGCCCCAGACCCTCCCGATTAGTCTGTGTTGGCATGGCATGTCTCTGTGGGACTCCTCATGCTGTCGAATGTGAATGCTAAGTTTAATCCCTGCACATCATCCCTCTGAATGATTCAACACCAGTAAAGCTGAGTGTCCTAACAGCGTTTGGTGTTTGGTAGCTGGTTACTCAACGAGCAAACGGATGGACTTTCAAGGCTCTTAGCCCTGAGATCCTGTGCAGGTTTTAATTCTGGCAATTTTTGCCCACCTCCCCTAAACCTCTGCTGTTTGGGGAGACAGCACCGTTGTGTTTTTAAGGCTGAAAATGCACGGAGAGCGTGGTCCTGTGCGGGACGCGGCCATTGACCTCTGGCGAGCTGCATGAACTTCCCGAGCTTCACATTTCCCAGCTGAAAAAGCACCCCAGCAGCTCTCACCTACCTTTGTGGTCTTCAGAAGGAAGCTGCCCTACAAACCCAGAGTTACTACTAGAGAGGCTGGGATTCGGGGAGACTTAAAAAGCGCCGATTGTATACACTGCAGCTACGACAGATACTTTCTGCTGTTGAATGGGGTTTGGCAAGAGATGCTGGACCTTGTTTGCGGGGAACGCCGGTGCAGGGATGCAGCCGTGTGCGCTGTGTATGGGCTGTAACAGTACCCTGTAGTTATTCCTTGTTTCTAATCTTACCAGTTCATGTTCGGGCAGGCTCCCGGCGCTGGCCGGGTGCCCAGCAGGTCGGTCGGGCCGAAGGCACTGGGCTGTTAATGCCGGGGGCCTGCACTTGCAAGCCGGGGGGAGGCTATGCCTGTGCCGTAACCGCTCTTTCTAGACAAAGCTGTGTCTGTACGGGCAATAAGCTGGCACATGAAATGCTCCAACGATATTTTATTTATGCCGTGGAGGACTTTATGCTCCAGGAAGGTATTTTCTTATTGTCTAGAGTTATTTTAGTTTGCTGTCTCATGATTCTAGGTTAATAATCCTGTTGCTGTTTCAACTTGAAAAGTGTGCCTGGGCACTTTGTGAGTGTTGCACTTGCTGTATTTAAAATTTCCCCTCTGATTTCACTATTTTCTTCAACATTTCACGCTGCCCCTGTTAAGAAGCACTGCTTAAATTTCAGATAAAAACCGTAATTCCCTCTTGCACTTCACTAACCCACCTGTAACTATGGGATGCCACTTTCTTTTGAAGTCTTCTCTTCCTCAGAAGCCTTCCCTTAAGGTGCAAAAGGACAGTTATAACCAGTATTTCACTCTGATTAATGTCTTTAAGCATTGCAATGTTGTAATTGCTGACCTCTGCTCCACTGGATTCATTTCATTTTCAGGGACTTGGTGACTTCTGCAGACCAAAACTATTTGGGATGCACGCGGATTCAGCTTTCCAGCACTCACTCATCACGTATCAAGCTGAATTTTCGCAAGCCTTTTCAATGCGGTCTTGTTAAAATCTGATATTTTACAACAGGTTTTCCCAATCTGGGGTAAGCTGTCATGGGAAGAACCCAAGATCAGTTCTAATAGGACATGAGAGCCTGGACGAAGATAAACTACAGGATTTGGGAAAGCTGCATGACCTTGGCCTTGCCCCAGCTCCCACAGCAGCTGTGCTTCTGCAGCTGGGGAGGGAGCAACGGGGAAGCACAGTGCCAGCTGAAAAGCTACCTATTTATCCCTAGTCTTGCACCAAACAGAACTGCTCCCGGTCACAGAAGCCTCTTGCATGGAGCAGACTGGTTTTGGCTGCAAAGTTACTGGCCTGACCATTATGCAAAAGAGAAAGTAAAAAACAAAAAAACCCACAGCAAAAAGCCCAAACAAACCAAAAAAGGAGAGTGATGAAAATTAGAAAAATTTCTTCCTAGCGCATTGTGCAGATGGGCCTGGGAATGGGTTCTCCCCATTTACCAGCCCCAGATCCTCTTTTTTCTGCCAGTTTGGATTCCTCTGACAGCTTGAGCCTTGCCTTTTCCTGACAGTTTGGGGCGGTGGGGGGGTTGCTGATGTGCTAGGTTTACTCGCTTGGCTCCGTTACCATCTTCCTCAGCAGTAATGTTAAACTCGTTACGTCCTCTTTGCAGAAAGTTTTGCTTCTGTTGCTAGAGCATTGCTGAAAAACCTTCAAAATTGTTTGAATAACTTTAAAAAAAAACCCACAGTGTGTGCCCAATAATTTAATCTAATTGTCCTTGCATGTAATCCGAACATTTTTGTTCGGTTAAAAAGAACAAACATTAATTTAAAGATACATGTACATGAGATGCCTCTCAGTTCAGGGGAAGGACAGAAGGAGGGAATATTACTTTTGGTATTAGAAAGACATTTTGTTTTCAAAAGTAGGGAGAAAAATGTAAAACATCTGGAATTAACAGCACTTTCTGCCCAGTTTTTTAAGCGTAACTTCCATTGGCTCCACAGAACTTGCTGTGCACTGGTCACTGTTAGCTGGGGTCACCTGTAAGCTCAGGCGGTGGGCAGCCTAATATCTGCCCGAAGGAGCTGGTGGGGCTGTGCCCCTCCTCTGCTGGGGGTGGTGTCTGGCACCGGGCTCACTCCTCCGCATCTGTAGGCCAGCTATCGAGGGGTTAAACAGCGAAAACTAGGGTTGAGTTTGTCTCATAACTGTTTTCTGGCACTTTCAAAGCATGGGTTGGCCCCTGCCAAAGTTTGGCTTCTCATCCCCTCAGAGCGGTTGGGTTTTTTGGTGCACCCGGTCTGTTTGTGTGTGGTTGACCCCAGGGCAGGGGGGTTTCTGAGGGACGCGCGCCCTCATGAACACTGTGAAATCCTTTCCGTAGCAGGTCTCGATCTTGTCCCGTTTTGGAAGCTGGAAGACTTCGCAGCCTGGCTTGCGGTGCTGGGTGCCAGAGAAGGGAAGGCTGTGGGATTCGCTAATTAAAAAAAGAGAGAGATGGAACTGTTTTCTTTTGCCATGGTAATCGCATAACATAACTTGACTTGGGGATGCTGAGGAACTTTCATCTGCTCTCCAAGAAGACAGGATGAAGGTGCAAAGCCCCATGCCTGCTCTGCGGCGTTCAGCCACGTTTCGTTTTGAAGATACCTTAAGGATTTGTGGTAGTGTAGAATTTGTCCCTGGTGTCGGCTGTCAGCTAGAACATGATTTATCAGGCAAGAGAAGCGAATGCTGTATATGGTTAAGGAGTGCCTTTCTGTGCACAAAAATGGTGTTTATGGGAGGAGGTTGCTTCTTAGTCAATGCTTGGAGCGTCTTAGTAGATGCTTAGAGTGTCAGCAACAGGCATGAGAGTCTGATTATTCAGGCAAGTTAGCATTCATTTTTTTCCCCAAGTTTTTAAAAGATCTGATCCAAACCAATATGAATCGACCATTGCTAATTTTAGAATGGTCTGCTTGCATGAGATAACAAATCCCAGTTTTAGTTTAAAGAGAAAATATTTTAACAGAAGGCTGCCAAGATTGTTATCAAAATGCTAATGATCGTTTCTCCTACAGTCTCAGTTATTTTCAGAGGGAGGACTAGAATAGACACATCATCTGAATAATATTGATTTTAATATGTATTACTGTATCATTAAGCTGTTAAAGTCTTTCCGCTTCTGGACAAAGGTTCATTCATTGCTGCAGTTGATGTATCATTAAAATGGGTTTAGGTGCAAGATGGGTAGAGGGAAAGAGAGATCTTAAATTTTGATTGTGCAGTTGTGGATGGACTGTGGGTAAAGATACTACAGTCCTAACCAAAACGAAAGGGACACCGCCGTGTCTGGTGCGCTGCCGCCCGATTGCCTTCTGAGTGACAGCCAAGAAGTCAGCAAAATACAGGCACTATCATATTTACTTTCCTAAATTATCATTTCAGTAAACATTGTTGAACATGTTTATTTGCAGATTAATTTCAGGCTAATTCCAATCAAAAACTCCTCTGTGAGTTCCTATAAAAAGGCATGATTTGATGAATTTACTTTTTAATTTCTAATTTAATTTTGAAACAGCTTTTAATGGGTTGCTTTCTTACGTGTTTTGAAATGCTTTTATTGCAGCTTGTATCAGGTTTACCGTACTGTCATCCCTATCAGCAAATCAATATGTTTTCATTTCCGATGATAGTAATAATTTATGAATTTTTAATTATTTTAACTCAGTAAAGTAGAAGGAAGTGGAGAGAAGAATTTGGTTTGATTGATTGCGTTTTGATTGACTTCAGTCGACATTTATTTGTCTGTAAATAAGACGCACATAAATATATGTATGTATGTGTGTGTGTGATGTGTGTATATATATATATATATTTCCCTGAATGTGTATATTTTGACAGAAAAACCTGTTCCATGCATTCTTCTGGAGTCTGTATCCCATTCAGTAAATTGTGCAGTATTGTCACCACGTGCTAGGCACGGGTGTGTGTTGTGTCACGGCGCGGTGGCTGTCTGCTGCATCTCTGGGCGTGTGCCCATGGTGACCCCCTGTGACGGAGCACGCCTGCTCAAGGGATGATAGGTGCGCATGTACACAGCCTCCTCTCGCACCCCAAAAATACAGAATCTGTAAGGGAGGAGGGGTGTCCAGCAAGGGGGGCAGGAGTTGGCTGGAGGGGAGGCAGGGGCATGGGTACCAGAGGCACCTGTCCCTTGAGGATGCCGAGGGCCGTCGTGATGGGCTCTTCTGGTCCTCGCTGCCGAGCTTCCTTGTCATTTTGTGCTAAAATGTCACGAGATAAGAGACAGAAATAGCACAGGCTTTCCTGGCAGAGCAGTGAGCTGCAGCACATCAAGGGGGCAGGGTCCATCAGCGCTGGGGCCGCTGCTCCTCGCCGGCTCAGCGCGGGGAGGGCGCAGTGCCGTGGAAGAGGCAGGCGTGGACGGCTTCGTGTTCAGTCCAGAGCATCTTGCGTTTCAAGCCAAGAGTTTTCGTGTGAAGAGCCTCGTTCTTTCGCATACTTCCTTTCTAAAACAACTCATAAAAAAGCCCTTGGAGAATACAGTCATACATACACATCATAAAAAAGAGTAAAATAATAGTTGACAACCATGAGATGAATTTTTTTTTTGCTTATTCTCTTCTGCTGTGTGGGTAATCACAGTGTTAGATCGTAGTGGAAAACTTCTGATTATTTATATTTCACAGCCATGCAGCAATGTAAAATCTGATCCAATCATACCTTTTTAATAACGAATAATCAGTAAATGATTTTCTAAAAGGAAAGTATGGTACTTTTGATCCATATTGCAGAAAGGAAACTATTTTTTCCTAGCTTGAGTTTTATCTGTTCTTTTGATAAACACAGGACTTCCTTCTATATGCAGTCAATCTCGCTTTTATCTGAGTATATATTTCCATAGTGGGGCTGTCACTGTAGTTCATTACTCTTAAAAATAATTTAGCACGCTTTAAAGAAGGGGCTGTGTAGGGTTCAGCATCTGTAATAATATTGTTCAGCCAGGGAGAGGTCATTTTGTGTTTATTAACAAACACAAACTCAACAGCCAGAGTTGAGTGGCCGTCTCCCACTCATCCCAGGCCTCGAAAACAAGGAAGCAAGGAGCTAAGGGGGAGGCCGGGGTCTTCCTCCCTTTGTCTTGCCAGCGGCACACTGCAAGAGATGCAGAGGTGTACAGAGCCACGGGGCTTTTGCTTTCCAGTTTCTCCGCTTCTGATGTTTGCTTTGTAAGGATTTCATAACGCTGAAATCCCTGTTGCTAAGAACTGGTTTTGCCTATTCTGTTGCTTTTTTAAAAATACAAAATATAGCATCGAATTTGCTGCCTTCTGCAGCATGCAGAGCTGAGAGGATGAACCCTGTCTGCCCCCGAACGAGAGCGGGAAATGGGTTTGGTGCATCGAGTCACTGCCGTCCTCTGGGGGACTCGGGGGAGTTTGTGATGCTCTTCAGTGCATCTCCTCTCCCAGATGTTTCGCCCACCTTTAAATAAAAAGTTACTAAAAATAGGAACTCCAGAAGCAAACTGCTGTGTTAGTAGCCATATCAGAAGATCCAGGAAAGTATCTGTGTCAGCGTCCCCTTCCTGCAGTGCTCCGTCGCCGGTCAAAGACATCCAGCAGGCAGGAGCGGGAAGGAACAGCCCGTCCAGGGGTTGGGCTATGGCTCTCCTGTCCCCCTTCCCTCTCCACATGCATCCTTGCTCTTCAGCGGGCCAGGACACCTGCCAGCATCAGAAGTGGAGGCATGGTGGTCATTGAAGTGTTAACCTCCCAAATTAACACATCCCTTCTAGCCTATATTGCAGAACCTGGATTTCAGGCCAGGCATCGTCACTTTTTTCTGTGTGGTGGGTGCAGAGAGGGACTCAGAAGATGACCTCTTTCCACATGGACAATGAAATGCTTCACGAGTCACCGGTGATGCTAGTGGGTGGGGACCCTGGGAGAGGGGTCTGCTCGGCGGTAGCTGATGACGAGATGACTGTACTGTGTTTAGTCATACAGAAAGGCAGCATGGGGCCGTGCAGGAGACAGGAGAGGATCATTTGGGATGTTTGGTTTCCTGTGGGAGTATGGCTGGTGCGATAGCTTAATCTTAAAAGAATGAGGGGAGTGTTTATGGAGAATTTGCCCTGACAGCATTGTAGACTGGAGTTCATGACTGTAGTCAATAATAAGACTAAGAAGATTTGGAGAGCACATTGAAGTCTCTTTTTTCAGTCTCTGTTCCCCCCTCTCCAAGCTTGGGAACTGCTGCCACACCAGGGGCATGGCCAACTGTTGCTGATGGAGTTGGCGGGCTTGTGCCGTGGCACATTTCTCATTGAATTAAAACTCTTTCGACTCACCTTCCTTTGACTGCCAGAGGATTCAGGTGATCACACTTATCCAGTGCTAGGCAGCTTCTGTGCTAGGATGCTGCCCTGTCAGAGGGGCCCTTCCCTGTTTAATTTGGTCACTTGAGAGTGAATTCCTCTGGATATCGAAATTGTGATGGAAGTGGGGTTTTTTAGTATCAGTCCATTGTCTTGGATGTAGGAGAAGCATGTTTCAGTTAATCCTCTCCATAGCTATCAGAGGGAAACTTTTTGTTTGTACAGGGTTGGGGTTAAAACGGTTGGACTTGATCTTCAAGGTCTTTTCCAACCTAAACAATTCTAAAAGAGCTCCCATTTAAAATGAGAAATTGCTGGGAAACTGGATAGAGTTGAGGTTCCTCAGCCGCTCTGGTACTTTCAATGAACATTTGCTTCCTTGATGAGTCAACTCCTGACTTAAAGGTTTTGGATAGTGATGCCAACACCCCAAACCAGTGATTACTTTCCAATAGAAGCCAAACACAGAGCAAAGACTGTGGGTGCCCTGAAGTCATCTCATTAGTGTGTAAAGCCAGAGTGATTGGTAGTGAGCAGACAAAGACCACAGTGAATCTCAGGCAAGATGGTAAAGGGGTTTTTTTAATGTCTGAAAAGTTTCCTTGGCTGATGAAGTACATTAAAAGATGCCTCTATAGCAGTATTTCACTTTTCGAAGTCATGTAGCTGCGTGAAAGTAATCGTATGGGGAAATCCTGACTTTCATAGTGTTCAGTATCCTGGCTGTTTAGTAGCTTTGAATGAACTTCAAATAAACACCATTTTTGTTTTTTGTAGCTTTTTTCAGTAATTAATGAAGGAAAGCGAGTAATCTGCTACTTGGCAGTGCCTCTAGGCATGTGGTAAGGGAGGAAAAGTCTCACTCTGTAGTAGAAAGGATGAATTGATTTATTTTTTTACTTCCATCTCCTCTTCCCCTTCAGCCCCTGTAGCTCCAAGAGACTACAGATTTTGAAGCTAAGAGTGGAAGAGCTGTGATGCCCAAGCTGTTCCTAGGGGCATGAGAACGCCTCGGGGGCCTCTTTAGGACTGTGACTCAGTTTTGGTGGGAGGTGTGAGAAATCACTACCGTAGTAAGCAGCAATATCGTAGCACCTCAGCAGAGCTGTTTTTGAGAGTGTTGCTGGAAGGGAATTGTCTCCTTCCTGGGAAGAAAAACTCGAGGAACATCATTCAAATAGCTTTGCTTCATTGACCTGGTGCAAATATTACTCAGGATGATGGTTTGTACTGAGGGAGTTGCTGTATTACTTCACTTGAGGTCTGTCAGGTGTTACTGTTTTCTGCTCTGCATGCCATGAATAGATTTGCCTTTTCCCTCTTATTTCATGTATTTACTCTGCACACACAAGAAGCAAAAGGAAACAATTTTGCCAGTAATAGAGGTCTTGCATGGAGGCTGTGTCCCTGCCACCCTGCTCCCCATGAGTTCGGGCTGTGGAGGGGTTTTGCTGGTTCTCCCTTGGGGTGTGGGGGTCCGTGTTGTGTTTTCACTCAGGCTTGATGGGAGGTGACAGCTCAGGAAACCCTCATGGCCCACTCTGTGCCCCTGTGAGGTCCCATGCCACTGGTACCCCTTGCCGCTCACAGCCACCTGGGCGGCAGCAGGTCAGCTGGCCCCACTGCCATCGCCCCTGTGACCCCTTGGCATTGTGTCTCTGCCCCATCGCCATCACCCCTCGGCCCCAGGAGCCCCTCTGTACAGGGTGGGAGTCTGCCTGTGGTGCAGAGCTGTTTCTGAGCAACCCCAGACGCTCCCTATCCATTTTGCACATGAGCAGCATTGCAGCAGAGGTGGACCAAATTAATGGTGAACATCCAAAGGGTAACAGTAAGAAGTGGTGTCCCTCAGGGGTCTGTATTGGGACCGGTAGTGTTAATGACATAGACGGTGGGATTGAGTGCACCCTCAGCAAGTTTGCAGATGACACCTCAAGCCAAGTGGTGCTGTTGATAGGCTTGAGGGAAGAGATGTCATCCAGAGGGACCATGACAGGCTTGAGGAGTGGGTCCATGTGAGCCTCATGATGTTCAGCTAGGCCAAGTGCAAGGTTCTGCACCTGGGGCAACCACCAGTATCAGTACAGACTGGGTTATGAATGGACTGAGAGCAGCCCTGTGGAGAAGGATTTGGGGATACTGGTGGATGAAAACTTGGATATGAGCCAGCAATGTGTGCTCGCAGCCCAGAAAGCCAACCATATCTTGGGCTGCATCAAAAGCAGCGTGGCCAGCAGGTTGAGGGAGATGATTCTGCCCCTCTGCTCCGTTCTGGTGAGACCCCTACCTGGACTATTGAGTCTGAGGGCCACAAAGGTCATCAGAGGGCTCAAACACCTCTCCTATGAAGAAAGGCAGAGAGAGTTGGGGTTGTTCAGCCTGGGGAAGAGAAGGCTTTGGGGAGACATTATTGCGGCCTTTCAGTACTTAAAAGGGGGCTCATAAGGAAGATGCAGATTTTTTACCAAGTGATAGGACAATGGGTAACAGTTTTAAACTAAAAGAGGGTAGATTTAGATTAGATGTAAGTAAGAAATTCTTCACAATGAGGGTGGTGAGACACTGGAAGGGGTTGCCCAGAGAGGTAGTGGAGGCCCCATCCCTGGAAACATTCAAGGTCAGGTTGGATGGGGCTCTGAGCAACCTGATCTAGTGAAAGATGTCCATGCCCATGGCAAGGGGGGTTGGTCTAGCTGATCTCTGAAGGTCTCTTCGAACCTAAACCATTCTTGTATTCTATGACTCTATGACCAGAGAATGGGCACAGAAAATAGAATGTGGCAGACACAGCTACAGACAGTGAAAAGTAAATATTGTAAAATGCATGTTTATGTGTTTTGGGAGGTTATGGTAGTTCAGATCTCTGCTGTTGATTCCTTAAAGATCTTGATGTAGTGAAGATGCTATAAGGAAAATTGCATTTTTGTGCTGAAGGGTTTCTTTGGGTATAATGCTTCCAAATTGAATACAGAATGAAATAAATGTGAAGTCATTCTCTTTATTTCATCGCAGCTTTGCTGAAGGAATTCTTTTGATTTGCAGAGAAGTTTATAGCGGAAAAACTGTTTGACATCCATAGCAAGTATAGTCTCATCCTTAATGGACTGTTTACATTTCCCAATAGGGATATTCTGTTTCTGAACAATAATAGTAAATTCTTGACCTTAGGTTACAGTTTCCAGTTCTTTAATAAATGGAGGTCTCTTTAGTTAACATTTCTTAACTCCACAGAATGCTTTATAGAGAACAGTAAATATCAGTGCTCCTTTTGTAGCTGAGAAGTTGAAGCACGTCCAAAGCGACCCGTTACCAGCCCGGCGGAGCCAGGGAGCGACCGCACGCCTCCAGACTCTGGCGCTGTGCCGCTGTGGCACTTGATGCGCTCAGGCTCTTGTCATCATCCCCGTGTTTGGAAGGAGTGTGACAGACGTTTCGCACCAGATTTTGTTCTGGTTAAAGAGCTTTGACGAGTTTCACCTCCTTTACAGTGTGCTACAGCTCCATTTGGCCTGTATCCAAGTTTAGTTACTTTAGTTACTGAAATAGTTTTCCTGTTCTATTTCCTAGAATTAAATTGCTGTAAAATTAATTGGAAAACTTCTATTATGTACCGTGTTTCTTTCTTTTGTCTTCACATTCTGGGTCTTTTTTGTTTGCACATGTTTATTTTTCCTTCGCTTACTTTTCTTTTATGGCACTATGAAGCTTTTGTTCTCAATTTTATGTCATCTGACATATGAGAGAAACCAAAGAAAATATTTCATATTTCTATTTCAAGTTAAAAACCAGTTTTTATGCTGAACAATAATTGTATTACAAGGAAGCCTGATGTGCCCTCAGTGCCATTACAATATGTTGAATAAAAGGTAATTTAATGGAAACAGCAGAGTATTTGAAAGTTCACTGCATGAAAATTGGATTTTTGCCTTTTATTATTTACATTGCACCTTATTCATATTTAAGGCCACAGGGATTATCATCCTCCTTAATGGCATTATTTAATAAAGACTTTGCATTTCACAGTATAGGATCTAGTGCGGGCTTCAGTCTGTTATCAGGATTTCAATTAGCTGGCTTTGGCTTCAGTTGCCATATAAATCCTGTAAATATATCTAAATAATTAATTTGCTTTCACTGGATGGTAGTGGCTACTTTTAAATACAGCTGCTATATACTTAGCTGCTAAATGATACAACTGTGCTCATGGCTTGCTTTTTTTTTTTTTTTTTTTTTGAGATGACATATGTCTATTAAGGTGCCTGACTAGGGCAGGACCAGTCTTCCAAGGTGAAAGACCTTGGAGAGGAACTTTAGTTATGGCTGAGGACCACTGCAGCTGGGATGCAAGTGCACCTTGAATTTTGGAAGGAGAGGATAGGGACAGGTGGATGTCGCGGGTCAATGTATCCCCTAATTGGACTGCAGGAATTTGCATTCTTGAACTGTAATTATGTATATGGTGAATCAAGGGCTGGATGTAGCTGATTCCAGGGTGGAGGAGTGGTGATAAATATAGGAGACTGAATGAAATCCCGTTGCTCTTACCTTCGGGTCTTCCCTTCACCTATGCTGAATCACGCACCTGTGGTAATGTTGTGGTCCAGGTTTTCTTTTGCAGTGACATTTAAATCTTCTTGCTGAATATGCAAACCAAATAATGGTGTAAGCTATTTTTGCTGCACCCTTTGGGACACTGAGAGCCTGAGATTTGATTTTAAGCAAGCCTAACAGACTTGAAAAGCTGTGCCTCAAAAATAAAGAGATAGGGCCTAGCATTTTCTGTATTCCCTCTTGGAAATTCTTTCCCCTGCACACCAAAATATTGATACCCTGAAACAAGGAATCAGCCCCATCCCAAGCTCTGGGGTCAAAACCAGTAAGGAATGGGTGCAAGTTCAGTGGGAAACACTCAGTGTGAACATGCAGCCAGCCCAGGCACCCGCTAAAAATGCTTCCCCTGCCCCAAAAGAGAACAAAAATCAGTAGCGGCAAGCTGCAGGCAGCAGCGCAGGCAGCAGCGCAGGCACGCCGGCCCCTCGGCAGCGCAGGTGAACGTGCCCAGCGATTCACCTAAGAGCAGCAGGACGGCACACAACTTGGCAGCTGTGGAAAAGCAGTGTTGATCTGGGATCCCCAGTCTTTTCCAAGTTATTCCTGCTGGCTCGCATCCCGAGGAGGGAAGATTTGAGATCTTCAGGGACCCGCAAAGACCAGGACGCCAGTCAAATTTAAAATGCCTAAGTTGCAATATTTAGAGCTTTAAAAATATTTTTTCGCCTATCAGTGCATGATTAACTGAGTGTATGAACTGGAAGGGAAACACAGTATTTATTAAACATAGTTCGCTTAGTCATTCTGGCATTTGATACGCACAGATTATGCATTTTTCCCAGGAGTTACGTTAATAATTTCAGCATGATAAATTTAATTTTAAAAAACGCTTTTCTTTGCTAAAGGGAGGGTTATCCATGCATTTCTACAAGGAAAACTTTAATTAAAATGTCTGTTCTCCATTGTTTCAGGAGTTTAAAATGCACTTTCTCCCCTGTGAGACAAAAAGACTGCTTATATTTATGGGACTCAAAGGGTTAATGTGTGAAAATAAACACATGCAAGGTTGTGTTGCTGACAGCTCCGTTGTGTTGGCAAAGGAAAAAGATGAAGCACAACCTCAATTTACTTCTCTTGCTAAACAGTACTTTGTTCTGTGTTGTTAGAAAAAATCATTCCATATCTGGAGAAGATGGAAAACATGGAAATCATGATACTGCCTCTGCTGACCTTAATATAACTTTTCTTTAACCATTTTTCCCCTGGACCTCATGAAAGGCTTGAAAGAGAAGCCAATTTGTTTTTCCGATTAAGGCCTGAGGACTTGAAATGTGATCTTCCTTTTTGGTGGCTACTGCAGCAGATGAAATATGGGGGAGTTCTCCTTATGTTTGTCCAATATGGGAAACTGATGCTCTTAGATACATCTGCTGTGGGAAAATAGGACATGTTTAGTAAGTTCGCAAAATATTAACCATTTGGTACACTTCATTTATCCGTGGTGTAGGAGGTTATTGCCAGTGTTAGAGAATTGATGAATTAACTGGGGGAAAAATAAGGCAAGATAAAAGAGTTTGTGTCAGATCTCCGTCTGTTTCCTGTAGGCTCCAACAAGTTTCTCTGAAGACTTGTTTCTATGAATTTCAATTGAAAAGGAGAAACCCTAAAAAAAATATATCTGTTTCTTTCTTCTAACAGATGTTGTTTATAGAACAGTTTTAGTAAAAATATAACTTTGCTGTAAATCAGTACTTGTCCAGAGTAAACTCCACCCATGGAGTATGCCATCCTTCAGAGAACCTAGAAGAAGGGACACTAAGGTTGTTTCTCTTGTTGAAACCTATGATTAAGGATGCTGTCATTATTTCCTGGGAGATGTTCACTTGTGCCTGCACCACCCTCTCCTGCTGAAATCCTCTCAGAAAAGTCAGGAGTGAGTAAATCCCTATGCTGCTGTAGCTTTCTCGGGTTTCCCTTGGTGGTGCTCTTGATGGGGTTGTCACCTATCCCTCTGAAGGGTTTGGGATTTGCCACCCAGAGTTCTGTGATGGACCGGTAGCCCTTAAATATCATGTGCATCAGCAATACAGGTCTAAAGGAGCCACATCATTGGAAACTGCTTATCTGCTAACCACCATCTGCCAAAGTGGCTCCTGTAACAAGAAAGAAAGCAAATGAGGAAGAATCTAAATGTTTTGATTCCGGAGTTGTATTTTTCTTTGAAGATTGATAGCAAGTGGTCAGTCTATTAAGAAGGAAATGTTGCTCTCACTTCAACTCACTGCCTCAGAGTGAAACCTTCGTTTTGTTATTTTATTTCAATATAAAACATTGCTATTTTACCCTTAAAAATAACCAGCATTACTGATAGGGAATTGTTCATCTGCTAATACAAATTAATTCATCTGTGGCTAACATGAACGATCTATTGCTCCTTCCATACAAGGCACGCAAATCTCTCTCTTGGCTGTTTGTGATCAATCTGGTTTTCTAAGAGATGCCAGTGGAAAGGCCCTGGCTCATTTCTTTCTTCTGAATCATACTTTGATTGTCTCATTTCCTACTGAAGTGATTAAAGCTGAGCTGGGCATACACAGACTATAACTTCAACACATAGCTCTGTTAAGCTGCAATGTATATTATTAACATTTCTAAAATTATCTTCTACTGTTGGCTTATTTAATGACCTAAAGCCTTCTAAAGGGGTTAAGAATAAATGGTAGGGTTATCCACACGCATTTGTATGAAGGATCAGAAGGAGGAGGTGACACACGCTGGGTTGTGTCCCAGAGGACCAGGACTCCTGGGTGCATTGAGGAACATGCACACTTGGTGGGATAGAAACAGCCAAAAGGGTCATAGAATTGTTTAGGTTGGAAAAGACCTTTAAGATCATCAAGTCCAACCATTAACCTAACCCTGCCATCCCACCACAAAACCACATCCCTAAGCACCTCCTCTACCTGTCTTTTAAATATCTCCAGGGATGGGGACTCAACCACTTCCCTGGGCAGCCCGTTCCAATGCTTAACAACCCTTTTGGTGAAAAAATTTTTCCTGATGTGCAATCTAAACCTGCCTGGGCGCATCTTGAGGCCATTTCCCCTCATCCTATTGCCCATTACCAGGGAGAAGAGACCGACCCTCATCTCACTACAGCCTCCTGTCAGGCAGTTGTAGAGGGCGCTACACCCTCAACCTCCTCTTCTCCAGGCTGAACAACCCCAGTTCCCTCAGCCGCTCCTCATCAGACTTGTGCTCCAGACCCCTACCAGCTTTTCTCTCCTCTGGCACCTCCAGACCTCAACGTCTTTCTTGTAGTGAGGGGCCCAAAACAAACACAGCATTCGAGGTGCAGCCTCACCAGTGCCGAGTACAGGGGCACGATCACTTCCCTACTTCTGAAAGGGTCCTTAATGAGGACATGGAAAGAAGCACTGAAAAAACACCAGAAAAGCAGCCAACCTGCCTCCCAGGCTGTGTAGGAGGATCTGGGGCTGAATGCGAAGAGCATGTCCCTGTGCATTACTGGTAGATCACAGAATCGCAGACTGGTTGAGGTTGGCAGGGACCTCTGGAGGACGTCTGGTCCAACCCCGCTGCTCCAGCAGAGCCACCGGTTGCCCAGGAGCATGAACAGAAATGCTGAACAACACATCTGTGCAACAGAGGCTGTGCCAGGTCATGGCAACGAAGATAGTGGCTTCAGAAGTAAGCAGTCCTTAAAACTGTAGACCCATTGCTCTCACGTTGTTAGGAGTTACATCTCTCTCTGTTAATCTTTAAAGGGTGGTTTTGGCTAGGTTTTTTGATTGGGTGTGCTTTTTAGTGTTCGTATCTGTGCTGTCAGTGACTGAAAGCAGAGCTGGAAAGTCCAACCGTGGCTCCAGCCACTTCACTGTGGGAGTCTTTCTTTTCCTTCAGGCTTTGGAAATTGTTACCTGGCCTGAAAATGTATAGCATGTCTTTGCTTTGGGGCTACTGTGAGTTAATCTGAAGTATTTATAGCTATTCTAGTTGTTCCACAAACAGGTTCAGCAAAATAAGAGACCTTAGCAGAGCAGATTAATAGCAGGGAGCTATTTAACTTGGCAGGGCTCATCACAAGCCATCAAAGCAAGCAGTCGTTTTGTCAGTAGTACTGAATGGATGAATATGATAAACAAAGAGGTCACAAAGTCTTACAGTCCCGTTTCCCTCCGAAACAGAAGTAAGAAGGGCCTGCCAAACAGCTTTAGGACTCGGATATAGGTGTTTTATGTATTCAAAGCATGTGGGGTTCATAACTATTGTTCCCTTTGGTATTGGTGAGTGTTCTCAAAACGCAGGAAAGAAGCAGGTCCTGAAGGGGCCCAGAAGTGCCACACAGCCCTGTTTTGCTGAACTGTTTCTCTAACTTAAATCCATTGCTTCCCAAGTAGAGTTGATAATAGGATGTTGAAAATAGAGTCTTTCAGAAGCAATTTTGGAAGCAGTTCCCAGCGGCCTACTGCAGATGCAGGTATTCTGATGATAATTCCCTGTTCCCGAGTGAGGTACTCACTCAAGGCCCCAGTTCAGCAGAGGCTTTAAGCGCATACTCGTGTTAATCTCTCTTACAGCAGTTTTGCCTGTGGTTGACTCGAGCAGCGTGTTCTCAGTTAAACGTGTGTCTGATGTGTCCTCTGCAGAAATAAAGGGCTGGCTTGAGGTGAGTGATAATTTTCTCTGAGTAGCTGCTGAACTCTGGGCTGTACCTGTCTGCATCTATTTAGCGTGAGGCAACGTGGGCTGCGGTGGCTTGCGTCCTCCTATCAGGAGTTGTTTATGAACATGGCTGAAACCTTCCACGTGACTCATTCATAAGAGAGGAGCTGGAGGAGTTGGGAAGAAGCAGGACTATAAAATGTAATTTCAGGGGTACTGCTCTTTTGTCAGCTATCGCAGGGAGGATGAATGTTACAAGTGTCACAGGCGTCTTTAATTATATATGGCCTACTTCCTGAAATATTCATCAGCAATGGAGATATGAAGTGAAAGTTCTGGTTGGAAGGTATAAAGGTTATTCTTAAATATCAACGAGGTGATTTCCCCTCCCAGGTTCTCCATCTAGCAAAATGACTGGATTGCTGCATTTATAGAAAAAAAAAAAAAGTCAAAGCTGTTCTTTCACCCATGCGTCATCTTTGCCTTGGTAAACCATCCCGCAATAACAACTGCTGTAGATGTGTCTTAAAGTCCTAAGTGCTGCAGGTGTGAAAAAATACTGGCTCCTGAGGAGCAGCCGGGGAGTGGAGGCAGTGATTCATAGGACAACGTAAGTGCTGCAGAGTTCAGAAGCAAGTGCACTCTTCAGTTCTAGGTTTGATGAGTCCCATGAGTCCCACAGGGCTGGTAAGTCCCTTAAAACATATGGTTAGCAAATTGTGCGAATTCCAGTCTGAAAAAAAGGTAAAAATAGAGGAACTGGTTTTAGCACTGGTTTTTTTACTGTCTGCGCTTACGTTAGGATTGTCTTAGAAATAGGAACACTAAACTTTTACAGCTGGCAACAGATGGAGGATGATGAGCAGGAGAATTGTTCTGGGTAAGGTGCAGGTGGTGGGACTTCAAAGGCCTGCTGCTTTAATAACATAACTCATTTAGGTGCGGCCCAGCAGTAACCCCCCCACCACCACCACCAAGGGCAGGCATCATTCATTTCTGCGTGCTGGAGGCTGTCACTAGCTCAGCAGGCATCCTGGTCCCAGCCCCTAGCGTGCTGCTGGCACGTGGGGGCAGTGAAAGGGGAGGAAGGCTGGAGTTACCTTGGTGAATCAAACATCTGCAGCATCATCCCAGTCCCCCCCTATCTGGGGAGTGCCTTTCACTGAAATCCATCTCTCATCTCCTGTACAAGCAGGGAACAACCTCTCCGTGGTACAAGCCCACACCGAACACCAGCCATTCAGATGTGCCAGCATTTGCTTGAGCCGCCACTGCCACGTCCCCTGCCCAGTTTGCAGATTGCTAACGCGCCTCTCCTTGAGACTGGCCAAGTACGTGACCCTGCGGTGCTTCCTCCTGCTCTGCCCAGTGATGGTGTTTGCTGCAGCTGCCCTTATTCACAGGCACATTTAGCTGTGATTATACATGCCCCTTGGCTGCCTCGTATGGCTTTTCAAGCCAAGTCGTGGTCATTTTTAGGAGAAGATCCCAAACTTCAGTCTTGCTTTAACCAGATGACTTGGAAATTTGCTTGCGGGATGCCCAGTGCATAAGAATCCTACCTAGCGGTTGCTGCCGTCTTGCCAATGAGTGCCTTGGTGCACATGGTGCGTTGGATGGTCTCACGGAGTGCTCTGTCCTCAGGGGTGACGCTGACACTGCAACCTGTCAGGGCCCTGGTCACTTCTGGAGCCTCCTGCTAATTCGTGTGACCCTCTTCTTGCTCTTAAAAGTTGGGTAAGGCAATAGAACGCTCTTGGCCTTTGGTCTCCAACGCTGTATAGATAAATGGGACCATGTGGTCATCACCTTCAGCCTCCTCTTATGGGAGACAAAAGGGTCATTCTGGAAAGATCCACAAACCACCTGCCTCCCCATGGCCAGATTCAGCAGAGGCTAAAAGTCACTGACCAGCATTTTTTTTAATAAATGTAAGACCTAAACTCGAAGATAACAGAAAGAGTGGGAAGGGCCCTGATAGTGTTTATAGATCTCCAGAACAGCACGGAAAAATGTCGGTAAAATTCCTGGGATATCCCAGGAAATACAGTATATTCAGATATACAGGAAAGCATCTCTCCCAGCTGGGAATCCATTTGATGTGAGCATGGGAACAAAGTATGTCAGCCCAACATGCCAGGGGTTTTAACGTAAGGGTGCCCTGTGCTGCACCCTGCCCAGCACCCTCCTTCCAGCTGCGGGAATCTGGTCATTACAAACCCCATATTTTAAAATTGGCACTAGCTGGCATTTTGTGAGGTGCCTTCTCCTTTGACTTTGAAGAGCGGCTGGTTCCCAGCAAGCCTCAGCACGTGACGAGGCAAATTGCTGCTTTCTTACCTTTTTGTATGGAGTTGGGTTGAGGTCAAATTGCTCAACCAGATTGCCCCCTCCCCTGTTTAGGTAAGTTTTTGCTGGCATGAAGAGCTCCAGAAGTTGCCTCCTAGCTCAGGGGAAGAGCTAGCCTGAATGCGGGTTCTGCCTGGCTGCATGGGCCATAAACATTTGGTTGCAGATCTTAATTAAAACCTGAACAGCGATGGGCCATGAGGAGGTTTTACTATGCCCCTTGGGACTTAGTAGTTTTTTTTAATAATAAGGACAATGGGAAATAAATTGCCAGTAGTCTGCATCAACAAAGTCAGGAAATGATGATAGGGACAGGCTGTTGGGTCCATAGCTTGTCCTTGATCACAGCGGTGCTCCAGGTGTCTGATAATGGAGAAGTCAACATACAAGGTGGTGTTTGACCAGCAAAACGTGAAGGAATGCTGGAAGCTTATCCCAAATACCATTCCTCTGTCTACTCTGTATGGCTATAAGCATATGTGTATCTATGTAGGGCCAATTTAGTCATAATTTTGCAAAATGTATGACCTCTCTACCTTATGATGAAAGTGCTGCCTGAAGGGTGGCTTTTTCATGTGTACAGATACATGCAGGAGG
Source organism: Gorsachius magnificus (assembly GCA_034008185.1). Lineage (NCBI taxonomy): Eukaryota > Metazoa > Chordata > Aves > Pelecaniformes > Ardeidae > Gorsachius > Gorsachius magnificus. Next base: position 68,322,725 of record CM067081.1, on the reverse strand, counting down.
AAGGAGGCTGACTTTATTTTTGGGTAACAGGACTGCTCTGCTGCCACTGGCACTCCGTAGTTTGACAGGGGACATGGGGGTTTTTGGTTTTGTGACCACAGCCATTCTTCGTAGAGCAGTCAGGATGAGTTGTGGAGCCAGAAGAGATTTTGATCCTTCTACATGCTGGTTTGGCGATGTGTGTGTAACATTTATGTTGGTAAGTAAATCTCTCCTATGAAAAGCAAGCTTTAAAGGAAAAAGAAAGTCTCTCTGTTCGTAGCCCCAGACCCAACAGCACTTTGGTTTTCATTATTATTTATATGCAGGCACCATTCTCTGTAAGAGATCCCAGTTTCTGTCAGTGCCTCACACCTGGCGATGCATTGATCTGTCAGGAGTCTGTAGAATACGCATGTTTTAAAAAAAAAAAAGTGACGTGTATTGAGCTCTAAGATAAAAACATCACAATTTGTATTTTAGTTGTGCCAACCGAGGGCAAAACACTAAAAAGAAAGAAGGAAGAAAAAATTACACCAGAGCTGAACAATTTTAATACTCGATTGTTTCGTAGTAAAATGCAGTACAGCGAGCATGCGTAATTTACCTCTTCTTGTTGACTGCCTTTGCAGAACTATATCTGAATCATTTCCTGTTAGTGAATAAAATCAAGAGGTTTTCAGGGTTGTTTAGTCTGGGCAACTGGGAGTTGGTGTAGCTAATGTGTTCCAGGAGGTTAACCACTGTGAACTCTCTCGTCTGAGCCATTTCCCCCTTTCGGGTGGTTTTCTACCCATCCAGTTGCCTTTCAGGTAGCAAGTTATCAGCTGTCTCGCACTTCATGTGGAAGAGATCAATCTGTGGCAATGAGAAATTTCGAAAACATGTATTGCCAGTCTCTGCGATAGCCGGGGAGGGGGTAAAGGACAGTGACTCTGCCACGGTAATGATTTTTTTCTCCCAGAACAAAAACATTGGTATTATATGTGCAGTAGTTTTTGCAAACCTCATTCTGTATTCACATAAAATCACGTGAACAGGCAGGGTATTTATCTGTAATTCACATCTTTAACTAGGGGAAAGGTGTTTCCTCTGATGCGTTTTAATGGAAATTTTTATTTACAGATAGAATCCACAAACCATTAGGAATTTCAGGTGATGCTGTAATTAACGCAGACTCCTTCAGACCCGTATGGTGCTATTGCTGTGGAAAACTGGGGGTGCGCGGTGTGGCTTTATGCTACAGAGCCATCTGGAATGGGTGATGACACGGTTTGCAATTAGCTCCTGGTGTCAAGATCCCCAGGTCAGAGGGTTTCTTCAATGTAGCGGTTTGGTTTCTGTGGCACCGAGTCACTAATCACAGGCGGGATGCCTGCAGGCAGCTGCTGCTGGCAGTGCTTCAGCATTTAACCTGGGCGGTTTTGAACAGCAAATCCTTCTTGTACTTATTTTATTAACTACATTTGTGAGCTTTTCATTGATTCCCCCCCCTCCCCCACCCTGTTTGTTTTTGTGTTTTTTTTCTTTCTTTTAACAGTGGCTGATGTATTTGTAATTAATTATTTAGTGGGCATAGTATGACATAAAAGGGAATGTTTTACAAACGATTATATTTTTCTCCTTTGTGTGGCTTTTCTCCCTGCTCTCTTGTGATCTCCCCACAGCTGATCTCATGGATGATGAAAGTAACCGCTAATGGGCTTCCACTTGTCCGCAGTTATAGGTGTGCTGCATTTCAACCCCTGCACGGAGGATAAATTCTCAAGTTCCTTAATGGAAATCTGCAGAGTATTTTTCACATATAACAGAAGCATGCTAATGGATGGCGAAAGCCAATTCCATTCCTGGGTTTCAAATTAATTTGTATAAAAGCTCTGGGTTTAATTCAGTTCAGAATGTGCTCTTAATTCAGTAAAAGAGGAGGAATGGCGAATACTGGAAATCTGATGGCCATTATATTAATTTTTAAAAAAGAAATGTATTCTTGTTTGTCGTCCTGTTCACATTAACAGGATGGCTACAAACCATGGAACTCCACTGTAAATGACACTGTACAATCCATTTCTGTATACATTTCTGTTTGACTTAAAGCAGTAATCAACGCTTGAGAAACATTTTCAAAATGCTACAGAAAAAAAGAATATTTTCATGGTCGGGAGTTTCCATTAGGTTCATAGGAGACCCCGAATCTGGAGAATTAAGTGAAGGTGAAAGACTACTAAAAGGTTTTTTTATATGCATGTTTAACTAATACTCTACCAGGTCTTACTAGCCTGAGGGTCCAAAAGAAGCCCTGACTGAATAATTTTATTGCTAAATACACACACCTTGACAACAGAAGTTTTTAAAAAGAGACTTTCACTCTTCATGTATGTGGGTATAAGGTAGGAGTGCTCGAGGCAGCTTAACCAAAGTTAAATAAAATATGTGGACACTAATCTGTGGTGTTTATAGAACACACTCAGTTAGCTTCTGTACTAAATTTTGCCCCATGTAGCTGGAGAGGTCATTGCGCTTAAATAATGTATCGGTTTTTAATGAGTGCTTTTTTATAAAGTTATGAACTATTACTTCTGCGCGTGCATGACAGTTTTACATGTGCCCAAGGGGCAAAAGAAACCTTGGGAAGTTGTGTGGCAAATGGCCGTCTCTCATCTCGGCTTCAGGGTGGGCCAGCTCAGCGGGTGGGTAGGATGTGAGCTGGGATGACACCACCCACTGTGGGGGACTCTGGCAGACATGCTCTGGGGTCCCCAACCAGCTCTGCTTCCTTCCCCCTGCCTTAGGGTGGGAATTGGAAGTGATGGTTTTCAGCTTTGATCAGAGACAAAATTTAATGTGGGAAGCGAGCAGGCTGAGGAGACACCTTATCGCCCTCTACCACTGCCTGACAGGAGGCTGTAGCGAGGTGGGTGTTGGTCTCTTCTCCCAAGTAACGGGCAATAGGATGAGGGAAAATGGCCTCAAGTTGTGCCAGGGCAGGTTTAGATTGCACATCACGAAAAATTTTTTCACCAAAAGGGTTGTTAAGCACTGGAACGGGCTGCCCAGGGAAGTGGTCAAGTCCCCATCCCTGGAGGTATTTAAAAGCCAGGCAGACTGAGGTGCTCAGGGACATGGTTTAGTGGTGGGATGGCAGGGTTAGGTTAATGGTTGGACTTGATGATCTTAAAGGTCTTTTCCAACCTAAACAATTCTGTGATACTAGGTTGTCTTAAGAGGAAGGGAAGAGCGAGTAGAGACCCAGGGGAGCAGGGACCCCAAAGCTGCCTGGTGCAGTTGCCTTCTGTTGCTTTCCCTTCTCTGATTTCTGCTTAGGCTGGGCAAAATAAAAGTTCAATAGCCTTGCTTCAGCTTTGAGAACCTACCTGAATGTTTATTACTTATAGTTTCCTAGAATACCTTCAGTTTTCATTGGAAGATCTTTGGACAGTAGTAAGGAAGGCGCATCCTCACTCAAAATTGTGTTGCCTTCTGTGCTGTTTCTAAAAGTTGGCTTTAGCCACCTCATTTGGGCGCTCACAAGAAAAACCAAATAAAAAGCATTTCAACTATGTGAAGTACATTCCTGAGAAAAGGCTAAAACTGGCCAGTTTGGATGACTAAGAAACACACCTCGTGATGGTTCTCCAGAGCCGTAACACTGTGTCTTCTGCCGGCTGTACCACTGGCTCTCCTCACCTGCTTTCCAGTGTTTCCAGCGTACATCTGTATTTTATCACTGCCATTTTCTTTGATGTAACTTAGACCATAAACTCCTGAAAGTCAGGGTCCTGATTTTACCTGCAAAGTCCCCTGTTAGTAGGCTATTCCGTAAAAAAGTATTCCTAGTAACAACCACCAGCTGTAGTGCAAGTACTGAAGCTGAGCAATTTTCCAGCTGTGCCAGGTCGCTGAGTTGATTTCCCCTTATTTCAGTTTTTCTGGCTGTGAAGTTAATGTTGCTTTACTTTCTTCTCAAGAGGAGATTCTCTGAAGATTCCTTCATGTTTGCAGCTTTCAGCGTAACACTTCTATGGTCTTGCTACTTGTGAATTGGTCTATTGAGAAGTGAAGTATAGGGAAAACCGTAAAAAAATGAGCTTTCTCTGCGGTAGTCTTTTATTTTATTTTTCTGTAAGTAAATTTGCCATTCAGAAATAGGCTCAAAAGGCAGGGAAATGGCAGACATGAGGAGGATGTTTCTTCCTTTTATTTATGCAACCACTGCTTTCCAGAAATCTGTCATAGGGTTTTTTTTAGGAAGCAGTGAGGACTTCAGATCTTCACCTCTGTTGCCATGTGTATTGCCTATGGGCTGCGCTGGATTCCCTGGGAACAGTTACGAATTCAGGTGTGAAGTTAGATGTATCGCTGAAAATACGCAGCTGGGCGTGCAGATGGTCTCGAGGGAGAAGACCTGCCCGCTCGGTTTGCAGTGCGCTCCAGCAGCCGGGGTGTTGCAGCAAATTGATGACACTTTGGGTAAGGCTGATGGAGTTGCCGCTCTGTACAAACACAACATGTGCTGCGGGTGTGCCTGGGGTTAAGGAATAAGGTGTTTTACAAGAACACGTCAAGAGGATTACATCGGGAGATAGGAAACATGATTTTTCAAATGCTAATTCTTAGGTGTGTAAGGTGAGATTTTATTCTCCCAGCCATGACATAGTGTTGAATTCCTACAGTCTGAAAAAGGATGCGAGAAGCGGAACTGTACAGAATGCTACCAAATCTCTAGCCCTCTTCTGTTTCTCTGATACATTAATTTCTGGTGCCTTTGGATCCGGGAATTGGTGGAGCTTGAATTAGAGCTTGAAAGGTGAACAATGTTTCTTTTACTCTCACCACTGCAGTTAGTTACGAGTTCACTGTGACTTGCAGATGACAAAGATGGAGGTGAGAAATGATGAAACTGTTAGCACATACTGGTATTTGTTTATACTGAAAAGCGAAAGTCAGGGCAGTTTTTTATTACTTAAATTTACTGAAATAATTGGCACTGTGGGAGGTGGCTGTTGGGGCATTGCTTTCAGCATTTCACATGAGTTACCCAAACTCATTCACCTTGTTTGCAGGTCTTAATACCTGATTTTCCCAATTTAGTGATGGGAACAGTGCTCTTGTTGCCTAGGAAAAGCACATAGTATTGCTAACACTCAAGGAGCACAGTGTGCTTAAATTAGGTGTATAGGGGAGCTCAGTGCTCAGCACGTTTACCAGGCTGTGGCCAGGAACAGCAGGTTTCTGCGTATGTCACCCCAACAGGGTGTGCAGTTGGGTGCTGGGGAGCAGCAGTGTTTCGGGGTGCCATCTGACCTTGTCTCAGCTCCATCATTCCCACGACCTCCCGTGGTGGGAGTGGGCATGCCACAAAGCGAGACACTCAGGAAAGGGGCTTCAGGTCTCTGGGACCTGGCCCTGGCTCCTTGGCACCAACGCCTGTCCCTTCCCACCTGGGCAGCGACAGCAGCACTTGAGCTGTGTACTGGAAATCCCTACTTTTGATTACTTTGGAATGTTAAACCCCTTGGTTTCTGTTTGCTGTCCTACCAGATCTGAAAGGACTGGGATGTGGTTTTGTTCTGTGTTGTGGCCTTAGTTAATCCCGAGGTGCAGGTTCAGCCTTTGTGAGGGTGTTTTTCCATCTTATGTTTTCTTCAGCACTAAAGTCCATTGCAGAGGCTGCTGCCCTGGCTCCTCCCAGTCCCTTTGCCTGCTCTGACCCCGCATTCACCACCTTTCAGCATGCCAAGGCAGCTTTGCAAGCCTCTGTAAACCAGATCAGTGACAAGGTCCTTTAAACATACTAAAAGTAACCTGTAGATGATGTTTGCTGCTGGAGAAAGAACAGCCTTTGAAACCATTTGCTAATTTTCTGTGCTTTTCTCTTGGTTTGGCTGTGGTTTTGTACGGACAATCCAATCTCTGCATTTATTCCAAGGATCTGTAATGGATACTCCTTTTGCTGTTCTCAGCATTAAATGGAAGGAGAGACTGATGTTGCTGGGCCTCAATTTGTGTACATTTTTATAGCTTTAACAACACAAAAGCACATAAAAATTGCCATTAGTTTCAATAGGCCTTTTAACACAGAGAAGGTGTATCAGCCAAGAGACGTGTGCCACCACTCTTTTTACTGATCAAGGTTAATGAAGCCATGGTTTTAATTGCAGGTCAAAAGTGCAGGAGGTTGGGTTTTTTCATGTTGTCGATGGAGATTTGTAGCCACATGTGCTACCATATGTGAAAGTAACTCTGCTGTTGGCAGGTTGTATTTTATTTTGTTGACCATCTGGTCTGCTGCTGCTGTGGACCTCGAGCTTTACGGAGGTTTAATTTAGCGTACGTTGAGGTACCCTCCATTTCAAACTGTATTTTTGAAACCTGAAGGAGTAAGATATTAGATCCTTAGTGAAAGGTTCAGTCAAACCACTTCAGCAATTAGGGGCTGGGAATGGAGTGGCTGAAGGATGACCATGTTAGCAGGAGCAAACACCGGCACGGTGTCATCTTGGTCCTGGAAACTTGCATTGCTGACTTACAGAGCAGGATGGCCAGGCTTTTGTGCACTGCAGACTTGGTTAAATTGTAGAAGTTTACTCAAAGGTTACTCATTACGTTGTAATGTTATATGACGGTGGAAAATCCTTTGAGGGTTAGATGGAATTGTCCTGTGGTCTTGCAGGCTGCAAGAAGTATGGGAGAATGAGGTAAAGCAAATGAAATTTGATATAATTTATGTGTGTTTAATGTAGAAGGCATTTTTAGTGCAAGGTGAAGTATCGTAGCATTCATCTTTTCAGAGGTAAAGATTTTGGTGGGGCCTTCTTATAGAGAGGGTAACGTTAATGCCAACAACACGTACATCTGCAAACGCCTGTACTGTGATGCTCATTAAATGTGCCCGAGGAATAGTGTGAAGACTTCTATTCAGAAGGAGATGCATTTCTCCTCATCTGTTTTGTTTTCTCTGGAAGCCACAGTTGGGCTCAGTAGCATAATGTGGTTCAGTATCACTGTGCTGCCAGTACTAGAAATTAGCCTTGTGGTGTGCTTTAAATAGGACTTAATTCGAGTTTGAGGCAAGCTGTTTGTCTGTGTTTGCTTATGGTGAGAATGTTAAGGATGTTGCATGTTTTTGTTTTTAAATAAATCAAAGCAAATAAAAGGAAGAATTAAGTAAACAATTTATATATCTTTGTGCTCAGAATTGGTATTATAAAGACTACTGTGATTTTAGAATAAAGCCAAACAGAAAGCAAATGTGCATTCAACTTCAGTTAAACTTATTATCTTTTCCAAGTAGAGTAGGCATTATAGCAGAAGTACTTATCATGAAATTTAGGATACATTCAAGGCTCGTTGAAATGCTTTTTCTTCAGCTAGAATAAAAAAAAACAAACAACCACATGCAGGAGCAGAGTCTACATGCACCTCATCTGTCCCACAGCTCCTGTAGGCAGGCTGTTAGAAATAATGAGAACAGTTCTTACAAACAGCCTGGTCCTCTTTGGACTATTGAAAAAGCCTTAGCTTCTTGTACATAGACTTTATTTCTTGATACCCCTTATGATGGGATGCGTTCCTTCTCTTCCCTGCCCTTGACTTGTGTGCCTGGGGTTTCTCGCCCCAGCACACGTCGTACCAGCGCATTCACACCGGGCTGGTAGAGATTTCCATTGACACCCTCCCACCCATGTCACGCCGAAGCTGCCTCCAGCAGGCAGCTTATCTACCAGAAAGACATGGGGAACAGCTTGAGGTCTGCGGTTGTGCCTACACTGCTTGGCGTTAGCAGCCATGGAAAGGGGCCCGATGCCAACCTTGTCCCTCATCCATGTTGCTGCTCCATGGGAGGGCACTGGTGGGAACAGGGCGGGTGGTGTGGGCCGTACGCTGGGGCTGCCTGCCTGGCTCAGCTGCTTCCTCGTGTCTCGTCTACCTTGAATTAGTACCACGAGACTGAGTTTTAGCAGACAAAACCAGCACAGGATCCTCCCCAGAAGGGCCCTCATCTTTCCTGAGGCAGAGACAGATGGGATTTGTGATTATCCTGAGCACAAGCTAAATTGTGTTCAAACTGTCAGTGCAGAGAAACGTGAACCTGCAGCTCAGGTAAGTTGAGATGTTGTCATTGAGACTAATGAAACAGCACAGCTCAGTGCTACATTAAGCAAAACTGTCTTGAGATATTCACCAAATCCACTGATGTGGAAATGCACGTTAAGAGAGATGTGCCTTGGAGGCTTGCATGCCACCGAGGCAAAGCATGCGGTAAGCAGCTTTTGAGAAATAAAATTACCAACTCCATTGCTGCTGGTCCTAACTTTCTTATCGGGAGGGTGATACGCCGCGCTCGCACCTCAGCCATTTGCGCGTGGTGCGAACGGCAGCACTGTCAGTGGAAATGAGGAGGGGTGGAACTGAAGTCCCACGATGTAAGGCAACAGCACAACAGGAATCGTGCTGTAAACTACTGCTGTCCTGGAAATAAGTATGTAAAGCCGTCGTTCTGACAGTGCGTTATATTATTTTGTCAGTGGAAATTCACCATACAGGATCATTGGTAAATGTTGGGTTGAGTCCCTGCTTGCATAGCAAGGGGCTTGGAAACGCTTCCCGTACGCACATCTGCTCGTATTGCCCTGTGTGACAGCTGTAAGAGAGCTAAAATCGCACTGCCGTGAAACTTTCCCAGGAAGCATCCTCTGCAGTTGTATTTTGAGGCTCAGGAAGCATGGCTTTCCATCAGCTCCGCTGGCTCGAACCATTGTGATTTGATAATACACTTTTTGTAAGATTTCTTCAAATTTAGTGGAGCATTTTCTTGCAAAAAGGAACACAGGTTGTGATCCTGTGGTGGCTGCTTAAACTGAGATGCTCCCTGCCACCTTTAATGCTGCCAGTCTCTCAGTGGGTTTACTTTGCCATGATGTACAAAGGCGCTGGGAGAGGGTGCCTGTAAAAATTTTCGAAGGAGTTCAGCTGAGGCCTTCCTCTGGGCGGTGGGACTGTCAGCACCAGCCCCTGAGAGTCACTGCTGTGCCAGTGACAATTGAGAGAGATCTGTCAGTGCCGGGGACATCTCTGTGACAGGGAGTACCCAGGAGTACCAGGAATACCAGGCGGTACCAGGTAGGACCGGTCTTCAGCTTTTACAGATGCCACCCATGAGCGGGGAGAGAAAAGCAGCTGTGATGTCTGCAACCACAGAGCCATTAAAGCAGCGCCATGATGACAAGAAGCCCCACTTTCTGCAGTAAAACAGGCGGGACACTTCTCTTTCGCCCGTTTTACTTGTTTCTCAACTTCTTCTGCCTGCTCCCGTGTAGGCCCATGCCATTCTGCGTGAGAGGTGTCAAGGGATCCGCTTTCGGCTCACCAGGTTCGATCCCATCTGGACTCCTCTGCTGTGTCACACATTTCATTTCTATGGGGATCAACTTTTTTTTTTTGTGGTTTTTTTTTTTGTTTTTTGTTTTATCTGCTGGCCTTTTAGAGCCATTTGACAGGAATATTTGTGAGATAAATGTTCCTCCTGCAGATAGGGATAAATGTAGGTGCGTTATGGAAATAACAAATAGTGAACACTGTAAAACAGCGGGGAAGGAGTGAGGACAGATGGGTTTGTTTTTCCTCGGGGAATCTAAAATAAACTTGATTTGTCTTCTTTAAATCCTTACGCTCAGTCGACAAAAACTATAGGAAGTGATGTTTACTCATCTAAATATCTTACTCATGTAAATATCCTACTCGTGAAATATCTTAAAAAACAGTTTACATCAGCTGAGGAAATTTGGCAGGTCAGGGATTTCTTTATGTATGTATGTATGTAACTGGGTTTATGGGAGGGTTGATGCTTTATCGTACTCTCTCTGATAGTAACATAATCTCTTTTATTTTCATAGATGAATCCGAAATTTGTGTTTGGCATTCTGTGTGTTCTGCAAAGGACACCACTCTCTCAATTTAGGTCAGAGATTTTCAAAGGCGCGTACAGCAACTAGGTATTTAATTTTCACTCACGTTAATAGACGTTGACCAGTTTCCTCTTTCTTGCTTTTTGACACCTTTCGTTTCACAATTTTTGTTTCAATTGCACCTGCCTAGTAAAAAGACGTAGGCAAAACAGGCACGTATCTGCCTGCTCTACCACTTCTTGTAGTCTTGGGCCTATTGTAGACTATTGCTTGTGGACTATTGCTTTACCCATTAATTACTGCTGTGCTTTTATTTTGGTTATCTATCTGCCACATTTCTGGATGTCCAGCAAGTAGGGTAAGCAGCAGTTCAGACTGGACAGCTGGAAATCCAACAGCCCGGAGCTGGAAATGCAGCAGCTCAGAGCGGACGGCTGGAAATCCAACAGCCTGGAGCTGGAAATCCAACAGCCCGGAGCCATCAGCCACTGGGCACTGGTTGCCGGTCTGATGGGCTCCGGTCCCACCACACTCACTGCAGAGCGAATTGCTCCTGCCCTGCCTGGTGAATCTGATGTGTGCAGTGCACGGCAGAACTGCTGCCCGCTTCTGGATCGGGTACACAGAATCTCAAATACATGGCTATGGGTTTGAATTTATGGTAGGGCAACAGACCAGCTATCGCCTAAATCTTCCTGTCTCACTAGGATAGATTTTTCTTGCACACATATAAGGATTCATATCTAAAATAGCCATAAAAGCCCATGCTGCAGCTAAAGGTTTCTTAACCACCCGTTGCCTTAAAGTGTGCTACTTGCAGAGCTACCAAGTCACTCACTATGTTTTTCTCTTTTTTGGGGGCTATTTTAGTTTAAAAAAGAATTTCTGTGGTTGTCCAGATTTTGCTTAGCCATCATCTCTCTCGGTAGCCTGCTGTGGTGATCAGCATTATGCCTGGCTTGAGGGAGCGCTCGTTTGGACACGCGGCACCGTCAGTCGTGGAGCGCGTCCTGGGTAGGATGCGAGCGCCCAGCCCCGGGGCCATGGCAGATGTCTCAATTGCTTTTCAAACTCCTGGACTGAAATTGGTTCATTATTGCCAGTGTCCGTTTTTGACCATTTAGAAATGAGCAGTAAAAGAGCAAATTGCTCAAAACTCCATTGCAGTGAGGGTAAGTGTATTTTGACAAACATTGGTGTTAGTAATGCACTGCTTAATAATTAGTAAGTTTGATGCAGAAATAGGCATTGTATGGCTATAACTGATGATATACTTTTCAGGTGGTGTGGCCAAGTCACACATCCTTTGGCTTGTTATGCTGCTCAGGTTTAAGACTGCCTCACCTCTTTCTAAGTTTGCTGAGAACTACTGTATGGCGAAGGCCTCGACTTAATTGCTTTATTAAATAACGTGGCTTTATTAAATAACAAGGTGCATGCTTCCTTCAGGTGACAAAACACTTTGTGAGTTACCCCAGTGATATGTTGTTGTTATTAGCATGCTAATCATATATTAGCATATGGGAAAATACAGAGTATTTTCAGTGAGAACCAAAGCTTCCCATCTAGCCAGATATTGTATCTGTGTATTTATGGTGCAGTTTTTCAGTAGTTATTCTATAACAGGCATGTAAAAATCTTTCATGCCAAATTAGTAAATCAGTTCACTGCAAAAATATCTGTGGTTTTCAAAAACAATACAAAGACAAGCCAAGAAGTCGACAGGAACCGCTGTTTGCCCTTAAATACATTTAGAAAAAAGGAGAATAGATGCATTTAAAGGCTGATAAAAACTATGTTGAGTGTATACTGATACTTCCTGCAATTAACATGGGGTCTTGCTGCGAGCGTAAGGAGTGGAGGGCAGAGGAGCTGCACGGTTGCATCTTGCTGCCAATGGCCTAGCCCCCTCGCCGCCGGGGTGGGGGGGCCGGGGTTTCGGTGCAAGCGCCGCTTGCCAGCTCACGAAGGATTTGAGAGGAAATTCCTGTTCCTACCTACTGAAACGAGCTGGGTGGCTGTTAGCCTGCCTGTGAGGCCAATAGGGCAGTAACCAGGCTCGCTCTGCTCTTCGGTATGAGGGATTGGGGCGACTCTTCGCCTGGGGCTGGACCTCCCGTTGTCCCCGTGTCCTTCCCAGCATCGCTGCAAAGAGTCCATCCCAGGAAAGCCAGCGCCTGCTTCGACTTGCACCCACCAAATGTTAATACCCACCCTGGAGCCGGCTGCTGGGCATGGGGCTGCCCTGCCTGCTGTCTGTCCTGCCTGCCTGCTGTCCCACTGTCCTGCCTGCCGCCTCGGGGATGCCTGGGCAGCTCTCCTCCTGTGGTCAAACTTGGGGAAACCTTTTCTCTTAACTCACCGCAGGGTGCTGCTGGATTCCTTTTTCCTTCAGGTGAGATGGAAAAGATACAAAAATAGCCTTGTCGCATCATATTGCTGTATTCCGGCTTCCAATCTGACACAAAATAAAGGGTTTGCAATGCAAAGGGCTACGGTTGCTTATGGAAATCTAGCTAGCAAACAAAGCAGTAAACTGCATTTGCTTACAATATTGTTTAATACACGGAGGTTCAATTTTCTGTGTCCTTGGTCTGAAACTCGATAATAGGCCAAATCTTATTTGAAATGAACATGTTGTCTCCAGTTTATTTGTCCATTAAAGTTTACTGATAAATTGATGTTTCTGTAATGGTTTTCATGTAAGAACTACTCTATAAATCAGTATTTTAATAGAAAGAAATACAATATTGATGCTAACTTTTTACTAGCAAAACAATGGAACACAATTATCATGATTTATTAATAAACCAAACTAAACCAGGATCTTGTGTACTATCCAAAAACTTGCCTATTTTTTGTTTAATCAGATGTAGTAAATATGGTTCATCATTGTTTCATAATAAGGTTTTGTATTTCTGAAATAGCTTTCCCCTTTGATATATTAATCAAACCAGCCAATTTAAGGATCGACTCTTATGCCGCATGTTTTATTTTGCTTTCCGTTCCCAAATATAGAAAATTACATCACTTTCCTAAGATACAGTTGTGTCATAAGCAGCAAGGTGGCTGTAAATGCATCCACTTGCAGAGTCTGCTGAGCAAGTGAGGGACCCCCTGCCCATCAGCTTGGCAGGTCCCCCCCCTTGATGCTGCTTTGGAGGTAAGGATAGCTCCCCAGCCAGAGTGAGCCCAGGGAAATAAAAAGGAGCAGGACGGTATAATGTGGTGATGGAGAGACCCTGTAAGGCCCCATCTCTCCTCCTGACCCCGGGGGGTTTCAGTGTCACCTTGTTTAACCCTGTTTCTTGCGCACATTAGAACCTCACGTATATAATGTGCGTGATAGCTGAGCCCTAACAAAGGACAGCATTCAGTCAGTGGGTTTTATTTCTGTCATGCCAATGCTTCTTCTTTGGTGTCCAGCTCCACTATTCAGTTTCACAAATGCTCTGCAGTTCCCACCTTGTTCTCTGAAAGCATCAGGGATTTTCTTGTGATTCTTCATGTTACCCAAAGTGTCCTAAAAAGGCCTGTCCTCTCTCAGAAACAAGCGCGAGTGCAAAAATCCCATCCACCTGCCTATGTATGAGCACTTCCATGGTAATTTTAAGCTGCCCCTTTATGTTCCTGTTAAAAAGCTGATAATAGCTTTTTGAGGAAGCCTGCATAGCCAAAGAAAAAAAAAAGTTTAATAATTTCCACCTTAACACAATAGCAGTTGAATAAAGCTATTTTCAACCTATATGGAAGTTAATCAGGATTTTTATTTTGGAAAGGACGATTCAGAAATCCCATTTGTCTTGACTGCGTAGTCACCAATGTTGTATTTTCACCAGCCTAGACCGGTGTGTTGTGAATTATGCAAATGATGCAAAATGGGGTTTATGCCCACAGCCACAGAAAAACATGCACAGAAATCAGAGGCTAAAATTTCAGGTCCTATTTCTTCTGCATCAAACTACGTAGCATCCCCTATTAGCTGAAATTGCTGTTTTCTTGGAACACCTTTTCTGAGCTTGTATAGCGCTCAGCCTCACATTACAGTACTTATACTTTACTTAAACCTAAAAGAAGCCTGAAAGAAGAGATCTTGGGGAAGACTGTGGAAGGGGAATGGGATCCTAAAGCTTCCAGCACTGTCATAAACGGATTAAGAAGGTCGTGCTTAGAAGTCGTGAAAGCAGATGGTAAAATGTCCAAAGAAAGTGACCAGAGCAATCAACGATGTCTGGAGCTGATGGCCACTTCCAGTTCCAGCAGCTATCCCAAAGGGGCCGTGGTGCTGTCAGGGACGCTGGGGTCGGCGTGAAGGAGGGGTGACCGATGCTGCACGTGGGCAGAACCCCCTACCCCAGGTCCCCCCCATGCACTGTCATCCCAGGTAGCTGAGGGGCCTACAGGTTTAGGTGTCTAGAATGCTAAAATGCCAAGGAGAAACCAAAAAAAGCATAGGTGGGGATCCAATAGCAAGTAGCAAGAGTATAAATACATTTCTGCCATTGTAAATTCCTTACGATTATGGAAGAATTCACTTCTTTCAAATTACTGCAAAAGGATGGTCCTTAGTAACATCTACAGGCTTATCCACAGCTTTTTTGTAAGAGTAAAAAAAAAACCAAACCCAAAACTAAACATAGCAGAAAAACTTACTATTATTATCAAAAAGTTTAGCTTTGACTAAAAAAACCCAAGCACAAAGTTACCCTACCCCTCACATCTTCACATTTTCCACCTTGAGTGCTGCCTATGTTACTACTACTACACACTCTTGCTACTTTTTGTTTGCAGATGTGCTCTTCCGCGGATGTAGTCACCATCAACACAGCCAAACCACATTGGTGCTGAAGGCTAGCACCACAGGCGAGCCCCTGTTGCTCTTCACAGACTGCTTAAAGACCATCCACTTGCGAGGCGGTGCAACAGAAGTTGTTGAAAGAGCCTCACTGAGGCAAGCTTTGGTTTTTACATGGTGCACCCAGACTTCTTTGGTTTCAAGTTTCGAGTGCAATGCAGACATTTTGCTGTTGTTTTTAAACTATATAATTTAGTTATAATAGTTGCTGACAGGGATACGAAATCTGGGCCTTTGATATTTGGGTGGTTGCAGCTTTTGATGCTGTGGGGCAAAACAAATGGTTTTCTTCGGGCACTCTTGGAAGTGAGTTTGAAGATTTGGATACCGGGGAAGGGCATCTCCTTGTTTTTTGCCCTCCATTTTCAGAGCAAAGTCATTTAATTTTTTATTAGTGTAGGACTTCGCATCTCCAAACTCAGCAGCTCTTTAGCAGTGTTTGATTGCCCCATGAGACCTACATTTCTGATTTACAACTCTTTTTTTCAGTGGCGTTAATACATCAACAGGGCCTAGGAAAGCTATCTGGCAAGGGCGAGACACTACCTTTGCCCCTGCTGCTCTGCTATTCCAGACAGCTTATGATGCCTGTTGTAGGTCCCTTGAAAACAAAAAGCTTTTGAGAAATGTTGAGATGTCTGTTCCTTTCTCTTCCGCCCTGCACACAAATCATTACCGTAAGATAGAGCTGGAGTCTGAGGAATCATAATTTAATCCTCTCTCGAGCTGGCAATCTGCTTCAGCAAGCCCTTCATATGTCTCGTACAGGAGCCTACTGACCTTCTCCAACTGACACATTAAAAAACAATAGAGCCAGCAACGATGCCTCTGGAGTTGCTGCAACTTTGAGGTCAATTAATTGTCACTTAGGATGATAGATCTGAGCTTGCCATTAGTTTCGCAGCCTGCAAGGGGCTCGGGGCAGGCGTGTTTGCTTCGTACGTGGCTTGAAGGCCTAGGTGTCCTTGACGCTGAAGCAAAGACGAGGGCAGTATCACACCATCGGCTTTATAAGCAGAGTTTCCCATTGACTTCAAGGACCTTTACGCTTCTGTCATGGTGAAAGCCCCGTGCAAGAGCCTGGTCATGGAGCTGTTTGAGCAATCAGCAGTCTGGTGTCCAGACCAGCCAGCCAGACGATGCGCTGCCAGCCGTTAATTCAGGATCCTGCTGAAAACCGGGCATTGACCCACTTTTTTCCTTGGCAAGTGTTTAGAAACTCAGAAAGCAAATATCCAGCCCAGTCTGTCCAAGCTAGGTTGTTCTCAGGGATTTCACGATACTGGTGAATGCCTGAAGAAGGTTGAAAAGCTATTCTTGGAGACAGAGGGTCATATATAAGTAAGCTGGGTTTTTTTTCCACAAGAAAAAATGGTTTCTTAGCTTCATAAAGCCAATGGGTGAACCTGCACTGTTTCATAGCTTATCTCCCCAGCTTGCTCCTGGGTCTTGTCCCCAGGCAGACAGTGGCTGCCCCACATGCACTGTTCTCCTTCCAAACCACCTTTCTGCATCACCCAGCTGGCTCCCTCTGAGAAAAAAAGATAAGCGTGGCCTGGGGACAGTCGGCCCCCAAGGCTGCTGCCTGCTGGCAGCCGAACACACAGGGTCTGTCTCCCTCCGGCCCGCGTTGCGCCATCGCCTCTCCTTCCCAAGCCTGCCCTGCACCTGGCTCCCCATCTTTCCCCCTAGATGCAGCGGAGGAAAATAGACACTACAGTGATTTTGGAGCCTCCAATGCAGGACTTGGGTTTGGGAGGATGAGATACAGCATGCAAGCAGCTGTGTCTCCCAAAGGTTTATCTGTCCGACTACTTACTGTGTAGAAGGGGCCCCCAAGAAGTTTCAGTTTTGCTCGTCTGTTTAATTTCTGGATGATGCTGTGCCATTGATGCCTGAATAACAGCTCTGGCATAGTTTCAGTGACAACTTTGATCTTTTCTTCAGAGGGTATATTTAATTACAGCAGCTTTTTAACTGCTGTATTTTCAATACTTCTAATATCTTAATATCACAGAGTATATATATCGAAGGTACAAGCCTGAGTTTTATGGGATACAGAAAAATGGAGAAGGATTTAATAGCCATCTGCCTGCTGGAAGTAAACCAGTTATTTTTAACATTGTTTTGGAGTAGATGCTGACTATGTAACACAGAAGAGGATTGCAATGGTGATTCACTGAAGTATGACTTACAATAGGCATTGCAGAGGAATTTACAGCTTGTTGCCCGTGGCTCTGTGGTGGTGGCTACTGCAGCCTGTGGCAGCCTGGGGAGGCTGCTGAGGACCTCAGCGGCAGATCGGCCATCCCTTGGCCATCCCTCGGCCATCCCTCGGAGTTTTCTCTCCTTCTTGCTGCCTCCCCAGGGGCCAGCAGCTCAGCCAGCCTCCCTGCCACAGAAATACGTCCAGGCTTTACTTCAAAATGACCCCTAGCAGTTTGCCGTGGCATGCTTGTCTCCCTTCTTGGCTGTGCTCTGGGGAGACCTTTGATTTCTGGGCGGATGAAGCAGTGGTGGAGAGGGAAGGGGGGAGGACCACTTGCAGCAGCTGCTGCTGCTACAGGCTTCAGGGATGGGTTAGCCTGTGGAGAGTCAGAAAACAAGAGTATTTGTCTCCTGCTTCCCTAGCTAGGGAGTGAGTGGCTCATGGAGGAGCTCTGCCAGATGCATCCATTTTTTTTTCTGCCCCCTGAGGTGCCAGGGCTGCTCAGTTACGCTCCTCGAGATGGAAGGGAAAAACTGGCTTCAAGGCAACAGCCAGCGGTCCCTTGTCACCGCAGGGAAGGCTGCGACACCAGGGGTGCCACCCATCAGGCGGGAGGTCATGCTTGTATCCCACAGCCAACACCAGGGAACAGTCTCTGGCTGTGAGACTTGTTCAGGTCGCCCAGAGAACAAGTGACGGATGGCGATGCTGCCAATGTTGGTGCAAAATGATCTTTCGAGGCACTTGGCAAGAGCTAATTGCCATTCCTGAAGAGTGTATAAAAATAAAAGATGAGAACCCTTTTGTTTAAAAAAAAAGAAAAAGTGGTAAAACAGAGCACTCGGGAGTTCTCTGAAATATTTTGCAAGGTAACACATATCAAATATTTATCAGATTATTTTCTAAATTCAAGTGGAAGTTGTGAATCCTTCTAATGATTCTGAAACTGCTTATTTGTCAAATAAACACTCCATCCAAAAACCTGATTTGACCATATTGTTAGCACTGTAGTCTGTTTGCCCTGCTAACAAAATCATCCCCTTCACTAATCCCGACACTCACACACTGCCATTTCACAGTGTGGCAGCTCCGTTTGAGAGGGGAGCGTAAGTGCAGATAATTCAAGTTAAGTCTGCAGCACAGACAGAGCTGCAGGAAACCTAAGCCAGGCTAGAGCTATGCAAAAACTTACTGTCCTACTGGCTTGTTACTCTCCAGAAATACGGTTTTAGGGCATCTGAATCTGCTTGCTGAATCATTTTGGCTAAGTATAAAACCAAAGCAATCATTTTGCATCATTTGAAATGCTTCCTATTGGCATTTTCAAAATAAAATCAGGTTCACTTCTTATTTTGAAAATGTCATTCCAAACTTCCACTTGATTCAATACAAAAAGGGGAGAAAATGTTTTTAACTTGAAGCAAAGCTTTTCATCAAACCTCCAAATAAATTGGTATAACTAGGAGCCACCCATCCTTGGTCCCTGGTGGGGCTAGCCTCCTGAAGGGCGCCTGGCTCTGGGCACTGTGCCTGGAAGACCAGGACAGACCCGTGTGCTCAAGAGGAGATGGCTTGAAGAGGTTCCACCACAAAAGGTGCCCTCAGGAGAAGCACCCTCCCCCCAGAGCCAGGTTTGGCAGCCAGGAGCTGTATGTGATGATGGAAGAGCAGGATCTCTCTCTGGCTGTGATCATGTCCGTTAATCACATTTTTAGAAGCCCATCATCTTTTGCTAATGTCATTCTTTCTGCAGATGCTTCTCCACGCTTTTCCACAGTGGGTTTCAGCCAGGCCACAGCACATCAGAGTCGGAAAATGGAGCTGTTCTCACTCGAAAATTTCCATTTTTGAGTAATAGGGCCTGCTGATCATTTTAAATGGAGCATTTAAAATACAGATGCAAGCGGACACGATATGGGCTTGCTTTTCTCATGCCATGCCACAGTAAAATTTTTGTGGTGTTCGCCGAAACATAATTCAGGGAAACAGATGGGAGCTGTACCGAGTGCGGGAGTCTCTCCAGATGGAAAAGTTGCTACCATCCACCGACCCGTCTCCCATTGCCCTCAAGCTGCAAAGCAGGTATAAGTCCTGTTGCAACTACCCCTGCGGACCTTCCCATTGGAAGTAAAGGAATTTTCTAGGCGCTTAACAATTTTTCCCCCAGTCCTTGTGTCAGGAATAATGGGAATACCATGGTAACAGCTTTCCCTTGCAAGAAGGAAGTAATATTTTGATGGTGACTGCTATACAAGATAGAAACAAAACTGATCCAAATGTTATGATTTTGAAATGAACTTACTAAATCGTAGATAAAACTTCTCTGGAATACATTAAATAGTTATCTCTCCTCTGCATACTGTGTCCTTTTATAGATTTTTATAAAAAGAATGAAAAAAACAGGATACGTGGGACAAATAAAACAGGAAAAAAAGTAATAAGCATAAAAGTCGATAATTTGCCATCTACAGAAGGACAAGTTTTAAGGATTCTGGAAAAGACACCAGAGGTTGATATAAAGAAATTAAGAACCACCCAACCTTGCTGTAATCCCTAGCTATTGTAAATCTCTTACAGTTTGAGAAAATAGATGACAAAGTCTCTTCACAGATAAGAAAAGCTTATTTGAAAACAAAAAAAACCCAGACAAATCCTGTACATTGAAGGTTTTTAATTATTCTGGTACTGACTGAAAAAATAGCTGAGAGAAAAATGAAAAGAGGTTTATTTTCTGTAGAAATACTGCAGAACTGTTTTCTTTCGTAATTTGAATAAAAATCCCACAGAGGCTAGTGAAGACATGATGCGAGAAAGCAATATAGCTGTGGTTATTAATGGTTCCTCGCCGTTCTGGCACAAACTTCTCATTTTTATTCAGGGCTACTGAGCTAGTTTACCAGCCTTAATTCTTCCCACATAGCTGTGGACATAGGATTATCCACTTTGCAGTTGGAAGGACCGAAGAGCGGTGACGCGTTGACATTGGATTACGTGGTGACAGCTCTGGGAGTGTGTAAAGCCAGGCTCACAAAGCCGTGGCGTATTTTGTGACACATGGGTTCTCATCGTAATGTAGAAAAATGGAAGAGATACAGATGTTTTCATCCTCAAAATCTTTGTGAGTAAGGAAGTATTGTTAACAGAACAGTTGTTTGGGTTTTTGTGGGGTTTTTTATTTTCACACCTAGGCACAGACAGGCTTTCACAAAACCTGAAAGTTGGCCTGCTGTGCTAACCAATGCATCCTCTGCGGAGAAAAGGATTTTACAGGTGCTTTGCAGGAGTCAGTATTGTTAAGCATTCAGTGTGAGCCACAGAGGAGTACTAGAAGAGGTCACATAAGAAAGGCGTCTCAGTCCGGAGTTGTTGCGGGACTCCTGATAAGCAGTGAGGAGCAACGCTTACTGGGAATTATGAAAAAGGATGCTGGGAGTTACTAGCTGGAAAATGTCCTTTGAAATACTAAGTATGTGTCTCATTGGCAGACTAAACGACGGAGTCTTTTATCTCCTGGACCCACTGAACTAACATAAAAGAAAGCCCAGGACTAACCCTGAGCCCTGAGGCCAAGTGCCATGGGTTGGTTTGCACCCACGTGGCTTACGGCAAGCTCCCTCCAGAGCAGGCTAGGTGCATCCACCTCACATAGTACTTAACCCTGAATCTTCTCTGGGCCTCATATGGTGCTCCAGTAGCCCTGAGGTATAATTAATTTTTTAAAATATTTTCTTTTCTGTTCAGAGATTTTCACTGTCCATTGGAGGGGTGGTTTTATTTCGTGAAGATGCACAACCTGGGGCATGGCGTGAGGTCGTAAGACCCAAACTGAGCGTACAAAACCCCATTGGGATAATGTTATAAAGCTGCATGGGGCGGAGGCAGCCATACCTCTTTGTTTTCTCCATGCTTTGGGGGTGTGCTCCCTGGAGTGCGTTATCCCCAGGAGGGTGCCGAGGCACTGGCTGAGGGAGAGCTGGCTGGAGCGAACCAAGGCAGAGGCAGATATTAAGCGCTGCAGATGATCAAGGCTTTCATGACTGACCTCACTCTAGGTGTAGCCAGCAAAAGGGGGAATAGTAATTAATTAATTGAACATCCATGATAAGGAAAGAACAGATGTTTTCATCAGTTAATTTGCTTTTGTACTAACAGAAGGGGCAAAGAAATGTTCCTCATGAGAGGAGCTTGGGATCAGTCCGTGCTGGGCTGGAAGCATCTGATAAGAGCTAGGAGTCACCATGCTCCCACCCCAGTGCCATGCCAGCCTCCGAGCAGAGCCCCAACTATTTCTGTAGGGGAAGAGAGGGGCTGCCGTCACCCCAGGGCTTATTGCAGCTCCCAGCTTGAGACCTATGGCACCTATGGGCAGGTGCCTTGGAGAGGCAGCAAGGGGGTGCAAGAGGGGCACCCTGGGGGTGCGGGAGGAGAGGGGCACGGGTCAGCCCATACCCCCCACCGTGTGCCTCCGCCACCCTGGGTCACACTCTCCACCTGCAGAGGCACATGCTTTGGGAAAGGGAATGGCTAGAAAGCTGTCGTGTGCCTGACAAGAATTACCCTGCTGGCACGGAAAGCAGCGCCCCTGTGCTAGGGCGGGCCAGCGCTGGGGCCAGCACGGCCACCTTGCCCCTCTGCCCTCCCGCTTCCTCACAGCGCCCAAGTTAGTGTGCGAGGATGAAGAGGTGGCAAGGCACTAGAAATGAAAATTTCTAATGGATCACCAGTTATTTGCGCATTTCTACGCAGCTCTCAAATTTATACTTGCCCTGGTTTTGTCTGGGTGCGGTGCAGCAGGAAGACGCGATGTCCAATACTTTCCTTCCATGTTGTTCTCTTCACAAAGGGTGCTGTGGGCTTCATGGTAGAGCAGCAGAAAAGCAAAAGCCAGAAGAAAAGCAAAGCTGCTACCTTAAGAATTTTTTTTAAAAATATGTTGTTTTATAGGGATTAATAAATGATGATAAACGTTCTTAAAGCAGATTTCTAGTGGGCAGATGGTAAGAGACAGTTTTTGTCACTCAGAATGATCGTGGTTAATTGAACACAAAAGATAAGGAAATAACAGATGCATTCATCAGTTAATTTGCTTTTCTATTCAAAGACAAGGAAAATGATAGTGACTTTAAGTAGGAGTTGTGTCCCTGGAAAGGACTTATTCCGACGACAGCAAGAGTAGAAGGAGGTATGGAAGACGTCTGTAAGAGGATGACAGAAAGCAATAACCAGCTACGTCTGCTGAAATTTTCCATTTTCATTCTTCTATCACAGAGACTCAGATCTCTGTTGATGCAAGAGGATGAAATGTGTTTGTTAATTATGTTTGAATAAGATAACAAACTGTGATCTCAAAGCCATCTGTAAATGAAAAACCAGGTGGCTGAGAAGCAGAACGAGGATCGCAAAGAGAGGCTCATAAAAATTTGGGGTGTAAGAACCACTTGTATGTCTGGTCTGTCCATGGAAAAAGGCAGTAAATGCTTTCTGTACTTTTAGGCTTTACCTTAAGTGCAGTACCGCTGGGGATCCTCTCTTTGGCCCTTATTTGTATTGAGGAAATTAAATCTTTTTGCAGGCTGTGTGCCATGAGTGAATTCTCCCCAAAATGAGCTCTCTTTTGTAGAGCCAGGTATGTTATTACCCTGATGTGATCTCTCCCGCTTCACCAAAGGTGCCGCTTGAGCCCCCTTCCATTAACATTCCTGCCATTCCCTCTGTGGTGGAGGCAAGTTAGTGTCACATATGCACAAGCATGGAAGGAGATGAGACCTTCACACACTCAGCTGTGAGGCTCACGAAGAAAAAGGATGCTTCGTGCTTTTCTGGTTTCTTCCTCTGACCTAGATTTTAGGCTTCATCCTCCCCCTCCTCCTTTGGTTTTCATTTATTTTACTTATTCCTGGAAATGTGCTGCAATGATCTGCGTTATGGAGGAATGCTTGTCCTTCCAAATCTGAAGTCGAAACTCATTTTCTGCATTGAGCGTGTTTTCTCAGTCCCTACCCTTCTCTTCACTTAAAGGCCCCCAAATGAACTAATTAACATGCGACTTTGCACACTGTAACTTTTCATAATACAGAATTAATTTTTTTTTCTGTAATGAGTGGGCGAATCACATAGAATGGGAAGAAGTACTTAAAGAAGTTAAAAAGATTCTGTTTTTCAGAAACATTTGTGTAATTTTTTTTATATGGATACTAAGTACAGATTCACATAAAAAATCCAAAAATCTTGCCACCAAATATCAACGGGCAGAGCCACTTCCATGCCTGCAACTGATGTGTGTTTAAGGCATGAATATGTGAAATATAAGAATGCATCCAAAATAAGTGTGTATGTGTTCCCTTTGTGAATACAATATGCACATCTGTCAAAGAGCTTACCTTTGTTATCTGAAGTATGTTACTGCAAACCACCCCTCGGGGTTATTACTTTAACTGGTAAACAAGTAAAACTAGGTAAAATTGGGTTGCAAGTTACTTAGAGTAGAATACAGTAGAATTCGGTGTTACTTAATGTAACTTCTTGGTTCTGTAAAACAAAAAAATCTTCCTCTACAGCATCTCAGCACATGCTTTGGAAAATATATCTGCCTTCATGAATGCTGAGAGGCAATGATATGCAGATATAACTTGCAAGAATCTCGCTCTGTGTGTTGCAGGCATCTGCAAAGCTTACGTTATTGCAGCCTCTCCCTTGATATGAGGAGCATTTCAGGGAGTATAGGTATTGATGGTTATGTTAAATAAACTGTACTGGAAAGCAGCTTCTAGAGTCAGCTCTGGCGTTTGATATGGAGGAGCTATAGCTCTGTTGGGAACTCCAGGTTGTTTCTAATACAGCGTTCGCTATATTCTTAACCACAGTAGGAGCTGGTGCCACAGGATCATGTAAATAGCTTTTAGCTCTCTGCCAAAAGCAACCAAAAAATTGGAGCTAATTACAGGTTACAGGAAAAGTGTAAAGGTTTTTGATGAAGTCAAACCTGCAACTTTGAAGAGATTTGATTTTAGCCTCATTTTGGAAATGCAAAGCTTTCCAACGTTTATCATAGTTTCTTGGAGGTGTTTTTCCCTTCTGAAATGTATGAATGAATTGATCAACCCAAATTTCAGTTTAATTAAGCTTTCTGCTGTGACTTATTCTTTGATGTGTGTAAATATATTCTGTATAACACCAGCTTTTTTTCCATGCTGATTTTGAAGTTCTTTTAAAAGTGAGATGGGGATGCTTCTAATTGAAGCATTGGCTCTGTATCTCCAAAGTATAGTGCCTCCTAATTATTTATTACTTCCCTCTAGAGGACTATCAAAGTGGCACTGAAATTTCAGAATATGTGCTTTATAAAAAATGTTGGAAAGCTATTTGCAAGATTTGTTAAGCAATCAGAGCCCTTTAGGTTGATTTCTGAATTGGCCATTACAGTATATGAAGCGCACAATGGAGGTAAATTGTCATTATTAAAAATTAGCAAGTAAAAATGAGGCAGAAGCATCTACGTAGCGTGCTTCATTGCTGCAGCCGCGGAATCTGAAACGCCTGTCGCATCTGCAGCTCATTATGACCTGAAACGGGAGAGCGCCTGGTACATCTGCAAGAGCAATGTCTACTGACTGCTGGGGCAAGTGGCCATCGCTGGTGCAGGGTGCCAGGAAGTCTTTCTCCTCGATGTCACGTTCCACCTGGCCTCCTGACAGCTGGCACAAGAGGTCATCGTCACTTTTGCAGCTCTCCGTGGCCGTTTACATTGAGAGCGGTGAGAAGCCTCATTCATTTGGAGGAGGGCATCTTCACGGGTGGCTGGTTGCGTTGCCCAGTCGCTGCCTGTGGGACAAGGGTCTTCTTTTCCCTGCTTGTGGCCAGCAGCTCTGCGGCTGCCTGCAGCGGGGAGGCACGGGCACGGGGCCACGTCGCTCCTAGCGTTGGAAGGGGTGGGTGCAGCCAGTCAGTGGGACCTCTCCCTGGTGTCACAGCTGTGGTGGAGGTGGGAGCTTCCACCAATATGGGTATGGCTTTTCAGCACATGTGGATGGAGGGGCGTGGGGGGAGTACTCAAACTCAGTGGAAAGTTCACAGAAACAGAAAGAGGTATGTATTTCTCATGCAAATGTATGTGCCCCCCTCCTCCTGTTTTCAACTCTGAAACATGTAAAAATTAGGAAGATCTTGGGTTTAGTACGCACAAAGACTGTATTTTCCCCAGCCTTGTTTTCAGGAGTAGTAGAATCATTTTAGCAACCACTTCCGACAAAAAACAAAGCAAACCACTCGGTCGATGAAAGCCAAATACCCCGCTGCGGGGCACCGAAGCCCGATCAGTTAAAGTTTGGCAAAGCCATAAGCAACTGGAAGGAGGTGGGAGGCAGTGCCCGGCGGCTCGCTTTGGGGAGGGCTCATGCCAGGCCCCGGCCCCGCGCCTCCTGCAGCCAAGGCGGCGCTTGCAAGCTGCATAGCGCTGCTGTGAAAGTTTCCACTTGATCTAGGTCACAAAACTCAGACCTCAACCTCTCTTTAGTGTGCCACGTGTGAAGGGGCTGTCTACAGGGCGTAGGTATTTGCTTCAACCTGTTGCTCGCCGGAGTAATTTAGGATTGGGCAGTACAGGTGGAGTCAAACTGAGCTCACCTCCGTCATCCATGCGCATGCAAACAGGAAAATAATGGCTAAACGGAACAAAAAAATTAACAGCTTGGCTTGAGGGAGTTTGCCTGGGCGTCTGGAGGGAGGCGGAGGTGGAGGAGAGGAGGTGGGGGTGGTTTGGCTGGGCTGGTGCCGGGCGGGAGGCAGACGGCCGTGTTTACAGCATCTCACTTTTAGCGAGCACAATGCACGCAATTACTGAAGTAAGAGATGCCAGTGAACGAATGCATTTGGCAAACTATTTGTGCTTAATCTATGCCAATTTGTGAAGTCTCCAGCGGTTTTCTTTGTCCCTTGGGAAAAAGGGGGGGGGGGGGGGGGGGGGGAGAGAGAAAGTGTCTGGTTGCCATGGCGACAGAGCAGGGCTGAGGAGAGACGAGCCTTACCATATTTTCATTTTTGATGCTCTATATAAAATGATGCAGGTAATCACTCATGTAGGGACTGTCCGTGCGGCAGAGCAGCTTCTTCTCAGGACAGGGCCTATCACCCAATGTTCTGCTGAGCCTCTTTTAGAGCAGGGCCGCAAACATATCGACATTTTGGTGGGAATATTTCTGGAGAAACTGCAGCAGCGGGAAGGGAAGAGGGCGTGACAGCAGCCCTGCTCTCCTTTAAGAAACAGAGTAAGATTCAATTAACAAGTTGCCAGTGGAAACCTGGATATAATTACAGCTCTATTATGCTGGCCGTGTTGTTTTCCTGTAGAAAATACAGTTTTTAATTAACTTGTGGATTTGGCACCGACACCTACGCACACCCTGTCAGGAAGCAAGTCGGTGTTTCCCCGCTCAGGGCTGGCGCTTTATAATAACTGAAGATGCCGGTAGCGCCCGCAGACCTGCCCTCGGGCAGGATGCTCTGGGCACGGCTCTTGCCAGGCCAGGGGGGAAGCTCTTCCCCATGCCTGCTATTTTGCAGAAAGAAAGCTGAACTAGACATGGTTTCCTCTGTGGAAATGTTATCCTTCCTGGAGGGTACCTGAACTAACAGGTCAGCCAGTGTTTCTGGGGGAGGAGTGGGATGGAGGTGGCTCTCCTGAGGTGCCCAGAGGCTGTCCCCTCCACGCAGTCCAGGAGATGCTCGGTGCATCCAGCGGGAGCTGCGGGGAGTAGGAAGCCTGGCCAGCGTCCTGAGGAGGATGGGAAAGGATTGATCCTGCATCGCCAGGAGGGGGTAGGGAGGAAGGCTCTGCCAGCTAGACCTTGCCAAGATACCCACATGTACAGTCTGTTTGGGTTTTTCTTCTTCCACCTCTTTGCCTGCCACCTTTCTCAAATGCAATCCTGAATTACTTGAGGGAAATAAGAATATTTCAGATGTGGGAAACACACTGCTTTTAAAATGCAAATGCGTTATAGATGCATACACCAGGCACTGCTGTTGCTTTTCTTCTGGCATCATTGCCTTGAGAGTAGTTCAGTTTTTGAGTGTAATGCAAAACCAGCAGGGCTTTTCCTACAGAAACACATTTCAATGAGTAGTTTGTTTCTAACAGTGGCCTGTATGGGGTGCTCAGGGAACAAGTCTAAAATGGAGGGTGTTCTTATAGCAATCCTTCCCCGTGATAGACTCTGCTAGCTGCTTGTGAGTCTCCTGAGCCGGGTGCCGTGCGTAGTTTGGTGGTCGGTAATGGATTTCTCTCTGAGAAACTTTTTATAATCTCCTTTTGAACCCACATACATTTTTGGCCACTACGCCATCCAGTAGCCTTCAGATTCACAATTATATTTTTTTTTTTGCGAAAAGAGAATCCGTTGATTTATTTCAGGCCTGTTGACTGATAATTTTTCACTGAACGGACCCTTGTTCTTGTGCACCAAGCAACTGTGAGTAGTCATTAGATAATCAGCTTCTCCTTACAATACATGATTTTACCCAGCCCCTACGTCACCCCTTTCTTTATGCTGCCCAGACTGAGCCTGTTCTGTGTCTTCTTGCATGGAAGGCTCTCCAAGCCCCTGCCCGTCCTTCTCTTTCTCAGCCCTTTTCCCATTCCTCTGTGCCCTGTGGTTACTTGGCAGCTCAGTCAACTCCGAGGTGCCACACAGGAATTGGTGGAACCACGCAATTTTCTGAATTGTGCCATCCTCTGATTGCCCACCACCTTTTAGGTCAAGTCAGAGGAAGCAGGCTTATCTCTGTATATGCAGCTTGAAGCAGCAAGTTGAGAGTTAACAGCAAGGTAATAAATGATGCTCTAAAAATAGTTGCTGAAACATTTCCTCAGTTTTGTGTGGCCAGTGTGCTACAGAAACGTGACAGTCATAGCAAGCCAGTGGGTATAAAAAGCCGATGGATAACTTCGTATATGTTGAGTATTTCCCCACCTGGCATGCATTGTTTGCTTCATTTAAGATGTTCTCGGCATGTGTCTTTGGGTTTTTGGTGTTATTGTATCATATCTCTGTGAAAGAGATTTCACCACTACTGAACAGTAATACGAAAGCCGAGCTGTGACCGTACAAGTGGCCGGGAGGAGATCCCTGTATCCTTGTAGACTCATAAACCATTTATTTTGGGTTTTTATTTTTTCCCCCTTTTGTAACGATCATCAGAAAGAAAATAACATGCAAAATCTGCACCACGGTCGTTCTGGGCAGGCAAAAGTTGTACCGTGGTTACTGGGTTCCCTGAAGCACTCACAAGCCCTGAGCCTTGAACAAGCAGCCAGCACGATCTGAGGATGGAAATGGGCACGTACACTGGTCTAACCACCCTCCAGCCCCCTGGTCCCAGAGTGGGTGAGTAATCAGACCGGCTCAGGAATAAAATACAGTAGGATGAAATAATGCAAAAATTTGTTTTCCCTTCTTCAGAATGTATCTGGAAGAAGTCTTTGCAAGGTGAACCGCAGCTGTACAGGACAGCTGTATTTGGTCCTGGGAAAACTTTGAGATTTGCTATCTACTGATGTGGGTGTGCTCTTGGTGGCTCACAGGTCGGCCGGCGAAGAAGCATACTGTGGAGTGGTTTTACTGGGACTCCACATGTGACCACAGGACGTCACCGGGAGCACAAAGTGGCAATTTCAGGTGTCAGTTCTCCTGATTTCACGTTAATAGCGGGACAGCCCTGAGGGCAGGGCTTACACAGGAAAGTGGCCCTGGAAAAAAAAGTGCTTTGGGTTTTTTTTTTTTTTTTCTTTTTTCATCTTAATATCTGCAAATAAAGAGGAAAGCTCATGCTTTACAAGCAGCCAACAGCCTGTGGACTGCATTTTGCAAACCACCTGGCATGCTGGATTGGCGGTACTTTTAGCTGTGATCATTTTTGCTCTCGCAGAAGGCTGGGGTGCTGGCAGAGCCCCGAGGTGATTTGCGAGCAGCAGGGTGCGGGTGCCTTGCCACAGCAGCTCCCCAGGTTTTTCTGAGCCTGGCAAGGCTCGCAAGAGCGACGGCAGCCTGCTGCTGAAACTCTGTTTTCTTAAGGCATGCCATAGCCCTGATGCTGTTTTGATGGGAACGGAGAATTGCGGTGAATGAAATGGCTGTATGGCCAGGAGGAATGGGTCATTTTTTATTCACAGCATGCACAGAAATTTAAAAAAAAAAAAAAAAAGAGTTCCTGGTTCTGTTCACCATGTTGGGGGTGAATGCAGTGAAACAAAGCAAAACACAGACAGTGTTCAGAAACTGTTTTCCACCTGATGGAAACACTTCAGTTATTGTAAGTCAAGGAAATCCTCTGTTTCCTCAGCAGCTGCTGCAGTAAAGTTGACTGGTCATTTTGCATATATATTTATACTGCTGGAGGTTCTTTTTCATTTTATTACTGAATGGCCCTTTACAAATAACAGATCTTCAGCTGGTTAAGTGGCTGGACATTCGACATAATGTTTCCTGAAATCTCATATGAAAAGATATTTGTGTGGGATGGACATGACCGTCATTACATGGGTAGGAAATTTCCTGAAGCGCCAGAAATGGTGAATAGAAATGGCAGCATATAGGCTGTAAGAGAGGTGACTGGGATTACAGGCAGTTTGATATTGGGCACATTTTGGTATAAGATGGAGAGACAATCTGAAAGTAGACCGCATGTCCTGAATGGGGCGATCACAAATACAGCAGTAGTGGTGCAAAACTGTACAAAGAAGAATCATAATTTTTGTTGGAATACAGGAAGGTGGGATGGGGCCTGGAAAACACAGGGGCAGTTTATAGAAGGGAAATAATAAGAAGGAAAAGAAAAAGTGAAGGAAGATAGGAGAAAAGAGAGGGAGAGCTGGAGGAATTAGATAGCCTTGTGATTTTCCATTTAAAAAGTTGCAAAATCCTCCCTCTCTTCTGGGTCTCTGGAAGGTGGGTGTACATGGCACCAGACCTGTCCTCGTCATCCGACGGGGGACATTTGGGCACGAGAGGCACAACACTTGAGTGCTCCTGTCCAGGGATTGTATGTGCTGCATCAAGCATCGGTGAAGAAACTGGTAGTCCGTTCTGGCTGTAAGGTGTTCTCTGTGTGTGCTCTGTAAATTCTGATGGTTACAAGAAGAAGGGAGGAGTGGACCTTGCCTCTTGGGCGGTATCTCTTTTAAACTGGAACAGCATCAACAGTCCGTATACCTTTTTTGCCATTAAAAAAGGCCACTAATTTTGAGCTTCCAGTTGGGACCTTGTGTTAAAGTTGAAACGCTTGGCGCTCCAGTCCTTGCAGACAGCATGTGGTGTAGTTACAAACAAACCCTGTGCTTTGCTCTGTCCTTCCTCTCTGAACTTTTGACTCCAGATAACTGAATTTCAGGACACGTGCTTTATGCTTGCTATTGTATTTACCATGGGCCCAATGATACCTTTTGGGCTGGCAGTGATTTTCAAAGTTTAACAGAATTATTATTATTCTGCTTTATGTATCTTGCTTGAGTAGCTTCTACCCTCCCAATTGACCCTTTTCCGAGAGCTTTGGAGGCTTAGCAGGTGGCCTGCCACCTTTGTAATTCCACTTTAGGAACAAAAGGGGATCTGCTAATAAAGTACGTACTAATTATCTGAATAGCTGTGTGATTCATGCCGGCTGTCCTCATATGACAGAACCACTTTTCCGTGGGGTTTTTTTTTATAGTGAACGACAAAAAGGTCGCATTTTCTTGTGGCTCCTTGGTGTGTAGCAGGCTGTGTCAGGCATTACAACGATAAGGAGTAGGAAAGTTACTTAATTACTGTCATTTAATTTGAACTTGTCAGCTTTTTTGCTATTCATTCCCTGTTTAGCTGGTGTATTTTAATGGACCTTTATGATAGGGTAAATCCCTTTTGGGTCATTGTGATACAAAGTGTATGAACCCTGTATGCAGTAAGGTGTGGTATAATTATTTTTCAGTCCCGTTGTGAGATGGATTTTGTACCTTCAGTTAGGATACCAGAGAAGTTGGATTACATCTGTGAACAGATGGAATGAGAGCTCCCGAGGCCAGTGTGTTCTCTGGGAAGCCACAGCAACAACCTACCAGGGAGCAGAGGATCGGCGAAAAAGGGCATTTCGGGAAACGGGAGAGATGAACCCCAGGAAAGAGACCAGCAAGCCTTTCCACGGGGGGGTGGGTGTGGTGTGGTGATTTTTCAAATGTGTCTAGTTTGCAATGACCATCCAGCAATATAGACGTAAAACTGAGTAAACTGGTTTGGTTCATTATTTACCAAAAACTGCAGCTCAAGGTAAAAGAGCTGCTGATCAGTTGGCTCAGACTTCTCAGAACTGTTTAAATAAACTAAATAATACAAAAGGTAAAAAGAAATAAAAGGAAAGTAAATTGAATCAGTTTGTTATTTGAATGGAGAGCTTTGGCACGGAATGGAAATTTTCTTTTCTTTTCTTTTTTTTTCAGGGGGGCTGGGGAGTCAGCCAGAAGAGAAATCAGTAAAGCTCTGTTTAGCTGGTTTTGAATTTTTTTCCCAATGTATTCCAGTCTTTCAGGAGAAGGCTGGGCAATGTGTCTACCTGGACCCACAAACATATACAAATATGTAGTACCTTAATACGTCAGCCTAATCCCACCCTTGCAGTTCAGTATTTTTAAGGGAAGGGCTCATGATCTCATTCTTTCTGCTTGTCTTCCAACTTTTCTCTCGTGCTTGAAATAGCATTTCTCAAATCACACTAACGTCAAAATTGAGACGTTCTGTTGCCCGTGCACGATACTGTCAGATGATCAACATGAAATGCTCTCGTATAAACCTCGCTTTAAGTAAATGTATATGAATTCCTGGAAAACGCTGTACTGTAACAGCGGAGTGCTGTTGAAGTGCCATAAAAATTCTTCAAGACTGTGCAAACTAGAGTAGGGACATGGTGTTAGATTCAGGACAAAGCTGCCTGCACGGTATGCTATCAGAAGAAAAATTGTTATCAAATAGCTAACCCTCAGATAGAGAGAGATGGTAGTTTGCTGTGCAGAGAGGTACTTTATATGCATTTTTCTCAAAAATCTGGCTCAGTGCCAAAATAACTTCCTGCTTTTTTTGTAGTAGGAGCTCGAATGGGTATAGTGTAAGCCTGTGACAATCTCTCTGAGGCTTTCCCCTAGGAAAGGTTTGGCTTCTCAAAGGCTAACAGTTACACTGGGGTGACTTCGGAGGTTTTTGTAATTCCTTATTTTGCTGAAGCGATGCTGGCAGTCGGGAGCCCCACGGCCTCTGGCGTGGTTCTGGTTCTGAACAACAACTGGCTGTGCTGCAGTGAGAAAGTTTTAAATATTTTGTATCAGCAATCAGCTGCTGAAAAACATGCTTCTATTTTCCATATCCCAAAATGAAAGAGAAGTTGGTTTTCTGTCCTCATTTTTGTTTTCCTTTCCACAGTTGCAGATTTGAGTTTTGTCTACAGGCCAAGTCTGTGTGGTTCTTGGCAGGCTGCTCGGACATTTTTCTACTGAGCTTTTATCACAGCATCTTAGTCTGGGTTATACATGAAATAATGCAGAAGGGCTCGATAAAAAGAAACCTGTACTACAGCCCTGCAGTCTTTAATTAACGCGATGTGCGGGTGCGTGTAAGTGATAGGCGATAGGCGAGCCGCAGATGCGGCGTGTTTCATTTTGATGCTGTATTGCTGCTTTGCTCTGCGGTGACATTAATAAATTGATGCAGGCAAGCATTTTAGATTTCATTACCGCCTGAAACGCCTTTACTTTTTGGCTTGCCCCAATTCATTTATGAGGCATCATCATGCTCAAACTAGAAAGAGACTAAGCTGTATGCAGCTGCTGAGAATTATTGGATTATTCAATTACTGCGAACGGTGCTCAAGGAATATAAAATATTCAAGCAATATTCAAGGAAAAATCCCTAGGTAACCTAGCTACATAAAGGTTACGTGTTCGGGGACGGATATAGACCCAACGTAAGGCTGGGGGAATGAGGGGAAGGGGCAGCCTCAGGGCTGTGAGCGTACTCCTTATACTCAGAGTGATTAACACTCCCTTGGCCCCCCTGGTGAACTGTCGGCATGACTTAATAGAGGATGGGAAGGTGGTCCGTGAGGCTTTCCAGGCTGACATCCCCCCCCTCCCCGGTTTGCAGGGGGTGCTGCCGGGTGCAAGGCGGCGTTCCCAGCCAGCCAGGGCTGGGGGCCAGGAAAAGTCTTGTAAGACAGCACTGCCATCGTTGTCACCTGCCAGCACTGGGAGGTGGAAAACAAATGGCACGTGGCCAAGTCTGATACCTTCAGTGCTGCCTCTCTCCAGAAAATTAACCTTTGGTTTTAGCTGAATGACTTCAGGCAGGAGCTAGTCACGTTTTCCACGGCGAACTGAGCTCTAGGCTACCTGAAGCTAAATACCTAGATTATTTATATTACCAGGCCTGCATTGGCATCAAGTGTGGGATTAGGCTATTTTGTTCATGTGAAGGTTAGAGCCACTGGTTTGAACCAAACATGGCCACATGAGGATTAGATCTCTTCTTGCACTTCAAACTTTGGCCGTTCTTCTCCCAGGAAACTTGTGTTTGTTTTAATTTAACCGTAGCTCCTTCGTGGTAATAAACATTCCTATTTGGTGAACAATTTTACACAACAGAGAATACTCTGGATGGTGAAAATTTACCTTCTGTTGTCTGCTAGACCATACAGAAGAAGGTAAGTCAATCTACAACAAAACAACTATTACAGCAAACCAACGCATGAATTCATTAATTTTAACGATAATGTTGCAGTTTTACTCCAAGCTTAAGTGAATATAAATGTAACTTATCGAAGAGGCTCTGGCAAAAAACATCTGTGCAGGTTTTTCTAATCACATCTGTCCTTAAACTGGCTGTGCATTTTAAGAAGCAGCGGCAGCAGCAGCCGCAGCCAACCTACGGCTGATACCCAGCACCATTCCCCCTTGCAGCAGCAGCAGCAGCAAGGAGCAGCCGGTGGCGCACCTGTGGTTGTTTGGGGTGGTGGTAGCACCTCAACACTTTTTCTTTTACCACTAAAATGGCTTTTCATGTTTATTATCAGTGGGCGGCTTAGCAGGATGGTTAGGATTTGGTGCTTGGAGCAGAGAAATTGGCAGTGAGATGAGCTAATGCTCGATAGGGCTAGTTATCCCTTCACTGTTATTGCCGTACTGTGGTTAACAGGGCAACGGTACCCACTCCAAGAGTTGAAAGAAGGAAACAAAACCCCCATTGTCTCTGTAGTGATGAAGGTAATTAAAAGAGAACGGGGCTGAGAGGTTCCATATGATGTAAATCATTATCTTCGGGCTTTTCTCACACCTCAGACGTTTTTCCCCAAATGAAGTCGACAAGTATTTCTGCTCTGCAAATTTGGTTCGCAACTCAGTGATTTATTTTTTTTTGTTCATTGAGGGTTGCAGAAGGTTCTTGTTACGGTCACTGATTTTCCAAGAAATCTTAATAATTTGCAGACTTATAGACTCATTTAGATGCACAGAAGGAAAAAGCCAATTTCATCTTGTTATGTTTTTGGTTTTTTTTAAAAAAAAATGCGCCCAGGGAACAGATCCTTAGGGAAATCACCAGAAACAGTTGCATGTTGAATTTATAGATCCAAACATGTTATCCTTGGCCTTGCTTGAAATGCTCCAGTGGGATCTGTACATGAATATCTCCAGAGATAATCATATTGATGAAGTTAAAGTCACATGGAAAATTGGCCGGTGTAATTATTCATTAAAAAATGTTAAAGCTGCCAAGAGCGTTGCATCCCAGGTCATTCCAGCAGCTGCAAGACAAGGCAGGAGACACTGTAGTTTTCAGAGGTACTGTCTAAATGGTGTTTATTTGACTGAGAATAACATAAGTCAAAGTTGTTGTCAGCATCTTCCGAAGGATCTGGAAGTGAGAGTACTCCTATTTATCGTTATAATTATTACTAAAATTTGACCCAGATGGGCAGAGGTCATTAAACACGTTTTTAATGTCGCCCCAATCCCCAGGTATTTCAAAGCCAAGGTCAGAGGCCAGCCAGATAGCTGATTATTTCATCTCCCGCCCTACTTCACAGTGCAGCGTATTAGAGCGGCACTAATGTTTGTGCTAAGATTAGTAGCAAGCCATTTTTAATCTCAACTTGCAGTGGGACACGTCTGACCTATAAAGGGTAGGTGATGCGAAGTGATGTAGGATTTAGTGGCTCTCCTCTGCAAGAGTGGAGATTGTCAGTTTTCTGGCATTTCAAAACTGTTTCTTCTCTACCGGGAGCAGTGACTGAAGGCAGCAACTAAAGTCTACGAAAATGCAAACTGACCTGCAAATGCTTGTCAGCAACCAGGCAGTTCCCAGCCGTAGAAGTGAGCGCGTTAGAGGAGGTAGTCCACTTTCTCCAGGGCAAGGATGTGTCTCTCCCTGCTTGTGAGGATCCACCAGGGTCATTAAAGTCTGATGTCAAATGTGACTCTTCAGGCATGACTTACCAAGTCTGCATGTCTGTGGAAAAACTTTGGAGAATGAGCTTTTCCTAGCTTTCTTTCATACCACTACTCATTTTTTTTTTCAAACAATGACACAAAATAGCATGTGTGAAGCCAGTGAGCTCTTTTGATGAACATTTTCTTTTGTCTTCTGTGTGTCCATAACCCCTCAGCTCCTTCATCTGAGATTCAACCAAAAGTGCAGAAGGTGTGTTTTGACAGGATTGATTAACAGAAGTCCTGCCTCTTCCAAACTAACAATTACACGAGATACATTTTTTCATGTTCATTTTACGCAGCGCTGCTATAAAATCCTGTTATCTTGCTTCTTTTTTTTCCCCCAAAAAAAATCTCCACATGGAACACATGATAAAATCTCATCCCATCACCTATTTAATGCCATCACTTGAGAGGATCAGAGTGTTTCTCAGCGTGCTACTAGGGCTGAATAGTTTGTCAATAATCTATCAGCTCTTTAGCTCGGTCTCCCAGTAATCTTGACCTGGTAACGCTCCGATTTTGGGGTAGCTTCAAGCCTCTCTGCACTGAGCTGTGTGTTAGCGCAGATATACTTTCCACATGTACTCACAAGACCGCACAAGTTGTCCAGCATTTTCCCCAGGAAGCCTGTGCAATTGTCAGTGGCTCACGGTGTCATCTACCAAACCAGGGTTTCCTGCCAAGTATCTGTTTCGTTTTTAAAGCCTGAATATTCAGCCAGATTCTTAGCATGGCTCATACGTGATACTGGTTCTCCTGTGAAGATGCTGGCTGCAGGTAATCCCCTTCTGGGTAAGAAATTCCAGAGCACGCGGTGCAGGAAAGGTCAAACTCATTTGCAGGGAGTTGTGTTTAACTGTGCGATGCACAAGTGAGCTTCATTACTTGTAATTAATCCTCAAGGTTCCTGAATGACAGTTTGCAGAGGCAGCCGTGAAGGTAGTTCATGGGAGATAATTAATATTTGTTATTACTGACTTTGAAACGACTCCGGATAGCAATGTTTGTAAGTCTTTCTTACTGGGAGAACCTATAAGGAAATTCCCTGATTAAATCGTCAGTATTGTGGTCTCTGCCTTAAGCTGTTCTTTTACGGTAATTACTGCCCTTTCACAACAGAAGGGCGTGGGGTGATACGATGGAAGATGCATCCTAATATTCTGACACATTGGTGGGTTTTCACAGTTTCAGAGAAAAAGTCCTTGGGGAAAGGTTAATGCAGTTATTGGGCAGGTTAACGCTCGGTCGTTCCCTGAGGGCTTTTCGTTGATATGGGTGGAGGGCGTTCCTCTATATTATTTTTATCTCAAAGCTATTAGGCTGCCCAAAAGAGATTGAATGAAATCTAAAACCACATACATTTTATTAATGGCATGAATTTATCTTAGAA
Source organism: Gorsachius magnificus (assembly GCA_034008185.1). Taxonomy (NCBI): domain Eukaryota; kingdom Metazoa; phylum Chordata; class Aves; order Pelecaniformes; family Ardeidae; genus Gorsachius; species Gorsachius magnificus. Next base: position 68,285,888 of record CM067081.1, on the reverse strand, counting down.
AATATAGGCCAAATTCTCCACAGTCGTTGTTGTAACCGTGGAAGCGCTAATTGTAGCTGAAAGCAGAAGATATTCTCAATTCTCTGAATTTCACCTTGAGTTCAGATTAGGTTTTGGCTCCCTATTTGTATGTGGGCCTCTGCATACAGTCTTGCCATTCTTTATCTGTGTTATATTACAGACTGGAGTGAAAGTAGGTTAAAGAAGAGTGATTTTCTTGCTTTTTAGATCTGATATCAAACTGAAGATATAATCTTATTTGTGTTTTGATGTCGATGTGAAGTGGGTTTTGATAATTTTATGTAAACACAGCAGCTTAAAAATATTTATGAAAACTGATTTTTGCAGTTTTAGGGTCTCCAAACTGAGAGACTGCTTAGTACCTCGTACAAAATTCAACCCTCCGGAGTCCAGCTCTTTAGTTTCTTCCTTTCTGCTGTCTCCTGTAGGAGAAACAAATACATAAAAGGCTTCTTTGCATGCTAGAGACATTAGAAAATGTTTCTGGCTTAATGTAGATACTCAGTGGTTTATAGCTAGTTCTTAAGATGCAGATTTTTCTGGGTTTGAAACACAACTTTCTCTCATTAGAGTGACTCTAAATTACTGTGGAAAAGGGGAAAAGGAGTTAGAGAGTTTGGGGGAGACACTCCTGTTAGTGAAAGGGCTTTCTGAATATGAAATAGCCTATTTGATATAATGCTGCTATTTTATACTGCATTGGTTTATGAACTAGGGTCAAACTTCGTGGCTGTGAATTAGAAACTTAACTGCCTGTATTTTAGAGCGATCTTTCTGGCAAGCGTTCAGTGATCCAGTGAAAAAATTAAATCTTTTTTTCTACTTCACTGGGTTGGCCATCATAAGCCACGTTATTAATTACAGGCTCTAAAGTAGCAGGCCTCTGACTTTCGTGACCTAGCACTCGCATTTGTCTAAAGAGCTGCATTTGCCACGTTCATGGTACTAATTAGTATGTTTATAACGAGCCTCCACTCCAGTACCATAATCCTCATCAGTCTACACACCTGACAGCAGCTTGTGTATCTCAGGGGCAAACAAAGTCAGGGAGCTGTATTCTCTCCTATATGAAAGTGGGTTATGAAAATCCACCTCTCCCTAATTCTATCCCCAAATGTATCGTCCTTCTTTACGGGTAATATTTACAAACATTAGAGAGGTTTTATGCAGAGGTTTTAAGAAGCAAGGAATAATAGTTTTGAGCGATCAAAGAAAGAAGGGGATTTTAGCATATGTATTCCTAAAAGCTAGCAAACGGTCTCTGGTTATTTTAAGAAGTAATATAAATGGAAGGATTCCGTTTTCAAGGCTTGCTGTAAAGTTTGCTTTCAGAGTTGTACGTCAGGCACCGGTGGCAGAGGGTGCAGAGTTGTAATTTCCGCAGAGAAGTCATGCTTGTCAGCTTGCAGGAGTGTCTTGTTTGCCAAAGTGTCAATATACTTTGACACCTAAAAGCTGACAAACCAAAACATCGTGTTGTCACACAAGGGAGATGGTTGGAAAAGTTGCGTGGTGGAAAGTGCCTGAAAAGCAAAGGAGAGAGAAGAAAAAGGCTTGACGTGCAGCGTGCCGGGCTACTTCGTCCAGTGGTGACATTTGGGTTTTTGTGGTCCTTGTTACACGATGAGTTGTCTTGCAATGGATCCAGCATTGCCCAAGTGAGGTGGAGCAGGTGTGGGCTGAGCATTTGCGATGAAGAAGCACAGCTGCACTGCTGGGGTCCCCCTGAGTGTTGGCACGTGCCGCTGGCTGTCCCCCGTGCCGTGGCGGTGTGCTGCAGTGCCCTCGGTGCCCACGGGCATTGGTCAGACCCGCAGGGACGGCTGGGCTGGTCCCACTCACCACCAGCCTTCCTCCTTCCCTCCTGCCACCTCGCTGGGTTTGCTTTCACTGGGTTTGGGGCAATGATGTAGAATATAAACTTCCCACCAGAATATTTTCTGTCCAAGGATTTAGAGGCATAGGACCTGAAGCTTGCTCTGCCTCAGAGGCTTAAACATTTTTTTGCTCATCCTGCCAGACCGCTGCTAAGTAAGGTGTCTGGATCACCACCCCCTCCACACACCGTGTGTTGCCCTCACTGCTTTTTCTCCCTTTCCTTTCCCCCTCCTGCCACCGCTGGGGTTCGCCCAGCTGCACGAGGGAGCAAAACCAAAGGGAAATGAAATATATTTCATGTTGGGTTCATTTTCAGCTGGGCTAGTTCCCTGATCCAGCTCACTGCACAGCATCCAAATGTTCCTGTTGGCAGGAGCAGACGGGAGAGGAGAGCAGCTGCAGGTGGCAAGGCAGGCCAGAGCATCCTCTTCAGCAGCAGCACTGGTTTACACTGTTTTTATGAACCTCCATCCCAGCATGTTAGATAAAGCCCTCTCAGGAGGTGGGTTTGTCATTAAGACCTTGGGGCAGCTGAGGCACGGAGGCTGCGGCTGCCTGCAGAAGGCTGGCACAATCCTTGCCCACCTTGCTGAGCATTGCCAGAGATCACCTTTCTTCCAAAATTTTTTTGAGCAATAGAAGGTGTAGATAAACTTTTATTTTCAAGGATTTGTAAAAGAAGCTCCGCTTGGGAGAAACTTCTCTGAATAAAGTCCTGTCACTTTTCAAATTCTTTTAAAATTCTCCAAATTCATAATAAAAAGAAAATCTGTGATTTCCCCTAATAATAACTTCTATATATACTTAATACTAGGTTATTATTCATGCTTTTATGTTCTTAAACTGTGTGAATTACACTTTACTATGTGTCACCTTTTATAAGAAATCCTACTTTTTCTTACATTTTTGTGAAATAATGCACAGTACTTTTTGAGTTTTATAGTTCCCTGGGGACTTTTGGAGTATATAAAAGATGAGCTTGCTGTCAGCCTTCATACCTCTGCCTTTTTATTTGAAGAAAGTATTGACATCTTAATGTGTAAGCTCAGGTATAGGAATGCATTCATACAAATTTCATACAAAGCTTATGCTAACGTATATTGGGTACATAACAGCAATAACATTTTTCTAGGTAAATAATATGTAAATGGTATCGCTTGGAAAGCACAGGCTTTGGGTCAGTTTCTTAATGAATGATTATAATATCAAGTTCTTAGGATTTGGTTATTGTTACTATTCTTATTCCCAATCAACGGTGCGGGGTTTTTTCTTTCAGCATCAGGGATGTTATGCCCATAGGTGGTATGCCTAAAGTGCATGCCTGGACCCCACATCCTGAGATTTGGGATCCCCCCCCGCCAAGTGCTCATCGTTTTCAACTGGGTGCTGACCCCAGCACTGGTGAACAAGCCCCCTGGGGCACATGGGGGATAGTGGAGGGCTCGCTGCGATCCCACTGCCCATTGAGCCAGGAGCGGATTTACCTGGTGGCCGGTGGGGCAGGGAGCAGGGATGAGCTTGTGGAGTGACTTGGTGAACGGGGCTGAAGGGGAAGGGGGACCCTGAGGGAAGATACCTGCTGGCCACCTCCCATTGCTTCACGTGGATGGTGTCTCTTCGCAAGTCCTCCTACAATCTGTGTGTGGTATCTCCTCACGGGTTTGTGTACAGACATGTCTTAAGGCCAGACTAGTTTCACAGAAACTCTCTAACGTCTTATGTCCTCAGGCGGCAGCGCATGAATGCAAAGTGCATGTGGGGAAATGCGTAAGGCTCCCATCCTGCCTGGGTGCTTGGAAGTCAACTTAAGCAAGCATGAAGTCATTAACACAGTTTGTTCGGACTCATGGTGTAACTGCAGACGCTTGCGGTGGCCAGAATGTTAGCAGATGTAAAGAGGTTGTTGGCTTGCAAGTGCTCACTGGCCTGGCATTTTCGGATGTGTGCGGTTCTCCATGCAGGCGGGGCTGGTCCGGCAGACCGGGGCAGTTGGTATCAGAGGCAGCAGAAATGGCCTCGCTCTCCCCAGGCTGTTTTCCTGGGGAATCTCCTTCCCACCCACATCCACCCTGACAGTTTTTCACTAGGTCTGGCAGCTCTTTGCCATGATCTGTTGCAGATGTGCGCTGCATTTTTTCCTAGGTGAGTTTGAAGCTGACCTTTTGCTGTGAATCTGCTTTTTTTATGTACTCAAAAATAATGTCCCCAAAAAAAAAGTCTTCCTGAAGTTTTGTGTCAGCGCTTGCTCTAGGAGCAGCCTTGTTTGAAGCAAATGGTACAAAGGGTTTAGCAAAGGTCTGAAGAATGAACAGTAGGTAGTGAATATTTTCCTCATTTAAAAAAATAAAATAAAATTGGCGTGTCATAGCTCTGTCACTTGGCCTGGAAACTCCGAATTTACTTGCCTGTGTTGGTGTTGGCTGCAGTGCATGTCTTCTGCTAATCCTGGAGAGTTAATGAACTAAGTGCAGTTACTTATTAGAGCAGCTGCACGCCGCTAGCGTCGCAGAGAGCTCTGCAGCTGCCATGCCGGCCTCAGCGCATGCAAAGGGGCAAGGGGAGCTGGTGCCGGGACCGCAGGGGCAGGTGTGGGGCATGGGGAGGCCACACCACGGCCAGCAAGGACCATTCCTCAGCATCCGTCACACTTTCCCCACCACCTCCGCCTTTTTCATCATCGTTCGTCTGGTTCCTGCCCCGCTCTGCTCCACGGCTTACCTTGCACCTGGAAAAGCGGGCTGCCTGCCCAAAAGCATGCATGCTTTTTTCCCAGAGGCACTAGTAAAAAGCTTTAGGACTCTTTACGAATCCTGCCTGTCCCATATCCTTAGATATGGTGCTACTGCCTAAAAAAAAATAATGAGCGCTTAATCCACACCTGAAAGACTTGTGTTGTGCCTGATGAGATTTCCCAGCAGTGACGGAAGGCTGAGGGCACTGAGGGAGCCACCAGCGAGTCCCCCCCTGCCATGCCTTGGTTATCCCTGCTGTACCTCTTCAAGGCCTTAATGCTTGCTTTTTCGTAGGAAATCTGTCTTTCAGCGTGATGGTTCAGTCAGCATTGCCTCTTCAGTGAAGCCTTGAGAAAGTTTGTATGGCTAATAAAATGGAAGGGGTTGGAGTTTGGGTTTTTTTATTTTATTTTAAAGTCTGTTGCTTTCACATCTGGCAGATACGTGCCCCTGCATTGGTGCAGCCCCTCGTTTTTGTCCAAAACACCAAAGCAAATGAGAAAGTATTTTACCTGGGAAAAGGTCTTGATATGTTAAATATGGCTTTTTAGCGTTGAATTCTGCTTTTTAGTCTGAATTTAGATTTGCTGTTAGATACTTCTGTGTCTTTTTGTGCTAGGTTAAAGCATGCTTTATCACTGGGAACCTGTTTCCTCTGTAAACACATGAACGTTGCTAATGAGTCACCTCTGAGCTCTCTCGGGTAAATAAGAAAGTCTTTTGGTATTGTTCCATTTCCTCAGTCTCCGAGAAATGGTGTAGCATTTTCTTGAATCCAGTCCTGCTCCAATCTGCCAGTATTCTCCCCTGACAAACAGGCAGCTGTCGGGACGGGGCACAGCGCTCCCATGACAGCTTCACCTCTGCCATAGATCCTCATCCTTTTTTCCTTAGACTTTGCCTGTACTCCTGAGATTTTTCAGCTGGCTGCGTGGGTTTAATGTAATCTAGAAGAGCCCTCCTTATCAGGCGACTCAAGACGACTTAAATTATTGACACATCCACAGTTGTGTTTATCCCCCTCCCTCCAATTTTCACCCTTCTCTGTTACCAAAAATTGATTGTTTTTTTTTCTTTCAGATCATTGATGAAGATACGGCACAGTTTTGTGTCAGAAACCAGATCCCCGTAGGCCCCATTAAAAAAGCTACTGTCGGATGATGAATCCCATTTATGATTAGGGGGGTTTCATTCATGTGTGTGAACTCTCTGTCAGCTGCTTTTTAATCGACTTAGCATCGGCTGCATTGATTTTGTGTAAGTGCTTTTAAAAAGTCGGGCTTGCTGTCTGCACGTGCCTGGGTGCCGCACGGAGCTCTGTCCTGGGACTGTAGATGGCTTCAATCTGTCAAGCTCATGGTGCTTGACAAGACCTATTTCCTGTAAACCCATGTGGATTAGGGTTAATTATGCTGTCTTGTCATTACGAGCATAACTTGGACTGCTGTGTTTAGAAATTAAGGGGAATCTATTTCTTTTTTTTTTACTTAATAGTTAGGATGACTCCAGACTGCAGTTTATAACATATAGGAAATAAGATTTCTTTGTTTCCCACAAGCTTTCATCCATAAATTCAGGAGTGTGTGGAATGATGAGCTGCGATTTACTGGCCGAGCCATTCCTGAGTGTCTGCCTTTTCTTTATTTCTCAATTCATGCCCTTAAAAAAAAATAAAAATGACATGAAATATTATGCGTTTTAAAAGGGTGTTTGTGTGTGTTCTTTCCCCTTAGTTCTCTCTTCTGTCTTCTCTCTACTAGAGAGCTTGACAGACTGTTTTAGCATTACTGATTGCAATAACACACCAACCAAAATTCATCCATGAAACACAACTATAGTGCTGATTTCAAAAGCTTTAACAAAAGGCATCCCATCTGGAGCATCTAAAGCTCTCGTATGGTTTGTTTTAGAGTGTGAAAATTGAAACACTCCATTCTGAGAACCCAGAAGTAAAATTGGGTTTGATGTATAAAGTACTCAACAGTTGTTTTCCAACACACTTGTGTTTTCTTTTTTTTTTTATTTTGCTTAGGGTTATGATTCATAAACAACTGAGGATGTCATCCCATTCCTGACAATTTTTATTTTTGTTACCTTGCTTATGCTGTATTAAACCTTGAATGAAAACAAAATTTACGGTGGTGATGATAAGCAGCTCTGGGTTTGATACTGCTCCAGACTACTTTATTTAGGAAGCATCTCTTTACTGAGAGGGTCGTCGGACACTGGAAGGGCTTCCTGGAGAGGTGGTCAATGCCCCGAGCCCGTCAGTCTTTAAGAGGCATTTGGTCAATGCCCTTAACAACAGGCTTTAGCTTCTGGTCAGCCCTGAAGTGGTCAGGCAGTTGGGCTAGATGATCACTGTAGGTCCCTTCTATTATGTTCTATTCTGACCCATACAAACTTATTTTATTGATCCATTTCTTTGTCAAGTTACGTGGTTACCAATGACATATTCTGTTTAACAGGCTAATAAGGTGCATTTCTGTGGCACTTGTCACAGTACTTTCCTGACATTCCCTGTGGACAGAGGAGGCATTGTTACCCTGATCCTAGCAAAGGCGAAAATTAGCCACAGAGAGGATGGGTACGGGGCTCGGCAGCAGAGGGAAGAGGTTCATTACCCTTACTTTTACCTTACTGTCCAAGTCTGTGACCTAGCCAGAGCCCTACAGAAAGTCTTCGATTTGTGTGCATAGGAACAGAGCTGAAGGAACGAGACCCTTGCCAGCTAGCAGGTCCAGGGTTTCCAAAGGCTTCAGTCTCATCAGAAAGTTGTCGTGTGTGGTCTACTGATCTCACTGGGAGCTTTGCACACCAAAAAGCTGCACAGTCCAGCTGTTAGATCAGACCTGAGGCCCCTCCTCACTCATGCCCAACGATTTGGGATTCACATATCAAGCAGCCCGCAGGCGTTGTTGTCAGCATCTGCTGAAGATTAGAGGATACGTGGAGAAGGCATTGGGGAGTTGGCAAGAACGGGGCCTCTTCTGTGTCATTAGACAACTTGCATCACTCTCCCATCAGCTTATACATTTTCTTTTTTTTGGCACAGCAAACACTTAAACAATCAACATTTCTGTGACGATATCAAGCCCATTGCTGTGTATTTACCTGAAGGAATAACTCCCTGAGCCAAAATGAATCAAGGAAATTGCTGTAGGGTAAAGTGGCGTTTTAGTTGTTGTGTGGTGGATTTTTGTGAGTTGAGTTGACAGTAAAATGTGGTAAGAAGAACAATTTTATATTTGAAGTGTTTGTATTCCCGGAGTTTGAAAAACAGACAAACAAAGCTGTGGTTGCATTAAGATGGCAGCCGCCCTTCTCTCCCAAAATTTGCCTGTACTGTTTTGGGAAACCGACTGCGTGGGCACAAGAGGGGCACGCTGAGAGGGGCAGTCAGTGACATTGAGCAGAAAAGACCCTGACAGCTCAAATTCAGGTCACAGCAAAGAACCTGAATAATGAATCAATTAAATAGTTGCACATTTTTGTTGAACTTACGGTAGCAAAGCCTTCACCAGCCCGGGACGTGACCACTGTGATTTAGTAGTCCTCAGAGCAGTGAATTGAAACGGTGAGCCTGATGGCAATGCGGTGCTTTGTGCCTGGGAGGAAGCCTGGCTTTTGGGGAGGTCACTTGACAGCGCACAAAAACCTTAAAGCTAATTTTTTTGGGTGCTAAATAGAAAGAGCAATGAGCAAGTTTCCTTCAAACCTTCTGGCATAAGAGGGGGGATTGGGGAGGATATATTTGGGCAGCCTGGCTTGTGCCAGGACTGATGAAGGTAAGCGACAGCAAGGCACCGGCTTTTTCCTACAGCCAGTGCTGCTGAGACTCAGTTTCTGTGCCAAGTTTTGCAGCCTCTGTCTCTCATTCCTTAACGTGACCCAGAAACAGAGGGAAGAGACCTGTGACGTGAGAAATGTAGCTCTAGTACGAGTAGGAGCCGTGCTCATTTCTGCTGTACGGAAGTATTTCTGCCAGCTCCACAGCCTTCCCCGCTGAGCTCTACGGTTTTGTTTTGCTACGCACGTGGCTGCTTGCCCTGTTGCAAAGCCTTTCTCCCTGCAGAAGCATCCTCCCTGGGGATGCTTGCTGGAAGCGTTTTGTGGTACCTTAGGGAAGCCCTCGTTTTTCAGCATGGTGGTAATTTGCAGCTAGCGCAGGAAGGTGGGAAGGATTTTATCTGAGCATGCTGTGCTGACTAGTTTACTCGTCCAGATTATTCTTTGCTACTGCAAAAGAGGGAAAACAGCAGGAATGGTGACACTAGTTTCTGTGGAGGTTATTTCCTCTCATTCTAAAATAAGGAGAGCGTGAGGTAGATTTGTGTCAACAGAAAATCCTCCTGAGCAGATCTCCTTTTTAAAAGATTAAGAGCACAGAAAAAATATTATTTCCCCTTAAAATCAAGTAACTCATCCACTCCAGGCAGAATTTCAAGGTATTTAATCTTGGACAATACTGATGGAGGTGTGCCCAAAGAGGAGACGACTTGCAGCATCATCCACAGTGTGGTCTGTCCTAGTGGACACCCTGAAGATCATTTTTGTGTTAAGGATGGTTGCTCCCATTTACTAACACGGTGTTTTTCAGTGTTTTTCATGTTGTCTGCAAATACGGCAATGCTGTTAATCGCAGCCTTGATGAAAGGAAGAAGCTGATATTCCTCATGTATGCTGGGATGATTCTCCTCCCCTTCACCAGAAGTAGAAGAGTATGAAGTACCACTTGGGAGATTTTTAAGTTAAAACTTTCATGTCGTTTTAAAACGTCGTAGATTTCAAACTGATACCTTTTCATTGGTGGGTATCAATGGATGGATAGCACTGCGGGTTTTTTTCTAGCAACTGGCATAGAAAAGAAATGAAGGGGAAGGAAGGTCAGCGATTAGAGAGGAATGTCTTGACCTCTATTCCAGACTTAAGTGAAAAAATACGAGAAATACACCCTGAACTGCCAAAGCCACCTGTGGATAAGTGGTGACTGTGGTAGTTAAGCTGTCGTTCATGAGAACTGAGGAAAGGCAGAGGGACGGCTGTTTACTTTAAACATCTTGGGGAAAGAGAGGATTTCCATGACAACACAGAGGTCAGCGCTAGCGCTGTATGATAACAAAAAAAAGTCTCCTTCAAGATACCTTGCTGAGTCTCCTGACTGAGCTCCTCTGTCACCTAAACATTTTAGTTTAGGGTGTTGAGCAGTGTATGGAAGGAGTTAGGAAGAAATGTCTGAACTGGTGCAAATGTGCTACAGCATCAGCACCTTGCCTTTCTGGTTAACTGCTAGCACAGGAGGATCATGAATTTTTGCCACTTATTTGCTGTCTGATGTGGGCACGTCTGTTCCAAAATTTATCCCTCTTCAGAATGCATTAAATGCTTGCTTTACAGAGCTGTTGTGAACCTTTGTGTCCCACGATTTTTAAGTTCTCAGATTATAGCCGCTTTGCAAAATGACCACTGCTTTTAAAAGTGAGCAATTCCCAGCCATGCTTGTATAGCAGTTTTGAAGATATTACAGCCATGTATTTAGGGAAATAACACTGAAATAGGCAAGGAAGTCAAAATCCACACAGTGCAAAGTACCCCGGTGCATATTGTCCGGTCTGTGTTATCCCAGCCATTGGCTGTATGGGAACGGTTATTTTATAGGAATAATGGCAGTAGCCTGAGCCGTGAAGTATAAATTCATTGTCCTCTGATAGAGCTAATGAGCAGGATGGGAAGTTCGGCATATTTACATGTTTTGGAGGACCGGTAAGCATAAGCCAAGATATAGCTATTATTAATCAAGGCGAGAGTGTTTTCCTGCCAATGTTTTTGCGCACTGTTGTCAGCCCCGAGTGAAGGAGTTAGGGGGAGAGATCTATTTTAGACCTTGATGAACATCTCTCATTCCCGCATTGATTGCGGGAGAGGTAGTGAGAAGTGGAGATTTCAGCCTTTGAAATGACTAATACGTATGTGGGCAGACTTGCTGTGTGTGCAGGGTTACCTTGTTCCTTCCCAGCTTGCCGAGGCTCCGTCTGTAGAAACCTTTTCCCTGCAATTGCTCTCCCAATGTTACCACTGTTTCACCTTCACATCAGTGCTAGCAAGATGGGCACCCTTAATCTGGGTCAAATACACCGGGAGAGCTGCTCATTTGCAACACATTTAACCATTATCAAACGATTTCCATGTTTGGACAACCGAACAATAAAAATGTTGTCAGTTGCCTAATTTTTGTCCGCCATTTGTTTCAGTCCCCTTTTGCTCATGGAAAGATTTCCTGGAGGGTGAAGCGTGATTTTATGTTGGCAGGCGCTTGCGGGGCCATGCAGCCACTCTTCTCCTGTTCTGCCTGTCAGGTGCCTGCTGCATCTGACCCTGTGCTCCGCTCTCTCCTCCTCCTCCTTTTTTTTTTTTTTTTTTTCTTTTCCCTCCTCTTTCCTATTTGCTACTTTATTTTAATAGCCTGGTATAGCTAGCCAAGAGCAGCAACGTGACTGCAATACAAAGACAAATTAGAAGCAATGCTTTCAGCTTTCTGCTGGTGAAGTTGGCCAGGTCTCGCTGGGACAGAGAAGGCCATATTAACCCTCTTTAATGACACTTGTCAAATACTACTTTGCGAGAGAGAAAGGTGCCCAAGGAGAAGCAGGAATTTCTTTCTTAGGGATTCTTTTTCCCTTTATGCTTTAACTTAAACAAATTTCAAAAACAACTTAAGGTCGTCTACAACTCGTTATTTGTTCCCCAAAAGAAAACTAATATCCGTAAATACTGTTTGAACTGTGACACATGGATAGACAGTTATATAGATATACGGTTTCTCCTTTAAAACCAGTGACATTAAGAAGAAGATACTGAGGATTTTTTAACTTGTGCCTTTGATAGATCCTAATTATTTTATGTGACGTTTATTTGTTAATGTATTAAAAGCTTTGTGTGTGTGCACGCATTGCATATTTTGTAGAAAAAAGCAAGGAGAGCTTGATATAAAATCCCAAACTGCAATTAATAGCGCACTTATTCATTCTTTAGTCCTCTGACCGAAAGCAAGCGACTGGGAGAAAAACGGTTTAAATTAACCCAAAGCAATTCTTTCTTGCCCAAAAAGAAAGAAAAAAACCCATGCGTCTTGTTCCAGTGTTTTCTCTTTCTCTGTGTCACATTTCATCTTCAAGCTCTGCAATAAAAGCAAATGAGATAAAAGCCTGGGTTAGAAAACCAAAGAGGAAGGGTGAACCCATTGCCTTTTTACTCAGTTGCAGATAATTATACCACTAACCCAAGATGCAAGAAGCTCAGTTCCCTTTACTGCCTGGGGGGACTTGAACCCATTTCCAGGAACAGTTCCTATAAATGCGAATGGGAGCGGCTGATCCCAGAATACCCTTTTTGCTTTGCCAACGGTGTTCCCACTTTGCACAGCTTACTTAAATATTCATTAAGCAAGGAAAAAAGGCGAGCTCTCTGCAGTGGAGACGGATGTAGAGCGGTGCCCAGGGAGCTGTGGTCCTCAGCTCATCAGCCCGCTGCTGAACAGCCACCACCATTGGAGGGGGGGGAGCTTCAGCATCACCCAGACCCCAAGCCATCCCACTCTGGGGACTGGAGGTAATGCACTCCCCTGTGCCTGCAGACTTCTCTGCTTTCTCTGAGATAGTTCGGGATCCGTAATGCAGGACCGCACGTACATCCCGAGGAGAGGGGCAAGTTGGCCGCGGTGGCGTGCAGTGGACTAGGGAGGTGGAGGAGGCTGAAGTTGGCTCCCTGCCCGGGCTGGTGCTGCCTGGCCTGCCCCGCTGCCTGCCCGTGGGGTCTTCAGCCAGGGGTCTTTGGCAGGTCCTGACCGAGTCCCCGCTAAGGGGCATGAAGTTGGGTGTCACAGCCAAGACCCAGCCTTTGCACAGAATGCACATTTCCTTCTCTGCCCTTTTCCCACAGCATTTCAGGAATCTATACCTTTGCTTTCTTCGTTTTTATTAAATGTACCTGGACATCAAAGCATTCTGGAAACAGTGCTGTGAAAACCTGGGGGTGTGTGCGTAATTTTCCTTTAAGGCGCCTTGAAACTTCATTTCCCGATACATTGCTACATGCGTCCCAATTCTAATTAACTGGTTAGTATTGCAACAGTGATCAAGGGCTTTAAAACGCTCTGGTTAGGAGACCTCTCCCCCAGCTTTATCAGCACATTATATCATCCAAGTCTAACCTTATCTTTGCACTGCTCTTAGTAACTGTTTGCTTTCCCCATAAATACCTAATGCCTTCCATCTGTGCAGTCCTTGTTACGTGGTGGGAAGGGGGGGGAACCTGTGAAAGATAGCATCTTCTTACCTTGTAAGTCCTTTATGGGAGTGAGCCCTGCAAATCACTGCTGCTGGCTTCTCCTTCTGGATGGTGGTCACCCTTGGCTCCTGGGACCGCAGCTCTATATGGGTACCTTGTTTCACCATGCCATTATCCCCATTTCTCTTCATTTGCCTCCCGCTTCCCTTGACACATTTAAATCTTGCTTCTTTCCCTGATTCTGTAGCTAAAAGGAACCCAATCCCTCCTTTGGAGTTCCAGATGTTACACCAGTAAAAATATTTTGTTGTAAGTTTTCTTTAACATGTACTTAACACATGGAGTTCTTTCTTAGCTTTGTGTTTATATGCAATTTGTAATCCCTCTGGAAAAAACAGTGGTTGCTAATCACATTTATAGATAATGTGAAAGTATATACAAAGTTCATAAGCATTTAAGCTAGTATAAATAAGGCAAAATAAAACATTTGCATGCAAATATTATGAGGACGTTTCTGTTTCTTATGATGCTATCAGTTTTATCTATACCTCCAGGTGTTTTGTCCTCTGATTTGTCATCACTAGCTTGATGATGTTAAAAAAATAACCATTACAAAGTATTTTTAGGGGTAAAAACCCCACTATTGTTTAAATATAGAACTTTTTCTTTCTCTTCCTTTGAAACTCATAGAAACAAAGACTTGGTACAGAAGCAAAAATTTAATTTACTGCCAATCCAAACTATATACAATGATATCTTTAAAAAAAGTTTGATAATAGAATCAAGTCAAATGAGCGAAAACAAAATGCGCCAGTTCATAATATAAGTAATTATCAGTCCCGTTCAGTGAATAAAAACGTTGTTTAACAGAGTCGGTCTGCTCTCAGTCAACTCCATTTAAAGCAAAATATATCAACATCTGACTTAAGATCTTCAGAAACTTTAAGTCGATTTATTCAAGTCAATGGAGCCACCTACAGATTTGACCCTGAATATCTGATAAGATAGATCAAATTTCCAAAAGCTTGTGTGTTGTATATGTGTGCCTAGTGCAAATCACGTTTTGTACTAAAATTTAGTTACTAGAAGAGTGGATTTTTATAAATACAACTTTCAGAGAGATAATACCTACCCCTGTGCTACTTTGCCACCATGCTGCTTACTTCTCAAAGCCTGGCTCTTCCACAGCAGAAGACCTTTATACTCCATATTTGGTTTGGCAGTGAAGGGCGGCACTGAGACAAACCTGGAAGTGTCATACCTGAAGGAATTTTGCTCACTAAGAAATGGGATAAGCCCTATTGCCTTCCTTACAACTTGGCTGCAGGTGGGACACTCTTCAAAAAAACCACGGAAGTTAATTTTTTAACAGATTTTTGGTCGTATCTCCCTCCTCTTTGCTATCAGTGTTGTGTCAGGCCTGTTTCGGAGGAGAGGCATGATCTTGCATTTCAGTAATGAGCCCTTTCCTGAATGGAACCCTTCGGTGATGCCTTCTGCTGGGAGCCTGGGTGCCAGGGAGCACCGCTGTGCCAGGGAGTACTGCTGCACAGCTTGCAAAGGACGGGGATGAGACATTTTCTGGCCCCTCTAATCACAGGGACCCTACGCCAGGGCATCATTTCACTGATGCGTGCATGGATGCCAGACCCCGTGTTTGAGGTAGCATCAGCATCCATGGAGAAGGTCAGGGCTTTGGCACAGCCAGCCAGATGGGGGGGTATTTGCTTGTAGTCAGCAAACAAAACATCCTCCGGAGAACTTGTCCCTGCCTGCCTCACCGCTCTCTTACCCACTGGCTGTGAAAATGAAGATGCCTTGGTGTAGATTTACCAGGATGGAAAGCTAAATGCTGCTTATTCATACAGGCCTGTGGGGATGAATGCGCCCGTGAGAGGTGGGGTGGCCTCTTTAATGATACTTAAATTGCTTCTCTTCATCTCTCACTGTTGAACTGCAGCAGGGTTTAAGACTGGTATGAGATGGAAGAGGAACATGGCTGAAAAGACCTTGCAATAAAGCTATGTACAGCCATGTTGGTGCCGCTTCCCTGCGAGCTGCGTGTGGACAGAAGTGTTATGGCTCAGCTGGGTGCCCAGGAGCCGGCCACTTTATGGGAAAGGGCCGCTGTAGACGTGTTACCTCCTCGTGTGCCACCAACAGGTCAGCACTGGTCGACTGACAACAGAGCATCTGCGAGAGAAGCGTGTTCCCTGGCAGCTTTGCTTGCCCTCACTTTTCCAGTCAGGTGTCTGACCTTGGTATATTTTTATTTTTCAGCAAAGAATTACAAAGGAAAAAAATTTCATGGCTAATTTGCCCCTAGGAGCCCCATTGCTTATTTATATGTATTCTATTTTTGCCCATCTAAAATCCAAACATGTTTTGTATAATTAAAAAAAAAAAATCTCTATATATATTTTATTTAAAACAGACAGTCCTCATCATAGACTTCACCCTCCAGCTCCCACCCAAACCTTCAGGTTTTGCTAACTTCACAGTATAATCCAAAGCTGGCTCACCCCTTTTCTCTGGGGAAAGCCAAATTGGAGATTAAAACCCATAGCCCATGACTGAAAATGCCACCTTGTATTTGTCAACCAGCTCTAGTGCTCAAGACAATCACTTCAGCTGCAGAGCTGCAGAGGAGCAAAGTCGCAGGAGGAGCATCCACACGATGTGGAAATGAGCAGAGGGCAGACCTGATACTCTCCCCGGTGCTATTCGCAGATGGCATGAGTGCCGCTCCGTGTGGAGATTGAGGAGATAATTCACTCTGGAGGTTAAAAAGCTAGGAATAGCTGTGGGGAGGTTCACATGTGTGTGAACCTCATGAGATTCAACAAGACCAAGTGCAAGGTCCTGCATCTGGGTCAGGGTAGCCCCCGGTATCAATACAGGCTGGGGGAAGAAAGGATTGAGAGCAGCCCTGCTGAGAGGGACTTGGGGGTGCTGGTGGATGAAAAGCTGGACATGAGCCGGCAATGTGCGCTGGCAGCCCAGAAGGCCAACCGTACCCTGGGCTGCATCAGGAGAAGCGTGGCCAGCAGGTCGAGGGAGGGGATTCTGCCCCTCTACTCTGCTCTGGTGAGACCCCACCTTGAGCCCTGCATCCAGCTCTGGAGCCCTCAGCACAAGAAGGACATGGAACTGCTGGAGTGGGTCCAGAGGAGGGCTACAAAAATGATCCGAGGGCTGGAGCACCTCTCTTATGAGGACAGGCTGAAGGAGTTGGGCTTGTTCAGCCTGGAGAAGAGAAGGCTGCGGGGAGACCTGATTACGGCCTTTCAGTACCTAAAGGGGGCCTATAGGAAAGATGGGGATAATCTTTTTAGCAGGGCCAGCTGTGACAGGACAAGGGCAATGGTTTTAAGCTAAAACAGGATAGGTTTAGACTGGATATAAGGAAGAAATTCTTTACAATGCGGGTGGTGAAACACTGGGACAGGTTGCCCAGAGAGGTGGTGGAGGCCCCATCCCTGGAAACATTCAAGGCCAGGCTGGACGGGGCTCTGAGCAACCTGATCCAGTTAGCGGTGTCCCTGCTCACTGCAGGGGGGTTGGGCTAGATGGCCTCTAAAGGTCCCTTCCAACCCAAAGCATTCTATGATTCTATGTAGATGAAAAAAAGAAACCTTCTTTTTGCAAATACAGATGTTAAGAAATGCCCTCTGAACGGTTGCTGCTTGTTTTCATGAGGAGTCCAGGCATCTGTGGAGATTCCTGCTTAGCAATTGAAATCAGAAAGAAACATACCCACCGGCCAGCCTGGGCTGATCTCCTGCCCCTTGTCCCTCCAGCCTGGCTCCTCTACCCTGTGCTAGAGCCAGCTGGAGCACATTGGAGCTTTGATGAAGCCTAAATACACAGTCAATACGCTAACTGCTCTCAGCAACCGGCAGCGTGTTTTCATTAGAAGGAATTTTCTTAGCTGAAAGCGTGGTGCTTTGACAGTACATCACCTGATTGATTCCTCATTTTTAAAAGTAAAGCGTGCAGGTTATGTTCTTAATTCCTTCACGCTTTGTATAGATACTGCCAGTTGTCAAAAAAAAAAAAAAAAAAGGATATAAAATGCTAACATCTTGATTAGCATTTTTCACCGGCCTGTCTCTAGTTGTATAAAGAGCGGAGGAGCTGAGGAGTGGAGAGCAAGGCTCCATGTGCCCAGCTCCTGGAGCACCTTGTCTCCACTGTGATCAAATTCCTTCCACTGAGCCCAAACAGGGTTTTGCTCTTTAGTACAGCTTCGGCTTCTGTCCAATCAGTCCAGATTGGCAAATTTCAGTCCAGATGGTTATGATGGATATGGTACCCCCTCTTTTAATCTTGACTAAAGAAGTTTTGACAAAGGCCTGTGAATTAAGTGGGCTACGAGTAGCAATGACTGCATGAATTTCACATTTTTGCCTGGTCCATCTGCCAGGCTGAAAGGAGGGAAAGCAGGCAAACCATTTCAGTATAAATTAGGGTGCCTGAATCGCACAAATCCAATTAGTTAACAGGCAGGACATTTCTCTGCTATTACTACTATTTAAAAAAAAAAAAATCTCTTTGGCAAAATGTACGTCATGTAGTAAATCTTTCCTTTTCAGGCTTGCCATCCATTTGGAACCTTTGTCCCACATTGACATGGAAATTTTACTCCCCTTGAACACAAAGCTTTCCCTCTCAGTGTTCAGGCTGCATTAATTGTCAGTAATGTGGACAGAAATATATTCCATGGCATTATATCATCAAAACTGAATGGGATTAATAGCCTGTCCTGTTGTTATAAGAAGTTTGGCACCGTGTGTTTTATCTGTCAGCGAGATGACTATTTATATTGGGTTTGGGTAACTGGCATAATAGCCTTAAGTATAATTGCGTATCTGAATGCACACAATTAAAGCTGTTTTCTGGGAGGACTTTGTGCTTGAAACGCACTTTGGTGGACACTTTCTTTGCCAGGATGGAAAGGGCAGTGCAGCGTGCTTCATGTAACGCCGCAGCACAGCTCTGCTTGCTGAATGTGACCCTGTTTCAGTGACAATGGCCTTCCATAGAATCACAGAATGTTTTGGGTTGGAAGGGACCTTCAGAAGTCACCCACCCGACTGCCCTGCAGTGAGCAGGGACATCTTCAACTGGACAAGGTTGCTCAGAGCCCTGTCCAGCCTGACCTTGAATGTTTCCAGGGATGGGGCCTCCACCACCTCTCTGGGCAACCTGTGCCAGTGTTTCACCATCCTCAATGTAAAAAATGTCTTCCTTATATCTAGTCTGAATCTACCATATTTTAGTTTAAAACCATTACCCCCTGTCCTATCGCTACAGGCCCTACTAAAAAGTAGTAATAACAGATTGTGCTTTCTTTTAAGCAGTAGCAACACTGCTGTGTCAGTCCTCCCTGCTTCCTCATGAGGAGCTGGCTCGCAGCCCTCTGAAGTCGGTGGAGTTCCCATGGCTTTGAGCCTTGCCACAGGAGCCCAGATCCTTCCCTCCTTGCTGCCTGCCCTCCAGCACAAACCTCCACGGCTGCTAGTCTCATCCACAAACAGGTTTTCTCTCTTGGTTCCCATCAGCACTGCCATTGACCTCCACTTTTCTTCTCCTCGTGCCATTCAAACAACTTCTTTCGTAGAGACATAAGTGCTGATGGAAGGCACGAGCCTACAGGAGTAGTTTTCACCCACGCGGGTGTCTCCTTCAGGCATGTGTGTGTGTGGATCCTCCTCCCTGGAGGCGTTTTGAATCCGAGTTTCAGCAGATGACTTCAACCTGCCTCAGCACGATGGGGAAAAAAAAAAAAAAAGTAATACATTCTTGTATTTACATGTAGTTAAATGCATTAGTTCAAATGGGTATTAATAATTAGAAGCTAGAAGCTGTGCACTGATCGTTAGGAGAATGAAAACAGGGAAGCAATTTACATTCTTTATTCAGTAGTGGTATTGCAGCTGAAAGGCTGCAATGCCAAATAGATTTCAGGTTGAAGGTCCATTTTCACACTTTAGGAAAACTGAGGTCACACTAATAAAGCATGAAGTTGGATGTGCTGCAAATATGCTAAGTTTTCTGCAAGCCTTCTGCATGTGTCCCAGTGTCCATCCTGAAGCTTATTTGCCCCATTTGGGCTTTTCAAATAGAGAGTGCATTAATTGGACTGGTTAAAGTTTTTGAATCCCTCCTACCAAGTGCTTTAAGAAAGTAACAACTTAGCAATATCTGCATTCAAAAGACTGTATTTTGACAGACGTTTAGCTGAACTGTTGGGTTTGAATAGTTGAATCTCCTAATTTGACAAAATGTTAAGATCATCTAATGGAGATTATTTTTAGTTTTGAAGAGAAAAATATTGTCTCTCTCATTCCTCAGTCATACAAAAAAATACAGAAATATTGGTATGAAATAGTCTTTTAAGATGTCACACATTAATGTAGAGCTTTTTAAAATTAAATTGGAGATCAATAAGAAATTTAATTTTAAGGACATTTCTTGACCATGTCCATCTGTTTGAGCTAGTTGGTATCTTAATGGACATTAATGCAGACACTTAAAAAAACTGAAACAAGAATAACTTGCTGAAGTAGCTGGTTATTTTTAACGCACACATGCACTGGTTACAATTGTCTTTTATTGCTATGGGAATAGCAGACAACACTAACAACAACAAAAGATTAAAATCGAACATGTTTGTTAAAAAAGAAGGTTGTTTTGAAAATTAGATGGCAGGCTCTAACTATATATTTCCTGTAGAGCAGTTCTTAAGTTACTTAGAGTAGTCTTGTTTCTCAGAATGTCATTTGTAGATTATGTTATTATTTTTGTTGAACGCACCTGATTATCCACTGAACCTTTTTGGATTAAAGCTGATAAAAGCTCTAGAACATATAATTATTTGTTCTCGATACCGCATGCTGCCTTTCACCCATGATTTCTAATAGTAAGGTAGTCTGCAGTATGTTTAAAAACCTGTGCTTGGAAGAGCAAGCATGGATATGAAGAGGTAGGTTTTTTGGAAGGATTTACGCACAAGTGGAGGTGCGTTCTCAGGCCACGACATCTCTTGGCTTGCAGGGGAGCCACCTCTGTTGACATAAATACTGCCAGACGTGCAGGTATGCGGGTCTGCCCATACGCAAGTGTTCAGCCAGGTGAGGCAGTGCTGGGGCAGTGACTTGGGGATGCTCAGCTCTGTGGACCAGCGGCAACATCTGTATAAGCTGAATGCCTCCATTTTAGACAGTGCTTGCTGATCTCCCCCCCTTCCCAAACCTGAGGAGCCCTTCAGGAGCAGACTGGCCACATCCACACCACATAGCCCTTAGACCCAGATCTCCTTTGAGCCCCATATGGTCTTTGGTGGTCCTAAGACACAATTATTATTTCTTGTGGATCCTTTTAGTTCCAAGCCTCTGGGTGGTGTTTTGGTAACATGAAGGACCTGCGTTCAATGCCTTGGGACTGTGGGAAGAGAGCACGTGTAGTGTTTGGGGATAACTCACGATGACGTGCCAATATAACGTTAGAGGGGGAATGCTGTAAGGACACAGACAAATCTGGGGCAGTATCCACCATGCCAACCTTAGGGGATGTAGCAACATATCCCAGGACCATGTCCACGGACTATCTTGAGAAGGGCAAATCAGAACAGGCAGTGGGCAAACAGCGAAGGGGGGTGAGCCGTCGGGGGCCAGCACTTGGCTTCACTCCCTGGCCTGCTTTTATTTAACAGTATAGCCAAGCGGTGCCAGATCACAGCAAAGTACAGAAGATCACTGCTTACTGCAGAGTAGTGTTAAGAGTACAAGGAACAGAGAATGTTTGACATCTATATATGTTCGGGTTGTGGAAAGGTTGGAGTAAATGTGTAACAGGTTAAATTATTTTAGGTTTCTTTTATCCACATGTCTGGTCAAAACGGCTGAGCTAACTAGGCTAGTTCTTTCACTTTTATCTCTGGTCAAAATGAAGCATCTCTGATCTAAGGAAGCACATGGCTGACAGTTGGGCTTTGCTTGTATTGTAAGTTGAATGCGCGCGCTTAATAAAAAAGGCTGAAAAAAATTCCCTCAAAGCAATTTTTGTGAAAACATTGGGATTTGGGTCAAAACATTTATGTGGAAAGCATCTGCTTTCACAAAAAAATGATAACTTAAAAAAATAAAGAAAATGAAGATAGAAATATCTGAAAATTGGAGCCTGTTGCTCCAAAGCAGTCCCATGGTGCTGCAGAGCAGCAGTATTTTGGGTGCTTCATGTCCCCAGCCCCTTGGGGAGGTATATTTCCAGTGGGGCTGTATTTCCCAAAAGATAGCACAACTCTTTGCCATGACATGCAGGATTATGCTTCTTTTAGGGATAGGCTAAGTTTCAGTATTGGGTTATAGCAATGGCCTGAGGTGTATTTTGGTGCTCCCAGTCCGCAAGGTCTAGTCAGCTCACAAGTTTTAATGATTTTAGTTACCCGATATGTACAGTCTAATAGCACAGCTCTCTAACGAGGCTTGGCTCAAGTCTACCCTGGGACTTCTTGCCAGCATAACTTTGTTGAGCTGAGCTGTGATAAGCTATGATTTGTGGCTGGCAGGGCTTTGCCAGCCAGAGCTCCCGGCGCAGGCATGGCTACACTGCCAAACCTGCTGTTGGAGGAAGCTCGCCTGGCACAAGGGCAGCTTGGCCCTGCTGCCGACCATGTCCCGGGGAGAAGCTCGTTAGTTTGGTAGAGTGGTGACTTCTGTGCCCAGCTTTCCGCCCGCCACTGCAGACAGCGTGATCGGCTGTATTTAATTTATCACATTAAATGGCGGGCTGCACTCACCTCCTTCATCACATTCACTTCCAAGGCAGCTGCATTAGACATCACCAGCACCAGCCAGTTGCAAGACCCAAAGATACTCGAGATGGAGGCAGGAACCTTAAAAACAACAACTTGGTTGCCGTAATTTGCAGTCTGATCATGCCTTTTTCGCTCAGCAGTATCCCTGACAGGTCCCATACACTGCGTACAGCTGGCCGTGTTGGTCCTGTGCCAAATGAGAATTTTCTGGTGTGAAAAGAATCCTCAGTTGTCTATTTTGAATCTTTTCTGGGCTTCCAGAATAGTACAAATCATGTTTAACTGGGCTGTAGAGCTAGCACCAAATACCTTGAAGCAAACCCATAAATCAGAAAGTGAAAACTGGGTGTTATCATCCACAAAATACAAAATGGAATGTCTTATGTTCCCCAAATTACTCTTTTATTGAGCCATTTTGCAATGATGATGACTATTTCTGCATGGGGTGCTAACACATATTTTTTCCTCAGGCACCTAATGGTCATGCTTCCCTATCTAATTCCCTCAGCGGAAGAGCAGAAGCAGGCGAGAGTCTCTTCTCCCGCATTACTGCAAATCCAGGCAAACTTCATTTGCTGGAGCAGCATTAATCCACTCTGTACTTAACGCCAGTTCAACTCTAGTCATGGTCTGGCCTCTTATCTGTAATAAAGGCTGCTATGTAATAGATCGTGGAGAAGTAGAATAGAGGGACACAGATTTTTAATAGTAGAGATTTTGCTTGACGGACAAAACCTCGAATCAGAAAAACATAAGGGTGATGAAAGGCTTTGCTGATGTCTTTCTGAAACCTTCCCAGCACCTGTGCTGGACCAAAAAAAAAGGAAAACTGGTTTGCAGGCACAGTTTTCCAATGACAGGAGAAGTCCAGAGGTACTTCAACACTGTGCTTTGCTCTTCCATCACATTCTGGTAATGCCTCAGAGCAAAGGTGCCCATTTCCTAAACAGATAAAGCTGTGCTGCCAGCTACAAGGTTTGCGGCTTGGCAAGTCCCATCCTGGCTGCTAGCTGCCCTAAAGAAACTAACTGGAGGTTCATCTGCAACGTGGAGAGCCCTGTGATCAGAGAGGCTTTGCCTTCGAATGAGGACTTCAAAGTGGCAAATTGAAGGAGGCTGGATTTAGATGGCTCTTAGGTTTTATTAAGTGGGTTTTGGTTGACTATTCTGGGTGATCACTCCTGTCTTGTTCTTACTGCACCATCCTGTATATGCCACCCTGGCACTGGAAGAAGCCCCTGCTTTGCGAAGGAAGGACGTGCTGCCAGCCAGCCTTGCCAGTGCAGCCCCTCTCTTGCAGTACAAGAGTCTGGGACACGCCTGCTGATGGACCATAGAGCAGAACAGCCACAAGCCCAGGCATCCCTGAATTTAAATATTTTGGATACAAAATCAAAGGGCATTTACCAGTTGCTCGATGTTTGAAACACGAGCGTCAGCCCAGCTGTGCCGCAGCCCTGCTTCCTTGTTAAGCGCCTCACAAAGTGCTTCATGATCCATGTCGGAGCACCCAGACCCATGCCATCCAGGTGCTTTCTGGGATATTCTGTAATCTGTACGACCATCTGACCAAACTGGCTTAAATGTTGTATATCCAGTCGTTAGTATTACACAGATCAGCAAGTGGAAGGCAGAATGTTTTCTTCCCGGCCCTCTGCTGTTGCATCAAACATTTTTTAGGATTGCCTTGCAGCCAGCCTGGCATGTTCTACTCCTGAATAAAATAGAGAAGTGAGTACTGGGGGGCCCTGTTATCCACCCTGGCCATGTCCAGAATGGCCAGTGGAGTCTTTGATTTTCTCAATTTGAAATCCTGTAGCTGGAAGAGTGTTGCCAGCCACTGGAATATCTTAGTGCAAACAGAGAGGGAGCTTCACAGAAACAATGCTAAGGGAGCAGTCACAGAGAAAGGCAACAGCGTCCAGGCCCACCTGTTGGAAGGTGGAAAAAGCATGTCATAGTCTGATAGATGAGATTAGAAAGACCTGATTTTTTCACCCACTTTTTAAGGTCTTCATTCCTTAATATGTCTCTTCAAATCTCCTTCAATTGGCATCCCAGACTGTGCACTGCTAGATATTAAAACCCTTTGGGGCTGTGTGGTACAGAGTCCTGAAGGTCTGGTTTGTGTGACAGGGTACAACGTGCCTGCCTGTAGTGACCATTGCTGGCTGATACGGCCAGGTGGGTCCTGAGACCTGCCACTGATGTAATAGCATGGTTAAAGAACACAACATATTTGGGTGTTCTGGGAAAATGGTTAAGGGGATTGGAAGACTGCTAGGATTATCACGATCAGGAGATCTGCGTTGATTTGGACTCTCTCACTCACTCTCCACCCATCAAAATGCTGTTCCCCTCCGTGTGTCTTTCAGTGTCTCCTGCTGCAGCTCTCCCACATCTTTCTGTGGGGTATTGTATTCTCCTGGCCTGGACCACGAGCCTTGGTCTCCCAGGCTCCTGCACGGGTCCTGTCTCCACACAGCAGCGCTGGACTCACTTTGGCACAGCCAATATCATGTTTCATAGAAAACTGAATGGTTTGGACAGGACCAGTTTGGAAAACTGCCATCAGGAGATTATGTTTAGGTCCCTTGCCTCAAGCCCGAGAGACCGATGCTCAGATGCCCGGGTTGAACTGGGCAGAGCAGATGGCTATGCCTGGCTGTTCCTGTTCTGACTTAACACCCTCACTACTGAGCTTTTGTGGAAAACACTGTTGTGGAAAACCCAGTTTTGTTTTAGAACAGGGTGGGGGAAAAGGAGGGTGCTGCCCAGCATTTTCCTAACAGCACCGCCCTGATCTTACTGCAGGCAACGGCAGGAACATTTGTTTCTGAGTTGGCTCCAATACTCACATTCTGGAGGATTTTAAACATCCCTAACTATGTCTAAACAAAATTTGCCTAAATGTAATCTCTCCTTTGTCATCCTGACTTCATCTATGCCTGCAGCTTTAGTGGTGTGACTTTTCTCTTGGCTATGGCAGCAGAAACCTTACCTGTGTACTTGGACTGAGAAATTTTTGGGACTGTGTTGATCCACACGGAGTAGCTGAGGCAGCTGCAGTATTTTTCCCCTGTGTGTGCGTGTGCAGCACACTAGAGATCAGGAAAATAACAAAATGAGAAAGCATCCAGAGGTATCAAGCAACGGGTGACCATGTTCATGAGCCTCAACATTTCTCACACCAATCTCATGACGTGGATTTCCTTGCTGCCGCCCTTTCTCCCAATTCATTTTCTGTGCTGAGTGGATAATGTTTCCAGCTGGTGACAGGAGGGCATTTTTTCATCAGAAACCAATATGTATTTAGTTTCAGGCCACCTTATGTTTTTACAAGATACAGTTTTTTCTTTTCAGAAGTCTATTTGAGAGTGAAATTGAATAAGGATGTTTTAAGAGTACATGAAGTATGTGGGTGGCTTTGCTTGCTGTGTTTTAGGAGATGCTGCACCTTCAATTTAACAGACAATGCTACGCTTCAGTAGACCATTATATTACTCCACTATTCCTAACATAGCAGTCATATCGAAATTGTATTGCTACATTATACAAGTATGGTTAATTAAACCCAGATATCAGCCCAACCGCATACAATAGCTCTGTGTGGGTAAAGGAGAAGCAATGAGTTCGGTAAAAAAACATATTCTGGAGAAAAAGAAAAAGAAAGGGAGGGAACAGGGGCAGTTCGAGCCGGAGCATCTATGGCAGGGGAGCAAATTGGATGGTGACCGCCGGTGCTGCAGCCTGACCTGCGTTCTGTGCCCTGCAGCCATGCTGAGTAATTAGGGAATCCACTAATTGTTTGCAATGTTATTACAGGAAAAGACATACCTTACCACATGGAACTAAAGAGGGATAGTGCAAATGAAGCATAACTAACAGTTTTTAAGATAGATTTTCAACAAAGGTTTACTTAATGTCTCTGAAGTGCTAGGCGTAATAGGGCTGTGGGTTTAACATGTCTGGAGTAAAAAAATGCGCATATCCTCTGCACTGTCCTTCCTTCCTGCTCCAGCTGGCTTTTAATGCGCCGTTGAAAACAATCAAGTCCAAATAGTTGTGCTTGAAAGAAAAGTTGATATTCAGACTGCGATTGTGTAGGACTACAAAAATTACTTGTTGGGTCTTTGATCATATTCCAGGGAGGCATTAGAAACTACAGGAATAGTGCCTCTTGCTGTTGAGCAGGGCGCCCTCGAACACGTGAAGGGCAAAGCAACATGGGAATCCTCTGTGGACCTTTGCAGAAAATCAGAGTCCTGGTATGTCGCTTAATGTGGAGTTGCCTGCTGCCAATCACTGCACTGTTATCATTGGAGTTTTCTTTTTATTTGGCTCATTTCAGTCTAGTACCTGAGCTTCAGGGAACAGTTGGCGCTTTTAAGTGGTAGTTAAAAAAACCCACTTTTCTTTGTACTCTTTATTGGTGCCTGTTGACCACAAACCTACAAGGGAGAATTCACTCTGTCACAAGACTGTCCTTTAATACCCTATTCATAGCATGGTTTATTTCTATTGAAAACCAATCCAAAGAAATCCCAAAGGCGCAGATGATTTTGGGGGGAAAAAAAAAAAAGCGTTAGTGTACTGAACTGCTTGATGAAAAGACTAACATTGGCTGGATTATAAAATTGAGTGAGCATAGCTGTGATGCCAGCAGTTCGTACTAAAGTGCATTTATTCATGGCAAGCACTGCCAAGTCAAACCTATCTGTAAGTTGGTGGGCTTTCATCTACTGCAAAAGGCTTGTCATTGTTTAAGTAAATATGGCATTAATCCTTGAATTTATGTCTTTGGAGTATTAGTTTAATATATGTTGAACTAATACGCTGAAGAGGTAAGGTTAAGAACGAACGTATTGCTGCGCAAACCATGTGGTTTGCTCCAGGCTGGGATCAGATGTGGATTTGGAAGGAGGAGGCTGTGGAAGTGGGAGCCGTCATGCCTAGCATGGCCATGGCTGCTCTGTCTGGTGGGGCAGTGGCCTCTGTGGAGCCGGGTCTCCTCGTGCCAGCAGTCCAGGCTGAGGTCCCTCTTGGTTGGTCATGTTGTACAGGGATGGCAAAGAAACTGGGAAGAAACTCATTTTTACGTGAGACTGTATTGTGGGACCTGGTTGCCTCAAAAAGGAGACCATAAGATGGGTGATTTTCAATGCCTGCCTTTGGGTTTTAAACAATATGGCAAAAAGGGTCAGTTAAAGAGCAGCTTCACGTAATCATAGAATCATTTAGGTTGGAAAAGACCTTTAAGATCATCAAGTCCAACCGTTAATCTAGCACTGCCATCCCACCACTAAACCATGTCCCTAAGCACCTCGTCTGCCCGGCTTTTAAACACCTCCTTTGTCTGAATGTTCAAAACCTGTGCAAGACATTGCTAAGCATGTCAGGGAGGGTCTCATGGGATAATTTCGCCTTTTATCAAAACCATCGCTGCCTTCAATTGCCTGGTTTTTGTTTATTCATTAATTACCTTCCAGAGGACACATTAGCATACTTTTTCTAACTGGCTTTTTTCTTTTTCTTCTGTTGTGGTTCCTGGGAGTCGTGTAAACAAGTGGTTTATATCAGATTTTTAATTATCTTTAAAATGTGAATATGGGACTACCTTCTTTTTCTTGTTCATGAAGTGCTCCCCACCAAATTGTGGGTAACATTAAACACTAACAGATTAATTTATTTTTCTCTTTAGTAATTGAAGATATTTTTACTAGGCAGAGTTTCAGAAATTCACTAGCAACTCTGCTTGTTGCAAAGGCTTCTGGATAAATTAAGAAACTTCTCACACACACGATACTCTGCATTACATAAACGAAATAAGGTTCTTCCACAGTAATATTATCAACCTTTATTAAACAGAAATTCCAACATTTACATGTACCAAAACCTCAGTTATTCAATAACTTGTCTATATTTTGTCAAAGCAGGTACAATTTAAATGTAAGTTTTGTGATAAATCCTTTCTGGTTTTCTCAATTCCACCCAGAGTACGATAACCTCAGATGTAAATATCCTGAATTCTGGGTTACGGGCCTTCTAGGTAGAGCCTATAGTAACGTCTCATACTCAGATCTCAACTTACCCAACAGTGATGTTGTTCAAGCTCAGATCTGAATTTAATTTACATTGTTTGGGGCACTCCCTAAAAATGATTTTTTTACATTGTTTATGTTGGAATAACATTTTCTATACTCTTCAGTTTCACTTCCCCCCCCCATTTCTTTCTTTTCCTTTTCTCCAGGATCAAAAAAATTCAAAAGTCGAGTTGACTGTAGTGCATTTCTTTATATACCTGTCCAGTGTGCTTTTTGACTAGGCTATACTGATTGGTGAACTACTTGAAATCAAGCAGTCAGCAGTTCTGCCTTGCTCCCCACAAGTCCCGAAGTTGTTTTTATTCCCTCTGTGAAAAATGGCTATGTCAGCAGAGAGTACAAAAGGAATCAAATTATACTTCATCTTATTACAAAACCACCTGGAAGTCAGTGGAAACATCCCACTCCTCTTTGCCTTCCAGGTCTTTGATCCACATGAAAAGCCACATCCACTGTCAGGAGGGTTTACCTCCCTGCTAACTCAGCACTACAAGAAAGTATATTTAAACTGAGGGTTAGTCTCGAAGATGTCCAACAGAGTTTCCCCTCCATGTTTCATCTTCTTCTCAACGCTTGATTTGGGTCTTCTAGGCACGACCCCAATATTGCCAACTCCATGTATTGAGAATCCAAGAGGCAACCTTCTTTTCCCTTCCTCATCTCTTGGAAAACCTGCCTGATTTACTTTATTCACGGGGGCCAGCAAGCAACTAGTATTTGGGGGAAAAGCCAAGATTTTCAAAGTATTTCATCACTGAATCTCAAGAAGTCCCTGCTATTGGGAGGATTGGTACTGCTGCTATCTCTAACAGGCCACATTGCTTGTGGGACTTAGGGGCTTGGGCTTATTAACAGCCCATCGCTGGCAGCCCGTTAGCTTCATTGGCAGAATGGCTGCAAACAACACTCGACCCAATTCTTTCCAACTCCTTCCCACCCGGCCTCTCTGGGATGCCGGCCTTCTGGGGCAACGGGGAACGGCGGGGGCACAACACAGAGTGGGGAGGTCCGCAGGTTTCTTCAGTGGCCGTGGGGATCCAGCCTGTTATGAAGGCTCCCTTGCTCACGTACGCAGAGTCACACACACGCACATGTGCATGTCAAGGCTGCCGCACTGTGACCGTACAACCCCCTTCCAGAGCTCTTGCTCATCTCTTTAATATTTGATAGCTCCTTGGCAGTCAGCAGGGACGCAGGGAGCTTTTCGTTATGTAACTCCTGTTAGAAGTTAGGATTTGATAAAGCCTAAGTCGCTTTTCTCATTATGGGAAATAAAGTGCGTTTCTCACTTCTTTGCATCCAAATGCTAGCCTTTGATGTCTGTACTCGGCCCTCACTGCAGCTAAAATCTCTTGTGGCATGTACTTCATAGCCGTGTAAAATAACAGCGTGTTCTTCACCCTGGCGATTAAGGAGACGCTGAATGATGTCAAGTTGAGGTTGGAAGTGGTTTTCTGCTCTACAACCAGACAGCTGTGCACTGGAAGCTTATTATTGCCTTTTCAGGATCTCCAAACCCAGTTGCAATGAGATTACTCCGTTCCCATTTCTTCTCCTGCCTCCCTCGTAAACTTACGCCTCCCTGCTTGCTTGCTCTTGCTGCAGTGCAACAGAGGGATTAAACAGAGTTCAATTCCCTTTTTGCCTTGATGCTTTAGTGCATTTCAAAATAAAATAAGATTGTGATAAATTGCACTCTGAAGAAACCAGAAGCTTAGAAGGAGGTTTTAAGTTTTAGGAAAGAAATTAGGGTGTCCAAAGCAGCAGGCAAACAGAAGATAATTTGAAAGCTTATAACTCCCTCCACTTTTGCGAAGCTGAGATTCTCTCCTGGACCCATCCCTCTCCCTCGTCTATGTCCGTAAAGAAAATCTCTGACAACTGTTGTGCACTGTGTTACTACAAGTCTATATTCAGTACTTTAAGCTTTACAGGGTGGGAGAAATGCCTAGTGTGACCTTCAGTCTTGGGTATCCTTCTTTCTTTATCTTTTAGAAATACTTCCCCAAATACAGACTTTATTTTAGCTTTTTATTTCATGTGGTGTTGAAGCCAGTCTTCTGATTTCATGTATTTTTAAGTTGGTAGATTGAACTGCAGGTGATAAAGGCTCTGCTTTATCCTGCAAACCAAACTGCCTTTATTAATCCCCCGGGCTTATCATGAGGCTCCAGACTTTTTTCTTCCTCCCTCCAAAAAGCAAGCTTTGCGTTCAAGAGCAGTAGCTAATTGATAGTGGAAAACGCCTGTTTGTCAGTTTGTCTGGGTACAGCCCGGCCACGCTCGGGAGGAAGGGGCTTCTGGGGAGGAGAGGGCAAGGCGGCCTCCCTCCCCGTGCAGCACTCCGTGCTTCCTGTGATGTGGCCGCCTGTCCTGCGTGAGCCGGGCTGAGGCCGTCCCTTCCTTTCCTCTGGGCCCACGAGCAGCCATTACGTACGCTAATGGCTTTTAGTCATTACTGATGTGGACTGAAGTTGAACCCTTTATGGGCTCCCTGTCTGGGGATGATGGATAAGCATGGCAACCAGTTTCCAGCTTACCCAATTTAAAGATCTTGCTATATCAGCATCTGCTTGCTGTTTACAAATCTGCTCGGTCGAGCTTCTGTATACCAACACCCAGTTTCATCTACTCCTCAGTGAAGAGCCACGAAAAGATACAGTTTTGAATAACTATATTATCAATATTGCAAAGGACATAAAATGGTGTGCACTAGGGGAAGTTTATTTCCTTGTTTGGACTTGGAGAAAGATGTAATTCTGCAAAATAAAAAGGCAATATCATTTTAAGGTGTGACTGTATCGAGTATCAGATGTGATTAATTTTAAGTTTTAATAAGCATGAAGTAATCAAAATTCACATTCGTTTCTTCATAATGAAAAACGCTTCTACAGCTTCTGTTTTCAGGTGCCAAATTCCAATTTTCACTGGAATTCTGATTCTTAGAGGTTTCTTATTACCTAACCTTTGAAAATCAGCATTGAGATATCCTAAAACAGGCTTTTTACACCTAGTTTTGACACGTGCCTGCATATGCTTAGCAAATGAAGTTATCTTTGGAGAGAGCAGGAGTAAATTTATCCCTCTCCCTGTTCTTTACAAAACAAAACTATATGTGAGATAATTAATTTCTAATCCCTACAGCTAAGAAAATTTTTCACAACAAGAGCCATTTTTTCAAGCATATTTTACAATCTGTGCTTCTTGCTTATAGAAGAGGTGATTTTTATGACTTACAAACACACACACAGGTCTTTGTGAAGGTAGGTCGTACACAAGCGGGTTATGATACGGGGTTTGGTGCCACCAAGAACAAACCCATGCAACTTGCCGTGGGATGTAGTTGAAGCCGTGTATTTAGCAACATTGAAAGAGGGGTTGGAATTTCATGAGAAAGCTTGCAAGATCAATCCAGAATTTTTGTAATATCTATCAAAACAGAAGATCTGCAGATCCAATTGATCCATAAGCATTCTGAGACCTCAGGGAATATGATACCAAACTAGTTATTACAAGAATGGAAGTTTTCCAAATTGTAGTAATGTATTTTGCATGTTTTGTGGAATATACTGGTATTGGGCATAGAGGCCCCATAAATTAGTTACAGATTCCTATGCAGCATCTAACACATAATCTGCTTTATCAGTTACTTTAAATACCTCCAGCATAAGAAAAATAAAGCTTAAACTGAAGGATGGAAGTGGCCTGTGGGTACACGCTCTGCGCTGCTCTCATGAGAACAGGCGAGCCACCAAGCCAGACACAGCAGCTCCTCTCTTGCTAAAGATGATAGGACTCTACTAAAGATTTTAGGATGGAAGAATGGATATTTTAAGGGTGGTACTGGGTGCACAAAATTACAAGTGTATGAAACTGCCAAATACGCATTTAAGTCAAGTAGGCAATAACACACAACCACAGTGACTACTACAGCATTTTGTAATCTTTGGGAATTGATGATATTTGGACATAGAAATCTAGAAGGAAACCCCAGGTAAAACTGAATATAAGCACTCATAGAATATAATGTGCAGGGGGTTATGAAAAATAGGTGAATGTCAGAAGACTGGAATTATGGAAGCAGTAAGAAAAATACAGATGTGGCAAAATCTAGTAGTGAAAAAAAATATTACTAATACACAAAGGCCATGAAGAGACTGCAGTGGTCAGGTCTCTGTAGCTCTGAGCATCTGAAGAGGTAAGAAAGGAAAAGTTTGAAGAGAAGTATTGCATTTTTTTTTTTAGAGAAACTGAAAATCTTGTCCATCCCTTCCAATTGTGTCTGGGGGTCTAATAAAAGATATTATCTCTCAATAGAAACCTTGTCTTTCATGGAAAGATTTACATGCCTCTGTGACATGAAATCCATTAAGCAGATCTAATTAGACATCTATGCCAGAATGTCCCTCGAATTAATGCAATACATTCCAGTCGAAAGGAAATCTCAGAGGAGCACCTAAACGAGAACAATGCCCAATAAGTTATCTTTGGTTTCCTCTTTTCCCTCTGATAATGAAAATGTTCAGGCAGTCAGAATTAATAACAGTGTGAATGGCAAATAACGAGTCCCAGAATGCTGGAAGTAAAAAGCAAGTTGGACTTGTGGCCCTTTGACAAAGCAACTGAAGGAGTTAAACTGAGCATCTCAACCAAAATGATTGAAGCCTAATGTCACCTGGTAAATAAATATCACACTTCCTATTTGCATATAGCTTTCCTTTTAAATTAAATTTTTTTTCAGTTTCTTAGTATTCAAGGTTATAACATGTCAAACATAACTAATGTGGCAAATTAATGAGGAGTTGCATCGTGTCTCATTTAAGACTGGGTTATTTCTCCATCTATGAGATAGAGATAGATAGATAGATAGATAGATAGATAGATAGATGTATAGCTTTTTACAGATGTCGTCCTTCTGCGCCACATAGGAAATGAATGTCAAAGCAGACAATAAAACCAGACACCACTTCCTCTGGAAATCACGGAAGGGGGGACAGGCAGGAGAAAAAGTGGGCAGCACTAGGGAGAGGCGAATAGCCTGAAAGACCCTCTAAAACCAGCATGGTGAGGAATAGAGGAGGCACGAGACAGCCTCTCCTCCTTTCTTGCACATACGAGCCCCCTGCAGCTGGGGAGAGTCCCAGCCCCAGGACATGCCACCCCATCCCAAACCAGAACCTCCTTCTCCACACCTCGGTGGGTGCCCCTGGGGGAACGGGGCTGGGGCCACCTTGCTTACTTTTGCCTATCTATTCCTCTGCAGTGGGCTGCTCCAGAGCTGGGTTTGGAACCCAAAGGGGGAGTCCCTACTGCCCCGAGGGACTCCGGGCTGTGGGCGACAGCCTCCACATAGAGAGGTGGACGATCTGCGAGGCTGGCCTCCAGGTTACGAGCACCCACAGCTCTGCATCAGCCAGTTGGGCTCCCAGCTATGGCCAGTACCACGCCGTGTAAGATTGTGGATGTTTATTTGACACCTCTTGTTCTCGGTTTAACTTCCCTGCCCTTGTCGAGAGCGAAGTTTCTGCCAGATACTGTAACAACACAGAACAAAATTTCTGTCGCCTTGATTATTTTTTAATTCCCGTGAAAAGCTGCATCTGCTTTAGCATCAGCAAATAAACTGCATGTTTTAATGGCTTTATTCCCTTGTAATATTCGTCCTAGATAAGGCCTGGTTGCTAATTATTCTGGCCTTGGTCCGTCCTTCCTTGTTCCTGTTGAAACATAGCCCCTAACGTAGCTTTACTGAGCACACAGAGAAGAAGCAGCATCACGCCTTCTAGCTCTTCCATTACTTTTGACTGACAGCTTAAATTAAAATCCTGTACTTTGCTGACTTTCATTAAAAAGCAAGAACAATTAGTGGAGGGGAGGAGGAAAAAAAATACCAGCCTCCAAACATGAACTTTCCAGTGCTTTGAGCAAGAAGTTGTGACATACATGGCCTGACTAGCAGCACTGCCCCTTCTTCAAATCTGTAGCTGATGCAGCAGAGATTACAGCACAGCCAAAACTACGCTGTAGCATGCCAGCTGCCCTGTCCTTCCCGCTTTGCACTGCCTCTGGCAACCAGGAGTAAGATGTCTTTTGGATAAGCAAAATAGCTTAGCCTGGGGAATGTTAATCTTTAGGGACTCGTGCCATTTCATTTAAATTTATTACGGGAGGGAGGAGAGAGGGGAGAAGAACATGCTTTGCAGTTTTCTTCGTAAGTCTGTTGGCGAACGCGTGCACGTGTATGTCTGTGTGTGTGTGCGTGTGCATGCGTGTGGGTGTGCACACCCATGTGCATCTGGGTGTGTGCTTTTCCTGTACAGTTCTCAACCACATAAGGTACCAGCTTTCCATGACCCCTCAGAAGCCTTCAGAAGCAGCTAGATAAGAGATCTCGCAGCAGGAACTGTCCCTAGCCAAGGTCTTTTCTCTGAGAAAATTACTTTCCTGCCTAAAATATTCAAAAGGGGCAAAATTGCTTCATGTTATCAAAAATAATCTATAAAGCAAAATGCCTAGCATGCACTATTGGTTGCAATGTGCAAGGCTACATACACATTTCTGTTGTTAAACCAGGGGATTAATTTAGGCTTGGCATGTAATGAATCAAGGAGATTTATAAATAATTGCCTCGGAAATAAGTCACAGAAAATCTTACATCTGCTTCTTTGTTAGTGCTTCTGGAGTGTAGTCATTTTAGGAAAGACTAAAACTAGCTGCTGTAGATATATTTCCTCTCTCTTTAAATGATCTTGTGCTAGGCAGTTGTTGGGTTGCTTCAGAGCAGCGCATGCAGGAATTAGGATTTGGGTACACTCCTGTTGTCTGAGGGATGACCAGCCCTACAATTCACAGTTGGAGTTTTCCCTGAATTACTGGGAACTGTGGATCTGGTTTTGAAGGGAAACTCAGTCCCAACACTAGAGAATAACGCTTTCAACCTCTCCCCCAGCGTCAGACCCAGACACCACAGTAAATGCACCTACTGCCAATTTTCAGTGTTGAATAAATATATCTTTCACATCTAACTGGGAGACGTGCGGGCTAACAGGCACAAGCTGGCCCCGTGTCTCGCCGGAGCAAAGGGAGCGAAGCTGGAGTAGAACCATGGCTGGAGAGTGGAGAAGCGGCCGTAAATGCAGAAAATTCTTTGCTCTCCCCCTGGGTGTGTTTTGACCTCTCTGCAGAGAGGCTCTTGTAAATCCCAAGCAGCAGCCTGAGAGCTGGGAGGGACCCGCTGACACGAAGCCTTTCTAAACCTGCCCTTGGGAGATGTAGGAAGGACAACAGTAAAGGCACCGGAATAATAGAGCCACCAGAAACTGCTAACCTTTCTTCAGCCCAGCCTCTGCTTCCAGATGAGCCTAAGCTGTTTTCCTTTCAATTTTTATTTAATTATTATTTCTTGGTTCTCGGTGTTTCCAGAGATTACTTTGTCCTTTTTTTACGAGCCATCAATTCACGCTGTGATCTGAGACACTGAGGGAATGGAGGATCCAATGCCAAAATGCGAACAGATTTAGGGTATCAAGAGGCAAGTCAGAGGAAATAACTCATTTGTTCAGGCATTCAGAGCAAATATTTATAAATTTCTTCAGAAATAATTCCCACTTCCCAAAGCCAAAAAGCAAAAGGCAGCTTTTCTGGATGTATTGAGTATCATATGGATAACTAAGAATAGGCTGGAGAACAGGAGAGGAAGAAGCAATCTGCTTTGAATTTGTACAAGTTCTACCTTAGAAATTAAGTAAAGTAGGATGCGTTACATCCAGAAAAAAGGACCTGGATTATGAGGACTCAGGGAAAAAAACCAAGGGCCTTTCCTGACTGGCTAAGTTTACCCTAAAGTGAATGAAATGTCAGAATCAGGAAATGGAAAGCTGAATACTTTGGAAATAGTCTTCATCATAGTTCTCTTAGGAGACACTGGTTACTAGGCCTAACTGAAAAATATTTGCTGTGCTGGAGAGGTGTGATGAGAAAGAGAAATGTTTAACTGAAAATCAACATACTCTTTTTTCCATAAAATGTTGAAATTTTCATGAGGTTAAATCTAATTGCATGAACTGTATTCTATCAAAACAAGTTGAAAAAAGGTGTTCAAACTTGTGTTTTGATTGGCACAATTACATTTATTGATGAAGCTAGGGCTGATTTGCACAAATACAAGTGAGAGCAGAACCACTCAGATTCTGCCTTCCTAAACATAACGCCACCAGAGCCAGGAAGGATGCATGAGCAACTATTATATTGATCCGTATACAACTGGGAGTAAACTTCAAGCACTCTTGCACAAAAATAGCAAGAAAGCAAACCGAATCTACTCACTTTTGTGCAAAGTTCTTTATGAGCATTCCCAGTTTGGAATAAAAGTGTGTGGAACTGGGAAAAGCACAATGAATTTATACTAAATCCAGCACATGGCTTATGCACTATTTGTGACTGGACTATGGGAATCAGACATTGCAGAAAATGGACCTGTATCTCACACGTCCGGAGCTCCCATCCACTCCCGTGGTGTCCGTTTGTTGCTGACTGGTTTGAGCTGTGGTCTGCTGGTGAGGTTCACCTCACACACAGGTCCCGGGGAGAGAGGGACCCACTGGCAGCCGGGTGTGGGCTGTCCTTGGAGCCCCATCGCTGGTGCACCCCAGCTCCCCTTGGCTCATGTGATCAGGCAAATTACCATTACACAGTCCCACGTATTGGATGCATAGAGACACATCAGCACAAAGGTCTCAACACCATGAATGAAGGAAGCTGAGAGCCCTGTACATCAGGTTAAGATACAGATTTATCTAGATCATCATAGGTCTATCTATTAACATCCATATTTTACCGGAAAAGCAGTTTATTTTGGTTTTGCTGGATCCTGAAAAAAACTCCCAAACACCATCACAAAGCCACCACTGATGATATTGCACCAAAATAAGTTGCTTCAAAATTGCATCAAGTTTGTCCTGAAAACAATTTGGAATAAATATGGTTAAATCAATGCAAGTACTGATGAAGCATTATTCTCCTATAGTTGACAGGATTTGGGCCAATTTCTCATGTTTTTCCAGCTTGTCTTTCCTTAGCATTTCTGCATTAGCAAAGGGACACTCATTGCCAGGTTGCAACAGGTAGATCCCACGCCCACTCCTAATGGGCTCTGGAGGTCTTCCTGTGCAACTTGTGCTGAGGTACTTTAAATTCACCCTGCTGAATGCAAGCTTAGGAAAAAGCCTTAATGTGACTTTGAGTATTGCTGGAATGCACTTTTGGCATAGATTATGGTAGTTCTTTTTGCAGTGCAGAGGGATATAAAATGATAGTTTAGGGCAGAAAAATAACGAGGTTATAATACACTGTTGAAACTGCTGGAGAAATA
This sequence comes from Gorsachius magnificus, assembly GCA_034008185.1. Lineage (NCBI taxonomy): Eukaryota > Metazoa > Chordata > Aves > Pelecaniformes > Ardeidae > Gorsachius > Gorsachius magnificus. Next base: position 68,248,676 of record CM067081.1, on the reverse strand, counting down.
GAGGTAGGCAGGGTATGACTGTCTAAATTGAAATCTGGCCAGGCGACCAGAAGTTGAGGGGCATCTCTTCTGAGCGGAGGCGATGGTCGACACGTGGTTTGGTTCTCCAGGCAGAGCTGCACAGTGACCCCAGGAACAGGCTGCGGTGTGGGCTTGCTGCTGACTCAGAGGCAGAGGTGCCAGCTCTGGGATGGCCAGCAACACTTTGGGCAGAACCTTTGGTTTCATTTCAACATTTCCCGTTCAAAGACCACACCACCTCAATGTGCTTATGTTCTCAGTTGTGATATAGTCACGGGCCGATGTAGTGTGGCTTCAGGCAGTGAAAGCTGTAACTGCTTTGCCTGTGAAGTGGAAAGTATGTATAATGCACATGGTATCAGTGACTAGTGTTTTATTCATTAAAGGCATCCTAGTTTTGTACCAGTATGTCTTCAGCAGACCAGGAAGAACATATGCTTTGAATTGCGATCCAGAGGCTTAGTATACATTTCAGAAGGTCTGATGTCATCTTCAACTGCACAGGGCATTAAAATATTTTACAATTGATGTACAGTATGAATAGCCATGTGTGTGGAAATAATTCATACCCTAACTTAGGGGCACTTGTACTCTACTCAGACTCTAATTAAGGGTAGAATACAGTACACACCAAGTGTCAGAGGTTGTGAACTGGTAGAGATTTTGCTTCTCAAGTTGCTGGTCCTGGAAAAACTTCATGGTGCTTCCCATTGCCTTCATAGCTGGTTCTGCTGTCAGTGGCACTACTCGAGTGGACAATGGCAACCATGCCTTTACAAAATCAGTCTCATATATATTAAAAAAAAAAATCTACCTGGGTCTCACTTTCCTAGCCTTTCTGCAAGCCTGAGTCTACAATGTAAGCAGATAAAATAGAGATGGAAGACTGGAAATAAAACAGAACACAACTGAAACAGCCCTGCTTCCCAGAAATCCTGTTTGCTCTCAGTTACTGCTGCTAGCATTTCTATTTTGCCTATGATGACTGTAAAAACAAACAAATCAAACGGTTTTGCTTTTCCTGTAAATTTTGGTGCAACTTTCCTCATGGTTTCCTTCTGTGTTCCAACCATACCTGATCTCTTGAAGCACAGACTACCTTTTTATTTAATCCTTTTTATTTTTTCCCCAGGCCTTGCTGGCTAGTATTTGTATAGCATGTCGCTAGGCATACATGCAATTGTATTTTAGGTGATTCTCGAATATTTGAGCATTAAAGAAGGACTACTCTATAGTTAAGTACTGTAAATATTATTATGATCAAATGGTAATGCCCAGTTCAGATCCCAGTCTTTTATGTCCCGCCCGTGAAGGTTCTCCCTTGAGTAGTCCAGCCCATCTTGGTGGGGTGAGTCCTGGTAGCGGAGCCAAAGGCTGTTGCATGGGTGTGATGGTCTGATTCAGAGGTTGCAAATCACCCTGTCACACCCCCACTGAGTCCCAAGGATCATTGCTCCTAGCAGAACTCATGGCACGTTGGCTCTGTGCATACAGGGAGGATATTTCTGCAGATTGTTTCTCCAGGTGCTGTTGATTTCAGTTTGGGGAGAAAAGGTCTTGAAGTGGGAACTTTGTATATCCACATGATTCGTTTTGGTGCTGACCGAAGCTGTCCCTTACTGCAATCCACCAATGCAACCAATCTTAAATGTTGTTCCTGACACCTGAGCATTTGAAGAAAACTTTTTCCTGACAGATCAGAAAGGTAAAATAATAATAAAAAAAAATTACATCCATTTACTTCTAGTATGTCTTTAAGGCAGAGTGCCTCAAGTGGTACAGCAGGCTGTGGGAGGTGACCTTCATTGGTTTTAATTAACGTTACTTTGCTTGGTTAAAACTGCTGAGCACTTTGTTCCACCTAAACTGAAATCAGCTATCCTTAAAACAAAATACGCATTTCCAAACAGGATTTAGCACAATTTTTTAGGGAAAGTTTTGAAAATCTGTGTTAAATTTAAATGTTATAACTTGACCATCTAACAGAAGTCTCATGTTAGCTTTGTAGATGAGGGACTTTTCTGTCTCTGTGCTTGTATTTAGGAATATTCTTATTTCTTCTGGTTGTTATTTACAACTTCCCTGACTCCTTTCTCTCCTCTTGCTTGCCAGTGCTCTTCTGGCTGCTCACTGATGCTAGTGGCCTTTTCTTTCCCCACCCACTTATTCTGGTCCCCATTCCAGATCTTGGTGGCTGAACAATGTCTCGTGGACATCAACTTTACATCCCCTCCTTAGAGGACAAAGTATAATTTTTCCTTTTACGATCCTAAAAAACTATAGAGCGATTTATGCAATGAACTTCTGCCAAACAATTGCTTTCAGAGCACCATTAGTGAGGGCCCCTGCTTTCAGCTTTTTAACATATGACCTCAGCACATTGAAATGGCCTTTTCAGACGTCGGAAAACTCAACAAGATGTGAAAAGAAGTCAAAGTGAAAGCCCAGGAGTGTGTCATAACAACACTTAACAACTGGCCTTATTGCAGAGCTCCTCAGGAAAAGCACATTAAGATTGGAACACCACATATCCTCAACATTTTATATTCTTAGGTTACCTCAGTACCGAGGTGTTATTAACGCACCAAATCACTGGTTGTGTCTGAATAGGATCACAAGAGCTGCCTGTTAGAAAAATGTGCAACTAAAATAGCTCTTTGGGAGGAAGCTGACCAGTCTATTTTGGGTAAATACCATAATTCAAAGGAGGCGAACATTAACTGAGCATTTTCTCTGGTATTTGCTAGCTGCTGACCTTTGTGAGGGACCAGCCCACCTAACTCATGCTGCAGAAGCCCCCTCCATACAGTTGGGGGAGAGGAATAAGCACTTTCCAGAAGGCAGTTTGATTTCAGGCTCTTTTCAAGAGAAACTCAATCCGTCTATCACTCTTCATTGCCTAAATATGGAGGCAAGGGTGGCTGTGCTTCTAATTTGGGGGCCTCAAGTAGGTTTCTAAGTTGGGAGGGATGACTCTGAGCCCATATGCATAACTGTACCTAGACCCCCTGCGGCTTTTTCCCTTTTGGCTGCTGAAGTTATATGAATCCAGGCATGTAATACAATGACATATCTATACTAACCTCTATAAATCTTCAGATAATAACCTAACTGAAGTGTCATTTATTCTCCGGCAATTCTAAATGAACTAGTCATAATCTCCCAGGGTGATGCAGTTTATTAAATGAGAATGGTTAAATACTACCTAAAATATAGACAGGAATGTGGCAGTGGTTGAGCTAAGGAGAGCTCATCCCAGCAAGGCAGGAATTGCAGGCTGCTTTCTGGGTGAAGAGGTGGAAAGGCCTGTTCGGTGTTTTGCCGAAGCATCTGTATTTGTGCCTTTCTTTTATTCTTTGTTCAGTTGTCTCTATGGTAGGGGGCTCGCTGTTCTCCATGCAACCAGCAAGGTGAGGTTCTTGTGAGCATCTTGGAAACATCTGTATGTTTGTGCAGCAAGGGACCAGTGGCTCTTTGGTGAGACCCAGAGTTTGGAGCTACTTTGAACTGACTTTTCTTGATAAGACATGAAATTTCCAGCATATGAACGCAAGCTAATCATCATAGCAAAGGAGAACATACATGATCTTAGAAGCTTGGATCCCGCCACCTTGCAGCATTTGAGACAAACAGACTTGGACAACCAGATGCTGTTGAGATCCCAAGGGGAGGAATGTGTGAAAAGGAAAAAGGAAGAACTAGAAATTAAAGAAATGTGATCAGATGATGGGAGCAAACCAGAAGACATGCAACCTAGCTAGAAGTAACAACCCTTTTTCAGATACCCACTGAAAAAATTATGGGAGAAACTTCCCCTTGCAGACCAGAAGAGAGAGCCACTGGAGAGACACTTGAAGGGTTACAGCTTGTGGAGTGAGGAATCAGTCTGCTGCTATGAGGTTTTTCAGTCATCCTAAAATTCAGCTATCACTGGCAATGCTATGTTTAGGTGAATGAATAGAGAATTCAGCAGGAAATCTGTCAGCTGTCTCCCTAGCATAAAAACATGAAGTGAAACTGTAAGGCTGGCAAGTTTCCACCAGTGGTTATCAACAATAGAGAAAATTATTTGGGCAAATGTAGAATTATGCAGATTATAGAAGGCTTCAGGCAAGGATGTGGAGAAAAGCCAGTTTGATTTTCTTAGATGTCATTTCAAGCAAATGACTGAAAAAATACGGAAGGTAGGAGACCCAGGGCTTGGATAGTTGCTGTGTTTCTGAGGTGAAACTGCAAGTTTAGGTTCTATGGAAAATGATGTGTCACTTCCCACCCAGATCACAGCGTCCCGTACGTACAAAGTGGGAGGAAAAGGAGCTAGTTTTCCCTCTTGGAAACTAGTTAATGCATCAAGGGAGATATAAAACTAAAAAGAAAAGAGAGAGCAGTAAAGAATTCAAACTTAGATTTTTTTCTGCAAGCAAATTGAGTCAATGTGGTATAAAATGTCAGATAAAGCGATAATCTTAGCACTTGGAAACCGTGTTAATAGTTCAGACAAGCCATAGGAATGCAACATTATCCCTGAAGAAAAGATGCAATTATGGTATAAATGCCATTTCTAAAACCTAATAGGTTGGTTTCTAACACTGAAATATTAAGGTCATTGATTTTTCTCTTGCTTATGAAGGACAGAGAGGGCAAGAAGGGTGGGAAGGGAGTGGGCGTAGTCTACACAGTCTGCATAAAGCCAGTGCTGCATGTTGTATGAATATGGATAACTCAAAACTTTGAGATCTTGAAAGCATCTGGATGAATATTAATCAGCACAGCCTCAGTGAAGAGTGTGGTGGTCCTCAGATTGTTCACCACGATAAACCAGAGAGCAAAATCTGCTAGGTGCTGCTCACATTTCTGTCTGTAATGGGTGGAAGTGATGTGTGAGTAGGAGGCATGATGCCTCATGAAGACGATGCCAACAGGTTATTAAAGTTTGAATCAAAGATGGAGGGGAATATCTTACCTCAGGAAGCACCTGCCTTCTAAAATCTTCCTATAATGGATAAAGAAGTTCTACCCTAGTGGCTGGTGAGGAACCTGTGGTCACAGCCTGATTACATTCAATGCAGGCATAAAGGTGTGTGGCATAAAAGAACAAGTGATGTACATGCTTTGTTCCTCAGAGGGGTCGATACACAAAGCTAAGAAAAACTAGTAATAAAATTAACTGTGAGAAAATCTTTTGCTATAAAAATGCAAAGAAGAGTTTTTAAAGGGGACTTTATTGGATGAGCAGATATAGATTCTCTTAAGGAGTGGGACACTATCGGCTAAAAGCCCATCCTGTTTCAGGGTTATGAGGAAGGCAGTAATTAGAAACAAAGAAGCAATATTATAGCAAAATGAAAAAAAAAAGAGTAGGAGATGGTAATCAATATAAGTTAGAAGTTACAAAGTGTAGAAAATTGATGAGGGAAGCTAAAGACATCAGTGAAAAGTCAATGGTTAGCAGAGCTGGGGACAGTAAAGATTATTTAAGTATGTTAGAAAGAAAAGATATCCTAGCAACAGTATAAGGCATTACTTGATGGAGATGGCAAAATTGTTAATGATGCAGAAAAGAGAAATTATCAATAAGCATTTCTGTTCTGTATTTTTTTTTTTGAATAAAACAAGGTTATGTGTATGAATTGGGTGATGATGGTACTTTCCAGCTCAGTGGTAACAAAAGAGGACATTATGGGTCTACTAGGTTAGGGCAGATTCACAGAGCAATTCGCATGACTTGCTGAACTGGCCCATTTCATTAGTACAAAGAAACTATGTAAATGAAGGCAGTGAGCAGAGGACTCCTCTTGGTATGTGGGTGGGGTTCTAGGACATTACGACATTTTAGAGGATCTAGGAGGTCATCAGTACCAAACTGCAAGAGGTTCAGGAAAGGATCAACTTACAGATTCCATCCTCAATTCTTATCCTTATTGTGTTTATATCTTCCTGAAGGTCTTTTTGCAATGCAAGAACAGGGGGAAGCGGACATGGTGTGAGTGAGGACCAGACTTGAGAAGCACAACCATTGACAGCTTTACCTTGCTTGGGTCATGCAGGTGCAGCTGGCAATGGACTTGACTCTGGGTAGGGGGGAGGTACGCATGGCCACTTCAGTACAGTTAAGGGACCAGATTCCACTGAGAAATTATCTGAAGAGTAAAATGGCATAAAGCTTTGAGGTGGCATTTTCAGAAGTGCTCAGCTTTTGTCTATCTTTGCTTCCATTTGGTTTTCGTAGGATCAGCCATTTCAACAGTGAATGTAATATATTTCATAATGCTTCCAGAAACCTGCTCAGTACCAATGCTCTTGTGTTGAAAACACTTAGGTTGCTGAAACAGTGGTATCAGAGATGAAAACAACTGAGAACAATTCCTTTTCAGTGGTAGTACCCTCCAACTTTCTGCTAATCACCTGCACTTCACCATAGAGCTATTGATATCATAGCACAGAAGGAAATTATCTCTCCTGGTTGTGAAGGTGGCAGAAAAATCTCAGCAGCATTTGTTGTGTTTTGTGTTAAATCATGTCAGGACAAAAATAAAAACCTGTTAACAGCTGAGGTGATTTAACAGCTAGGAATATTTATAGTTTATGTTCCTCCCGGGGCTTCCCTGTTAGAAGAATTATTTTGTGTGAAGAAAATTAGTCATTAGCTGGGTCTCTTTGTAGCCTCCAGCAAATCACACAGGGCCAGCATTAGCACCCCAGCTCCTCCTTCTCTGATATGTCTTTGCAGCCACCAAGACCTTGTGGCTTTCTCTTCTGAGCCTGTCTGTTCCCAGCAGTGCCTTATTTCAGAAGGATGCTGTATATTGCACGTCTGCCTCTTGGGGCTTGCGCTGTTGCTAACCCCACCCTTTTGAATTCAGGTTGACTCTTGAACTCTTGAGTCAAGACACCATCACGGTAAGATTTGTTTTAAAGTCTTGCAGCTTGATTTTTTTTTAATTGTCTTCTGGTTCAGAGGCATTAGGGTATAAGTACATCAAGTTCTGAAGCTCTACCATTCAGTGACAGCTTCTAGAGATTAATTTATATGAGTCTTTATCCATAATTAGTGTTTATTGCATTTAAAGTAGACATTTAAAGTAAAGTGGCTACTTCGGAAAACCTTAAAATAATTTTAACTTGCTTCCTATTTTGTTATTTTGCATTCTTCTCTTTGTAGACATTTCTTATATAAATCCATGTTCTGCCAATACACAGAAGGATTTTCTGGGCGAGATTCAATTGTAATGCCATTTACATGTGTATTGCTAAAGTAATTATCAAAAGAATTGCCGCCTTTTATGTCTTCACAATCGAGTGTATCTTACCAGTGAATGAGTAACTTGCAAATTGTGCAAATGGGTGGGTTGCAAGAGTATTTCACATATTGACGTGTGATTTCAGTAATTCCCCTCCATACGCAATTTCTCTTTACATATTTTCAAAGCATTTCATTGCCCCTCAAAGTGGGTATTGTCTTGACGAGTCTCGAGGTCTCAGAAATTGATAGAGTTCATGTGGAGCGCTCTCATTTGCGCTTCACGCAGTGATAGTAATGAGGGCAGGCGTCAAATGTCAGTGTCACAGCTGTGGGTGACTCTTAGGAGATGGACAGGCACGTGCCATTCCTATGCATCATCTACCAGCGCAAATGCATGGCATCTGCAGAGAAAATGGGACACAGAGCTAGTATCTGTGATCTGAAATACGACAAGCATTACCTGACGATTGACAAGTCAGAATGACTCTGCTTGTGCTTCTGCTAATTTCATGCCCAGGCAATTACAGTTAGACACGAATTATAAATCTTTTGGGGTGTTTTTTCTTTCTTTCGCATTATATTGTGAACTCCACTAAAAGGTGATTTTATGGCTGGAATACGAACATGTGGAAAATTAACTGAGCTTGAGAAAGGCACTAAAGCTCTTCCAGTGCATTAATTATCTGGCAAGTATATTTTAAAACTGGTAAATCACCCATATCACCGGGAGAGACAGAGGAGGGATTCAGACTAAATTAGGAACTAACATTTCGATCTGATTCTTCCTTAGATGCATGAGTATGGAGAATAGCTTCTGTAATAATCATCGGAATTCTGCTGCCTGACAATTAGTCCTGAAAGCGATCGTTCTGATTGCTGCAGCTCATCCTCTTTGACACACTACCCATAACGTATGTGAAGTGCAGAACATAGAATGATTTGAATTTTCTCAGTGAATTATACATCTGTTTAATAAAACAAAATCCTGGATTTTAATGTACTTTCCTAAAAGGAAATTCTAACATCATAAAAAAACTTTTAGAATACGCCATGTTTACATGACACAGGATATATGTTTGCTAATGGACGATAGCACTTAGATGAGGTCTTTCCCTATGCCTACGTTTCAGTTCTTTTCCTTCCTTCATCTCACAGGGAAGTCAATGTGGCGGCTGGGTGACAGCACAATTACCCTGCAGAGCACCTGATCTGACGCAATACCAGTGCAGAATTCTGATTCTGCTTTGTATTAAAGTAACAACGCAGAAGAAGAAATAACAATTAGACACAACTAATCAGCAATAATAGTACTGAAAATACAGAAAACCAGTAAAATGTACTTTATTGCATAGCAATGTCCTTTTTATTTGGGTTTTCCACAAACTAAAATTCCCCTCTAAGTGATGCATTAGGAAGATCTTTATTTACAGAAGAACAGATTTGTTACTCATCTTTGGCTCTAGAATAACCATTTTCTCTATCTCTTTTAGTAAATGGAAATGTGCCCAGACGCACTCTCGGTGAGAAAGTACTAGGTTATATATACATTTTTTTGAATAACGTGTGCTGCGGTTGAGCTGGGTGATACTGTTCTGCCTTGCCCCAGGGTTTAAATCACAGGAACCTCTAAAGGGAAACCAGCAGAGGGAAAAACACCAGCAATGATCATAACTTACTAACAAAATTGTCCTTGGGGTGATAATGGAGAAAATGCTGATATCTGGAAATAATGGCACCTCCTTGCCTGATTCTGGATGGCCTGGTGGCGTTTCTTCTCCCCCGGCTTGAGGAAGGGCTGGAAGAGATGTTAACCATCAGCAAACACTGAGGTGGGCTGCCACGGCATGGGCACAGGGGTACCCATGAGGGCTGCCAGCAGGGATTCAAGACGTTTTGCTGTGTTTTGGCATGCATGGGCAGGGCAGCGAGCAGGCAGGCTCGCCCATGCAGGCGGCAGCAGCAGCAGCTGCACCCTTGGGAGAACATGTGGCGGTAGGCAAGGACAAGCATTGTCTCTCTTGTTGCTTCTGCTCTGCTTCCCCGTGAAGAAGCGGTGGTGAGGAAGGTGACTGAGAGTTCTTCCTCAGGTTTTGGGAGGGGTGGAACGATGGATGGCCAGCAGACACGTGTTGGGAACGTGCAGAGTGGCACAGTGTCATTTAAGGACTGGCAGAGTTCACTGCATGGCTTCCAAATGCTCTGCAAAAGGTTACTAAGAAAAATGAGCAATAGCTGTGTGAACAACTGCTTCTCGTGTGGAAACTGGAGGTGACGCCCAGCCAGCTTGATAACTTGTGTTGAGCTTCAGGAGGGAACTGCTCCTGGGACCAAGGCATTTGGACTCAAATAAACAGAAGTAAATACAGGTTTCCTTGTCTGAGTGCTTCTGGTGTTCATGATGGATCCAGGGACAGAAGGAAAAGGTCCCTACGATCCCGGACCTTAGAGCCTGTGGGTTGATTTTGCAAGAGATCATGATTTCTGTGGTGATGGTCTCCTCTCTCTGGTGACCAATGGTAGGACACGAGGAGATGGAATGAAGCTTCATCAGGGGAAGTTCAGATTGGACACTGGGAAAAGGTTCTTCACCAAGAGGGTGGTCGGTCACTGAAACAGGGTCCCCAGGGCAGTGGTCACAGCACCAAGCCTGTCAGAGTTCAAGGAGTGTCTGGACAATGCTCTTAGTCATACGGTTTAGTTTTAGGTAGTCCTGTGAGGAGCAGGGAGTTGGACTTGATGATTGGACTTATGAGTCCCTTCTAACTCAAGATATTCTGTGATTCTGATTCTGACTTGCCCATGAAATAGGAACTGCCTCTCCAGGAGGGCCTGGGGACAGTGCACAGAGCAGGCAGGGCACACGGCAGACACAGCCGGTCCTCCCCAGTTAAGGGCTATGAGAGGTTTGGGTTTGTGCTGGCTGCCAGGGTCAGGCTTATTTTAAAATCAGTCATCTACCCTGAGATACTCTGGGCAAACGCAACCTATAGTCACTCGCTAGTGGTAGATACCTCCAAAGGTCTGTTCTCCTCCTTGTTTGAGACACCTCTCCCAGAATAAGATTAATTACCTTGTTGAACTGCCTGTTTCTCTTTGTTGCCTAGAGAGGCAGCCCCTACGTTGCCATAAAAGCCAGATGCCTACTTTTTAGGGGTGGATGAGATGCATCTGGTCTTCAGAGTCTGAATGATGCTGAGAGGTCACCTTGTGTGACGCTGCCACAGCTGTTACAACTGCAAAGTTGGGTGATTTTAAGGGCTTGTTGAATCCCATTGTCACTCTTGAAATAATACCTAATGGCTGAGTTCCTAGACCTAAGAGTAGGGGTTTCTAAGGAAGCTGTTATAAATTGGAAGAAAACATAATTTCTGGGTATTTCTATAGCTATTGCACCAGGTTTTTTTGCTTATCAATAAAAAGTATTTAAAGTGCTGAGTAGACCTTGCCTGTATTAGAACCATTTCATAGAATATCAGATGCTGGATATGAAAAATTCCCACTGAGCAGAGGATGGAGAACAACAAACTTTTCTGTTTACCAGTGTCTCTGAGGAAAAAAAGCATGGTTTCATGTCAGACCAAGAGTGAATTAGATGAAAATTTCAGTGAATTGAGGACTAATAACCACGGCACCCCACAGCCTCCAAAACACTTTGGGCTGAGTGAAACATTTTGTTTGACGTGAAATGAAAGGTTTTATTTTGGTTTCAAACCGATTCAAATATTCTAAGAAATAAGGGAAATTTGTATATGGAAGTAACTTCAAATGGGAAAATCAAAACCTTTCATTTTCAAAAAAAAAAGCCTTTCCATTTTTCACTGATTTCTTTTGTCTGAGGCTAACAATTCAGCAAATTTGATACAAATTCATGAAATATTTATGTGATGCTGAGTCTTCATTTTATTCCAACAAATGGCTTACAGTTCAAAACTATGCCTGGCTTAAGCATTGTATCATGCTGTCCAGCTAGCCCTTTAACAACACTGGATTCTTCTCTCTTAGATATTCTCAAACCTGAATAGAGTCTGTGACAGACACTAATAAAAATGACAAATGTGTATCTTCATAAAAATATAGAGTTGCTGCTAAAATATAGAGTAAGATATCTTAACTCCTTTTAAAAAAGACTTAAATTACAAAAATGACTGATATAAATAGCTTAAATGGTGGGATGCATGACAGAAAAAACTTAATCCATTTACTGATAACTGAGTATTTTAAAAACCTGCTTCTGAGAGTATTTCTTTATGGCATTTTCTGTGGTGTTTCACTAAGGATGTCCTTGGATTTGGTTCTGTTTTGCTAGAGTTCTTCCACAGTTTCACCAAAAGTGCTGGGTTAACCCCGAGCACATAAATTACAAATATATATGCATGACTTGCTGTCAATTTGCATGATTATTGCCACAAAGATAGGCCTGGCATAAGGCAAGACAACAAGCCATTGATAAGGCCAGTTGAGGCAGGCTTGGGATGCTTTGGTCTTTCTGGACAGTGTCCTGATTTATGCTATAAATAATCAGGGGTAGGGTTTTATGTTTGGGGTCTTTGTGTGGGAGCTAAATGGGATGACCTAACCTTTGAACCGATCTTTGTGGTCTGGTTCAGAGGGATGGCACTGTGTTCAATGTCACGACAAACGTGAAAGGGGCTCTAAGGGCTGGCAAGAGTGATGCAGGATGCCCTTGGCTGCTGTCAGTTTTTCATTGGGGAACCTTCTCACGTTTCTTTTTGCTGATAGGCTTCAACTATTTTTGTGAAGCATTTTTAGGAAATGATTGGGAGAACTTACACACATCCGAAATGTAGAAACAGCAAAGAATATTTTCAGGAGGGAGGAGAAGAGGCACTGTTACATGCTTGTTTTGTTCCTATGTGTGTATTTGCATACAGAAAGAGGAAAGATGGTTTATTCATAGCATAGGTGAAGTACTTAATTACGTGGAAACGTCAGGTTATGGTTGGTGAGAAGATTTAATACCTAATACAATTAAAGAAGTAGAATCTACAGAATGTCCAAGACAAGATGAAAGTAATTGGAGCGCCTTTTCTCTTTGCTAAAATGATTACGCAAGAAGGGGGTTCCATGCCAAATCCAACGTGTTCTTCATGAGCATAATCCTGCTTGCTTTTGGGGACTGTTCGAATGGGTCCCTTTGTACGAGTCGGCCAGATCATTCCTGCATAGTGAGGAGTAAACCTCAGTGCAAAGCATGTGCTTCTGGGGGTCCTGTTAAATTGCATTGCTTGGCTTTTTTGTTTTAAATTCAGGCTGGTTTGGGAATTCTGGCTTCACAATATTAAAAATGAGCACAATATAGGAAACAGCTGCGAGTCTCAGTGCATATTGTTCTTGGGCTGTACAACAGGTGGCATGGAAATGCAGTCAGATTTCACTCAACCCGTAACTGCAGCAAGATAAAAGCAGGGCACAGAAGTAACTCCTCGCTGCTGGTGGAGAGGCTCAGGGTGGGGAGGAGGGATGGCAGGGCATGGAAAGCAGATCCATGGAGCAAAGCCCTCTGGACCTGGCACGCTTCTTGGTCCTCCTATGGATTGATGAGACCCCTCGAATGTGGATGCAAACAACAGCCTTTCTCATTTCACACCTTGCTACTGAGTGCAAATTGAGTTGTATGTGAGGGTGGCTAAAATAAACCATTAATAGCTGTATTAAACAGTCTTTGGGATCCATATCATGCCTCTGCAAGACAGGCATACAAATGCTCTCCTCGTAATTGGAATTAAAGCACATGCAGCTGGTAGCCTTCAAGGTTTCATTTTGGTGGCTTACTTTCTCTTTTTCCCCCAGAAATGTAAAGCTATCATCAGCTGGGTAGCAGGTCATAGGTTTTCATTTTAATGGAGGAGGAGGGTGATAAAGACATGTTTTATTCACAGTCGGAAAATGTTTTCGTGCGGCGTGAATGGGGACTGGAGCTCATTTAGCCTTTCTCTGCAGCCTCTCAGAGCCGTGCTTTACAGAAGAACATGTTAGAATTTATGAAAGTTTCATTACTAGATTTGTCAGGCAACATCTGTCTGTTGCAAAGAAGACAAACCCGTTTAAATTCTGGAGATTAAAAGGCAAGTCTCCTTACCCTGTGGTGTCAGACCTTTGTGTCTGCTGCCTGCCTGAGGCAACGAACCCAGGTCTTGCTTCTGCTGAAACCAGGTGTGAATTTCCTGCTGAGGCTGGGGAAACAGGCATGAGGTCTCCTGCGTGGGGAAATAGTGCCCAGTGCAAGTTTCCCATGCAGAGCCCTCTTACCAGAGGAGTGCAGAACCCTAATTTTTGGCCTTTCTTGCCTTTTTTCTCACTACCAGAGAGATGCTACCTGCTGCAATAGTGTAAAAACTGCAGTGACTTGAGGTCCCAGCCCTGTGGCAGTTGTCCTCTGCTTCCTTGGCTTTGGGGACACCTCACTAACTGACCCCAGCATATCAATTCTCTGGTGTCAGCGTGACAAGAAAGCTTGGGGCGGCACTCAGAGGGACTGGGACAGCAAAGGGTTCCAAGGCTTAGCCCCAGTGCTCAAACCTTGACTCTGAAAATCAATAGCAAAGTGTGCCCAACTGTCTGAATGGTCGTTAGGATGCCCCAGAGAGCTGGAGGATCTCCATCAGCTGATGAAATAGCTTCTGAAGGGTGACATGGTAAAGGAAAAACCTCACCAATTTTTACCTTCCTTAGAAAATAGCGAACGGCAAAAATGGGATAAAACCTTGCCTTTGCTCAGCAGCTGGCATTTTGCAATGAGGTCTTTAATTCCCTTGGGAGAAAAGGGAGAAGTTTGCAAGAGGGCTGGTGGTGAGATGTCCCTGTAAGTGAGGACTCTGGCAGAATGCTGCAGTAGCTTGAGCTCCTGAAGAAATTTAGGGGGCTGTGCTCAAAACAAGGGATATGAACACAGCTCCCAGTAATTCAGGTCCTGCCATGTCCCCTCTAGAAGTGACGCCGCATGAGGGGGACAAAACAAGAAGGAGGGACACATAAAAAGACAGAGACAGAAGAAAATGTCTCTCATGCTCCCCCCATACTTAAGCCTCTCCTCTCTTTGAGATGTGCAGTGCAGGATCCACAAAGTATTTGGGGACCTCCCGCTAGAGACCTTTCTTTAGGTGTATAGGATGAGGTCCATATTAGATTTCTACACCATTTGGAAGATGGGATTTGATCTAAATACTCTGCTTTTAGCCCTTGTTGAGGCTTCGCAGGGTGTGCTTTAGGAATACTCTAGGAATGTAGGGTACAAGCAAGGGCAAGCTCTATTTAAAAACAAGTAGGTTGGTTGTGGCTAGACCGCTGGGAAAGCCTGTGGCTTGTCCACACTTATGTTGTCAGGCTTAAAATCACATTAGTTAAAACGTGTTAGCTAACACATTTGCAGATGGAAACGCTTTTCCTGTTCTGATGTGGCTAGAGGAAACAGTTTCATGTTTGCAGCAATGAATAATGCCTTGCATTTATACGCTCATGCTACTTTTAGGATAAGGGTGAGCACCTGATAACTGGGTTATTACATCCCCGCGAGGTACTGGCGCTCATAACAGACCTTCCTGTTGTGATAAACCAGTTGAAAACCAGTGCAACAAAACAAAACCAAAAGGAGGCAAAGGATTATGGTTTTAGTCCAACTAAATCCTTGAACGAGCTGATCGTGCCCCTGTGTACAAAAGAGACAGGGCTGGAAAAAGGAAAGGAGGTCCGTCGGGAAGACGGGGACCATCTCCTTTGGCAACAACGCAGATGTAGATGGGCTTTCGGGAGGCATGAAACTGCCCAGGTGAGCAGGGTCTGCCTGGTCGGCATCAGCCTCCCGGTCCTGGTCCCCCCGCTCAGGCTAAGGGCTGTCTCCAGGAGGGGTCTGGCGTACAAAGGGACGGCTGCATCCTCTGCAGCTGCCACGTTTATGGTGTATTTTGAGATGGCTGTTTCCAAGTCGGGTCACTCGGGTGGTCTGTTCAGCTCAGCGGTGCCGCATGACCTGGAGGGGCAGCAAACAGAGGTGTGGAGGGGGGAGCGGTGTTTGGGGGTAGGCAGGGTGAGCTTCTGCATCCCCTGCTGCCCCCAAAGGCAGCGTGTTCTGCAATGGCATCCATGTCTTCTTCTGTCTCACTTCGTAATAAACAGTAGAGGCATTAGAGAAGTTTTATTGTCTAAGTCGAGGAATTACGAGGTTTTTCCAATCAATTAAGCAAAGCATGTGTTAAGTGACCTGTCTGGGGGATTGTATTGCCTTCTTTTTAGCTTTTCTTTTTTAAAGGAGTTGATGTATCTCTGGCTCAAGAGAAAGAAATGGCCTAGCAATATAAAGCAAAAGAAGTATTGGGAAGCTGGAAGCCAATAAGCATATATAAGAACTCTCACCAGTTTTAATTACCTCTGTGCAATACCGATGAAAAATTTAACAGAATGCATTTGGAGAAGCTTTCAAATTTTACCAAGTCGCATCTAATCCTTAATACACTGGCTATCCAGACACAGAGGCACCATTTTCTCAAGTCTGGTTTACACAGACAGTATTTTATATCAATATCTTCATGTGGTATGTGGAAAATCCTACTTCTCAAAGAGCAGTGAGATCTTTTCTTGCTATCATCTCATTTATACCATTGCTTGCTTGCTTTTGTGCTCAGTAATATGTTTTTTACTCCTCTTTTTTTCCCCTTCCCAATTGTTTGATTTCTGTGTTGGTAGCAAAAGATTCTTATTTTCAGGTTCTTTGAATATAAATTTGACATTTACACAGTTCATATGTGGGGAAACTGGCTGCGGCTTCAGGAGGCTCAGGTGATGTTAAAAAGTGAGTACTGGAAATAAAAATGCATTTCATACCTACTTATGCATACAACATTCATACCTTGAAAACTATACCAGTACCTGCACAGAGCCAACATTTGGGTCAACTGCTTCCAGGCTGATGTCTGCTGGAGCAAAACTGGCTTGTAGTTGAGCAAGGCTTTGGCCACGCATGTCTCCTTGAGGTCTGTGCTCCCTCCAGCCAGATTACTGGGATTACTGGGATTTAGCGTGGGACTCGGAGAAGCCCAAGCCCCGCTGTAACCAAGAAGGCTGGACGGGGACCATGGTGGTGCTGGGTGCTGCACTGCTCGTGGTGAGGCTCCTTGGCTGACAGGAGTCCCAGGATCCTGTGAGCATTTTTAGGTGCAGGGCTTCTGGACAGGGCACTGATAACCAGCTCTTCTGTTATACTTAAATATAAGTTAAAGCGAGCAGCCCCTGAAGGTACCATCTTAATTGCAGTCATAGACTGTACGGCTGGAAGAGGCCGTGGTGACTGCTTCACCTTTTACGTTAGGCAGGCCCAGAAAACCTACTTATAAACCATTTGTGATTTTTTTTTTTCTTTGTTAAAAATACTTCACAGCATCTCCATAGCTCAGGGCAGTTGTGTGCCCATCTGTTCTGCCTGCTGTAAGTTGTTAGTTCTGGATTTGGCACTGTGGAAGAAAACTGGCACACGACAAAGAGGAAGCAAGACCTACGTTGATTGACAGAATATTTTCTCAGTGGGAAAGTGCAGTGAACTCAGGCATAAAAAGGGATAATCCATAAGATATTTATCACCAGGGATCTAAATTATATTAGGAAGTATACAAACAAGGATCTGGTTTCTCTCTAGACGCCATGGGGTCTACGCATTCCTATGCCATCCGTTAAGATAGATTGTTACTAAAGGAATGAATAAGAGAAAAGACCTTTGCTGCTAAATTCCCTGGGAATCCACTATGATGCTGTTTTGAGCCTTTGCGTGTGTTCCCAGAAGCATCACGTGTCATGTTACCCTTATGTGTAGTTGTGAAAATGTGGAATTTAATCACAGTTTGTCCAAGATAATTTTTTTAGGCTGTTGTAACTGTACCCATGAACCTGTATGTGCTGGAAGACGCATGGTCCTTACTGAGGAGGATTTTTTTTTTTCTTCTGATCCTTAGCAAGGGAAAAAACTATGGAAGGTGGGGAGGGAAACCTTTGGGATGAAGAAGCAGATGGTCCAAAGCTATAAGGAAGTTTAATGGCTTAGTGTTTTAGTGGGCTTCTGGAAAGTTGTAATGCCTGTGTGTGGAAAACCAGATGGTGGTACTGTAAAAGTGACTGGTACTTGTGCATGCAAAGCTTGGGTTATGGCATTTTTGCCTCCAAACTGTATCTTTGAATACACTGAAGAACTTACTGTGGACTTACCAAGGGCGTAAAGAAAATTATTCTGACTGGCAAATGGCGGTGTTACTGTTTGTGGCTTGTGGAAAGCTCACTGGATTGCCATTAAATTGCACTGCAGCAAAATCACTTTCATAAGGCTGGGGGGGATTTTCTGAACCATCACCAAAAGTGGAAATGTGTAAACTAAAAATATGGCGTCCATTTAATACCATTGAGAGGTCATACCCAGCGAGGGCACCCTGAGCCCACACAGATGGCGCGTTGCTCTCCTCTCGTCTTTGCAGGCGGAGAAAAGAAGCTCTTTCAAACACCCATTGTCTCTCCTCCCCCCATTCCAGTGTTAATTTCTGCCAAAGTGTTTCATTGCCGGCACTGCGAGTACACTGGGAGCTCAGCACTACCAGTCCTGCTTAAAACTGAGCGAAAAAATAGCTTGTGAGGGGTTTGGAGAGCAGAGACAATCAGCTTCTGTCCTATGTGATCACAAAATAACAAAAGGGACCCAACAGGGAGGACAAGTGGGAAGCGAGGATGCCCAGACTTGTTCTGGTCTTACCCTTTTTTTGTGGTCATCTGCTTCTGGTGACCCTTTGGGGGTTTTTGAACAGGACTCCAGGATTTTCTTTGGTGTTTTACTTGACTGGCAGACCTTTGTTTGCCTCTCCTGGACTTGGTCTTTCTCACACCGAATGCTCATTGCTTGCCCTCTATCATATAGCTGCCTGCTTGGTCACATTGTCCAAGCTGGCAGCTTTCCCCATGGCAGCAAGATACCCAGCCTGGTGTTCCTCCTTTCTCCTGGATCACCTCTGAGCGCTCCTTGTTCAAGATCTCCTGGTGCTCAGGACCTATCTCGACCTGCTCCTTAGGCAGGGCACAGGGCTTTGCAGCACCGTTGGTGTGGAGGGCTATCACCGAGAGCACCACAGGCCTCCAGCTGGGCTTTTGCCATGCCCATGCCAGGCTGACTTTGCTGCCCACTTTTGGGTTGCAGTTATGTGACACAGCTGAGCCAGTGCACTCATCTGGGAAACCCACCCAAAGCAAAGCCAATAGTTTTCCACCAGTTTGGGAGCTTGATCCAGTTCAGTGCTAAGATGGGCACAGAGAGGGCAAGGGTTAAAGAGGAGGTAGAACAGAGGAGGAGGAAGGGGACTGTGCCTGGCGACATCAGTGAGACATTAGGGTCACCTCATCTGCATCCAAACAGTCAGGAAGGTGGGCGCTGGTGTCGCCTGTTCCTTGGGGGTTTGTAGGTCTGGCATCTGCCTGCGTGACTTCTGTTGGTGCAGTGTTTGTTTTCCCCAGGGAGTTTTGCACTTAAGCAGCTCTGTAGTGATTTGCTTTTGGCATTGGGCAGTTCATAAATTTATCGGTCTTTAATCACCGAGCCATAAAAGCCGAATGTCCTTGCTGATTATTTTCACTTGATCAGCAAACCTGGGTACAACTCACTACAGCCTTATTGATACACATGGATGGGCTCATTGTGCTTCGACTGACGCCTTTCAGATGACCTCAGAGCATGATTTATTATGCATCCTTTTCCCTCCCTTTGTCAGAGGCAAGTAGCAGGTACTTCACAGGTAAATTAAAGAAACCTTTACCCTAGGGAACATACAGCCTAATGCCAAGAGCAGTAACATACTGTTAGCGAAGCGGTGGTGACGAGGTGGGATTCACTGCATTGCAGCGTGAGAGGGGAAAACCTGAAGCGCGTGGATGCGTCCGGGCGCGAGGGCTCTTGCTAAGCCTACCACTCTGCTGCCTGCTCAGCCCATCCCCAGGGCAAGTTTCTGTTCCCAAAGCTGGCAGTTTGTCACCTTACACAAACTTACGAATAAATAAACTGTTTGAACCGGAATTGGAGCATTTGTTCGAACAACTTTATGGAAAAGATTGTGGGTTTTCTTTATTTCTGGGAAGGAGATTTGATCCTTCATTTATTAATCCAGGCCCTTGGAAAGAAGGGAAGGTGAATTCCTTCCCGAAGCTGATTAGGTGTGCAATGGGTACACACGCCTTACAGGCACAGTCGTGATAGGATTTTAAAATGTTTTATTTGACACGTGCATTACTCAGATGACTGTTCCTGCATGAACCCCTAATTGACAGAATATTAACCGGGGAAAACTTTTGTCTGTTTAGTTGACAAATGGTTAAGCAGGTTTGTAGTTTTGATGAAAGATACTCCTTGACGGAAGAGAGGGTTTTCTTCTGTCTTTGTAAGAGCACTCTAGAGTGGAGGTTAGCTTAATTTATGAAGAAGGAGTCCTATAACATCAAGCATTTTTTCTCTCTAGGCACTGAAATGTGGAAAAAAGTATTTATGACTTCCTAATTACTGAAGACTGTCATTCGGGCAATCAAAGTGGAAGTGGAAGGAGGTCTGGGTGTAAGTCTCCTCTTGGCCTCAAAGGATTTTTCTTGGGAATGGAAAACATTTGAGCAGGGTATGTAGGATGGAGAATGAGAAACCTGGTGCGGTATGGGTGTATTGGCACACAGGAGAAGACAAAGCACTTGCTCAATTCGAGTGCTGCTGTGGAATAACGAGCCATAATCATTAGTGCATTAATGGGCAGAGACAGAGGGGACAAGCAACACCTCCCGTGTACTTCACCAGCTCCTCTCCAGCCTCCGGAGCTGGCTGTTTGGTAATGGCCCCGTTCTGACAGTCCTTCTGCCCCTCAGACACCACCCTGCCATTCCAGGTTTCCTCAAGAGCCTCTTTGGCTTTGAGGAGCAGTTTCTGCCAGGTGGAGCAAACAGCCTGCTCAAAGGCAGGTTTTCCCACCCTCGCAGCAGCTACCATTGGTGGCAGTGCTGGT
Organism: Gorsachius magnificus; assembly: GCA_034008185.1. Lineage (NCBI taxonomy): Eukaryota > Metazoa > Chordata > Aves > Pelecaniformes > Ardeidae > Gorsachius > Gorsachius magnificus. The sequence continues at coordinate 68,228,393 of CM067081.1, read as the reverse complement.
TTGGGGAGGATTGTCTTTTTTTAAAGGTCAGGGAATTAACTAAAGGGAGTGGAAATATCCATATTCATGAATAAAGCACTGGCCTGAATGCGTGCCCAAGTTTAATCAGAACCAAAACTGTATTTCTTAAATGAAATGCCTTTTCAGCAGAGGAGGAAATACCATGATGTCCCAGTATTCACTTACTCATGACATTCTAGCTCAGCTTTGTATACTGAAAAAATTCAAAGTGTTTGACATAGGCTTAAATAAACATTTACCCTTTTGGTGCTCCATCCAAGTAGACCCAAAGCAATACTTGAGACTTACCCATTCATAACTGTGAGAAGAATGTGGGACCTTCCCTCAGAGTCATTCCAGCTTGATCAGCTGGGATATGTAGTGCTGGGAAGCAAAAAGGGCATTTTTTTCAGCTTGCTTTCAGCTTTTTTCCCCTCCCAAAATGTTTTTTACTGTTTTGGCTTCTGTTTTTTGGGGGTTTTTTTTCCCAGTTTTTTTTTTTTAAGCTTATTAACATGAAAACTAAACTAAAGCCTGAGCTAGTCATGGGCTTGTGTGTGAGCTTCTGTGTTGCAGCCCAAAGTGCGGCTTGATCCCGCCGATTCCAAATTCCTGAAGCATGAGGAGTTCAGCTCAAACTACGTGCATGTATATGCACAAGTCATATTTTGCCAAGAGGAAGGGAAATTTCCCTCACTGCCATATAGCTGAGTTTCTCAGGCTAAACCTCTGTAACTTATACATTAGGAATCTTGGAGAGCTGGAGGAGCGGTAAGCGCTAGGCGTACAGCGTGCTCCGGGGAAAACAGCATTGCTTTCTCGTGAGCTTTTGCTGCGTGATTAGAGAACAAAGCTGGGGAAAGAGGCTTGTTTGTGGTTGCACGGAGTAACAGAGTTATCAAGGAATGTTGTATTACCTACACAGAAAATATTGCTGTGGATATTTGGGTTCCCTCATAACATTTGTCGATGCTTTCAGGCTTTAATACGGTTGTGATTCATTTTTGGAAACAGTTCCCCCAGGTTTCTCACAACTGTGGTAATTTCTTTATCTAATGCTTCATGTCAGCTCCCCCATTTATTTTGGGGGTAGGTTTTACCCTTTTAAAATACCTACCTGCATGCATAGTTGTTCAGAGAGTGCTTCACCTATTTTTATTCTGAAAGGATCAGAACCCTATTCCTTGCAGATTTTTAAAGGCCTTTGCTTGTGCTAAGAAGTTTGAAAACATAGAGGACCGGAATCAACTTCATTAACAGACATAAATATGGGCATGGTCTGTCTGTGAACCTTAGAACAGTGAGTGGTTGGAGAAAATGAACTGTTGGAGTATAGACTTCCCTTGGGTAAAAAAAATGTGTTTTAAACATAAACCAACACGCTAATGTCTTTAAAGAGAGCACCTAAAATCCAGTTCCCCTCACATAGCTCCTACAATAGACAAACAAATAGCCTGTGCATCAGTATTAGAAGCAGAACAGAAGAAGTGTTATCTTTATTTTAAAAAATTACTAAGGAGGCCTTTAACACTGTATTATAGAGCACTGGTGGATAAAAACCTGAAACTTAAACATTGAGAAATTAAATTAAGCTTTAAGTAGTGTTTGTTTCAGAAATCAGATGGTATTTAGAATCCTTCAGAATGAACAAAATACATTTTTAGATTGAAAGAGGAGGTGAAGAGGCCTTATATTTATTTTTACTGACATAGTGAACTAGATGAGTTCAATTTTCAACCTTGGGAAGTCAACTGTTTCCACTATTCTCTCATTTCAGTTTTAATTGTGGGAAAGGCAGACTAAATTTCTTGTCTTCTACTCATTGCATTTGCTTCTCAGATTGTGGTTCTTCACTACTAAACCTAGGTGCCCCTAGGTTTAGTCAAAGAAGATGCTTTTCCGCGCTGGATTATTTTTTCCTGCAGCATATCAGGGAGAGACATGTTGTCTCAGCTAAGAAGCAAATAGCTCCACAAGCAGCCAAACTAATGATGCCTGCTTTCCAGTGGGTGTGTGTCTCTTGCTTGATGGACTTTTAACTGAATTATGCTGCAGCTGCAATGCGCGTTCATCCCTTAGTGGGCACCAGAGAATCCACTTCTTGGCCAAAGTTTTTCTCCCACCAGGATGCTCTGTTGTTTAGTAACACACGGTTCAACTGAAGATTTTCTTCTGTCCAGGAACTCAAAAAGACTCTTGCTCTCTTTTCCTTCCCCTTTCCTGCTCCCCCTCACTGGTCTCCACTGTCTCCTCTGCATTACTGTCACGATGCCTTTGAACTGTCTAAGTTCTTCCTCTGTAAGGAAGAAATTCTTTACAGTGAGGACAGTGAAACACTGGAAGGGGTTGCCCAGGGAGGTAGTGGAGGCCCCATCCCTGGAAACATTGAAGGACAGGCTGTACGGGGCTCTGAACAACCTCACCCAGTTGAAGATGTCCCTGGTCACTGCAGGGGGGTTGGGCTAGATGTCTTCTAAAGGTCCCTTCCAACCCAAAGCTTTCTATGATTCTACTCCATACTGCCTCAGGTTTGGCTGAAAGTGTCCAGCAGGCTAAAAGTCACTAGGGCAGCTGGAGAGGCAGGCACCTTGTAGCATCACATAATCCTTAGAAAATCAGGCTAAACACTGAGGAAAACAATTCAGAAGTACTGGGAATGGTTCATGTTTGGATTTTTCTTCTGGCAAGTAGATGCTTAAGGAGACTCAAGCACTGATTGCCAACCCATCAGAGGAGCTCACAGTAGCAGGAAGATGCTCAGGTCCAGGAAGATGCTCAGGTCCGTGTCCTTGTCCTGCTCAATTCAAGGCAGATGCTCACCCCTGCAGCTCTTTCAGGACTGTGCCTTGAGCACCAGCACGGTTGCTCTCAGCCATTAGTCTTGAAGTTGTTATGAAGTACTAAATATACTCACCAGAGCAGAAAAAGAGTCTTCATCCTGCTTGTGGTAGAGCTGGGAAGAGAGCAATGTGGATTTCCTGCTCCAGTGAGCATGTGCTTTATAGAAAATGGAACTGTTGCAATAAATAAGCAAATAAATAAATAGCATCCACCCTCATTGTGCTACACAGCTACCCAGAGACAGAAGAGATGGGAACTTGGGTCATCTGCTTCTCAAATGCATGTTCTGCTCTGGAGAGGTTTAACTCTCTGGCTCTTTTCATTCTGTAAACAATGTCCAAATTCCATTCTGAACAAGTCCTTTTGCCTAGGAATGCCCCACATAAAATTAAACTATGTATTTGACCCTAAAACAGTAATGTACTTGCTGGAAATTCTCAACAGCCTCACTTTCAGAGGAAAACGTATTTTTTTATGCACATATATGTGGGCAAGCCAAAGGGTATTAGTTCCTTGACTGTAGCGGGTTTTATTCTTTTTAAAATCCTTTTGGACCAAGCTCTTACACAGGTGTTTTACACCATTTCAGGACACATTTTTCCCTGCTGTTTTGACAAGAAAGAAAATTTTAAATGTTAGCATTAATGGCATTCTAGTTTTATAATGGTGTGTGGTTAATACATTGCTGAACCTGCCCTGGATTTCAGAGGTGTTTTGGACAGGACAGTAGAATAAGAGAAATAGGCGCTTCCTTCAGGGAAGAAAGAAAAAAATAAAAATTGAAGGTAGTATTGCAGCAAATACGTAGTTACTAGGCATGTACATTAACAATTGCGGTCCTACTTTTTTGTGACGGTTCCTAAAAATACAGTTGGCTTTCAGCTAGCTTGTTTGAATGACTGCTGAATTCAGAAAGGGGGTTTTAAAAGTGTGCATTGCTCTGGCAGAACTGCCCCTAACCTATACACTGGAATAATACCTCTGAGACCAGCAAGCTGCTTTGGATTTACAGTCAGGTAACTAAGATAAAAGTCTGGCACAAATATTCAGTCTCCCAGGACTTTCCAAACCAGATAGTAACCACGCACTGAACTGCTTTAGGAAGTGGGAAGCCCTCGAACGTAGTTAAGGTTTTCGACTAAGGAGTGTATGAGCACTGTATGTCTTCTTTTAGGACTCCTTTGCCTTTTTTGGTCTGCCGCTGTTTCACCTACTGTTCTTACACGCTTGTGTATTAGTGAATGAGGCTGCGAGGGCAATTGTTTAAAGCTTGGTTTACTGACCAAAGGCTGTAGGACAACACGGCACTTTATAAATGCCAATAAATTCAGATTTTTTTTAGGCTGCCATAATGAAATTGCTGTTAGGAGGGCTGCTAGCTCTTTTAATTTTATATTTTAAAGAAAGCCTTTTAAATGACCATTACCTCATAATTTTTCCCTCTAGTGTATAATTTAAATAATATAAAGGAATTAAATTCCTCCGAGGTTACAGACAGACAAGGACTTGCAATACTGCCTGGAGATAGGTTGGGCTTTCTTATTAATGGGACTCATCTTTATGCAGGGAATGGCCACATTCAAACAGACCCCCTTTCACTTTAATATTCCTTTTTGCTCTTCAGTCTCTGAGTGACAACATCCTAAAAGAGCAGTGTGTGGCAGGTGATTAAAAAGGACAGCTATTCCAGACGGTATCCTGAATTACCTCCTGAGCAGCGCTGATGATTGCTTGAGCCCTCTCTGGGGCTGCAGAGATGATTCAATAAGCCCTAATTGAAACAAATATGTGAGGAAGAAAAATACGCTGTGTTGATTATCCGTACTCAGAGCTGTCTCCAAAACCTGGTTTCCTCTGAGTGTTTCCGTGCATATGTGCTCGGCTGATGGTGGCTGGAGCAGAGGCATTTCCTTGTGCTGTCAGGAATTAGCAGGCGCGGGCAGGCAGAGCGAGAGGCTGGCAGTGGCGAGGCCGCGTTAGGACACATTCATCTAACATGTGTTTCATTATCTAGATCACATTTTGAACGGCCATTACAAAGTGATTCTGTATGGTCTGTGCATTATGTATGACAAAGAATGGTTACTAGTGGGATTCATTAAGCAGCAACTAAATTTCTTCCTCTGTGAAAGCAGTTAAGACCTTTTAGTAAAACGTTTCCCCTAAAAATGTGGAAGAAATCTGAAGGGGCAAGGAAGAGAAGATCTGTAAAAGAAGGGACTATGTTGCTTTCATCCATTGTGTGTTTTCCTCTCAGTTTTTCCTTGCCCAAAAAATAATAGTCAGCTTTTGCAGTGACCCCAGGAATTTCAGTGGGAACATTCCTGGAGCAAAGTGTTACGGTGAAAAACACCCGGCAGTTGAAAACAGGAATTCAGAAGTTCTGGCATGAAGCTTTCAGGTCTGTTATGTTCATACTCCATCCTGTTTTCCTACCTCAGAAGGCATCAGAAAGCTGACCTGTCGTGTATGTGGGGGCATATTGGCCTGTTTTGACCACTGAGAAAATCTGTCCTTGAAAGCAGAACTCGCAGGAGATGAGAACAGGCATTTTTTCCAGAAGGTGGAAGCCCTGTGCCTCAATCACTGCTGGTTTCTGAAAGCTGAGGCGGGCTCCTGTATCCCACTCTCTGCACAACGGAGCTATTCGGGTTATTAGGTCTGCAAGATGCTAACTGTGTCATGTGAAAGAGCGATAAACTTGTTTGGGGGGTGACCCAAGGTCAACCTTGATATTGCTGCTTGTTTTTCTGCATTGTACACGTATACAGTCCCTTGGGTTGGGGTTTCCCAAGTGATGGTTGGAGGGCCAGGGGATGCAGTAAATGGAGTTCCCATATTAGCGCTGACCCAGCCGGCACGCTCGAGTGGCACAGCATGCCCCTGTAGGGTTGTTTCACTGGCAGGAGAACAGCCATGTTTGGATGGTGCCATACTGAGGCTTTACAGGCTTTTACCCCGACTTTGATGGGAAAATGCTTTAAGACGCAGACATAACAGTAATTTTATCTATGCACTTAAATTAAAAAGGCACATGTACCCTGAAGCCTTTTGCAAATATTTGAGGCACCCTGGATATAATTTGAAAATTTCCCCATCAAAAGTGGCACTCAAGATAATTGAAGTGCAGGAGTGACCTTTGTAATAACTCAACAAAGCAGACAAATAGAAAGCTAAAACTCCTGTCTTGCCAGCAACTTGCCTCTCTCCCCACAAATAAGCTAGTCGTAAAACACTACAGAGAGGGTAAATTGTGTGGCACATATTTCATCTCCTCTGTCTTCAGTATATCTTACCAGATGCCCTGCAGCTTCAAATAGATGCATTTTTTTCAGATTAAGCACTTCCTAAAAGTAATGGTCCTTGATAGCAAAACTGGAGAATGATTTGCTGCTTGATTAGAGACCAAGTCCATGGAAGTAACCCTCTTGATTGATGCACTGTATTACAGTGAGTGATCCTTCCCTGCCTGGTCTTTGCATGACTTGATCTGGCAAATAGCACTGACTGTGGATGGACTATGACAGTCCAATGAATGGCACATCCGGTAGAATAAATCATAGCCCGAAAGCATGAGTTCAGCTAAACCACTTCGTTGACTAGCTCTGGTATTTTCTCTCTTTCTTACATTTCCTTTGCTTTAATTATCTTGCCTGCAAACTCCTTTTATTTTGTAATGAGTTATAAGTAGCAAATGTTGACATAGTCATTCTTGGGTTATGTAAGTCCTCGCTTTCAGCCTTGGAGATTTTTGGTATCTTCTAGGCTTTCAGTATATTGCCGTTCATTGGTGGCATTCAAATTAAACAGGGCAGTTGGCCCCTGAGAATTCAAAATATGGGCAATTTAGGTAAATCGCTTTATTAGACTCCGACTCACTTTGAACTTAAGATGTATGCACTTCAAAGGGTCAGACTGGATGTACATCTAGTAGTTCAGCAGCCTACGCAATATTCTTAAAGCTGCCAAATTCAGCTGGAAATGTTGTGAAATCAAGCTTTCTTTTATGCAATTTCCATAATTCCCCTTTTTACCTTGCAGGAAGCTAAAACAATGTGTGCACTGGGGGAAAGGGGAAGGAAATCTTTCTTCCAATATTTCTGAAACTCAGCATGAGTTCAGATCTACCTTGAATCTAGAAGTGGCTGAAGGAGTCTTTCTTTTTCCTAACCTTTTGAAGCAGCCTTATTTAGACCTTTCAGTTTTCTAGCTCTCAGTAAATTCTAGTGAACTTGCTGAATGCCAGGGATGCAGGACTTGCAAACACCAGTCCAAGCCAAGGTTCTCAGCATCTCCAGGCTTCTTCCAGCAGAGCCAGGACTCGGCAGTGGCCAGTTGTTAGGTGCTAATTGAAATAGAAAGTCTCTGTGGAAAAAAAACCCCAACAACCAAACCCTCTGCTTCAGTTAGTAAATGCTGAGATGGAACATTTTCCTTTTAGGGGTAAAAAAGATTTCATCTTTTGTGGCCTGGAACCATCTGACACAAATCCATTCCATGTTTCCCATACACAAAATGCACTTTCTCTCCACCCCAATCAAACAGCTTTGCTCAGCTCCATTAAACAATTCTGTATAAATTGCCGTATTCACTCAATTCTCATTTATCTCAGCTGGACTTTTTAATCGGGCCATATTTTTGGAAGGACGCAGTGTTTCTCAAAAGCACTGGTCACCTGGATTGAATGATTCCTTGGCCACTGTCTGGTGAGCAGGACTGTGAATTAATTTTCATGCTGTCGGCACACAGTGTGTTTGATAACCTAGCCTGTGACAATTTCAGAAGCCTAATAAATGGTGCTTCAGTTTTATTTACTGATATTTCACTCAAATATGAATGGAATCTGACCATGGAAATATTAAATTAGCTTTATCGTGCCCTTCTCTGTCAGAAGGAGGTGAATTATGAACAATAAATAAGTGCTGAATGAAAGACTCTCAGAGCACTTTGCACTGTGCCTGGGTTATTAGAAGTGAAGCAATTCCACTTCACCTGTCCTGTCCAGGTTCTCCAGGTTCCCGAGACCCTATTAAGGCAAAATTGTCTTCAGCGTGTTGGAATGAATGACGCACAAAACAGGAGGTTTTTAAAAAAAAGTTGCTGAATTTTTAAAGCTCAAGTGCCCTCTTTTAGTGCCTTGGGACCCAAGAGGCAGATAAATATACACTATGTAAAAGATGTAGGTAAAACTAAGATACAATATTGGCATAAAACTGGAAGACATAGGATCTAAATTAAGTGGAACAGGCTTGTTGGGGGAGAAACTGGACAGGAGGAGGGAGGGCTGATAAAAAAGCACTGCTCTGAGTGGACTGGAGTTAACAGGAGGATGCAATGCTCACAAGCAGCTGAAGGGCACGCAAGGAAGCGAGCTGTGCATTCATTCGGGGTCTTTGGGCAGAAAGGCTACTATGCAGGAGGAGATGGGGAAGCACGTGGGAGGGGGATGTGAAGTTTGCACTGGGCAGGCTTTATTACAGCCCTTCTCCTGTTGCCTAGGTGGGAGGTGCTGCAGAAATGGCTGTTCTCCCCACCTTGCAATAGCTCTGCTCCCCCGCTGCAGGAAAAGTCACTTGGCTTGGGACTTCCCTTTAAAGTGACCAACTCCCCATGGATCTCCAAAAAGACTCAGCTTCCTCGTCTCCATTTGTCAAAGGCAATTTAATTTGAATGCCACCAAGGACAAGATGAGTGCTTGTTGGATCTGCTCTGGTTCTGCTGCTCCCACCCATCTCTTCTCCACAGGCCGCTGGGGTAATTACAGCTTTTCACAGGGTAGCATAAATGGTGAGGAGGAGCGCTGAACTGCTGCGCATGTTACATGGGGTGTTGGGGTGGCAGAATGAGTGCCGGCAGGGAAAAGGCTGGACTCGCTGTGGGGTGACCCCAGCTGACTGAGGAGGGTCTCTCTCGTTGATGGGGCACTGCTACTCCTTAGGCTGGAGGCTTGCACGTACCTCTTTCACATGGATCTAAATCTACTGACCCTGTTTCACCTATGTCCAGTGCAAGTTTACAGACTTTAAAGGGTACAAGTTTTGCGAATGGCAAGTACTAGCACATAACAGACCCATACTGCCTGTTTTTAAGCTGACTGGTGCAAGTACAGCAGTACGAACCTTGGGGAAGGAAGAGTTGCAGCAGCCTCCTTCAGGTGTACGCCGAGGGTAGGAGGTTGCAGTAGGGCTGGGGAGAGGTGGCACTTTGTTCTGTCAAGTTTCCTGGGGAAGAAATAAATACCATGCATCTTCTTTGTCTGGCCACTGTGCATTTGTCTACATGGGTGCTATTGTTTGGACGAGGAGTGTGCGTTTGAAGTGTCTCATCCAAGCAACCTACTTAACTGTGCTTTGGCTCTGTCATGGGATGGTCTTGGAGCACACAAATTTGATCTTTTCAAAGGCAACTGAATGGGAAGATGCAGTCCAGCACACTTCGTGCACCCCAGCTCGTAATGGGCATTTAGTTCATGGCTGCAGACTGGAACCTCATCCGAGGTAAAGCTCTCAAAACACCTGCAGCACAGTCCTTAGGTCCTCAGCACCAGCTCTTCCACTCTGCCAGTCCTCTTCTGTGGCTCCACGCCACGCACTGACGTAGGCAGAGCCTTTCTCTTCCAAAGCGTCCCGGTGAACTTCGGGAGCATGTGGTGGAGTTGCCTGAGTCTTGCTTTTCTCGAGGATGAAAGTTAGTTCCTTCCAGCTTCAGGGGATGATAAACCCAGGAATGGGAAAGTTGATCTGCATTTTTAAAAACCCTTTGGGTTTTGTATTGATTTTTTTTTATCCCCCAAATATATGCATGTAGCATCTAAGACTACAGAGTAGAAGGGATGGGTACATAGCCTTTGTCTGTTCCCTTTCAAAGCCTGAGTTACTTAACTCTTCTTAAAATAAAAATAGAAGTGGTAAATTTTACACTAGCTGACAGAGATTATTTTTTTTTCTGTCCAAGTCAAGTTAAGTCAAGAACATAAATGTTAATTGCATTCATGTATATTTTCCCGCTATGACATTAAGTGAGGGTGGAATAAGGACTTCTCCAGCATAAAGAGAATTTTCAGCCCACGATTAACATAAATCAGGAATTCAAATCTGGGTGGCTCCCAAGTGAACCAATTAAAACATCGCAGAGCCCTGGCTCAGTCTGTCTTTCAGAAGTTGGAGGGAAGCTCTCCTGACTTCCTAGTGGAAATGCAAAAAACCCCAATGTGGTTGTATAGGTTAAGGCACAGCTTTTAGGAGAGGACAGAGCAAGAGAGATTAGCTTTTTTGGCCAGCCGATGAGCTAATTCTTGTCATCCTTACACTGAGCTGCACCTCGCTTACTCAGTAAAGCTGCCTTCAAATGCATTGGCCTTCTTCCATGAATGAGGACAGCCGAGTCAACCCTGCTGTGATTAGCAGGTTGCCAGCTCTTTCTCTTTGCAGGGGGTGCCCGGCACTCTGAAGGTCTATTTATTGTTTTGATCTTGCCCAAGTCTCTCTAACTTGTGTGATATCATTCAAAACTTAGTTGGAAATTCATCCCATACAACACGCTGGCTTTCTAGGCCAAGGCTCATTCAATAGGAAAATTAAGTGGAGTGTATTCTCAAATAAGTATTTTAAATTCAGCTGTGATGGAAATGTATCAGTGTGCAGGCCATCACCTTAAGGAGATTTTTATGAGGTTAAACCTCAAATTCGTTGAAAATACGCAGCAAATGTTTCCCTAAAGTAGAGAGATCTATTGCAGTGTGAATGAAAACAACATTTAAAGACCTTGAGTCAGATTTCAAAATTAGGACAAATGTAAGTGTTTGCTGTATCCCAAAATTAATGCTGTGTGGAAGTAAGAAATAACTTTGAAACTGAAACAGAGCCAAGGCTGGCTTTGGAGTAATTTTATTCCATGGCTAGCTACATACCTCCCAGTTACTGAAAAATAAATGTGGCATGCTTACCGCCCTTTACGTTATGGGGTAGATGACCACCAGGAGGAACCCAGGAAATATTTCCAAAGCTGGAAGCACTGAATGATGTGGAAATAATTACTCAAGTGAAAAGAAGGCTTGGATTGCTTTCAAAATATTAACATAATCTTTCTCAAAACCACAGCAACAACCAAAAAACCCAGGAATGAGGAAAATTTGGATCCTTCATACCAACAGACAGCCAAAACCCTCAAAGCACATTGACTACTCTGAAAGCATATTTATTCAGCTTTCAGCAGACAATTAGCAGGAATGAGACTTAACATGGCAAAGATCCTCCAAGGAGGATCTGCCAGGAGAGGTTGGAATCTGATGTGAAATTGGAATAAAAGGAAGTACGCTTGGTTTAGTATGTTATGTGTTTTTGAACCGCTCAAAAGTTCCTATTTCTAGATATCTTGAAATATTTCAGATTTTGAATTCTAAAACATTTGCTATTTTTTTAATATGACTGATGAGAACAAGTCAGATAGATAAAGAGAAGAAGCTGATTTCACAGGAGTGTGTTGGGTTTAGGCACAAGTGTATTCCGTAGACTAAATTTTGGAGTGGATGAGATAACTCCGTACTCTTTTTGTTTTAGACTTGTAATGTTATCTTCAGAAAAACAAGATAGTTTTATTCCGTGGGAAAATGGCTCTTCTTTACTATCATCTTTGACTGGTACAAACAACGTTTCCAGAAAGGGAACAAGGATTTTTGGTTTTTTTTGTCTGCAGAGCGCTCCTTTGTTCAGTTATTACTTATATTTTTTCTTCTTCCTTCGTGTATCTGTGATTTTTCCCCCCAGCTTCTGGTGGGATGTACTGTGCCCGTGGCGGTGGAGGACAGGCACTGCTGCAGCCGGAGCAGGAGCTGGCCTGCGTTGTCCTTGGTCCCATCCTGCCCTTTCAGCTTGTGTTTAGTGATGGCAAAGGACATGAGGGATGTGACCCACCAACCCTCTGTAGAGAAGTAGCAATTAATAATACTTATTGATGGCTGGTTTATTTATAAAAGCCTTCATGGCGTCAGGTTAAATGTTAAAATTAATTTTAGTAGAGGAAAGAGACTGGACAAATTGGTAGTTTAAAGAGTTTCTGGTGAGGGTATTGTTTGCTGTAGTCATCTTAACTATTTTTCGGACAGTCCTATGTAATTTGGGGCTTATAAAGTGGTTATTGCAGTTTCATTATGTTGTTCTCCACTCTGTCTGCGTACTGGCTTCTTAATTTATTCTTGCTTGCCTCTTGTAGCTCTTCCTTTTTGTCCCTGCTGCTGGTCTTATGTTTAGGAAGAAGCGGTGGCAAGCACTGCAGTTAGCCCAGCGTTGTTGCCAGTGTTGTTAAAAAGAGCCTTGCATCTCGCAAGCCCCTGCTGGGCATCAGCACGTCCCCTCATCTTGACTCTTTTGAGAGTCCTTGAAAGGGACATTTCTAACCAGAAAGTCACAATGTTTGTCCATAGTACTTCCCAGAATGGGGTTTGACCATATTCATGGATGAGTCTTCATGTTTGAATTTATTGTGAGCGGTACAGGCAAGCTGCTTTCTTCTCAGATCAAGGATATGTGGCTCTGAAATTGTCTGTTTTATCATCCCAACAGAGCCAGCTGCCTAACAGATATGAGTAATGTGAAGTAGAAATGAGAAGACCAAGGTAAACAAACATAAAGGAGCAAAGAAATGTGTTTCCTATCTAGAAATGTAGAGCATGCTATGGATAATACAGCTCGGAAAGGTCTGTCACAAGATTCATAGTCCCTGGGCATATTTCATTCATGTGAATGGTGCTTACACAGCAGATAATTTGAGCTGTTTTTACCTTCGCAACGTTGCCAGAGAAATATTTTCATCTCCTAAAATGGGTCTTAAACAATAGCCCGATCACATTGCATAGACAGGGCGCTCCGGTGTCTGCAGCGTTTCTTGGGTTTCTTCCTTGCATGCATATTTGTTATCACAGCAGATGACAGAGCCTGTAATGTAATAGGTACATGGCCCTGTTCCATGTACGGACAGATTTTTTGAATTTTGATGTTTTTCCATTTCACCTTCCTGGTGGTAAAACAACCGCAGATGAAGAGTAAAACAGGGCACTTAGTACTTGGACGCAGAAGCCGGATAACATTTCTTAACTAGGTAGGAAAACTCCTTTTACTTTCAAGGAAACCCAGAGCCAAGCTTGACAATTTTTGGCCATTTTTACAGTACAAATAGGCTGGTGGCGCTTGCCTGCAGAGCACCGCTGATAGGAGGTGTTGGTCTGTAAACCACACACCTTGCCCTCGGTGTTCCCTCTGTGAAGCAATGAAGCCCTGCAAATGCTGGTATTGAGTACTCCTTCCATCCACCAGAAATTAATAGCAGTTTTTGCTTGCAGCTGTTGTACTATATGTGTTTCTTAATAAAAAAAAAAAAAAGTTAGATCAAAAGGTATGTCTAAAATTTAAATTCATGTTGCTTCAAAAACAGATTACAGAAGTGTCCCAGTTATAATTATCTTTTGTCTTGCAATGTGCTTTCTTTTGGATCTATTCTAAACCTCTCTTCCCACATAAGGCCCCTCTTCCCCCACCTTCTTCTGCCATTTAATTTAATATATCATCAGAGCAAATGTGCCATGTAAATTGAAATATGCAGGAGTGTCATATATGGTGAGAAGTAGTGGGGATTAGCACGTGAGAAGGAAACGCCTTAACTAAATACTTGCCCTCTTAATTCTGTCCAGTTCTGGTGTGTTTTGAAAAATCAGATTATGCTGCTTCTTTCACTAAAGAGAATCTTTTGGACTGGAGGGAAATTGTTTACTTCATGGGATGAGGCTTATTACCAGTTACAAATTGTAAACAGCAATATTTATCTCCCAGGCGATTGTAATGTCTTTATTAGAGCTTCAGTGAGTAGCTGGGGTTTTTTAAGTATTTCTGTTAAAGGAATAAATTTGTACAATGAATGCATGCACCGTGAGATAATCTGGATTTCAGCAAAGCATGCCTTCTCTTTTTGAGAGAGGAAAATCACCTGGTGGGGTTTCACCACTAAAGTTTTACGTAGGCAAGCTTTATGTACTCACATCCCTGAAGGTGAGAGTTAAAACCTTCCTGATCTGTAAAAATACATTTTTAGTTAAAAAAAAACCCAAACAAAAAACAAACAGGCTAACCATATCTGCAACGCCAGACATGCTTAAAGGGGGAGTTCGCCACCGGTTTCTGCTTGGGGAGGAATGCCGACGGACGTGCCTGTGCCAAGGCCTCCAGTGGATTTTCCTCTTCACCAGAGCAGGACCAAGAGGCTTCACTGGCCTCCAGGAGCTGGGTCTTTTAGGAAAGTTGAAAACTTGGAGACTCCCAATGGATTTATGAGACTTGGCACTAGTGGGGGGGTGGGGTGGGGTGGGAAGCGTTCCCATGAGTAATAGTTTGCACGATCAATCTCCTCATTTATTAATCTTTTCAGATATTTCTGAGCAAAATGCACGTTGTGCAAATCTGTTTCTAAGTGGATAATTAGGCATGGGGGCTTGGCATGTGGTCAAATCACATCATCTCAGCAAGCTACTACCCTTCCTTGAGGTTTCAGCTGATCCATTAACACCAGGGCTGGGTGGGCTGAGAGCAGGCGGGGAGGGCCAGGGGGGCTCTGCCAGCCCTGTTAGCTCTTTCACACCAGACCCTGGCCACATCCAGTCCTGCGGCCATGCCCTGAGGAGCCGAGAGCAGTAAATTGTCTTAAGAAATCACTTTGGTGACCAGCCAGTTACGAAAGGTGAAGTAAAATAGTCCTTCTTCCTCGGGACAACAATTTAGGGAAATGATGGGTGGCTCAAAAGGAGTTGTCCTATATGCACATTCCCTTTTAAATAAAACCTGTGCTCAATGGCACACCCATGCTTCATAAACGAAAGATAGCAGTAAAGATTTATGGCCAAATTTTACAAACATTATTAAAAAAAATTATTGCTAGATATTATATATATAGAACTCTGAAAAGGAAATCTATTTTTATTAAAGTTTGGAATTTGAAAGAGGGAGATACTGCCAATAACTTTTTAAGAGTCTGATTTATAAATGAAGTGCTAATGAATAATTCCACAAATGGTGCTTCATATAGTAAAGCATGGAGGCAGATTTTCACTGCTGCTGGTACGAGAATAAATCTGAGTGAGTATATCTGCTGCGTGTTGCCAATTTTTATCATTCTTGGATGTGGAAATATAATCTTGTGCAATATTTAAAGAATGTAAAAACTCTGCACAAGGGGGCTGGTGCCTCACTGGCAGTGAAAGACGTTACTGGCACAGACACGGAGGAGAGTGTGTTTGCGGGCTTGGTGGTTTCCCAGTTGTAGGAGAATCCTTGACAGTACCGGTCCCTTAGCCCAAGGCAGAGGCTCCCAGGGCATGCAATGGTCTACACTCTGCTGCTGGAGAACCTCACCGGCATCCGGGATTAGCAGGGTGTAGACAAATGGTGCTTATTCCCTTTTCCCACCCTATGGAAGGGCTACTGTTTGCACAAACGCGTGTCTCTCCAGCTTGGCTCCCAGGAGGAGTGAGAGCTGCCCAGCCTCGGAGGTATCAGGTCCGGGCAGCGCTGCCACTGCCTGCTGCAGTGGAGCCAGCGCCGGAGGACTGCACTTTTCTGACGTGCAGAGGGGCCAGCGGGTATCCCCTATTAATGCCAATTAGAGCTACACAGTGTTTGTTGAGCAAGCGGTTTATTGCCATTGGTTAGATTGTTAGCTTAATGAGATTAGACAAGATCTAATGAGAGAAGACAAGTACGTAACATGTTTGTAGTAGTTAAACTGCTCCACACTGGGATCTTCCGGGACTGCAGCATGGCATGCTCTGATAGCCTGTTCACCATCACATCGTCCCATTCCCACAGCTGCTTCCCTGGAAAGCTGTCATATTGTCAGTGCTGGTATTTTCCCTTGTACCCAGCTGGCAACAGGTTGTCAGTCTGATTTAACTGGCCACCCTACATGTACATGATGAAATGGTGGCATCCTTTTAATACATGGTGCACTGTGCAGTTTATGATTGATTCCTGACAAATCGGTCAGGATTGCCCTGCTATCAAACCTATCAAACCTAGCTGCCTCCTGGGGCTGCTTAGCTGGAGAGGGGTTAGCAGCAAACTGACAACTGCCCATCAAGCAGATAACGATGGGAAAAATTCAGTGAAAACCTGCATGGCTAATGGTTGTGGAAATGCTGTCTGGGTGGGAGAGGCAAAAGCCTACAGCCGAGATGAGGGGTCAGTCAGGCTGCCCAAGAAACAGCAAAGATCTTCTGGATAGCTGAGCGTTGGAGGCCACATTGTGGAGAATGAGAACAAAATTGGTCATCTTCATCATCTCTGACACGCTTTTTGGATTGTCTTCAAGGCTTAGTATCTTCAGATATTCAAAAAAGAGGGAAGGGAAAGCTGTGACCGGAGAGGTTGGGAATAATTTGGCAGCCATCAGAAATCTGCAGCAGGTTACCCTGAGTTACTGCATTTTTAGGGAACACCTCTAAGATTTGGTGTCAAAGGCCCTTCTGGCATAGGACTACATGTCAATAGAATTCATAAGAAATTAAAACTCAATGCAGGAACGGAGTTTTAAGATCATTTTGTATTTATTTTTTCAGGAGTGAAAATCATTATTGTGTTGGGCCAGCCAAAGAATTATACTTCTTTTTGCACCTTTATGAAAAGAGACTGAGGAACTGATAGGTGTCCCGTGTGCTTAAAATCCCCTCAGGGAGCTACACGAAAATACAGACAAGATACTGCAGGAAGGTAGAGCCTTCTCTGCCCTGCCGAGGGGTCAGTACAGCTTAATTAAGTGGAGTTTCTCATTTCTCAAACCATGGAGTATCCAGCTGTCTCATTCCCTCCCCTCTGCAGATGTCATATGTGTCATGTACACAGAATTTATGTCAACATTTGCCATTCAGTTGAGTGCCTTCGTCCTTTATCCGGGTGATAGGCAGTTGTTGTTTGCTGCCTCATTTTAACCAGTCATTCCCATTAGCACTAATAACACCGGACTGGGGGGAGCTTTCATTTTGCACAAACCTGGTGCTGACCTTCCTCAGCGAATATCCTCATCAAGGAGACACTCCTTGCAGGAGATGTCATACTACCATAAGGACGTATGTTGAGGAAGGAGAAAGAGGACGCAAATCATCTTGGAATTCACACTGTACAAAATCTTTTTTTCATTTTCCTTTAAATGTGCAATCCTTTTTTCTTTTTTTTTTTTCCAATGGTATTTTTGCTGGAATACTTTTTGCAGAGCGGAAGACTGGAACTCTTCAAAGCCACGGTGCCAAGCGTCTCCTCTCCCTCCTATTTCAAAATAAATCATTCTCCTAGTGGTAATGAGTAATACAGAAAAATGCAGGCAGCGAGGATTTTGCCAGTGAGAGAGAGATTTGCAGTGCTGTGCTTTGGCTTCTATGCAAAGTTCCATTTAATGACACTGCCACAGAAGGAGTATTATATTATCTGTCCCACTGCTCAAGTCTTCAGTCTCCGCATTGTATAAGCACACTACTTTTTTACATTTATAAGCAGCAAGTGATTCCAGAGAAATTCCTGTTCCAGCTACAGAACTCAACAGACCCCAACTGTGTCATTACCTCACCGTGTTGGGGCAAGTCCTGCTCCTGCAGCTGCAGAGGGCCTCTGCCAGCTGCCCTGGGAGGGTCCAGCTGCCCTCCCCAGGAGTGTGCACCCATTGCCACCGCAGGAGACATGGCCCCAGCCCCGCGTGGCACGCAGCAGACAGGGCAAGGAGGGGGGGCTGTTGCTCCCTCTCGCAGCAAAATCAGGATCACAGGGGTGGCAGCAGGGCTGCAGCCACTCTTCAGCATCTCCAAAAGCCCCAGAGGGAAGAAGAGCCATGTGCCATGGGGGCATGGCTGGTCCTTTGCCTCTCGGAGGGTGCAGAGGGAACCTGGACCCATTAAGCTGGCACTGCAGGTGCGGTGATGCAACCCACGTGTGCTCCCATAGCATTGCCGGATCCTACCCAAAGCAGTCTGCTGATCCCTAATGTTTGTTTTCCTGCTAAATTTTTCCTGGGTTTGGAGGGAAAGTTAGGAGATTCCTTTTTGTCTTTGCTTAGCTAGGGTGTTTTTGACATTCAGAGACAGTACAAACGGGGTTTTGCCTTTGAACTCTGTAGTCTAGAAGAAGTAGCTGTTTCAACAAAATGAATTTTACTTTACTGCCCAAATAAAATGCTTCTGAAGATTTCCGTCTCCCAGGAATTGCTTGAAAATTCCATCTTTCCTTCGGATAGAATACCTTGAATTAATAATATTCATAATTAATCTCTACAACCTCTCCTGGGCAGAGGGACCCCATGCCTGTCCCACCAGTACGCCTTGGCCTCGGCTTGAGGTACAGATGAAAGCGTTTAACTGCATTCCCATCAGTTTCTCCCTGGCAAGATAACCAAGCTGCACCGTGCTTTACTTCCACGGTGTCTGCTGGGAGCTCGAGGAGAGCACATGAGCCAGGTCCCTCTCTTGGTGCAGCCGTTCATTCACAAAGGTTGGAGTAAACCTGGGCTGAATTGCAGCCAGGAGCGGGGATGGAAGCGCCCGTATCCTGTTACCAACCTCCTGAGCTGCTTAATCCCTTTGGCTGAAAGCTGACCTGCAACAGATGCCTTTTCAGCAATTTCCAAGAGTCAGCGATGTCCAGGCATGGTATATTCAACATATAGGGCCAGTTTCTCAGCTGGTGTGAGTTGCCCCAGCTCTACTGAGACCATCAGCATTACAGTGATTCATGCCATAAATAGGATCAGGCCATAATTTTTTTTTAATTCGCCACGGCTCATGTTTCGCATGACATGGAGTCAGATTTTTGAGTCAAGAGGCCTTTTGTTAACATGTTCCTGAATATCTCAGTATCCGATGTGCCAAAAGTAAAATTGCTCTTGACTCTCATTTCTGCTGGGTTGCCTTTTCACCAGCATCTTAGGCTTGATTTACACTACTGTCAGTGGATAATGAGGGCCTTCTGCCTGGGAATCGTTACTTTTGGAGAGAGTTGCCACTCCGTTGTTGGTCAAGCATCTGTTGACTGCTGAATGCTGTGGCAAGCGACGTGCTTTTCTTGGTGACACTCCTCTGAGCCTCTGGCACAGCTGTAGGACGCTTTCTGCGGCGCCTTACTGCCAGTGCCCAGGAGAAGACGCTGGTCTGGGTGGCCTCCCACCCCCGCCTGTCTCAGATGCTTATTTGCGTTTCTCCTGTCACTATCTTGTTGGATTTTTTAGCAGGAGGTGAATGCACCTTAATGCTCTAATAAATGAAGATAACATCCTTAGAATCTGGCGGGAGGAAGGACAGCTTCATGCATGAGGAAAGTGGTGTTTATATTAATGGTCTTCCAATTAGCAAAAAGCATTTATAGTTTTGCTTGATTTTTACAATCCTTCATTTGGGGTTCAGGGCTCATTCTCCCTGCAGGAGACCTGGAAAACATGGCTTGCTTTGGCATTTCAGCAGCATTTTCTGGCATGCCTAAGATTTATGGTTGGTTTGATGAAGTTAAAGCTGGCACAGCTTTTCTGCGGGTGGAGCATTTGAGCAGACAGGTTTATACAACTCAAAGAACTGCATCAGACTGGAGCAGAACTTGATTTAAAGATAATCTGGGGAAGGTGGAGTGTTATGAGAGAAGAGAGAAAAATACATATAAAATAAATTCAAGCGCTAGATTAGATGCCTTCCTCGCTTTGCTACTTGTTCACGCTCTTAGAATCCCTGGCATCCACTAAATAGAAGGCAGGCACTCTAAATCAAAGCAAATGTTTTCTCTGTCATTTCTGACACGACTCAGTGTTTCCGTAGATGGGCTGGCAAATCAGGGAGGCTGCAACCGTCTTCTCACCCACGGTGCTGTAGTCGAAGTTACTGCTATAGTGGTGGCTGCCTGTGCCTCAGAGGCATGGCACTGCCGAAAGGCGAGGACGGCACGGGGGGAGCAGGGCCCCATGTTCTGCCTGGCTGCTGTGAGCTTGCCGCCTGAGATGAAACATCGCATCCACCTTCCCTTGACGGCTCAGACGTTGTCACTGCCCAGACCTTCAGTGAAAACTGGAATGGCGCCATAATTTTATTTCCAACATTAACAGGAGCTCTTTAATTGTTGGTTGCGTGTCCTAGCTTATGATGAACATAAGCTTGCTGGCGTTTGTTTATGAGTAGCATCACACTCCACCATGGCTTCTCTTCAATGAAGTTTTATTCATACACTTTCTTGGTCATGGCAGGGAAAGTTTTCTGTTTTTCTGTGATTCACAGCAAGTGAACTTTATCTTTTTATTCATAAAATTCCCAAGTGATCAGACATAAATGCCTCATTCCTGCCACTATCCTCCCCAAGAGGCTTGTGTGCCAAAAAAAGACTTGGAGTTGGCTGACAAGTCATTTCCTGATTTGCAGCCGTTCCAGATTTACTCAGCTACCAGCCACCCCCATGATGAGCTTTGTTCCCGTTGGAATGGGAGCAGGCTTACTCCTGGCTTTTTTTCTTCTCTGCTGTGGGTTTAAGGCTGCCAGGTGCTGAATTTTAATTCCTGCAGAAGCTAACAATGAATTCTGACTTTTGTCATACAACTGGGCGATGATGTGACATCTGGATCTCCTGCATGCTGAAGTGTTAACCCCTTTTGAACCTTAATCTGTAGCAGATGGCTATGACCCATGAATAAGGTTTATTTCTACTCCAGTATGCCAAGGAAAGGATCCAGAATGCTTTCTTCTCCTTTCCTAAAAGATGTAGACAACAAAGTCCCAGAAAGTGATGAACACCTTTGTTCCTCAAGTATCTAAATCTCCTTACACATGCCAGTGATGTGTTCAGAGCTTACAGATCTATTATATAGAGGCCCAGGGAAAGGAGGTTGCCAGACTTGTTAAAAATAGTGTAGCAATTATATACCCGTAGGTATCATCCTTGAAAGACCCAATCTGCTCTCCCGGTGGTTGTGCGACCAGTCTAGAGGACACCTATAAAACCTTGCATGTGCCTCTTGTTGAAGCTGGGGCACAGTCAGCTAGACTAGGGTTGAAAGAAGATCACCTGGAAGTAGCCTTAGGATAAGTGACTACTTTTGCCACATTGGTTGCAGAAGCAATCTGCCCATTTTAAGGAAACTCAGTCTGGAAATGCTTAGCCAAGGTCACATAGTGGTGTTACTGGTACATGCAATGGCCAGCATACTCTTTTGTAGAGTTTTGTGATCGTGCAAGAATTTCAGTTCTCATTTTGTTTAAATGAAACTTTCTAAACATTGTGTTTGCAGAGAAAAACCTTAAGATACAAACCCTGAAGAGCACCCTGCCAACAGGCAAACAAAAATGACTATTATGTAATTATTTTTTAAATCCCAGTATTTTTTTTTTTTTCAGCTTCCATTGCTTGGGTGCAGCAAGTGGTCAAAAAAGGATGCACAGCTGATGAAAGTAACCTTAAATCATGTGCTGAGTTTGATAGTAGGTACATGGGTCCTGTTTCTTTATGTATCTACTGATCCAGATCATACCTGCAGTGCTGCGCACTGGCCTGCGTCGTCGGTACAGACACTAGAACAGCCATGCTGAAAACCCTGCGTGGTTCTGATCTCCAGCAGAACTACACAAAGGAGGAGTTTGGTGTAGCGATGTGAGGGAGGCTGCATTGTGTCAGTCATTTGAGCAATTGGCCCCTGGTCTTATCCTTAGCACATACTTAACACATCTTGCCAAATTATGCGGTTGCTTAGTAATGTGAACAAATATCCCCTGGAGATTCAATAACCAAACTCATTATCACTTGTCATGTAGGCCAGGAACTGAATCCAGATCTCCAGGAGTGAATGACTGGTGTGCTAACCTAGTCTCCCACTGCTAAAATAGCAGAATGAATATGTGCAAAGTCAGCTCCACGCAGTGGGTAAAAATATACCCTCAGTAAAAACACAGAGAAGCTCTATTAAAAATTATTCTCATTACATAGATTCCATTATCTGAAATAAGAAAGGGGGAATTCAGCATTTGGTAATGTTTCGAGGAAAGACATAAATGAAGATTGATTTTTTTTTAATTATCTGGTTTTGATCTTGCAAATTAAGCAATAGAGCTGTTCCGGTTAAGTGTTGCAGAGGAAGAGTCTGTTGCATGTGGCGTCTGCTGCACTTCAGGAGGCCACTAAATCCCTCTGAAACAGAACCTCGTTCCAATGTCACTTGTGGATGCTGTTAGGTGGGTCTACCAGCACTCACCACAGCTGTGTGCAGAGGAACCTGACCCTACTCCAGACAGGATAGTTTGCCGCCATATAGCCACACCAGCAGAGCGCATCCCAATGGTGCTGACACCTCCCCAGGGTCCAAGCTCGTGCTGCAGGGACATGCCAGCCCCTCTGGGACCTGATAGATGGCACTGCATTGTGCACACCGTAAATCCATGATCTGAAATTTTTGCATAGTACTCTACTTTGTCTCCTGCTCATCAGCAGGTTCCTTCTGGTTAATCAGGAAAATGCAGAGAGTCAGCCAGTTTGCTTAACAATGATTTTGGCAGTGAATCCAATATTTGTGGATCTGCGTACCGCATACATATGCTGTTGGCTATAAAGATACCACATTTTTCTCTCATAAGCAATCCCAGCTGCATATATGGGGTTTGGACTTTTTTTTTCTTTTTTTTAAATTTTATTCTGGAGTAAATTTCAGACCAGCTGCTCAGCGTACAAATGCAAGTTGGTTTAATTCATGTAGATACTGTATGCATATCAGACACAGAGGGGGTGTGCACACTCATAATGACGGGAGTTCAGAGGAGCTGTGGAGATTGATAATTTGCCTGAACAAGGTCAATACTGGCAAACATGGAGGGGAATATCTTAAGCTGCTATTGCCCTTTCAGGTAATACCTACTCAAGGGTAAAATGGGCTTGATCTTCCTTAAGCAGCATTTCCTGCCACTTCCTCTGGACATCATTAACACAGATTAATTGTTTTCTAGAGTTTAGTGTACAGGATCTTTCCAGCGGCATCAGCACTTTTCAACTTCTACAGAAATTACCTTGTCTGAAAGCAAGTTTGCGAAGCTTCTTGCACTTTCCCTGTTAAAATAGCCAACAACTGTTATCATGGAGACCAAATTGAGGGGATGACATCTTCTCAGTTTTGGAACTGGGTTTGATTTTTCCCCCTCTTATTTCTATTGAGAAATCTGTATTTTTCAACTATTGAACACATAATTTCTCATTTCCTACCTGTGTGAGATGACATTGATCTAGTAACTACGGGATCTCACTAGCTGAACAGCCCTATCTGTCTGGGGATTTTTACAGTTATCAGGTTCTTGCAGGGGTAATGGCATGTTTAGTGCTCTAGAAGTATGAATCATTAGGTATTTGCTGCACTGGTATGCCCAAAGGGATTTTAAAGCTCCTGTCACACTGCATCGTGCTAACATTGCTTTCAACTGATGCCGCAGGACTTTTGCAGGCTGTGTGAAAAAGCTTCTGGGAGGGGCTGGCATTCTTGCAAGGACTGGGAATTGGCCACATCCAGAGCCAGGACACAGGTCAGGGTGCTCTGGGGCTCAGAGCTGTACCAAGTGTTTGCTTGGTACGTCCTTGCCATGTGCTCCAGCTCACATCAGTCTTTAGATTTGTGGTCAGAAGGAAGCTTTCTCCTCCTGAGTGGTTGCAAAGCACTTTGGTGGTGTGTTTTTTAATCTTTCTTGGTACCTATCATCTCATGTGGTGTGCAAGCCCTCTTACCAAGCTTTGCTGAACTCCCTTCCTTCATCAGGAGTGGGACATTGACAGTGCTAACGTGAGAGTTACAACTTCTGGTTGTTCCTACTTGGTGTTAAGTTCACGAGAGAGCTTTGGGAGGTGCTTTGTTGCCTGTGGTGAACTGGACCATGTAGAAAAAAATGTCTGAGAACTTGAGGACTATGTATGTATTGCAATGTTTCTTGTTGATTGCAGAGGACTAGACTCCGCAGTCATGTGAGAGTCCGGTGGTCTCAGAGGGGTTTCTGCCCATCATTTCTTGACTTATGCTTGCCCAGATTCTGGATTTGCTCATACTTGCTTTGTTCCAGCCTGTGCCGCTAGGCAATTACAGTTGAGTTATTGTTGTGCTGTAATGGATTTATGCATAATTTCTGAGCCCAGACATACTCTTTCAAGTTCTGACTCCATAGAAACATTCAAACCAGGACGTGGACAATTCCTTAGCTGAGGTTCTGGCAGGCAGGGGGGATGAGATGGTGAAAAGAAAGCACTGGCGTCATATGGAAATTAAATTCCCTTCCTTTGAAATTCAGCACAGTAATTCCCATCTGCTTAAGCGAGGGATCTAGTGCTCAATTCTCAGACTTGGAGCTATCACTTACTGTCAAACTGAAGCTGTGGTTTGAGGGTAGGGCTAAGCCTGTAGAGGCTCTCTGGGGGCTGCTGCCAAAAGAGGAGGTTCTGGTTCCCACCTGAGCCCTCCCATTGGGTGTGCAGTCCTGCTGCCTTCCTTGTGCAGCACGCTGTGCTCTTTTCGCAGTCTGAGGAGTCACCTGGGGGACCTAAACCCATAGACACATTAACCAGCAGAGGCTGCCTGAAGGTGGGCTCACCTGTACCATAAAACCACAGCCTTGGCCACTTCTTTCTCCAGCTCTTTCCTCTGGGTCCCATTGCCAAGAGAGTCAGGGGGGTTGCAGCTTTCTCCAACAGCTCTACAAAAGGGGGGATGTCTCAGAGAGAGCCCACTTGACCACATTGCCCCAGTTGCTTGCTGGTATTTCACAAAATGCACTTGCAAACCCTTAGTCTGCAGAGATACACTGAGATCACATGACACAGGTAACTATGAATAGCTTTTTGGAGGTGGTATGATGGAATAATTAAGCATAACGAGCAGGAAAACAAAGCTTAATTGGGTTTGATGTCACGGAAATACAAGATGTAGTCTTTTTCAGGGTACTTCTATATCTTTTCCAAGCAATACTTAACTCCATACTTCATCCCAGAAGCTTAACATCGTCAGGCCTGTTCTATCGGAACTATCTTGCTCCCATAGCAGAATCCACTGTCCCCAAATGGTCACCTAAACTTATCACACAGTGGAAAGAGCGAGGGCCAGCTGGGGTCCTGAAGCATTAGCCTGCTGAAGGGGGGAGAGGTGAAGCCAGTGTGCTGAATCAGCTGCCAGGGAAGCATTGAGGATGGGAGTATGTCTTTCCTTCTGGCCCTCTGAGGGGCCAAAGTCTCTTCTTCCTTTTGAGAGATAGGCCCTAATCCTCTCCTGAAGTGAAGTGTCAAAAAACTGCCTTTGAAAAGCAAAATGCTCTTCAGTTTTATAACATGGCTGGAGGAGAAGCCAGTGCTCCCACTTTATACAATATCCTAGTGATTATAACTTTAGCCCAAGGCAGAGGCACAGGACTTCAGTTCTATTTTGAAGGGATTCAAAACCATACAGAAGATGAAAAAGTAATAAAAATGTATACACCAGCACTATTTTGCTTTGTTGTTATGTCTTTTTCTGTTGCTAATATGCACTGTATCTAATTATAAGCCATTTCTTTATCAGCAGTGAAAACTGTTTCAGTAAAACCAGTTTATTCCACCAAGTTAGACAGTTGCCGTCTTAAACCTGAAAAAGAAATTTATAGCATGTAGCATTTTACAAGACATTCGAAAAGCAAATGCATCCCATATTTTAAATATTACTAGGTGGTAAAAGATGCACGCAATGCAGTATAGGATTGCAATCATAGCATTTCCCCTGGTGTCACTTGCCACGGAACTTGACTGCGCTGCCACAACAGTGCCAATCAGGAACGCTGTCATTACGGTCAGTGGGGGAGCTCTTGATTTATTTACATTCATGTAAGCAAAGTCAGAAGCAGGCCTTGGAAAACGTTAAGGTCGTTGCATCTAGCTAGATGTAGCTGCAGTTTTCAAAATTACTGTATGGCTTTGCAAGATAGGGTTTATGAGCTAGCTTTATATTAATAGCAAACCTATGCAAAGTATTTTCCCCTTTGAGGTTTACAGCCCCATATTTTCTTACAAAAGAAAAGCAGGAGTATTAGCTTTGTTGTGCGGCTTTGTTGATGGCAGATGAAGGTGCTGATGATGCAAATGTGTAAACTAACTGGGGCAAGATGCTTAGGGACATGGTTTTGCTTAGGGACATGGTGTAGTGGTGGGATGGCAGGGTTAGGTTAACGGTTGGACTTAATGATCTTAAAGGTCTTTTCCAACCTAAATGATTCTATGATTCTAAGATTTCAATGCTGGTTGCTTCCCCCAGCCATTTGGGTCTTGAGATTTCTGAAGGTAAAACTAAGCAACGTCTCAGAAATTGTACCTGAAGTCAGGCAGTTTTTCCCAGGAATCGGGTACTTATGAGCAAGACACAGAGATACCAGACAGCTGGGAGGGATATGGAGGTAGGGTAGGGCAGGAGTAGTGTTGAGACTCATCTACCTGTGCCCTTTCCTCCAAAATCTCTGAGCATCCACCGCCCTTGGATGAAGCCATCTCTGGCTATGCCTGGACCACAAGGGGAAGAGAAGATGTGCGAGAGGCATTGAGCACACCAAGCGGCTCCCACGTGCCCTGTCTGACCCATGCCAACAAGTTGGCGAGCACCAAGGCCATACTCTACGGCACAGCATGTGCAGGGCTGTGGCTCCCAAAAACTCGGCAGCTGAGCACACCTGTGGCTTTGACCATGCTCTGTGGAAACACATCCATGGATGATAGAGGAATATGTCAAATACATCAATGAGATGTCAGGGTATTTGAACATAACGAATCCTTCAATGCTCTTCACCTTGGAGAAGAGTCAATCTGCAAAACAAGTGAGCTGGCTGTAGCAGCAGAGACCTTGACACCCAGACAGCAGAGCTGCTGCTTCATCACTCACATACATCCTTGCAGATTATGCTGGTTTTTTTCTAGCTGTTTGGGTTTTTTTTTGCTTGTACTTCATTAGCACCAGTGCTCAACACTGAATACTACATACACCAGGTTGGCCAGAAATTCAAACGCTTAGGTCATTAATATCAATGTCTATGTCAGAGGGATAGTTACATCTCAAGCCTTTTTTTTTTTCTTCCCTAAAGACATTTTTCACCCAGATCAACGACTGGTGATTATCCAGTCTAAATCAGGATCCTATTATGTGAGGTAGAGGAGATTCTTTTGACTACTGCTGAAATGTGTGTAATAATAATAGCCACAGAGAGCAGTGAAATGTAGCGTGAGGGTCCTGTGTGTGTCCCTTTAATTAGAAACCACGCAGAGTTTGAAATCTGAGGTGCTTCCAAACATGTGTAGCATTCATTTTAATCATTCCTCAGAGTGCAGGAGGAAGCATCAATTAAATTCAGCAGGAGAGAAGCTCCTGGGAGTGGGTGCAGGAAATGAGTTTTTTTAGTAGGAGGATGATGAGGAGGAGAATGATGAGGATGAGGATGATGATGATGATGATGCACAGGCACAGCACTTTGAAAGCATTAACCTGAAAAGGCACCAAGAGGCCCCGTAGTATGTCAGCAAGCAGCCAAAGCGCCGAAAGATCCTTAAGGCATAACTTTGACCCATATTCTGTAGATAATCAACTTCCCTCTCCCCAAAGGGGATTCGGGAGAATGACATAAAAGCGTGATTTGCATTACGAAGCCTTGTATCTTCCTTGATGTTTTCCTTGTCTGCTCCAACTACCACTGCTTCCTAACATCAAAACACATGGAGGCTTGCTCCAGCTGGGGGAGAAGCTGAACTGCTCCTAATGGGATCATGGCACGGTGGTGGGGGGGGGAACCTTTCCCACCACAGAGGAGACGATGGCTCACGGTGTCGGAGTGCCAGATCCTCTTTGACCTCCTTGGTACAGCAAGGCTGCGGGGCAGCCCTCTCCTCCAACCACCCGGCACCCCTCAAAGCCTGGGCTGACTAAAGCCCTTCTGGCAGGGTGTGCGGAAGGTGCCAGTCTGGCCCGTTAGTGGGGCTCAGGCGTGGAAGTGATTCCTAATCATCTTTGTGAAGAGAGCGTGTGTCAGTAAATTGTAGCTAGTGAGTCATTTCGGGGCGAGGGACCTGGGTGGGAGGGCAAAGCAGAGGCGGGGTGCAGGGAGGTGATTTAAAATACATGGATTTTTCCATTTTTAATGGATACCAGATATTTTAATATTACTGATCGCCACATGCGGGGGGGGGGGGGGGGCCGCGATCTCAATTCCTGGCTCATAGGTTGGCATGGTCATTTCTTCAGATGCCATGAGCATGGAGAGCCCCAACGTGCTCTCGCTTGAGAAGGTCCCCGACAGAGAAAGGACGAGGAGGCTGCTCACACAGTGCAGATGTGGATGAGCTAACTCCTCTCACGCTGACGTTTTGAGCCAAGAATATTTCAGCGTTAGCATTTCCTAATGCAGTTTCATCTCGCTGGCTATAAAGCCTGTCCCGGTGCAAAAGAAACCTCTGAGATTCTCATGTAACTACGAGAAAAGAGCCATAGCTGTTTTTGTGTAACAGGATTTGTGTGGG
This sequence comes from Gorsachius magnificus, assembly GCA_034008185.1. Classification (NCBI taxonomy): domain Eukaryota; kingdom Metazoa; phylum Chordata; class Aves; order Pelecaniformes; family Ardeidae; genus Gorsachius; species Gorsachius magnificus. Next base: position 68,200,023 of record CM067081.1, on the reverse strand, counting down.
CTGTTGGTAAGGGCACGCTGCTGATAAATAAGGTTCAGTTGTAAATATTCTCTAGTGACATGGGAATTTATCCACCTATTGAAATTCACAACTGAGCTACTGAGGAAACACGTTCTTTAGCTCCACTGTGTATGCAGCCCACGGTGCATTTATCAAGCGACCTGTCAGTTCAGGGAAGGCACAGTTCAGGTAATACAGTATTTATGAAACTGTTAAAACCACCTCAGAAAGTTCTCATAGAGTATGTTTTTTAAAGCTGCCTTATGAAAACTTTGGACAAGAGGAAAGGGGGGGATATGTTTTCAGTTTTATAGTGTGGGGCTCTGCGGTCACATGCAGTGAGTAAGACCCAACAGAAAGAGGTGCTTCCTAGGCACCATGCTTATTTATCATAAAGCATACAGTAAAAACAGTGTAAGCAAATCAAACACTACCTTTTGCAGAAGTATTAGGGTTTAAATAGGAATTTTGGATCCTCCCCTTCATCAGAAATAAGAATTAAGGCTGCCTTCTCATCATTCACCCATCTCAGTTTACAAGCCTCCCTGCCATCATCAGGTGCTCTTACTGTGGGCACTTTTTCATCCCATTCCCATATCAGGTGGTCTTCATGGCCATTTGTCTTCTGCTGCCTCTCCCATACTCCCTGGAAACCCTGGAAGTGGCCCTGTGTGCTCACCTGTAAAACCATCCCTGTTTCACCCTTCAAACCTTGCAGTGCTCTGACTCCCTCAGCTCCTCAGCAAATGCAGGTTTCCGAATGGAGGAATGATCCCAACATGGTCCTTGAGCAACCCTGTGTCACCTCAGAGAAATAAATTAAAAAATTCCTTCATTTTTAAGTTTTTCTGGGTGAGTTTATTTGAGTGCTGGAGCCCTTGAGCTGAGGATGTCGAAGTGGCTTGTGTTGTTTCAGCTGCTGATTTTCTTGATTCTCTGTGATTGAAACGATGGGAGAAGCTTTTGCACAACCGTTAAGTTAATGTTTGTGTGAAGGGAGGGAGGAAGAGAGGAGAAAGATTTTCCTGGTGTGCATTTATTTATGTAAAAAAAAAAAAAAAAAAAGAATTCTCTTCTCCACCCGTAGCAATCCTGGCAAGATTCGCCGGAGTGGGGCTCCCTCTGTTGAGCTCTGGGAGCTTCGCCAGGTGGTAAATACAGCTGCCCGCTCCATTTTGGGGGCAGCTTCATCTCAAAGCCCTTCCTTACCCCTCTCCCCTCCCTGCAGCCCACCTGAGAGAGAAAAAATTGCAATGGAAATGTCCTGGCAAAGCAGGGTCTGGGAGTGGGACCTCCGAGCTGTGACCTGCCTGGTGTCTGCTGGGAGGAAACCCATCTCTGATGAGTTGGAGCAGAACCGGACCATAAAGTCCTTTCTGGGGCAGAGATGGGAGAGGGTTTCTGCTGAGGAAACACTTGAGTCAGAAGGCAAGGAGCCAAGAAGAAAGATGTGGAAAGGCTGGAAAGCAAACCGAAGGTATCGGGCTGGGTGGCAGAATTACAAAGACACCACTGGAAAATGTAAGCTGTCCCGTGCTTTGTCAGCTTCCACCAGGAAAGATCAAATGAAGCAGTTACAGCAGAGATCCACACTATGGGCTTTTATGCAACACTTTTTAGTATTTTCCCCAAAATGTTCTTTTTTCTTGCCATGACCTACAGCGTAAAGAATTGTGTAAAATTCCAGGGCTGTAAATGCTGTCGTTGTGGAGGTGAAGGAGCCTGAAAAAACATCAGACTCAAAATTGCACAGCGGGCTGACTTTTAACTCGTTTCTTTTACCAAAAAAAAATGAGTGAGGGCTGGGTTCTGGCAGGCAGCTGGGAAAACCAGATCGTGGTCCTGACCGAAACGATGTTGTCTGGGGAGTACTCAGTGAGAGATTTCATGTTTATTTAAAGGATTTAAGAGACACTGTGAATGGAGAACACAAGGCAACCCTGAATATATATCTGCCATAGTGCCTCGCATGTAAAGTTTTGTTTCATGTTTCTCCGTAGCCTTGAGGGAGCCCCTATTTGCTTTACAGTGTGTCCCTCTCTTCGTGGCTCTGGCAGGCTCCGTGTAGCAGACTTCGCCCTCTTTCCGTCTTGAGCTGCTCAAGTAGCACATTGCGGTGAGATTGCCCACTGAAGCTGCAGCAGCAGATGTTTTCTTCTGTGACTTGTTTTCTTCTGCATTAGCCCACCACCAGCCCCTGAAACCCTCAGTCAGGATGTGCTCGATGGCCCTTGCCTTTGCAAGGTAGTCAGTTGAGGCATATTTATCTGGTGGTTTCTCATGAAGCCACACTGCGTACTTGGGTTAGAAGCCAACCCTATCCTGGGCTGCATCAACATCAGTGTGGCCAGCAGGTGGAGGGAGGTGATTCTGCCCCTCTGCTCCATGCTGGTGAGACCCCACCTGGCGCCCTGCATCCAGCTCTGGGGTCCCCAGCACTGGAAAGACATGGACCTGTTGGAGCAGATCCAGAGGAGGGCCACGAAAATGATTCAAGCGCTGGAGCACCTCTCCTGTGAGGACAGGCTGAGAGAGTTGGCGTTGTTCAGCCTGGAGAAGAGAAGGCTGCGGGGAGACCTGATTGCGGCCTTTCAGTACCTAAAGGGGGCCTATAGGAAAGATGGGGACAAACATTTTAGCAGGGCCTGTTGCAATAGGACAGAGGGCAATGGTTTTAAACTAAAAGAGAGTTGATTTAGATTGGATATAAGGAAGAAATTCTTTACAATGAGGGTGGTGAAACATTGGAAGGGGTTGCCCAGGGAGGTAGTTGAGGCCCCATCCCTGGAAACATTCAAGGCCAGGTTGGATGGGGCTCTGAGCAACCTGATCCAGTTAGCAGTGTCTCTGCTCACTGCAGGGGGGTTGGGCTAGGTGATCTCTAGGGGTGCCTTCCAACCCAAACCATTCTGTGATTGTATGATTCTCAGTCCTCTCAGCTATTGGTTGGGATGTTTCAATCAGCTTCTGCTCTGAAACACCCACATGCAGCTGCCAGTCCTTTCACCGGGACCTCTGCACAGGATTATAAGGGTAAAATTTAGCCTTTAGGATCCAGTGACTGTTTTCTGCCTAAAAGGACAGATTCTTAGAGCGTACCTAGGCTTTGTAAAGGCTGTGGCCAGCACATGAGAGATCACTAAATATTCGCCTTCATAGAGGCTGCCAGCCATTCGGCTTTGTTTCAGAGGAGATTACTTGTAAGATAAAACTTTATATTGTGTAGGAATTTTCTATACATCCATGCCGCTTCATCAAGATTAACTGGATTAAAGCAGTTTAACTGAAACCAGAATTTGACCTACAATGCCAGCAGTGTGTTGACAGAACCACTTATTAAAGAACACAGGGTCTGGAAGGTTTCGGGTTTTGCAGAACATGAGGGACTTTGTGCTGACACAGTTAAACAGCTGGCGGGTGTTACCCACCGATGCTCTGGGCAGCAATAGCTGCGAATTCACTGCTAGAAATCCAACCTGGCCCTGAAAATCACGTGTTGTTTAATAGAAGCGCATGTAGTTTGAGAATACTTTGCTTTAAACCATGTGTTACTAGGAAAAAGAGATCTTTGAATGTGTAAATATTGATGGGTACCGAGTGATGGGCTGCAGCAGAGTGAGATGTGCAGAAGGTGTGAAGCTATTTTAGCTGTGATTATGAAATCAGATGAGTTCAGCATGGGGCGTTCTTGCATTCAAGTTTTTAAACTTCCGAAGAGAAACGGTGTTGCCCTGTAAAACTGAGCTCTTACTCTGGTAAAGCAGAGGACCCCAAACATACCTACGTGACAAGCTGTGCAGAAGAAAGCTTGCCCTTTCTTTCTCAGTTGTGCTGCAGGCATCGACTGCATTTGCCAAGGGAGAGTTTGAAACATTTTTTAATCTCGTTGTATACAAAGATGGATTTTATAACGTAAATGCAAGTTGGGCCTGTTTGCCTTATAAACTACAAAATAACCTTGGGAGATCCTGTTCTCTTTAAAGAGCGGTTTGTATTTCATTTGCCTATCGGGGAAGAAGATTAAAAACATCCTTTGCTGTTCTGGGATGATGAACATCGTTGTTCCCTGTCCTTTGGGGAGCAACACTGAGGCACTAGAATGATGCTGTACCTGCTCGCCTTCCTTTTGTCTTCTTCTGCTGAGCGTCTCATAGAATCATTTAGGTTGGAAAAGGCCTTTAAGACCTTTAAGTTCCCCATGGTATCTTCATGCTAACTACAAAAGTCACCTCTGGAAATGGCAGGTAGGCTCCTAATCTGTTTGGGCGCTTCCTCTCCACATGTAAAGACCACCTCTTGGGAATGCCTATAGTATTCCCAAGACCTACTAGCACCCAAAAACAGTTTCAGAGAAGCATTTCACCTCCCACTGCAGGTAGGAGCTGTGCATAGCTCAAGTGCGTGCTGCCTGCACGTCTCCTCAGGTGTCCCAAGGACTGCAGCCCTCCACAGCACCATCAGCCAGGATCAGGGCCTAGCCACTATGTCCAAGACCTTAGTTAAATAAAACAGTGGAGCTTTAGTTAAGAAGTTTTCTTTTTATTGTGATTAATTACTACCTATATGGCAGTATAAATAAGCATGTCACTTTCCAGGGTATAAAACCGATTACGTTCAGTTTTCATTCTTCATGGTGCCATTGCCGTTGTCGGCTTAACTACTTTTATTCTCAAAGCTGGTTTTAAAGAGGTTGTACCTGCAAATTGTGATTTTTCAGGCTCTTACTTATGGTTCACACAGAGGTGACTAATAGTGCATTTCTGGTTTTTGTCTTTGCTACTTTGTGCAAAATTAGATCCTCTTTGATTAATTTTCCTATTATTAGCTTTCCATGAAAGCAAATGCTGCAGTATCACTGTTGTGAACTGTCAAGACAGGTGACCCGGGGGTGATAGCTCTTCTGAATGCCTGTACATAAGACAAACCATCTTTCATGGAAGACAAACCACTTTTTAAGAGTTTTTGCTGTGAGATATAATGATGATTTATGAGCTGTCGTCCTGAAAATTCCTCTGGAGGACAGAAGTCACTAAAACCTCTGCAGGTGACAGATCTTATGGTGGTATATGCTTGCTATACCTGCACTGGCTAAAGTCTGCTCCAGCCCCTCGTTTCTTCAGCTCATTTGCAATGAGCTGAAATATGAGCCAAAGTGCTCTCTCTTGCTTCCACAGGCTGACAAAGAAGAGGCGTGTTTTAAGCACCGCTATTGGTTTAAGTGAAATATGTTGCTCTTGGAAGATGTTGAACTGAGAATGACCGTAGCAGGGTGGATGGCGAGAAGCAAGGGGCCCATCCACAGCCCCTGCTGCCCTTCACGCCGTGGCCCTTACCAAGCCTGGCAGACAAGGCTGCCATTGCCGCTGCGACCGAGTTGCTCGTCGGGCTTACAGCTGACTGCACTGAGGGCCAGACTGCCTCCCACTTCTTCATCCCAAAGGGATCCGAGCAGGCATTTCACGCTCGTGATTTAAGTCGCTCTCAGCTGCTTCGAATGGGTGCTTTTGATGCCAAGGTCCAGGCGCTATTAACGGGGAGCACCCCGTCTCCTCCTCAGCGATCCCGCTGATGGATGCTCTGCCACACAGCCCCTGTCCTCTCCAGCACAATTGCTGCCATTTCTGCAAAGCTGTTATGGATGGCAGGAAAATATACGCCGAAGTGCTGCCCAGCCTGCTCACAGGGAGCTTCCTTCTAGCTGGAAGGCGTAAATGCAGTCCTATGCATTGCCACCGAATCTTTGCTTGTGTAGACTGGGAGATTTGTGTGATGCTTCAGAGTAATGAATCAAAAAATTAACAATACGTGTTTTAATTATTATTTATGCTCTATAGTAGTGGTTTGTGTTTAATTCTAGTTTACCGCTGAGATGTGCATACTTTTCCTTACTTTTTCCTTTCTGTGTCTTTTCTCCTTTATTGACTTTTTATTTGCTTTGGATGTTTACACTTGGTGGCACTTCATGAAGGAGATAAATGTGTGTATTCATTCATTCAGAGGAACAGACCCTTCAGATGTATATTTGGAGGATGGGGGATACAGAGTTGTTGGAGAAATTTGAAGAACTACAACAAGCAACATGCTAGTGTGTTTTGCTAAAACGACTTAAGTAAAAGTCTAAAAAAATAAATTACTGTCCCTAGTAGTGCTCTTATCAGGCTGTTCCAGCAGCGTGTTCTGAGGCTGGTTGGCTTCATCCATTCCTGCTTTACCTCTAGCTCTGACTATGAACAAGGCCTATGAAGTAGAGGGAAGGAGCAGTTAAGCACTACTGGGAAACCTTTTGCATTTCCCCAATTTTTTCATCCCTTCATCCCCCTGAAGCAGGGGCCCGGTGCGGATGCTGCCCAGCGGGACGGGCAGCCTCACACCTGCCTCTCGCAGGGGATCCCCCCGTGCAGGGGAAGCCCTTGCAGCAAAGAGGCTGAGGTTTCACTTCTTTGCTTGGCTTGAGCCACACAAGGCAAGAGTGGGGGCAAGGGAAGTTGCCCTTCAGCATTAACGTGGCTTTCACACAACAGAAAAACAATCTCCTTTCTTCTGCTCTGCTGTTGCAGAGTGGAGTTGTAGCTTGAGCCTCAAGAGGTTTCTTGGGTTTCAGGAATCTGAACACAGATTTGTTTTGAGCATAGGGTTGGATCCTAGCATTTCTGTCTGGGTTTAGTAGCTGGAGGCCGTGCCCCTGTGTATTTTGGTTTTGAGTGCTTGTATCATGCAATGTACTGATGTCAGGGAAAGGCCTTGGACTTCCCTCCTGTGTGTTTTTGAGCCATCAAATATGACCAGCCACTCTGATGATTTTGCACGTGGGGCTTGGATGCTGCCTTCGGTGTACACCCTCCCTAGTCGTGCACAGAGACAGAAACTGAAGGCACACTCATCTTAGAGATCAAGGCTCTGTTTGCTCTCTCTCGAAAAACTGGTTGCATGGGAAAGCTCTTATTTTCACTTCCCAGCTTGTGTGAAGTGTCTGTTTGTGGCTGCATTTGGGCATAGACATTTTTAGATATATCTTCACAAGATGAGCAAATCGTCAGGCTTTGACTCATGTTGGCTGCAATGCTTTGATACATCGCTGAATGTTTTTGTATTTGCAAACTTAGTCCCGATGCGTTCAACTTTACAGAGCTTCTCTCTGGGAGATATAAACAAGCTGGTTTCATTTTCCCTCTTTGCTCAGGATACGAAATGTCAAAAACTTTCCAACCATTGACTTATTGCTTCATGGGGTTGTCATTGCCGGTCGAGTCGGTCGGTCGGTCGCGGGCAGGGTGGTCACAGCTCGGGCTGTGTGATCGTGGCCCGGGGGAAGTGATCGCTGCTCGGGACGGGCTGGGCATCGGTCAGCGAGTGGTGAGCAATTGCATTGTGCATCACTTGTTTTATATATTCTGTATATTTTCTTACCATTATCACTATTATTATTATTATTATTGTTATTCTTCTCTCTTATTAAACTGTCTCTATCTCAACCCACGGGTCTTACTTTTTTCTTTTCTCCGATTCTCTCCCCCATCCCACTGAGGGAGGGGGGGGGAGTGAGCGAGCGGCTGCGTGGTGCTTAGTTGCCAGCCGGGTTAAACCACGACAGTGAAGTAGGAAAAGCATGTTTTGTAGGCACCTGCACTGTACTTCGGGCAAGCATCAGACATTTTTAGAACTAGTAACCTCCTTCATCAAGTATCGCACGCAGAATCCGTCAGGCTTTGACCCATGTTGGAGCTTGCATTGCTTTTGACCATATTGGGAAAATGCCTCTTTTCCGTAATTTTGAAAACTTAAGACCTACTCCACCTGTGCAGCTCACACTCTACAAAGCTTTCTACTGGGAGAATTTATTGGAAACAAGCATGTTTGCATTTTTTCCCCCTCCTTTTGTTCTTCAGGATACGTAATGAAAAATTCTCCAGCATTGCCACTTAATTGCTTCATGGCTGTTGTTTGTCAATTTGCCAGCAGGTTTCTGCTTAACTGCTGCCATTTGACATTGCTGAAACACAAATGCAGAATGATTGAGTTGCCAACATATCATTAAGTCTTCTGCAAGGGGGGTTTTCAGCATATTAACGCTTCAGGCTTTTACGTCAGTCATGACTGCTGAAATAGAAAAGAAACCTTTGGCAGCATTCAGCACCGTGCCAACACGCATTTACTGGCAGGAAAAAGAGGCTGGCCATTGCCATTGACTGTGACTTCATCCCTTCCTTCCTTCCTTCCTTTCTTTCTTACATTTTTTATTTCTATACACACCCACACAGAGTTTTGAAATTTAATACACATCATAGCCGAATTCCAGTTAACCAAACAATAAATCAATGGGGCAAATCGATTTCTTGATACAGTCAGATGCAGAGGCCGCCTAATTTTCTGGCCGCCTGCATTGCGCTTGACCAGATTTCATGGCAGCTGGGGAGGGGGGTGATGGCCAGGCGTCCCTCAGAGCAGGAGCGCAGGTCAAGAGCTGACTTGGAGGGAGATAGTGGGGTGGTGGTTTCTACAGGGCTCCTCATGGGGCAGCCAGGCTGCTCCTGTTGGTCCCTGGATGCCCTGGAGTCCGCAGCAGAGCTGGACACTGTTGGGAGAGGAAGAGCACGGTGCTGCTGGGGCCAGGCTGGGAAAGGGAGTTTCCCTCCTGGGACATAGTTTTGCAGAAGACCCCAAGATGGGAGCATGGCTGAGAAGGGGATTCGGCTAAGGAGCAGCGGAAGAAGAGGATGGTGAGGAGGGAGCACGGTGGCTCGGTGGTGTCCACTGGCTGTTTGCTGTAGTGTTGCCCAGGGGCAGGAGCAGCAAAGGAGGGGTAAGGAAGGGTTAGCTCTGCTGAAGCAGGGAGCAAGAGGAAGGTGTAAGCACTCCTATAGTTGCTGGAGGAACATCTCTATGTGCTTGGCATGGCCCTCCACCAAAACCATTGCCCACCTCCGCTTTTCTTTAGTCTGATCCCTTAGATGACACTTTGCAGCCTGTTTTAGCTTAGAAGATTTTGTAAGGAGGACCACCTGGGCATGCTGAAGATAAGGATGTCTGACTGAAATGCCATTGCGTGGAAGAAAGAGCTGAGTGGAATTAGGACAGGGCATGGGGCAGAGATTTTGAACAGAAAATGGGAAGGGCATGCTCCCTGCGAGCTGTGAGTCGGAGGTCAGTCCTGGCTGATGCCCTTCCCTTTGAACCAGGGGAATCAAGTGAAGAAAAGGGGGGGTGATGAGGCCAGAACTTCACTGCACAAAGATTTGGCAAAGAGGAAAATAATCATAGGATCATAGGAAAGTTTCTAAGAATCACCTAACTGTTGATGGGGAGTGACATTACAACTAGCAAACAGCAGCAGTCGTCATTTTTCTTCTATTTCTGAACTGCGCTTAATGCTCCCTTAATGCTTTCAGGTGTAGTTAAGAGGAGCTTTCTGAATCTGATCTGCTTCTCACTTACAGATTAACCAAAAGTAGGAAGAATAACGGGAAACTTCCCAAAATCTGCTTCTTGGGGACCAGGATTCATTAATATAATCTGACCACTGGAAGTCCACTGAAAGCTGGATTTTCCACCAGAAAATATCAGCAAGGAAGCATCAAGAGTTTATTTGGGTTTTTTTCTGGTAATTGTGGTATTGAATTTCTCTCTCTGGTTGATTGGAGCAGACACTGAGAGCTTTATTTGAAAAGGGTTTAGAGGACTCCGTTACTTCTTTACCTCTGCCTGGGCCACAGTAAATGCAAGCTTTACCCGGGATGCTTAAATCAGAATGGGTACTTCTGGCCTTGCATAAAGGCTGGGAGATGTCTCAATTACAGCAATTTTGCAACAGGAGGGTATCTTTTGCACTAAAAAACATATTCATTTAAAAAAATGCCTCAACAGATTTTTTAGTTGAAAAGCTGTGGCTCAGAATTAGAAAAACTGTAGCTGATAATTGAAACTTTTTAGTTTGGAAGCACCTTCCCACTGACAGTCGTAGTTTAGGTACCCTATGCACAGGTCTTTGCCATGTAGGAGGGTCCCCAGGTGACACGGTCCATAACCAAGCCCACGAAAAAGAATAGGAACGCAAGCACCTCAGCTGCAGATTCCCGGGGGGGCCACATTAGTGTCTCCAAATAAAACAACGCCAGATTTCAAATTAAAATTTTTGTCTTGCAGTTTGTTTGTTTTGCTTTAAAGCCTGCATTTTCAACAGGTTAAGGTATAAACAGGCACCTGAATCATCTTCTAGCCAGCTCAATTAATCAGTAATAAAAGCCCAGCATGTGTTTCTTAAGAATTTCACTGATGATGTGTGAGACTGAATAAAACCCAGTTTCCTTTTCTGTAGCTCTGGGGGCTGTTTGCTTTTAACACAGTAAAAGGAGGCTTGGGCAGAGAAAGGGGTTAAAAAGTAAAGAAAGTGATCTGACCTTGAATTGCTACAAAGATCTTGGGAATAGGAAGGCCCCGTCCAGGGTAAGTGATACAGAGCGTGCTTGCCAGGCGTGTGCCTGGATCAGCAGTGGTTCAGTGCGCACCTGGCAGAAGTCTTACTCGGTGTTTGATAAATTGTCTTCTCCCAGCATGAGTTAAAGTAATGAATCTTTTATTTCTAAATTACTATAAGGCTCTGCAGTCTTTCAGCTTAATTTTTTTTTTTTTCTAGTTTCAAATAGTAACGCGATCTACGCCGAACCTAAGGAATTTGATGGTATCGTAGGCTTAATCTTTAAAATGCTGGGGAAGGGGGGAAAGCTTTGGTGTCAAGGGAAATAACCATCCTGGCAGAGAGAGAAATATCAGTAGGATGCTGCCACTGATTTGGCAGAGACTGTTTGATGCATGCTTTGTGAGCTGGCTGTTGAGCCTCTTTTCTGGTTTTAGGCTTTATTGTTACATTTGAAGGTGCCTCCAAAATTCTTTAACTGGGTACCTTCATTCCGGCACAGCAAAAGCCAGAAGAATACAGAGAAAAAAAGAGGAACTGTAAATCGGTAATGAGAAAGCCGAGAGCCGGGGACACATCTGAATGAAATTAAATCCCCATCCAGACAACGCGGATAGTGCTCTGTGGAGCCGTGCCTCTCTGCTTGCCTCCCTCGCTGTGCGGTGCAGGCAAAAAGATCTGCTGTGCCCGCTTCCCAAGACCCGCGCAGCTACGAAAGCCCGTGCTCATAAAATGAGTTAACGCCTGTGTGTGAAGGTGCACTCAGAAACTCACTTTTCCGAGCAGCGTGGTGCCTGCCTGCCGCAGCCACCATCTGGCGCCCAGAAGCAGCTCGGAGGAGGCTGCGCTGGCGGGCAGCGCGGGCAGCGGGCGGGTGCTTCTCCTCCACCGGCCCAATGAGGCAGGTGTAAGAGAATAAAACCTGCCCTCAGCAGAGCGGGTCCGTTTAATGCACCCGTCGGGATCAAAAAATGCCTCTGCTTGTTGCTTTAACAAATGCCATAAAAAGTCATCCCAGCATCTCATTTTCTGGCTGGGGTGGGGAAATGGAGCGTTTCTGTCAGGCCGCTCCACCGTCTCCCCGTGGAAAGCATCCAAGCGCTATTCGCACGCGCAGGAATGTCATCCAGAAGTGCAGGCATAAGAAACACTCGGGGGAATACCAGGGTATTTTATTAAACATACCTCTACTTTTTCATTGGCCCTATAGGACACCTCATTGACAGCCAGCGTACAGAGCAGGGAACAGACTACTCATAGCATATGTACATGCAACAGAAAACCATGTCATTTTTATAAACACATCTCTGAAAAAAAGACTCTTATGAAAGGTTGACTTTACAGGACCCCTTTAACATCCCCTCTGCTACATGCTGCTACATATTTGCGCTGAGGCTTGCAAGCTGGCTTTTAGCTCAAGCTAAATGAAATTAAAAAACGACATAGGGTAGTACAGCAATGCACCTTTTCTCCCCCAGTACGGGGTAAAGAGCTATTACAGGGCCAAACCCCATGGGCAGCTGTGTCCAACACACTCCCAGCTCCATGTGATTCAGCAAGGAGGAGAGCAAGTATCCAGGGAGGGCAAGGGCAAAGGCGAGGGCAAGGGCAAAGGCAAAGGCAAAGACAAGGGCTGCATAAACCAATACTTGCCCTCAAAAATTGTCCGTGCAGTCACAGCCTGGGTGAGACAATCTTGCACTGGGCCAAAGTGAACTCTGGGAAGAATTCTTCACACTCAGGTAGTTTCCCTCAAATAGGCTTCTCTTTCCTAACACACCAACCTAATCACTTTTTAGGCTTTCTTGCTCTTGTGCTGTGATTATTTTTTTTTTTTTTTAAAGTTTGTTTCTTTCTTTTAATGAGAGTGAAAGCCTCAGAGCTGTTTTTAGTTCTAAAAGAAAGATATGAGGCCTTCTGCCTATTCCGCTTTTCTGCAGGGACATTAAGTCATAAGCAACAAAGTGTATCATAACTGTTTACAGTAGCCCTCAGTGAGCAGCGTGAGACTTGGGGATTATGAAAGAAGCAAGAGTATTTGGTTACCGAATCAAAAGCTAAACTAAAAGCTTCAAACTCAAAAGTGTTTGGAGTTGCTCAAACAAACACAGTGAAAAATTCTCAACTTGCCAACTTTTAGAGCTGTGTGAATCCTCAAGCTTGTTTTGTTTTGTTTATCTTCTGAGCCTCAGAAACCAAAGCAAGCCCAAAGGTCAAAATGTCTAATATTTTACCTTCAGGCGTGTCAAGTTTTACTTGTTTGAATACATTGTCCTGCTTACACAGGATATTTTGCAAATTAACAGATGCTTCTTGATGGTGTAAGAGTTACCGTGGGTTTCAGCTTGAGCTTCAGGGGAACTGCACTGGCTCCTCTGATGTAACACAATCTTCTCAGTCTTGCCATCACAGGCATCCTAGTTTTCCTGTAAAATCCAGGGTATAGCGTTATGTAGCAGTCACCTGCAGTGACTGGGGTAATTTGGTCACAGATCATCAGTTTGCTTCTAGCTGAAAGTGACTTTAAAAAGGAAATTGGTTCTGGCTGGAGTTTACTTACAGGTGTTGCACATTTTTGTTTCCCCAGAGTGTTTCTCAGCTTCCCTATGGCAAAGCCCTCTACACCTATGAGGGAAAAGAGCCTGGTGACCTCAAGTTTAACAAGGGGGACATCATCATCCTGCGGCGGAAGGTGGACGAGAACTGGTACCATGGGGAGCTCAATGGGAACCATGGCTTCTTCCCCGCCAGCTACATCCAGTGTATCAAGCCCCTCCCACAAGCTCCACCTCAGGGCAAAGCACTTTACGACTTTGAAATAAAGGATAAAGATCAAGACAAGGATTGCCTGACCTTCACCAAGGTAGGGGAATAGGGTTTTTTAAAGAAAAAAAATGTTTAGAAAGCTGCTTCTGTTGGGACTGATGGGGTGTGTGGGGTGCTGGCAGCCAAGCCTGCAGCACAGTGGTACTGGGACCAGCGGGACATCTCTCTGGCCCCCTCAGGCAACTCTGCCAGGGACCCCCTGCACTCTGTTTGTTTCTTTCAGCTGTTTTTTGTATGAGAAAATTAAAGCCCTTGAGCTTGGGCAGCCTAGTGGGGACAGGCTGACGGGGCTGAATTTCCTGCAATAAGTGTGGTGTCCCCTCATGTAATGTGCTGAAGGACTTTGACCTCTCCCAGCTTGCACATCCTCTGCTTGGTGGCCCTGCAATGTCCCGCACGCCAGCTGTGCTGCAGGACTGGGTCGGTGTAAAGCCTCCCCTTGGGGCAAGCCCCGTGGGAGCGTCTTTGGGAAATTGCTCCCATTTTGTCTAAAGGAGAAGCCAGTGAGACAGCTCATGCCTTGAACAGCAAGGTTGGTATAAAGCCAGTGAGGTTCAACAAGTAGAACTGGCTGCACGCTTTGCTGAGAACGTTTTTCTGCGTGAAAAGCATACATCTCATCTGCATTGAAATGGTCTGCAAGAAAGACTCAATTTCAGAAAAAAAAATCTAATGGAAATGTGTCTTTTAATGTTCCTGATTGAATCAGATGTTCCAGTGTTTTAAAATGCCATTCAGCTTCAAAATATATATTGCATCATACCATATACCAATTAGTAGTTGAAATACACTATCATCATATATCACAGTATTTCCTATTTTAAAAACATAAAGACATTAAAAAGCAGACTTTAAAAAAAAAGAAAAAAGTCTTTGTTTCCTTAAACCAAAATGTTTAATAAATTCCATTTGGAAGGAGAGAAAACTGAGATATTGTAATTTCCTTTGGATTTAAAATGTCACGTTTTCCCTTTCTCCCCCACCTCCCCACCTGCTTTCTGTCTCCCTCTCCCCTCCCTGGCAATTTGTGTTGACCTTACATGGGCTTCATGGATATCAAGAAACGCACAGTAAAATAAAGCATATCCCCTAATGTTAATTTATGGCACTGAATGCCATGGAGAACCTGTTCATTGTCATTTTCTGTTTTATTTCAGCTGTCTGCGGTTGTTATAGTATCGCATAAAGTAATAACAGTTATGCTGGAAATGAATATGATGATAAAAATATCCTTCACCGGGATTTTACTGACCTCCTCTTTTGAGGCTACTTATTATAGCTGAATGAAATATTTGCAGTGTGTAATTTTCTCGCCAAATGTAACATCTTTTTCACGTGTGCAACGTTTCTTAGCAGAATGCCATTTCCTAGCATGTACGCTTTCTCATATTTATTTAACAAAAGATTGGTAAACGCTTTTGCTCTATAGCAGGCAAAGCGTTTGATTGCAAACACTGCAAACCCTGTGACTACCCGGCCTCCCTGGAGCTGTGAATCTCTGCGAGAAAGCGGGCTGCTCGCTGCGAAGGAGCAGATATGTGCTAACAGAAAGTTAACCAGAAGTTACCTTTGAGATCCTGTCGATAAATATGTATTTGCTGGCACCCTGTTTTCCTTGCTGCTTCCCCAGAGATACAAAGGTGACTTCTCTGAGAAGCAGTCTTCCCTGTCAGCGTAAGGTATTCATTGCTTGCTCCATCTAAGAAGCTTAATAGGTGTGGCAGGCAGTTGTGGTCTTTTCTGTTGGAGCAGGTCCTTTCCTAGACGCTTTTGTATTTGATATATTTGGTGCCATATATTCGTATACCTCCCTTACAATAACTGTCTTTGTATACCGATAGTTCTCATTTTCTTGGCTGTCCAATGTCATCCTCACATGGAACATTTCTTTCTGCTGTAGCTCTACTCTCAATCCCTCAATTTTCCTTTTTTTCACCCCCCGTGGTACTGTCTGCATCCTTTTATCCCTGATGACTGTGTTTTCCCCAAGGGGGTTTGGTTTCTCTCCTACTGCTATTTTCTTCTTTAGCTCCTTCCACTACATGCACCGTCACCTTGTAACCATTTTTATGTCTTGCCTATTGTTCTCCCTGACAGTGAATAATCTATTTTTCATTTTGGGACTTTACTGTCATGTTTTCATCAGCTTTCTCAGTGCTAATTTTAGCTGTCACCTGTGCTGATGAAGGTTCCTGTTTAGCCCAGATTTTAGATCATCTGCTGATGCAGCAGAGTCACGAGCACTGCGCTGCCATAAATGTGATTTGTCACTCGGAGCAATATTTATCACTTGAGTGTCTCAGTTTGCATCCAAAGATGCTGGACCTGATCTCAATTTCATTTATGCCATTTGTTCTTTCCTCAGGTAGAGGGGTTGCATCGGCACACCATTTACACAAACTAGTGTAACCCTTTTGTGTCCCGTAACTCACTTACCAGACACTTGTAGTTGGGTTTTACTTATAAACTTATAATAAAGAAGAGTTTTCCTCTGAAGAGAACTCAAACATAGGGATCTTCTGTATCATTATGTTTTGTTGCTCTTTCGCTGGACTTTGCTTTTCCCCCTCTCCTTTGTTACTGTACAGGCAGAATATCTGTCAGTGCAGTAAGAGAAAACAAAGGAAGGATATTTGAGGTTTCTTCTCACTAGTTTTTTTTTTCAAAATTAAAATGTCATGTTGTTCCAGAGGTGGATTGCAAGGTAGTTAATTCTGCTTTACACTGGTCTTCATGAACAGTGCTGCAGGGGGCTTCTGCCATTTGCCCATTTTCACCTCGTGTAGAAGCAACACTCTCCAGATAAAAGGCCAAAGATAACCCAAATATAACAATTTTCTTATGTGTAAGTATAAAACTGGAAGGGACAGAAACCTCTGTCTTGAGCATCCAGTGCAACAAACAAAGCTCCAATCTGTCATTCTCTTGCACGGCACCGACTGCTCCCCCTATCTCCTCCTGCCAAAGCAGCCGCCAGTGCGGGCAGAGGGGCCACCCACTGTTCCCTCCTCTGCAGTGCTTACAAGAAGACAAAACGGCCCAGATCTGCAATTTAACATATTTTTCCTCACTGTTTGGCAGTGATCAACCCGATCAATCAGTTAGCAGTTGTTTTGCTCTCTGTAGCGATGGGTTCCAGCCTTGTGTCAGCTTTGCACCAGTTTAACTCCAGCAGCTTCAGAAGTATTACTCCTGATGTTCATTAGCGCGGTTGCAATCAGCGTGTGGCCTGCAGAGTCTGATTGTATGCCCTTGGGATATACTCATTTAACTCAGCTTCCTAATGTCTCCTTATGTGATACCCCAGTATGAGCCTGGGCTCCTGCTGTCTCTGTTTTAAAAAATAATCCATCCTCCCTTGGGCTATGCGCTCTCTGGTACAAGCCATGTGCAAAGGGACTCTGCTCTCAGCTATTGTGGTGCAAATCTGGAGTAATTGCATGATTGTCTGTTTGTGTAGTTACTCCAGCCTTAGACTGACTCCAAATTCAGCCCACGGCTTTGTTTTGGTGTTGGACCGCCCTTTGCACGCATGAGTTCATATGGCCCCTTGAAGGCTGAGTCCCAGTGGCTGATGAGTCTCAAACCTGTCAAGGTGTCAACTATTGCCTGTGCTTTATGGCTCATCACATTTTTAATAACATCAACTATTTCCTTCATTTTCCAGCCCTTTCGTTCCCAGCCCACAGCGGTGTTTAACAAATGTTGTGCCAATCTTGGAGCCATCACATCCAATACTGGTTCCTGGCTGCAGCGCAGCATCCCAACCCCTTCCTTAGCCCTCAATTCCAGCAGCATTTGCTGTGCACAGAGGGACCGTCCTGGCGGTAGCCAGCGATTGGGATTCTCATGCCAGCTGGCAAGTGTTGTCAGCGGACGCACCAAGCACCGCCTGGTGCCATCCTGCCATCACGGCGATCTCCCCAGTGTTCTAGATGGAGTCGTTATCTCTGCGGAATAGCGGGCGCATCTGCTTTGCATTGCTTTGTTAATGGCCGTTAATGACTAGCGTAAAAATCAGGCTGTGAATCATGACTGTTATTGGACACAGTTTTGTGCTGTTTTCTCGGCAAAAGGGTTCATTTGTCCGTCAGTCAGCTTGCTTTTTAAGTGATTTATCTTTGAGTTCCTTCCTGACAATGGTTATACACTGGAACCGCAGGTCCCACGTGCCTGCCGCAAGGCTGCCCAGCCCTGATGAATAGAGAGAGACTTGAGCAAGTCAGAGAGAGCAAATAATTAGAGACTTCAGCAACAGGCATAAAAGGAGCATGAGGTATCTTTGTCAAACTACAGTGGATACCATTGGCTTTTGAAATAAGATTTGAGGCTTGGATTCCTTTATGCTGCCTGGAAATCAATTTAGTACATGTGAAATAGTCAAGTTCAGAAAGTTGAAGTGGTATGCCAAGAGATCTGTGGCTCTTTACTATTCATGATCCTTTTGGGAACCTTTCTAGGAATTTATAAGTAGCACGGCTATCCAACTAATTTAAGGTACTAAAATAGTTCACGTTGAAGCTTTCACCAGCCCGGTGTACAGAATGATGTCGTGGGCTGAAAATTCAAAGAAACTTTCTATTAATAAAGAGTTTCAAAAGATGTTTCAGGATTTGCTGTAATTCCTGGAGATTTTCAACATGCTTCTGAAAACAAATTCCATAACGGAAAGCATTCTCAAGGATTTGCACTTTGCTCTCCACAAAGATACACATTTTGGATGTCAGTATATCTTGGGATGTGCAGCTGTCTGATTTTCTCATATATGACCGCATTCGGCAGCTAGACTCGGCAAAGCCGAAGCAAAATTGATATATGGAAATCTTTCCAGATTTCATAGGCCTGTAGTAAGTAAAGTTAGTGGGGATCTTGAAAGGTCCCTTGTTCCCTGCCCCATCTTCCAGCAGGATCAACTCAGGATAAACCTTTCCTGCCAAGTGTCTGTCCAGCCTGCTCCAGGGTTGGAGATTGAACGCTGCCTCTAACAAAATACAGTTAAAAAGTTTTTTCTCAATTCCTTATCTTATGTGTGCGTATATATGCACATATATCTACTTACATATGTGTGTATACACATAAATACGTAAGATTATATATGTATACATAAACATGTAGTGAAAGTGTAAACCCATCGCGCTTTGGATTTTTAAAAAGTCTATTAAGAAAATAGATGAACAAATACAGAAAGTAGGAACACTCATAGCAAGTTCTTGAAGTGATGCAGCCTTTATTTTCCTCATTTACCCCCTTTACCTAGATTCTAAATTTATGATAATCGGTCTTTTGTAAGATCATAGGGAAACTTTGCAGAGACGTATTACTGTCAGCTCTTTACACAGATCAAAAATGGTCTGTGCAGACAGGGCTTTGGAAGGGAATGCTATCTGTTTCTTCAGGAAATTAAATGCACAAATTCTTTTTGCATTCTTCCAGCTGTAATAAATAGCTGAAGGACTCCGTCTGTGGATGTTTCTCTGAGCTTTCCCCTAACGGATGATTCAGATGAATAATTCAAAGGAATCATTTAAACTATTTCAAAGTACACGTGTTCAAAATGCACATGTTCAAAAACTGCAAAGGACATCACATCCCTGTTCTGGTCGTCTTCTATCAATGCAAACCCATGGTCCGAACATCTTGGATCAGGAATTTGTGAGGGTTTTTTCTACATGAGAAGTATCTGCAAAAAAACAGCTCCCTTCGCTTGACCAGTTAACATGGATAGCTTGTTACATGGAAGGTGATAGACCATATGTAGCTCTTATTTTCCTAGAGTGAATGGTGGAAATAAAGTGAGAATGGCAGGGAACTCCATCTCGGCTTTCTGGAGGAAGAAGGTTTCTTCTTTCTTATACATTTCTGCACAGGAATGGAGGAAGGTCGGGTGCCATGACAGAATGAATGGCATCTCGGCAAGCTTCACTTTCCAGCTTCTCTCAGCCCTTTCCTCTGGCCGTGGGAGATGTGAGCACACAGGCAGTGCCCTGCAGAGAGGGATGCCCTCCGCAGCCTCCATAGCGAGCGGAGATGGCTCGAGGCTGGGTTTAGTATGACAGCCCCAGCGGACAGACGTGGTAGCAGAAATCCATTGACAAGTTGAGCAGCTCAAACTGGGAAAACTCAGGGTTTGGTTCTAGTCACCTGAACTTTTGTAATGACTGATATGTTCTAGGTTTTAACTCTATCAAGGGAAGCTTTGAGCAGTATGAATCTATTGTGGTATAACCTAGCAGACAGCTGAACTCAGACACTCGCTCACTCCCCCCCCTCAGTGGAATGGGGGAGAGAATCAAAAAAAAAAAAAAAGGTAAAGACCCATAGGTTGAGATAAAGACAGTTTAATAAAAGAGTAGAGGGGGGGGGAAAGTAGTAATAATAATAGTAATAGAATATACAAAATATACAAAACAAGTAATGCACAATGCAGTTGCTCACTCCCCACTGACCGATGCCCAGCCCATTCCCAAGCAGCAATTGCTCTTCCCCGGCCAATTCCCCCCAAGCGTGATCTCATATGGCTTGGAACAGCCCCTTGGCCAGTTGGGGTCAGCTGTCCCGGCTGTGCCCCCTCCCAGCTTCTTGTGCACCTGGCAGAGCAGGGGAAGCTGAGAAGTCCTTGACTGGTGCAAGCCCTGCTCAGCAACAACTAAACCATCAGTGTGTTAGCAACATTCTTCTCATCCTAAATGCAAAACACAGCACTGTGCCAGCTACTGGGAAGAAAATTAACTCTGTCCCAGCTGAAACCAGGACAGAATCTTATTTGCACTTTGCTTAATCTCCTGTTTTGTAATCCCAGAAAAGTTCATCATCAGCCAAAGTTTTTGCAAGATCTCTTAGATTAAATATAATGTTAAAATGCCCTTGGTTTTAGAAAATGAACTTGTATCTAAACTGAAGTTGATCCAACAGTTGAATGCAACTTGGCTTTTTACCTGCTTTGCGCTTTTGCCTCCTAATATTTTTTTTAGAAAGGAAAACAGACATTCAGCACATCATCAGTGTATGCAAGTTGCTGAGCACCTCGTGCTATACCTTATGCTTCTTGCTGGAAGTGTTTCCAGGGCTGCCTGTGCTCTGCTTGTGCTTCCCTTTGAATTGTCTTCTGGAGCAGCCAAGCACCGCAATGGGTTCTCAGATGTACTCTGCTAGAGAGTTCTCTCCTTTGGGTTAGAGGTGCCCTGCTGGGTCAAGCATTCTCCCTGTCCCTGCAATGAAGCCAGGAGTTACGTATTCCCACCCACTGTCCCCAGGCCCTTGGAGCTGCTGGCAGCCAGCATGAACTGCACTGGTCTGCAGGGCTCTTGTTGCCAAGAAAGTCAATGGCATCCTGGGGCGCATTAAGAGGAGCATGGCCAGAAGGTCGAGGGAGGTTATCCTCCCCCTCTACTCTGCCCTGGTGAGACCACACCTGGAGTACTGCGTCCAGTTCTGGGCTCCCAGGTTCAAGAAGGATGAGGAACTCCTAGAGAGAGTCCAAGGGGCTTACAAAGATGATGAGGGGACTGGAGCATCTCCCCTATGAGGAAAGGCTGAGAGGGTTTGGCTTGTTTAGCCTGAAGAAGAGAAGACTGAGAGGGGACCTCATCAACACACACAAATATCTTAAGGGTGGATGTCACGAGGATGGAGCCAGACTCTTCTCATGGTGCCAGCGACAGACAAGGGGCAATGGCACAACTGAAACATAAGAGGTTTCAGTTGAACATGAGGAAGAACTTCTTTACTTTGAGGGTGACAGAGCACTGGAACAGGCTGCCCAGGGCAGTTGTGGAGTCTCCTCTGGAGATATTCAAAGCCTGCCTGGACAAATTCCTGTGCAACATGCTGTAGGTGAACCTGCTTTAGCAGGAGAGTTGGACTAGATGATCTCCGGAGGTCCCTTCCAACCCTTGCCATTCTGTGATTCTGTGATTCAATGCACTTTGGATGGGATGCCTGGGGTGGGATGCTGGGCCAGGGATGCTGCTGGCCCAAGATTCAGGGAACATTTTTACCTGGTTTATGGTCTCCTCTGTGTACTCTCTCCCTAAGCTGTTATGTGGGTAACTAAAAACTGGCATCTTCCTACTGAAAAAAAATCTGATCGTGTATTTTGTATATCTCTGATTTTAGGATGAAATTTTGACGGTCATCCGGAGGGTAGATGACAACTGGGCAGAAGGAATGCTGGGTGACAAGATTGGCATTTTCCCTATCCTCTATGTTGAGGTAAGATCATAACAGGTTGTGGTGGGTGCTGGTCTTGATGCCTCATGGGTTTTTTTATGTCCACAAAGGCAGGATAACCTTGAAAATTCTTAAATAAGAAGGACAAATTACACCAGAATAACTGAAAACGGCATTTTTTGGTTGCTGTCCCCTAAGGCACTGTGAGGATACGCTCAATTCAATTTAAACTGGCCAGCAAACTGTATACCCTGAACTGCTGTTGAAGGCTTTCCTTGGAGTGTTTCTGCTGTAATCTCACCTATACGTAGGGAAAATAGGGGAGAATGATTGGAGTGGGGGTATCTTGCATGCACTTGAGGAGAGGCAGATGCTGCTAGCAGGTGAGAAGCAGTGATGTGGGCTCAGCTGTGCCCTGAAAGCACAACCCTTTGGGGGGTTGCTGCAGGTACCCCCTGCCCTGTCAGGAGCTCAGGCAGCTCTGCCTGTGTGCCCGAGGTCCCTCATTTCCCATGCACCAAACGCATCTTTGCCCTGAGCACTTTCCTGCAGTCATTTCCACGGGAGGCTTATTTCAGAGTAAATGCTGAGACTTCATATCCTCTGAGCAGACCCATTGTGCCACCTCTTCCCACTGCCACATGCCCTCCTGCTGGTGGCCATCCAGCTGGTGCCGCTTGGGAGAAGAGGTGCAGCAAGCAATGGTGGCCCATGGTGGTCCTACTTGAGATGCTCTGTTGTCCAGGTGACAGGTAATGCCTTTGGGGAGCTCTCCTCCTTCATGAATGAACCAGGGGTGCAAAGAACAGATGGGAACCACACACGTATGTATTTTTTGGGGGTGCTGCCACTCTGCACCCAGTACTGGGAGCAGTATTGTCCTGACTCTTCTCCCAGGTGTAGGCTGGTGCCACTCTCTGGAATGAAGCATCTCTTGTGCCCGCAGCAGAGCCTGCCCTACTGTGTGTGGCTCTGATGCCTGCCTCCAAAATTACTTCTCCAGATTTCTTAGTTAATGATTTGAGACAAAATAGAGATAATTAGTGCCTGAGTACCTAATTATTAGCTCTGACAATGACCAATTTGGAATAAACCATCATTAATATACATTGCGTTCCCACAGTTGACAAGAACAATAATATTAAAACCAGAATGTGTAGGAGCCGTTATTGGGAAACCAGCTGCCTCGTATAAGTTAATGACTACTTTTCCTCTATTCTGAATGCGTAAGACATTTTCAGTCTGTTGTGATTAAATGAGAAAACTGGGTTTCTCCCAGATTTCATCCTTTTTCCCTTCTCTTTATTGTGCCACGATGTTACTATTCCAAACTTTGCTGCAGAAAGACTGAATTGGGGACCTCTGAGCAGCCAGCCACCGTTGCACCCCACCATCTTTCCCCAGCTCTAGTCTCACCTGCAGCCTGTAAGAGCTTGCCGTGCCTATGCACCATGCAGCATCCTGATCCATCTCCCACCCCTAGGTGTCTGTTCTCCTTAATTCCTGCTCTCGTAGAGTGAAGGGCTCAAAGCCTCAGAGGAACAGCCTGTTGGGAACACCTGCAATGTTGTCTCACTGAAGTTCTCCAAGCGCTACCACGTCCTAGGTGGCCCTGGAGGAGCAAGGGGTAGCGCTGTGCAGAGTCAGAACAGCAATGCTGCAAGTTTCTAAAGAGATGCAAACAGCCAGGCAGCCAGCACCAAGGGAGGAGAATGCATGTAGGAATGTGTGTGTGCATATGCATTTACACACAGCCATACAGGTATATAAAATAAATACAGCTATATACGCTTATACATGTATTGGTGTATATATGCACACATACATTTTACCTGTATAAATTTGAAATCCGGAGGCCTGAAAAGCCTTTTGAAATGAGGTAGTTGGGTGAGATGGGCATAAAACTTGCACCGTGGTTTGTAAAGCCAAAGGGAAATGATCCTCCAGGCAGAAACATCAGCGACCTATTTCATCCAGTCCTAGTGGACGGAGGCCTTGTTCTGAATAGGAGATGAGCTTATGCAACTATTGGGGTTATACAACTATGTTGCTGTTGCCAGCTTCAGATGTTACTTTACATTAAAAATTAAGAAGAATCAGCAGGCCAAATCCCAAAGATGTTTTGAAAGTCTCAATGCCAATGTTTATAAAATAAATCCATTAAACAAGTAGTACTTGAATCTAAAAACACTCCTTGAGTCTGTCCAAGTCCATTAAGTGGTTTTCAAAATCTTGGCAAAATGTGTGGAATAAGCAAAGCTTAACTCTACGGTAGCCTTCCACTTGTGTGAGCCAATGGCCAAAGTGAGTGGGATTTTGTGTGGCATCTGAAGCCGTGCACCCCGGATGGAGCAAATTCCAGCCCAGAGCCCCTCTCTAAATGCAGGCTCTAATGTCCCCAGCTGCTCCCACGGCCTGAGCAAGAGCTCTTAATGCTTGGTACGGCAGAGCATTAGAAAACCAGCCGGTCGTTTCAAGGATCATAAGAGCTGAGCATCCCAGAGCTACAAAGAGGGGATATAGTCCTTGTTGTGGCCCCCCTTTGGTGAGACTTGGCCCTGGCAATGTCCTGCCATACCCCTCACGCGGACGCTTGCAAGAAAGGCTTTTGCAGGTGCTCTGTTACAAAGCATTTGCATGCAGAAGCCACAGCAGGGTGGGAAGGAGGGGTGCACCGCAGCCCGGCTGGGCGACCAGCGGGTTCCTCATCAGGCGCCCACTGGCCTCCCAGCACCTGGGCTTGTCAGCGGGCCCATGTAAAAGCCGGCTGTGCCTCCTTAGGCTCCTTCATCTTCTTTCCACCCTGTGCTTACTGCATCTGAGAGCAGTCCGCTTCTGCAAAGGGCTCTGTGCCTGGCAGGGCAACTTCTGGGACAAGACTGTGGTGTCACAAAGCGGCGCCACAAAAAAATAGCCGAAGACATCAAAAGATATCTGCTCCCTGCAGCATTGTAGAAAGTCTGTATCTCAGCATTGTGTGTGCTTGTCTGTATAGCCATGTAAGCGTACCGTGGCATGGATTTTATGCTTTATTCCCTACAAGTGTCCGGCAAGGTGCATGCATGCCTGCTGTGTCCGACAGGTCTCTGCAGAGAGGCTTTTTCCTGCCTCTGTAGTATCGTCTCTGCCCCAACCTCAAAGAAGCTACAATCATACGAGGAATAAATATTTGCAGCTCACAATGGTGACTTTTACAGAATGAGTCACACACAATATGTTCTGTCACGGAGAGCTTGCGTTATTTTTTTTTTTCTTATTTTGTTGCTGTCCTTCGTCGCCAGTAGAAGTCACTTGGGCTGATAATTTATGTTTTAATTTCTCTACAGAAAAACACAACATAATCAAATTGATTCTCAAGGTGCCTTCTGTCCTGAAATAAACACCTTATTAATAATCCGTATGGTTTGAAGTCATATTCTTGCTGGGAGGGGTTTTGGACCTGCAAGGAATTCAAAGTCCTAACTAAATTTCTTTTATTTTACTGTCTTCGAGCTAGCTCCTTCATTTTTAATAACTGCTGTTATCATCTCTGTTTGGGAGTCGTAAGTGTTGTGCTGCTATGTGTAAAATTGAGAATAATGAAGAATAAAGTGTGTTCTAATAGATTTAAGTGTCTGGGAATGAAATCTGAGGGCGATGGCCTGCCGAGTATTTGGAGGGACCCATCCTGCTCAGATGGGCAGGAACTGGAAATTCAAAAAGCTGAGCTGTTAGACCAAAATTTCTGACTGAAACCCCCGGTGCAAAGAAGTATTGACTGAAATCAAGAAGCCTTACAAGTCAGTGGCAAGGCAATTATGTTGAACGCTATTGTGACTGTAATATCAGCAAATTACAATTGATGAAGTGCCAGCCCATGGTTATAACATTTTATGGCAGCAGGGGCACTGAATGCTGTGATTAAGTAATATTAGGAGTTTTAAAATTATTTTTACAGCGCAGTGAAGCAGGGTAATGGGGATCTTCTCCTCTTCTTCACAGTCAAAAAGAGAGAAAGGTGGGAAGGAGGTCTAGGAGAAGGAGGGAGGAGGAGAACGGGCAGAGATGATGGTTTCAGTGCCCTGCAGCATAGATCCGCAAGACTCCCCAGAGCCCCAGGGGAAAAGAATTCTTGCAAGTCAGTGTTTAAAAAGAGTTCAGCCAAAACAAAACAAACAAAAAAAAATAAATAAAATCCAAAGCCAAATGCATTTTTAAAAGAAGACAATGATTTTTCATTCCAAAATTAGCTTTGCAGAGCAGAGCACCACATTTAACGATTTTGTGCTGTACCGCTGGATCTACCAACCGTCCTAAACCAGCTTAACCCATAGAGGGGAACCTGAGCACATGTACCAGGCTCCCAGCTGTGGTCAGTGAATAGTGTCACGGAGACCCATCCACCCAGCTGGATTTGTCCTGAACTGTGTAAGGATGTAACTGCGAGTAACCTGTAGTTAGCCTGCTGATGAATGCAAATGGTTGAGAGTTTAGTGTGTGTGTGTTGTGGTCGGTTAATCTGATGACTTGGCAGGTTGCAGGAGGAGATGCAGGGAACCACTCCAAAGAGAGCAAAGCTTTTCCCATAGCCCAGCCTATAGACCTGCTTGACTTTGGGATTCTTCACCATTTTCCTGGTGGTGTGGCCCACAGTCTGGGATTCAGTCTGGATGGCAGATTTTAGTTTGGTTTTTTTTTTCTATATATGCAGATTCCCATCTTAGCCATTTCCCAATATCCTGGTATCCCCAATGACAGTCATCACAGTTATATTCTTGAAAACTCAGATGTGTGCATGTGTATATTTATAGCTCTAATAGATATTTTGGCCATTTTGGTCAAACCAAAGCCATCAACAACTAATTGTTGCCCTGTCCACTGCTTGTCTATGTTTTTTCTCTCCTCGATCTGTTTGGTTCCTCTCTTCAGCTGCAGGACAGATGGGTCCCTATGGGACTCTCATAATGAATTCAACCTTGATGTCTGACCCATCATTTATATATGTGCAGTCTCTGTGGCAGCATGGTCTGCACCGTTCAGAGGATCCTTTATGAAATCCTTAAAAAAAAAAGGAGCGTTAGACAGACATTAGATAGTAATGTTTGTTTGGTGCCCTTTCCAAAAAGAACATACGATGTCTGTTTTTAAGGACTGTCAAAATGGTTCATTTTAGCCTTGCTAGTACCATGTAATGCTAATAAAAATGAAGGCTTTTGAAAGGTGGGTAGAAGGAAACTAACACAGATGATTTTAGAAAAGCTGACTTGCTAAATCTCAGAGGAGCAGATTCATCCCAGTAGTAAGTAGGTGTAGCACTAATGAGTTAAGAATTATACCCATCAACATCAGAATTGATTTTTTTCAGTTCCCTCTCCTTTTGTGTGTCAGATAAAAATGCAATAAGAACCTTGTAAAGCTGACAATAATGTAAGGTCTAAGAGGTGTTCGAGCTAATTTCTGTTGAAAATCTTTATCGATATGCATTTTCAAATTTTGTAATTACATTGCTTTAAGACTTTCATTCCTGCATCTTCATAGTTTCTAAAAAGTTGGTCCTGCTTGTTTTCTTCTGGCATAGAATGTGCTAGAATATTCCAAGATACTTTTTGGAATCAGATTTCTACATGAATGGAGTACAAAATGCAGTTCCCATGTTTCACATTCAAACTAAAACATGCAGAAGTTGTTCTGTAGTATGCAAGAGGGACCTCAGTAAGAACCTACACACCTACTACTACTCTCACATCAACCCATGAATAAAAGTTACTGATTTAAAATATTGTCACACACATGCAAAGTAAAATAATTTAAAGAACTTCAGATAACTATGATCCCAGTCAGGAAAAATAAGGTTATTAGCACTCAGAAGGGAGAAGAAGATTAAACATACCATATATAATAATATATATTATACATATACACATTTTCAATAATGTGGCCCATCTTTTCTGCATCACAGCTAAATTTCTTCTTTTCCCTTTTGCTTATATAAATAAAGAACCGTTTGCTCTTTGTTTTAATTTCCTATGTAAAATGTAAATTAGCATGATCTGGGGAAAAAAATTTTTTTTTTACTTTTGAGTAATTTCTTTTAAGTTTTCTCTTAATTCCTAGAATCCTTCATGAGGTGATCCTTCATGCAGAGTCTGCAAGACTTTCCTCCATCTTCAGGATACAAAATTGAGAAGCATTGTCACCTTTTGACTTAAATGCCACATTTCCCCTATGTTAGATTAGCTGAGCTCCTCAGCTCCATAGACCTTTTCTAATCACTCACTCCCCTCAGGCTGTGTCTGGACAAGTCGATGCAGGATTGCTTTCTGGTTTCTGTGTTGGGGATCACTTTCCTCCAAAATTCATCTCAGGTGGGCGCCACAGAGGGGAAGCCTGCATACAGAGCTAGGTGGGAGTTCCGTCACCTTTGAGTCATCCTCCAGCCCAGACAGTCATGAGACCTGTAGTGAGCTGCGGTGAGAGCCAGCACGTAAATTTAGACCTAGCTGTGGGCTGTGAAAGTTTGCCTTTTGGGAATTGACAGTTTTAGTCACAGGTCTTCTCTTGCTTGTCTTCCTGCCTACTTTCACATGGATTAACTCATAATTCAGATTTATACGTTATGACCAAGGTTTCTATTAATCAAAAGCACATCCAAACTTTTATCACCTCTTATTGTTTCAGGGACTGTTGAACCAGAAATTGGCCAGCTGTCATATTCAGGAATATCTTCCCTGCCCGCCCCCCGTTATGAGTAACATCTGAATTTAGTAAATTTTATTTTATAAAAATAACTCTCTAGGGTTATTTATAAAAGGTTTCCAGCCCAGCCAACTTAAGCACACAACCTTGGCAAGTAAGCCCATTTCATGAGCCTTTCAAAAGCATATATATATCATTTTCATATCTGTATGGAGCATTTTTGAAGTGCTGCCTCCTAGGTGCCAAAACTTGAAGTGCAAGTTCGGTACCTAAGCAAAACAGACTGACTTTTGCTCTTGATCTGATGAAGAGACTTCGATCTCTAGCCACAGTCCACTCAAGGACTTCCAGCACTTCCCCTGCAAAATCCTGTTTGTCATCCTTCCCTGTGCACACTGATTGTGGACTCGCCTGCTGCGTTTTGCACGTGCTGCCACTTCCCCGTGCCATCAGCACACAGCACTACCATCAGCCCTTCCCTTTGCCTCCAACTCTCCTGAACTCTACTTGTGCTGGAACACATGTTTTCCAGTCCTGGGTGCAATTCCATCTTGTTTCTGTTATTTGTACGCTGACTTTTGGGTTCCGCCTCAAAGTTGATGTCCTCCTGTTATGGTACTGGGGTTGCTTTTGTTACAAAACAAGCACTAGTGATGACCCCTCAACTTCCCTAGATAAGGAGAACAAAATGTCCTCACAAACTGTTGCATCTTACTTGATATTTCCTTTGGTTATTGTTTCCTTTCTCTTTACTGTCCTTTAGTCCTTTTTTCCACTCTTTCTTTTAAGCTTCTAAATTTGCAGTTGGGTGGTGAGTAAAGAGACATCTGCCAACATGCAGTCCTACTAGAGAGTCATGCCAAGAAGCTGCAGCAGCAACAGAGCAGCAGTTCTGCCCCCAGGAGTGCTTTTGAATTGGGAAATACTCTTCCAAATCCTTTGCAAGACCTTGCAGGTCTCCAGGTACAGTTCATCTGATCAATGGCAGATATATCTCTACATCTGAGCTAACTGTTTGGATTTCCCCTTACCATCTAGAGAGACAACCAGATGCTTGTAGGGAGAGAAATGGGCATTGCTGCCTAATGGAGGCATCTAAAACGTGTCAGATGAGCCTACTTATAGAAGATCCTGTTTCTCTTCATCAATGAGGAGGGGAAGGCAGGGCTGCCAGCTCCAGCATAAGGGAGGGGGAACTACTACTCCTCTTCTGTGCTCTGCATGGTGTGGAAGGGAAAGGCCCACAGTGCTCACTGCACATAAAACCCACCATTTCCCCAGCAAAGAATATCTACATTCAAGTCAGTTCTTTGATGCTATAGGCAATATTTATCAATTTCCAAAAGTGCCTGCCTGTAATATACCTATCAATGTTTGTTCTGATTTTGCTAGGGAACCTTCAAAATTCTGTGTCTTTCAGAAGCAGAAGGTGCCTTGAATGAATAAGTTTTTGGCAATGCTTAGACACAGGTATGACAAATCTTGGGGAGGCTTAGGTGCACTCTACTACCCATTACTTCCTTATTCTGCTCCAGGGATAGCTGAGGCCTGCCATGGGTGTTGAGGAAGTCTCTTCCACAACAAAAAAAAGGTAGATATTCATGTGGTCCTGCAGTGTTTCAAGTGGAAAGATACCTCAGGCAAAGCATCAGTCCCTTTGGCCTTGTAGCTACTCAGAAGGACCAGCTGAATAGCTAGCACATTACTTAAGGCTGGCTTTTGCCTGTGCAACTGACAACAGTTTGGACTTCTCGGCGGTGCTCAGCAACCTCATAGCACACAACCATTGGAGTGAAATATTTCAGCAAGGGCACAGGTTTCCAAGGGCTAGAAATTAGCATTCCCCATTGAGTGTACCTGCTATACCAGGGCCCTGGGGCAGCTCTAGAGTATATCATCAGTAATCTGCTCTCTCTAGAGGAGCCAGGAGAACAGGGCTTTTGTCTTTTCCAGCCATTGATCACCTCTGACAGCTTCTAAAGATTGCTTCAGCACTACTGAATTCCTGGGATCTTTTTCCTTTTGAAAAGAAAGTATCTTTCAGCCTCACTTACCTAGAGCTGATGCATGAATGTATGTTAAGAAGCTATATGTCAAGAGATACATGATTTGTCTAGCAGTTAATTAAAAATAAAATCCTAGAGGATTTCATTATTTCTCACATAGACATTCTTCATTTTGTTTCCTAGTGTCCTTGTTAGTGTGTGTTGCACATCTCAATTAGCTTCCTTCTTGGGGAACTTTCCTGATGCCATAAAACTCTGAGAGTGGAGATCTTCAATCCAAATGTAGCCACAGAGGGAGGCCACGAGGGTTTGGGGAGATGCCCCTGGCAAACTGGCTATATTCTCTGCCCCTTTGCTGGTGGCCACAGTCCTCTGAGCAGAGGGCAAAATGTTTCCGTGTGTTAGCCACGGCACTGTTGCTGGGAGTGCCAAGGAAAAGTGAGGCCAGTATTAAAATCCCAGCCTGTGAAAGGACCTAGAGGAGGTGGAAGCACATGTTATCCTTTGCTGTGCCTGTGGTGGGTGGGATGACCTCCATCAGAAGGACAGCATGGACAGTTGATGTCAGTGACACCATAAACAATTTGTCCCCTCTGGTCTCTGTTTTCAGAAGGTAGCATGTTACATAAATATGATTCTGCCATGGTGAAGAGTCACAAAATGTGGTTAAGCTTGATTCTTCAAGCTTTCAAA
Source organism: Gorsachius magnificus (assembly GCA_034008185.1). Lineage (NCBI taxonomy): Eukaryota > Metazoa > Chordata > Aves > Pelecaniformes > Ardeidae > Gorsachius > Gorsachius magnificus. The sequence goes on along the minus strand of CM067081.1, from coordinate 68,169,243 downwards.
GAGCAGTAGTTTCAAGAATAACAGTTTCCTGACAGCGTGAAGCTATGAACTGGTTTTACCGCTTTCCTTACTTCTTATTGTGGCAGCTCCTGGAATGGTTGAACTGTCTTTATTCTCAGCACAAAGAGACCCATGAGTGCATGTGTGTGCTGAACTCATGCTTCAAACAACAAAAATGAAATGTGAAGTTGATTTTTAGCCTAAAAATATCATTAGCTATGCCAAAAACAGATGTTTGAGTTAAGTCTCAAATCCCCTAACATTTTGTCAGGTGTTAGAGCTGAACATTGAGAAAACCAAGTTCAAAAGTCTAGAGGAGGAATCAGTGCAAGCAAATTAAAAACCCAAATCAGAAACAGGGAGAGATAGTTGGAATTAATTTGGCGATCTCCATCTTTTCCAGATTTTTCTCTAGAACACACAGGATTCTTGAAGGCTCCCCCTTTGTGTTTAGTCTATCTTGTAGAAGAAATTACATACACGTCCTTGGGTTTGCTTACTTCGTTCCTTTACAAAGTAGCCCAGCCATTGTTTATTTCATAGAATCATAGAATCATAGAATGTTTTGGGTTGGAAGGGACCCCTAGAGGTCATCTAGTCCAACCCCCCTGCAGTGAACAGGGACACCGCTAACTAGATCAGGTTGCTCAGAGCCCCGTCCAACCTGGCCTTGAATGTTGCCAGGGATGGGGCCTCCACCACCTCTCTGGGCAACCTGTTCCAGTGTTTCACCACCCTCGTTGTAAAGAATTTCCTCCTTATATCCAGTCTAAACCTACCCTGCTTCAGTTTAAAACCATTACCCCTTGTCCTGTCACAACCAGCCCTGCTAAAAAGATTTTCCCCATCTTTCCTATAGGCCCCCTTTAGGTACTGAAAGGCCGTAATCAGGTCTCCCCGCAGCCTTCTCTTCTCCAGACTGAACAAGCCCAACTCCCTCAGCCTGTCCTCATAAGAGAGGTGCTCCAGCCCTCGGATCATTTTAGTAGCCCTCCTCTGGACCCGCTCCAACAGTTCCATGTCCTTCTTGTGCTGAGGGCTCCAGAGCTGGACGCAGTACTCTAGGTGGGGTCTCACGAGAGCAGAGTAGAGGGGCAGAATCCCCTCCCTCGACCTGCTGGCCACGCTTCTCCTGATGCAGCCCAGGGTACGGTTGGCCTTCTGGGCCGCCAGCGCACATGTTCTGCTGCACCATTTTTGGGTGTGATACTGGTGTTGTTTTAATCTGACAAAAGCAAGGGCTGCTGCCAAAGGGATTGTCCTGCTTTTGCCTTGTCTGTGACAACACTTTCCCTCTGCCTTCCTTTTTCCAGGACTACCAGACATGTGGCTGTGTGCTGAGATGGATCAGGGAGCTCACCCTGTTGAAAGCTACTCATTGAAGTTGTCATTGCTTTTTTGCTTTCCAGTCGTATCTGTTCCATCATCCCATTTGCTTCACAGCCACATGAACATCTGTGCTGGTACAAGGCATAAAGTGGGAAGATGGGAAAGGAGGGCATGTGGCATCCCATGCTCTCTGCAGGGGAACATGACCGGGGCAGCAACCCTCTCCCAAATACTCTGCAGGCAATGCTGCCACTGAACCGCACTCTAAGCCCTCACGTCAAAATGGTGAGGTGAGGAACCGTGGGGCTTTGTGTAAGCAACATCCTCTACCTCCTGGTTGTCCCTCAATTTATCTAATTATTTTATTAAGTTATAATTTTATGACAAAGCAGCGCTAGGTACTCTATAAACAAGGTTAATAACATTAGCCTTGGTTTAAGTAAGGCTGGAGGATATGTCCTGCTCTAAATCTGACTTTGAAGTCTTCCGATCTGTTTAGACACAATTGAATCAAATTGACAGGAAATTTCATGAGAGAGGTCTCTATAATAGAATTTTTCGGTAACAGAATTTTTCTGGAAACCTTGGGAGAAAGCAGGAGAGGCACCAGAGCATTCAGGCAGTGGTGGACTTACGGTGGAGATATTCTCCTCTTGCCCTGTGGCTAAGGGGAGGGCAGTGAGGGAAGAGGCAGCTCTGCCTTGTGTTATTGTTTCTCAAGGAGAAAGCAACTCTACAGAAGGAGGGAGAGTGCTCCTGATTCAAGCCCTGCCCTGGGGAAAGTAAAGTTCAGCGGCATGTTTCTTGATGGTCATCTCCTTGATCCCTGTTCTCTGATCTGCTTCTATGTCAGCAGCAGAGTAAGGAACTCACAAGCACATTTTCCTCCTGTGTCCTTTTGCTTTTCTTTTCCTAGCCTAGGAGGAGGGACTGTGTGTTGTTCCTTTGAGGGCAGAAATAATGGCCTCAACATCTTCTCTGCTTGCTCCAGTCTAGTATGCTTGCTCCAGTCTAGTACTTAGAGACACATGCTCATTTGCAGCCACAGCCTTTCCCCTCCATAGGCTCATTGCTCAGGAGAGACAAGTGTGGTTGTATCGATTTGGTGGCCTGGTTTTACTCTCCCTCAGTACATGAATTATCAGAGTGGAAGGAGGGCTATAGAGAGGCACCAACTAGAGGTGGTAGATTTTGTCGTACACAGGTCCCTATGGCACAAGAGCACTCCTGAGGGCTGAGTTTAAGGAAGCTCCACACCACTCCAGCAACACAACTGTCTGCTTTTCGTAGCACAACTTTCACTCACGACATACCTGAGGTTTTCATGCAGTATATGATCATAGTTGTGTTAAAGAGGGATCAATGTGCGTTCATGGCAAGTAATAAAGACATTGTCGATGGGAATCATATCCTGGCTCCATTCATCCACGTGGCTGTCAGTCCTAGCTAGTCTTTGGCCAAACCTGATTGTTGAGCATTCACAAAGATCAAACTCTCATCATCTCATATCCCAATTATGTCTACATCCTTTCTGCATCCTTAACAAACGCAGACCTGCCTCATTCATGACCACCCAGACTGCTCATCGGCCGCCACTTCTTTCTTTCTCTCTGAAGCCCTTTTCCATCCTGTAGAGCACATACAACTTTCCCTTACTTGCAAACCTGTGATCACTCGTTGCTCTCTCTACCTATTTTATTTACTACTGAAATATCAATCTCCGTCTTTGATCAGCCAGTGATGCCGATCACTTTGCCAGTTTTTCAAATTCTCATTTCTTCCATAGTGCTCTGTTCATCATTGTTGTGACAAATGCTTCAAAAACATCTGGACAGTTGCATCAGCGTTGCTCCTTCAGACTCCTCTCTGAGTTGTCTGAAATTGTTCTTGGCTGTGATGCCTACAGAAGATTTATGGTGTGCAAAATCCTCTGTCCATCTTGCTGATAAGACTGTCTCACTGTATATTTTGTCTATATCTATATATTCCCTCTTGTCCTCACCTTAAATTGTACTTTCTTTGGGCCAAGAGCTGTCTTCTTGCTTTGTGTTTACGTAGTACTTCTCACAATGGAGTTTTGATCTGTGGTGGGAGTTCTTCAGTATTTAATGGCAAAAATAATAAAAGTATTATTAAAAAATGTCTCTGTGTGACTGCATTGCATGGTGTGGTCACAGTTTGCACAAATTCAACTTCCTTGGGACAACCTGTCTCCCTGCCTACAGAATGTAGGTGCAATCCAGGGCAGTGCATTTTCAGAAAGGAATGTGTTAGGAAAATATTTGAGCTTGAGTAATTCCACAAACAGGAAAAAAAACCCCAACTAACAGTGTTCTGCACTTTCAGAAAGATTTCCTACTGTGCAAATTTTTTTGCTAGCCCATTAATTTTGCCATCTCGGAACTCAAACAGGATGGCCTAGAGCAGTGGTTTTCCAAATTCCTTCCAGTTGTAGCATACTAACATAAACAGCATTTGCATATGGATGTCATAAAAGTGACTAATGCCGGCAGTCATCATACTTTATTGCAGTAATGTGACACATGTGCCTGAGCATCCTGAGAGATCTGCTCAAAGCTCATGGGCACTGAAGAAATGGCACACCTCTTGTCTAGCAGTGACACCCACAGCAGAGCGGGCTTTGACAGGAACCAGAGCGTGAATCCAGCTTTAGATGAGCGTAAGAGAAGGAAGGGTATGAGCTGCTTCACCGCACAACTCAACAGTGCTGGGTACATGCCCTTTCCCCCAAACCAGAAATCAAATTCAGGAAGTTGAACAAATACCATTTTCTAGTTTGATAGCCAGAAAGTTCAGCGAACTCCTTGACTGCAGCTGTTGGCAAGTCAGCGGAGAGACATCTGACTCTGACCTCAGCCTTGTACCCAATCATATTTTAACATCTCGGATCTTGGAAGAAGTCTGCAAATGGTTCCTCTAGGTGAGGGGCAGTCAGTCATGCCATGAGTGTGAGGCTGAATGCTGCCATTTTCTGTCAAGAATTTGCAGAGTCGAGGGAATTCGTCACAGGTCAACCTTGTCAGATTTTTCTTCCGCAAGATGAGGGGGGAGGCTTGTGAACCCAATTACATCATCATAGAGCACAGAAAACACATTTTTATGTCTTACAGACTGGCTTTCAGAGCCTTCAGTTACTGGTCAGGCTTCCTACACTACCGAGATGTGTGTGACTATGCCATGTGCAACAGCCAGTGCTTCCTAATGCCATCCCAATTTGTTGTCCACCTTTTAACAAACATGACAGAAGTGTAAAGGCCTCCAAAGTAAGACAAAATTGTTTAAAAATAACTGGTCACTGCACAGAATGAAGAAGGTTGCAAAGTAGTGCTGCCACTGAGGGAAGAGAGAGCTGGGCTGTACCAGGCATCAGCACATCTGTGTGGTCAGGAGGCACTCTAAATGCACAGGTAATTCAAGCAGAGTTTACGCCGTTAAAAGCCACAGGATAGGGCAACTATGAGACCTGTCTCCCTGTCACACAGACAATCCGTGGATCCCGATGTGCTGCTGCCCATCCCAAACACAGGCAGATCATCTCCTGTTTCAGAGAAACAGAACTGTCCCTCTAGAGAGTCATTGGGCACTTGGGTGAAACAGCAACACATCATGCCTTGACCCATATTTTAAGCCCAACTAGCCAATAGTGAATCCAAAGCCTGGATGCAGCTCTCCGATGATGCAGCGGCTTTCATGACTGGTGGCTGGCATCCTTTGATGCTGGCTGCTCACACACAGTGTGACCCCTGAGCTGGTGCTGCAACTTGCCACCACAACCAGCAACCTTGCTCTGTAGCCAGTTGTAGCAGGAGCTCCACGCAAACAGTATCTAACTATACAGCCCCATGGGATGTTATTCTTTTGTGAATACCCTGTACCACAGCCAGCAATCCTTTTCTGTCTTGTATCTGGGAAGCAGGAGCCAGGAGAGTTTGTAGTCAAAAATGTCTCTCTCCTATATATGGTACACACAGGGCAAAGGCTGTTTATTACAACCCTTTAGCGCTAGTGTCTGCTTGAAGTCTGTATACCTTGGCTCCTTTTACAAGCAATTGAACCAAAACATTTTCTTGGCATTTGCTTTCATTCTTCATTTCACTGCTTTATCAGAGATAGAGACAGCAGTACATTTATTTGTGTGCGATTCCCCACAGGTAATCTTCAGTTGCAGCACATAAAACTTAATTTTCCCCAATTGCACAGGATTTCTTGTTCTACACTAAGTTGTAAATCACCACAACAAAGACTCCTTGCTTGCTCAGTGTAGGCAAAGCCTTGCAGTACTTGAAAAAATACTTTGGCTTTCCCATGTGCTCCTTCTGCTTTGATTCCAAGAGCTTCCAGGACCTTCACAGATTTATCCAACTTCATGCTTTCTGCAGATAGCATTGATGACGTGAGGTGCGTGTAGGCCTCTTTCTCAATGTCCACCAGAACACATTTGTTAACAAATTCAGAAAGGACTTCAGCAAATATATATATTGTGTTTCTTTATCACATTAAGTTGGAAGCAAGTGTTTTCCTTAAAAGAAGACATGATATCGCTGTTTCCTTCATGCAACCTTGAACATTACAAAACCAGTATTTTCAAGAACAATATTTCCAGGAAGAAATCTCAGAGAATGAGCAAAAGGGCACGGTGTCATGTCTGGTAGCATGTGTGCATAGTGCAGCTATCAAGAAGACGAGGGTCCATGCAACAACATGAGCATGGTATTGCCTGGTTCACAATCTCATTTATAATTACTTGGGGTCACACACCATAGTCTGGAAGCCATTTGCTTTGAGACTCCCAGGTCTGATGTGTGCATTAACTCTGAAGAGATCCTCTGCCTTAGGTGGTGGTATTTGTCTTGTCAATTTGCAGTTAATTCAAAATTTTACAGTTATTGTTGACCACCCAAGTAAACAGTAGCACCAGGAGCCTTGTGGAACATTAAGGAAGGAGGTAGAAAGTTGCCAGAAAACTCTGAAACCGCAAAACTTGGGTCTTTTTTAGGCACATAGGCTGTGCAGGTATTGCTTAGAGATCACTTGTGATGCACACAGCTCTGCTCCAGGAACTGCAGCATCTTTCCTAGCCCATGGTGAAGTTTTGAGGTACAGACGGCTCAAAGTGAAAGTTTCTGCAGGTTAAGGGGTTTCTAGATTTCAGCACAAAACTACTTCAGAGGGCTTCTCTTCCTTGCAGTAACTGGCAGCTATGGTAAAGGGCTCGTACAGCTGCCAGGCATCAGTGAGGCATGAGCACTACATCTGAACTGCTTCCGAAAGCCTCCTCAGTCCATCTTGGCCTCCTGTCCAGGCTGCTGCCCAGCGTAAGGCTGCTCACACTTCTGCCAGCACCAGCATCTTCTGTCACCATGCAGGTGGGGACCTGGACTCAGATAGAGAACTACAAAGGTTTTAACAAGAACAAGAGTGAGGGAGACTCAACATAGCCAGAAATCTGGGTGGGTTTTGGGTCTCCCATGGCTGTTCCTCAATGCAGGGACTTTCAGCCAGGAGCCCAGGTACCCGGGTGAACTCCCAAACCACTGTAGCCTTGGTCATTTCTGTGTCTTAGCTGAGAAACATCACCTGAGAAGCAGTTTCCTGATGGACGTCTTGTCAAAACCAGCATGTTCCTGGGAAATACTTCAGTCCCAATGAGTTTCATTTTTTGACAAAAAAAAATAGTTGTCAGTAAACTCCTCACAAGCTCCAACAGGGACTCTTCTGGTACTGAAATTGGTGTCAGATGGGCACCAGTCCTTCCACCGTTGAAGACAGCTGGAGTTATGCCACTGACTTCAAAAGAATTAGGATCAAGCCCATGAATTCATGACTGCACTTTTTATTTAGCTTTCTGAATAATATATAAGTAAAAATAGGCTGGATTCTCCCGCTCTTTCTGATGTTGAATAAAGCTGTATTTGGTTACATTTCTTGCTTTCAAAGGAGCTTTGGTGCAGTCATGAGCATCTCATTTTGAAAAAGGGTGTCCACAGAGGACAGACAGGAAGAAAAGAGGAGGAAACCCTCAGGCACATGGAAGACGCACAACAGATCTGAGATGCAGAGATGACAGATCAGAGTGAGATACTCCTCATACTTGGAGCTGAAGGCTAGACAGAATTCTTTCAGGGAGTGGAGAAGGATGCAGAAAGCATACTTCTTTTTGGTGAGTTAATCTATTTTTAATGCCACTGCATTTAGTTTTATTTTCTTTCTTCTCAGCAATTTGGACATTAGTTTCCATAAGGTTTCTCGCTGCGCTTTGCTCCTGAGCAGACTTTGCAGCAGACTGCACATTTTTCTGGGAGTCACCAAGCCATGTGTTTGTTCTCCATCATTGCAAACCATTTTCCGTCTTAAAACTGTTGGAAAAAAAGGGAAAGAAAAAAAAATCCCAGTTCACCACCCAAGGCTTAGTGTTTACTTCTGCTGCACGCATCATTTATTTTCATTCTGCAAGATCATGATGACACGCTCGTCCAAGCACATGCTGTTCTAATATGCCACATTCCTTCGTCCTCTCAGTGCGTTAGAAGTGACATTGCTGCTAAATGAGAAAGATCTTGTAAGACAGGGAAATAGATTGCTAAGTACCGCTGCCTTTCAGGGAACCATGTTGTAGACGAAAACAATTGGCTTGCTTTTTCCAGACTATACACAATTTTGTACATGTCTGACCCTTATTAGGAAGGCTATCTGCTATATGGTTTTAGGGACTTCCTTCCTTGAGAACATGCTAACATATTTAGCAGCCTTTTGGAAAAGAGAATGAGATGTATGCCTCAGCCTATGGCTGGATAACAGGACACCTGAAGTTTGAGATGTGTCTTAGCCAAATGTTTCTGCAGCTATCGCTCCATGTGAATGTGTTCAAGCAAGCGCGTGTACTGCGCTTCTTCGGTTTTCTGGGTGCATGGAATAACTCTGCTCTCAATCACAGTGTGGGCTTTCAGAAATCTATCTTCCATGATGGATAAACCACTTGCATAAAATCTGTTCCACATTTGCTTGTCCCTCCCTGGCAATAAATTAGAAAAGGCAATAGTGGATTGTTAGAGATTAACACAAAAGTAATGCTTTGGTTTAGCGCTTTTTTTTTCTCATAAATTGTGCCTTACTAATGATTCTTCATTAGAAGATGGTGCCTAAATGAATAGTTGGATAACTGAGATAGCTTCTGCTCAATGAATTTAAACTGTCCGTGGAGAGCGTGAGAGGCTTTCTCTAAGCATCAAGTCTGAATTTACCAAACATATAAAGGATGAAAATTATAGATGCATTCAATGTGACTTGGTTGAAGAGCCTTTGGCACAACTTTGTCTGCTAATATCCCGTTAGTAAGCCCTTCTAACTGCTGTGCATCCACTGTACTAGCTTACCCAAAGGACATCTAAAGTATTAGGTGAAGTATTACGTACTTTTTCCTAACGCCCATTTGAGTCAAAGGGTGGTTTTGCTACTTGGCTACAGTAGAAGAAAGGGTGTATCCTGCCTTTGTCAGTAGGGATAACAGTAAGGAAAAGCTGCTTTAGCTTTCTGAAATGCTGCTTTTGGGGGATGAAAATGCTTTTACAGATGCAGTCCTCCCAGGGACCTAGCAGAGACAGGAGACTCTTGTATAGTTATGCCCTTACTTACTTAATAACCTCACTGTGCTTCAGAACATAAATTATAATACTAGCAAAACTGATTTAATGAGGGCATAAGAACTTAATATTTCCTGAAAGTAACTACACTGAGATGAAAACACAGTAATAAATTCAGACTGTTTATTTTAATCACAAAATCAGCTATGGAACTCCAAGTTGCCAAAGTTTCTGCAAGGCATAAAGTAGGGATGTGCATGATCTTCTCAATATTTATGAACTGTAAAGTATAAAAATTAGCAGTCCCTAAGTGAAAATATTTTTAGTCTTTCAGGGGGACATTGTGAAGAAGTTTTATTAATAATTTCAATTTTCCTTTCTGCTCTGCTCAGCGGTTCCTTTCTAAAACCTTGAACATGATATTTTTTCTTACCAATTTGTTCTTTTTCATTAGGTATGCGTTGATTTGTGGGGTTTTGTAACTTTCTGCTTTTTAGAGGGGCCCAAAGTAACATATTTCTGATCTTATACCTGTATTTGAACAGCACCATCCTTTAGCTAATACTTTCCATAAAGATAGGAAAAAAGCTTACATAGCAAATGAAGCATTGTTTTCCTAAAAGTCTTAAACTGTACTTGCTGGCTCAGATTGGCTCCAGTTTAACAGAGTACTTAAGCACGTGTGTGACACTGAGAATTTAAGCAATCCTTCCTTATTCAGAAAAGAATGGCATTTTAGTCCCTTTGGTGACACGTTGGTCTGTGCACAGTACAGAGAACACGCTGGAGTATGTTGCTCAGCCAGAAACAGAGCAAGGTCCTCTCTTCAGTAGGTCAGACATCAGTCAGAAATGAAGCCAACACCCAGACCTAAATGACTAGAAAGCTGAGAGTATTCGATAGCAGAAAAAGACTTACCGTCATCCGTCTTACAGAAGACAGCACCCTCGGTGAACTGCAACAACCCAGGAGCTGCTATGGTGACCATTGTGTATCAACGTGTCCCTTGGAGGTCTAAACTGGGCCAGAACAATTTTGCCTCTGTCGTGGATTAGTAAATGCACCGGCGTACGTGTCAGGGGAGATGCGGAAAAGGTTAATTATTTAAATCTGACCTAACTTTCCCATGCTTCTATCTTGTTCCATAATAATAAGATCCACAGTAATAATTTGTTATTTGGACTAAACCTAGAATTAATTATGACCCACACTGGGCAAGAAAGTACCTGTTCCTCGCTCTTCATCCCAGCTGGGGTGTGTAAGTAGGTGCATAACACTGCCCATTGAAAATGTAATTCATTAAATCACATTGGGTTATAAAGGGCATATTTAGTCTCCCATGTGGGGATAGCCACTGCAGATGACAGGTTCTCTCCTGTATCCCCTCATCCGTAACAGAGAAATGTGTTCAAATTATTTACAGGTGGTCCCTTTTAAAATACACAAGGATCAGGAACTGGGGGGAATTGGGGGAACTGGGGTATGTGTATGTGTGTGTGTGAGTGTGTACAAGCATGTGCAACACAGAGAGAAAGAGGGGGAGGGAAAGTCACCCAAATGCATTCTGAAGAAAAAATGTGGTTTATCTAGAGACTAATAAAATAATAATTTTGGCAGTGGAGAAATCCCGAGTGAGGTAGTTTTAATGTTTCTGCCTTTGCCACCCATACGGTAAAGTCTCAAGTAGGATATCTAAAATAGTCATATCTAAAAGCCAACAGAAGAAAAAAAACCATCTCCCTTAGTTCATATAGCACTGTCTGGCTGGAGGCCAAAGTCATGACAGCTTGCATTGTGGCGGGGAGAGCAGCGTGGCTCCCTGATCAAGGTCAGCAAATTTTTAATGAACGGAGCTTGATTACTGCTCCCTTTGTGGGGAAAGGTTGTTTGGAGGTGAACAAGGCTCTGTGCACAGAGGTATTCCGCACGCGCCCCCCTTCACTCACAAAACCAGACAAGCTGGAGCTGTCTCCAGTACGGTTCCTCGCAGTGAAGGAATGCCTTCTGAGAAACAGGCACAGCAGCTCGATGAACTGAGTGTGGTGCATCCTTACCTCAGCGAGCAGCACCCGCAGTCAGTAGTCACCGAGACCCTGTGAACAGTTTTACTGTACTGCTTCCCCCCATCTCTTGCACGGTAGCGTCCCTCGGCTGTTGTACAGCTTGCCCTCGCAAGGTGTTGCATTCCCAGAACACGGATTGCAGGGCTGCTGGGAATGTTTGACTGGTTTGGCATTCAAACCCAAGCCTTATCCCTCTAAATCATATATCAAGTTTTCTAGGACATCCCGTTGTTACAGAATGGATTTGGAGTAAAATCAGTCCTGCTGCAATCTCAAGTGCATTTTCCAACTTTGGATTAGCAGGACCAGAATTTCAAACAGGTTCTTTCTAGAGAAGGGATCGCAAATGAGTGAGAAAGCTGAGTTCTGGTTAAGGGGATGTCATAAGAGCTACAGCCTTCCAGAAATGTCAAATTCCTGAGACTGACTGTAGGTCAGAACTTTCCATTAAGCTTCTCCTCTGGAAGCAGATCTGCCTGAAGATCAGATGACAGACACCAGAAAGCAATGCTTGTTTACATACTCAGAGTTTAAAATAAGAAATTTGCAAACATGTTTTTGTTTTAAAAAGACTTTCTAAAAGATCTTTGTGAAGAGGCAGCACTGTTTACTTTTACAAAGTTGTAAGCAGAACCTTTTCTCTGGTATTTGTAGCCTATTTGGGAAGTACTTTCCAGCATCAGTGGGCAAAGCTGTTTAAAAACAGTTCTCTACAAAAATAAAGTGGTAAAGCTATAAAGCATTTTTTATCTTGGCAGACCAGAAATAATTTTTTCCCAGTACTTCAGGAAGACTGTGACATTCCCAGAAGTTAATTAGCTTGACTGTTTTGGGAAGGGATTTTCTTTTTGCCTTTAATCTTCTACTGATATCAAGAATGACTTTGTTTATATCAATGCAGGGCTATTTTTTATCACTCCATGTTTAGATGCTAGGTCTTTTATCGACCTTTTTAACCAGGTTTTGCTTTGAAAAAAAGTAATGGATCTTGTTCTTTTATAAAGAACAGCTTCAGTGTGATTCCAGCCAGTGGGATTTATAATCTAATTCTTACAAGAGGAATCAGAGTTTTGATATTAAGAGCTGGAGCACTTCGTTGCCCGTGTGGAGCATTGTTGTAGAACCAGGACATTCTAAATTATTTTTTTTTTAACTATATATTTTCTCATGTCAAAGAGTTAAAAGATATTCTTTTCCTGCTTGCTGTTGACTAGCAAAGTATTTCCTCACCCTCTGCTGTAGAAAAGAATCATGCATATTTGACGTCTTTCTCCTTTTCTCCTTAATACTTCAAATAATTCAGCTAGACTATCTCCATCAATTGGGTAAGTGGAGCTGTAACACCTACTTAAGGGAGGAGAACCATCTGGTTTCCTTGCAACTTGGAGCCTGCTGGCAAATATTAGGTTGTACCAATTCAGAGCATGATGAAGTGGGAAATAATGGACGTTCCTGAAGAATCTGAAATGGGATCAGCTGTTATTGGCAAAAATTGGCAGGTGCAGTGCACTATGCTGGCTGTAAGCATTGGTCTCAAGTTGGAGAGTGCAGCTGGGAAAATGGGCTGCTAATTGAATGGTTGCAGGACTCCCAGCAGCTCTGACAGTAGTGGAGCATCATTAATTGGAGGCTCTTGGTTGACTTGGTGGAAGCTGTCACAGAATGAAGGATCCTGCAAGTTGCTGGTGGTGTTAGTGGGTTTCTTGCCTGTTACTGAGAATGAGTCCTCGTGGAAGCGCTCAGAACTGCTTTCAAACTTAGGAGAACTGGCATAAGGCTGGCAATATCTGTTTCTTATTTATATTTACAGCATGGTGACAGTGGTTGGGGGTCATAAAAGCTACTCAATTACACATTTGCTTAACTGCGCACTTATTTTCTTATCTTTACCATCCCCCTCTTTTCCCCTTTTATTTTCACCTGTGTTAGGTTTCTAAATTGGTTTGGCTTGCAGCAGCAACTATTCTTTTTTTCTTTTTTATTTAGAAGCTGAGAAGACCTTGTCCTCGACTGAGTTTCTTGGATGCTGTCCTAACTCATACAGTGGTTATAGAAAAAAAAATAGCCTGGTTTTGGTCCAGAATAGTATTACATGCACCTCTGGTTTGTGTGGGTCTTAGAATAGCAGTGTATGCAAAAGCACGTATGCGTTAGCTGTGGCTCCCTTTTTCATATGTTGTTTTTATTCATTAAAGGCAAACATATTGCAGTGCATCCTAGTTTAATATAAAGGTCTGTTGGCAAAATGTGGCATTTTCCCTCAGCTGTTAGCACCCCTTGAGGGAAGATCTATTGGCAGTGAGTGCTGTGCAGAAAGCGCTGCTGACTTCAGAGTGCACTTCATGTATCATCAGTGACTGTAGCACCCCTATGCGCCTAAAAGCTCTCCGGCTATGTAAGACGTAGCTTTCCTGTACGAGTTACGGTGGCTGGGAGGTAAGAGGCTTCAGGGACAGGGTTGCCCCACCCAGCATGCCTTTGGCATTTACAGGCACCACGTTATCTGTGACTGTGGATTGAATGAGGCCCAGTTTTAAACCCTTCAGGAGGACTGGTGAGACCAATTTTTCAAGTTGGACCCTAAGCAAGTCTTCCAGAGGCCATCATGCTCCTCCTCGGTTGAAGTGATACAGATGGAAAAAAATGCCTTCAGCTTGCATCTGCGTTTGGATAACCTGTGTCGAGTGGGAGGCAGGGAGATGAAATTAGAAGGATTTGGAAGCTGTGCCCCTGGATCAAAACCCTGTGTGGCAAACATCAAGCATAGGCTTCTGAACTTGGGGACAGCAAGGCATTGATGGAGAGGCTCCTGCCTCCTTCTCCTGACTCTGCCTCTGCTATTTTTGAGAACGCCGTTTTCTAAACGTTGTAGCTTGATGTGCACCAATTTGTGGTGCCTGGTTCTAGCCTAACTCTCGTGGATGCTTATTCTGCCTCTCTTTTGATTTTCCTGGCATTAAGAAGTGGATGGAAATAACTCACCGAGCTTCAGAAAATTAAATAAATTGGGCATCACCCTGGAGCTGGACAGTAACACTTGGCTTGGGGCAGGTTTTGGGAAACAAAATGTACTATTATGCCTCCCGGGAACCCGCCTGGCCAACTGAGAGATGGCGGACAGATGATGAAACCAGGCTGATTTTTGGACCGGTCCCGAGCACCCCCTTTGCCAGTGCAGATCCTCCTTGCAGGTGTGCAGGCATGCACAGCACCCCAGACCCCACTCCACCCTGGGGGGGCAGCCTCCACATTTTGGTGCTTAGCATCATCCCCTTGCCGGGGCTGCAGCTGGGGCTGGGGTAGGCCACCAAGAAAGGATCATGGTGCTTCAGTGAAGGCATCCCAGGCAGGTCCAGCAGGTGCCATCAGCAAGCTGTGACGGGCTGTTAACGTCCCTCCCTGTTTTCTTTTCTTAATCTTTTTTTATCTTTCCCTTTTCCTCCGCACACAGCTGAATGAATCCGCCAAGCAGCTCATCGAGATGGACAAGACGTGCTCGGCTGCTGCCTCCGGCTGCGATGTGCCGCTGCCGACGGAGACGACGGCAGTGGCGGCGGCGGCAGCGGCGGCGGCGGGTCTGGCGCCGTGCTCCACGCTGGCTGGCGCAGGGGTGGCTGGGGCAGCCCAGCGGCAGGCGGAGGGCAAGAAGAATGCCAAGAAGCGCCACTCCTTCACCGCCCTTAGCATGACGCACAAGTCCTCCCAGGCAGCCAGCAACCGGCACTCCATGGAGATCAGTGCCCCCGTCCTCATCAGCTCCAGTGACCCGCGGGCAGCCGCCAGGATCGGGGACCTGACCCACCTCTCCTCCAGCGCCCCGGCCCAGGTAGGGGGGAGTGGAGGTGGGGTTTGGGCACCCTTGGTGGACAGCACGCCAATGCCTCACCTCTTTCAAAATGGCTGACCCTTGCACAAAGCGGTTGCATGGTGCTGTCGTCCTGATGTGACGGTAGTTGGCATCTGTCATTCCCATCTTTGTGTTAATCAGTGGCAGGCGTGAGGCGCTAGAGGGTAAAGCCAAGTTTGATTTACAATAACACAACACTTAAAAGAAAAGCAACCCTACAATTTGTTTGAAGCAGCGCAGCTTATGTTGCATCACTTTCTATTGTAGAAAGGAATAATTTTGAGTGATCCTGTTACCCTGAATGTATCTGTTACCCTGCAGGGTAGCAATGTCAGTATGAAATTCACATATTGGGGATAAAAAAAATTTTTGGAGTAACTATTTCCCTACAGATCACTGGAAGATGAGCAAATGCGCCATACTTTGACAAGTGTTGTACCCAGCGAGTAGCTGCCATTCAGAAACACCCAAGGAGGCTTTAAACGATCAGATGTGCTGAGAGTGCAGCCCCCGCTCCTTCCCCCTCTCAAAAGAGGGCGCAGAGGAGCAGCCTCCTGCACATCCCCACAGGTCCCAAAAGGAGCTTCCAAGTGGCTGCTTCTGGGAGCCTGGCAGAAACAGGAGCCAAACTCACCAGGGACACACTGAAACCCCTTGGAAATTCCTGCTGTTTCTGTGGATAAGGGAATCCAAGTGGTAATTTGCTGTTTGAAGTCATAGAAGAGAATGGCGAATAATAATAATATTCTCAAACCTCTTCTGCCTTGGCCTTCCTGCTCAGTCATCTACACAGTTGGTGTACAGATTAGCAGCCGTGGGTTCCCTCTACAGACCAGCTCCTCGTGGTCTGCGCTGCTTGCTGGCACTGAGATAACTTAAGTGTGGCAGGGTCTTCCCACCCATTATTTCTCTGCTGAAAAAAACTGCCCTAGCCCTTTTCCCTTTCCCTGGCTGTGCCTTCCTTGCCCCCGTGTTCCCCTACAGGGACAAACGTGGATCACTTCCCACCCCTGCAGCAGCCCAGAGCAGGAAGCAATCCATGTTACAGCCACTGCCTACACTGTCATCTGTGTAGATGGCTGGGAGAGGGCAGCATGGGAAGGGGGACAAGCAGCAAACTGCAGGGACTGCCTTGGGCAGGCATGCCTGTTTATGTCCATTTGCAGCTTTGGGGCCGGTGTGGTGCCCCAGACCATGGAGTCACTCTCGACGGCTGTGCCACCCGTGACATGAGCCCCCGAGTCCCGGCAGCACAGGTTTGCAAGGACACTGAAGAAGGCAGAGTGTCTGCGTGCATGCCGATGTGTGCCACAGGGCTAGCCAAAAGAGTGCACCGAGAGGTCGCTGCCACAGCAGAACAGCACCCTTTGCTCTTGCCTCACCTGCTCACCTCCCTCCACTGGCCATCCACATGTAGGAGCGGGAGAGGCGTCTTGGTCCAACTCTAATTTAGCTAATTTTCTTCCACATGCCTTTTCCAGGCAGGGGGTCTGTGCCGTAAAGTCTTCCCCCTCCTTTCAGCCCTCAGCTGGAAGGTGAACGTGAGGATACGGCCCCTGCACAAAGCAGCACATGCGCCAAGATGTACTGGGACATCTGTGAAGCAGTACAAACACTAGACGTGAGTGAGGGTCCCAAGCTTGTCAAGTAAATGACACCCAGGTTTTTGGCACTCGGATTGATACATTTGGACTTTACAGAGATGTGACAGACTGTGGCTTTTCTGTTCTTGTGCTAGTCAAGGCAAAATGCATGCACACCCTTTGCTAGAGTCATGTGAAGACTCATTCTAAGCTAGTAAACCACAAAAATTAGACCATGAAGCAGAAAGTGCCTTGACTGTTCATTCTCTCCCATTTTAACAGAACAACTGGTGTGCAAAACCCTACTCATTTTGCAGACCCTTATGGCATTTGGGCACAAGTGGTAGGGGACAGAAGGGCCCCGTGTTCTCTGTAACAAGTTACGCTTATCAAAATCCAGCCTGAAGGAAGGTTGGTTGGGTCCTTTGCAGCAGATGGGAAGACATGTAATTGGTGTCATGGTCAGAAGCACAGCTAGGGCTGGGGTATAATGAAGCCACTCCAGTGTGCCCATGGTGGGAACAGGTTTGGGGAGCAGTCCTTCTGCCTCAGGGCGTAGAGCAGGTTTGCAGACAAGGCAGCTGAGCACATGCCTCCTTCGCTGCTGGCCAAAACTGCCTTGGCCAAAATCCAGGGAGGGGAAAAAGACTCTTGGTGGTTCGGAACAACTGTAGTGAGAAGAGGTTTCCCTCTGTCAAAAAGTGTTATTGTAGCCCAAAGGACCCAGTGACCCCAAGCATGGCATTTGCATGTACGAATACTTATCTCTGCTTTTGGAGGCCTTACTATTTGCTTTCTGGTTTGAGGGATTTAAACATTTTTCTTTGCAAACTTTGCTAGGAATGTAGATCTGTTGGGGAAAAAAAAAGTGGAGCTGACTTTCTCACTATATTCTCTTTACTGTAGGAGCAGCCTTCAGAAAAATGCCTCACTGTTGTAAGAGTAGCGATAAAATCACAAAAGCTACCAACATCAATTCACCTGCTTTCAGCCTTCTCAGTTAGGTCTACAAAGAATCCAGAATTTGCATCTTTCAAAATGTACATTCAATTTGTGCAGCTATATTTATATATCTATTAATCCCCTAATAATAGGGGTTACTTTTTAATTAAAAATGTCAGAAAACCAGTTCCTTCTCTGCCATCTGCTAAGACCTGACATGGCTCTGAAACAATTAATGATGCTGCAGCCTTAGACAGAAAATCGGTTCAGCATTTTTCTTTTATTCATGCAGCTGAACGCCAGCCAATGTAGTATAAACAAAGGGCCCCTGAGCTCTTACATCAAGGCATTCAGGGCAGTAAGAATCTTGTCTTCGAATTGTTTTGTTCGAAAATGTGTTTGCCATTTTTAAGGTAAATATCCTCTATGTCTTGTTAGGGGTTTGACATCTTGACAACCTGTAAAGTGACTCTACCGCTGCTTCGGAAGAGCTCAGGAGTGTTTCTGAGAGCATGGGCAGGTTGGTAGGAAGGCTGTGTGTGTACCTGCCAAACTTACTGGCGAGCTCTGCTGCAGGAATATGTCTCACATTTTCTTTCCTCGCTTGAAGAGGAACCTCTCTTCCCTGCAAGTCATCATCGCAGCCCTTGAGTGGTTCTCTCTGTAACCATCTCAAGTCCCTGCTAGTTTGCAGCAGCAAAGTCAGCCAAAGCGTATTTCTTACAGGGGAAATGAATTTACAGTTTCAGTGCTGACTATCTAGCAAATTTATGCCTTTCCTTTCTCCATTAGAATCCAGATTTGGTTTACTGTGTATTTATATCATGTCCTTGAAATTTCCAGGCACTTTATCATTGTTTATTTAACAGATCTCTTCAAAAAAAAAAAAAAAAAAAAAAGAAAGAAAGAAAGGAATTTTGTTCAGTTTAGTAGGTATGAGCTTCTCTGGTACATATCAGGATTGGTATTCAGCTTGCAGGGGAGTTTCTACCTTTTTTAAAAGTTTGACACAGTTTTCCTATAGCCTGTCCTTTGAACAAGCAGAATTCAATTACAGTTCTTGAACGGCATCCAGTCCCCTACCTCAGGCAACCGACTGGTGCCCAGCAAAGCAGTCTTCTTAAAACAAGCACCCATTTTCCTTGTAGACCCGAGGCACCTACATCTGCTTTTTCTCTGCTGATGTCAGAGGAAACAGAGACATTGAAGGCTTCTTACTGTAGCTTAAAATTTAGGTGCAAATTTTAGATGTTTCAGTAAATGTAGAATATAGAATCATAGAATCATTAAGGTTGGAAAAGACCTCCAAGATCATCAAGTCCAACTGTATGTATATATGTTCCACCCCTTAGAAGTGATTTCATGCATAGTACTGTATTCCTCTGGCTTTTGTCAATTTTTGTGAATTGAAACCAGGCTTTCATGCCTAGCTAACATGTTTTTTGTTTTTACGAGTTGTTAGACTATTATAAGCCTCCTGCTTCTCCAGCAGGGCACAGATTTATGCGTATTGAGCACTGACATGCAGACCAGAGTATGAAATCACATGTTTTGAAAGCACTTCTGCATATAATTAATTTAATAATTGAAGACTACAGGACTTCCATAACATGTTCGTTGCTCTTTAAGCAGAACCAACTCAGCTGTTTCCCAAAAGCCAAGATGCATTTTGAAATGAGTGATGGTCTAAAAAACATCTTCATTGACTGCAAACCTAGGGATGCTCAAAAGTAGAAGAATCAACTTCAAGCCACCTCAGATGGATAAAATAGTGACTGGAAGATCACAATAGCCAGGATACAGAGCAATTATTTCCAAAGAGGCAATGCTGGGATCTTCATTTCACTTGCAGCCAAATTTACTTCTTGTATGCTTTTTGTTGCATGCTGAGCATCACTAATTAAGCGCAAGATCGCCATCTAAAAGGTAATAGTGTCTGTCCATCATGCAGAATGTCCTAGCATGCTGGCAGAATGGATTTTTATTGAAGATGTAAGTAGTGCTGCAGGCCTGTGATGGAGCTGAAGCTGAATTAGGTTACGGGTGCAAAGGACCAGTTTGTAACTGAGACTCCCTGGGGAGCGGGCAAGGTCCCCCTGGACAGTAATCGTGCCTAGGCCTCAGATGGCTCATCTTGCTTCCATTTGCACCCCTTATGAATTATTCTTCCCCGTTGTTTGGAAAGGTCATAGGCCAGTGCTGCTCCAAATCCCCTGGTTTTTGACAGAAAAAGTGCCTCATGAATAATGAAGTGTGGCTTTTTTGTGCACACCAGGATAACAGCTGAGTGGGGAGAAAGGATCCTCCCTGCAGAAGGAACTTCTACGTGTGTTTTGAACAACTCATCACCACGCACAAGAAATCCATTTGTATCTGTGAGTGTTTAGTAGGGGCTCCTAACCAGAGGCCACATGTTCAGGGAAAGCTGAGAACAATGTCTTGCACGCTCCCAGTCCCAAAGAGTGACAGTACTTGAAATGAAAAATGTTCCTTGAAGTGTCTCGCTGTATAAATCATTTGGAAGTGTGACTCCTTATCAGTTATTTAGAAGTGCTGAATTTTAGCTGAGAAAATGTAATAGCAGAACTCTGGTTGAGCCTTGGCTGATAACCTAAATGTGCTGACCATGAGAAGCATACAGATTATACATAAAATCCAGAGACTAAAAATGAACCTTGAATTTTCAAGTGCACAACAGGCTCTGAGAAAAGAAGAGAAATTCGGGTATTTTTCAGCTTTGGCCTGGAGTCCAAATTCTATCCAACCTGCTCTGCTGCTGGCTGTGAATAGGCATCCATTAATGAGAACAAGACAGCTGAAACCAAGGGCAGCTACCTCAGGAGGTTGCACCGGTCAAAATGGCAAAAGAGAAGTAATACTAGTTCAACCTCTGTTTCTGTCATTTAGATCAAAAAATGTCATGAAAACAGCGTAAGAGACTCTGCTGAATTCTAACCCACACTACTCCATGGTCTTTGTTCATTCCCTGTTCTACTCTAAATTATTTAGAATTGGTTCCAAACATCACCTATTTGTTACATCTCTATTTTATATAACCTTATAAAGAACTCTTGTTGGGGGGTTTGTAGGTGGGAAGGGGTTGTTTTTTTAAGCAGAGAGTTTGGGGCAGTCATGTAAGCTGCATCTACTTTGGTTACCAATAGGTCTTTGAATATACTCTGTGCATATTGGGATATATTACATTACTTGTCAAAACTGTCGCAAATGAGGCACATGAGCTGACTCAATCTATTGTCTGATTACATAAGCTACCAAGAATCCAGGTCAAAGCAAAATCACCTTTCAGAAGCTACCAGTTTAGGGACAGTGTCTTCTCTTTGTCCTGTGATTTGCCTCATCACAAATACGTTTTGAAAGATTTTTCAAGAACGACAAAACCTAATTTTTTACAGGATCTAGGAAGAGGAGATTGTGCTTTAGAAGGGTTATTCAACTGTGCATGAAATCCCATTGCCTGTAAAACAAAAACAAAATATTTTTTTCCAGCTGCTCATCAGGGTAGTAACCCAAAAACATTTTGCCGCTGAAATAATTTTTTCGCAGGGCTAATCCTGAGGCTTTACACTACCTTTCACTCAGCTACTGATTTGGAAGCCTCAAGATCAAGCAAGGCACTCTCTTGGTATTTACACTATACCACAAAATCCTGTCCGTCCAGCACATGCTATGTGTACACACACGACATTTTAGCAGAAATTACTACAGTGTGTATTTTCCTTTTTTTGTTTCTTTGCCTTTTTTTTTTTATTATTATTTGTTTACCACTAGTATCTCCCTGGAGGGAGACTTCCTACAGGAGGCATTGCACAGGATCCCAATGAGTTTGTTATGCAGTTATCAAAAGGGTAATTATGAACATGTTATTAAATTAACATCTTTTAGAGGTCAAGCTTTCACTTCAAGCTTTCCTGTCTCTCTGCATTTGATTTTTGATGTTCTTTGATCCCACAATTGCAAGAATCTATTTGCTATAAAACCATTTAAAATCTCATGATGGACAGCTAGATACTGGTGCTCAGCGCTGAAAAGGTTAGTCTGAGAGAGAAACAAAGCTGAATAAAATACAATTCTCATGATGCTCATCCACACGATACTTAATTAGTCCTCATTTGGGGGAACTGAGAAGCTGCAAACCAGAATAATCAGTGCTTTTATGGATGGTAATGTCAGATGAACATTTGGAAGACGACGACAAAAAATATTTGTAGGGTTTTTTTCACCAACTTGTAGCCATCCTTAGTTTGCAGGATAGTGGAAATGGAAGCTCAGAAAATACATTTATTTGACTTCTCCAGCTCTTTGTGTAGCTCCATGAGGTATTCACAGAAGACATGGTCTAGAGTTTTTGGCCTACTCTGAGCCAAAATATAATCAGGGCCAAAATGGTGCTAGAACAGGCGGGCATAATATTCTGCCTCCACCTTCATACACAGACGCAGATACTCACAGGTTGTAAGAACCCCTCAGTAAATGCTAAATCATATAAATTTTAGCTCCAGTTTTTGCAGGAAGGAACTGGGTATTTATGCAGCTATTTATGCAGCTGCAGCTGTTATCATGCACATTGGTTTGTTTTTTTACACACATATTATGGAAGAAAATGTCTTACTCTAGAATTGGTAAGTCCATTTCAGCTCCCACTTTGGTAATTAGAATTTGATGAGGCTACTTGATTTTGCGTGTAACGCTTTTCATCAATACTTGGGGGCACTACCATACATTAAGTGCTAATACATTATTTCTAGGAACATTAAGGCCTGGAGTGATTGTCACAGTCATTGTTTTGTGGAGTCAGTGAATTAGAGAAAAGAATCACAGGAATCTTAAAGACCGTTAGCCTATTTTTCGTGGTATTTCCAGAGGACAGTATGTCAACCTATGTGAGTTGAATGTTTGAGTGTTTTTCTCTTATTTTAAAGTAATATTAAAGAGAAATTTAAAGTAAGCTGTAAATATGCATTCAAGACATTAAAAGAAATTTTCCTGTGAATTTATGAATGTGATAAGTGCCCTGTGGTAAGACAGTGCTGGATTTGCTTTGAAGTCAAAATAGAGATTTCTGGTTGGTGATTTTTCTAGATGATAAGAACATTCGTCTGATAGCAGCAGCAATTATTCTTCTGTGAAGGCTGCTGCAACTTGCAATATCATTGTACTCTGTTCCTGGTTTTATCACTGTCTTCATGTCTTCTATTCCACTCCGAGCACAAAGTCCCATGCTTTTGCAAGGCACTTCACTAATCCCTGCAGGCACCATGTCTTTTCAAATTAAACCACAAACGTGGCCTTAAAGTACTGGTGAAAATCTAAAGTAAATCTACAAGGGAGAGAAAAAGGTAGTTTATGCTAGAAGTCCAGATTCCTAATTCTTATCCTTTCATAGAGGTGTAGATGGGAAGAGAGAAAGGGAATGAATTTGAGATGAAGTTTCAGCCCAGATGAGTGGTTATTACCTTTAATTTCCCGGTCTCTGTGGGCTTGTCAGTAAAGTTTTGGTAGGCTGGTTGCTTTATATGTATGTCAGAGCTGACACAAGAGGCAGCAACATCTCAGCAGTGTATTATTTACCCAGGAGTATATGCTATAAACTGTAATATAAATGTATCATTACGTATACATTAAAGCGCAGCTTGTTTTGATGCTCCTGTAGCTCTCTTGCAAATAACACTTATCAGTTGGAGGAGGAATGAGATCCATCTGAGCTTAGACACATTGCCGTGACTTCTGAGGAAGTCAGACTGTTTGCCGCCCTCACCGGGGAATGCTGACTCTCAGGCTGGAGAGTCGTCTGCAAAGTTCATTTTTGCCAGCTAGCTTCGGTTCTCTTCATTTTGCATGACACCTGAATGGTGCCTGGTGCTGTGACTTACTGAAGGACCTAAACATGGTGTTGGAAGTGCTGTGTGGGGACCGAGAGCAGGGACCCTGTGTTCCACTGCTGTTTTGCTCCATAGGACCACGCTGCCGCTAGGAATAGATCAAGTTTAGCCAAGCCTTGAGATAGCTTTGTGCAAGCCTTTCTTCATTCTTGGCCCTCATGTAAAGTCTTCTTGTAACAGCCAAGATGGAGACTGGGAGAAGGAAAGAGACAATTTTTAAGGAGGACTCAAGCCATGAATGATGAGTCTCCGTAAGGCATTAGCTTGAGTTGGGGGGGTTATGTTTCAGTGGTCATAAGGAAGCTGTTGTGTTTACAGACACAAAGTCCTTTTTATTATTATCCAGCCTGTGGGTACATAATCACCTACTACTACAGAGTAGCTGGTGGTAAAAACAAGCAGCACAGCATGAGCTGGGAGTGAGATATCTGTCACACAGCATCGTTGTGCCCATAGAATCATAGAATCGTCTAGGTTGGAAAAGACATTTAAGATCAAGTCCAAACGTTAACCTAACCCTGCCATCCCACCACTAAACCATGGCCCTAAGCACCTCCTCTGCCCGGCTTTTAAATACCTCCAGGGATGGGAATTCGACCACTTCCCTGGGAAGCCCACTCCAGTGCCTGACAACCCTTTTGGTGAAGAAATTTTTCCTAATGTCTAACCTAAACCTGCCCTGGCACAACTTCAGACCATTTCCCCTCATCCTATCGTCCATTACCAGGGAGAAGAGACCGACCCCCACCTCGCTACACCCTCCTGCCAGGTAGCTGTAGAGGGCGATCAGGTCTCCCCTCAGCCTCCTCCAGACTAAACAACCCCAGTTCCCTCAGCCGCTCCTCATCAGACTTGTGCTCCAGGCCCCTCACCAGTTTGGTTGCTCTCCTCTGGACATGCTCCAGCAATGCAACATCTTTCTTGTAGTGAGGGGCCCAAAACTGAACACAGTATTCGAGGTGTGGCCTCACCTGCACCGAGTACAGGGGCACGATCACTTCCCTACTCCTGCTGGCCACACTGTTCCTGATACAGGCCAGGATGCCATTGGCCTTCTTGGCCACCTGGGCACACTGCTGGCTCATATTCAGCCAGCTGTCAATCAGTACCCCCAGGTCTTTTTCTGCCAGGCAGCTTTCCAGCCACTCTTCCCCAAGCCTGTAGGGTTGTATGGGGTTGTTGTGACCCAAGTGCAGGACGAAGTGTATGGTCTGGGAGTTTTACTCAAGATTTAGCCATCCGCAGGACAGGTGACGTTGCTGTGCTACTAATGGTCACCAAGAAGCAGGAATTAGCGCTGAGGTATCCGGAAGTGGTCTTCAGCTTGCCTTCCTGCAGCTGCTTTTCCCTGCTGGCTGGCAGCTGGGGCTGTTTTGTCCCTCGGAAGAGAGGAGCTGTTGCTGTTGAGCTGAAAACATCGGCAGTGCTAAGTGGTACTCGGAGGATGCCAGACTGGAGTGGGAGCTTGAAGAAGTCAGATTTGGCTGTTTAGTGGCCTAAGTGAATGGGATGGGAGTTGGCAGCGTCTAGTTCAGAAAACTGCACACCACCATTAGAGTAAACGGCCTCCTAATCAGGAGGTGTGCTACAGGGTGATTACCCAGCAGGTCTTGTCTGGAAACTCAATGGCCAAATGTTTAAAGGCATTAGAGGCTAATAAGAACACAGAGGGGCACCAAATGGCATTTTCAGAAGTGACTTAGATTGCAATAAAATCCATGGGAATCAGACAGTGAAGTACTTCTTAATGCCTCCCTGAGAAAACTCCGCAAGGTGCCTGTTTTTATTAATAGGTGCCCATGTGCTTCTTAAAAACCTGACTGTCAGAGACATCCCCTCCCAGGTAAGGCTTAGCAATGGTGAGTAGCAGGGGTGGAAGAAGGATTAAGATGCAAATGCTGCAGGGTTTGGGCCCTCCCTGTGTGTGGCTGTATTTGCGTGCCCGGTGCCACAGACAGGTGGATCACACAGGGACGTGCCGTCAGGAAGGAAGAATGTGGCACACGGACCTCTCAAAAGGTATCAAAGCAGAGGACAAAAAAATCAGAGCATCATCTTGGATTCCCGTTCCCCTGAGCCGATGAAGGAGAAAGGAGGATATGTTTAGTACCTTGTTCCTTAGATCCCAACAGCAAAAGTACAACCTGGCTCCAGGGCTAAATAAAGAAGGAAAACAAACTAAGTCTTGCTACCAGCTGTGATGGAGAAAGACCTGCTGTGTTCTCCGGGAGGATTATTAGTGTTACCAGTAGGTGGGGATACCCACGTAAAATTGTAGGAATGGAAAGTGGAAAGGTAAACTTCCAACAAAGGTAATAAAAAGTATGAAGAAATAGAAGATTATTTTTTCACAAAATTCAATCTCTTCAAAATCCTATTGCAAATGTTATCTTGCAAAATAACCTAGCAATATTCTATCTTATAATATGAGATAATTAGTGATACATAAGAGAGAGAACAGGACCTTGAAAGAGGCAGCTTAGAAAGCCATCACCAACTGTGTCAGGGACTGTAGTTCAAATGCAAAGCTACTGAACATTCAGATGCATGGTAGAAATCAGGCAAGCACTCAGAGAATTCATCAAGGAGCACAGAGGCGGAGGAAGCTGCAGAGCAGAATACTTGTGTGCAAGTTGATGCCAACATGTGAACAGCGGAACTGAATTCAAGGCAGTGGAAGGCCAGCGGGTCCTGTGGAGTAAAACTTGATGATGAAAAGTGGGGTCATAGGCAGACTGGCAAGTACACCATCGCGTCAAAGCCTGCAGGGGAGAGCAGCTAAAGAAAAACTGGAGCAATCAGGAAGCAGGCACCGATTTAGAGTTTGGATGCATACTACTTCTCCATAGATCCATAACCATTAACCAAAAGAGAAGAAAATTTAACAAGCTTTTGAGGGGAAAAGGTTACCTTTACCAAAGAAGGTACTATTGCAGAGATGTACACGTTGAACTGATTTTACAAGGCCGACAACTAGTTTTGCACTCTAAAGCTTTTAAAATCTGCATGCAAGGTACAACTAAATTTCTCTGACAAGTACATGGAAATGCTGTTAATAACCTAATATCCCTTCTGTCAGAAATGTATTTTTGGAATGTGTAAGGCTAAAAGATGTCTTTTTTAATGTAGTATCATTAAGATAGAAGGTTTGAGAATTGATAAAAGATGTGATTTTTTTTCCTCTGTGCCTTCACTCCATAGCACTGTAGGAAATGGCGGGCTTCACCTTAATCCTTGTGTGTTCTTCTGTGTGTTTTCTTAGGATTCCTCATCGATTGGAACAGCCACAGTGGCTGGTCCCAGGACAAGTGCAATAATTGGAGATCAGGGAACACCACCGAAGGTCCAGCTCCCCCTCAATATGTAAGCAGCTCATCTCAGTCACCACGTACTCTTTGTTTCCAGTCGTGTGCGTGCTTGTGTTTGAAATCTGAAAGCCTGAATCCCAGCTCAGGAGCATTCTGAGAAGAGAGAGATTGCAATTTCATACATGACCCAGCCTCTGCTGAAATTGAAAAACAAGTAAAGAAAGGCAAGACTTCCCCCATTCTCTGAGCCCTTTTAGACTCCTGGTATATTTATTACAGCTGTGTGAATCACTGTGAAGGAAACAGAATGCCTCTCAGCTAGAGAAAATCTTCTTCCTTCATTTAAAGCTCTTAAAAAGGTGTAGTCCCATGCAGTCAAACACCTGATACCTTCATCATTAACCAGAAAAAAATGACCCAATTGCATGTTTTCAGTGCCATAAACAAAGGCAACAAATGAACTGCATATCATGGGCATCTGGGCTTATTGAACAATGTGTAGAATAACAGAAGGTTGACTAGATACCGAACAAAAAAAGTAGATTTCATTATAATAAATCTCTTCCAGCCTGGTTGGTTTATCTGGTACCTGTGTAGTTAAACTACTGAACCCTTTCTTCTCATCACATATACCTTGTGAAAGCAGTAGAACTATATAGACACACACACATATGCACACCAGTATTTTAGGGTTTTATGATATGGCTAAAGCAAGGTCTGAATTCACAAATAAAATCCTAAAATAGCAGAGCAAATCTGCTTTACAGAGAATAAAGGAGTCGGAACAGAACAAAAACAAATTTCTTCTTGGCTACCAAGGTGAGCTTTTCATACCTGAGGGATACCGCACTTCACTGACTGTCCCACAGAAAGGTCTCATCATCACCCTGTGGCCACCCTGTGCAGCCTGCGTGGCACATCGTGGGGCATGGATTTATTTCAAACGTTGCCCAGACTAGGAAGCAGTAACGGGCAGTATTTCCAGTATTTAGCTGCTGAATCAGGACATTTTCCAGGTCTCTGGCAATGCCCCTGCCTCCGTGCCTCAGCAAGCCTCCCCTTCTCCCTCCCATGCTTCTCCTGTTGCCTCCCCTGTGAAGCAGCCTCGTAATCTGCTCTGTTATTTTGCATTTGCGAGACAAGTTTCCAGTCAAAGAGGAAGCGTTATCTGAAAGCTGTAGCAGAACTGGGGAGTTACAACCCTTGACAGAGCCCTGGGGCTTCTGTGTTGTAAGTAGAGTAATAGGCAGCTCCCCGAGGCCAAGAACATGAGCTACCTTCTCTGTTAGGCCTCTTTTTAGGGAACATTTTATAAAGATTTTGGCTTCCTCTAGGTCCTAATCCCTAACCCGGTTTCACATAGCCCAGAATAATTTGCTATTACATTTTGCGAGATTTCAGATTGTTGTTTTAACACTTTCTTCTCAGATGTAGAGAAACTTCACTGGTGAAGTTTCACACCTAAAATCTAGAGAACAGTGAAACATGTCCAAGTCCAGAGGCTTTGGCTTAAGGCAAAATCAGCCTCATCAAATGGGACCACTAGCCCTGATCCCCTGCCAGAGGAAAAGCCCAGAAACACTTTCTGGGGAGGGAAGTTGCCTGCTCTCAAATAGTTTTAAGTCATATGTGGCAGCAGGCATCCCGCCAGCTCTCCCACAGCCCCTTCTCTGCCAGCACCCAGGGCGTATGCCTGGCGCCATGGGGTGGCCATGCCAGCCGCGGCCAGGCAGTGGACCCAGGCTGGGCCTGTCGCTGTGTTTGGAGAAGCCCCTGCCTCTTTGCAAACTAATAGAGGAAACCCCCAGGGATGGTCATCCCTATTGCCCCACGTAGGTGGTGTGATCGCCGGTCCATGAAGAAAGTGCTGATCACCTCTGTTGTCCCAGGGTCATGCTATGTGGTTATCACATGCAAGTTTTCATCAGTTTAGCAATACAAGAGATTGGAGTCTAAGCTGGGCTGTTGTATACCTTCTTTTAGTCTCCGCAAGGATTTTGATACTCTTTCCAGGGGATGTTTAGACTTATCATGATATTGGTTATTCAGGCTTACTGGAGGCTGACTTAGGGGAGTTTGCAGGGAGGAACAGAAAGAAACTGGTAGGAGAGCTGGAGATAGCTGCAAGGGAAAGAAGCCTATGAATGACTTAGGGTAATTTTCCTTGCACCTTCTTCCAGCATCTCAACCTGTAAATTACATTATTACATGTAGTCCCTCGGGGAAAGGGCTAAGCAAGGTTATAAAAAATGCTCTGTCCTTGACCCTCCGCTTTGCCCATACCTTCTGAATATGAGCCCTGTGCAAGCAGCAACTTGCAAAGGGGTAGGCAAAGCCACACTTTCTGCTCTCTTGAGTGAGTGCAATCTTGGCACTTCCCGTTATGTCCTCACAGAGCAGTGTGCTGAAGGATTAGCACTGAAGCATGTAACCTTATTTCATGTCAGGGTGATGCATTTTAATGTTATTCAGTTCATATGTAGTCTCATTTTTCCCACCAGATGAACAGCTACAGACCTGCTCTGGACCACCTGCTTATATAGGCTAAACAAAGGATGGTGCAGGATGGTTTCTCCCATCTGTTGACTAATGAAATACCGTTTCTGATTAGGTCTTTGTACTCCATGAATGTGGTAAACAGAGCCAGGCACATCAGCCTAAGCATGCCTCAAGGAGCCGTTACCAAATATTTCATATTCTGCTCATTACTCCTGTTTATTTACTGTCTACAGAATAAAAATAAGGAAATCTACTGGTACCATAAAGGAGTAGGATCAGGAAAACTAACAGGATTTATTCCTCAATTATATTTCCTGGAGAGCAGAAGTAAAAAGCCATGTATCATTTTTATTGGCTGCAAGTCTACAATCACAATGGTTATAGTTTTCGTTATTTCTCTGGTTTGCTGCTATAAGGTGGGCAGCAAGCCTCTTCTCACCCACCCCCAAGCCTAAGAGCATTCTGCTGCACTTTCTGGTGTAAATGCACTTTCTGTAAGTGTTTCCCCATTTGCCCTAATCTCTCTGCACTACCTGTAAAGCACAAATAAAAAAAAAAAAAACTCAAGAAGTCACAACCTTGATCAAGAATTACCAGAAATCTCTTTTCACATTTGTAGAAAGGTGACAGTACCAAAAAAAAAAAGATTGGTATTTACAAAGAAAGTGCTGTTCTGTGTGTGCATTCTTGCTATCCTATCCCAACTTTACATTGTTCCCCAAAGTGCAAGCAATCATTTGTAATTTTTCAACAGGGATATCTCTAAACAGAGAGAATATCTTTAGGGACTTTAAGTTGTAGTCATTTCACAACATTAGACACATCCCTGAAGTAGTAACGGAAGAATAAAAGAAAGATAAAAAAAAGATTCTAAACAAAGGGAATAAATAAAAGCTCTAATTAAATGAAATAAATAAAAAGTTCTACATATTGGGTCCTGGATTAGATATTTACCAGAATACTTGGCATACAAAACATCCAAAGCCAAATTCTACCACTTTGCTTACTCAAGCAAAAATCCCCTTTCAGAATTTGGCCCTGTCACTTTTTGTTTCGCCCACATCATACAAGAATTACCATACCGGATCACAGCAGTTCAGTGTGTTGTTTCTAAAACTGCCCAGCATAAATAGCATCGAGAAGGCTGCCAGAAAAGCTGCCATAAACATTTATAAAGTAGCCTATCCATAAGAAAAGTTTCTTCTGAAAATCCACAGTAGAGGCGGCTCCCACTCTGAAGCATATGAATATGTACTTCATCCAGATGTTAGGCTTTGGAAAGCCTTCCCATTCATGTCCTGGTTTCTCCAGCTTTTTCTGTAATTGCCTTGTCCTTCTGAAACTGCTGCTCAATTCTTAACTTCAGGGCTGCTTTGTGGCAGTGCTTTGCTTTGGTTGTGCCCTGGGCGAGAAGTATGTCCTCTTAATTTCTAATAGTTCTGACTTTAATCTGGTTAGTTATTCCTGTGTTGTCTTAGCATCTAGTTGATCTTGTCTCTGCCGTTCCTTGTTTGGTGTGCTGTAATGATGTCCCTTTTTAACCACTGTTCCTGAGCAGTGTTTCTGCTCGCCTTCTGCTCTGCGGGGCTGGAGTCAAATCGGGACAGGCGTTGATGTCAGCTGTGTGCTGTCTTCTTGTGTGACCTCTCCCTGCAGCTACCTAGCCCTGTACGCCTACAAGCCTCAGAAGAATGATGAGCTGGAGCTCCGCAAAGGTGAGATGTACCGGGTCATTGAGAAGTGCCAGGATGGCTGGTTCAAGGGGACGTCTCTGAGGAGTGGGATGTCTGGTGTCTTCCCAGGCAACTATGTGACGCCTGTTTCAAGGTGAGGACCACTGGCCAAGGTGGATGTGCCTGAGCTCGGGCTGGGAGAGATTCTGCGTCTGGGGGGAAACAATGTAGCTCTACTGTTAAACCACTTTCCCCTTCGAGAAATTTTCTGGTGGCATTGCAGACTTGGGTAATGAAATTTGCTGGTTGTAGCATCGGAGTTATCCATGTCCTCAGAAGACTTCACTAGTTCTGTTAGATGATGGCATTTACAACCTCTGACTTTACAAAGTCTGATGAGCCCAGGTTTTATGATTGTGAAGAATCTATTGGCTAATGATTTTTTTATTGTTATAAACCTACTGGACATGTAATAGGGATAAACAAAATAAGGAATACTTGTGTCTTGCTTTTCAGTAGCTCCTCCTATAGATTTTGTTTTTCTTAAATCAAAAGACTTGGATCATTTGGATGAGGACTAATGTTTGAACCGTTAAAATTTGGAAGTGATAGGAGAGTTCAGTAAACTGTCTGATTTTAGCTACCTCTGTCTCAGTTGCAGAAGATGAGAAAAGGAAAGAACAGCATGTCTGGGGAGGAATGCCATTTTTCAGAATTCAGTATTTGACAACACCAAAGGGTGTTTCTGATCTAGAGCCTACTCTGAAATAGTCTGCAAGCTGAGGAGAAAGTTCATCAGTGTCCCCCAGACTTTTTTGCCCTATGTGCTCCTTGCAGGTGATGTTGCCATGTGTATGCTCATATCTCCTTTAGAGCTACTGTGGGTTTGCAAATCGAACTCAGTCCTTCTCATATGCTCTCAGTCTCTCCTCCCACATGCACACAGTCTCCACCATCTTTCACTCCTCTCCAGAGAAAGGCACCTCACAACTCAGAAAGTGTTGATCTTGAAAAATTGATATGGATTTGTTCCATCTTCAGTTTATGTCAAGTTTGCAATATGGGGACTGAGCAAGACCAAAAGTTAAGAGCAGGTTAGAAGACAATAACTACGCCTGCTGACAGTCCTAATAATGCATTTCAGTAAAAAAAAAACATTAATTCATGGGGTCTTCACTGTTCATCAACCTAAATGTATTTACCTGGTTTTATAGAGCCCCTTGGCTGCCTTCACTCCTTGCCTTTTCAGCTCTTAATTAGTAAAGAAGTTCGTGCTGAAGTGTTGGTGATCTGAATCAGCAAGACTTTATTAAATGCAGCATGTCACAGCTAGAACAAGGCAGAGAGAAGCGCTAAAGGGCAAAAGTGCTTTTCACAAAACCCGAAAGAAGCTTTATGATTATATTTATGATCCTGTGAGCTAATTAAGTTCCTGTGTAAATCACCCTCACTGAGAGTAGCAAGAAAATTCTGATAGCAAAAAAAACTCCTATTTGCTGCACTTTCAACTTACTTTGTTCCCCTTTGACAACAAAGCAGAGGATTAGATTCATGCATATTTTTCCGCCACTCCCTACAAAACCCAAGAAAAAGAAGTTGCCCGTGAATTTAATAACACTGAACTAGATTTATAAGCTGCCAAATCACAAATATGAGCAGGGCATGGTGGA
This sequence comes from Gorsachius magnificus, assembly GCA_034008185.1. Classification (NCBI taxonomy): domain Eukaryota; kingdom Metazoa; phylum Chordata; class Aves; order Pelecaniformes; family Ardeidae; genus Gorsachius; species Gorsachius magnificus. Next base: position 68,136,828 of record CM067081.1, on the reverse strand, counting down.
AAAAGGACAAGACCTTTTAGATGGATAGACAGGCACAAGGCAGCAGAGAAAATTTTCCACATCCAACATCTATCCAGCTCCGTGGGCATCACAGATAGTTTCCGTACCTGTCAGTGTGCATGTTTGCCTGAACACAGCTTTCAGTAGACTACTAGGTGTGCTTTTTCTGGCAAACTCAATCTAGTGCAGATGGCCAAACCAGCTCCGGCTGAACCTTGCTGCTACCCTGCCAGCTCTTCACAGCAGATGACAGACAGTCAAGATTTCCATCTGGTGGGATTCCCAGCTTTTCACTACCTGGAGGCTGATGAAAAAAAACTGAAGAAAAAAAAATGTTCAGATTCATTTAGCAAAATGTAATCCAGGCAAACCTGGAATGATGAGATGAGTCAAGTCAATGACACCACAGTGTTGTTTTTCCTCCTGTGATTTTGCGGGGAGAGGGGACTGGGCAGAGGGGATGTCTATCTTTTGCATTTTTGGACCATATCTTCCAGCCTGTGTTTTGGTCTCTTTCTACCAGTCTCTTTTGCCTCTTCCCCTTTCCACTCTTTTCTTAGGGTTGCTTCTTCCTCTTTCTTGTCGTCTGAATTGGTCCAGATTGTTCATCATAGTCCTTCTTTCTGCCCTTCTCCTCTCTGTGTTCCCACACAACAATTTTGGGGCCCCAGAAGTTCTTCCAGTCCCACCCCCCATAGATTGGTCTTGTACCCTTTCTGTTATCCTCTCCTCCCTTGCTAACCCCCTGCACTGTGTCATTTCCATTTCTTCCAACTTACCTTGTTCTGCATCGTATCCCCTCTGCTGTCCTTTCCTGGAGGAGGACCTTGGCACATGGAGCAGCCCAGGAGAGAACAGCACAAAATGATCCCTCTGTTTCATGGCATCTACTGCTGGGGAAGGAAATTACTCAGGAACCTGAGTAAGAAACTCAGAGAAAGAGCTGCTGAGCAGCAGCTGAGTTTGCCCATTGGTGTCCTTCTGCCCTCCCCAGTGTCCTCCTGCCCTGGTCAGATTGTTTCTAGCTCAGTGGTAAGAGGACCAAGACCTGCTCTAGGCTGAACTCATTGCATAGGAGGCAGAGCCTCATTCCTTCCCTCTGAGATCTCCCCAGCCGCTCAGATGAAATACAAACTATGCAATCAGGTTAAGTGAGCAGTGGAAGAAGGATTGATTATTGTTTGGATTTCCTTTTCAATAAGGTCAGATGCATTCCCTTCCCTTTTGCATTTCCGTAGCAAGTCTAAGCTAGGGCCAGTTGCATCGGTAGGGTAAGCGTTCAGCCAAGCCAAGCCCTGCCAAGTCCGCTGCTTTTCAGTCCCCTTCAAAAGCCACACACAGATTTGGTGTTATCCATCTTTTTTTCTCCCTGTGGGGCTGTATGCAGGTTTGGTCCTAAGAAAAAACGTCTGAGTCTGTTTTAATTATCACTCCATTAGTGCCTGTAAAATAGCCTCTGGCACACAAAACAACATTTGGGAGACATCCATTTCATCTGAATTCAGATTTGTGAATTTATTAGAAACTATTCAGATAGAAAGGTAGCTTAAGAAAAAAAGCGATGAGAAAAATCGTTTCCATTTTCACCCTGTACCTCTTCCCATAGGATAAAGGGATGAATATGTCCTCCAGCATGCTTACGACCATGTCCTATAAAGATAAATATATATCTCAGTTTACTTAACACCTGAGAGGGTATCGTGTTGAACCCCCTAAGTAACTGGGGTTGCTTATCAGCATTGTGGCTGGGTGTTGGGGTCTCTGCAGCACGCTTACGCTGTGCCTTGTCTCCATGCAGGGTGCCAGTGGGAGCTGGGCAGCCCAGGAACAGCGGAGCCGGGGGAGCTCCGGCAACGAAAGGAGCCCCAGGATCCATCCACCCCATCGGGGCCGGTCACACCAATGCCGCCACTGCTGTCAGACCCGTTGTCCCTATCACCACGCCTCAGACACATCCCCAGCTCCAGGCAGCCTCTCCGCAGCTGAATAACTGCTTGAGGTATTCGGCTCAGCAGCCAGCCAGCCAGACCCGCAACGCCATGCAGATGGGTAGGTGCATGCCCGCCGGCCCCTCTTGCCCTGCGTCAGCGGGATTGATGTCGTACCCCTCGAGCACAAGCCTCTCGAATCTGCCTGTCCCCACAGCTTGCTTTCTCGGTTTAGTCACAGCTCAGTCAATGTGGAGTAGAGTATGTTTTATTTGCTTGTAATATTTATGGGCTTCTATTGATCTCTGGGAACCACGTTGTGTTTATCAGATTGTTCTGTTGCTACAGCTGAAATAGATTATAGTGTTTACAAATATTTATACAATTTATCTGAGTGAAAGCAAGCACCCTGCATACTGAGGAGATTAACAGTTCTGAGTCCGGTTGGCTCGCTGACGGAAAAATACTGCCCTTATCGCAGGGCAAGTAATACATGACTTAGAATTAAGAAGCATTTCATTGGGCTTCAGGGATGAAAGGTATTTATTAGGCAGAACGGGACCCGGTGTTAGTGATAAAGCAAAAGATCTGAAAAATACTGCCACCTTTTTGAAATGAGAATAAGAGCTTCTCACACCAGGGGGCCTCTGTTCTTTCTAGGTTCCCTTTCTGTTGTACGGCACAATTTTCTAGAGTACAATTTATTCCCCTTTCCCTGATGTTAAACAGCTCTGACATTGAATAAAGTAAAAGTAAATCCTGTGGTGGCACTTTATAGCGACATTTAAAACATTTTGTCTCTGATATTTTATCAGGATGTGAGCCATTGTGTTTACAAAGGCAGATCAGTAAGGACTGTGACTGCTGAAAACTGAGGTCTTAGGTACAAAATAGAGCAGGCACAAATGAGAAATACACGGAGGTGTAAGTCACGGATTCATACCTTTTGAAGCCAGAAGGCACCATTATGACTGTCTAATCTCACCTCCTACACAGTCGAGACCAAAGGGAAGAAAACGTAATTAAATACGTGTGAATCTGAATCTCAAACAGTGGAGACTCCTCTGCTCGACAAACAGTGGCAGGACTTAACACAGCATCATGTCACACTGGAGAAAATTGATTTATCCTCTTTTTGTCTAGTTCAGAAAGTGCTGCTTTGCCCTCAAGTCACACCCTTCCAAAAGCCCTTCTGCTCCCACAGCACAAAGGCAGAAATGTCCCCGCTTGGGCAAGGCTCTCAGGAAGCGTTCGGGTGCTCCTGGTGCCCCTATGCCCATGCCAACAGGTGGATGGACTCCCCTAAAACTGAGGTGACAGATCATTTTGCCTCCCGCACCTTGCATGCCCCACACCTTCCTTCCACGATGACACCTTCCTTCCATGGCGCTGCTGTGCTACACTTCCAGCAGCTTCCCTGATTTAAGACTGCTCCTCCAGGTCACTCTGACATCTTAACGTGCCAAGGAGTTGGCAGGCAGGGTGATCCAGGGACGACAGAGCTGCTTCAAAACCTCCTAAGCAGGGAGTTCTCCAGACCTTCCAGAAGGTTCATTAGATTTTTTTTTTAATTAAATAAACCTTTGCCAGGATAAATCAAGGAAGATTTTCATGATTATTTTTCTCCATAATGGATGTCCTCACTAGTATCCTGTGGACCAGAGCCCCTCGAAAGGTCTCTTCAGTCCTGCAGGGCAGGGCAATGCATACTGACTTTTGGAAAAGCTTTCCACGAGAAGCAAACTGGCACAGTATTCAAATCACGTTTCTGTTGGCTTGCAATATACATGAGTAACAAATCAATTTTGCACAAGGCCACTAATGTAGGAATACACCCAAAATGAAATATGAGTGGTGTAGAACAAAAATAGCCTTCAGTGAACATTGCTAATTAATAGCATGTTTGATGCAGCACAGTCCAGATCCAGAGATCCGAGAGCAAAGGCGTACATTGTAACAGTAAGCAGATGAAATTACAGAATAAAACGTGAGAGCTCTGCTCAGAGATGATTTTTCTCAGGCCATTTATTTTACTGTTTCTCATGTTTTCTGTTGCCTTTGTGTCTGAAAACACCGAGTCCTATATGAAAGAAGTAACGTACCTAATGCAATTATCAAATCAGTCTTCTGCATCCAGGTACATGCAGTGAAATTCCATTATTGTGCTTTTCCTCTAAATTTAGGAAAGATATTGCTCCCTACAATCAGTAGTTGAAAACCTTGGCCCTGCAAGCTTAACCATCTTGGAAAATCAGATTTCCGGCAGCAGTGGTTGCTCATCACATGGGTTCCAAACGGGAAAATCAGAAGGAGGGAATCATTTCAAGATAACCAGTGGTGCCCTGTCTGGCTCTCTGGAAAGGAACTGCACTTTCCAATATATGTTCTTGGTAGGGGAGGGGCAGGGAGGGGAAAATGGTAACTAATAGTAAGAATAGCTTTGAAGGCATCTGTAATAACAACTTTTAGGCTCTTCCTCATGCTACATGGTAAAATCACATCAAGTTCAAGACTGGTTAATGATAGTTTGGTTGGTTTGCTATGAGCAACATTAATAAAGAGAGATGCTCTAGAGTCAAGGAGTTACCATGAGGGAGAATCATGTAAACTTTGGAGGTGCCAATCTGGTGATCACCAGCCCATCACATTCAGTATCACTTCGGATAATAGGGCATAAGACTGGGGAACGAAATTCCCTCCTGGCAGGAGTGCTCAGCTGGTGTTGTGAGTGTGATTAATGGCACTCCTTATCATTTCAGTCCCTGGTAATGGGTGCTGCTGTTAACCATAGAAACAGAAAATAGTGGTTTGAGTTGTTCTAGCAGTGTTGTTTAGTGATAGATTGAGTGAACTCCAGCTGGGCCTGCATAAAATTCAGATGAATTTGTGAGAAGACCACAGATCAGAGTGGGTGAAATTTTCCAGAAAAATGCTTTTTGGTCAAAGAAAAGCCGATTTGTTGAACTCAAAGCTTTTTGTCAGGAATGGATGCAGTTCAACCAGACTTCAGCCATGAAGCTCTCCTGGCTTAGGTTGCAAAAGGGACAGATAGATATTCTCCAGAGGAGAACAGTGCAGTGAGTGGATCCTATGTTTGCACATCCCAAGTGAATGCCCTGACCAGAATAGAGGTTGTTGTGGGGTGGGTAAGTAGGTTGTGCTCAGAAAAGTTTTCAAAGGTTCAAATTTTGCACTGAGGCAGAACTAAACCAGATTGTGAAACCTTGAAATCATTTGTGAAATGGGCATTTTCCAGCCAGTCCTACTATTGAATAATTTAAGTGAGGGAATGTCTGAGTGTCGACTCAGCTTCTGGTCTGTACATACTTGAAGTTGAGCTGTATGTAGGCTACACCTAAGCAATCAACCAACCTGGAAGTCAAAGGCAACACCGTTGTGGAAATGGACCTGGATCTTTGTCACACTTTTTGCACCATGAGGTATGCAACAGGCTCCCGAATGCCTGGAGAGCTGACCTCAGCAGTGTGCCATGGTCACTGTTAAACAGACGAGGCTGATTCCTAGTGCTTGTAGGCAGGGTTTGCTCAGCAGGGGCAGCAAGACTAAAAGGCACTGCATAGTCCCTTAGGGACTTTACTGGCAGAGACAAGGCTGAGCTCAGAAATCCTCTGGTGGATTTCTGCTTAATTTATCTTGTGCAGCACCATGATGTGCTGTTGATCATTTTGTTAGGGCTGAAACAAGAGACCTTCCTTTGTAATTGCCCTCTGCGAGGTTGGCATGGATCATCTGGGCTAACCCTTTAGGTCCCATGTTGCATTGCTCCAAAATCTGTCAGGTTAGGAGAGGGTCCTGGAGTTTCGGAAAACAGCTCGGCTGGAACGAAATAAGGTATCTTGAATACACAGTAGGCTTTTTATTTATTTCCAGGCATGGGCAGGGATGGTCAGGCCATTCCCCAAGTCACATCACTAGGGAGGACCAGCCATTTTGGAGACTGCAGACAGGCCTTTCGCAGGCAGGAGGGGGATTTCTAGGATTTAGCTGACAACACTTGCAGGCTGAGATATCCTGGGTTAAGGCTGAGCTTAGCTCTCCCTCAGTCCCTGGCGACTCGTGGCTGCGATGCCCACTGAAGGGCTGGGTCCGGCAGTGCGTGGGGGGGCTTAACCGTGCTCTGTCCTCCCTCCGCAGCTCACCCCCCGGTGCCAGCCCCGGAGCGGCCCACCGCCACCGTCTCACCCCTGCGGACGCCCAGCTCGCCCTCCCGCCTGCCAGCGGCAGCCATCCGGCCTCACCCCCGCCTCCCCCAGCATGGCCACCAGCCGCCTGCGCCAGGGGCCCGGCCCCTCATCCCCCTCACCTCCGCCGCCGCCGCCATCACCCCACCCAATGTCAGTGCAGCCCACCTCAACGGCGAGGTGGGTGGTGGGCCCCTGGGTGGCCCTGTCACCCCTGGCCCCGCCAGCAAGGCCGAGGAGAGGAAGAATGAGAAGGTAAGGGCTGCCGCGCCCCCGCCATGCCCCGCGCTCCTGCCATACCCCATGCTCCCGCCGCCCCTCCCTCCCACGGGGCTGTTGAGGAGGGACCCTGTGGCCGCCTGGGAGGACAGAAGCTGGCTTTCATCGCCTGCCAGCTTGGGCATCCTCATCTTGCATTATTTCCATGCTTCATCCTTTCCTCCCCACCATCCCCAACACTTCTCTCGCATTACCCGCTTGCGGGTGGGAAACGAGGTTGAGCCACTAATGAGCTGAGTTTGTGTGGTTTTTCCAATGATCGGCGCTCAGACCTACAAATTTGCAGTGGTGCAGAAAGATGTGATAGCGGGCTTTTGGTCATCAAAACTGGATGGCCAAGTCAGAAGCCGCCTGCCTCGCTATGTGGAAGAAGCTGATGGTGGTACCAGCCCCAGGTGCCACAGGCACAATAAAACCCTGGTTCCTGAGTGGCAGGAGCTGTTTTACTGCTCCAGAAACATCTCCATTTCTTGCAGAAACTTTCGTTGCAAGGGCACAGCCAAACTGGGGGGGAAAGGAATTAAATGCAGTTCATTGGGACGTATGCACTGTAGGTTCAATCTCTTAGGAGCCAGCAGTGGGACTGATAGCTGAGTACCCATCCCTGTCCACCTTGCTAAGGAAAGCTGGCAAGGAGAGCTGCTTTAAGCGCCCAGCCTTTTAGGTTCTTGGCAAATATTTTGCTTTTGCCAAATGTTTACATTGTGTTAGCAGCTCCCATTTATCAATGCTGAGAGTTATGTCCGTACTGCCTAGCAGAGCCCACTGATGCAAACTGCCTGCTGAAAGCAAGATCCTGGGTTGTATCTGAGTAAGAGGAAGAGATGTGGGAGCCTGTTTTTCCTCTGGACCTGCAGAAAATACTCTCCATACGTTCCCCAAGTTTTTCCGTGGTGACAGGCGCATATGGGGTAAACATTTACTTTGTACACGGTAATGCTGAGGTTGCTGGTCTCACATGTAGTCAGGGTTACAGATAACCCCTAGTTTCACAAGATGAGGAATACAAGTTTTAAAATCCTTTCCTTAATCCTGGCTTGAATTTCCTCTGAGTGCCTTTCCATGAAAGAAGAAAGGTGTAGAACTGCTGCCCTGGATGTGAAATTTAGGTACTTGTTTACATAGAATGACTTCCAAGTGTGCATCAAGGACTGACTGCATGTTGTGAGAGCGGAAGGATACCTGCTACTTCTGCAAGCCCAAGGAAGTGTATCATATTTGTCAGAAGGTGGTAGTTCTGCACATTACCTCAAAGTTTTGTGTACTGGCTTATTCAATACTTCCTAAAAGATATCATGCCTTTCTATAGGTCCATATATTTTAATTCATGTGGGACTGCACACTGAAATTTCCTAGGCAAAATTATACCAAGTCCCTTCCTAAGATACCAGTTAACCTTTCCCAAGCTGTTACAGCTTTAAGTTACTGAATTTGGATGCAGAGAAGGAAAGTTATAGGGGTTTTGAGCTCCATGGATGAAGGGGAGAAGCAAATAATATACTACTACATCACTGCAGTGAGCATTGCCAAGGACCAGTTCAGTACCTGGGAAATATCAGAGAGGAGTGGCAATAAAAATTTTCATCTCTGACTGTATCAGGTGGTGCATAACTGCCCTGTGTTGAAGAATATATTCCTGAATCTCCTCCATGTCATATTTCACTTTCATTTTAGAAAGGTCTGAGTTAACGCTGCTTCCTTTCCTTTTAGAAGTAGTGACTGATGTTTGGCCAGTTAAGTTGTGTTCCTATTCTTTGCAAAAACCCAAATATTTTGTTGAAGCTGTTGAGAGCTTGGACAATGCCAGACTAAAAACCATATTACTATTCAAAAAGGAATCTGTGAGTCAGAACTGGAGCCATATCTGGAACCATGCTTGATATTTCCAAAGTGGAGGCTGGTGGGGCAAGTTTTTTGGTAAATAGGGGACAGTCATAACACTCAGAAGGAATATCTGTGGAGAGAGGCGATATCTGTTATCAGTACACCTGATAGGAAAAAACAGACAAGTCCAGGGGGCAAAAAACAGAAGCGGGGACATAACTAGCAAACTTCCGGATAAGCAAAGATTGGAAGCAATTTTTCTGAATTCAGTTTCATTATATTAATCAGTCAGGTACTTCGAGATGAAAGGAAGAGAGGGGATGTTAGTAAGAGGAGCGGTAATAAGGTCTTCAGCTCTACTGAATACAGGACAGAAGAAATGCATGGGTAATTATCTCCTGAGAAACTGAGATTAGCAAGTTGTATCTGAGGTAAATTGCAGTGTGCCATAAAATTAGCATTGTTGTTGGAATCTACAATTTTTGGTGTTCCATCAAATTGTTAATTTTAATCCCGGCTTAGTCTTTTCAGTTTCATTTGTAGGATTCCCTTGAGGATGAGGGCTGAATAATGATAGGGAGAAAGGCCATTTTGGGAAACATTCTCTTGTTATTCTTCTTTCACACACACTGATTGTCAGTGTGAGTTCATTACGGTACAGAGGGCACATGGTGTGTAGGAAGAAGTGGTTTGCATTTGGGGATGGACGTGCTGAGGATCCATTGGGTTTCATAGTTTTGTTGTAGAAGATGTTTCTTTTGAGGACAAGTTTTTGCATTTATCACTCAGAGTCAGATGTATTGGTCCTTAGGAAATTTTCTTCAGATGATAAGTTTATTAGCAAGGTTAGTTGGCTGCTTGAAGGCTGGGCTGGGAGATAGTGGGAAAAAGTAGTTTAAGATATGATCTTCTACAAATTTATGGTTTATGATTCCACTCAAGGATACCAAATACCTAGATTCCACTCAAAGATACCATATGTGACATCAAGGGGCAGCTGCTGTAGTGGGTCTGTATATGCTGTTTGTGTTGCTTGTTCCAAGGCGGAATTGCTTTTACCTTGGGAACAGCCTTGCTGAGTGTACTGGTGAGGTCATCGCCGTTAATGCTTTCCTCTGTGCAAATGTTTATATCTCAGTATCGCAGGTTCCTCCTGGTGTGCAACAGTCAGATATAGGCGCATCCCAAGATTTCTCTAAAATCAAGGGACTCCGATTCCAATTTTTACTCTTGTTTTCTTGTGGTTTAAAGGCAAGTGGCAGAAATAATCCTAAGGATTATGGGTTTCAGATCAGCAGGAATGGTTTTCTTGCTTATCTTCTATTAATACAGAGAATAAATCCTTAAGTCTATTTTTTGACATCTCTAGTTCTCTACTTTAGCTTATTTCTTGAAGGTGTTGATCTAGACTGCCAAGCCTGCAGGTGAACCTTGGCACTTAGATTGATTTAGGTGCCCTAATAATAGTGTCTTACTGTCATACTCCTACTGACTTAACCAGGAGGTAAAATAGGGCTTTCATGCCAGTCTTCACTTGTCAGTGTGCACCTGCCCCCAGAGGATCCTATCTGCAACTGGGCTCGTGCTCCACTTCTCAGCTCCTTGACCAGCCTCCTGTCCACTTAGGAACGGTTTCAAAGATGTTCTCCTTTGCCAGCTGCTGGTGGTAGCTGATGAAAGACCAAGCAATAGATAATGGTTAAGTTCACTGTGCAACAGTGCTCGAAAAGTGCTCAGGCAGCTGAGCAGGCTTAGAAGTAGAGCACTTGAAAATCAAAGCTGTTTCAGTGCTATACGGACGCAGTCCAAAGCAGCAGGAAAGGTGGCTCACACAGAGGTAGTGCAGACACTACAGGAATAACAAGTCAGGGGCTGAATAAAGGCAAAGGAGCACAGCAGAAGTCAAAGAGGTAACAGTGGTCAGGGCAGCATAGGAGAGAGGAGAGCATTAGCAGCTGCCGGGAGATATAGTAGGGGGCACTGGAGAAGGGGTGCCTGTGGGGAGGGTGGAGGTGAAGGTTGTGTAAAGCCCACAGGGAGGGGTCCTGAAAGAGGAAAGTTGGAATATAGGGGCTGAAATGTATCTGAAGGAGGCAGATGAAGAGAGCAAGGTGTAAAGGAGACTCTTTCTTCTCTTTTCTCAAGTATTTCCTGCTTGAGGCCAATTTATCTTCTTTTCCAAGAAGGAGTTTTCCTTCCCCAGAAGGAAAACAATAATTCTCCCCCAAAGTCACTCGATTCCAGGTTAGGAACAGGAGTGCTCCAAAGACGTCACAGGAACAGCAGGGAGAGAGAGCAAACAGGGAACTCTCCGTTTCCTTTAAGGGTGGGGGGTGGTGTCAGGGTCCTTGGAGCTCTCACTTCATCATTTGTTAATAATATCTGCATGTGTAACCCTCTGAAACTCAGAGAATTCAATCCCAGTTCCCGAATCTTCTGAATATCTGAAAGAAAGGGATGGAGATCCCAGCTATGGAATGGAAGCAAAACCCTGTGTTTGGGGGGCTTTTTTTAAATGGGGACCCTGCTTTTTCAGTCATAATGAGCACTGCCCAAGTTCAACTGCTAGATTACAGCTGAGAGCTTGTAATTATGGCATGACTACTGCTTTGACCTCAGTCAATTTTTGCTGTAATAGTTTCTGCTGTACATAATCTGGGCTGATGCTTAATACCTCTCATAAAACCACTTGTTTGAATGAATTAACGCATTTCTCATTAAATGTGCTCCTCATTACGTTAATCAAATCAAGCAAATCATGCTGGGTGGTTTGACCACTGTAATTAAACTTTCTTTAAAATCCACTCATTTGGCTTCTGATGAGGATTTTGATTAAACTCCTCCAAAATGTCTGGCCCAATATCTGCTAAAGAGGAAAATAAGACCTTGCACTAGTGAGCAAGCCATTAATTCATCACTGAGTTACACCAATTCCTTACTGCTTTACCTAGCCAGAGTATATAAAATATTTGAAAATTGGCAGTGTAAAATTAAATGTTTCTTACAAGTGTGCTGAGAGAACAAATCTGTTTGCAGCTTTAAATTTAGTAACTGTGTCCTGGGAATATATAGAAGATCTGGATAAGCAAGTCACAACAAATGGGAAAATACACTGGGCCGCTGTTTACTGATGTTAAGATAACAAGAGAGACATCTTCAGAAAATGACTTTGAACATGCACCAACAGTGTGAAGACTGAATCTGTAAACATCTGTCTGTTCTTACCAGTGCCACTCACTTTCTCAAATACTGGTCCCTTCTGCTCAAAATAGCTGCGTTCCTCAAATGATACAGTATGTTTGGCATGATCCTGGTGTAAGGACTACAGTACAAAGCAGAACAAGCCAAGCCTGTTTTCTGGCCCTGCAAGTGTCCCTGCATGACTTGCATCCACACTTCTAAGCTTTCTTCTCCACCCAAAATGGGGTGACTGCATCCAGACTGCTTATTGAGAACAGTCCTGGTACGTGATGTGGCCCAAACCATGCCCATACACTGTCCTGGGAGAGTGCTCGTTGATACAAGCCAAACCCACAATGGTTAATGGATTAGGACCAGGGTTTGATGCTAAATCCTGGTCTTGTTTTATATGCCAGTATAGACATGAGCAGAGAGACTTCCCTCTCCACAACCCCTCCTTTCTGCCAGGGCCTTCCTCTGCCTTCCCCTAATTTGCAGCCCAGGGCCCAGTCCCACCAGGCAATGTCTCTCAGTGCAGACCTGCCAGCTTCACGCTTCGTTGTCCACCCTGGCTTTATCTAGAGTGGGAGACTAGATCAAAGGCCCTTTGAATATTTGGCTTTGTAAACTCTGAGATGCTCTTTGACCATAGTTCACATTACAGCTGTCTGGTTAAGCTATCAGTTGGTAGAACCGAAACTGCCTGAAGGACCTGATCCTACATGGTAGGGAACCTTCAGTTTTCACTTATGAAGTGTTAGTCTCTGCATTGCAACTTCTCATATTAACTTGACCCTGGGTGAAAAGGGTTTGTTATCACTTCATATCCACTAAAGAAATGTAATTCCTTAACCAGAAAATGGAAGATCAGTCTCAGAAGTGAAGCACTGAGCACTTGCAAGGACTTTGCAGGTAGAGAATGACATGACAAAAATAGTGGTCACCCTGGGATGAGTAAAGGAAGCTAAGGACAGAGTTGATGAAAGTAGATTTTTTGGACACAAAGTCAATATGACTGACCTTGAATTTTTGGAAGAGGAATTTAGTCTTCCTAGCAGATATGAAATTATTTAATATTTTTCACTTTGTAACTGGTTCACCTAAGAAAGCCCCCTACAGGTATGAAATGAAACGATAACAACTAAGTGACTAAATGAAAGCAGCACAAGTCATAAGAATGAACAAATTGCACAAGAGCAGAAGAGCCTGGTTTGAATTCTTAGAATAAGTGTATCAAAATATAAAAAGCATTAAGATGAAGCAACATCTTAGGAGAATCGGAATAATTCACTGTTTGTAAGTTGTATTGTATTGTATCTTTTTAATTTGGGGCCAGTTCCGTTTAATATCATTAAGTCATTAACATAACATAACATTGAGGCACTGGAACATGTCCAGAGAAGGGCAGTGAAGCTGGTGAGGGGTCTGGAGCACAAGTCTGATGAGGAGTGGCTGAGGGAACTGGGGTTGTTCAGCCTGGAGAAGAGGAGGCTGAGGGGAGACCTTATCACCCTCTACAACTGCCTGACAGGAGGCTGTAGCCAGGTGGGAGTCGGTCTCTTCTCTCAGGTAACGGGTGATAGGACAAGGGGAAATGGCCTCAAGTTGCACCAGGGGAAGTTTAGATTGGATGTTAGGAAAAAATTCTTCACCGAAAGAGTTGTTAAGCATTGGAATGGGCTGCCCAGGGAGGTGGTCGAGTCCCCATCCCTGGCGGTATTTAAAAGCCAGGCAGACGAGGTGCTTAGGGACAGGGTTTAGTGGTGGGATGGCAGGGTTAGGTTAACGGTTGGACTGGATGATCTTAAAGGTCTTTTCCAACCTAAACAATTCTATGATTCCATGATTCTATGATTCTAGGAGTCTATGTAATATAAAGGTTTGCATCAAAAACATAAAGAATACATCCCATGACACTAATTTGCTTCCGTACTCTGTAAGACATCTGAGTCGATCCTGGAGCCACCAGCATTTCACCGACCATTTTCAGAGTCAGATTTGACTTTTCAGTTTACAGTGTTCCAGTTTGGTCTTTGGTAGGGATGCTTTAATCTGGAGTACTTTAGTTCAGTTGTCTCAAGACTCGTGCACAGAATACATACTGTTAATCCATTTCCTCTCAACAAAGGCGAGGGGGCTGTCTTCATCACAAATGAGCCACTGCTTCCCATGCTCCAGAGAGTGAATCTTGGCTCTGTGACCAGCAAGTGATTCACCAGAAACTTGGCCGGGGACTGGAAACCACTTTTTCTGGTCATGTGAATTCAGGCTACAAAGTTCTGTTTTGGGGCAGAGAACTTGTGCTTAAAATCTCTCCAGCACCTTCTCCTTCATCGTTAGACTTCAGTTTGAAAGGACAAAAACCTGGCAACTCGCTGATGAATATTTTAAGGCTGGCAAATAACCCAGCCAAAAGCACGAGCCCCAGCTGTCAAAACATGGAAAACTTCAGCTTTACAATAAAACAGATTTCTGTTATTTCTGACTGGCTAGGATTCTTTTGCTTAGATCAAGGGCAATAAAGCCATTGATCAAAATTTCTTTTTCTTCTTCGCATTTTTGATGTTAGGAAATGTTTTCAAACTCCCCACAGATATTGCAAGCGTTGACTTTGCTGCCAAGCAGTCTCCGAAAGCTATTCCTCTTCACTCTCCTCTCCCCCCCACCTCTCCTTATCTGCCTCCTAGTGCTGTCACAGGATTCCTCAAGTGTCCGCGGTGGATTTCTGTAACGCCATTTCAAGTGGTTCTGTGCTGCATTATGCAGCCATAAGGGGAAGCGGATCCAGGGGAGGCAAGGATGGAGAGCGCCTTAGCTTTGAGAGGAAATTCAGTTTATCTACTAACCGGAGACAAAGCTGTTTGGATGCCAAGGCACAGACTTCTTCTGGCACCTGTAGAGACCTAATTTTATAACACAGAGGACCCACGGGCTTTTACTAAATCCTTCGTGCTGCTTGGGGAAGAAAGTAGAACTGACAAAAGAAAGAGCATGCAAGGGAGCACTGGAAGCAGAAGGCTGGAGGCGTGTGTATGCGCGAGTGCATGTGCGTGTCTGTGTGTGAGCATCCCGGCACTGGCGTTCCCATGGCATTCCCCTGCCTGCAGAAGGAATCACGCAGGACCAGATGGCTGGATGGGGCCAGGCTGTGGGAGGGGATGGCAAGCATCTCCTTGGATTAGTCGGGTGAAATGTAAGCACTCTTGTGGTGTTGATGGGAGACATTGACACATTCCGGCTGTTGAGGGATCATAGGGCCCAATCCCCAGACCGCACAACTCTGCAGCTGAGCATCCCATCACAGCTTCTGCCCTCTCCCTGCCCTGTTCCTGAAGATCGTGATCCCTCATTCTGTCATAACATCAAGCTCCCAACTCCCATGCAAAGGTAAAAAAAAACCCCAGAGTGCAATGCCATGCCTATCATCTCTGTCCTCCACTTTCTGCCTTGGAGCAATAACACACAGAGGTGGCACGGGGCTGCCACTGCCTCACCACTCCCAGGAAGGAAGGCATGCAGGATGAAACCCTTCCAGCCAAAAAACACATTAAGAAGCTGGATGCCTTCAGAACAATGAAACAACTTGCAATGTGTCAGAGCTGGTGGCATCATGGCCTCCCACATGTCCAGGACTCGTTTGCTTTCTCAGTGGTTCTCCAACTATGAATTCACAAGCCAGTAAGTCTTAAACCACCAAGAGGCAACAGAGATTATTCCCTGAGATACAAGTATCTCAAGTGCCAATGCAGTTGTTTTATGGAGACAAAGTTTGAACTTCCCTGTGAAAATTGGCTATAATCAACTTTTCAGTGCCCATGTTTCTTTTTTTGGTCACACAGTTGCTGGTGTTTTTCCTTGCTCTTCTCTATAGTTACGCATAATAGGTTCATTAAAATATCTAGCATCAATGCAGAAATACTTCGGTAAGCTCTGTTAGAAGAATTACATAAACTAAATGAAATTGGAGTTTCTGACAAACATCAGTACTGCAGGAACAGCATGTTATAACAGACAACAGATATCTGTGGCATGTTTCTGTTTTTATCACGTAACTCAAGGGCATAACCAAGTTATAGCAAAGGGATATTTACCTTATTTTGTACATTTTTGTTTATTTTTTGTTTTGCAGTAGCAGCAGAAAGATTCACAAGCAGCCCTCAGCTTTTCTTTTGCCAAATGGTGAAGCCACCTTAAAGTCAGCCTGGCTTGTTATTTTTTTGACTGAATGTCTCAAGCATCTAGTAATTCCCTTCAGACCAAGTCAAGACATGGAGTCAGTGCTGGTCCCTGAAGGAATGAAAAAAACTGCTCTTATTATGCTCTCTGGAGAAAAGATCAATCTCAGGAGTTCAGAAAGTACACCATGCAAAAGTTCCTTTTCAGACACTATGTCTGCAGGCTGCCTGTAATCAATTAATATAGGGTGTCAAGCAGTCAAGCTTTTAAAAACCAATTCATTATAAAGGCAGAACTCAACCTGTGTCTTTGCTTTTCTGCATATATTTTGCTTGGTTCATATTCACTGATATGTTTCTCTAAGTTAAGACTACAGGAGCTAAAATATTAACCTTCACTCACAGATCACTGTATTCAGCACGCTAGCAGCAGGCTGGCATTGGGCTTCAACACCAGATACCCCAGGGACAGAAGAAGTAATTTAATGTGAGTCCATGGCCAACTTATTTTGCAGTAAAGTAGATTTCCTGTACTGTAGTTTTCAGTCCCAATTCATGATCAGTTCAGAACCGGTATATTTTAAAATGGAGCTAGCTGGCTTTTTTGATGACTTCAGAGATCCCTATTCCCTCCTGTACAACATCATGTTATTCTTCATATCTTAAGTTTTGAGACAGAAGAGCAGAGGTGGGGAGGGGGGGGGAGGTCGGGCAGGCAGATCCTATCAACACGATGGTGCCTGCTGTGGCAAGGGAAACGCATAAGCTGAGCTTTGATCAGGACATAAAAGAAAGAACTGGTTTTCCAAACTTTAAAATTTTTCTGGACAGGTTTTCTATCTAAGCCAGATACTCCTGGTTGGCAGGCTTAGATGCAACCTGGCCAACATACAGCTGACATCCAGCTGACAGACAGCTGGCCAACAGGGCAAGTGGCACAGAGAAGGGAGGAAGGATGGTGGCCCCACAGGCCTGAGATGGGTTTCCATTCACCAGCTGTGAGAAAGTCAGATGTATGCCGACTACCCACCACAGATGTCTGCCTAACTTTTCTTAAAATCATTCATTTAAGCTCATTCCATAACTTCCCTGAGCAATCTATTCCTCTCCTCTCATATTCCTAGGGCCAGAAAATTCCCTGTTATCCCTCCTGAATATTTTATGGTTACAAGTGAATCTTGCTTTGTCATGTCCTGCTCCAGGTGAACAGCTGATAAGCTTTCTCCTGACAAACTTCCACGTATTAGAGAACTAATAATGTGTTCAGTCCTCAAGAATTCTCTTCTTTCAACCTCACTGAGCTCAGTTCCTAGCCTTTCTTCACCAGCAATGCTTTCTAGGCCTCTGATTACACTTTTAGCTCTCCTCTGGGCAGTCTTCAGCTTGCTGGGGTCTTAAAGAGCAGTGCCCGAGAGTGGAGTTTTGCTGAGACCTTGTTAGTGCCAATTAGGATGGAATAAGCACTTTCCATGGCTTACATGTAAGATGTTTGTTAATATGTTTCCAGATGAAGTTCACCTTTTTTCACAGCAGCAGCATCTTGACTCACTCCCAGTTTGCGATCCAGTGTAACTCCTGTGTCCCTTTTTGCAGATCTGCTGGCTGGCCAGTCGCTCCTCATTTTGCATCTGTGAGTTTGATTTCTCTTTCCTAACAGTAGCATGTCATGCTTGTCTTTTCAGATTTCACCATGGTGATTCAGGATCGTTTCTCCATTTTAGGAAAATTGTTCTGAATTCTTACCCTCTTTATCCTTCTGTTGTGGGTTAACCCTGGCAGGCAGCTTAGCCTCACACAGCTGCTCACTCACTCCCTGCCACAGTGGGAAGGGGGAGAGAATTGGAAGGAAAAAAGTGAGAAGACTCATGGATTGAGATAAAGACACTTTAACAGGTAAAGCAAAAGCTGCACGTGCAAAGCAGTACAAAGCCAGGAATTCATTCCCTGCTTCCCACCGGCAGGCAGGTGTGCAGCCATCTCCAGGAAAGCAGGGCTCCATCACGTGTAACGGTGACTTGGGAAGACAAATGCCATCACTCCAAATGCCCCCCCTTCCTTCTCTTTCCTCCACCTTTTATTGCTGAGGACAACGTCACATGGTCTGGGATATCCCTTTGGTCAGTTAGGGTCAGCTGTCCCGTCTGTGTCCTGTCCCAGCTTCTTGTGCACCCCCAGCCTACTCGCTAATGGGGCAGCATGAGAAACAAAAAAGCTCAGTAATAACTAAAACGGGGGATGTTATTACCCTTGTGTGATCACAAATCCAAACCATAGCACCACACAAGCTACTACAAAGAAAATTAACTCTATCCCAGCTAAAAACAGT
Source organism: Gorsachius magnificus (assembly GCA_034008185.1). Lineage (NCBI taxonomy): Eukaryota > Metazoa > Chordata > Aves > Pelecaniformes > Ardeidae > Gorsachius > Gorsachius magnificus. Next base: position 68,118,914 of record CM067081.1, on the reverse strand, counting down.
ACACCTTCCAACTGCTTGCAGACTTAATCAGCTCAGTGCCCACTGCTGGCTTTAGAAGTGCACTCTCTAGCTCACCTACCAAGTAATTAATGAAAAGATTGGCTAGCACTGGGATTGAGACAAGCCCTGTTGGTATCTACTTGAAATGTCCTCTTGGTTTGACAGAAAATCATTAACTGGAAAGCACTGCAAAGCAGCTGGTAGCACCTGGTTATCTGCAGTTTGAGTTCTTGCATGCATGCTACCGAGTTAGAAAGAGGGAGTGTGCAAGACTGGAAGGGACCCCTCAAACACACACATTGCTGTTCTAGCAGGAAGAAGTTGAAAGAACAAACTTGTGTAAGATATTCATCATATTGCCGGCTCTGCTGTGGGAAGATTGTCAGATACAGCAAAGTAATCATAGTACAGGAGCTTGAATAGAAGTTGTGATTGCTTAACTAATGGACTACTAATCCTGTTATCGTTATAGGCAGAGACATTCCAATCAACCATGATCAAACTGAACAGGAGACAACTCTAAGTCAATGTTTGCCCACACTGTTTTGCTAAAATGAAAATAAGAAAGGCTGTCAGTCTGTACAGACCATCAGTCGATCAACCCCTGCAGTCAAGGGGAAATCTTCTTGCCCTGTTATCTGACTTGTATGAAGGGGTTTTCATCTTCATCTATGGTAGGCAGGCTCGGAGATGGACTGTTATGACAAAGCTGTCATTTCTGCTCCAGTGCAGTAGTGATTTTATCTTTATATAGTTTCCATCATTTTCAGATGTGAGGTGCACGTGACCAACATCTTCACAGAGGCATTTTGAGCGTGTGTGTTACAACTGACTCTTTCTTCCTGTTAGTTGGCAGGATCCATCTTTGATTTCAGGTCACACTGGCCTCTTCTGCATCAGTCAATTAGCTGGCGGAGCAAAGAATACGCTGTATATGTGCTGTCATTGCTGGTTGTTTCTGCAGTAGTCGCATGTGAAAACAGCAACTGGACGTCACTGCCCTATTTGTGTAGCACACTCCAGACAAGCAGCAAATGAGCCATTCATGTCCAGAGACCTCTTGAGGCTACAGATGTGAATATGCATGTAACCCATGTGAGATGCCACTCACTGGCTGCACCACCAAAAGTATCCTACTACCAACTTTGACATAAAGCATGTCTTTGGATATCTTGGGTTACCCAAATCAGCTTAAGCCTGACATTTGAGTTAGCGTGTTTTGTCTCACAGTTGGAGTGGGCTGAGGAAATGGAGAGCATTGGCTTAGGTGACACACATGACAGGTGGTAATTAGTTAAATCGGTGCAACTCAATTGCATTTAATTATATGGTCATACCTGCAAGTCGTGTGTCAGGGAAGAAAAAATGGATAAAACAGACAAAGGAAGGGAGGCTAGAATGGAGGGATAGGATTGCAATGTAAAACCAGGCTTAGTGCAAAAGGAAATAATAGCCACGATGCTATTGACTCCCCTTCCCTAGTTGTTCCATTTGGTTAGCTGTATTTTTTCATTGATGATCCTTCTTCCTCAGCTCTAAATTAAGACAGGACAATTTTATACTTCTAAAGACCTGACTTTGGCATAAGGGTATTGGGATTTTTTTTTTAATTTAATGGTCTTTGATAGCTCCATTTTTATTTTTTAAGTAACAAAAAGGCAAAACTAAGAAAAAAGATGAAATCCTGTTTTTGCTGAAGAGAGGATGCTCTTATTACAAATGCTGCCAGGGTTTGAGCAGCTTCTGGCAAGGCTTTTGCTATAGCAAATCTAACTAGTAATTACAACCCAAGTGTTGTGACATTTGGAAAGCCACTGTGCCTTGGTCACTTTATCAAAGAAATCGTCATTTACATGCCTGAGCATTCCTCTGACACTGACAGCCACTTGCTTGGCAATCCTTTAAAATGATTCTGGGATTCTTTTTTTATTTTTTAAAGAGCATACATGATCAATTTGTCCCTATAAGAGTAAAAGGACTTCAGCCACCTCCGTGTGTCCCAGGAGTAATTCATAGGGCAGTGCTTGAAAATGTAGTAGGACTGAAAATGCCTGTAGCACAGCTGACAGGGGAGGCTGCAGAAACTTCAGCTGCTTTGCATGCAAAGCTTATGCACCATAATAATTGATCACACCAGACAACAGCTCTGTCTCCGTGCGGTGCTGCTGGGTGCAGTGAGGCCTGCGATGCCCATGGATCAGAGCACCTGGGACTCCAGGCACTCCCAGGGCACTGGGAGGCTGAGCTTCCCCTTACTCCTAGAAACGAAGCCATTGGCTTGAGCATGTTGGTATATCTCTTCTTGATGCTGATAAAGTATCACTTGCCTTGTTGAGACACACTCATGAGGGCAGGGGGGAGCAGGGGCAAGACCTGATAATTTTTTTTGCACAAAATACATTAGAATGTTTCTTGGATGTTTAGATTTGATGCTGTGGGAGCTGTTGAAACTGGAGGGCTGCCTTCAGAGAGAGAGAGAAATTTTCATGCTCATGGCTTTGATGGTGTCAAGGATCTGCTTCTGCAATGCCAGACCACCTGAGGACGATCAGGGCCCCTCTTGTTCCTGCCCCTCACCTGGCCCAGGCTGCCCCAGCGGCAGTGCGAAGCCCAGCTCATTTTCAGAAATAAGTTGCCTGAGCAAGAGGCGAGAGGCGCTTTCATCGCCCATCGTCCATGCAGGTGTGACACATTCTGTCAGTCTCAGCTGACTCCTCAGTCTCTAGCTAAATGCATCTTTTATGAACTGATTAATTGTTTGTAGGAATTATTTCACTGTAATACGTTCCAGTGTCTAGAACACACAAATCCTGTCAGTTTTTCATTGTCCACAGACAGCACTTTTCCTCTTCCATGGGGAATTGATTTTGAGAGAAGAATATACCTCCTGTGATGCCTGAATTTTCCACAAGCAATCTTCCCTCTGAGTGCAAGCCAGCCTGGTACCATTTAGTTTGTTGGAAGTGCTGAAATTACAGCCTGAGGTGGCACAGCTGCTAGAACAATATCAACCAAGCGGGAATAGATACCTCAGCGACAAGGGACAAGATGACCTCCACTAATCTAAACCTTTTACCCACATGTTTCTGCTTTCCATAAAAATACAAGTCTCACTTGCCTGTCATTTAATAAGATTACAAAGCAAGACCAACCAATTTTAACTGTTTGCTTCTGAAATGAAATCCATCCCTTGCAAATGGCGAGAGCCAGAGCTAACTATGTGTAAGATTAGAGTATGTCAAAGCACATCTTGACTTCTGTCACTGATCCTCTTTCATTCAAGTATTCAAGGAGTGAGCTTGCTCTGGCTTTCTGCAAAATGTGAGTGTTGCTCTCAGTGCTCCCCAGGACCAATAAATCTTTTTCACTTCCTTATGAGAGACAAGGAGCAGCAAACTAACCTCTCAGTCTAAATCATCTTATTCAAAAACACTAATTATAAGTAGTTTGTTGAACAGTTAATGTATTTATACATCTTTTTCTCATTTCAGAATCCTGTGCTGTCAGTGAAGCTATGACAGATTTTCCTCTAGTTTGAATAAATGAAGCTAAAGTTTCAGAAGGATGCTCATACTCTGTCCAGCTGTTTTGCTTAAATTCTCTAGAAAGTACAGTTAGTCTACCACAGTTGCCTAAATCATCTAGTCATACCTGATTTATATTAAAAAAAAAAAAAAAGGTTTAACATTCTCTGGGCTTCAGTTTAGGGCAGGTCTTCGAGACATGGTGTAGGATTATGTAGGAGACCCCCATAGTAGCTCCAGGGAAGCCCTTGGTGTGTACAAAGGCAGTGCAATGCCAGGTTAGGAAGCAAGCTGGGCTCCGGGAAGCAAGAGGGCTTTGTCAGCCTTGTCACTGGTACTTTTGTGGCTCCTTGGTGCAGGGTGAGCACTGCAGCCCTTGATCTACGATGTTTTGCACAGCAGAGATGGAGCTGAGGAATCCAAATAGCAGTTGCAAGGCTGTGAAAGTGCTCTGGGATTGCAGTTCCCAACCTTGTGTATCTCTTCCTTGGCTGACACTGCATCCTGCCGGCTGCCTTTTGCCCTCTCTCAGACCCCTGCAGCTGAGGAAGTCTCTGAACAGCTGATTTCCCAAAGCTGGGAGGGCACAGGGGAGGGCTCATTCCTGGCTTTGTCCTGTTTCCTATGCTCTTGCCCAAATAGCTAATTTTTTATCATAGGACTCATTTTCACTGTTTTTATGGTCTCTTTGTAGTGAGGTGGCGTCACGCTGTGTATGCGCTAAGTGCTGTTTTATTTACCTGTTGGGAATTCCTGAAGCAGAGGTTGGATCCATACCATTATTTTAATAGCCCTTGCTAGATCTGTTCTCCATTTATTTGTCTAATCCCCTTTGAACCTCTTCATACTTTTGGCTTCCACAATACCGTGTGCAGTAAGTCTCCATTTATTTATGTGTTGTGTGTAGAAGTGCTTCCTATTTTTTAGTTTCGACCATTTGCCTGATAATCTCATTAGGTTCCCCCTAATTCCTGTATTGTGGGAAATAACTGATCTGTTCCCAAGTTACGCTCTCTGTGCAGGCAGGGATTTTGTAGGCTGCTATCATATTTCCTGTCAGTTGTCTGCTTTCCAAGTGGGCATCTCCAATGTACGGGAGTTGTTCCAGACTTTTCGTGGTCCTCACTGCCCTTCTCTGTGCTGTTCATAGTTCTGCAATATCCTGTCCCAGCTGTGGTGGCCAGGACAGGACACAGTGTTCAGGAAGGTAGGCATGGCAGGGCAGACAGGGCTTCCCACAGCACTGTTTTCAACAGGTGTTTTTTACCTCTTTCTTTAGACCTTTCCTAAAAATTCCCAGACTTCTTTTTTGCCTTTTTGGCACTGCTGAGCTTCAGGTTTTAGGAGTGACTCCCTTTCTGTGTGAAAATAGGCAGTTTAGAGTCAATAGTAGCATAGGAATGCTTGGGATTTGTATTCCCAGAGCGCACACTCCATTTGCTTTTTGGCCAGTTTTACGATGGGCATTAACTTTTGCTGAGTATAGAGGTTTCTTACCTTTAAGGCTCTTGCTGTGTACTGGAATTGGTAATTCCCATTTAATGTGAGGGTACAATTAAGCGCCTAGAAAATGGGATTCACAAAACCTGACAAGCAGAACAGGTATCTAAGCCAGCCGGTGATACTGGTAAGGGAAGGATGGTTTGGATCTTGTTTTTTCACTCTGAGGAAGTTACCTGCTTCTTCTTGGGATTCACGGCATGTGCCCAGCTCTGCAGGGTGCCAAGATGTCCTTCCAGAGATAAAGGATGAGGATTTGTTATACAGCTGAGCAGGAACTCTTGTTCACGCTTGGGCATTCCACACTTGAAGCACTTGCATGAAACTCCTTGACTGAGTTTTCTCTTGAAATTAGATGGGAGCCCACATTCCCCAGGGGAAGTATGTATGCTTTACACCTCTCTGTATAGGCTGTGCAGGGGGCAGGAGAGTGGAGAAGAGAAGGGGAGACCTCAATGCTCTGTGCTGAAGTTCCCTTACTTGTAGGATAATCAAACATCCAGTGGATTGCAGAGTGAGGAAGGGAGCTGAATGTCAAATGTGTACAAGGATATCATGCCTACTCCCTTCTTTTGTGTCCCCAGAGAGGTTGCTCACACTTCAAAGGAAGAGATGGACTAAAATCAGGACTAAAACACATCCATCTGAGCTTAGGTCTAGAGACAGTGGCTGCTTGGAAGTAAGTGGAAATGTTGCCATGGGCTTCATGAGAACCACGGTTTCATCACCCTCTTTGGTGTTGTCCTTGCATTTGACTTTATCAGTACACAATTTTGAGTTACTTCATCACAGCCATAGTTTTCAATTCCCTTGTGCTCTGTTTCAGCTGTTTCCACTAAAAAATATCACTGAAAACTGTTATTGGGGCATGGACTAAGTTGCATATCTTAACAACTTTCCATCCCTTTAATAACCATCACCTATTCCCTACATACCAGACCAGGAAAAGCAGTGAGATACAAAACTATTCATCCATCAGCTTCTCCCTCCATCAAACACAGAAGAAAGACAACATCAGTGTAGCAGATCGTGTCCCTCATTCACTGTTAAGCGTGTTAGTGTTCCTTTTACCTTCTGCCTGTTACGAATTCAGCAGCCTCCAGGAATCTCACCGATAGCTGAGACTCTCGGCTTCCTCTTCACGTTTCTTCTCCCTTTGAGATAGCCTTTAGATTTGTTCCAGTGTTTGAAAGATCTAATATTCTGTCTAAATTGAATATGCAAATATATTTTAGATTCCCTCTTTACCTCTTTTAGTAGTCTCTGTAGCCTTGCATCTGCCCCCATTCAACAAAAGCATGTGGTGAAGCGGCTATGTGCTTTGCTGTACTGGGACCTGAACACTAATTTCTTCTTCTCAATTTTGTCTTCAAAACATTTGAAATTCCCAATCAGGTCTAGCATCAAAACACTTTACTTATTTTCTCCGGGCTTTAATACTAATTATCTTCAAATTAGTGACCATAAGTCTAATATGTTTGTGCAGGTATGTATGCATGTTACTATCATTGGGATTTAAAAGCTATTATGATCCTAAAATCCTCTTTGTTCCTTGGCATGCAGCTTGTATACTGAGATTATAATAGTAGAGTTCTGGCCAGAAGCAGTTGTCTCCATTAAAAACTAAATCTTTGGCAAGTATTTCCATACAATGTGTGATACAAAACTAGTCTTTCCTTAAAATCAGAAGTAATTGTGTAGTAAGTAATTACTGTTGTCTTGTTCCGTGTGTCATCTGTGCCTCATGAGAAATAGTGGCAGACTGCAATTGATAAATACATATCCAAAGACATCCCAGACTTGAAGCTTTCCTTTGAGATGAGACATCCCAGACTTGAAGCTTTCCTTTGAGATGATGCTGGTTTGGGTTTTGTGCTTTTTAAATAATTATCAAAATCTCAAGGCAAATAATTTTACAAATTTTAAAAACCCGAATAGCTTTTTTCCTAAAAGACATAATCCAAAATATACCACCTACTCTTTCAATGCAAGCATCACCCACCAGCAGCCATATTGGAATCAGAATGTGCTGTTCTCCAGGCACTAACTTAAATGTACTGAAACAAGTACTGACCAAGTTAAACAAGCAATAAAAGTGGTGGTTTGGGGGTACTGACTGATAGATGAGTTCCTCATTTGTTCTGTAGGGCTCAGGGCAGCATTTAAACAGTTTTGTTTCTCTTCTTCTCATTTTTAAATGAAACCTTTTTTTCTCCCTCTGGCTCTCTTATCTATTGATGTAACTGGTGTTGCATGAGAAATTACCTCATTTCAATGGCTGGAGCCAGTTTTTCTATCAGCTGCAGTAAGGTTTCCTCATTTATTTAATGAGCCTGGATAGGTAGGAAATGAAGTATTAGGAGCTTCAGATGAAGAAAACTAAACTAGAATTTTCTGTTTATTAGGGTGGTTTAAAAAAAAAAAAAGAAGATCCATATTAATATAGCCAGTACATATAATTGGTATTTGGATTGTGGCATGATTATTACTTTGCAGACAGGGGACTCCGTTATCACTCAGTCATCAACGAAGTAGCTGCATTCTGTGCTCATCTCATCTCTGAAGCTGAAAGAAGAGCTAGTTATTATCTTCAAGTGGGGTTATTAATGAGGGGAAAAATCATCCCCAATTACCACGAAGCAAAATATTTCAACATTTACATATCTGAGACTTTACTTTTGATCTAGCCCTTCATGAGTTCTTAAGCTCAGACTGTATTCACTTTTCCAAACGTTCCCACTGCAACATATCGAGGGGAACTTGCACCTATCCAGGTGCTGCCTTCCCCAGGTATATGCTTCAGGGTCACAGAAATGCTGCCTCTCCCATCCTTGTGCTGCCAGAAACTGATTTCCACTGAGATTCCTTCAAGCTGCACCGTAGGAACAGGGTCTCAAGCATAGGCTTTGCTAGAGAAGTAAGAAATTCTGGCCTGCCTATACTGTCTATGTTCACAGTCCTTTTTTTCTTAACTAGAAACAGCCTGGGATTTATTTGAAAGAGCTAATTTCACTCTTGCTTTTTTTTTTTTTTAAACAACATATTGATCCTTGTGAAATGAATGGTTTGGAAGTTTTGACTCTGAACCTCCTAGAATAAAACCTGAGCAACATGAAGGTGATGATATAAATTCAGTTAAACTCTGAACCTCCTGGAATAAAATCTGAGCAACATGAAGGCAATGATTTAAGTTGAGTTAGACATGTGGTCAGTAACCAGGAGATGGGAGAAGTGCTGTCCATACCGTGAATCCACCCATCAACACAGATGCGAAGGTCTGACCTTGACAGGTTCAGGAGACAGGGACGTCAAACACAGTTTGCAGTCAATTGGAAATGTAGCTACTAAACAAAGAAAACTCAATAATTACACAGATGTTTCAGTAGATTACAGATTTCTTAGAAGACAATAAAACAGCCATCTGTGAATGGAAAAAGTAAACCATCTTTTTTTTTTCATTCAAAAACTTAATTCCTGAAAGTCATCACAACTGTCCTCTGTAAACTTCTTATCTCTTTGCAAAACCCACAGTCTGTAACCAATCGGTGTAGATTTCTCTACAGCATTTATGCCCATTAATGCTTCTTTGATTTACAGTGAAACTGCCAAAGAAAGGGCTGTCTTGGATAGCCATATAAATATTAAATTAATTTCTTGTGAAGGATGGCTGCTATTACACTAAATATTAAATGAATTCATAATACTTGGACATTTGCAATAAGTCACTACTGGGACTGCATACGAACATCCTGTTCCAAATCTTTTCTTTTTTTTTTAATATTAAACCCATGGAAAAGGACCAGTTACTCTCAAAACAAATGTACAGCTTTCTAACCCTGGAGTCCTTAACGAATTCCCACGGCACAAGGAGGAGTTCTAACTTAGTCCCGTTTTACAGATGGGGGGAGGAAGCATGAAGGGGTTTAGGTTGAACTGCTGATCACAGGAGGTTTAAACCCAATCTGTTTCTCATGAGAGACGTCACAGTAAATTATCAGCTCCTGACAGTCCTTGTTTTGCTTGAAGTGCTCTGAGCAGCATCGGCAGAGGATCTGGCAATGGGATACCAGAAGGCTGAGAGCTTTTGCCAGACTCAGAGGGAGAAAGACGTAATGTCTAATCTCCAGGCACCCAAAGTGGTTCATATCAGTTCACCTCTAGATGTCTTGCCCAAGGCTATGATGGGAAGAATTGGACTCCTCAGATTTTGACTAGCAGGACTAGGCTTAGTAATTGAAGTCATCTTCTCTCTTTAGAGAACACAGATTTTAGCCTCAAAAGTTTAGTAAAAAGCTCAGTGAACTAAGAAGGGCTAAAAATCAATTCTTTATTTTTCCTTTCTTTAAAGTAGAACAACAGTTACCTCAGCAAGTTCATTACAGTCCTCTGTTATCTGAGGGATAGTAGTCTGAGTGTAGAAATTTATGCCAGGGCTAACCATGTAGAGTGAAAGCCGTTCTTGTAAACAAAACTGAACTACTGTCGGACTCATCTGCTTTTTAATGTGCAGATGGGTGTGAATATATCCATCTCCTTCTTTCCAAAAATGTCTGCTTCTATGCCTTAAATGGTCTAACTTATGCAAGGGTTTTCTAATGAAAATTTGCCAAGGTATTTAAATTAGAAGCAAAAAATCAGAAAAGCTGCTACCACATAGGAATATTAATTGTTCGTTATACGGGGCTTTCGTTCACATAGTTACTTTGCATGTGCAAAGCTGCCAATTAAAGGGGCTGAAAGTGCTCACTGCTGCACAATAGCCGGCTCTCCAGAGCCCCACAATGGCTATTGTATTCTGTCACTGACCTCTGGACACCTTCAAATGCATATTGACACAGTATGCTGGGATCATTAGAGCTATTGTTTCAGTGTGCCACAGGGAAAGGGGCGTTTTGCAATTTCGTGAAGAGCTTTAAAATTTGCTATAACGATGACAACATCCATATTTCTTAATTAGAGAGTGAGAGAAACACTGAAGTATTTTTCTGGTGCTTTAGGTGAATTCTAACATGCACACCTACCACAGTTCCCACAACGGTCCCTTCCCATAGGAGAAAGAAGACGTTTATCAGGGGTGTCTGGTCTGCTTTTCTATTGTTTCCAGGGGAATTTATTTCGTATTTTTGACCTGATGGTGCCATATGGCCAGCCTCCCTTAGCTTCCATGGATTCTGCCTGGATGAACATCTTGACAGGGTGGATCCTTTCATCCTGTAAGTGACAAATGCCCTTTTAAACAGAGTGTATACTTGGAACCTGGTATGCAGAGGACTGGGATCTGGAAGCGTAGTTCAGACTCTACTCTTCAAAAATCAGATCGTTGTCTCTGTGATAACAACCATGCTTCATTTTAGCTCTTCCGTGTCTTAACATCTAAGGTGTTTCTGTTTTCTTACCAGTCTGTGACAGCTAAAGAGGGCAAACAAGAACTTTGGGAGCAGAGTTATCGGATACTCCTGGGGTGCATTAAGAGGAGTGTGGCCAGCAGGTCGAGGGAGGTTATCCTCCCTCTCTACTCTGCCCTGGTGAGACCACACCTGGAGTACTGTGTCTAGTTCTGGGCTCCCCGGTTCAAGAAAGATGAGGAACTTTTAGAAAGAGTTCAGAGGAGAGCAACAAGGATGATAAAGGGACTGGAGCATCTCCCCTATGAGGAAAGGCTGAGAGAGTTGGGCTTGTTCAGCCTGAAGAAGAGAAGACTGAGAGGGGACCTCATCAACGCATACAAATATCTTAAGGGTGGATGTCACAAGGATGGAGCCAGATTCTTCTCAGTGGTGCCCAGCAACAGGACAAGGGGCAATGGGCACAAACTGAAACATAAGAGGTTTCAGTTGAACATGAGGAAGAACTTCTTTACTTTGAGGGTGACAGAGCACTGGAACAGGCTGCCCAGGGCAGTTGTGGAGTCTCCTTCTCTAGAGATATTCAAAGCCCGCCTGGACGATGTCCTGTGTAACCTGCTCTGGGTGAGCCTGCTTTAGCAGGGGGGTTGGACTGGATGATCTCCCGAGGTCCCTTCCAACCCTTGCCATTCTGTGGTTCTGTGAAGTACATTTACTGTAGTAAATCCAAGCATCTTCTAAAAGCTTATATTTATTTTATTGTAGCCCTCCTATTCTTTAAAGTTGCGTTGAGAAATTACTTCAGCAGTCAGCACATAAAAGAGTATAATTTTAAACCTTGCATGGGACATTTTGTCTACAGAGAATAAACGAACTACTGGCTTGTATTTCCAAAGAGTGTTCCTGCTTGAAAATCGAAAGAGAGTTTGTGTTCCCTAAGTATTGCAGTTGCTGGGTTCGTTTTTATCCCCTGGGATCCTATTATAGAACAAATTATCAAATATCGCTAAACTTCACAGCCCTGAGTTTCTGAAGGATAGTTTTGGGTTTGTACTTCTGACAGAAGAGAAAGAAACCTAACAGACTTTTTGCAAAACTTCTCATGTCATTAAAAAAAATGGAAAATTTACTGCACAGCATTGCTCTTTGCAACTCTAGCCTAGTGCTGTGCCAGTTTCTGCGCACAATCCCTCTACACAAAAAACTTTCTAGCTGAAGGACATAATATTTGGTATTTGTGTGTGCTTGAGGTGAACGTGCAGCAGGATTTCTCACACTGCTATAAAAACCACAAGGTCAGATGTGTTTCTTCAGTAATGCAGGCTGAACGGGTTTTTTTCCCACATTAATTGAGAGGGTGCTGTTATTTTGTTTTCATTCCTCTGTATCAGAAACGCTGGTAGAACTTTGAAACCTCCCATGAACTGCCATTGCAATTGCCAATTGTGAATTTTGTGGTCTGTCTTCAAACATCAAGGTGATACCTTTACCTTAACATATGAGGAGAAGTCACCCACCTCTGGGTACAGTTGAGTGATGGAGTGATGCAGGATGTGAAGGGGAGCACGTGCTGGAAAGAGCTATTAAACCACTGTCTTGTGCCTCCATTCTCCCTACAGTAAATCTGCATCAGGTAGTAAATGAGGCAGTAACCGTGAGTGCTTCTTTTGCAATGGGCTGGGATCTGAAATCTCTCCTCAGACCCTTGTGCTTCCCAGCAGAGGTTTTTAGCCATAGGGCCTAATTTGTTACCTTTGAGGAGTTTCTCTACTGAGGGACGGGATTCTCCTGGAAGAGAGAGGGCAGCACTTCGATTGCCACCTTCTCTGCATGGGAAGTTTGTACCTTTGCTGTCCCACTGTAACTGCACTATTTCTTTCAAAAGGCACATGATCACTGCCTGGGTGGATTTGAAAATGGAGATAATCTTTGCAGTAAGTTAGGTCCTTACTTCACTGAACGTGTTGAAGCCCTGTTGGATGGGGAGGGATTTTCATAGGACCTTTATTACCAAAAAGTCAAGTTGTACCTGGATACACCTCTAGTCATGGCAGTTTGGGGAGGTTTCCTGCCATACACATTGAGATTTTCCAAAAGAATAATGAAGAGAGTTGGTATGTCTGCTCACTGCCCATATTTCATTTCATTCCTTTGCAGAAGGAGAAGAAGAGCGGGCTGCTGAAACTTCTAGCAGGAGCATCAACAAAAAAGAAGTCACGCTCCCCACCATCTGTGTCCCCCACACATGACCCTCAGGCAGCCACCGAAGGCATCCTGCAAGGGGCAGTGGGACCCGAGCTCTCCTCCCTCTCCAGCCACGGCAGGGCCGGCTCATGCCCTATTGAGAGTGAAATGCAGGGAGCCATGGGGCTGGAACCTCTGCACAGGAAAACAGGCTCCTTGGATTTGAATTTTTCCATCCCGTCTCCTGCCAGGCAGCCCCTCTCTTCCATGGCAGCTATTCGGCCAGAGCCCAAGCCTTTGCCCCGGGAAAGGTAAGTTGTGTATCTCCTGAGGTCACCCCGTGTCCTTGGGGAGCATTTGGAGGAGGGCTGCAAGTTTGACTTGCTCAAGGGTTGTTGAAGTTTTGCTGTTCTGTGGATTGACTGTAGGTGGCTCAGGTGTCTTTTAGGAAGACAGGGCTTACATGCATCTGACCATTGAAAATCATTTGATACACAGTGCAGGTTTAACGTTCATTGATTAAAAAAGTGGTGAGCGGCACCTGTTCATGACGCCATACAGCTCTGGTCTAAATGTGGAGGACAGCAGCGCTTTCTCAGCCCAAAGGGTGTAAATGCTGTTGGCAAAGGACACTTTTTAAGTGGGATCCCTATGTTTTAATAAACTTTATGGAGTTCTCATGTGGCGCTTCCTGCCTGGGGGCAACAGGATGTTGTCTTTGCTCATCAAGGCCCTTTCTGGCCTGTTCTGCAATACCAAAGACTGTTTCAAACTCTCCTTGTTTAGGATACTTAAAGGTAGTGCCATCTTCAGTGACCTGTTACCAAAAATGTAGCTCATTCCTAGACAGAAACGTAACAGTGATTCTGGAGCTCATTTCAGCGGCCTGCTCTGCACCTTTTGTACCTTAGAGTAACTGACCTTGCAAACCCAAAAAGAGTCGAGTAGGAACACCAAAACATAAAAGCAGATGGAGAGAGAGATAACTGAGTAGAAACAGGGGTACAGAAAAGAGCTAGGTCTCCATGTGCAGAGTCGTATTGGCTTCAGGTAAATATTTTCTACAAGACTGCAGTTTGAGCCCTGGGAAGGGAACAGATAGTGAGTGTACTGATAGGATGCTATTGAAAAGCTTTCCACTCAAAAAGTGATTGAGGAGAACATGGTTTTTACAAAAGCATCAGCGAGTTTTCAAAAAGCAATCTAGGGAACTCTCTGGAGTTGATATTTAAAACAATTTTGGAATGAAGTTTGAAAGAAACTATTTTTGTCTGAGTGTATGAAAGAGGCTGAAGGGAATGGACTGGGCAAGCCGTCTGACCCTGAATCCAGCTGGGGTCATGGAGCAGATGATGCAGATCATAATAAGGGATACTACAGGGCAATTTGTACCTTACACAGTGTTTTACTGAAGGCAGGTTGAAATTTGGCTGGGAAGGTAACAATGACACTCTAACGTATTTAAACTTTTCTAAGGCATCTAGTTCATTACCATAAAATGTCTTGCTGAGTAAACGGTACACAGCTGATACTGCAGATACTGAGTGGATTGAAAATGGATTCACCGGCATCAGATCTAACTCTAGATCAGAAATCGCTAAAAAATGATTGTGTATGTATGTATGTTATGTAGCCCAGGAAGAGCTGGGTCTTGGACTTGCACTGCCTGACATAAAGTCTTTGCTGTTGCAGAATGGACGACTGAAGTGGGAGGTAGGTGATGAAGAGGGCAGACCCATTGGTACAGAGCTAATTCAACGCATTGCTAAGGAGAACACAGAATAACAGTGTATTTCAGAAGAGCCAAATCTGAAGCAAAGTGGAGTGGCCTCAGAGAAGCATCATAAGAATGATGGAAGATTTAAAACTGAAGACTTGCAGTGAGTGATACAGGGAGCCCTGGTACACCTGGTAAAGAGCAGGCTTAGGAATGGCTTGGTAACAGTCTGTAAGAGACTGCAGACAGGACAGACATGGGAATATTTTACTCTAGATTGGGCATTTTGTCTAAAATAGATGCTGCTGTTCAAGCGCAGCTATTAGGCTTGAAGCAGAAATAAATACAGGCAAGTCCTTCAGCACTGAAATTAAGTCAGTGAGAGCAGACTATCACAGTAGTCTCTTGTTCTTAAAATCCATGAAAAAGCAATTTAGTAAAAAGAGTGAAAAACCAATTCCTATTTAGGTGCACTTAATTTGGTCTACATCAGTTTAGATTAATGCTATAAGAAAAGCTAAACCAATATAAACCAGATTTAGCACCGGTGTAACTAAATCAGTGGAATGCTGCACCTTTAGTTAAATGTAGCCATGAAAAGAAGCCGGGAAGAACATCCCCTGACGTCTCCAGAGCTGGCTGTCGAGGTGCTGCTCTCAAAGCTTTGCTGTAGAGAAGTCCAGACACATTGTTTAATGTGCCAAGGCTAGTCCCATATCCTACAAATGTCTCAGTTCACCTCAGGGTGGTCCGGAGAGTGAAACATTTAGCTGATGACAATTTTAAGTGGCAGAACAGAACCAGAGGGACATGGGCTAGCTGAGTCTGCTCAGCCGCGCTGGAATCAGGAGTAAATAGATTTAGACTGCTAAAACTGAGTAAATACTTCCAACTGAAGTATATGGTGGTAAGGAACTTACTCTGATTTTAAGCATTTTAATGCCTGAGTCTTAAATCTGAAAATAAGCTATAATTGAAGTAACCCTAATTATACACAGCAGGCAAGATTCTCTAATTGATTTATGAATTAACTTCCATATCATTGGTGTATCTGCATTCCTTCACTGATCTTATGGGTTTTTTCATGCCCATAATGGGAAATATTAATTACCTTCATGCACTAGGAAGGATAATGCTTAGTCCTGGAATAATCTGAGCCAATACATTAAACACTTGTCTCCTAGAAATTCATCCCACATCCATCTGTGCTCATTAAATCATCAAATTGCTCAGAAGTACCAAATTATATTTTTTTTAAAACAAATTATGGTTTTCAAAACACTTGTTCTTTTCACATCTGGCAATAGAGGAACTTGCCTTCAACGTCACTCAGCTCCGTATTTTGCTTGTTTGCATTTTGGTGCATTTCATCCGCACAGTAGGAGCAATTCTCTGAGAAAGAAAAGGGAGGAGAGGGAAAAAAAGGTTAGATAAACAGATTCAGATGCTGGATGAAATTTTTAAAAGCTGCAAAGCATTTCAGTGCACTTAGCTGTACTTGGCTTTCTGTCTCCCAACGCCCATCTGTGCGCACAGAGACAGAGCACTGAAAGGTTGGAAGAAGTAGCACATTCCTTAATATTTACGGCATTCAAAATCAGGCTCGTGCAGGCAACGGAGCAGTGCTACTTCTCCCATAGAGGTTGGCTTGCAGCTCCAGCACTCGCCACATCCCAGCTACTGATCAAACCCGAGCGGTCACGCCACGAGCCGAGTCGGAGGTGCATTCAAAGGCTCTGATTGCTCACGGCTCAGGGCTCAGGGTTTAAGGGAAGAGTTGCCTATTCCGTTGCCTGACAGCACAGCCTTTCGTGGGAGTTGCAGCTGGTCAGACAGGAAGGTGAAGTGAGCTTCGCCCTCTCAGAGATGCTGTTAATGTTTGTGATTCCTTTCATTTTTGTGCAGGGGGAGAGCGAGGAAAACCAATTATTTTATCTTATCCTACTTGATATTCCAAAACCTGGTTATGGATGGCTGGATTAGAAAGGAAATTGCTCCTAGCTCTCCCGTCATTTAGCCTTGATATTTAATTGGTCTGCTGGGATAGTTAGTGCCCACCTCTGTCTTCTGGGTGTAGTTTCCCGCTATCGGTTTATAAACCCACCTTCCTTCAGCTGCTCTCTGCCATAAAGCATTCAGCAGCCTGAGCAGCAGAGCGGGGAAATTTCCCAGGTGGCGTCCTTGTCACTTCGTGTTGCAGTGATTGACTGTCAAGTGACTAACCCATCAGGCTGCATGTGCCCCCCATGTTCTTTTCCACCTCCTGCTCGTCCAGTTTCTGCTGGTGCAAGAAACAGGACCAATGCAGGGATGGACTGTGGTCGGACAGGGCCTGGACCACAGGCTTGCCCACATCCCACTGATGCCGTCAGTTCATGTGGGAGAGGGGGGTGCTGTCTGCCTAGCGGCACCAGAGCAAAACATTTTCCTTGCCACCCCCTTCAAGAAAATATGACTGTACATTAAGCAAAACAGGAGAGCTGAGCGTGCATGTGTGTGTGTGTGTGTGAGTCATGTTCCCCTCGCCGCCTGGCACTGTTCCCAGATGCAAACCTGAGTAAAACATGTCACGCGTTGTTAGGTCTTTTATAGTAACTGGCACTAATTCTGCCATGTTATATTCTGACAAAGCGGTCGTATCCAGACTTACTGTCACGACTGGCAGATCTGTGCTGTGTTTCTATGGTTTTCGTGGAGCTTTCGAGCAAGTTGTAACCACAACAGTGCTGCAGAGTAAGATGGGAGCAGTGAGTTTGACCTTTAAAATGGACCCTCCATGTTTCCATGTATCCTTTCTGCAAATCACTGCCACATTAGAAATTGAGCTCCCAATTCAAGGAAGCATTCAAGCATGCGCTTAACGCCCATTGACTTCAATTTTGCTGCACATGTGTATCTTCTTTGCCAAAAGGGAAAGCAAAGGAAGGGATTTTTCTTTCCTGGCAAGTGACACTAGAGAAATGACCCCAGGAGTAAGTTCTGCCTGAACAGTGACATGTATGCGCACGGTTAAGTGCTTCTCCGGCTATGGATACGTGCCTCAGGACTGAGAAACTAGAATTAACCATCTCAGAAATTGAATCTTGCAATATTTGCAGCAGGAGAGTAAAAGATCTGTCTGAGATTTGTACTTCTAAGGCTGCTGATTCAGACACTGTAATATGGTGAAGCGGGTTCTGGCTTGTAGTGTGCCGAGGCACTTTGCAGGTCTCTGCTGTCTGCCAGTAAAAGGATGGAAAAAATAGAGCTCCACCAATAAGCAAGAGCAGTGGTTAACTGGGATAGATGCCTCATTTTCACTGATTACCCATCCCACACAAAACTAACCGTGTATCCCTAAGACACAAGGGACCTCTTGCAGTCACAGGACTGGACTCCTGAAACCTGTCCTGAGTGCATGACAAACCTGTCCTGAGTGCATGACAAACAGAAAACTGGATTAAGCATCCAAACTCAAGCACTCTAAATAGGACTGCTTTGGAGGTTTGCCCTGCAGACCTAATTTGCCTCCTTGCACACCTGTTTTCTTAAGTTTCTCTAGCTCCATCAGTATCCTGGATGCACATATTTACTCATTGAGCAAATACTCAGCATTTTGGATTTTTTTTTCCTCAGGGTCCAGGCCTGAGCCCAGCCCTTAATTACTGATCAGTTCTGATCAATACTGTTCAGTGCCTGCCTGTGCATGCTGACAGAGAGCCTGCATGAGTAACTTAGACCAGACAACCGACTCCTACGCAGCTAGGGTGCATGAGATGAATCTCTCTCTGTGGAAAGTGTGGCACGAGCCTTTGCAGCTGGAGGAGTCAGAAAACCTGCGCTACTCTGAGTTTCCCTATGGTCACTTACTAGACATCCTCCAACCTCTGCAAAAGATGGGGTGGCTTTGGCAGCCACGTCAGAGCCTTGACTCAAGTCCAGAGCAGCACATCTTGTGCACTAAATGAGGCAGGCATCCTATGGGAAAAATAGTATGCAATCATGTAATAAAAGATTACATTGCACACAAGCAAAAGTGAAGTCATGGGCAATTTAGGTGCCGGTTTCTTCATCTCAGATTCAGGGGTGTGAAACATTCCTGTTCTGTTAAGGTAGTGTTATGCATCTAGATACATGACATTTTTAGTCAGTTTGCTTTTTTAAAGGAAACAAACCCAGAACTTCCATCATATAATATCTATTTGAGTTTAGGAGTTGTAGCTGCACCTTGGAGATGTCACCAGCGGTAGCAAAGTGAGAGCTGGGCGGGAGAGGTGTTTCTGTTGATGGCAAGGATGAGTGCTGTGAAGACATGGGACAGTGGGATTCCCAGGTCTTTGCAACAGCAGAGGGACAGGGGTGATGGACCCATTCCCAGGTCTCAGTGAGTTAATTGCTGCCAAGGTCCCAGTCCCACCCTGAGCCCCAGTGCCAGCCTCTCCCCATGTAGCCTCCTCCCCAGGGGTGTCACGTCCCAGCCTTGGGCTCCCTCCCACCAAGGCTCTTCGCTCTCCCAGACTCAGCTCAGCACAGCTGCCCCCTCAGCAGCCATACCCACACCTTCTGTCAGGGCTTCCAGTTTTCATCAGGGTCCCATTTCTCCCTTGGCTCCCAGTTTTTCTCCCATCAGCCTCTCTCTCCCTCCACCCCCTCCTTCGCCCTACCCCACTCTCCAACTTCTTGAGGTTTCCCAGCTCAGGCAAACCCCGTCCCCTGTCCTTGCTGCTAATACTCGCAGCCTCTCATGTATTTTCTTCTGGGCACCAAGGACCCTCCCCAGGCCACTGCCCATCCCGGATAGTGCCCTCCAAGGATGAAGTGCCCAACCCAAGGATGCCACAGCAGGCAGCGGTGGGGAAGCCCAACATCAAGTCTGTGCCCTGAGAGAAAAATATTTCCCTGTTGCCGGAAAAGGAAGAGAAATGCAACCTCTGAGGTCCCGCAGAGCTAGGACATCTTGGAGCATGAATCAGTAGAGGCTTTACCTTCAGTGCTCGTACAAGCCTCTACTAAGCATGTGCCATTTTGCGGTGGTTTGACTGCTTTTAACCTGGCCAAAAGTGGGGATTTTCTGAAGGAACCTCATCCTTGATGGACCAGTGGGGCCACAGGACAGGTCTTTCCTCCTGAGTATGGGGACCCGAGAGCAGATTGTGGAAGCCCTCACCTGGGTCCTGCTGGTGCTGCAAAAACCCTCACGTTATTCCTGGAGGTGATGAGGCCATTTGGGCTGAGTGTGGGACCCTCAGCCTGACACTGTCAACTGCTGTGGAGAGTTTGGGCCAAAATGGTTAATGTTTGGCAGAATTGCAACTATCTGAAAGTACGATTTACAACAGAAAATACCAAATATTGTTAATAATAGGCAGAGGTGGTTGCCACACTTGTCATCACAATTGTTCCCCGACTAATTAGCATTTTTAAAAGTTAGTAATTTAGAGGTGTAATGTGCCATAAACAAAACCGAGTGTCGTGGTTTAACCCGGCTGGCAACTAAGCACCACGCAGCCGCGTGCTCACTCCCCCCCCTCCCTCAGTGGGATGGGGGAGAGAATCAGAGAAAAGAAAAAAAAAAAAAAAAAAAAGTAAGACCCGTGGGTTGAGATAGAGACAGTTTAATAAGAGAGAGGAATAACAATAATAATAATAATAATAATGGTAAGAAAATATACAGAATATATAAAACAAGTGATGCACAATGCAATTGCTCACCACCCGCTGACCGATGCCCAGCCCATCCCGAGCAGCGATCACTCCCCCCGAGCCGCGATCACACCGCCCGAGCTGCGACCACTCTGCCCACGACCGACCGATCCACCCGACCAACTAACCCCCCCGAGCATGACGTTATATGGTATGGAATAGCTCTTTGGACAGTTTGGGTCCTAGCTGTGCTGTACTCCCAGCTTGTTATGCACCTGGCCGAGCAGGAGAAGCTCAAAAAGTCCTTGAGCAGTCTGAGCACTACTTGGCAACAACTAAAAACATCAGTGTGTTATCAACATTCTTCTAGCACTGAATCCAAAGCACAGCACTATGCTAGCTTCTGTGAAGAAAATTAACTCTATTCCAGCCGAAACCAGGACACCGAGATTGCTCTGAGATCCACCTAAAATGCCAGGAAGCAGCTTGGGTTAAGAAAACCTACAGTTTTATAGTAGCTTCTCAAAGAAGGGACAAAAGGGGGGATATAAATAGAAGTATCCAGGACTGCCTTTTTGGGAGTGAGGGAGGATGTCTGGGAGGAAAAAGAAAAGATCTTTTCTGCCAAAAAAAATACTGCTCATGTATGTATTTGCAATTGGGTTCCAGAGGATAAACTAGGCTGAGGTGCCACCTGGAGGTCTGGAGGGACCAGCACAGCAGCGATCTGCGGGTGGGCAGCCCATGCCAGCAGCGGGTTGCCTCTCCCAGGCCCCGCTTTCTCGAAAGCCTCTCAAGGGAAAAAGCATCTTTTGCCATCTCTCACGGAGGGTTTCTTAACCAATTTGCAAGGTCTTTCATCCCTAAGATTTTGTTATTCTGTCAGAGACACTTTGGTGCTATCCTGTGGGGTACCGTAGTTAATTAAATTTAAACTGTAGCGTTCAGGGTTTCCTTAAATGGGAAAAAGTACTTCATTTGGTAATGCAGCTATTGAGATTTATTTTTCTAAATCTCTAAGGAGATGCTGTGTAGAACCCCTTTTATGACGATGGGCACATTCCTGTTGAGCGTGATCACCTCCCTCCTCATGTGAACCATTTAGAGACTAGCAGCTCCTCATTCCTAGGATGTCATCTGGCTTTAAAAGGATGGCTCTGTGCTTAAGGTATGGCATGAGGTGTTGGCAGTCCCAGCTGGGTCTTTGGGGCAACCCTACCCAGGACACCGCCTTTTTCTTCGTTTCTGTTTCCTGATCTGTCAGAAGGGCCCATGACTACCCCTGCAGCACCTGGCTGCTGTTGGGGTCCGACCCTCTCCTTTCGCAAAGCCTCTTGAGATCCTGGTGCAGAGCCCCAGTGCTCTGTGATTGTGCACGGAGTTGCGAGATCTGAAACTTGGCATCATCTTAGCTACAATTGTTCCACTCTGATAATTTAATTAATCAACATTGCAGCAGAGTGTTTGAAATAATGTGTGCATTCATTTGCATAATGGCTGTAATTGGCAAAGCTTCCTAATGTAAGTGTAGCAGTTCCACAGATGATAGTGTGATAGACCATATTCCTGCAGCCAGCCAGCAGCGCACGTTTCAACCTCTGTTATTTGCTTTTCCACAGAAGAAGGAAGTGACAACTAGATTTATTGACCAAGGGACAGAGAAGACCAGCAGATTTTTGCTGGCACTTGAGCACATATATTTTCTACATGACTGTGTTGCTGTGTCAAGATAAAAAGGCCGTAGTCAGGTTTTAGAACAGAATCTCCACTCCAAATGGAATTAAATGCTTTTCCAAGTGACAGGATGTTTGCCGTGGAGGGGGCCAAACATAGAGCCAAAGCTGGTATTTTCACTGTCGTGTTAAAGCAGAGTCCCTGGTTTCAGAACCGCAGTCACTAGGTACCTGAGCAATGTCTGCAAAGAAAATTAGCGACTGCCACTGGAAAGCCCCTTGCTTTGGTATCATCTCACTGGGAATGGCCTCAGGGAGTGGTCCAGTGCCTCCAGGGCAAGTGAAGTTAGTCCTCAAGGACAGGATATTACTTTAAATAAATACTCGCCTTGTAACAAACATGACTGAGGCATCAGTGGCCATGCAGTGGTTCTGGAAATATTAATCCTCAGGAGATGGGCTTTAGCTAATCAATTGGCATCTTTTAACTATCTTACTGTATTCATTACTTCGCAATCAGCAAGACAGTTATTGACTGTTATCCAAATGCCAGATGACTGCAAAAGTACATGTGCTGAAGAAAAAAAAAACAGTGCAGCAGAAATATATTCCCTGCTCTGCACAGAAGTGTCCTGATATGGAAGGGCCCAGTCTGTGCTCTCAGGGGGACACCTGCTGATAAGCCTGAGTGCAGAATAGCTGTATCAGGATCAGACCCATCATTACTTCATTGAAATGAAGTGACACTTGAAAAGTAAGTTCCCAGAGAGCCCTGTGAATGGTTCGGGACAGGGGCTCCCTGTTGGTTTGGAGAGTGCTTCGAAAGTCATTTGATACCTCTCCGTTTTAGCTTCCCTTCCAGGTCTGAGGTACCCAAAGTACATTCTCAAAAAACATAATAAGAAGCAAAATGTGAACTGCTTTAGCTAACCTCTGCCAATATCACAGGAGCAGAGACCGCCACGAGTAGTCCAGCCATTTGACAGTACCTTCCTGCTTTCATGGTCAGGCTCCAGAGCGTGTCCTGGTCAAGCTTCTAGTCAAGCTGGCCAGAAATCTCCCCATCATACTGAGTTTTAGTAGAAAACGTAGCTGCGTCGGATACAACTGGTGTGCAAAAGTGTAACTTACTGAAGTTTCCAAAAGTATTTTTCCCCAAGATTTCCGGTTCTGGCACCTGGCTGCTCCCATCAGGTGCAGGCTCGACCGCTGGCTGACCAGGTCTTTGCGGTTTTGTCTCCAAAGGTACCGCGTCGTGGTCCCCTACCCGCCGCAGAGCGAGGCCGAGATCGAACTGAAGGAAGGTGACATTGTGTTTGTGCACAAGAAACGGGAGGACGGCTGGTACAAAGGGACGTTGCAGAGGAACGGCAGGACGGGCCTCTTCCCTGGGAGCTTTGTTGAGAGCTTCTGAGGACGGTTCGCCGCTCTCTCAACTGGAGGAGCTTTCAGGGGAAACTGCATAGCACAAGAAGAGACAGCAAAGGGAAACTGGACTGATGACCACTGCCATTTTTATTTCCAAAGACTCCCCCCAGGCCCTTCAGTCTACAGCTCTGGAGACGCAGTGCCCCGCTGTGCTCCCGAGACCGCGTGCGGTGCATACGGTGGTATGTTGAAGTAGTGCCTTCCACCTGGAATCACAGACTGAAAGGACGCCCATCTGGACTGTACGTAACCTAAACGCCAGCTGTTAACCCTTTGTGTAAATTATAGAGAAGATATCTTTAAAAAAAAATTAAGAGGAAAGTTGTTATATTGCTGTAACTTATTTGTCAGAGCTGCAGTGTTCTTATTACTGGCCTATGCAAGATGGATTTGAGAGTTCAAGGAGGTGTGCTAGGAAGCTCTTAAACTGGGATTTCTTTTTTCCCGGAGGGAAGAAGAGGGAGGGGAGGGTGGAGAAAACCCCAGCTAAAGATTGGTGCATCGTCGTGCAAGAAGGAATGAGGAGTCCAAAACGTTAATGTCATGCTTTCTATATACCTCAAAGATATGCTGCGCAAGTTTGTCAGTGAGTGTGTTAGTGCTGAGAGTCCCATGCCACCCGGTGTCCTGGCACTGCCGCCGGGGAGCTCCTGAAGGAAGTACGGCTCCACCATTAAACTGTGGTTATTTGAGCAGAATCCCTTTTTGCCTGTCTTCTGCCCTTATTATATGCAGCATGGATGTTTGTCCTTCAGTATCACTTTCCATCGCTTTTTTGTATGACGTACCTTTTTACTGTAAGATTTGCTCTACTTTATATATATTCCTACTAGATCAGACATTTCCTCTTTTTCATACATCTGGTGCTATTTTTTTTAATTGTTAAAGATTCGGTTTGGTTAAACAGAGAGGCTGCAACAAGATTTGCATTCAACATATGAAATTAGAAACGTACCTGAAGATCGAGATCAGACTGCTTGTTCGTGCTTCATAGAGGCCAAGAGAAAAAGCTGTTTGGTCACCGATAAATACACCTGGGGGAGCGTGCCTGTGCAGCACACGCGCATGCGCTCCCTCCGACGTGTTTAGAGTGGCTGAAGACCCACGCCGAAGCACAGCGCTCTGCCTGGAGAGCGATAATAACTCCAGAATTGGAAGTAATTCCCAGCGGAGTCTTTTTAATTGACTTTTTCAATGGCAATAAGAAGAACACTGCAGGTTCTAGCAGGCGCGGGGACCGTGGAGTTTTCCTCTGTCGTTGCGTCACGGAGATGAGAGCTGATCTGCGACGGCTGTAATTAGCGTTATTGAAATGTGATTTCTTACCATAGAAATGTACAATTCTGGAGACTGTTTGATTTCTTAACGTGGTCAAGCTACAATACAAACCATATCAGGCAATATAAGCTTCCATCTACCAGGGACTTAAAGGTGCAATAAATGTAAGGCGAGTTTAGCCAGTTATTCATACGAAGCAGAATGAGAAAAAAAAATCCACAATGCGATTGTGAGAGTATTTAAAAAGACATCGTCTCTTGAGGAATGAAACGCGATGAAAGGCTTTTCGTAGCTGTATCCGTACCTTGCCTTTGCCAGCGGCTGGCGGTTTGCCAAAGCCCCCATGTGGTGGTCGTTTAAAAGCGTGTCGGAGGCACTGTAACCTGGAGATGATCTTATTAAAAGGAAGAGGCCCAGTGGGTGAACATCATTACTGCGTTACCAGTATTTCATATGAGAAGGTGTAAGTTTTGTTTTCACTCAAGCCGTGTATGCTAGTACATATCAAAACCCATGTAAGTGAGCGTTCCTGTTTAAGTTCAGCTCCGTGACTTTGTTCTCTGTAAAATAAGTTTCTTCTTGATGTCACATGTAACAAACCGATTCCAGAAACACAGTCCATGGCCAAGTATAGCACCTTCACACAGGGAGGCATCATTTTCAGGGTGTTCCTTTTTATACTTAACGTTGCCGCATTTGTTCATATTCCAGATCGTAATGAGTCAGCCACTGAAAGTTTAGTTACTGTTGAGAGGAAATTGCCTTTTTATAACCAATAAGAGACTGAAGAAACGTCTTGCGGAAAAAACTTGCTTGAGACTAGAGCCATATCTGTCCACTTATTTGGTCCAGATCAGAACTGGTATCACTGCACCTCCAACAGTAAACTGCACAGTTAGCCAGTCAGCAAC
The DNA here is from genome assembly GCA_034008185.1 of Gorsachius magnificus. NCBI lineage: Eukaryota > Metazoa > Chordata > Aves > Pelecaniformes > Ardeidae > Gorsachius > Gorsachius magnificus. The sequence continues at coordinate 68,093,732 of CM067081.1, read as the reverse complement.
ACCAAAATGCGTGTTACTGATTCCAGTAAAAATTCTGGGTTAGATCTGTCAGAGATGAGGAGAATTTTTCTGACAACTTACAGTGGTTAAAGCTCTCTTAAAATTCTGTTCCGTGGGTGTGTTTACTACACGCAGAAAAACGAAACAGGATGACAGCTTGCTTGCTGCCTTTTGTGTTTAGCCAGGTCTAAAATGGTTCCAGATTTCCACCTTTTCATGCTTAACTCTAACAGGACAAAAGTTGGTGTGTGAGAAGATTAAGGAGAACACGCAGATGTCGTGTCATGAAATCAGTGCTTTAACATATATTTTGCAGGGAGGATGATGGTTTTTTTAATGGATGACGACCCTTCCAGTCATACCTCCTGCAAGGAAAAATATTTGGGGGGAGGGGGGTGTTTCTATTTTGACAGCAGCTGTTTCTGGCCCCTGTTTATTGCTTATCATCACGGTTTGGGTTACTGAGTAATCTTCTTGGACAAATCACTTCCATGCCAGGAGCACAAGTGCAGAACTTCATACAGCTCAGTGATACGAAAACGTGACCCAGTGCCATTTGGAAAGTCCTGGACTGAGAGAGGTTCAACTCGTACTGTGGTCTAATTTTTACCTGTCATACCAGGGAAAGGGGGAGGAGGGGGCATCTGCATCCCCCACAACAGGGGGCGGGAAAGAAAAGACTCCTTCTGGTGGCCTCAGTTTGTAAAATGCCAGGTTTGCTCTTCTAGAAATGGGTTCAAGTAATTGAACGATTCCTTTGAACTTTGCACAGCTCAGAAAATGTTTTTGTTATACATGAATGTTAACGTGATTTAGGAAATGTTGGCGGATATGAGTACAACTGAACTACAATGACTGTGTTTCTGATTCTTTAAATAAAATAAACATTAAGGCAATTTGACTGAGGCTTCTTTCTCTATTAGACAGCAAAGTGAACTAACAACATAAGTGGCTCTGAGGTTCACAAGGAAAACAGGGAAGACCCCTCGGCAAACCCTGCTCTTTTTGAGCTGACCCTACATCTCCTTTGCTTTCAGTAGTAATTCCCACATAAATAACAGCCAGTTAAAGGTGAGAGATGCCTGAGCAAAAGTTGGAATCTCCTTCTGGATCTTCTTTTGGCAGATCTGAGATTCTTCACGATCTTCAGAAGTTAACACTTAGCTTACATGTGGAGAAAAGGTGTGTAGGTCCAGAGAAAGAGAGTGGGGATGGGCTAGGAAGGGGGACTAAGTTTGGCAAGAGCAAGGCTGTGGCAGAGAGGCTGGGAGGGGATGTGGCAGCAGAAGCGTTTGCAAGGAAAAGAGCAGCCTCCAATCCCGCTAGCGGGCTCCAGGGGTGCTTGGAGGTCCCCTGGTGGGTTGAGCAGGTTTGTGGGCAGAGGAAAACCCCTTTGCCCCTGCCCCTCCCTGGCTGGGGCACAGTGCCGGCAGGCTCCACATGTCCTCCAGTCCACGTACAGCCAAGGAACCAGGAGAGAGGGAGAGAGCAGGTTGTACTGCGGGCATCCAAACGCCCCCTTACCCCAGGGGAGGGGCATAAGCCCATTTTCGCACGTGGCCTGAGCTTCCCGTTCAGCAGCACGGCGCAGAGCATCTGGAGGCGGAGCATGTGCTGGGCCTGGGTGCGTTTGCCTTGACTCGGCTGGGAGATGGTTTTGAGGAAGAAGCACCCGCTGGTGGTGCTTCATTGCCCCAGCCCGGAGCACGTATGGCAGAGAGGAACCATGCTCCACAGGGCATCTTTGGCATGGGCTTGCTTAGGGCAGCCACCCCTCCAGCGAGGTGACACGAGTTTCTCTTTGCCTCAGCTGGATCCTGAATCAAAATTTTGAAACATGGGAGCCGCAAGAATTTGAATGTGGGCAGGCAACACCTCTCCATCTGCTCGGCCTCGCTGGCCACCCTGCCTGACAAGCAGCGTGGTGCAAAATGCCGCACGGAGGAGCCTGCCAGCTATTTCCAAGCTGGCCTGGAGTGCCGGTCCCCTCCATGCTTTGCCGGGTCCTGCTCCTCTGGCACCTCTCTGGCCTGCACCTCACCCCTCGCCCGCACGTGCCGCACACCTCGTCCAGCCTCCGTACCGCACGCCGCCCTTGGCTCTCGCTCCAGCACTTGATAAGAATCCCAGTCATGTTTCGAAAGAAAAATAATCATGGTAAAATTGTTAGGCAGCGTAACTAAGCCTAAACACTCGTGGAGAGCAGAACCACCTGGACAACATCTGCAGGGCTTTCCTGCGGCCAAAAGCTCTTGCTGACATTAGCAGCTCCTTATAACATGGTGAGCCTGGCAGCTACACAGCTTGGCTAGTCGATGCCAAACCAAATAAATGAGCTGTACTAGCAGGGAAGCCAAGAGGTGATACAGTCTGGAGAAGGCCCTGTCCTCGCGCCCCAGCCTTTCATGTAGCAAAAATAACTCTCCAAGCTGTCACAGATGTATTTCCAATCACTGGGGTGTGGGTGTCTCCCCTCCCTTCAGAAAACAACTCGATTTTTCTCAGCTGCTGAGCAGCACCACCTGCCCTACGCTGCCACAGAGGGGCCACAAGCCAGGCCACCATGGGGCTCGCACCAGGGGGGCCCTCTTGCCCCCCAACCCTCCCAGCGGCATGCAGCAGCAGACAGCCTGCATGTCCCCTCCATGTTTATGGGTACAGCTCAGTTGCAGGTGAGCCCATCCCCACTTGGCTCTCTTTGTTATTCCCCCCCCATGGAGACCCCCCACGGCCCCAGGGAAAGACAGACAGCATCCCCCCAACTTGGCGAGGGAGCGACTGAAAGGTGTTTCCAATGCAAAGGCTCTTTCGCACCAGCCGAGACGCAACGTGGTGGTTTCACCAAGGCAAAAGAAGAAGTCTTGCGTGCAGGATTAAGAGCTTTGCAACCTCCTGCATGCACACATATGTGTGTGCATGGAAAAACCCATGAGCAAGGGGGGCAGCCAGGGAGTGGGGACACCCAGGTGGTACCTGCCCACTCCTCTCAGACAGGGTGCTGGGAAGGGGGGATGGCTTTTTAGGTAGGGCCATGTCCAGAGAAACCCTGGGCTCGGTTGGAGCCATCGGCACTGTGCAGCTGGGGAAGATGCCGGCTGCACCCCAGCAAAAGATGGGGGTGAGCAATGGGGGAGCTGCCTTGGGCAGTGAGGTAGCTGTCACCCACGGGCGCCCAGTGGGGAGCTCAGCAGTGATGGGAAGCACCATTAAGTGATGGGGCAGAAGGAAAATGAGGCCATTAAGACAGGAGGGAAGGGAGGAGTGCCTTCAACTTACTGTCAGAGAAAGAAAACATATTAAATTTGCATTTTCCATCCACACAAGAGCTTGGGAAAGCTGATGCCAGTCATGGCAGTGCATCCAATCCCCCAGCAGCAGTGAAGGGCAGTCCCATTGCCAGGAGGGCATGCCCTCTGCCAGCCCACCCAGCCAAGCAGGACCGCAACGAGCACTTGGGTGCCAGGGTCCCCGAGGAGCGTGCAGGCACAGCCCAGGGAACTCCAGGGACAGGGCAGTGCATGGCCCTGCATCTCCACCTGCTGAGGGGACACGTGCTGTACCAGCCCCAATGAAAACTGCTGGGGCTCTGGCTCCGGCTCCACTGCTGCATCAAGTTGGGAGGCAAAGCCTGACTGTCCCCACCGTTGTTCCCGATCCTGCCTCACATCACCGCTGCCTCCACAAAGTGCTCGGAGCTGACCCTCGTGTGCGATGCTGCCAAGCCAAGGGGTCCATGAGCTGCCCCCCCCTCCCCTTTTCTTTCTCCCCAGCAACAGCAGAAAGGCATTCACTTGCTCTTCCTCATGGGTATGTTGAATTTGCCCTCGAGCTGCCCACTGGAAAATAAGCCTAGCAGACATAGGGGAAATTTGTTAAGGTTTTCCCCTTCCCCTCCTCAGATAATTGCTTGGGATCTGCATTAATGGAAACATAAATTGACTGCCACGCTGCTAAATGACAATCAGGTTTTGTTTGACAGAGCTGGGTAGTATCTTATCCTGAACATTGGCACCGAACAATCTAAATGCAAATTGCAAAATGTTTTGGGGGTAAGGAGGCTCTTTATCTTCTGATGAGGTTGTATGATAATGCAGAGAGGGGCGAGAATTGCCTTTCAGTTCCTAAAGGCTATCAAAACGTGTGGCGGTTAAACTGCAGGGCCAGTGTTTACATATTGTTTTTAATGGATGAGACTCAGTTATTGGGTGTGGGTTTTCATTTAACAAATCACTTTTTTAAACAAGTCGTAGGGCAGCAGCGCTTCAGCCGTATTTCAGCAATTCTCAGGTACCCAGGTTAGCGTGGAAAATGACAAAGCAGCCACTATTTTAATCCCGTTAAGTCTATTGCTCCCAGCTTGTTCTCTTCTGATGAAACACCTTGTGGTGGCTGAGAGAGGCAGAAAACCATTTGCTGCACTCCTGGCCTATTTCTCTTGTTAGATTTGCAGGTCCACACACGGCAGCACTGCCCGGGTATCTCCAACGCTCTTACACAGGAACAGTTACAGAACACCTCTGGAAAATGAAACACAGCCAATGCCATCAGCTTCCCGGGAGGCCACCACGTGCTGGGGGTTATGTCTCGAGCTGGTTGTCCCAGGTTGGATGTGCAGCAGCTTTTGTGCCAGACGGTTGGTTGGTTGGTTGTAAAAAAAGCTACTGCAAAAGTCAAAGCCTTCAAACCTGCTCGGCACATCGCTCCGGCACGTTGCCTGCGCTACGGTGCTGAGCTCTGGGGTGAGCGCGGGCGGGTGGGTACCAGGGCTCCACGCCGTGCGGGCAGCGCGCCGGGGCTGGCACCCGCAGCAGCCAAGCGGGCGGGAGTGAGAATGGCGCCAGCCTTTGCACCATCGGGCATTTCCCACAGGGCAGGCGATAGTTTTCTTTAAGTCTTGTCCTGGAGGGAAGAGGTGTCTGCGGCAGCTCGGGGGGTTCAACAACACGAAGCTTTCAGCAGTTCACAGAACCGGTCTCCCTGAAGTTTTTCCGCTGAAGGTTTGTAATCTAATCTTCTCAGAGCTTGATTTAGGCTTCTGCGTTTCTCCATAAATTAAGGAATCATTTTGAGTTCACTCCAATAGTTTTGCTCTTCTGGGAGGCAGAGGAAGGAAAGGATTAATATGTTATTTTTACTTTCCGTTTTAAATATGTCTCATGCAGAAAAAAGCGGAGGAATCTCTATAAGGCAGGAAAAAAGCAATAGATCTGTAAAAGTGGCACAAGTTGTGTGTGTATAAATTGCTGGGCCCTCAGACCATTTGGTGTAGAATAGCCAAATAACTCACCCCAGTCTACGATTAAAAGGACATGTGAAAATAAGTGAACACACCAGGGCGGCTGTGGTAATCTGAACTTTTAGGAAGGGAAATCAGTGAGCGGAGACTGTAGCCCCATCCAGGAGGGCTCTGCCCGCTGTTCAGGGCGCAGCGAGGTTTTGGTTTTACCCACCAGCTCTGTGACTGAGACCTTAAGGGACCGGCCAGGGCATCCCTCAAAAGGGACTCATCACACTGTGGGAGAAGAAGTAGTTTTGCAAATTTGGCCAATTAACGAGCACCTGTTTAACTCACTGTTGTTAGAAAATACAGTGGGTGATTTTCCAAAGGCTTTGACAACGTGGCTGCTCACCTGCAGCTCCTGTGAGCCGGTGAGTTGAGGAAAGCCGGCGGTCACCGCTCCTGCCAGCACCGAGCTGCAGGCTGCACAAGTTGAACACAACAGATCTTGGCTTCACTACTGTGATAAATATATATATACACACATAAAACACACATACACACACACATATATATACACACATACACATTTATTTATACATATCACTATCACTACTTTAGTATCAGCCCCTAAAAGAGCTGGGCACCCTTGCTGAGCTCTTACAGTGCTGCAGCGCTGCATGCCATTTCGATCGACGCTATTTAAGCTGGTCCAGGGCTACCTGGGCTTGTGACAGATGGGCTTGCATTGAAAGAGTTTCAGACATCAGCTGTAAAGCAACACCGGGAACTTTGAAGGAAGCCACCCTGAGTCTGAGCTGTGAATGACTCCCTTGTCTGAAAGGCATGGCCCTTCTGGCAGCTCCTGGATTTCCTCTGATGACCTCCCACCAGTTTGGAGATGCAGCAATAGCATTCATTTCAGAAATACCCAATGGCCAAGGTTTCTATTAATGTCAGAGGACTCTGGAACAGGTACTTTAAAAGGAAAATGAAGTCCTCCTTCCTCCAACTCTCCAGTCCTCATAGAAGAGCCCTTCATTAAATGGGGCAGTGTTCATTCAGATTTAAAGGCAGAAAAATGTATGCTTGAGCATTTCCCACGGCTTAATGTGAAGAGCCATTGCAATATTGCACCTCTGTCCATTTACCCTGAGCAGAGGATAATAAAGTGCTCTGGAAACACATACCCGATTCATGATAAATTTTGCCCAAAATGATTTGTCAAAAGCACCGCTTCACTTTGCCTAAATAAATATTCACTAGCTGAGAGAGAGAGAGAAAGAGAGCATGAGAAAGCGAGGGAGGGTAACTGGGGTGGGAGGATAGAATCACAGAACCATAGAATCATAGAATCGTTTAGGTTGGAAAGGACGTTAAGACCATCAAGTCCAACCGTTAACCTAACCCTGCCATCCCACCACTAAACCATGGCCCTAATGAAAATGGAGCCTTTTGGCAAAGAGGCAAAATAATCTGCAACTCCATCTCCACGCCTGCTGGTTCCCATTCGGGGCTGATACCCAGCACTGGATTGCTTTTTCTTTCTGTCCCTCTCCATGATTTCATTTGTGGGTCACGGGGGTCTGATCCCCTTGCCTCAGTGTCTGCAGCCTGCCGGCGAGCTGCTGGCAGCGGGGTGGGCAGCCGTACGATTTACCCCAGAGGGATCTGACTCTTCCCTAGGACTGCAGCGTGGGGACAAAGCTGGTTTAAAAAAAAGCAGGTTGGCATTTGGGACCCCCCCCAAGGCAGCGCCTGCCGACAGCCACTAGCCCAGGCACAGCCGGCATGTTGGGCTCGGCTCTCACTGGACACCTACTGGTCTGAGCCAGGTGGTCCCAGGGTGTGGCTCAGACCAAAATTAGGACAGATAAACGTAGGTGCCCAAGCCGCCCTGGGCTGTGGGGTGGGGTGCTTGAGGAGGAGCTACCCAGGTCACCCCGTTTTCTCACCAGGTACTCCAGGTTCACACAGATGCAGAGCAACCGCACTCATGCAGAAAAGGCTGTGCTGTTCAGCAGTGGGCAAAGAAAATCGCGCTCTGGAAACACCCCCCCCCCCCCCCAGTGCAGCGTCCTGCTGATTTCAGTGGGGGCGAGGTTTGCACCAGTGCAGGTTTGTCCCACAGCCCTGCTGCCCCTGGCCAGTGATGCTCAGCACTGCATCCTCCCTGCTCGGTGCAGCCCTGGCGGGACACAAGGATGCAATCTGGGTGGGTGACCGGGGGACGAGGGAGCTGCTGGGCCACTGTCCCTGGGGTACAGCCACGGCTCGGAAAGGGACGCCCACCCAGTGCCTCATTAGTCATAAACCGCTCTTGCTAAATGGTTATAAACTGATTTATTTTGTCATTAGCCTTATCTTGCTTTCTAAAGCTGACTTAGTTTCTCAACTATATTAGGTTTTGCACTTCCATTAATCTCCTTGGTTTGATAGACTAGATTAACCTTTCTGAGGACAGAGGAATTTTCTTTCTTTAACTTTTTCACAGTCAAACAAATTCAGGGGATTTTTTTTTCCTTTTTCTCCCAAATTTTCCTTTAGTAAAATAGGGAAAGCATACATGTGCGCATCCCCATAATCTGAGCATGGGGGAATTTTTTTTCCTGAGCTCATTGCTAATTTTTGTACTGAAGCCTTCCTACCATATCCCAGATGTTAATAAAATGGGAAATGAGCTGCACTGAAAATGCAAGCGTGAGAGAGACAGAAAAAAAAAATATGAAGGACTGTCCCTCATATCAATAAAATCTGCCGCATTTCTCCAGGCGGTGTGTGAAATATAGCGGACACATAATCTGCCCGGCAATAAAAGGCTGCCACATGACTCCCTGGCTCCCAGGGAGCTATCATTTTCAATTAGGAAAAAAAGCCCCTGGCATGTGACAGCGATAGCAGAAGAACTGAACACAGTTAAGGCAAAATTTAGTTTCATTACAGCTTGACGCAGATTTGAGTTTTTCTTTGTTTTCGCACTGCATCCCTCTGTCATCATAGGGGAGGTAATGCGGCAGCGCGGGCTTTTCTAATGGCTACAACTGTAACTGAATTGAGGAGCCCCTAAAATAATGTTTTTAAGAGGAGTGCAGCACAGAAGACCTTTATAGCAAGTCTAAAACTACCATCCTGACTGAGCAGAGTGCTGTAGTTTAAACATTAATCTGTTTCTGGGGTGCTGGGTAGCAACGCCAGTAGTCATCTACGGATGTAAAAAATATTTTCTATTTGAATGAGTTTCGGGCTTGATTTTATCCCCTTTAAGCCATTGCCTTTCCTTGGGCCAACCTATGATAATACAAATTGAAAAATCCACCTTTGGTGTCCACTCGTTTCCCTCTACTGATGACATCAAGCGCTCATATGATGCAGTAGCAAAGTGGAGGAAGGCATGGTGCCAGGCCTGCCTCTGACTTAATAAAATTACAGCAAATCCAATATATTACTCATAACACACCTCTTTAATGTCTCACTTAAATCTCCATCGTACCCTAATAAGTGTAACTCGGTTTTTATCTCGGGTTTTCGGAAGTTAGTCTGCTACAATATTGACTTGCGTTTATTGAAGTATTTCATATATTTTTAGGTTAATACATTTTGCAACCTAGTTCTGGATAGGTCTTGTTGGGGGGTTTTTTTAAGTGTGTCAAAATTATTTCTTCTTGTCCTTCTTTTTTCCTGTTCTCAAATATTTATAAAGTGTTTTCAATCCAGGGAGAGAGATGAGAGCTCACATCAGCCCCCTCCACTGTCATGCCGGGCCCTGCCGCCACCTCAGTGCTGCTGAGGCCACCCCACACTTTTGCCTCCCTGTAGGTTTGCTCCAAGCTGGGCAGGAGCTGTGGCACATGGCGGGAAGCGGACTGGCCACGGGGATGGCCACAGGGCTATGAGCCCACCTGGCAAAGCTGAACAGGAGGAAGGAAAAAGCCAATGGTGCAGAAGAAGGACACACCAGGACCCCCCAGCAGATGAAGAATAACCACAGGCTTATTCGGTGATGCAGAGCTTTGGTGGGGCTGTGCGTCCGGCTGGCAGAGGGGTGTCCCCTGTGCCGCCCTGCTGCCAGCGCTTTGCCTTCTGCGGCCTGCAACAAGGGCTGACATCACCTACGCCCAGAGCTTTTATTCCTCCTCACCTGCTTCACCGGAGAACCAAACCAGTGCTGTGGTGTGTCTCCAGGAGCTTTTCTGCTTCCCCCCTCCCTGCAGCACCCTGGGGCTGGGTTCCTTCACAAACAGAGCTTGGACCCTTCTCAGTGGTGCCCAGCAACAGGACAAGGGGGCAATGGGCACAAACTGAAGCATAAGAGGTTTCAGTTGAATATGAGGAAGAACTTCTTTACCTTGAGGGTGACAGAGCCCTGGAACAGGCTGCCCAGGGGGGTTGTGGAGTCTCCTTCTCTGGAGATATTCAAAGCCCATCTGGACGATGTCCTGTGCAACCTGCTCTGGGTGAACCTGCTTGAGCAGGGGGGGTTGGACAAGATGATCTCCCAAGGTCCCTTCCAACCCTTGACATTCTGTGATTCTATGATTCCATGACCCAGCAATCCCTGCAGCCGCCCTTGAGCCACCAAGACTTGGGAGTTATTTCATCTCCTTTTGCTGTGGCTGCTCTTGGCCAAGCTGCTCTTGGCCAGCAGCATTGAGTCCTTTCTTAGACCCCTTGAGATAGCCCCAGCCAGCAGAAAGGCTGCAGCAAAGCTAGGAGAGGCAGGGAGGGGGGGAGGAAGGAGAAGAGAAGCAAACCGCAGAGCAGAGCAAAAATCCCAGGCAGGGCAAGCAGAAACGGGTGGCCCCGGTGGTATGTGGTGGGGCTCCCCCATCCCTCCCTTGGGACGGTCATCAGTGCAGCTGCCTGACTGCACTGGTGGAGAAATCCCCCCTAGCATGAACACCCAGGGGAGCGGAGGCGTAATGCAGATGTTCGCTGCTCAGCTCTTCTCCCTCCCGGGAGAACTCCCACTCAGCCCCAGCCCATGTCTGTGCTCCATCCCCTCTGGCTCCTGAAGCTAAGTATATGCTCTCCATCCCTCTGACATCATGGGACCTGTGAAGCTGTAGAGACACAGAGCGGACAAGCCTGTCCATCAGCAACAAGCGCAAAAGAGCTCCTGGCTGCTAATACCTTCACCCAGCCCTTGTGAAAATATAAGGGTAGAATAACACTAAATGAGTGCTCTTCCTGCTGTAATCTGCCATTTGGGGAATTATCGTGCTTTATGCATCCAGCAAGATTTGCTTTACTTCTGAAGTGAAGAGCCTCAGCGTGGATGTGCATGCACAGGCTCACCCATGTAATTGCCCACAGCCCTGGCTCTTATCGTCTCCTCGATTTTTGCGCAAGCCTAAAGTGAGTCCTAGTCCTGAGACAGTAATTACCATGCCTATCCCATGTCTTATAAAATGACAGAACTTGAGTCTTTGATAGCTGCTCATATTAGGCCCAGTAAGGTTATTTTCCAGCACTCCTGGCCACAGGAAAATACCGCCCTTGTTTCAGAGCTGAACGTGGACAGGCAGAGATCCCAGGGCCCGCGCAGATGCCAGGGAAGAGCAGGGAAGCAGGTTGAAGTCCCCAGTTCAGGACCACTGGGTCTCCCCCTTTTCCCCAACCTACAGCTCCTTCCACTTTTATATTTGAAATGCAGGGGCTTCTTGGTAAGTGTCCCTGACCAGGCTGCTGCCACGCTACTAAATAAATACGCTGTCATGCTGCTCGTACGTAACCTCCAAGCACCAGCACAAGGCTAAAAGCTCTCTCTGATACCAACAGCTCCAGTAGAGCTGTCTCCCCATCACATCAGGTTTTCGGACTCGATCAGGAAGGGTTGGAGATCCCCACACTCCCCACGGGTCCGTCGGGGCTAATCCAGCTTTTAACACCAGCGACACACCGATGGGCCCAGCCCAAATGACCACCCAGTCGCTCGCAGCTGGGCTGGTTGTGCCGTGCTCATCAACAGGAGCGCAAGGCATGACCTCACACCCTTGGCTGTGAGGCGAGGGACCCTGCCGGCTTCTCACTGCTTCTTTTCTTCAGGGCATACAGCAGAAGAGCGGTCTCATCAGGAGCACGTGTCCTGACAGACATCCGAGTTGATGTCAAGCGGATGTATTCTTACTGGTCATTCTAGAAAATAGCATGCCGCATTTGGAGCCAATGTGGAGCTGGGAGGTGTAGCAATCACCAGCAAGGACAGAGAAATAATGCAAGAGAACCTGGAAAGCTTACAAATCCTGCACAAAGAATAATGGTGAAGTTTAACCTGGAGAAGGCACAAGCCAATATACCTGGGGAAAATAGTCAAACCCACAGATATTTCATGAAGGAGGCACTCAGAAAGCAAGGGCTGAAATAAGCCTGCGAGCAAGAGATGAAGAATGAGTGTGCACATGTGTGAAAGCGAGAGAGCAAACGGGAGCCTGGGAGAGCACAGCTTTTCTCAGCAGGGATTACACAGCACTAAAAGCACAGGGTCATATTGCAGTTTTTAAGGACATTGAAATCCGTATTTAATTTCCGCACAGTTGATGCTGCGATAGCATTAGCCGGGGGGGAAGGACACAGAACTCCCTCCCTGCCCCTGGGTGAAAGCCCCTGCCTTGCTAAGAGCCATGGGAGCCCGGTAGCCACCTCTGGACTCAGGCCCCAGGGCAGGGGGCGGTGGGCAGCTCTATCGCAGCAGGGTGCCCCCAGGAAGGTGCCTGCAGCACTGCATATGTTCCTCACTCCAGCTGCCTTCCTTTGGGTGCCATGCCACACCATCCTGTGCTGCAGAGGTGACGGACTGTGCAACAGTGCACAAAAAAGTGGTGATTTGATAAAGCAAAAGGCAAATCCTCCCAAGCATTGCTCAACAAGCTCATGTGTTCCAATCTTTTGCAAAAAAGGTGACAAATGTTATGTGTTGTCCATGCTACATTTGCACTACACGAACCAAAAGCTTGCAGTTAACCAGCTTTGTCCCAACGCTGCAGTCCTAGGGAAGAGTCAGATCCCTCTGGGGTAAATCGTACGGCTGCCCACCCCGCTGCCAGCAGCTCGCCGGCAGGCTGCAGACACTGAGGCAAGGGGATCAGACCCCCGTGACCCACAAATGAAATCATGGAGAGGGACAGAAAGAAAAAGCAATCCAGTGCTGGGTATCAGCCCCGAATGGGAACCAGCAGGCGTGGAGATGGAGTTGCAGATTATTTTGCCTCTTTGCCAAAAGGCTCCATTTTCATTAGGGCCATGGTTTAGTGGTGGGATGGCAGGGTTAGGTTAACGGTTGGACTTGATGATCTTAACGTCCTTTCCAACCTAAACGATTCTATGGTTCTATGAAATTATGTGAAAATTAGCCCCAAGGTAGCAGACCCTCCCCTGCTGCCAGCAGCTGAGCAATTGGGGCATTTACCTGACTGGCAAAGAGAGCTAGTGGCAGTCCCCACCTCTTCCTGAGCAAAGACAGACCTGCCCCATCAGGCTCTGAGGATGATCCTCCAGCCACCAAGCGAGGCTGAGGCTCAGCCACCCTCCTGCCCCCCTGCCCCACTTGGTGTAAGCAGTGTCCCTGGCTGCCCAGCCCGGCTGCAAGGACTGTTATTCGGATGCTGTCCATCCCAGAGCATCATGAGGATGCCCAGGGCGTTAGCACAGGAGCCCAGGACAAATCCTCTCCGGCAGCTTGAGGGATGAACCTCACAGGGCAGGTGAGTGGTGAGACCTCACTGACTCACTCGCTCCCAAGAACAAAATGTTTCACTGGGCCCAGAGGAGCAATTTGTGCAGAATGAAATGAAATTACATGTTTTATTTGATTGAGTTTTGTTCAGAAAGGAGAAGAAAAGGCTTTCTCTTCAGGGACCAGCAGGAAACTGTCATTTAGGAGCCGGGACTCAAGTATTCCCTTTGCCTCCAACAGAAGGAGAAAATACTCCTCCCACCACTGCTGACTTTCGGCTGGTGAAGGAGGTTCTTTTCTGCTACTGTCTCTACCATTTGCTGCAAGGGGACTGCTCCCATCCTATTCCCTCCCTTAAGAGGACCAAATGTCACCCCCTCCAACCCTACAAGAAGTCATGTCAGATATCCAAGAAGGGATTTCTTTCTTCTAAAAAGGGAGTTTTCTGTTGTCTTACCAGGTTATATCTGCACCTTTAACCTCTACTTTGAAGGTAGAAGGTACTTCCAAACCTGGCCCAAGATACCGCTACTTGCGATGGCACAAGGAAGCGGCGAACATCCGCACGGAGCCAGACGGAGCCAACGGGCCTCCCAGCTCCGGTGTCAACGCACCGGGGCAGGGACATCAGCTGCGCAGTTTTCGCTTTGAAGGATGTTTTGGGGATGCAAACCACTGGGTATATCACCAAAGAGCATTCTTTTGGACTTAAGTAATGCGCATTTTCAGCTTTAAGGCTGAGAATCTTCACCAGACGATGTAACGAGCAAGCAGCTAACATGCAAGAGGAAGGATATGCTGTTATGGCTAGAATTAAAAGAAAATAAATTGTGCATAGTGAGAAGACACACTGTTAAACCGGTCTAGATCAAAAGAATCTCTCACATATTTGACAACTAAGACAAGACAGAAAAACCTTAAGAGTCTTCCTTTTCAACATCTAAGCTTTAAAACGCACTGTATGAAACTCCCCACCTGGGGAGGGTCAATATTTTCACTACTACCATGCCCTGCCTGCCCTGGCAGCTCTCCTCTCTGCCCAAGGCCCCCTCCCACCACCCGGCCTCGCACATCTCACGGTGTTGAATCCTTCCCGCCCCGGCGCTCTCACGGACTTCGACCCGCCTGAGGGTTTTCCATCCTGGCTGCTTCTGAGGAGTAAAATCCTGACGATCCTTTAATTTTGGCTTTGTAAAGTGGGGCTTTCACAGCTTTCCTTTGCCTTTTTTAAGTTTGTTTTCAGACTTAAACCAACTTTTTGTCTTGCAGCAGGACACTGCCAGGAGCTGCAGCCTCTCCAGGATGGTTATTTAGCACCCCTCACTGGCAGCCTCCATAAACAAGACTAAATCGGGCTTTAAAATACAGAGAGAAGAAATAAACAAAAAATGTACCAAATATAAGATCCAGAGAAACCCAGGTTGATGGCAACCACAATACACCTTTCCTTCCTAATTTTCAGGAAATTACACTTCCAGGACAATTGTAAATACTCTTTAAAAACAGCCTTTCCTGCAAACAGATCTGGTGTTTCAAAAAACAGAAGTCCCTGGTCTCACATCTATTTTTTTCTGAGCATCTCCATCAAAATGCTTTATTTGAAGAATGTTTTTAGTAACTTTAGGTAATTAACTGGGTTTCAGCTATTGAAGGTGAGCAGATTAAGGATGACACCAGAAATACGCGCCCAGAGGATACCTCGATCTTGTGTTTCTCTTATGTTTGGCGTAGTTACAAGATTAGGGATAATTTTGTAGTCTTACTGTTTAAAACTTGACTGAACACTGGCTGGGGCAAAAATAATGTATTTAAAAGCACACACAGCTGTAAATTCCTCTGCAGGGTTTCAGATGGGCTGCTTGCCATTTTTAGTGCTTTTCAACTTCATTTCATACCAAACAGGAAATATCTTTTTTTTTTTCCCCAGCCAGCAAGCTCACCAATGCACCCGCAGCCTCCCAGGCTGCGCTGGGCAGGTCCCAAAACCTGAAGTTAACACTTCTGCACAGAGGTTTTGTCTTTCTGCTAGAGGGCAGGGGATTTACTGCTTCAGGTGTTACGTCCTGAGATATGTCACTTCATAAGTGCATTTCATAAGAATTTTAAAGCTGTAAATAATTTTTTAAAGGCAGATAGGATTGTATGGTTTTTTCAAACACCTTGTCCAGGCAAATTTCCAAACATGGCTTTTAGCAATGAGCATACTAGGCTGTAATTCCTTTATTTGCGTACTTACAGTGACAGCGACCTCAGCCAACTGTTTGCAGCAATCATTAATTCACAGCTTGCAATGCAGTATCTTTACTCATTGATCCAATAAGCTCTGCCAATATACAAACTCCATTATATCATCCAGTAAAACTCCCAAGCATCACTCCTGATCTTGCAGGCAAAGTACTGCGTATTCAAAACATATTACTGGCATGCAAGCCCTTATTGGGGAAATCTGCTGTTCCATCTACCATAATTACACTTCACTTACCAGGAATATTATCAAGCAGTGCCCCCAGGTTATTAAGATCTCTAGTTTTTGTGATCATATTTTCAATGACTGGGTTCATAAACTGAGCTGTTTCCAGCCCCACCAGAATGTCAGGATAGTACTTCCTTGGACGTCAGGATAGGCACCATGCAGTCTTCTAGTTCGGATCTTCCTCCTTTCTTCAAAAATTACTGAAACAGAGCATCAGTGTTGCTGGTCATCTTTACAATCCAGCTCACTGAACTGCAGTGTCCCAAAGAGTCTTGGTACATCTCAAGTTTGTCCTAAAGTTTTTTTCTGGGCAGAGAATCCAGGCTAGACACAGATCTGCCTGGCACAGATTTATGAGGGAGATGAATGGGTTTTGAGCCTTTCCTCCCTGTCCTCCTTACCAGCGGTGCCCTGGGGTAGCCATCCCACTGTCACAAGATGCCATCAAGCAGATGGCTTCTTGGTCTCCTTCTCTTCAGCCACCCAAATATGAATTAAGTCTTCATCTGCATGCTCAGGTGGAAAGCAGTTTGTGCCTAAGATACCATCCATTTGGTTAGCAACTGGCTCAGCCCCTGCCAAAGCCAGACCAGCAAGGTCAGGGATGAGCCTCAGGTCGGATCAAGGCGGGCAGCTACAAAGGGCTCCCCAACAAGTGCCTGCTCCCAGGGCAAGAGTCCCCAGGAAGGGAAGTTTGGGCTGGAGCTTGTTGAAAGGTTTTTTTTTTTTTCCTTTTTCTCCTCCTGATGACTTCAAAGCTTCCCAGCAGTCACACGTAAACACTTGCCCTCCCAAAGGGCATCGTCACTCAGCAACCCGAGAAAGCCCTGCCTCATAAGAAACTATGGGAAATACATTCACAAATAATTTCAGAGTGTGAAGAGTTTTAAACCCAGCCCCTTGCTCTGCCTGACTTGGAGCAGGGATTTGAAATGCACTTTGTCACCTTTCAGACAATGATCTTGTCCACCAGGCCAGGGAATTTTTGAGGTAGGATGTTCCTCATCTCCTGCTGAAATAGCTTCATTTAGTACAAACAACTGCATCCATACCAGAGCAATGAGTAAAATGTGACATGAACTTAAACTTGCTCATTTTTTTCTTTCAGGATCAATGCATAGCATCTAAATAAAGCTGCAAAATGTCAGCAAGATGGACTGACAGCTCAGGATAAATTACCTATCAGCGGGGAAGTCTCTCCTCTGATGAGGATACAACTCACAGACACTTTGGGTCCACACCATGGACCATGTTGCTTCAGGGACCCCAGTATGGTTTCGGAGACATTAAAGATGAACCTGAGTACCTCTCTAAAACCTAAGGGCCTGGGGAATTTAGAAGCAACAGCATAAGGCATTTAAATTCTGGATTTAGGGAGACAAAAGTCTCATGCAAACCTAACCCAAACTAGTCAGAATTGAGATTGCATCATCTTCCTCCTTACACAGATCACTATCCACAAAAGCTCCTCTGTTTTATTTATCAGTCAACACAACAGCAAGTTTGAGAACTACGTACAAGTTTGGGGAGCACAGATCAGTGCTTAGTACAAGCAAAGGATGTCAGCCCAAATACCGAGTCCATCACAGATTTCCTGTGTGACTGTAA
Organism: Gorsachius magnificus; assembly: GCA_034008185.1. Classification (NCBI taxonomy): domain Eukaryota; kingdom Metazoa; phylum Chordata; class Aves; order Pelecaniformes; family Ardeidae; genus Gorsachius; species Gorsachius magnificus. Next base: position 68,076,761 of record CM067081.1, on the reverse strand, counting down.
CTACATATTAAAAGCTATGATAGATTTACTTCCATGGCTCATTTTCACTGAGTGGGTGTAAATAAAATTAAAAAAATATCTAATTATGCTTAAAAATCCGAGGCCTACCCACTGTGGGTCTGATTTTCCAACTGTAAATGCAAGCAGTATCTTCCAATTCTTAATATATTTTGTGAGAGTAAATACATTGAAGACTGAGAAGCAGTCAGAAGAAACTCTAACTTGCCTAAGAGATTTTTTTTTCTCAGGAAGCTAACAGCAGCAAAAAACTATCTGTAACTTTGGAGACAAAACACACACCCCCATCTCAAACTCCATCAGGATAGGCAATGAAATTAGTTCTCATGTACAGGTATTTGCATTGTGCATTTGAACATTTTAAATTAGTAGAGGTATAGAATGATTTGACCTCAGGGCAAAGCTTGGATGTCATTCATCTGCTGTGAGCACAGTCATAAAACAGCACCGGTATTTTGTATTCCCCTGCACAGCCCATCAGTATTGCCTGCTGTGTATCTAGATGGCAGCCAGTAAGAATTTTTCACTGGAGCTTGCAAGTCAGATGAGTCTTTAACAGCGTGACGGGAGGCTAACAAAACCTTAGAGGAAAGGTTGCGACTGAGTTCTGCACATCTCAGCTTTCCGGCTGCTTGCACACCACGTCAGTTGGCTCAGCTGGCTCGACCAAAATGCACTGGGATCGTCATGTTTCCCCAGAAGGCTGAAAGGACCAAGTATCTTCACATGGCCAGCACGAGGGAGGATGGAAACCCATCTCTGGCATTCCCCAAACTACACAAAGAACCACAACATCAACAAAACAGCTGTAAGTAGAAGCCATGAAAAACCTAGTCCAAAAAGGCTATGCAAACACCAGCACCCTCTTATCCTCCTTCTAAACATGCTAATTAATTTCTCTTCCCTCCAAGGGGGTGATGACTGGCAGGGTCTCTGCCTTTTCTAAGCTTTGGGCAAAGGAGTTAACATCTTCCTGAGGAGGAAGGACTCGCTCCACGTTTCCACCCTGTGAGGACAGAGGAGTAAAATCTTGCCAGTTCCAAGAGCTCTGCCCCCCAGTCTCTTCTCGGTGGGAAGGATCAGCCCCTCCAAAAGTATGCAGAGTAAAGATTTCCCACTCCCAGCACGAGGGAATGCAGAAACTGCCAGCAGGCATCAAGAGCAAGTGATAAGCGCTAAAATAGTCTCTTGAATTGATCAGGGATGACACAGCCTTGGGGACCACTCTTAGCTAACGGTGGCACTTGTGAATGATCTATATATCCATATACACCCATCTAGACAGGTAAGAGTGAGATACCCCTCTCTGTGTATGTACATTTAGAAAAAATGTGCGGATATTTATATATAATTAGGAACATATCCATGTCCTACACACTTAGATATGAAAATCAGAGAAAGGCAAATTTCTGCTGGAAGACAGAATTTAATTCTGAAACCATTAGTTTGGTGGGTTCCTTGTTCATGAAAATTGCACTTAATAAACTGTGATACATGAAAGCACCAAGAGGGATGATTGCTTATGGATTGCAAGTACAGGTACCCCCAAAATGAAGAGATACTTAAAGATCTGATGCCAAAAGACACTTGTGCAGCTCTGTAACACTCTTTTTCAGAAAATTTAAGGCTCACAGGATGCTCACCCAGAAACCACCCTGACTCATCTCAAGTGTATTTCCCAACAACAAAAATATGCTATTTTTCTACACATTTCTAAGAAGTCTTTTAAAAATATTTTGGATCAGAAAGAGATGCAATTGTATTCTTAAGTTTTCAAATTATAAAGATTGATTTCAGCATTTTAATGCCCTAGCAGATATAATCAATCACATGAGCTCAGAGCTCTCATTGCGCTTACTTTTATACTGCCATCTGTGCTTACAGCTTTGTTTCTACAGAAAATAGATATATTCTCTGCTGTGAAAAAAAAAAATTGCTCATTCTAAATGAGTTAGAGAATTACAGAATCGCTGATGTTGGAAGGGGCCCCAGAGATCACCTACTCCAACCTCCCTGATAAAAGGCGGCTCAGCTAGAGGGGGGTGCTCAGGACCAGTGCCACAGTTGCTCAACGCCACAGCTCTTTCTCCAAAAGCGAAAGCCACGTTCTTTGAGCGCACCCTAGCGAAAATCCTGTTGAAGCCTTTTTTTCTGGTTTAAAATCCTGCAAGTATCTACACCTAGCCATCAGTGTTTTGCTGCCTTGATGCTAGGGTCTGGATTTTAAAAAATATGTTTCGTAAAGAAAACAAGGAGAGGTAGATGCCTCAGTATCTTATAAAAACCCAGTTAGGTGATTTACCTTTCTATGAATTACACTGAATCACTTTTTGCAGTGATACACAGAATGTGAATTACACAAGTCTTCACAAAGGTCTTGAAAAATTAGTCATTTTTCGTGAGTATTTTCTTTTCTACATAGAGATGATGATGTTGTTGTTGTTACAGGAGAGGGTCATGTTTCTGTAAGTTAAATTCACAGAATATCTTGAGTTGGAAGGGACCCACAAGGATCATTGAGTCCAACTCCCTGCTCCTCACAGGACTACCGTAAACTAAACCATATGACTAAGAGCATCGCCCAGACACTCCTTGAACTCTGCCAGGCTTGGTGCCATGACCACTGCCCCGGGGAGCCTGTTCCAGTGACCAACCACCCTCTCAGTGAAGAACATTTTCCTAATGTCCAATCTGAACTTCCCCTGACACAGCCTCATTCCATCTCCTCGTGTCCTATCTCTGGTCACCAGAGAGAGGAGATCAGCACCTCCTCCTCCTCTGCTGCCCCCCTTGAGGAAGGTGTAGCCTGCAATGAGGGCACCCCTCAGCCTTCTCTTCTCCAAGCTGAACAAACCAAGTGACCTCAGCCACTCCTCCTAAGTGTGGCTCTTGAGGCCTTTCACCATCTTGGTCACCCTCCTCCAGACATACTCTAATAGTCTGATGTCCTTCTTATACTGAGGCACCCAAAATCACACACAGTACTTGAGGTGGGTCTGCACCAGTGCAGTGCAGAATGGGATGCTGTGCTTGATGCACCCCAGGACATTGTTGGCCCTTTTGGCTGACAGGACACACTGTTGACTCATATTCAACTTGCCATCAACCCAGACCCCCAGATCTCTTTCCTCCAGCCTCTCATCCCTCAGTTTGTACATACAACTAGGATTAGCCTGCCCCAGGTGCTGAATCCATCTTGTTAAATTTCATACAGTCGGTGATTGCCCAGCTCTCTAGTCTATCCAGGTGTCTCTGTAAGGCCTTTCTACCTTCGAGGGAGTCCACAGCTCCTCCTAGTTTAGTATCATTGGAAAAATTACTTAATGTACATTCAGTTGAGGTGCACTCAATCCCCTCAGCCAGATCGTTGATAAAGATGTTAAACAGAACTGGGCCCAAAACTGAACCTGTGGGTTCACCACTTGTGACCGGCCACCAACTGGATTTAACTCTGTTGACCATAACCCTCTGGGCTCAGCCATTCAGCCAGTTTTGCATCCAACACAGAATACGCATGTCTAAGCCATGAACCGCCAGCTTCTCTGGGAGAGTGCTGTGGGAGACAGTGTCAAAGGCTTTACTGAAGTCCAGGTAGACAACATCCACAGCCTTTATTTTAAAGATATAGTTAATAAAGAATATACAAAATATATAGAAAGTATACTAAGGAAAGGATCTAGAAAGGTAAAGGCTTCAGACTTGTAAAGGCCATATATAATCTTACAGTAGCCACATGCAGAAGGTACCATAACAATAAAGAGACCTTAATAAATGGTCTTGAAACCATTTAATCTGCAGGATAAACCTCTCTGAAGTGTTCAATTAAGAAGCACATAGCTAAGATAAACTACAGTGAGGCATATACATTTTCACTTACTACCACTATTAAATCTCCACTTTCAGGAGATATTGTTAGTTGTTCCTTCATAATTCTTTGAACTGCATTTGACTGTCAGGCTGTGATGTGCACTTGTGGGCTTATCTGGTATATCATCTTTAGGCAAACTTAAACAAAACAGCTATGGAATTTCCCATACTTACAGATGACTCTCCACCACTTCATTTAATATGAGGAAAAAAAAAAGCAAAGCCCACCATCTCTCTCATTTTGTGCTACGCCATTTTGTGCTGCAACTGAACCAACAAACTCCCTTTAATTGTCACCTGTTCCAAAGACCTGCACGGGTGCCTGCACCAGTTTTGTTTTGCTGCCAAGTCCTGCGGGGCCATCACATGCAACTGCACGTAAACCAGTCCTGACCAAGATGCACGGTATCTGTTCATGGTTCCCAGCTGTCAAAGCACAGCACATCCTCTACTACTGGCCAGGCACAGACCTATCTAGGTCAAACAGTACTTAACCATCTCAGGCTTTGTCCTCAGCAAAGTGCCCACACTACAGACAGCTAAATCTGTCTTTTGATGCAGTTTTGTAACGCTCACGAAGAGCTGTGCTCAAGCTGACTAACATCAGCGGCAGGGATAACCCACACTCGGATAAGTGAGTGCTGACAGTGATCGACATTGATTGACATCACTGAATTGTAATTACATTCTGCTCAAAATCACTTGATAACACTTCCAAATCTCCTGCTCAGTTCAAAAAACATATTTATTTTTTTTTTTCCATTTGGCTGTTACCTCTTTCAGTGAGGGCATATCCCTTGTTTCTAATCAAACAGATGCAAATGGCCCGGTCAATGGTACAAAGCCAAACAAAAAACACAGCCTCTCATCAAGCTACAGTTTGACCCTTTCCTGGTCAATGAAGGGTTTATGTATCTTCCCATCGCTACAGAACACAGAAAACAATCTTACATGATTGGCAGCACTGGGTGAGTAAAATAGAAGGTGAGGTCAGTCACGGGAACAGGTTCCCCAGGGCAGTGGTCATGGCAGCAAGCCTGGCAGAGCTCAAGGAGCATGTGGGCGACACTCTTAGTCATATGGCTTAGTTTACAGTAGTCCTGTGAGGAGCAGGGAGTTGGACTTGATGATCCTTGTGGGTCCCTTCCAACTCGAGATATTCTATGATTCTGTAAGTACAGTGGTATATGACAAGTATACCACAAGTCGTACTGCCTTTCTGGAGCAGTATGCACAAATCGCCTATTTTTTCCAATCAATAAATTACTTACATTTAAAACAGATGCAAAACATTTCTATGTTTCAGATTAATGTGAAATCTTACTCCTTGTTTTTAATAACATGGGAGGGAGAGGAAGCAGAACAACAGAAACACATAAGCAAAACCAATGTATTTTATTTCTATCAAGTTAGTGTTTCATTTTTACAAAGTCGCACAAAACAACTTCAGAGAACTGAACCTCTTATAGTTTCCCAATAGTTACCATGGCTACTGAAAATACAAAAAACATTTCAAACTTGTTTTAACCTGAAGCTCTTGTAGTTAATAGTTCTTGTAAAACCCAGGCTCTGCTGTAACTGAACACCACAGTCACAAGCATCTATCTGCAACGGTACAGCACTGCAAAAATATCTCAATAAATTTTGATTAAAATTATCATATCTGAAATTTAGGACAGTGTTTGTACATAAAAGCCTATAAACAAAAAGCTGTCAGCAAAATCTGTAAATGGTTGAATTATGTCAACAGTTGTTTTAAACAGCATTTAGTAGACTAATATACCATACCATATGAAAATAACTCCTTTGAAAGGTTATAGTGGATATATTCACTGAATACTTTTTGTGCTACAGCAGTCATATTATGAATGGAACTGTTTACAGCAGGGATATTTTCTTTGGTACAATGCATTTAAAATGAAAGCAAGTTGGCTACATGTATGTAAGGCAAGTGCGTGTCAAGGCAGACTTGTAATAGAAAGTCTGTGATGGCAATGACAGTAATTGCCGCACCGTATGTGTACAGATCATACTTAAAAATTCTTCTTTTGCAGCGTGCAGCAACAAGAGATATTTTCCAAACCCTTTAGTAAGAAACTGCAACTCCTACACCTCCAAAAGCACACTGTGAATCATTGCTTCCTCAAGAGAAATTCTCAATATTGTTTCTTCTATCATCAGTATTACGTAAAGCTGAAAAACAAAAGCAAGCATATAAACCATAACACACTCTGAAGAAATAAAGCTAAAAAGAGAAAACAAATCTAAAAATTTTCTGAAGTTGAAAATTACTCATAATAGTGCAGATAATTAATTCTGTTACCAAGAATTCCACTTTCATATATAATTCCAGAAAAAGGAGTCTAGGAAAAGGAACTCAGTAACATCACTTGAAATGCAATAAATTTTGGCAAAAAAACCAAGCAGGCTGCTAGCATAGACCCCAAAAATGTCAAAGCTGTCTTGATATTTGTCAAAATATGTGAAACCATATAGCTTCTAGAGTTTTTCATAATCTAGCAGTTATGAATAATTTCTGTACCAAAAAAATCTGTTTTCAATTGCAGTAAGATATTAAACAACAAAATGTTATCTGCAGTAAAGTTGTAACCCATCAGGAAAGGAAATTAATAAATTAATTGAATTCTGGTTTTGGAGGAGAAAAAGATTTAATTCCATTTAATTTTATGTTTATATATGAATATTTAATTCAATGTTTACATATTAAGAAGTTGGGCATGTTAGTCTGGAGACTACTTCTAATTACATTTCTGAAATGTCACAATTTATTCAAGCTTCTCTTTTGGGAGTGGAGAAGGAAAGCACTGGGTGGGAGGGAAGAAAGTGAAATGTTTATCAGGTCATATTCTGCAATTGGTGTAATTTTACAGCCAATTTTATTAATCTCTCCTCTCAAAAATCTGTACTAGGGAAACACATCCAGTATTATGGGACAGCAGCAGTCAGACTGCTTCATAAAACTAACATATCCTACATTCAAAACCTGAGTGCTGCAATCAAATACTATTTCTGGAATTCCCTGGGTGAATTTCTGTCCCTCTCTAACTTCTCCCTCTCCCTCTTGCTCTGTTCGTGAACATTCACAATTTCTTCATCTCTGACATCAAAGCACAGGAGTTCAAGTCGAAAACTTGGGTTCCTTCATGGAAAAAAAAAAAAAGAAAAAAGAAAGAATGCTCATAGAACATACAGCAATTACTCTAAAAGTAAATTTTAGAGCCAGTGATCCAAGCATAAGGATATTTTACACACTTCTGTCATCTTACCACATAACAGAATAGGAGCATTATTGCATCTTTTCTAAAAGATTACTAAAATTTGTGTTATAAAAGTGATATGTGAAGAATTTTTTTATTGCTGCCTCTGATGACTAGCATCGGCGCTTACTTTTTGCGGTCCTTGTCTCTCTTCAAACTAACAACAGGGGTAGAAACAGATGCTTGTGATTGGAGCAATTCAGCATTAGCTTTCTTCTCAATAAACATAGCTATTTCATCTTCTAGAGCTTTTTTCTTTTTCTCTAATTTCAGTTTCACTTCTCGATGCATTAGCATACGATGTTCAAATTTAGTCTGTACCTGTTTAAAGAAAGCACAAAATGTATATTTCCAACTAGTAACACAAGGTGGTGATATCACAATACAAAAACCCTCTGCAACTGAACAGTAAAACCTACCTCAACTTGTGTTAAAAGTCACAAGACATTGCAGTTCTTTCCAAAAACTGTTAAGACTGAAAAACCGCAACACAGAAAAATAATCATTCATATCAGATTGTTCTCATGGAAGCCAGGCTACCATACACAAAGTACAGGTGGAAACCACGGAAGCCATGAAGTGAAGATTTCTTACTAGATTTTACTGTATCTTTATTATACCAAAATTAAGGGGGCCTTTAGAGAAGAAGCAATTACCAACAGAAGGATTAACTCAGCATATCTCAAGTAGAATCTACTTCCCTAAAATCAAGTGGGCAAGAAATCGTACATACTTTAGTTACACAGGTATGTATTTTCATAGATATAAAATGTTGATATTTATATTAATTAAATTTACATATTAATATGTACACACACCATAAGTCTGGTTGGGGAAGTTACCTGTGGGCTGCCAGGAGTTAACTGCTTTTCTGCCGTTCTTTGACTGTTGTTTTGACATGCTGTCCCAGTTTCAGCTGGGACAGAATTAATTTTCTTCCTAGCAGCTGGCACAGTGCTGTGGTTTGGATTTAGGATGACAAGAATGTTGCTAACACACTGATGGTTTAGTTGTTGCTGAGCAGGGCTTGCACCAGTCAAAGACTTTTTAGCTTCCCATACTCTGCCAGGTTCACAAGAAGTTGGGAGGGGGTACAGCCAGGACAGCTGACCCCAACTGGCCACAGGGCTATTCCACACCATATGACGTCATGCTCAGCACATAAAGCTGGGGGAAGAAGGAGGAAGTTGGGGACATTTGGAGTGATGGTGTTTGTCTTCCCAAGTCACCGTTACATGTGATGGAGCCCTGCTTTCCTGGGGATGGCCGAGCACCTGCCTGCTGGTGGGAAGGAGGGAATGAATTCCTGGCTTTGCTTTGCTTGTGTGTGTGGCTTTTGCTTTCCCTGTTAAACTGTCTTTATCTAAACCCACGAGTTTCCTCACTTTTACCCTTCCAATTCTCTCCCCCATCCCACTGGGGGGGAGCGAGAGACCGGCTGGGTGGGGCTGAGTTGCTGGCTGGGGTTAAACCACAACACTTATTAATGGATTTTAGTCTCCAAATGCATTTTGACCAGTTTAAACCTACTGTGAAGTTGTGCATGATAACCAAAAAGTACTTCAGTCCACCCTTCCTCACCTCCTATCTCCCCACACATAAACTCTCCTACAATCCTGCTTCTGTACCCATCTGTATTGGTGCAACTCAATCTGAGTGCAGCTATACTGGTACAGAAATCAGAGATTTATTTCTATCTTTTGCAATGAAGGGACTAAGAAATCACTAAGATTATAAATATAGCAGTATGCCTGTTTTACACAGTACAGCCATCAGATTTTATAAATATGTGTGTATGTACATATATATACCATTCATTTATTTCATTGCAAGAGTTAGCCAGATGCATTGCAACAACATGTATACCAATAAAACATTTAGGGTAGAAACAGTAAGGTCCTAAGCGACTGTATGTCTCAGGAGTGGTAACGCTGCACATCGCACCAACAAGTTTCCTCTAAATGAAGAATGTGAAAGTAATCTTAAGTATAACAGAAATTCCTGTTTTTCTTTAGTTTCCAGACACATGTACACACTTCTCAGAGAACAAGCAGCAAGAGTATATGATAAATGTTCTTTAGGATTGAATGCATGATCACTTTCACACCATTAGGAACTGGGAAAACTTAGCCACTCCTCGTAAGACTTCTGCTCTTGTTTGCTTGTGTCTAGTCAATCTCCTAATCCAATCAACCTGTGTAATCACTCTGCTTTTGATTTTAAGCATTACTGCCCTCAAAATATTAGGAAATTATAAATAGCAACTAGTTGTGATTTTGCTAAGAACTTAACTGTTCCAAAACTCAGCAAACAAATTCAAGACAGGCAGGCATGCTTACCTGTTGCTCTGCTTCTTTCAATATTGCTTCTTTCTCCTTCACTCTCTGCACAAACTGTTGTCTCATCTCCTCCTCTCTTCTTTGCAGTTCAAGGTAGAACTCATGCCTCTTTGCCTCGTAAGCTTCCTGTAGACTGAAGTAAAAAAATGTAAGCAAGTCTTCAGCACACTGCTTTATTCAATGTGGAAAACCAACAATCTGGAACATTATTTAAACAATTCATATTCATCTGAAATATTAATTTCTACAGCTCCCCACATAAATATTCATAAACAGAAGCAAGCATCTTACCTTTCTAAATTTTTATTTAAGTAAACAACTCTGAGTAAAATTATTTACACTAACAGCTCCTGGGCAATTTACACTTCAAAGTAAATATAGCATTTTAGGAAGCTCATGTTCTAAAAGACTTGAGTTACAACTTTCTGCCTCCAACACACAGAACCTTTTTCTTTAAGTTACTCACTAGTAAGACACTGAAATTGCCAGAAAAATCCCCCAAAACTTCCGCATCGTGAAACCTCAGTCTTAAAATAGGACATTACAAAAACAATGCACCTGGAGCGTTAACACAACTAGCAAACTGATTATTCCTATATGAAAAAGGAAAATAACAGGAGGTTCAAAATATATAGCACTCTCTTCATGCAATGTCAAAATTTAAATATGGCAGGGTTACATTAATATAAATACAATTTCCTAAGTAGTTCAGCATCTAAAAGTTACTTTCCAACATGCATCAACCAAAACCTCGACTGCTTTTTTTTTCCTGAATCCTCTCTCCCAGAAGCTAGTATACTACATACATACCACACTTATATTTGAAATTATATAGGGTGTGTAAATTAGTTCAGATCATTAAGCAAATGTCTGGCAACAGAACAAAACAGGAAGTAATTAAAACATTTCTTTACTTTTAAATCTATGCCTCCCTTCCCTTTTTTTTTTTAAAGTTACCCTACTAGACATTTCAGTACACAAGACAATTTTTTTCCTCCAAACCATGCGGTACTTGACATTGAGAAACTTCTTTCATATCAAAGCATATCATAGCAAATCAAGAGATGCTGGCAATTTATTCATATGCTACCAGAGGTTTGGCATTTTCGGGGTATATACTACCACTGCTATCACCACAGGGCTGGCAGGAAAAGTTCTGCTTTTCAGAGAAAAAGGAATGGAGCTTGTACACAGACGTATCTCATACACCACAGAGCACACTACCCTTGAAAAGCATACCTGCTAAACGACACGAGTTGTTCCAACAAAACATTTACCACGATCTTCTCTTAAGTCACAAGATTCCAGAGAGGCAGAATTGGTAGATCAGAGCTGTGCTAATGGTTATCACAAAACCAAAAGGATCTGTCCAGTATCTTGCAGGACACAGGGCTTATGAACGGATCAAACCATGGGTAACGTTTTAGGTCTTTATTCTGGGGCTATTCTCTTACACCATTCATCTCTTCTAACACCTCCTGAGGGCTGACTAGTCAGCCTTTCTGAGCTATCATGAGCTACTGTCCTCTGCCAAGTATCTCATGCCTTCCACTCTGATGGAAAATAAATATATAAGTATATAAAATATTTACATTTGCTTTATATTTTTAGTAAGCATACACACTTTTGTACCAGTTTTTAAGTCTCATCTTTTATTGTTTCTATGAAAACAGTTTATACATGGAAAGACTTACAAAAAAGAACATCTAAAAACTTAATGATTTAGAGCAACAGTAAGCTTAAACAGCTCTCTGCTATATTTATATTTACAGTGACTGGGCAGTTTCTCAATCATGAAGTTATTTCTATTCAAAATATAACAAAGAATCTTGAAATTGCATATGCACACTTAATATTTGTATGATCGCAAGCTCAGAGCACTTTTCCTATTCTATCTTATTTGATCAATACATTGCAACAAATTTGGAAGAACAACATTTTGGGGTTTGTTGGTTGGGGGTTTTTTGGTTTTGTTTTTTTTTTTTTTAAACAGCTGTGAAGTAGCTTAGGTCATCCTGAAATTGTATCTGCCATGTGAAACGATGGCATGGTTTTCACAGAGATATATTAATTCATACTATCTTTAAGTTTAGACAGCATATGTAATAATAATAAAGCTACAGCACAGGTTTTTCAAGTGCTAGCAATCTCCCTACACACACTTTTGTGGCTCTGTGTCAGTTCTGCTAGCTAACGTGCTGCCTTTGGGTGCAACAAAGCTGCTAAAGTAAACACTAGATGAAGCTAACATGCTGCAATTGCACCTTCATTTCATGATGTGGACATCTTTAGACTCAACCTAAGCTAGTTTCTCAGGTAAAAGCAATTTTGTCTTGAAATTAGTAAAAGATTAACTCTGAAGACACTGGATTTACTAAGTAATCAAATTACATGTGTAAAGAAGAGGAGAAATAAAAGTGTATTTTTTAAATCCCCCTGCCCCTGGACTAAATTGTTCTGGAAATCATAAAGATAAAATTAAAACAATTTTCCTCTTCCGTCTTTGGCATATCAGCAACATAATGATCCAAACAGTCTTTGGTTTTAGAAGATTTGAGGAGGGGAAAATAGTTCACCAGATCTTAAGGCAATCCTTTCAATATTACTACTTCCATTGCTCACAGTAAAATGTTTTTCCATTTACCTGAAGACTGGTTTCACTGCTTCTCATATAGCACATTAGGAAAATCAAATTCATAGGTTCTCTCGTTCTTCTGGGTTGGACCCCTAGAATTTTATACTTTGTACAAAACCACTTGCAAAATGAAGATGTTAAAGATAATTATTTAAATAGTGTATTCTTATTGAAGTTTTGGGGGAAGGGATTGTGAAGAAAGTCTACACCTTACTAATCCACTACATACCTCGTAACAGCACTATCACCTACCTTTCTACAGAAGCACAGCTGTGACATACAGTTTTTCTATCTGCGTAAGAACATGGAAGCCTAAATATAAAGATGCAAATCAAATATGTTATGTTCATAAATACTCTGATTGAAGTGAATTCAACTCTCAGTGGAACACAATGTTTGTGCATTTTGAACAAGAGAGATATTAACACAATATTTTACAGTTTATCTAACATTTTCAATTAAGGTTTATAAAAAACTAAAAAATTTAAATTAAGGGGTATTTTTCCCTTAACCAAAATTTTAAGCAACACTAAGGATGTGGTAGATCTAAATAATTACCATTTTCCCAGTGGAGGCATGAAAAACATGTATTTTGGATGTGGTTCGGTCTTACCATAAAGAGGATAAAATATTTAGCTCAAATGCAAAGGTCTGCAGTTGGTCAGATGAACTCTATTCCCAAGTGACTTCTTAAGGAAGAAATCTAACAGCCTTTCAGATACTAGGTTTCCTTTCTCAGAAAAGGGAAATAGTCATATCAACCTTCCTCTGCATGTGAACTTATTCATATCACTGAATCCTTCCGTTTTTCTGTCATCATCCTCAAAATAGACTGAAAAATGAACACATTTTTGTTCGAGAACTGCAAGGTCTGAATATCCCAGTTTCAGGGAGGAATAAAGCATGGAATACATGATTACTCACACATTGAGAAACCGAGACATTTACATTACAATTATGTTTAACTGCAACGATGATGAAGAACAAATTGTAATTATGAGTACAGAAAAACAACTAAACCAGAGAATCCAAATATGAAAGCATACTGCCTGAATATCAATCTTTGGCTTTTTTCAACAGACCTTTGCCTAGTTTTCTTCTTTCAAAACAAGAATGTCCCCTTAAGCAACAACATAGCTTAGAATGGAAAATGGACTTACAAAATGTCCCACTTCAAAACCGTAGTAAAACATCTAAGCTCACTAGGTTTGTATATATTTAGAAGGTTTTTTGGCTGCAAGCAGTCTTTGTGTCTACATTTCTGTTTTCAATTATCCCCAGTTTTTCCATTCTGGACATCTCAGTAATTATCTGTTGCTGAGACTGGCCTGGAACTAGCAATTCATGTTCCTAATGGACATAATTGGACCATCAAAAAGGCAGGACTAAACCATCCAGACAAAAAAAAAGGTATATCTTCACATTTCAACAACAAAGAAATGCAAGTCCCACTTTTAAGTATTAAAAGATGGTAATAAAAGCACTTCCTGGATTTTATGTCCAAGAGATACTGCATACAATGCATAAACCACCACCCCACCCCCACCCCCCAAATACTCTGCTATCCACTGACTGCATTACATAAATTTTGCCATAACAGGCTTTCCAAGCCCATTCCTGATTGGCTGCTGTTCATGGCTTGGTAACCAAATTATACCTGTATGACTGAGTTTAGCCTTAGATGGTATTCCATTTATTCCCTGAAGCACCATGTGGTAGATTCTTCATTTTTAAAGTGGTTTACCACATGTTATATTTTAATCTGGTATGGTACACACATGACTGTAATTCTCATGATCTTTTGGAATGATACCCCACTATAAGACTGAACCCTTCCATAAAAAAGTTTTGTATGCTCTTTTTGCAAAGGATATGAATGAGATTAAGTAAGTTACCAATTACCCATTAATTTAAGTTATGCTAATTCCTGTTATCCAGTTTAAATAAATAATGGTTTGATAAAATGCCAGTAAAAACCAGGTGTCCTGAAAGCAGCAGAATTAATAGCCCAAATTCCCATGGATGATTTTATGTTCTAGTCTCTCAACGACTGTAATACTCAAAAGTCCTGCCTACATCCTTACACCTTTTTAACCATACAATTAGTGTCCCTCCATAAGTCCTAAGTATTCTTTACTTATTGTGAGTACTCTCGTGGATCTTTCACGAGCAGTAGCCTTAGCTACTTCCAAATCACCCATGGCCTTCTCGTCCTACTGCAGTACTGCCAAGCTCCCAAGAGTTTCTCAAGACAGTACTTCATTCACAGGTAAGGATTTACTGACAACAAAAGCACGTTGGCTGGCCAACAACTGGTAGGAGCAGAGGTCTTCTGCTTTTCCCACAGTGAGAACACTAACCATGTAATCCCCTGGAAGCATCCAACCCTTTACTGTAGTTTGAAAAAGGAGAGTTGGTTCATAAGCTATCACGGAGAGACTAACAGACTGATGATGTAAACTTCTTCATTAACCAGATTTCCAGGGAAAATGAAGTTAATTGTTAGAATGAAATTGCAAATAAACAAGTTTAAAAGTTATTATAATACAAATTCACAAAAAAAAATAGGATTAGGGAATAGGTATTTTTAAAAGTGTACACAAGAGAGTCACTTCAGACTACTACTATCTTTATTTTCCCTCCTCACAGCTAGTAATAAAGATGCAAATATATTTTTCTGTTGTGTGCTGAAACAATCTCTTTCCACATCTCGCATAATAAAATAAAGCTTGCCAACGTGTTTTTTCACATGTAAGTGTGAAAGCATTTACAGATGTCAGCCTACAACCTATCTCACAAGGTAGCTGAAAATCCAAGAATTACTGGCTTTGCTTTGCAGCGGCATGCAATTTTGGATGAATAAACTACTGTTGTACTTTTAAATCCAAAAGAGCGGTACAGGAACTTCACCGGCAGCTTTTGCACAACATGCCAAAAGGCAGGGCATGTTAGCTACTCAAGTGTCAATGTTCAAATGCTACAAACGCCAGTGCAGTAAAATTGGCCAATTATTCAAGTCTAGCAGAATTTTTCTAAATTTACATAAAATAACCCAATTCAGATTACCAAATTTAGTATGTGACAGCTATATCACAGGCACAAAATATGACTTCTCAATATGCACTTTGATCATTATTTACACAAGTAGCATGAAATTTTAATCATCAGTCATATACTGCTATGCAGTATTAACTATACCTTTAAACTACAGCTCTTAGAATCCATATGTATATATTGTAAATATCTTTAAGGACAAAGAGGATGACAATTTAATAACAAATTTTTGCCTAGAGAAACAGGATAGTCCCTATTCTGAAAGATATTTAAATTTACAAGCCAGCAAAATGGGAAGCACTGAACTTCCTCTACGGAAAGACATGTTTTCTATCACACTGCTGAGGATGACACTTTTTATCGTTTCTTCAGTGGCTTCATAAAACACATTATGAGTAAGGCTACATTAGTCTGCTAACTACACTACATACAGATCCTCTAAAGTCTCTTCCTTTTTTATGGTACCATCAAAAGTGTCTCCAAAAGACCAAATGCCTTCTCTTTCAGACCTCAGTGTCATTCATCATGCCACATAACTGAGGGACACATCCTTGATCCAGTCCCACTTTTCCTGTTGCAGTAAATCTGGAAAAAAGTTAATTATTCTAGATTCTTATGGAATACCTATTTTCATCCTTCCAAAACAATGCCATTTTCAATAGATGTGATATACCAAAACTAAATAAGTGTATTGCCTTGCCACAAAGCTCTCAATAAACTGACATTTAGACATAAAAACTACACACCAGAGGGAACTTAGCTTTTCTGTATCTCCACGAAGCAATGCATTTCTAAACCGATTTCTGAAGCATAAAATACTACGACATTCTGATACAAACCTGCCACTTTATACCATTAGTAAAATGCAAACTGTTTAGGGATTTTACAAAGACAATTCATGTGTTTGTGGAAGAAAACATTTCTGTGGATGATCATATTTATAATGTAACTCTTGAGATGGCTGTGCATTGTGAAATTCAGTTCAGAAAAGCCAAAGGTACTGCAGTCAATATTGTCATGAACAAATGTCTAAAAAAAAGCTTTCCCTAGACAAAGATAACAAGGTATCAGCTGTTAGGGTATGTTCTTAAACTTAAATTGAATGAAAAGCCTATGGTCAGTTTCAGTTGGTTTTAAACCTCATACACTTTTGGTTCTCTGTTATGAAAAGGATTTATTTCTTTCTTGTTAAGTCAAGAGATATGTCAAGAGACCACTGCGATTCATGGTCAGCTCAGGATCACCTAAATGAACTAATACTTAGATGTGCCTTAACATTAAGACTTCAGAAGGAAGTGCCCACATCCAGCATCCTTTGCCCATGTTAATCTTATTCAATTATTATTGTTTGAACAATATATAAATTAGACCTAGTCAAAGTAAAAGAAATGCTGCTCCATCAACATTCTATGAGTTACAGTAACTGCAACTGCCTTAGAACTTCTGTGCAAAGTACAGATGAAAGCAAAGAATTTAAGCTACTAAAAACAATTGTTTGGAGGGAAGCCATTTAAAAATAATTTCTTTTTACCAGAACAGAATGGTTAAAGACAGTCTGATCACTAAGTAAAATGGGAAGTAAACAGACCAATTGGTTCAAAGCACTAGAAATTGGCTTTAATACAAAGTTGTATTTGTTTTTATGTCTGGTTTAAGTCAGTATTTCCCACCATGACTATGCAATAATAGCATTTTGTTAAACCATGAAGGCTTGAACAACTCCTGAACCATCGGTTCTTCCCCATCAGGATTCTAACCACTTACAAAATACAGTCCCATGCATAAAACAACCAAAGGAAGTTGGAAGAGGGAGATGACAGAATTGGAAAAAAAAAAGATTAAACAAAATGGGTATAGAAACTGTAAATACCTCCTGCAGAAAGCAGCTTTACCACAACAACCAAGTGTCTCTAACAGTCTGCTTAACTTTCCTTTGGAATCCTCTGTTAACTTCCAACAGTCTAGCAAGAGATTTCTTGACCTGAAAGGCTAGATATTTGTTATTATGGCAGATAATGTGGGAAGCCAACAGTGTAACCAATGATTTTGTAAAAGTTTTTGTTTCAGTTCCTTCTGAACTTTGAGTCCAACCAAATCAATGTTCAGAATCAGACATTAGTAAGAGAGAAAGTAAAAGAGCATGCTAATATATAATGAAAACAATTTAAAGGGCCTAAATTGCATGTACCTGAAGAATACTGACATTCTCCATGCCAAAAATTAAAATCCCCAGGTTTATTCTAAAAGAGAAACATTTCAGAAGTACAACTAGCTTGTACGCCCTTAAAAGCAATGCCCATATAATCCCATATACTTCTCCATGAAGATAACTGAATGAACAGCTACATACTTACTCTGATTTAAAAAAAACCCAATTTTTTCCCTCTTAGAAAACCTATTCTATGTATGAACCCTGCTCTGTACTGGGTTGATACAGTCAAATGTGAAGTGAATGGATGCTGCAAGCAAGTGCTGCACATGAAGTCCTTTACCTGACTGGTTTGTTCTCAGGGCCAATGTCTCTGAAGCCCATCTCTTCCAGCCTGCAGCGTCTGTACAACTCATAATGTCGTGCATGAGTCTGCTCTCTTAAGTCTTCCATATTTGTGCAAATAAGCATCTCGCGAAGCTTTACAAAGTCACAGTGGTTCTCATTTTCCACTAATCAGTTAAAAGAGGAAGATTTTATTATTATGCACAAGTAGCAAAATTATCAAAATACATTTTAAACAGCATTGAGATTAATTTCTTTTGTTTACTACTAATCGTTCCAGGATATTTCCTTATACTTTCTTATAATTCATTATACTTCCTTATAATTTCTAATATACACATTGAAGCACTAACTGTAAGTACCGGTGAACATGTTCCAAAACATCCTCATTTCCTGTTCAAGTTGAACAATGGTAAACTTCTCTCTTTTTCCACTCTTCTTTACTGACAGTCATAAAACTTTGAAATTTGGTAGTGCTAGAGGCACTGCCACCATAGTAACCTACCCAAATATGACATACACCATCTCATACCCTGATTCCAGGGATGCATCAGTGCTGATGAAACTACCACTTAGTGCAAACCTCAAGTATTAATTGCTAAACTCCTTAAACTGTTGATCCAAAATACAATCAATATGGCATCAGTGAATAATACAAGCCCCTTTTAGTATTGGTGAATTTTATACTTCAGCAACAACAAAATCTCGTAAAAATGCCTGTGGGAATTCATTTACCTTGTACAATGCCCCACGGGTACTGACGAGCTCTCACCATTTTGTTTCCAATTTTCACCTCTTCCGTACTTCCCACTATGGCAAACGGTAAATGCCCCTGTAAAAGTCACACCAATACAGTCTTATCTCTCAGCATTCTTGTGCCAGAACTGAAAGGGAAACACTTCAGAAATAAACTAGGTGGAAAAAACACCATTTCAGAAAAAGCCAACAGGCACTTTCAACCCTAAACCCACTTTGAAGAGATCAGTAGCTAGTCAAACTACTGGTATAAAAGTCAAGCCTCAATAACAAAACCAGGAGGAGTGGTTGATAGACCAGATGGGTGTGCTGTCAATTCAGAGGAACCTCGACAGGCTGGAGAAATGGGCCAACAGGAACCTCATTAAGTTCAAACAAGAGTCCTGCACATCAGGAGGAATAACCCCATGCTCCAGCACACGCTGGGGGCCAGCTGTCTGGAAAGGCACTCTGCAGAAAAAGACACGGGGTTCCTCATCGACAACAGGTTGGACCTGATTCAGCAGGTTTGTCCCAGTTGCAAAGGTGGCCAACTACATCCTGAGCTGCATTAGAAGAGTATCAGCAGTAAATAGAAAGCCGCTCTAGAATGCATCCCTCTGATCCGCTTTCAGACAGAGTTCCTATTCCCTGTAAGTCGTGAGACAATCATAGGTTTGAACCCGAGGTATGGTTACTGCTCTGGGCTCAGCCAAATGGCCAGATATACAGGCTGGGCACCGACTGACTGTGTACTGACCCACAACAACTCACCGAATAAAAACGGAAACGGACACCAGCAAAGGCAGCACCTGCATAAGATGCGACCAAGTAGAATACCTACTCTGCCTGGTGGTGGAGCTGAGAGAAGAGGTGGACAGGCTACGGAGCATCAGGGAAGCTGAGCAGGAGATTGACTGGTGGAGTCGCACCCTGTTGTCCCAGAAACCTGTGCAGGAACAGCCACCAAAAAAGGCCCGGGATCAAAGGGAACTAGTATCCCCCCCTGCCAGGATGAAGGAAGGGCCTCAAGGGAGAACACTGAGTGGAAACTGGTCTGCAGTCGGGGCAGGAGAAGAACCCTTTCCTTGCCCACCGCTTCTCCCCAGGTGCCTCTGCATAACAGGTATGAGGCTCTAGAGGTGGAAGAGAAGGTGGTGGACGGGGTAGGTGTAAACCTATCCACGACACAGGAGGCACAAAGATCGGAAAGACCTCCCCGTCGTATCACCACTACATCTACGAGGAAGAAGAGGCGGGTGATAGTAGTAGGAGATTCCCACCTGAGGGGAACGGAGGGACCGATATGCCGGGCAGACCCTGCTCTTAGGGAGGTCTGCTGCCTCCCAGGAGCCAGGGTTAGAGACGTCACCAGGAAACTTCCTAGCCTAGTCCGACCCTCGGACTACTATCCCTTGCTGCTCTTTCATGTGGGTGGCGATGAAGTAGCAGTAAGTAGCCCGAGGGTAATCAAAAAAGAATTCAAAGCCTTGGGGCGACTAGTGAAGGAATCTGGAGCGCAGGTTATTTTTTCCTCGCTCCTTCCAGCGGGGGGCAGAGACACGGGACAATATGAGAAGACACAATCTATTAACATGTGGCTTCGCGACTGGTGCCACCGCCACAGCTTTGGGTTCTTTGACCACGGGATGGTCTACAAGGCACCGGGCTTGCTGGTGTCAAATGGGAGCCAGCTTTCTCAAAGGGGGAAGAGGGTCTTTGCCCAGAAGCTTGCGGGGCTCATTGACAGGGCTTTAAACTAGATGTGAAGGGGGAAGGGGAACCTATTGGGCTTGCCAGAGACAGACTGGGGGATGAAAGACAAGGGTTTGAGGGACTGGGGGCTAGTATGAGCCTTCAACCTGTTGCCCAGCACTGTGCCAGGGGCGCTGCAGCAAAGTTGAAGACTGGCGGAGGTGAGCCGGAGGCTCCTGGGGTAGCAGGAGCCAACAAGGAAAAGCCCGTGAAACACCTCAAAGTAAATGAGCGGTGTTCTGCTATGAAGGTGACGAGGCCGACAGCTCAGATGAAATGCCTCTATACAAACGCACGCAGCATGGGAAACAAACAAGAGGAGTTGGAAGCTATCGTGCTGCTAGAAAGCTACGACCTGATCGCCATTACGGAAACTTGGTGGGATGAATCCCACGACTGGAATGTAGCTATTGATGGCTACAGGCTGTTCACAAGGGACAGGCGAGGAAGGAGGGGCGGAGGCGTTGCCCTCTACATCAAGAAATCAATACAGTGTGAAGAGCTGGCCCTGAAGAATAGCCATGAGCAGGTCGAAAGCTTATGGATAAGAATCAGAGAGAGAGGCAACAAAGGGAACCTGGTGGTTGGTGTCTACTACAGGCCGCCAGATCAAGAGGAGCCGACTGACGAAGCGTTCTTCCTCCAACTCCGGGAGGCTTCGTGCTCGCAGGCTCTCGTCCTGCTGGGGGACTTCAGCCACCCTGACATCTGCTGGAAAACCAGCACAGCAAGCTGTAGGCAATCCAGCAGGTTTCTTGAATGCATTGAGGACAACTTCTTAAGCCAGGTAATAGACACCCCTACCCGAGGGGATGCGATACTGGACCTGGTGGTCACCAATACAAGTGAGCTCGTCGGAAATGTCAAGATCGGAGGCAGCTTGGGTTGCAGTGATCATGCGCTGGTAGAGCTCACACTCCAGAGGGAAATGGGAAGAATGAAGAGTATAGTCAGGACCCTGAATTTTAGAAAAGCAAACTTCCAGCTCCTCAAGGAGATAGTCGGAAGGACTCCCTGGGAAACGGTCCTCAGAGACAGGGGAACAGAACAGAGCTGGCAGCTCTTTAAGGAAGTGATCCACAGAGCGCAAGAGCTCTCGATCCCCAGGTGTAAGAAATCGGGCAAAGAAGGGAAGAGACCAGCATGGCTGAGACGAGACATGCTGGACAAACTAAGGAGGAAGAGGGAGCTGCACAGGCAGTGGAAGCAGGGACAGGCATCCTGGGAAGAGTATAGGGACGCGGCCCGGTTGTGTAGGAATGGGGTCAGGAAGGCCAAGGCTCAGCTGGAGCTAAACTTGGCTAGGGATGCAAAGAATAACAAGAAGGGTTTCTACAGGTATATCAGCCGGAAAAGGGTGGTTAAAGAAAGCGTACCCCCACTGATGAGCGAGACTGGCAAGCTGGTAATAGCAGATGAGGAGAAGGCTGAGGTACTCAACAACTTTTTTGCCTCAGTCTTCACTGGGAAGCTCTCTCCTCACCCCACCCGAGTTGATGGATGGCATGAGGGAGACAGGGAGGGCAAAACCCTTCCTGCTGTAGGAGAAGATCAGGTTCGTGACCACCTGAGGAACCTGAATGCGCATAAGTCCATGGGACCTGATGAGATGCATCCCAGAGTCCTGAGGGAATTGGCCGATGTAGTCGCCAAGCCACTCTCCATGATATTTGAAAAGTCATGGCAGTCAGGTGAAGTCCCTGGTGACTGGAAGAAGGGAAACATTGTGCCCATTTTCAAAAAGGGTAGAAAGGAAGACCCTGGGAACTACCGACCTGTCAGCCTCACCTCTGTGCCTGGGAAGATCATGGAACAGATCCTCCTAGAAGCTATGCTAAGGCACATGGAGGCCAGGGAGATAATTCAAGATAGCCAGCATGGCTTCACCAAGGGCAAGTCCTGCCTGACGAACCTAGTGGCTTTCTATGATGGTGTGACAGCATCAGTGGACAAGGGAAAACCAATAGATGTCATCTATCTGGACTTCTGCAAAGCCTTTGACACAGTCCCCCACAACATCCTTCTCTCTAAATTGGAGAGCTATGGATTTGACGGGTGGACTGTTCGGTGGATAAGGAACTGGCTGGATGGCCGCATCCAGAGGGTAGTGGTCAATGGCTCGATGTCCAGATGGAGACCGGTGACGAGTGGTGTCCCTCAGGGGTCCGTACTGGGACCGGTGCTGTTTAATATATTCATCAATGACTTAGACAGCGAGATTGAGTGCACCCTCAGCAAGTTTGCGGACGACACCAAACTGAGTGGTGCGGTTGACACACCAGAAGGACGGGATGTCATCCAGAGAGACCTGGACAGGCTGGAGAGGTGGGCCTGTGTGAACCTCATGAGGTTCAACAAGGCCAAGTGCAAGGTCATGCACCTGGGTCGGGGTAACCCCCAGTACCAATACAGGCTGGGGGAAGAAAGGATCGAGAGCAGCCCTGCCGAGAGGGACTTGGGCGTGCTGGTGGATGAAAAGCTGGACATGAGCCGGCAATGTGCACTGGCGGCCCAGAAGGCCAACCGTACCCTGGGCTGCATCAGGAGAAGCGTGGCCAGCAGGTCGAGGGAGGTGATTCTGCCCCTCTACTCTGCTCTGGTGAGACCCCACCTGGAGTATTGTGTCCAACTCTGGAGCCCTCAGCACAAGAAGGACATGGAACTGTTGGAGCGGGTCCAGAGGAGGGCTACTAAAATGATCCGAGGGCTGGAGCACCTCTCTTATGAGGACAGGCTGAGGGAGTTGGGCTTGTTCAGCCTGGAGAAGAGAAGGCTGAGGGGAGACCTGATTACGACCTTTCAGTATCTAAAGGGGGCCTATAGGAAAGATGGGGAAAATCTTTTTAGTAGGGCCAGCTGTGACAGGACAAGGGGTAATGGTTTTAAACTAAACCAGGGTAGGTTTAGACTGGATATAAGGAAGAAATTCTTTACAATGAGGGTAGTAAAACACTGGAACAGGTTGCCCAGAGAGGTGGTGGAGGCCCCATCCCTGGGAACATTCAAGGACAGGTTGGATGGGGCTCTGAGCAACCTGATCTAGTTAGTGGTGTCCCTGCTCACTGCAGGGGGGTTGGACTAGATGACCTCTAGGGGTCCCTTCCAACCCAAAACATTCTATGATTCTATGATTCTATGATTCTAAAATATCATTAACTGAAAATAATTCACTGAAAGCACTGAGTATGGAAGGGGTAAGTACCAGACGACCACCTTTCCCCACAGCAGAAGGACCTGTTACTGAACAACAGCCTGCACATCCTCGCTCCCTGGCACAAGTGACAGAGGCCGGGACTGCGGAGCCATATGCTCCAGCATACCGGCTCCTCCTCCCTACTTTCAAACCCTAGTACATGCAAACATATGTTCATGTTCATCTACAAACATATGCACATGAACAGCAAATATAGGGTGCTCAAAGCAAAGATGTCTAGCTTCACAAGCTTAGTTGAAGCTGGCAGATACTCCTGGGAGGATGTGAAAGGACAATAATAAAAAAGCCAGAATTGTATCTGACTTTTTAATCCCCAATGAAAATTTGCCCTAATTTCAAATGAAAGTACTAAATAAAAGGAAAAAGCAGATGGAAGATTTGCTATCATAAAGACCAGAGAAAACTGGAGAAACGAGGCGCTAAAGTACTTCTCCTAACAGATGTAAGGTAGTATTTGCTGAGGAAAAGAACAAAGCCAATCTATCCACCTATGTTAGTAATTATATATTAATTATCCAGAAGTTAGAAAGAGTGTTTATGAGTGATAACCTCTTTTCAGTTGCTGAGCCAGAAAAGAAAAAGTCTCCTAAAACAAGTGTAGCAACAGCAGAGGGACAGGGAGATTTGCACATAGGGGGGAAAAAAACCCCAAACATAGAAGCTTTTTAAGGCCAGAGAAAAATAAACAAACTTGTTATATACAAACCCATAAGCCTCAAGATAATGGTGAAAGAACAGGCATGAACTGGCATTAGAGAGTGATGCTTTAGTACTGAAATATTAATGGTATTTTATTTACTTACATTCATGATGGTATTAATTTTAGAAACGGTTTCATCATCAGTTGGAAACTGGTATATGTGGACGCCATTACTAACTAATTCACTCATGATTTTGTTCTTGAACTTCTGTAGTTCGGTTTTAGCAATGCTGTCTGCTTTGCCTATAATTGGTATAATGTTCACCTATTAATGATACAAATTATATGAAATGTGTAAGACTTCAATTTTGAGGTGACATCTTTTATAAATTAAATTGTTTGGTGATAAGCTCTTTAAAACTTCCCCCAGAGTCCAAACTTCTCCATCAATTAATATCGAAGCTTCACAAACCATGAAAAATATATTCAGTGGCATAATTAAACAAAATAACAACAGATTATTTAGTATACTCCCTTAATTGATTCTGAGAAAAGGACAAGGACAGAGGTCTCACAGTGAGATACTCAAAAGAACAGCAATGCCTACTTGTTAACTAAATGATATTAAGTATTTGTATCTCTACTAAAAAAAAGAGGTTGTTTTAGTTTATAGCACCGGGGGACATGGTTCAGGTGTTAAATGAAAGTTGACAGTTTAAATACACAAAGAAAAGGAAGCTGGCTACCAAACCCTGCCAGCCACTGAGCCTCTTCCTTGGGTTCCTTTCAGCTACAACATCTTGTTCACCTCACCACTGCAGCAAAGAGTTTCTCAAGGAATGACGAAGACTGAAGAATCTTGCTTACCAGTCTTTACACTAATTATTCAGAACTCGAAATTCAGTTCTACTAAGATAAACTGACCTATTTCCTAAAATAGTTATGACAGTAACTTAGGAAGATAGTAGATGCCAAATTTTTCTTAAAAATACTATCACCATTTCCCAAACATGCATTTTTCAGAACTAGATACAGAGAATTAATGCCAATGTCCAAATATTTTGGAAGAACTATACAAATAATTCTTCCAGATTTCAGAAGACAAGAGTTTTACAGAGTTCCTTGATCACAGATGCAAAAAGGGAAGAAAAAAAAAAACACAACACACCCACACACACATACTTTTTATTCTTCTGAATATTCTGTCTGAATGGAAATGACTAAGCATGGAATCTCAAGAACAGATTCAAAATGCATGTTTTTGAAATAAGTCTTCTGTCTTCAGCAAAATGTCCAAATGAAAAAAAAGCATGCCAACTCGAAGTTGTGACTACTAAGATTACCTGATGCTGGTCCTTAATTGTGTAGCACGCACAACCTAAGCACATATGGGGTAAAACACCTAAAATCAAATAGAAGGCTAGGATTTTTTTATTTTTTTTTTTTTATAACTGAGTTAATTTAGGATTGTATAAACAGTCTATTACAGCTAGGAGTAATTCACAGCTTCAATAAATTAGCTGAGGGACATTAATTTAGGTTTTCTATCATACAGCTTTAAAAATGGACGAACAGAGTCCTCAGAATTGAATTAACCTTTACTCTGTCTTTTCAACATGAAAGCTTTTCAAGCACTCATTAATTAGGAGAGAATTTCTCAGATAATGAATAGCAGAGAAAAGACTACTGAGGAGACCAGTAACAAAAGAAAAGCAAAATTGCCAGAAACTGTGATTACAGCTATCAAAAAAAAAAAAACAAAATTAATAACTCTTGCAGCATCTAAGGTTTACTTGAAAACTAGTATCTCAGTAATTTCATCCAAGAATAACATTAATTGAAAGGACACATTTGTACTGACAAGAGACTTAAATTGTATTGATTTGGACCACATACACATGTGCCCCAAATCCCCCTGCTCCCTCCTGTGCCTACGAGTCCCTCGGAAACCAACTGACTCCCTTTCAGCCTCTTCCCCAGCTACAACTCTCAACAACTACAAAAGTGAATTTTGCTACAAAGCGCTAGGCCATTAATACAGAATCACTTTAACCCCACATAAAAAGTCGACACTTGCAATAAAACCAACAGTCCTGCCCTTCCCCTTGCCTGCAGCTGCTCATTGCCAGGTAGAACTAAAATCTGTGCAGCTGTCCAAGGAGACAGATTACTTCTCAGCTTGATCAGTTCCCTAACCAAGCAAAAATCTTTAGCTTTCGGTTTAAATCAGTTGCCTCATTCAGGCAACTGGCTGCCCCAAACACTGAAGCATGCACAATGGCAAGAAGCTGCTGAGACTGCCTCATTCAATAGCAATGCAGAATGACCACACGCAGTCAGCAGGATAAACTTCATCCATGAACATTACTTTGCTGTTTACTAGCACCAAATTCAGCCCGCTGACCATCCTTCTGCCTGAAATGCGAAGTGTGGCTTCCCCATCCCTCTCCTTTAAAAAACATGCTGTTACTCTAAACTAAAATTTTCATGTAACACATTACATTAATGTCAAAACATCTATTGCTCCTCCATGCTACAGAGAAGGAAAAAAAAATACATATACTTGAAATTATTACTGGTTGATATCTTGCAGGCTGATTTAAATGTACCTCTATGAATCAATACAAAAATTTCCAAAGATTCTTTTTGAAGGAAAAAAAAAAACCAAACCCAAGCTCAAACCCTGCAAGGTAGACTCATGTCATTTCCTGACTTAACAGTAATCTGTATATAACTCTGCAAGAATTACTTAAAAATGCAGATGTATTAGTTGAATAATAACTAGTTCCCAGGAAGATAGCATGCAGAAGAAGATGCCCTTAATCTGTGAATGAAACCTGGCTGGCCTGTACTGATTTCAGTCCTAAGCAAAACTATAGATAGGACTTTCAATGTCTAAAAGCTAGATGCCAAATTCTTCGCTAGTCATCCAATCTATAAGCAATAGAGAAAAATTAATTGCCCACAGATACGTCTGGCTTTTTCTCCCAGGATTATAGAGAGACTAGAGGATGACCCTATCCTATTCCAAGAATCCTCTTTACCTCTGAGCTGTGTAATCTGGTCTTGTTTTGTACCAAGCAGACTGTAACAAAAGCAGAACAGTGCACACCTTGGTGGATTTAGGAAGAAACTGAAGACAACTTTTGACATACACTCAATGTATGCGTGTTGCTGTACCACCTTCTCTTTATGGAATCCTGTACTCGGCAAAGGCACCCAGGGACTTCCACATCCCAAGTTCTGGACAATGCAGCACTAAAAGCATCACAACATGTTCCCAAGGAGATGGAAACCAAGCTACAGTTAAAGATTATACCTTTTTTGTGTGTGTGTACACATATATTACTGTAGTAAGATCAGAAAGTATACTCCATTGCAAAGGGATAAAACAACAAAGTTACGTGCTGTTCATGTTCCCTCTGAGCCAAAGCAGAGCTTCAGAGTAGTTGGCTAGACTTTAAAATCCCCCAAAGCAGAAATACTTTTGTTTTATCCTCATGGAAAAATATTTTCTTGGGATGCTGGGACTCATGGATCTATTTCCTTTTCTCTTTTGGAAGAAACTGTTTTATAGGGAGTTCAGTAAAGAGAGGGCACAACCTAGAAACCAAGTATTTTTGTGGTTTTACACAACCTCCAACTTCAAAACTCAGAGTAGAACAATATGCTCCATGAAACTTGCATTTTCTAGTATCAAGGCTCTTTAGCTATCTATGGATACTACAGAGTAGTTTCACAAACATTTTAATCTGGCATAAACCAACACCACAGCGGAAAGAAGTGACCCTGCCCTCCTCTACCTTTGCCCCCACCATACCTCCCCCTCCACTTGCTGTGCTATTGAGAAAGTTCAAAATGTAAAATACATCCACAAACAAAATTACAAAAATACCAAACGTGCTCATCAATCACAAATAGACAGCTGATTTGATCCTTGTTATCTTGAAGAAAAATCTCACAAACAAGAAAATGGAGAAACAAAATTTAGCAGGAAAGGCTCTAATAAAGCACAAAGGAAAGGGCTAGAGCAACAGCAAATGCATTTATGCTTTCAATTTTCTCAAAATGTCAACAAACCAAACCCAAATGATGTAAGGTTTCTTAAAATGGGTTAAACATTTAGCTTCATCCAGTTCACACAGCCCCATTAGAGGAAGAAAGTTAAGAATTTAGAAAGTGCAAGTAATCGCAATAGAAACTGCTATTTTAATGCTTTCAAAACAAATCAAGGTGTGCAGTTTAAAACACTATCTTAGAAGAAGCCATGCTGGCAGGGTGCTCTCTTTATGTTACCTATAATAAGAGAACACAATAATATGCCTCTTCCATTATCTGTAACAAAGATCTTCACAGTGCTGCAAAGCTTTTTATATGCCAACCTTCCAGCAGTCCCAAAACTCAACAGTGAACTAGAAACAAGCTTTATTAGAAGTATTACAGCACTCATGGCGGGTACCCTATCCAATCACAGTAAGATGTTAACAGTTTGTTAAAAGTAAAGTTGTCGTGGTAC
Organism: Gorsachius magnificus; assembly: GCA_034008185.1. Classification (NCBI taxonomy): domain Eukaryota; kingdom Metazoa; phylum Chordata; class Aves; order Pelecaniformes; family Ardeidae; genus Gorsachius; species Gorsachius magnificus. The sequence continues at coordinate 68,048,216 of CM067081.1, read as the reverse complement.
TAATTTTTTTTTTACTTTTTTTTTTTTTTAAGCCTTGTTGTGCTTCTTTTTTCAGTGTTTTTGCTGGATGTCTCTCTCTCCTTTTGATTTGTAAATAAACAGATGATGAACTGCAAGCTAATTGAGGAACCAATTTATTCTGAACTTAAGGTATACCAGTACCAAAAAAAATCCCCAAACCAAAGACACGGATATAGAACTGAAAGTAGGTAGAGGATCTAAAAGCTGCAAGATGCTTCAGAAAGTAAGACAAATTCTTAGAACTCTGTTTAAAAGTCTTACCTTGCTGTCTAGGCTTTTCATGGTTAACAAATCTAGGGTTTTTAGGGAATGGCCTGTAGGTGAAATGAAATAGAGGCAGACATGGATGCGAGTGTCATGGTAGCTAAATAAAGAACGTTTAATTTTCAGTTCTTCCTGGAGATAGGCTTCAAATTGTGCATCTATATAATCCACTATTGGCTGATAGCTGTAAGAAATAAAATTTAACAACCAGAGATTAGCTACTCCTGAACAGAGCCAGACTAAGAAAGGAATTCCCTTTGTATTGTTTTGTGGATTTTTGCTTTACATGACAAAAGGCTGCTCAAGTATCTACGCAGTACAGCAGTAAATTAAAGGTACAGAGTAATCTTGATTTCTGAAAGGCTACTCAAAAAAAATTGTGCACCTAATACAGACAAAACATCTCCTAGCTACTATTAGTGAAAAAAGCTACATAAAGTTAGTTATGATTATAACCGATCTTCCCAAGTGATGTTTTATAAATTTTTGCAATCAAGCTGTGCACCTACAAAACTCGAATACCATAAAGATACAAGAAACTTTAGATACAACACAAGAAAAGAAAGAACATGCAATTACCAGTACCAAGAAATAGGACCTCCTTTATCTTCTGAAGATGAAGTACTGTACATGAGAGAGCTCTTAAACAATAGACAAAAATTGAAAAGGAGGAATGTAAGAGAATGGAAATCTGATTTGCAGTAAGTACAGTTTAAGTATACTTTATCCTACTTAAAACCAGATTATAATCTGCTTTCTAAAAGAAAGTCTTGCTAGATGTACAAGCAGCATGCCCTTACATTTCTGCTGCTACACCAAGTTTATAAACCAGATCAAATGCTATCAAAATTCAGAAGTAGTTATTACAGACAAAATTAAATGAAGGACTAAAAGGCAGCTCCTATACCACACATCAAAACCTCTAATATCTATACTAATACCTACTTGCATCTCATTCATTCAAGTCACCAGCAGTAGCCATTTTCCAGTCACATCATAAACCATAGCTCTCATGATAATCTTAATGGGACTCTCTAACCCTCATTTATAATTACCACCATTTAGGCACTCATATAGCACAAAGGATTGCTAAAATTCTTTACAATTAAGGTGAAAGAAACAAAATCTGCTGAGAGACAGTTCAATATTTTAAAATTTTCATAAAGGCAGAGGCTCAAAAGAAGTTCTGAAAGACACTAGCGTGGTACCTCTGTATCTTCTGATTAAGCTGTCCAACATAAAATATAAAGGCCTTCAGTAATCCATGTGATGTTCCTTCCAGTTTAAGGTCTTCGTTACGTTCCAATCAAATTGTTAAAAACGCTATAGATCTAATCTCTATAATTTACAGCACCTTATAACCAGTTTAGTTGTTTAAAAAGTCTCCCATTGACCTTCTCCCTGCTTTCCTCCACCCCAAAAGAAATTCTAGTCACTATTGCACATTTTATTTACATACATTTATAAAATATTATATCATAAAGAAGAGGCAGAGTTCATCTGATTTCTCAAATCATTTCCTAGACGAGAAGAAAAACATGTTTACTTTGGTACACAGAGAAAACAGTTAAGCAAACATTTGGAACATATGTAAGAGAAATATTTGCTACAAAGCTCAAAGAAAAAATCAACTTGCAAACTTGCAATTGAAGACCAAAACTTCTACATACCATGGCAACAAGAGAGCGCTTACCTATCTTCTTTGTTTATCTGGTCACCAAATCCCACTGTATTTACAATGGTCAGCTTCAAAAGAACATCACTTTCCTGGAGTTCATAAGTCTGGGCTCTAAGTCGTACATTTGGCAGAAAATGCGTTGACACAGTGTCATCAAAGCTGGTGTTAAACAAACTGTTTATCAAGGTTGATTTCCCACTTCCAGTTTCCCCTAAAGTTAAACAGAAGGGTTGGGGAAGACATTTTGCACATGAAATAAATACCTGCTAAGCACAGAAATTGTTGTCACAGCAACTCGACAAATTTACATGTCAACTGATTTCTCCAAGCAAAATGGTTGCTTGCATTCCTTTTTCATAATGAGCACTAAATATCTTTTAGTTAATTTTTTCATCCTACAGGTAAGAGAGACTTACGTGCTAATGAGTAATAAGCAGAAGTCTCTTGACACTTTGGTTTCTTTAAAAGCGTGAACTAATTTCCTACTAGCTGTGAAACCACGGGGGGTTCAACACAGGGATTTTATGAATAAAGGTAAAATACTAGAGCAAACATTTGATAAGTATAGAAGTACTTCAGCAGTACCACCTTGGAATTTTAGGATTTTTTGATCTTAAGCTCTTTGTTACGGTAAAAATGGAGTGTAGCCCAGTTTACTCAAAAGAATCCAAGCTGCCGCCCTTAAATCAATAAATGCATGCCATCCATTTTCAACATTTTTGGTCTTCATATTGTTTATGAAAACGCTAAATATAGAAACAAAGGATGGATACAAATAAGCAAAGCTGGGGGAAGGTTCCCATGTTCATGCTTAACATTAAAGAAAGAGTTTAACATTGCAACTGGATTTAAATTCCAGTCACTTCCTAAGGACAGGTATACTACTGAAGCCTTAAATCACCCAGATAATACTCACCAATGCAAAGAATGTTGAAGCAGAAGCCCTGCTTGATGGATTTTTTAACCAGTTGATCAGGTAAACTACCAAAGCCAACATGCCCGGACAAGGATAAGGTTCGATAGCCATCGTTTTGCTAAAGAAAAATAATTTAAAAATATGTTAGTGAGCAAGTTAGTGAGTTGCAAAGAAATTAGCAATGGCAACAAAGGAACTCTACTCGTAAGTGAGAATTCATTCCTTATGACTTACATGAAACCAAGGAAAGCAAAAGTCTGAAAAAAGTTTGTCATGTCAACTTTATTCCATGATTTCAGAAAACATTCAAATTTACTTTACAGCACGATTTGCAGGCTCAAAGTGAGGTCCGTCTTTTGCAAAAAAAACCAAAAGCCATGAAACATGAACGAAATAAAGCAGACAAGTCCAACTGAAAATGTAAACTGAAAACTGTAGACAAAATATGGTTGGTTTGCTCCAAGAAACGAAGAAGAAAAAATTAAAAAAAATTTTAATAGGCAGAATTCAAGATAGAGACCATAATTACAGGAAGGTGTATGTTATCAATCAGAACTCATTCTGAATACCTGGAATGGAAATTGTTATTTATGGAAAATAATACATTATTTACACACCAGAACTCTAAGAGATAATATTATATATATTATTAGAAATGTCTAGAGGTGAACATGCCTTTTTGGACGCCAGCTAGCAATCTAGCATCACGACAGCAAGGCAATGAGCATACTAAAAATGCATAAGATTAAGAGGAAATATCTTGGTTCATACAAACAAACTGTATTTTTAAACAAACATTCCGTATCAAAAGTGTAAACAGTGACAGGTCCATGCTATTCTTTCTCTTATGTTTCCAATTCACATGCCATTACTGGTTCCTGGGAACATGTATATAGCTAACAGTAGGAAAAATTTTATTTAACACTTAGAAGCCCATAAAAGCGCCACCTTTTGTATGCATAGCAAGTTTCGGAATTCTTGTAGCTAAAAGGATATGGACATTCCTCACAGCAAATACTCATCCCCTTTACACAGGACTTCTTGTGTGGGACTACAGACTGCACTAACTCTCGCTGTAGGCTATTATAATCAGATTACCTCCATTTTAGGCTAATATAATGGGGAAAAACGTGTAAGCAAAGTGAATGATTTCAAGAGAAAATATGACATCTTAGGGCTGTAAAAAAAAAAAAAGTTCATTCAAAGCATGTCTGAAAAAGAAATTTCTCAAGGTATTCTACCATATGGAAATTAATGTTAAAAGGGGCTGAGAAACACTGAAAACTGTCAGTATCCTGTCCATTTGAATACAAGTGTATCCAAGATGGAGTGGCAGCACATCTAATAACTGTAGCTACACAGCCTGATAGCCAAACCACCTCTATTGCCACCAGTGTAAGATAGTTCCTCCAAAACAAACCATAAAGCCTCCACGCCAAAAGCCAGCGCAAGAGGCTCAGCATAACCGTAGAAGGGAAGCCTTTCATCTTCATGTTACCAGCCTAAACCCAAACCGTGCTGGACTACCCTCAAAATCCCTGCATAGCCATCTGCTACTCTCCAACAAAAAAAACGAGCAGAAAGAACTTTATTTCTTCCAGTCCACTTGGATTTCAGTGGACAAAGCACTGATACCCACAACCTTACTGGCCATTTCCAGAGGTCATTAGAGTAACTACAAGGTCACCCACAAGAGATTAAAAAGCATTTCACTGAGGAAACTGGTATTACAGCTGTATTTGAGGTATGAAGCTAAGGGGCAGAAACAGAGAACTGGAGTCCTTATAGCCATTAACTCCATAATTTCATTTTCAAAAAGAAGGGAGAGATTAATTACAATTTAGCAAGTAAAACTCAAGAGTTTACTGTTTTCTGGAAACAAAAAACAACGATAATTAGTCCTTCCACTATTATATTGGCTGTTTATCACCGAAAATTTGACCAAATTTCTGTGTGAAACAGAGGACAACGAGAAAGAATAAACGTGCAAAACAAGGTGCCTTCTCTGGGCTTTGCTTCGAAAGTCAAACCCATGCTTGTAACTCAACAGACATCTGGCTGTATCACTACTTAAAAATTCATATCAGACACCCAAGAGGGTTAATTTCTTTGAATTCCTAAGCGTTTCCTAAAGATGCTTCTTATGGATATGTATTGCAGTCAGGAAAGAGAGTAACAATTTCTGCAATAAGTATTTATGCAATTGCCAAGATATTTCGAGACATCTCAAATTTGCTGCTATTTTAAGACAGAGTATTTAATCTTCATTCGGTACATAAAAGTTAATTTAATGACACTACACAGTTATGAGTGAAAATTAAAACCATTTTTCTGGAAATGTAAATATATAAAAGTGCATGGCAAGTTCTATGTCATTTCAGACACAAGACAAAAAATTGGCACAAGACAGAAAAGTCCTGGTAAACTATAAAAACAGATTGCAGAACCTGGTATTTAGAACTTCCCCAGTAAATTGTGTTTTATGCACAGCTTGCTTCAGTGCTGTCCTGGGGCGGTGAGGAGAGATACCATCTTCACTTTCTGCATGCAGAGATGATACAAAGTTATTATTTGAGATAATAAAGGGGAAGACTAAAAGAGCAGGAACATGAATCTTGTTCACCCCACATGTAACTTAGCACCTTAACTACAAGATCATTCTTTCTAGTTCTTTCTGTCAGAGGTAATGACACAGTAAACCAAAAAAACTAACCACCCCCCCTCCAAAACCTCATATGTTCACCAGCAGGGTGACCCAACAATAAGAACGTCAGCAAGAGAACATAACGTCACCACGGGATAGGGGAGAACAAGAATTTCAAGCAGAAATAATATTATTTATATCACTCACGAGAACATGTTTTAATGTCTTGTCCTCAGGTTCTTGTTTTAAAGAGAGGACTGGTAAACTGAAGGATGTTCAGAAAGGGATAAACCTGGGTCTCAAAAATCATTTTTACAGAGGAATAGTACAGAAAGATAGACAGTGTAATTCTTTCAAGAACATGGCCAGAGTTTACTTGATTACAGTACATATAATGAGATTTCTAGTACCACACACGCACCAAAAAACCCCCCAAAAAACAACAAAAAAAAAAAAACAAAACCACAACACTACATTACTAGCAAAATTTTAAAAGCTAGAGACAGAAAGATGAAGAATCTATTTCTATTTTTAAAATATATCTACTTTTTTTAGGGATTTTAACTGTTCAGGGATTAAACTGTTCAGACAGTTGTCCTAAGACACAACAGAGTCTTCAAGAATCGGTGTCACCAAAAATGCTGCAATAAAAGCTCTTTAGGCTACAAAACTCTCAAGGAATATTGTGCAGCTCAACTTGAGACAGTCTCAGTCACACTCATTTAGAAGCCTCCATTCTTGCATGTTTATACTTCTGTTCCCTGTGCAACAAACATTACAGGAATGAGAGCTACTGTTCACATTTGGAGACTCACCTCCCTCCACCTTCCTTACAGAAAAATCACTTTGTGAACCTTCCATCTGACATCAGTTGGGGCATTCCCTTAGTAGAAAAGCAATAGCCGGCATTTTTCCTCCTGAAATTTTCCAAGGGCATCACATGTCTCTCCCTCAATGTCAGCACCTCATACAGCTTCACTCTGCTACGGTCTAACAAATATGCAGAGAAATTAAATTCACAAAACTGACCGCGTGATGCCTGCCTTCTTACTGCTTCTCAAGGAAATATGTCATCCAGTTGAAAAACAAGTTACTACCATATCTCCAGTTCAGCAAAATGGTGACAACTCAAAAAGTAAGAAATGTAAATCATGTTGAAAGCGATTAATTCACCATATTAGCCAGTCTTTTCAAATTAGTATCCGTTGGAGGGAGCAGCCGAATTATGCCTAAAGAGAACATTTCATCCAACTTTATTCAGTGAATAATTCAAAGCTTGTAATCTGAATGCTACGAGAGCTGTCATAGTCCCGTAAATACTTCCTGTTTCTCACTGCTTCCTCAGAATTCATACTCTCATCAAAATAGCACACGATATAGATCGCTTGAGATGGTCCAAACCACATCTCACTCCTTCCCTGCCCCGCTTTTTAAAGGGTTTAAAGTTGCTTTCACAAACTGCATCTGGATTTCTGCAAATTCAGTTAAATCAATTATATTGCTTTATATAAAAAGTCCTCTTGCCCATTACAAACAGCGTGCAAAGAAAAATCATTGCCTGGGACAAAAGTAAGATTTAAAAATTGGAGCTTTTTCTTTCAGAAACAAACTAAAAAAAATTAGTTATCTTTTAAATTTTCCACCTATTTCAGGCTAAAACTGCACAACGCTGAGCCATTCCACAGCAAAAGCTGGGTCTGGGGCTACACGCATCTCTCTGCATAAGCCTCCTGCAGAACCAGACTTGCAGTCCAGGCAAATAACCAGCTTGCCACTCAGCTTGTAGAGATGAATGAAATTTGCCCTCCAAAGCTTAAAGTAATGAAGGTTCGTGTGCTTAGGCAGGAGGCGAGGGTCCTGCCAGGCCCAGGCAGCTGCGCAGGGGCCCTTGGGAGGATGCCTGGGCATCAGCCATGGGGGCGGACGACAAGACGTTAACGTGCCCATGGGCACTCCAAGTATGACTGTTTCAGAGCCCTGAGTTTTCCACTATCACAAACAAGTGTGGACACTCATTAAACCAGAAAATCTATTTTCATTTTCCAATAACAAATTGCATTACTCTCTCACAGTCAATTACTTTACTAATAACCCAAGTTACATTTAATCCAGCAAATATCAACATTGCTATTGCCTCATAACACATGAGGAAGTAGGAAACTAAACAGATTGTGGAAGCAAGTAGAAAAATACTTTCCATTCTTGGGTAGTCAAAATCTAAAATGTAGACGTGTGGGGTAGGCACGCATACCATTGACATCTCTTGATGTCGATACATGCGTGAGAGAGAGACAAAGAACAGATGGGATGAGTAGAGGGAACAGAAAGGAAACCTTGGCAAAATAACACAGAGGAAAACAGAAAATATGGGAGGATGAGGCAGAAAAAAAACAAAGAAGGAAAAGTCCATGAAGATGCAGAGTAAGAAAGGAGATACATTAAAAATTACATGGCATTAATATGTCTGTTATATAAAATAAAAAGCAACATACAGGAGACAAGTATGGAACAAAATATTCCCCCAGAAGGTGTGTAGGGGGGGAAAAAAAAGTATTGGCCAAAAGACAATTCAAAGAAAACTCATTTGACAACTTCATTCACAGTTATCAGGTAATTTATTCAGTCTGACAGAAACAGGAGACAACTTTTAGGGACTGGTCCAAACATCAGAAGCCCAGGATTGTTCCCTCATATCTTTCAAATGACTTCTTGCAGAGCATTCTGGTGCACCAACTGTTTTCCTTTTCTAGCCCACATCAACACACATGACAGCTGAAGTTGCCTTAAACCCATAGGTCACCACAAGATCTCCTTCATACATGTATATATGGAGAGACCTTGGAAGGAAACTTAAAAAAAAAAGTAGTTACATTTTTGCCTGAGGTTACATCTGAGGAAACTTTTTGAATGCCCTGAAATCACCCAGGATGCGCAGAGCAAAAGGTGACAGCCTTGTCAATAGAGCACAGGGGCATGATGTGCAGGCTGCTACTGAAGAAAACTCCTGGACTGTATTTTGAGGTATTTGGGAACAAACAAACAAGCAGCAAACAGAGCCACTTTGCTAGTTTTCCAGCTGTGATGAGGTCATTTCACAGACAGCAGCGTATTCGTTTGTAAATTCCACCAAGGCCTCTCTTCACCAACAGGCATTTAAGTAACTTGAAAATCTAGCACACGTAGTACCTGGTCCTCCATCGTTGCCTATGGATAGATGTGGCAAGAGGCAGCAGGTGGGGAATCAAGACTTGACAACAGAGAAGAAACCAGCTCCTCACTGCTAGTACTCCATGTGCTGGGGAAAGGATGACCACCACAGCGGTGGTTTAGCTGGGACTGATCAGCTGCTGCTACACAGAAGGAGAAGGCGTTCAGTTTTGTGGTCATCACAGAAAGGCCTCTCTTGACCTGTGTGTTTTCAAGGAAGGAAAACAAAGAAAGAAACCGAAATCTGGCGCCGCGCTCTGAGATGACCTTGACACGGAAAAATACTCACACTGGTATCGGTACTGATATCACAACTGCAGTACTTTTGGAAGATGTGTACCTCTTTGGCTGTGCTGGCTCCGCTGTGCCTGCCGCAGCTTCAGCACTATGTTTCCTGAAGAGCAGGAAGTCAGTCTTCTTCACCATGACCACATCAGCCCCTCGTTGTTGATGTTCCTTGTCCGAATGAGAGAGCAATGCTGGTCTGGGATGCGACAATGGCGGTTGCTATCAGAAGGCCTCTTTCACTGCAACAAGGATTTTTTTTTTTTTCCCTCCTTTTTAATTAATCAATGACGAGCACTGTATGCTGTTGTACAGGGGCAATGGCTGCCAGAACTTTCCCAGAAGGCAATTTTTCAAAAATCAGAAATACCAAATACTTGCATCTCAGACTTTGTGCAGTCTGACTGTAAACAGATTTATAGCAGAAGGTCAAACTGCATTCTGAGAGTGATTTTACACTTCTTTTGCAAAACAATTGAAAACAAAATCCTTCCCAGAATGTAGTAAGAAACACTTTAACAGTTTTACAGCATGTGTTTAAACAAGGAAATATTATTTGATATCAATATATTTTACATCATTACATTTACATCATTTACATTTATAAACCTAATACAAAATCATCCTCCTCCATTGCAGAACTATGTTATGACTCTGTTTTTACCGTATTCGCTGTAAAGCTTTCCATGTACGTGCTTCTCTCTCTTCCCTTAACCAAATCTATCCACTTAGTGGACCCTCAATCCTGCTCTCACTTCTGCTGATTTACTGCGTCTCTCCACACTCTTCACACAAACACAAAGCAGCAAAACCATTTTGTATTGTTTCTCGTACTTTGGCTCTGAGGTTCTTTTTCCTTTCCACATTTTTCCGGTCACCCAAGAGAGCCAGGCTGTGAAGTACCGACTCTCCACCTAGCTACATACACGTAACGTGATGAAGAGAGAAAGATTACATAAAGTTAATGCATTGCACTACGCTACACTGCAGCTGCAGAGGATTTGTACAGGCTTTAAAGAGAGTACGTGTGAAATGGAGCTCTCCGGGCGGGAGCCCCGACAGAAGGCAAGCAAGCAACAGGCAAGCTGTGAGCAAGCGGGGGAACATGAATGAAGCCCTTTCACTGAGGTTGGACAGGACGGGACGTGGTCAGGCCCTGTGGTGGCTCTAACAATGGTCCCACAAATAACTCTTTCAGCACCCGAACGCAAAGCAGCCCCTCTTGCTTCTCATGCTCCCATGACCTCTCCCTCGAGAGAGGTGCCTCCCTTGGGAGCGTCCCATCAAGAACCAGAGCGAGACACTGCCCCGGATAACAGTAACTCCAAGAAAAGAAAACTGCAAAAGAGTAACAGTTGCTTTCCTTTTTTTTTTTTTTTTTTCTTTCAGTTCACGGGGCAGCTTCACTCACAGCTCCATCGGTGTAACTGAAGTGTAACAGGACGGCGGCAAGAATGGGCCAAGAATCACCAGAGCCAGGTACTTCATCTACCTTCCCGCTACCAGAAAATGCAGCGGCAGCAAACTACACAGTCTGGGGGGGAGGACTTGTTCCCCAAATTCTTCCCACTCCACGTTATTTCTAGAACCCGCCCGTGCTCTTCATTGCTGAGGTGTAAAACACGGCAAAAAAACTCAAGCCATAAATGAAATCGCTTTATTTCATGCTCAAAAGGGGAACTAATGCCCCGGCACTAATGTGCGGACGGGTTCAGCGTCTTCAAGGCGCAAAGCTGACTGCTTTGCCATTATGCATAGGGAAAGCATTTCTTCAACAGCCGAGATTTCAGCACTACCACCCATTACTTGAAACACGCCATGAGCTGTGGGAGCGCTAAGAGGGGCGACACCTGAAAACGAGATCCTTTGACGACAAGGGGTTTTAAAAGCCTGGCAACTCCGGGAACTAAATGGCCCGCGGAGGCCCCATTTCCCCCGCTGACTGAAGCCCCGCGCCCCCTTCCCGCCCCCAGGCAGCCCTCACACCCCGGCCGCTGCAGCGCGGAGCCGGGGCAGCCCCCGGCCCCGCTCCGCGAGGGAGGGCGGCGCGGCACAGGCGGCGCTTCCACCCCCCCGCACTCCGCTCCCCCCGCGGGGGGGCCCCCCCCCCCCCCGCCGCGGGGGGCTTACCCGCCGCCCCCCGCCCGGGAGCGGCCATGGCCCCGCCAGGCGAGGCAGGCAGGCAGGCAGGGAAGCGCGCGGGCGGAGCCGCCGCCGAGGGGAGAGGGCGCGCACCCGCCCGGCCGCCGTGACGGGGCGCTCCCGGCCGCCGGGCGCGGCAGCGCCGGGGGCGGGCGGGGCCGCGGCGGCCCCACCGGGGGGGGTGGGGGCGGGGGTGGGCTGGGCTGTAGCCGCCCCGCTGCCGCTGAGGCGGGCGCTCGCGGCGCGGGGCGGCCGCGCGGGCCCCTCCCGGCCGGAGGGTGGCGCGGCGCCGCCACCGCGGCGGCCGTGATTGCCGGGGCATGCCGCCGCCGGGAGGAGGGGCTCGGCCCGCAGCGGCTCCGCCGCGCCCGCAGCAGCCGCAGCCGCAGCCGGAGCCGCGAGGCGATGGGGCAGGGGCGGTGATGGCGGAGCCGGCGGAGCTGCAGCAGGAGGCGGTGGTGCGGTTCCTGGCGGCGCGGGGCGGGCGGGCGCGCAACGCGGAGCTGCTGGAGCATTTCCGGGAGTGGCTCAGCCCCTCGGAGCCCGGCCGCCGCGCTGCCGCCCGCCACCGCTTCAAGGAGCTGGTCAACGCTGTGGCCACCGTCCGCCAGGAGCCCGGCACCGGCGTCAAGTACGTGCACCTCCGCCGCCGGTACTGCGCCCCTCAGCCCCCCGCCGCCGGCGGGCGAGGATGCCGGCAGCCGCCCTCAGCCCGCGGGGCGGCGGGGGTGAGCCGCCCCGGCCGAGCCCGGCGGCAGGCGGAGGCCAGCGGAAGGGCTCCCGCCGGGGGCCGCTGCCCGGGCGCGGCGGAGGCGGCGGCGGCGGCGGCGGCGAGGAGGCTGCCGTAGCGGCGGGCCCCGGGGCGGCCTCCGCCGGCGGAGGAGGCGGGGGCGGCGGAGGACGCCCCGGGGACGGCGGCGCCGGGGGGCGGCCGCAGGAGCCTGCGGGAGGCGGCGCGGGGCGGCTCGCCCCAGCTGAAGCGCGGCGCCCTCCCCGGGGGGACCCGCGGCCGCGGCGGCGACTCGGACAGCGCCTCGGTGGCCTCCTCGTCCGCCGAGGAGGAGGGGAGCACCACCGGCGCCGTGGCCCTGGACCCCCTGGAGCATGCCTGGATGCTGTCGGCCTCGGATGGGCGGTGGGAGAGCCTGGAGGGGCTGCTGAGCTGCGAGCCGGCGCTGCTCTGCAAGCGGGACTTCATCACCGGCTTCACGGTGCTGCACTGGGCCGCCAAGCACGGGCGGCAGGAGCTGCTGGCCACGCTGGTCAACTTCGCCCAGCGGCACCAGCTGCCCGTGGACATCAACGCCCGCACCAGCGGCGGGCACACCGCGCTGCACATAGCTGCTATGCACGGCCACGCCGAAGTGGTGAAGCTGCTGGTCGGAGCCTACGACGCCGACGTGGACATCCGTGACTACAGTGGGCGCAAGGCTGCGCAGTACCTGCACCAGGGCACCTCGGGGGACATGCGGAGCCTTGTGGGGGCCCTGGAGGAGGAGGAGGAGGAAGAGGAAGGGGCTGCCGGTAACGGGAGTGGGCGCTGGAGGCTCTCTAAGGTGTTGCCCTCCAACCTCATGAGCTACCGGCTCTCCCACCACCACCACCACCATCACAGCGCTGGGGAAGAAGCTGAGGGCACTGAAGGGGCAGCAGTGCCAGGCAAGGGCAAGGAGATGACCAGGAAAGCCTCCGGCAGCGGGCGGATGAAGCCTCGGCTTAATAAGATCCGCTTCAGGACTCAGATCATCCACAACACGCCCTCCTTTCGCGGTGACACAGAGGAAGAAGAGCACGAGGAGAAATCCCTGAAAGCATCGTTCAAGCTCAGGCCGAAGTCCAATGTCTTTGGATAAGGCCAGGGAGCAGGAGGTCTGGGAGGTGGGCACGCGGACCAAAGTGCCCTAGGTTGTAGCGCGGAAGGTGAGGCAGGTGCAAGTGGGTGCTCATCTAGACTCGTGTACTCCAGGGAGACGGGTTCTGAGTACCTTGCTTTAGCTCACTTTGGTAGGGTCAGTGAGCCCAGGGGGTCAACGGGGCTCTGGTGGCTTACAGCTCCCAAGAGCAGCTGCTTCGGCTGGGCCCTCGGTGCTGAAATGAGAGGCAGCAGGTGTGTTGAGAAACGCTGGGGTGCTTAAAAGCTGTGCTCCTTTCTCTCTAAAGGCAGGCTTCGGGGTCCGAAACCTGTGTTAGTGAATCCGCTAGGATTAGCAAGTTGAGTGGGGGAAAGAAAAGTGCAAACGCTCTACTCTTACATTATCAACTGGTACTATAAACTACTTACAAATGACTTGCTATGTCAGAAGAACACCTCAGTAATATGCAAGTATACTTTAAGTTTCTCTTTAACAGCAATACCAGCTGGCACAGTGTGGGGTTGGGTACCCAAAATGAGATGATAGATAACAGTTTCCTGTCAGAATCGAGCTTCAATCCAGCAAAGACTTGAGCCTGTGTTGACTTTATGCATTGAAAATTGCCTGATTTGACATAGTGAATATATTAAAAAAAAAAAAAAAAAATCCCTTGCAGTGCAAACAATGAATAAAGTTAACCACGTACAGAAGTCTCTGCTGTCTGAGGTACTACTGAGCTTGCTTATCGCTGTTGGTATACTAATACAAGATAATGGAAGCAAAAAGTCTTTTTACATTTTTGGTATCTTATGTTTTGTGTTAGGCAAAGCAATTTTATTTTAATCACTGTGAATTCTCAAGTGCCAGACCTAGCGCAGTTCCAGTTATTAAGTCTGGTAAAATCTTGTTAATGTTGTATGTGTAATTTGCTGCATTTAAAATCAGAAAATTGTGGTGTGTGTGCTACCTGTGAAAGTTGTTCTTTTTTAAAAAGAACACAGACACCATTGCATGAAATCTTCGTGAAACTCTAATATGGTCCTGTAATGCAATAGCTACAGGTCTGTGTTCATTACTAACTTGTGTGCCAATCCCTTCAACTGGTTTTGTGCAAAAACAGGGCAAAAAAAGAAGGGGGAAAAAAAAAAAAGGGGGGGCGGGGGGGAGAGGGTGTGAATTCACACACAAGGTGAGTAACTGGGACTCTGAAACTCTATCCCTGTTTGTCATCCTGAGTGAAGGCAGTATAATGACATATTCCAGTTAAGTGATGGCAATGGTGTTTGAGTTCTTTTAAACCTGTATTTCTAGAGAAGTGATAACCAAGGCTTTGAACTGTTGTTCAACAACCTAGTAAGTCTTAATCTGATTGACGAGCCTATCCGTCTGTTAAAGCTTTCAGAAACCTTGAATCTTGTTTCTCTGCTTTAAAGGTAGCAATTCCAGTGAAATCTAGGAGGCAGATTTCTATCCAGACTCGGCTTTCCTTAAGAATGAGGTATTGAGCTGACCCTGGATCCTGAATACTGCTCAAGGTAGAAGCTCATCTGTGCTTAGAAGTTAAGGTATGGCCAATTTCAATGCAACATTTGTCAAAGCATGTTTCAGGTTGGCTTCCTCAGAACGTACGTGCATGTCTGGCCGGAAACTAACCAAAAGTGATAGGCTTTGGCATGTTAAAATCTAAGTTTGAGACGCTGATTAAATGCATGCCACAAGCTCTAGAACACCTCATGGGGAAACTGCTGCTGGGAGTTGCGCGCTTTCAAGGTAACCACTGCCTGTAGCTGTTGCCGGTGGCTTACGTTTCTTGTAGCAAAAGAGGAAGGGAGCGCTGGCGATTCATTGGTTTCAGACTTCCCGCATGGATAAATTACCAGTTTCTGCACTTTGTGTCAAAACCTAATAAATGACAGTATTTGCATAGACAAGCAAGCAACTAATTTCTGGGAAAAGTTACATGAAAAAAACCTGAATCTGTGCATAGGTGCCGGTCATTACTTTTGTGCAAAAAGACTAGAAGTTATACAGAGGTTCAGTTTTAGTTTATAATTCATAAGCTGTATTATTATAGATTTCATGTGCCTTCATTCTGGGTTGGTTGCCACAAATGTGATGGATAAAATCAGTCTTGCAAAGCACTTTGTCTTTACGTAGTGGGACGGGACCAGAAATTTTCCCTCAGCCCTTTCCATTTAAACAGTAAACTTGTACAAAAATGGGGTGTCTGAAGGGGGGGCGGGGGGAAGGTAATCATACGAATTATGCTGTAGAGCTAATTCTTTTGTAACAGAGGAGAGAGTTAAAAAAAAAAGCCTAAGTCTTAAATTCAGTTCACTCTGGAAGATAAATAGCTTTTTAGACTTCTATGGAAAGGAAGTTTTCTGACTGAATGCTTGCAACATGAGCCCTCTTCTTCGGCATGGCCACTTCTGGATTGAGCACATATTCCATGCAACTGCCTATGTCAAACTTTATTAAAGTAACTTTTTGCTTTGAGAGTTTATAGTTCTTTCACATGAACTGTTGGGTGAAGTGTTTATCTCTTCACATGCAAATAGCGAAGAATTGCACAAAACCACTGAGTCTGAGATAGCTTTTGGGGTCTGGGGAAATAGTTTGAGGGTTTCGATGCTTTGGGATTTGGAATACATCACGCTTTGGATTTTAAAAGACTAACTGGAACATAGTTTTATCTTGCATAATGCAGTAGAACTTTGGTAATTACTAAGGGAACTTGAAAAATGGTAGAGATGCCTCATTTATAACTCATTATTTGACGTATCAAAGTGAAACTGCTGGTCCGCTCATACTGCTTAGCTGTCAGTTAATGACATTTCACTGTAATGGTCCAAAGGTCTTTGCAAGGTGGGGTGCGACAGGGCAAACTGAGATGTATTGACGAACGGCTTGATAACCACTAGTGTCTGTCTGCGCTATGGGACTAAAGCACTTTGATTTCACATTATGACTTGTCACATTCCACATGGTTACTTTTTATAACGTGAGCTAAAACTTAAGTTTTGTTTGGAGATAGGAAAGGCTTGATGCCCTGTTTCAGAATATTTACAGTCTAAAGGTACTCTTGAGTCAAATATTTTGGATACGTTGCCTAGAAAGATGTGAATTTGAAATAAAGTTGTATGGTACAGAAAACTGGAGCACTTACTGGTGTCTTTTTAATGGTACATTTGAAGTTACTGAATGTGTTTGTTCACCTTTTACAGTGGTGTGTAAGGCAGCAAGACTGTAATGTAAACATTTGATACCTTTTATTGTATCTCATGGTTGAAATATTTTAGAGGCCTGGAAGCCTGTCAGTTTTTATTAATACAACTTTTTATGGGTGTCTTCCTGAATGGTTATGAGTTAAGAATTGTAAGCTTTAGTTTTACTGAAATAAAAAGAGCCCATGAATTGTTTATGCTTGAATCGATTTCTATATGCTACGTACTTAGGTGCGACTTGCATGTTGGCTGTTAAAACTGTGCACTGGTTTAGGTTTGGGGGTTTTTTAGTCGTGAAGATGTCTGATACCCTGTAACAAAGAGTAAGACACAGAAAAAATACAGCTGAGTTGTTTGCAAGACAGTAACATTTTTCTTTGGCAGTTACTCTAATGGCTCATGTCAAAGTAAATGAAGACACAACAATTTTTTTTTGTAGAGAAGTATGTCTAAATAAGGGCCTGGGAGAGTGGCATTGCTTAACTTAAAATAGCGTCCTGACCCTACTTCTATGCAGCTAAATATCTCTGACTCTGGGAAGACTAATGCTAGTTTTGGTCACTACGTAAAGGTCAATACCTGATTAAAAAAAGGTTTAGGATGAAAGCTTTTTGTAATGTGTCTTAACTACAGCTAGCAGCTTCTCTAAAGGGAAGTATCATTTCATTGCCAAGCTAGACTGTGGGATTTGGTCTATCTAAACATTCTTTGAAGCTGTTGCCTTGCCAAAATATATGTTAAAACCAGTAAGCCTTGTGCTGCCGCTACCTTCTCTGAGAGGCATCCAGATTTGTGCTTAGACTGAAAAAAGGCTCAGCTGTTACCATGCTGGTGGATCAGGGCGCATGCTGCTCCAAACCAAGCCACCCCACATCAGCAGTTTGGGGACACGGGTGAGAGGAGGAGGGAAGGGGAAGTGCTCCTAGAAGCGTAGAGGAGCGGGGGGGCATGCGGGAAGCAGCTGAGCTTACGGGGGAAGCAGAGGACTCAGTAGGAGAGGAGTCTGCGTGAGCCTTGCTGATCATGCAATGGCTTGACTGGCCACTTAGAAAATTGTATCTATACATATATCCCTTCTCCTACAGAATAGCAGTTGAGAGAGATGACTTGCTGAGAGCTCAAATCTAAATTAATGTCTGATGTTAAGTGGTTTAGCTCGTCCTCTTACCAACATTTCTTTGTGTAGCTAGGACTGTTTGCAACAGCACAAACAACTCTTGTGTTGAGTGTAGCTACAGCTGTTGCAGGAGAGTCCTGGGACATCAGATTGGACCCATTTAACTTAAGGCTTCTCACTGGGAGAGAAGCCCTTCAGCGTTGCGTTGCTAACTTATTTTTCCTTTGGCTAGAAAGGAGGGTAAGGGACCACAGTCCTGACTTAGTGTGCATTGAGTTACATGGAATGCATAGGGACCTGAAGACATCAGATTAAACTTTGGAGACTTCACCCAGAAAAAAAAAGTAGTTTGGTTTAGTTTTCTTGTTGGAGTTGAAGGAAAAAAAAAAAAAAAGGTACATACTATCACTTTTTCATGTCCTCAACTGGGGGCGGGGAGAAGGAAGACATCAGAGATGAATATTAGGGTTTGGGAGAGGGAATAGCTTCTCTGTTTATGTTAAATTGTGAACAGTTTGGCAGGAAAAGAATGGAACACATGATTTTGAATTTCCAGTTTTGTTATAATGAAACATCTTGTCTTCTCATTTTGCAGCTGTTTCAGAATTTATCTTGTATCATCTTTCAGTTTAGCCAAAATTAGTACTGATGTGTCCTACTATGCACACATTATTGGAAAAACTGAGCCAAGCTACCAAGTTTTGTCTGTTTGTTTTTAGTAAAACTGTGTTACAGGTGAGGTATTTCATCTTCTGTGGTAAAACCTGAAGAAACCCTGTTCTGCGATTTTTGCAAGGAGTTAAGCTGCTAGTGCCATGTGGAAGAGTTACCTTAAAAGCAGGTAATGCTCGGGTCAAGGAACAAAAGCATTCTGTGTTCTTTCAGCTAGATTAGTCATGCCAAATGAGTCGTCGTGGTTTAGGTGCACCTACCCTTCTCTGTAGACAGCCATAAACCGTCTCCTCCCCTAGATTACTGGGAAGCACGAGAAGAAGCTAGCAAGTCACATTAATCTATTTTAATGTGCCCTTATTTCATTAAAAGGCACTTTGCACACCTGTGGTAGGACTGTCAAGAGGTGACGATGGAATTCAGCAGATCTGTGCCCATGCATGCCTCTGCATCGATGCAGGTAAATCATTGAAGCTTACTGCTGCCAGTCTAGAGCAGACTGCATCCCTGCATCAGCCCTTGCCCATGAAGAGAGACTTTGGAAACTTAACCTTACGTTTTTCTAACCACTAGAATAATTAAGTTGCTTGGGCTGTATCTAGAGCTAGCCCTAACTTTGGTTGAAATACTGGGCATTTCCTCAGTATTTTTCCCGTGAAGCTAGAGGCCTTTCGCTTTTGCTAGCAAGCCGTTGAGCTCCACAAGTTATTTCCTTAGAGTGCCCGAGAAACTGGTAGTAGAGTGGGTATAAATAACGGATTCCTCTTTTTGAAGCTGGGTGGGGTGGCTGGTTTTTTTGGTGGTGTGGGTTTTTTGCTTTTAAAGAAGAGAGAAAAGGTGTCTGCAGCATTTGTTGGGGCACAGAAATCCCTTGGGACAGTTTATATTAAGGAGGTGCTGTTCCATTTACTACTTGAAATACAGAAAGACAAATTTAACTGTGCAGGCTCTGAAGAAGTCCTCTGTTCACTGGACATACACTTGCATGACATAAAGCCTCAAAGTACCAGAAAACATGTTTGTAATGCTGGTATATATAAGGACATTTATATTTGCTAGTTCTTTTCCTTGTTACCTATCACATAGTATCTTACTATAGGTGTATCTCATGGAAGTAACTCCGTGACAGTTTGGGAGAGTATAATTAAAGGGATGCAGCAAGGTCCTGCTGGTTCAACTGCCTCCTACAACAGGACCATTAGCTACCAACCTCGCGCTTCTCTTCTGCCTCTTGAGACTTCCCCTTCTGTTGCAGATGGGCTGGGTGGAACAGACTGCAGGTGTCGTAGCTGCCGCCCTGTGCAGTCTGCAGCTGCACAGTGTGGGCTGTAGCACTGGTAAATCTGAGGCCTTGTGAAGCTGCTGGCAGTACTTCCCTTGGTGGGGATGGAAGCAGAGATGCCACATCATTTTCATCTGCCTGTGACATTTGTGCAGGTATTACACTTTCACATGTGAATAAATGGCATGAACTAAACTATGGATGAAACTGAAGTGCTTAGGAGACTTTTACGTTTAAGTGGTGCCAGGTACCTCGTATAGCAGATGCAGCTAATTAGAGTATGTTATTAATCTTTAGTCACTGATAGAAATCAGTTGGATCAACACAGAGCAGCTGCTACAGGAAACTACTGCAGAGGGGTTGCTGCAAAATTATGGTATCCATTCTTAAGATATATCATTTGTTAAGGATGTTTTTTCATTGCATAGGAGTTGCAAAATTAGTTAGTTGCATTGTGGGTAATAGCTTGCAGTTACTGTATCCCAAGGTGTGTATCTTCTAAGGGCTGTCTAGCAGGTCAGTGATAGCTGTTGGGGTGATAGCAAGTACTAGATTTGGGGTTTTAACCTGAAATTTTCTCACCTTCTGAAGTGTGCTTCAAGTTCTTGCAGCAATCTCAACTTCCTTTTAGCAAGATTTTTGTTTCTGGGATAACTAAAGCCATCCTCAGAAGAGACCATTGGTAAAAAAAAAAAAAAAAAGACTCCAACTGAAAACACTGATGCTCTTGTCCACAAAGGTCCAGAGTCTTCCATATTTTAGAACAAAACCATTCCTTAAATTCATTATAAAAATGCAAACCAGCAAAAAACAAGTAACGTATTTGATCTGAAAGATGCGCACCTTCAGTAAATGGCATCACTCCACAGTGCCCACATGGGTAAAGTGCTGGGAAGGTCTTGAACTTGTGCATGCACGAGAAATGTGGTAGTGGCCTTTCTCCAGTGTTTACATTTGTGGGGCTTAAACAAGATGAGAACCCAAACCTTTTCCCTGATCTGGAGTAAATTTGTCTGAAGTAATGTTTGTGAACAGGCAAGTACAGATAAAAGGAGGCTTCTGCCACACGCACTGAGGGACTGTGCTTTTTTTTCTCTCAGCTATACCAGTTGTACAGAATAGCAGTCATTATTTTTTGCATTGCAGCAAAGTTTAAGATTTCACCTCTTGGTACAGATACAAACTAAGAGGATTCTAAATTAAAATGGAATTTGTTATAGACTGGAACACCCTGACTGAAAACAAAGCAACCGGTTTTCTACTAGGTAGCAAAGACCTGCTGTGAAAATGTCTTGCCGACAGTGCTTGGCAAAGTGCAGAGCTCTCAGGAGTGTGGTGCTGTGCATCTTCATTCATCTGTTCTGCACCTACACCCTTCTTTCCTGGCTACTTCCCCCCCCCCCCGCTTTTTTTTTTTCTTAGTGGCTTGAATTGCACAAATACTGATTAATAATAGATCTATAAAGCTCAGAAAATAGGGATGCTTCAAATAAAGAGATCTCTCTTTTAAGAATTAAATGGAAAAACTAAACATAAGCTTTCCTTTCCTACTTTAAACTTCACAAGTGGGAAGAACAAAAATTGTGTTGATGATAAAGGTCTCCACATACAGCATTCGAATTATAACATAGACAAGAGAACTTAAAGTTGGTGGGCAGGTGTAGAAAAAGACCACACTTTCTCCTCAATGATTTCAGTATTGTGTACCTTAAGGGCAACGCTGTGAATAATAGACCACTCTGTATAAGAAATGCCTGGCACCGTTCACAAGATTTCCATTGATTATTCCATTAGCGGTGTCAAAACTAGTATGTTTTACAATGGGTCCTAAATTGGAGTTCTGGCTAACCTGAATGCCCACCTCATCCTCCTTGGCAGATGAGTCCCTTTTGATCCCCGTGTAGGTGAATCCAAATTCTGGAAAACTTTGCCACTTGTCCTCTTAAAAGTAGAAGACTGTAACTTTACAGATGACTAATCATTTTGAAAGTTCACTTCCCTACACGCCCTTCAAACTGAATGCCTGATGTAAAGAGAAGGGGAAAAAAAAAAAGTAACTCATCTCAGACATGCCAGCACACACAGTGACTAAGTGGCACAGGGCAACAGCTCCTTTGTTTTTTAGCCACTGGATGATTTTAGTGTTCCCCATTCCACGCTGGTGCTCTTCAGGGGTCCTTTTCCAGTGCCTGGTTTAAACCCCACTGACCTATTACTTTAGTGGGTCGGTAATGAAGAATTGCCTGCTCAGAGAACATTGCTTTTTCCCCAGTGGTCTTTTAGAAAGGAGTTGTTGTTATTACCATAAGCTAGAGAGCTGTTGTTGCCAGGATGACAACTTTCTGAGGGTCTGACTTTCTGAGGTCCTTTACAGCCTTATGATGGTTCCGCCTGCTCTTTTGACTTGAGGTTGGATGAAACAATGGGGAAGTGATACTGAGGAAGTGGAATTTGATTGACTGGGTGTGGAGGAAATGTATTGGGCTGTCAAAACTTCTGCTGATGACATTGCTACTACTACTGGTTGTGGGTTGGTATTGCTAAATCACAGTCGGTATCCCATAATAATATCAGGTGCCATCCAAAGAAACTTGGTAGCCTGCTTAAATGGTGGCAGCCAGGCAGGGATCATAGATGCAAAATAGATCAAATGTATATAATATGTACACACACAAAAAAGAAAAGGCATACCACTGTCAGCTGGATATTTTCCTACTTGCTGCTCACACCTCGCTATGACTCTCCTGGGAGCCAGTCAAGTCATTTAAAAATCTTCTAGAACATTTGGCATTTGTGACATTTCAAATAGCATTAAAGGGATATTGTTAGCCTAAATCTTCAAACCTACATTCTTAAGACCTAGTTTAAATAACACAATTGAATTCAGGTTAAACTGATTTAATATTCCTAGGAAAGAACTTAAGCCCAACCTAGTCAATGACTCTATGTGAAAATCAGTGTGTGGCTGCAAGGCTTTAGCTGACAACTTGCATTTAGATCCTGGGCTTGATACCTAGCTACCATAATGATGAGTGCTACAGAAAATCTACTTTGCATGTTCCTACACTAATGTTTACAAAACAATTTCAGGAAAAAAAAAATCCCTGTTAAAAGATTGATATTTGAAATTTAATCTAATTTTGCAGTGTAATTTTAACTATACGCCAGTTAAAAATCTCACTAAGCCTGCTGGTCCCTACAATCTGTTTTTTGATTTGGGGAATGTGAGAGAAAAAGAAAGACAATTGTTGTTACAAGATCCTCAGGTTTCTATGTTTCATTTTACAAAGTCAGTAACCACAGTGTTACTCTACCCATACAGAGCATCTCTACATTCTCTGCAGACAGTAAATTGCTTCCAATACCATTACAAGAATGGGAAACACTGCTCTAAAATATACCCCAAAATCATAATAATGAGGCACACAAATGCTCTATGAGTTGTCCAAGTTAACGCAGAAAGCTGTCAAATATAACATACTGTACCTGAAAAAAAGTCTGCTCAACCAAATTCTCATTAAATATTCAATCCTACAATCTTAAATATGGAATTTATGTGGGATTCAAATATTTGCTAATTTGAGTGGTTTTGACTAACGTCTTTAAATAGTCGCAGTTTCTTTACTCCCATGAAGGCTAACTTTGTATTTGCTAGTTGTCTCCCTTTTTTTTTCCTCCACCCTGTGGCTTACAATGACAATGTGGCAATTCATGAATGAGTGGGTGACATTAAAGGTCTATTTGTGTTTGCTGGCTAAATCCTGCATCTAACAGAAGGCATTTATTAGTTCTGTTGTTAGAATAATTGTTTCTTTAATGACACAGTGACGTTGTATTTGATTGTGCACAGAAGCAGAAAAGACAGCTGATGGAATTACAGTGCAAATTACAAATTGCAGTCTCACAGGGAGATAATAATAAAATTTTAGGGTTGGGTTTTTTTTCTGAAAATTGCTCTGTATTACACTAATTTATGTACATTGCTCCTACTTTGCTCCAGAGCTATGATTAACTAGAACTTCCTTATGATTAACCTTAGCCACACTTTCTTCATGTCAATTGCAGGAATACATTTGGTGCTGGCATGCCTTTGCCGACTTGTATTTTATCAGCAGCAGTATTAGCATCTTGACTGAGAAGAATCTACAGGACTAATATAGTCATCAGGAAGTTAAATGGCTGCATCAGTTACTCTTTTTAATCTTTTTATAGGCAAAGGAGGGAATGGGGACTTTCTGAGGATAAGTACTTCTAAGCCAACATAAATTTTTATGGTAATTACCCAACAGAGAGCCAGAATGCGCCATCATTTGCACACCACAAACCATGTTGCAGCAAATTGTGGCATAGCAGACCAGTTGTTAGTCCACAGATTACAGAATAACTTGACAAAAGTACTCAGTCCAGCTTTTATTTCTTTCATTATGTTCTGATAATTGCAAATTGAGCCAGAAATAACTTCAAAAGAGCCATATTAACATACAAGCCCTGTACCACTGTGTGAATAACCAGCTGCCTCTCCATGGACTGCCACAGAATACTCCATGCCCTGAAGCTTAAGAGCTGTTACTCCAGGATAAAAAGTACCTTCCTTGATTTGAGAACACAAAAATACTCAAGAAAGAAGTTTGATGTTCTGGGATCCTGGCCATCAGCAAAACTCTGAAGTAGCAAACCAGCACCTGGAGGTGGCTTTATGCACAACCCTTGACCCCACACTGTGGTTTGGTGTTATACCCATGCAGGCCCACATGGGCTTCCACAGGAAAGACACTGAATCCCCCTACTCCCAAATATATGCACCCACAGCCTCTTACACAGAACCAACCAACTGTGCAGGGTGAGGCCCGTTAGCCTGCTAACCCAACTGACAGCTGAGCTGCCAGTGCCTTTGAAATTAATCCTGCTCCAGCTGGGGATTTTGGTGCTTTGGGAGTTTAGTTCCACCTCCGGGTCAAGGGCAGCCAAACAGGGATTTTATGAAAGCACCTTTTTACTTGGACAGTGGGAAATATTTAGGAAGCAAAAGCCACAAAGGGACTTGGTTCTTACTTTTTTTCTCTAAAGGTGTTGGGAAGATCACACATGAGGATATGGAGTCTGTTCTCCGAGGGGGGTGAACAGGGTGATGGATCTTGTACTAGCTAAGCTAAAGTAATTTTCTGTTTCTAACTCTGCAATCATTCTTGACGGATCTCTTTTCAAATCTATCCCTTTTTCCTCTTTTCCCAGTAATTCTACAGATTTGTTTCCTCACCTTATGTTACAGTGTAACCTGTTAGGCACTCTTTGCAAACAGGTACTGGTGTTCACACTGGCGAGCTTCCAGGGGCAGAGGAATTCCACTTCCACTTTGAGGCACGGAAGACTGGTTGTCTGCAGCATTCTTTGCAAACTGACTTTGCAAAATGACTCTGCAGTCACTAATGGGAAAGAAAAAAGAAAAGTAGCATCCATTGAAAAACAGATGACTAAGCAGAAACCTAACACCTCCCCGAGCACTATATCAAGCTCCTGTTCTCCCAAGCTCGGATTGTCAAAGAATGGGAACCAAAGCTCAGAACCCATTGAGCTAACCTCTGCTCATACAACATTTCCAAGAAACTGGTCAGAAAGCAAGCAGTAAAAATTAAGTTGAACTAACCAATTCTCCTTACCAAATGTTTGTGGGTTTGACAAAAAAAAAAAAAAAACAAAAACCAACAAACCAAAAAACAGAAGTAGTCAAAAGTTAAGGACAACGATAAGAGAAATAAGTAAAGGTATATAAAAGCTCCCTTTTACATTATTTGGATAAAGTCTGGCAAAACTGGCTTCTGCTTTACCAGAATATGAATAATAACAATAACCTTCAAACAGAGTTCCTTATCCTGCCAAGGTTTCTATGTTGTTGTAGCCCCTAAATGCCAGTTTGAGTTTAAGAAGTTAAGGACAACGATAAGAGAAATAAGTAAAGGTATATAAAAGCTCCCTTTTACATTATTTGGATAAACTCTGGCAAAACTGGCTTCTGCTTTACCAGAATATGAATAATAACAATAACCTTCAAACAGAGTTCCTTATCCTGCCAAGGTTTCTATGTTGTTGTAGTCCCTAAATGCCAGTTTGAGTTTAAGAACTTGCTTTTTTTTTTAAAACCACCATGGAAAACACTCCATTCTTCAGCACTTCTGTATGTCTAACAGTTTTTTCTGTATTTGTTTTTTTTG
Source organism: Gorsachius magnificus (assembly GCA_034008185.1). Lineage (NCBI taxonomy): Eukaryota > Metazoa > Chordata > Aves > Pelecaniformes > Ardeidae > Gorsachius > Gorsachius magnificus. The sequence goes on along the minus strand of CM067081.1, from coordinate 68,022,699 downwards.
TTCTTTTCTAATGAATTTGTTATTCAAAAAGGATCAGAGCTGGAGCTAGTACTGCTCAAGATGACTCTGTCATCTGCAATTAATAACTGATATCAAAATTTTCCAAGCTGGTCATGGGGATTTCCTCATACTGCTTATTGAAAGATACACAGCTAAATCTCCTTTACTGTTCTAAAAGTCCCAAATTAATCTTTTCTACAGAATCTAGACCCCCCATATACATTTGCAGCTTTAAGCTGTTCTCTTTACAAGCTTTGCTCAGACTCCAGAAAGTCCCTTCCTGTGCAAATACCTCAGCGTTTCAGTTATACTGCAGTTTAGCAGCAGTGGCTGTCAAATTGGGACAGCAGCACGAGAGGCGGTAACTGCAACTGGCATTGTGGTGTTTTAAGGAATAGGCTGTGTACTGATACCAACTCAAAAAGAGGAACGCTTATGCAGGAAAAACATGCATTGTGCCAGCAGTAATCCACATTGACGTGGTTGCATCTGAACGAGACAGCTGTCTTCATATTATTTCTTTATCTTTTCGAGCTTTTGTGGAATGGACAAACACTGGGTATTTGAGGCTGGTTTGTTGACATGATGAGAAACACTGACACTGTGAATTCACAGGAACTGGGAGGGGAGAAAAAAGGCAAACTGAGTAATTCTCAGTCCTTAGCTTTCTCTAACACTGTTTAGAGTATGCCTGCCAACTATGCAAGGCCTACACTTCTTACTGTAAGGGGTACATACTCTGTGCCCCCAAACAAACTGTTTTTCCCTCTCTACTCAGAAGCTCTACACAGAGAAAAAGACAACGCAGCATTATGAATCCTGCAGAAAAATCATGAGCTCTAACAGCCAGGGGACAGACTCCTTTGAGTTACACAACTATACAGCACAGTTAATGTACCTTAGCTCTCAGGTGCTGCAATATGACAGAGCTCTGTCAACCTACATGCTCCTTGACACTGAACGAGGAGGTACCAGTCCTCTGCCAGCCCCCCTCATACTGGGTGAAAGCCCTCAACCTCTTCCAAGCGCTGGCTCTGGTGCTCATCTGATGGAATGAAGTCCCAGCTGAAATGGCTGTGCTGACCAAAAATAACTCTGGAAAAAAAAAAAAAAAGGTGAGTGGTTTCTGCTAGGTGAGAAATGGCTCATTTATTCTGGTCTGAGAGACAGAGATGGTTCAAGAGAAGCGACAAAGTTATGTGGCTGCAAGCAGGGCTGGAGGGACAAGGTTAGGACCAATGGAGAATGGCTGGACTGCCCCACCTGGCAGTGTCAAGCTGCTAGTAATCCTCAGAGGTGCTGTGCAGGTATACCCCAATGTTGACACATGCTCTTGGTGTAATATAGTTTAGCTTAAACCCCTTTTACTGCCATTCCCAGACTAATGGCAGTTACTTTCTTTGTGGTTTCCAGAGTTCCCTTAATGCCAGAATTCACACAGATGTATTTTGCAAGTACAATTTCTGTGCCTTAAATTTGTATCTTACTTATGCTGTTGCATTTTCCATCTAGCCCAGCTTTTCCTGCCTGTGAGGACTTCTGTCTTCTGCTTCCCAAGACAAGTGAAACATCGCCTCTCCAGAGACCAGCAAATGCTTCCAATGTAGTACTCGGCAAATAGCAACTCACAAGAGTGACCCAATGAAAAAATTATTGTGTAACTGAACATGTAAATGAAGGGTTTGGTCCCTTAAGTGTGCTCTGAGAGTAATAAGCACAAGGAGACCAGCCAAATCAAAACAAAATGGAATGAAGACATCCTAACCACTTAAATATGCTTGCTTGAAAATGACAATGGAGCCTCACTAGCCAGAACCTGCTGTACCAGAAGACTAGTTTAGCTGAATACTAGACTCCTACCGCGTGGAGTGATTGCCACCAGAAGGATTTCTGTGCTGTGTTTTAAAGTTATTGTCCCTTTGCTCTGTCCTATGCCAAATTTTTTTTTTTTTTTTTTTTTTTAAGTCTACAGAGTACATAGTATAGCCAGAAAGCAAGCAAACACCACAATGCAGTAATATGCCCTTTCAGATAAGGACATAACTCCCAAAACACTCCGACTGGAAAGTTTGCACTGAATTATATATGAAGATGAGGCTTTATCCTTACTGGTACTTTACACCACACACACCTTACAGTCATACCTTCCATCACATTAGTACAAAGGTGCCTCTGCAGACGGGTTCTTCTTTCCAGAAATAAGCATTTCCACATCAAGATGGTTAACCCATTACAAGGCAGTACAGTTCTTGCGCAGATAAGGTTTTAGAGCTCAGATAGCCTGCCCTTAAGAGTACAAATCTCTCATATATTTTTGGCAGAAATGTTTTTTTTTCCCTCCTCTGTATTAGCTGGTTTGATAATGGTCTTGCAAAGACAGCAAATACGACTTCCAGGAAGAAGGAGAAGCAAGCTGAAGCATGGATTGAAAATCAAACACAGAGTGGTCTGAAAATTTGGGGTGGAATTGAACAGTGAGCATCAGAGCTGTACCCGGGCTGCAATACCAAGGCAGCAGTCACGCTTTTCCTAGCAGAATCACTCAGGGCACGGGCGCGAGACCCTTGGTCCCTCCGCTTTTACTGAAGAGAGGGTGATGATACAGGAAATCTAAATGGGTTACACTGTCAGTAAGAATTTCTGCTTACTTTAACATCCATATGGAGGTCTCACTCTCACCAGATTAAAGTCATTTCAGAACAAGAGGTTTTGATTTTCTTCCATTGGCTCAAGACACCTCCATCTGTGCACAGTGTAGGCTGGGAGCCCCAGGCAGATTCATTTTCTCTGTAAGAGTCCTGCCAGCAAACCAGGGCTGGGGCCCCTCAGGACCCTCACCGGAGGAGACGGGCAGCAGGGCCTTGCAACTATTGTCTCCATATGGCTATCTACACCCCGCTCCTGCTCTCTCTTCTTCCCACCTGGAAGGCAACTTACCTGTACAAATGTGGGAATTGTTTCTCAGAGAAGCTTCAGTAATGCTGCGACATTTGGTGAATTGGTGCTGGGTTTTAATTATCTATTTGGAAAAAAAAAAATTCTTTTTGAAGAAAATTACTTGTTTCACTTCTGCTTTTTTCAAAATGAAATGCATTTATTTGCAGCTTTCTGTTTTGGTATTTCCTTGAAATTTGCTTCCTAGTAAGTTAAATATACATGACAATTCTCAAAGCAGAAAGAATAATGCATTTCAGGTCAAACCAAATACTTCATTTCTCCTGAAATTATTACTTTTCAAACCTTTTGATTTCACCAGGCATTTCTGAAAGGTTCCTGTTTGGCTGCAGCTCAAAATTATTTTTACCTTTCATTTTTTTCTAAACTATCTGTGATTCGAAATATCCATTATCTTCACTATCCTACTTCAGGTAACCTGAATAACCAGGACCTGCTTTCAGAGAAGATTTTTTCATTACTGGTAATTTTATGCAGAGATTCTTAACTTTCTGATAAAAGAAATGGAAATATTTGAGATCCTTCATCTCGATAAGGAGCTGAATGCCAGCAGGCAGAAGATACTGCTTGTGATAAGTTCTGTGGAAAGGATGGTTCTGGCATGTTATCTAAAGCTGAGCCAGAAAGTAGAAGGACATGAGAGGAGATGAGGCATCTTTAGAAATGCATTCCTTCCAGAGCTGGCTTCAAAGCATTTTCACTATCAGTTAAAGAGTACTGAGAGTTTATTGTCCAGAAATCCTCATGAGATGAATTTTAGACATTCAGACTCATGGCATTCCATGTGGATTTAGTGTTTTGCTTATTTAAATTTTTCCATGAACTCAATTCTTGTCACTGTGTGAGTCTGACACTCCAGGGAAAACCCCCCTAGCTATTTAAAAAAGTCTGGTAATCAGGGACAACACAGGTATCTTCCTCACACAGTTCCCCTCTCTCATAAAATTGCTTCCTATAGACCCCACCTTGAGCATGCTACCCCAGGAGCTGGATGTGTTCTCAGCTACTTTAAGGGCCCAATATTTTGTGCAGAGGAGCACATGATACATAAACTTTGGATGTCAGTGTTTATATTGTAAGCACTGGGGCTCCTTTGTTGAGAGGACCGGCGCAGCACTGTTGTTCTAGAATACAGCACACTTATAATACAGAAAAAAAAAAAGATTATGAGAAAGGCAATGGTAAAAAAAATAATTTTGTCAATACCCATTACATCTAAATATCTAATATGAAAGAAGAAAAAAGGGATTGTTATCTGAAAGAATTTTACATCTGAAAGTGATTTTGAAAGCCAGCACATATGCCACAGACTTAAAAAGAAGCTAAAAAAAAGTAGACAGATGGTCAGTCACCAAATTAGATGCCATCGGAATATGGAAAGATAATTTATCATATTCCCTCTTCACAGCTTTTCATGTAGATACTGGACTTGGCAAGCTGTTAATCTGATCTGATGAGTGCTTACAATAGACCTGGGAGCTCTGAACACTGCCAGACCCAGCAGAACTTGTAGTTTTATGCAGGCTTACTCCTATCAGCCACTGTTCCTGAAGTGCTGAGTGCTTTGGCCTCACTCGGTCATTTGCATTCCCCTTCCTGTGCCCATGATTTCACAGTGCAGTAAAGCCAGCATTAGGGCTCCTAGGTCAAAATTGCTGCAGCCACACAATGTAAAGTGCTGATTTATGCTAAATTTTTGCTGCCAAGTCAACTTCTCACAGCTAATTTGTTGTACTGGCCTGGTTGGGATTTTTTTTTTATAGAAGATCTAGTGTTGTCTGTTTGTGCCACTCGAGCTTTATGCTGGATCACCTGTCATTTCCTACAGCCAGCCTAGAGGCAGCACAAATCCCATGTCACACTCTTCCTGACCCTGCAGGGCTTGGGACTGTGTGCCCTTGCCTGATTCACCTTATCTTTGGCCTGCTGTGCTCAACGCCAGATTGCGACACCACGTTTTCTGCTGCATGTGTATACCTCAAGACTGAGTGCCTTTCAGTAACAAATGTGCTTGTTCTGGTTTTTCATTTCACTTCCCTGGGAGGTTTTGGAGCAAACCACTTCATCCCAACAGCACAGAGGAGGGAATGCAGGAACCAAAGCAGGGTGTGAGGCTACCGTAACCGGAGCCAGGGAAAGCCTCCCTCTCCATTTCCCCTCCCCTCGGCCTTATTTTCATATCTCTGCTGTCCTAGGTGGCCACATAACTTCACCCAAGTCAGAGGCCCAGAGAAACCCACCTTGCAGTGGCTCCTACAGCCTGTCCTGGCTCAACTGCCCTGCCTCACTGAAGGACGGAGCTGGGGCCGAGGCCTGCCACGCTGCCAGGGTTTGGCACCTGTATGCAAGCCATGAGCAGCAAGGGTGAAGTTAGGCAAGACAGCCTGCCTGCTCCAACAGCTCCTTGTTTCCAAAGGAGAGAGACCTGCCCCTTGTTTCCCAGTCCCCGCTCTTCCCCAGCATACAATCCCTCCCTTGCCGCCTATCTGACCCTTTCGTGAATGGACCCAGTTCAGCAGTGACTCACTTTTCCTTTGTAGAGTTAGTTTTCTGCTACCCTAACAAGGTAACTCGGCTCAGAGAAAGGTCAGAGAAGCACCAAGTGTCTGGCCAAACAACATGGCAGTAGCAAATACTTGAGAGACTGGGGAAGAAGGGAGCGGTGGGACTGGCGCAGCAGCACCTTCCTCCACAGATGTAGCCTCTGCTGTCTAAGCAGACTTTCACCATGCTCCGCCAGCAATACTATTTCCTAAAATCACTACGTCAGAAATACCAGGGGCTCTCACGCTATGAGGTAAATACAAGCTAAGAAACCTTAAGCCAGGAGGTAACCCTGGATCTGTGAAAGGCAAGAGAAACACAAGTTTGTGACCATTTGCTCTGTGCTTGTCCCCGTCCTGAGACCTGTGCCACTGGCAAAGGACCCACGTTAATGTTTAACCAGCGTGTTTTTCCAAGGGGCGGGATAGAAATTTTCAATGCCCTTTAACTGCTCAAGTCATGGCTTCTTTGTGCCAGGGGGGCCCTCCGATAGGAGCCCACTATGGTCCCTATCGCTCTGTCTGGCCCTGGTCTGAAGCCGTCTTACCTCACTGCAAATCCAAGAAGGACGGATTTTGTCCTGCTGTCTTGTGACACCTCGCTACTTCCTTTCCTTCTCAGTGAGATTTAAGCTGTCAGAGATTTCTTAATTTCCATGGCAATGCAAGAGCCCATGCTGTAGATCTACAGCCACACGCTGGGAGACAAACTTTTGTGAGATTATTTCTGGCTCTTCAGTTTCCGCAAATGAGCTGGAGAATCTGGCGGCCACTTTGATACCCCAGCGAAGAGGAAAATAACACAGCTGCCCTTCAGAATTACAATCATTTGTAATTACGGCACTGCCAAGTTTTTCAGAGGTGCTTTGGTGGTTTCATCCCTCTTTAGAGCACCCTCAGCTTGGCCTGAACGCAGGGGCTGGTGCTGGTGAGGGAGCGGGTAAGGCTTCCAGGGTCGCCATAGCAGGCCAGGCTGGACCCGCAGGCCTTGGCTACTGGGCTGCTGCATGGGCCAGGTTTCGGCTGGCCATGGGCCCGCAGGCTCCTTCACCAAAACCCTGCCACCGCCAAGGGCTGGGTGCTGCAGGCTGACCCGCTGCTGATCTGCGGGGCTGGATTTGAGTGCAAATGGGTCCCCCTTCCCCTGCCCCCTTCCCCTCTGCAAGGAAGCTGGCCTGAGGGCGGAGATGCCCTCCTCCCTGATCTCCACTCAAAACTGAAGTCGGGGAAGTATCTCCCCCAAATTTTCCTCTGAGGGTTAATTAATATTTTGCTCCCATTTTAGCAAACTTTTGGCAGTTCCCTGCCTTATTTCCTGCAAAACTGCCTTGAGAGACCCAGGTGTTTTCACTTACAGGCATGCTGATGCCCTATGATTTCTGGTGCCAGGCAAACATACACCTCATGGCCATGAAATGACAAAAGCAATTGGTGCAGACATTAAAAAAGGCCAAAGCACTCCTCCTTGAGCTTATTTCAGCGGGTGCCTGCCCCAGTGCGGAGTTACCTCCACTGAAGCAGGCCATACCCCATGCCACCAGACAGGCCTTGGGGCTCCCTGTAGCTCCTTCCATCTACAGGTGACAGTGAGTTGGAGCCCTAGCCCAAAGGAAAGACACCCCCTGTTCCCCATGTCAGCTATACACCATTCTAGACAACCTCAGAAAACCTTGCTAATAGTTTGAGACCCCAATGTCTCAATTTTTACTGCGATATGAGTCTCCGAAGATAACCAAATTCACCAAAGAAGATTACCAGATTCACCAAACACATGGCGGTGCAGGACACAACTTGCCAGTAGAGCCTTCCTGCTCCAGCCCAGCCTCCTGCATGGATGGGCAGGGGACCTTCACTAACACACCTTCTCCTAGGTCAAGGAACAAGGTGGCTCCTAGCTTGGCAAATTGCTTTTGAAGCTGTCAAAAGAAAACTAGGAAAGCTTATCAAAACTGCTTCCTGCTTGGACTAAGGCACACAGACCGATTTACTTGAGAATTGTTCTCCCTGAGATACTCTGTGAAACCTCCTCCAGATAAAAATAGATTGAAAAGATAAGAAACACTTGGAACGGTCCTAATTATCAGGATGAAAGCCAGGAGAAAGAGATTGTCCCCTGTCAACTATTAAAATAATTAAGGAGAAGTTTGACTCAGACCAGCTTGGGTTCCAGTTCCCCCCACCTGGACAACTTTACAGCTGGATTTCCTTTTTCTTCAGGGATCTTGTTGCAGAGCAGCTGGGACTCTTCAGTCCTGTGCCAAGAATACAGATACCGGCATCGGCACTTTTGGTAGAGTAACAAGCACAGGTTTATGGATCTTAACAGTGCTGCCTAATCAATTTGAGTAGTGAGGACCTAAGTTTTAGAGATAGGCTTGATACCTCTGCCACTTGTTCTTGTCTAGCAAGTTTTAGTGCCATATATTGGCCTCATCTCTAGTTTTCCTCCCATCTGATACTAAGATTGAAAAATTAAATTATAGAAGTCTGACACTTTGTTGCTTTATGCAAGGACTTGACATCAGCTTTCTAGCCCCATCAATCTCTTTTCTGTCAAAGCATAAGAACAAAGAGAAAGGGAAGAGTAACAGCTGGCAACAGGTACCAAGCACCTCTGCTAAATACCCCCAGATTTGCAGAAAAGGATTATTGCGTCCTGAGCTGCATGGAGAACAGCACTCCATGGGCATATACCAGTTCCTGCAGGCCTGCTTGCCAGTCTTTTACACATCCACTCCCATCATTTTATATGGGTGAATTTTAGTGCACATGAAAGCAGCTATGTTGGCCAATTCAATGTTTGCAAAACATGCCGGTATCATCACAAGAAGGGCATCTGGGAAGGGCTGCGAACAACTTTGCCAGCTTTCCGTCAACACAGGAGGGCCATGGAAAAGGCTGTGTTGCTTTTACTGCACATCTTGCACAGACATGTTCACACACCAAACTTGGAAAGAAAGATGGATCACCCCTTGAAAGGGTTCCCCACAGCTGAAACACTACAGTCAACAGAGCAGCGTCAAGGGGGCCTGCCACCTCAGCTTCACATTTATGAATATTTTAACTTAGGTCTGGGGTTGGCCCTTTATACCCACAGCCAGGGTGAGGTGGGGGAAAACACTGCAGAAAGTTGTGGACTTCTTAAATCAAAAAACCCAAAGTCCGCTGCACAGGGGCACTTTTTAAAAACAGCCAGCCGAAATACAGCCAGAAAAAAATCCAGCTCCTGCCAGTGCTTGTCCCATAGAGGTGAGGCCTCCTGTTTTGATCCAGCTTCAGCTGCCATCTGCCACTTTTCCTCCTCAACCTTCTCGTCCGCCTGGAGCCATCTGAGCAGACAGCCCCCTGGGCCAGCACAGCTGGGCAGGGGGGAGGACGGGCAAGGAGCCGAGTTCAGTGCTCCAGATTTTGCTGCTGGAAGATTTTCCACCCACCCAAAGGTGCTCTGAGCCACCATCTGCTCCAGGCTGAACAAAAAGGGAATTACAACTGAAACAGCTACCGAAGGATGCAGCTAAATGTGACTGTGGCGCCTTTCGCCTATTTGGCTGCCTGGCGTCTTGTGACGGGTCCATGGCACACAGCCAAACCTGACTCAGAGCTGCTCCAAGGAAGACTGGGACTTTGTTAGTCTGTGAAAAGGGAAGAGCAGTTGGGCCCTGGAAGTTTTGCAAATGGGCAGCTGGCTTCTGAAACAGAGATGGGAACCACTCACCTTGCTGTGGAACGGGGCCTGGTGGTGGGGAGGCCGAGGTGGTTGCCTTTATCCCTCCCCTTGTGCACACAACAAAGTGAAAAGTCATGGAACCACCTGCAGAAGTTTTAGTAAAGCAACATATGATAAAAAATTAAAAGCTTGCTGCTTTCTACCAAGAAGCCTGTCCTCTGGGGCTGCGGCTGTCTGACTCCAAGGAAAAGGTATGTGGTTGGTACTGACACTGATTGCTCTGCTGTTTACTGCAGAGAAGAGGCGGTTGCCATCCTACAAAGGGAAAGCTGAAATCTTAATGCTGTCAGTAAGAAATTGGAGGAAGGAATTATTTTACCACACAAGATGAGTGGTAAAATGAGAAAGAATTTGCCACCTTCAGCTCTGAAGCTGAATCCCAGTTTTATTGCTAACGCTAAGCAGACTGGCATGCAGGCTTTTCTGGCCAATGACTGAGTCAATTCAGAAGTCACAGATTTGCTGGTACATGCCCATAGCAAACATCCATGATCTGATGGTGACTACTGGCCCATGTATCAAACAGTAGATGAGGACCTACTTAATCCAGTTGTGTCATACTAAGATTACTAGCTAATTAAAAATGGAAGCTTAACCCCAGATCTGCAGTGATAATGTCAGATGAGGATATTGTTGGCATTAGATTGCTTCGCTCTCAGCATCCCATCCCTTCCAGATGGGAATTATTTGTACTTGGATATGTGCAAAGTCTTTAATGAGCTTGCTCAGAGACTCATAGATGAAAAGACCTACACAAGGCAAAAATAGTAACAATTATTATCCCTATGGTGATCTTTTCCATTACTAAGTGTTTAAAAATAGGTCTAATATGCTAAATATGGGTACTTATTACTTCCTTTGTTTAACTCTTTATTATTTTAATTCTTTGCAATTTTTTTTTACTTCTTTTCCTTTAGCTCCTCGATATCCTCATCGTGAGCTGTTGGGCTAAGTGATACACAGAAAAGGAGGAGATAGTCACTGCCCCAGACCTTTACAGTTTGATTGCAGTAAAAGAGAGGAGACCGGTAGCTATCAAGCGCTGAGGCAAAACTAGTCAGTGCAATTGGCAACAGCGTCACTGGCCCACTGTGCCTGCTGGTGGGTATCTGCGAGGCTAGGCGGCATGGCAAAGAGGATTTTAAGGAGGGTTTGTAAGGAGGTTCAGGACGTCAGTTTGATAATGCCTGTGGGGAATGGTGCTCTCAGTGAAAGGGGAAAAGTCTCAGTGCTCCTCTTCAAGGCGCCTCATGAGCAGGGGCACCTCAGGCAGGGGCTAGAGCCACCCTGGCTTGTAACTGAGAGGTGTTGTTTCCAGTGTTCCTCAACATCTTTAGTCAAAGGATCACAGAAGATTGTTTGTACAGCATTGTCACAAAGATTTGCATTTACAACCACAAAAAAGGGCCAAAGTCTGAAGGTTTGCCTCTTACCGCTACTTCTTTTTGTTGTTGTTCACTCATGTAGGTGAGTAGCTGCATGGGTGACTGTTACAAATACTATTCTGCAGGCTCTTCCTGGATCACCTTCTCATGTTTCATGGAGCCGATCACAGGCTGGGGAGCACTGATTTTACCTATCCTTGTACCTGGACGTGAGGTCAACTGTACTTCAAATACTGGTTTAGATGTTACCCAGATACGAGCCTGAGAGCTAGCAGCCAGCCTGCGCTACTGCCAACAGCGACAGAGCAAGGAGATGGTGAAGAGCGGGAAGATGATGATTTCTGACTGCTTAATCGAACTACAGCCAATGGCTAGATGCCTCCACAAGCAAGTGGCATGGCAACGGGCTGAGACAGAAGTCTCTGCAGAAGAGACAGGCTTTTTTACACAGGAAAGTGTTTATGCAGTGATCGTTCAAACCGATTCCTGCTCACGGTAGTTTCCGTGTAATTGTGCAGCAGGGAACTACATGTCAGGTTATTTACTGCTCTGTTTTAAAAAGAATAGGATTACAGTTCAGAAGCTGGGAGGTTCTATTTCAAAACAAGTCACTACCAGTGCGAAAAAGGAAATGTAATGAAACATGTTAGAGGTTTCATGTGTTTTCTTAAAAGATTGATGCATTTTTGGCCACATTTTCCGTGTGAAGAAAATAGTAAAACATCACCACTTTTTTATTTTTCTAATTTTTACATTGCATATGTCCTAAACTGAAAACACTAATTCCTTCTAAAGAACATTATATTCTTTCCATAGTACATCCTGTGACTCAGATATAGAAAATCTATTGCTAAACCTTGCTGTTTATGTTACCTTCCAGTATACTGGAAATGAGTAACCCTCAGAAGTAGAACAAACATTCTTAAAGAGGAAAAAGGCCCCACCTGTCCTAATAATGGGAAGTTCGATAACGAACAAACATTATTTAATAAACTTAGCTTATTCAGAAGAAAAGAAAAAATAACATCCCATGAGAGATACAACTACAACTAAGGGCATTGGTTTCTTGCAAGTCAGGCTGGCATGCTGGACTTACTTTGGTACTAGACAAATGCCCTGCTTGTGTAGCTGATGTAAGGTAAGCAACCCCCACAAAATTTCAAAGCTACAATGCTACTCATATATTAATAGTACTAACCAGACACAAAGAGAAGATATTCCTCTCCCTTTTTAAGATGTTTTTACTTTTTAGAGATTCCAGCACTGACAAAGGCAAAAACCTTGCATTGAAGGTGAAGACCTTTGTTGAGAAGTAATAAATCACTGCCCCTTTGCTGGAGAGCACAGCTGACGGTTGTCTTCCTAAGGACATGTCTTCCTTGTAGGCACATACAGCTATGATGCCATTATCAAAGGCATTTTAATCTGTACCTTTTAGCTGCTTTTAAAGAGCCCTGTTTGTTTTAGTGTAACACCATCCTCCCAATCTGCTGTTAGGCCAAGTGCCTGTTTTGTCTACCTGTCTCACCCTGTATAGTCAACTCTGTGCCTTAAAGTCTCTCTTCCATGTCTCTTGTCATCTCAGCACCTCTTAGTTTCTCATCCTTGTCTGTGTCCTCAGCACATTCTAAATACATGTAGTAAATGCTGTGGGAAAATAGGATGTGTAGCAGGTCGTTACTAGTAGAACAAGCACTCAGATTTTTTTTGGTGGGACAAGAAGTACAACCAAACCCCACTTCCCCTACATTGTACACATGGTTAATATCCAAGGACTTAGAATACCACGTTAAACATTGTGTTTGCTTGTGTATGACACATATCAGTCATCTGCAGGCACGTTTCTGGAGCAGATTGGGCTGCAATGCCAATGCATGAGAGAAGACACCGTTTGGAGGGTGAGGGAGCCTTTCAGCAAAGTGAATAAAGACAGACAAAGCAGGATCAAGAATTCAAATGCACAGCTGATCAGCCTTCGTGGTGGTAGGTAAAGAGGCCAGGGTGTGAGGAGCTTGGCAGGAGCCTGGGCTAGCCAGGACTGAAGATCAAAGCGCCCTATTTCCCTTGATGCAGGTCAGCACAGGGCCTTGCCATCTGGCCCTGAACTACTGACAAAGAACAGTTGAGCCATGTTTTAATATGGACTTAACAGGCATGCTGCTACTAGGGCTAAACCGTAAAACTGTATTTCTTGCTGGAATGAATGCTAACCCTCACTGTCTGAACAGAATAGACTTCTTTCTTCAAGAGGGAAACTCCTGACACTTTTCCACACACTGAGTCTAATCCTTAAGATTGGCATACCTCCTGGGAGAGGAGTCGTCAATACATGACATGTTTGGGTGGTGCTTCGCCTCTTTAGGGAATGTACTTGCAGAGAAAGACAGGCCCAGTGAAGGCACCTAGAAGAGGCTATTCTTTGGAAGAAAAGCTAATGATGTATTGCAGTGGTAAGGAACAGTGTTGCAGACATGTAATATAAAATATGGTGCATCCTGCAGAAATAACTCCAAGTCCCTGAAATAACTCAGAGCACCAGGCTGTACTGCTGGTAATTCATGCACCCGTCACATTTGTTAACAGGCAGATGACAGACCCTGAAATTACACACACGCACACATGGTCTTTCATCAATCAGAATGCTATAAGCATGGACAGGTTACGTGTGGGCGACAGGGAATGGTGCTGGGGGGGGGCGGAATCAAATGAAAATGCAGAGATGCTTCAAAACATAAATCTCCTTTCACATCTCCAGAGAAAGACAAGATTTATTTCTGAATATAGAGGGGTGGGTGCATCTTGTTCATGTACAACTTTCTAAGAGCTCAATGATCTGATCCAAAAATGGTTGCTTAGGCTTCCTGTATGGAGGTGGGTGTCTGAGACAAGACAGATGAAACATCTTATGGAGATGCCTACATGTGGCTGGTTTTCCCTGACCACAGAGGGAGTCCAGGCCCCAGGCTAGGAGTATGCAGCTAGAGTTCAGATGGCCACAGTCAGACAGGGGATGCCACAAATAACAATTAATAGTCGTGGTGTGTGCAGTGCTCAGAGCGGGGCACTGTGCCCCAGCTTCTCTTCTTTTAGGTGAATAGTCCCATGGCTGCAAGAAATTCATCAAGAGCTCTCCAGGAGCAGGATTTGGTGGGAACTGGGTATTACTGCTCCAGAGAGAGACTGGCATCCCATTAATCCCCATGAGGCAGCAGCTCCCAGCTGCCACCACGTTCCAGAAACACGCATTTCAACACACACGCTTTGAGTGGCTGACCCAACCATAAGCACCCCCTACTCTGGGAGATAAACGGAGGGCAGACTTCTTGGGGCAGCAGAGGGCAAATCTTCATCTGTGGAAAAACAATGGGAGAGACACCACATGAAAAAGGCTCATATGGGAATGGTGCTTTCCTCCTCATCTCTGCTGTCAGCACGGGCTTTTCTGCTCTCCCAGTGCTAGTCAATGTGGAATGAATCACTACAGTAGCTTGATGAAGCAGCAAGCTGTGAACACATTTCCTTGTGTTATCTAATGGTGATACACCGAGGATGTGGTTAATTAGGGAATCATCCTCACCCTGGCAGACTTTCTCAAACGGAAATGGGTTTTGAGGTTTGCTGCCTGCTAGGATGAATCTGCTGAGCTGATAGCTACAGAAGCATTTAAATGTACCTACTCCCCTGCAGGTCACCTGTTACGCAGCAATAGCCACAAATATGTAAAAAATGTAAAAAACGCAAAAGATTAAAAAAAAATCCAACCTTTTTTTTTTTTTATGAGGGTTTTGAGACTCTGCTGTTAACTCCTCTGAGACCATAATGAAGCCACAGATACTCATGTCAAAGAGCTGTGGATGGAGGGTGAAAGTAATTTGCTGCCAAGGGTGGCAACAAACCCATGTGCCATCTGAGTGCAAGCCGTTTTGGTAAGCCTATGCAGCTATGGCTTGTCTTCGCTGTGAAGAGTACCCTTGTTTCTGACTCTGGAAGAGTATTTTCTCCCTGTTAGCCTTTGCAAGAAGGGGATTTTTGTGTTTGTTCATTTTGCCTTTTCCAGTGCATTTGGAGCTCTAGATCACAAAAAACATTTGTATGGGGAAAAAAAGGAATGCTGTTTAAAGAAACATAACTAAACCTAATTATTGTAGATATGATTGATAGCTCTGGCCAGAAAAATACCTTGGTTTCAATTGTTTATAACTTTGAACAGATGGTCTGAAATTTTCCATTCTCTGACTTCAGTTTGATTTAATCAGGGACTTTGGGTAGGGGAAAAGGGTGTTTCTTTTCATGTTGGCTGTGGGAGATCAGGCACTACAGAATAACACTGAGGGACAAAGTGTTGGTTTTCACATTAAAAAATACATAAAGGTTGAATGTCACCATCCACAAGAGGAAGGAGTTGCAGTTTGGCATGAAATGTGTTTTTTTCCTATTTCCAGGTTACAAATGTCTGAAAAAACATGTTGCATATGCTCAGCAAAGACATGCTAGCAACTTCTACCTTTATTTTCTGGAAACATGGTCCAGCTTAGAGCTGAGCAGGTCTTTCTCTGTAAATGCGGTTCCTTCACTCTCTTGGCCATCCTGGGTACAAGCAGAGGAACTGAGACTAGGAAGCCTTGCTCTTCTGTATTTTCAGTCCCAGAAACAATTTGAGAAAGAACCCTTCCCACCAGGCTTACCTTGGGTTACTGGCTTTGATTTGAGAAAGTGCCAAATAATGCCAAATGGTCCCAAATTCTGCGTCTGTAACATCTCAGGTAGGACATCCAAAATAATTAACGCACACACCCCCCCCATGGATACTTCTAACATGGGTCTTAGCTCCTATGGAGATGGTGCCACCCTCAGGGCTTGCATAAGCCATCAGGTGGTTGTTGGTATAAGCCACATAGAAAGTCTTCTGAGAGAATAATTTTCTCCTCTGAACAAGGCTTGTGGGATATTCAGCCAACAGGGCTGGAGACCCTATAAGGAAAAAACCAAATTTTGCATAGCTGACAGTGAGTGTTACCCATGCAGGGACTGTCTGCCATCCACTTGCACTGAAAGGGAGTCCTGCAGAAAAAAATGTTACGTGTAAGACGTGTTTGCCATCCAGCTCTGATTTATATCCTCTTCCTTCACCAAACCACCTTGGTCAGAGCCAGACAAGTTTGATCCCTAGCATGATATCCTGCACAGCTAGACTGGTATGTTCGCCACTCAGAAAGAAAAAAAATCCAAGGGAATTCAGATGGCTTTTGGCCCAATATCCAAAATATTGGACTGGGAAGTTGTGATAAAATTTTCAAAGGGCCAAAGTACTGCTGGGTTTAGGTTGTGGCCTTAGAGAGCGTCACCCTCATTTACAGCACTGCTCTGGTACAATCCCGTACCTGTTTCTGCCCTCTCTGCAGCAGGAGCTGGCACGGCTGTCCCAGCGGTGACCCTTGGGAGTGGTGGTTAAAAAAGAACCAGGCACCTTACACAGATGAAACTCGCCCTCTGACATACCCCTGCCTAACAGCAGTGGCAAATGCCCGCTGATTCAAGTGCCTACCACTGCAGTGGGGAAGGAGCCTAAATTTGTGAGTGAAGAGATACAAGCATTTGTCCCAACACCAACAACAAATTAAAGCAACACTAGCTACTTAGTAGCAATTGTGCTGTGATGGCACAAATGCGACATAAAGATCTATCTAAATCTACCAGGGAGTTGCACTGTAAAGGAAAGTTGTCAACATATATGAGGTTGAAATAAGAGTAAATACATTGCCTCCTTTACCTACATCATAAATGTTGCCCCACTTATATATATTATAGAATGTCAATTATAGGCCATTCTGATGGCATATAATACGTTTTTGTTGAGACATAGTTGTGCCTCATTTTTTTTAATATCCAATGAATGAGAAAGCTTTCTGTTTTATTAATGAACTTTAATTCCAGCAAGTTTGTTGTGTGAGTAAACACACGAGAAGAGGAGGACAGGATCCACAAAAACACGCACCATTTGTGTGGCCAGGGGAGCATGTGTCTCCCCCCTGGGTAAGCTGGTCTTTCAGTCTACCTGAATTTTCATTCTCTGTGGCCATCAGCTCACATAAGTGCCAGCCTGCTTGGTGGAGGGAGCCCTCTCAGGAATATGGGCTTGATCTGAAGCTCAGGAAAAAAAATCACTGCTTTACCACTGTGTTCAGTGGTGCCTGTGCAGAAATGGATACTGGAAAATGGCCTCGTTCACCTTCCAGTGCTGCAGCTTCTTAAGGTCCCAAAGCAGCGACAGGCTGTTTGCTTCTCTTTTGTATACAGTTGCAAAGACTGAAGCATCTTTAACATGTCTTTGGTTTTTTGAAACTGCCCGTGGCACTTGTGGCAATGGACTGGAATGATTGCAGAGCTGTGCAGAGGAACCAGCTCCCTGGCTGAAAGCCAGGCAACTTGCGTCCTCTCCGGTTACTGGATTGCAAGTATCAGGGAAATGATGTCGTTCCTAAGAACTGCTGAGGTCAGCAGCTGTAATCTGTTGTTTATTGGGTTTTTAAATATTTCCCTCCCGGACACAGCCAAAAGCTGCCAAGATAGATTGAAGTGCATTTTGAGAGAACAGCAGGTTGGGTACCAAAAGCCCAGCTCCACAGGTGGCAGGGCCCCCCCCAGCAGCCTGGCAGCAAGAGGGGAGAGCAGGAGGGGAGGGGAAGGGCTGGCCTGGGTGCAGGCATTCCTGCCAGAGCACGATGGGCAGGAGCAAAGACTGTATCTCCAAGGCAGGAGTCGTTCTGCATCAAAGCCAAGGAAAGAAGGGACAGTTTTCCAATTTCTTTCTATGCACAGCCAAAATCTCTCAGGCACTCCTTCAAGATTTCATCCCCAAGTCAATGAAATATGATCACTGGTGATTTCATGGGATTTCCAACACTGACAGGGAAACTGACACCCGAAAGTTTTTTTGAAAGTTGATATTGTTAAACCAGGATTTAAACTCAAGGCAGAAAAGTAATTTGAATGCAAACACTGTCTCCTTGGCTAATCCTACTCAGAAATCTTTTCTTAGTATGAGACAAAAATGCATGTTAAATCCTCCTCTGTTTAGAGCAAAGCCATTTTAGAAGCTGTTATTGCATAGACTACATCCAACCAGCACTTAAAACATGGCAGAAGCTTTATTATGTATCTGTTAGCTTAATTTAACATCAAAGTGAAAAGACATTCAAGGGTCACAGAACCGCCAGCATTGTTTCTAGTCACAGGAGGAAGCTTTCTCATCTGCAGAGCCTGAAGTTGTCTCCCCTCTCTCCTGAGCAGCATCATCTGTGGGCAAACCAGGGCCTGGAGGGTCACCGTTAAAATCAGATGGCAGCTTGGTTTCCAGCCTCACTGCGAATCCCACCAAACCTCGACGCCCCACTTTTCTTGGCAATAGCACATTAGGGTGATATGGCAAACCCATGTGTGTTCATCGATTACCAGTCAAGGAAAAAATTGTGTAAGCATCCAAACTCCTACAGTCCAAACTCCTACAGAAGACAAGCCCTAGGAGTGTCCTGAAAGAGTTTCAATTTGAGTCGAAGTTACTCCTTCAAACAAGAATTTATGCAGGGAGTCTTTTGGCTTAATGCTGTGTTTGGAAAGAGGTAGGATTTTTTTAACCATAACAGCTTGCTACAAGACAAAAAAACAGGTTGAAGGAAGACTCGCTTTTAAATATGTCAGTGGCAATACAAGCATTCACATTTTTTCTGGTAAATTTAGCATCCAAAATGAAGCTTTAATGCTACCTCTATTTTTTTTTTCATGCTGAACTCACATGGTCTCTATTTTGAATGAAAAAAAAAAGAGAAAAAGCTTTGAGAATCTAACTTTCAATGGTAATGTGCTTTAATTTTTAACTGAGACCTACCGCCTCCTCTCCTCTCCTCTCCTCTCCTCTCCTCTCCTCTCCTCTCCTCTCCTCTCCTCTCCTTCCTCTCCTCTCCTCTCCTCTCCTCCCCCCAGTATGTTTTTACCAGTCTCATTAGGGTGGAATGCATATGCCTTCTAACCATGCATTAAATGATGCCTCCAGGAGCTGTCATACCTGGTTTGCTCTCTTCCCTTACCATCTCCCCAGGGCAAGATGGGTATCTGCAATATTTTGGTAGATGGTGGGTTTTTTTAGATATTCATGCTGATCTCTGTTTATATTAGATTAGGCAGATTGAAGAAGTACACTTGACACTCACAGTGGATGACAACACATTTGTGTAATTCCAAATGTCATCCTAGTTGTTTGCTCTATTTATTTCAACACTTGTTTTTCACATTTTTTGTGACTTTAACCCCCTTGCCCCCAACACAAGCTGCTTCATACTTCTTTTCCAGATTCCTGTATGGACTACTTTTGCAATGACAAATTAAAAAATTTCTTGCTATCTGCAGTGCATTCCTGTCCCAATCACAAATCAGTGTCCCCCTTGCAACTGGGGTGTGTGGGGGGGTGTTGAAAGTTATGTTATTTCTCTGACCTGGCTTATACTACCTGTATGCAAACAGTTGCATCAGCACAACCCAGAGGGACAGGGTGAGCAGCTGGGCTGGGGGATGAAGTGGGAAATTCTTCAGCTGCTTTCATTGCCAAAGCAAACACATTATGTACCTACACCACCAGCATATGGTGGCCAGGCTTTAAAAAAAAAAAAAAAAGAAAAAAAGGAACAAACAAAACCCCCACAATACAGGAGATGTGTCATACCCAGTAGAGCGTGTGGTAGAGGACAGCTACCCCAAGTCTGGTCCTGTGATGAGGTTTCTGCATGATGAGCCCCTTGCGTGAGCTTCTGCGTCAGAACATTTGCTGCACCAGTATGTGGCAAAGAGCACGTTCTCTGCACCTTGTCATTCGGCGTGAGGTGACATGAAAGGGGGACGTTCTCCGTGTTGTGTCGCTCCCCATAACCCATCGTAGGCTCAGAGCACAGGCCCCTACTTCCCAGACTGGAAAGGAGGCAGAGGGAAAAATCTCACGTTCCTGGTGAACAGCTTGATGTCCAATTTCTTGTCCCATGAGCTCTTTCTAAAATCTCACACATATGTTGTTAGAAAAAATGTCCTGGGAACACTGGCACAGCACTGAACATTGTGAATCTGCCTCAGCCAGAGCAGGACAGCCGGTCCGTATGCTCCAGCGCAGCTATTCTAGCACAGACTGCTTATTACACCAAATTTATTCAGATGAGCTGTGCTGATACAAGCGCTTTAATAAGTGTACAGTTTCACCCATGCTTGAGGGCTGCACTGCTTCGACTTGGACTTGTCTAATTGCACCGATGCAAAAACCGTGTACAGGCGAGCCCTAAGATCCTCAAAACCCAGTGACTTGTTTTTTACTCATGGCCATGCTGAGAAAAGGCAAGACTGTGCTTGCTTAGTCAGCAGATGAAAGCTGTCATACTAGAAATACCATTATGGCAAGATTAGCAGTGCGTGGAACTTGTAATAATTAGTTACCGTACCGGCACATAAATAAAAAGACAAATTGCTGACAAAAAGCTTTTATATATTTATTGTAAATAAAAGTAAAGATGATGGGTGTTTTCAAAAAAAAAAGGAGAAGGTGTGACAGTTTTTGTTTGACCTACGACACATCCCTTGGGATGAATATTTGTTTCCTCGGGAGGATTATGATAAAATTCCCATGGTGGGTCACTCTGGCTGTTTTATTAGAATTCAGCCAAACATCTGCAGGATATCAAACTTCAATGTATACAGATTAAATCAGTCCTGGAAAAAGTATCAGCGCTCTCCTGCAAAGCATTA
The DNA here is from genome assembly GCA_034008185.1 of Gorsachius magnificus. Taxonomy (NCBI): domain Eukaryota; kingdom Metazoa; phylum Chordata; class Aves; order Pelecaniformes; family Ardeidae; genus Gorsachius; species Gorsachius magnificus. Next base: position 68,002,309 of record CM067081.1, on the reverse strand, counting down.
AAAAGGAGGCGTTCTTTATGAGCTTGGCAAAAAAAAGCACGAAGCATTGAATAAATTGTTGTCATTTAGGGAAGGGGCGCGTGTGTTATTTTTGTCTAAACATTTTTGAAGAATTGAAGCTGAAGAACAACAAATGCTCTTGGCAAGCAGCACAAGGACAGTCCTAGCTCCCGCTCAGGGTGGGTATTCAGCAGCCGGTGGGCATGGAGGGCACACTTCTGTCGCGCACGCCCCAGTGTTGGGAGCATGAGCTACCCTGGGGGCAGGGTGTTGGAAGTGCACAGCCCAGTCCCTCGGGGCTTTCGGCCAACCCTGGAGTGCTGCCCCATGCACCAGCGCTGGCCTGCAGAGCACCTGCTCCCCTCTCCCCCTGACAAATTTCATTTTAGCTTTCAGCCGAAGGAAACCAGAGAGGCCGTATTTTCTCCTTTCTTCCTCCCGCATAAATATTTCCTAAGCCACTATCTTGAAAAGTATTTCAGCCTCAACTGGCTGATTCGACAGCCGTCTGGAGAGGTGTACATACACGAGGAGGCAGTGCAGGGGCAGGGGGTGGAATCAAGGCACAGCTGGTAAGCAATGCATACTCCCCCTGCATGGCAGAAGCGTGGCACGTAAGAACACCTCCACCGGGACAAGAAAATCTAATGGTGAACAGGGAACTTCAGTACCATGACCGCACACGTGCTGCTCTTACAGCTAACTACGCTGCCCATGGAAAGTCTCGGATGGGATGGGCCCCGCATCAGAACCTGCGCCCGAGACACTGCGTGTGCCTGCGGCAGCTCTGCTTTGCCTGGATAATCCTCCATAGCCCAAAGACTGCAAGCAGCGAGACGAGCTTTCTGCAAATTTGAGTACAAGTTTCCAAATGACACACCCCAGAAAGACTACCTGTCATGTCTCCACAAGATTTACAGATGTTTGCTACAGGGCCATAGCCTTCAAGGGCAGAGTCCCTGCATTCCCAAAGGCACACAGGGCTGTACACGACCACAAGTACAAATCGTGTGTTCGTTTTTTCCAGGTATTTTAAAAGTAAACAGACTCCAGAATTACCTTCAATGAAACTGTAAATGCAGCTGGTACGCCTATTATGTTGTAAAGATGCTGTAATTTTTGTGAGTTTGCCATTATCCACTGTAAGGCTGTAAGGAGTTAAACCAGAGGCGAGTTATTGGAGGGGAAAAAAAATGGGAAAGGCAATGATGGCAAGGCAAGGTGGAGTTCAGCTAACACCAGGAGTCCGTTGTGAAACAGCAGGGATGCTGCGAGCTGGGGAATGCCCGGCCCAGGAGAACCTGGATCTGGAGCTAGGACTGAAGAAGAGACCCAAACCTGAAAGGTGCTGGCCTGCCAAAGAAGCCAGGTGGAGGTTGCGTGTGTAAGGGGAATTGTCAACACCACCTGGTGTTGACTCTCTGGGAGAAGAACCCATAATAAAGGGTAACTGAATTCAAGAATGAGAGCAACTGAACCTTGCCGAAGCTTAATAGGAGAGACTAAAGTTAATGGGGAAATGTACACATGGGCTTCACTCCATTCATCCCCTCTTCTGCACTTCACATCCCTTCAGATGAATAAACAGAGCTTTATTTCAATGAATCTATGTTTGGATCACTTTGGCTGGCTACCCCAGTGAGACCCTCAAAGACAAGCAGTGGTGTCCCTGCACACACCTTCTTCTAGGGCCTCGGCTGGTTTTAGGAGAAGTAAGTGACCATTCGGAAATACACATTAAACCATAAGCCAGTAACTATCCCCATATTTTTTCCTGGTTTCCTGGTTTTTTCCTACCAGCATCTTTTGCAGTGGCGTTGCATACACAAATAAATGCTACCTGAACCCTGTGTAAGTTTGGTGTTTCCTGCAGTGAAGAGGTTAAATTCATGCTCATCATCATTGTTTAAATGACGATGCCACGATAATCAAATATGTAAAATGATTCATGCTAACTTAGATGGGTGAATTAAGAAAGCATCATAGTTTCCAAGCACAGATTAGACAGGCAGGTGCATTTCAAATAAAAATATATTGCACTGTGAGGTATGGGGGAGTGTACAGTAGAATACTAAAACCAAGTAATATCAAGAAATGCAAGATTTATGATTCTTAAGAGATTGTCAACATTGTCCCTTGACAAAATCAATGTAATCAAGTTGCTCACTGGTAATGCTTCCTTTCCTTGGGCCCAGCTCAGCTGCATGCAGAACGGGACCTGGGTATCTGTGCACTGCAGCACGAACAAACGGAGGTGGTGTGTTCTGAACTTCTCCTCCACTGGAGATCCACATTCCTGAGAACCGGTTTATCGTGAGGGCCCACCGATGTCCCAGCCTGACCGCTCCAGCCCACATCTCTCACATACTCCATTCACACCTCTGTACGCCACCGGTGACTCAGGGCAGGTGGCAGAGACAGCACTGTCAACCTCAACTGCCAGCATCAGCAACCACGTCCCACCAAAAATAATCTGAAAATACAAGGACCTTACGAGTTCAGCTCTCCTGCAGTGTTTGGAGCTCCTTCTGCACCACATACGATGGCAAAAACAACAACTCTAACTGATTTGTTGAAGTACGGCCACAGTGACATTTAAGAACCACCAAACACATTAACAATTGCGTTTGCAGACCGGCGATTTCACTCTGTGCTCCACCCAAGAAACTGGAACAGAACTATTTGCAGTCATGATTATTCTTAGCTAGGTTGCCATGGAACAAAGCCTGGCTAATCCTAATGGACTGATCCAGGAACAATCTCTCTTTCTAATCTTATTGCCTAATTCTTTATCACTCCCATTAGGTTAGTTATTTATCCAATATGTAAGAGCAGCAAGATTTTCAAGGAGTCGTCATTTCACTATGTTGAGTGGTAGCAGTACAGTCCTCCTACTAGGAATAATAAAAGGATGCTTTTGTTTCTCTTTGAAGCAGGCAGAATGAAGATTTTTTTCCTTCCAGAGCAGATTAAATCTCCATTGATTTTTTCCCTTGAATTCATAGGATGCAGTACACATGAATTCATATGTTCCTTTGAGCCTTGGAAATTACAAGCATTCAGTCAGTGATGCCTTCTCATTTGCCAGCCAAATGAATGTTTCAGAGAACCTGCATATAATAAGACAGATGGGCTATTGAAAGAAGTTCTTGGGTTTTGTTTGCCTGATGCCAGCTTCACAGCCACCTCGCTTCTATCACCTGAGCACCAGTCTGACCTCTGCCATTTACCGATAGCAATACACAACATCAATTTCAAACACCTCACAGCCCTCCTGGAAACTAGGGGAGAACTGGTATTTGTGCCAGCATCCCCCCGTGAATGCAGGCAGCCCAGCAGTACAACAGCCCCATGCTGCAAAAAAGTTCATGGGGGGATCATTTTAAATGTTTGTGCTATGCCTGGTCACGCCGTTCCTCCAGGCTGCGTCGTACAAGTGTACAGTGAGACTCTCAAGACGACTGAATCGTGTATCGTGACATAGCTCTTAAGAGCAAGCTCCTAACTGTGCACATACATCTGTACATGTGTGCAAGTACCATGGGGAGAGGTGACTTCTTGGTGGGTTTTTTAAGAATTGGTATTGCAGGAAGTAAATGGTGATCAGGTAGTGGAAAGGAGATACCGGGGAGAGGCATGCCATTCGTGTTTGCAACTTGCCTCATACAGGAACACATACACAAAGACCTCCTTGAATAAATTCCTGGAAAAAATCCTGCACGTTTCCTGCGCGCAGAGCTAAGCTCGCAGTGATTAAAGCCACAGCAATATTTCCTGTAAAAGAAAGAGCACTGTAAGGTCACTGCGGACACCACCACTCTGTCGTCTGCTAGAGATTATGGGGAGCAACGTAATTTAATTTTGAAGTACCTCCTCACTGGAATAAATTCAAGAAAGATATTAAAACCGGCCCTGACAATAGAGGTATTCAAAGCGAATGAATGTTTTGATGAAACAGATGGTAACCGTAATTAACTTTGGCATTTTCTCCCATAAACCACATAGTTTTAACTCAATTAGCTGGCCTTTTTTTTTTTTTTTTAATTAAACAAACCCACTTCCATCTAATCAGGAACCAGTTTATATCTAAACAACAAAATAGCCAGTTTTAAGAAATCTGGATAGGATACAGCCCAGGCCAACAGCCACCAAAGGCTCAAGAGCCTGGTTTCTCTTTGCCGGGGGGCTCCGGCACAGGCAGCTCCGGCAGCAGCCTGGCAGGGGAGGCACCCTGGGAGCCCTTCCCTACGCTGGGATGGTATCTCTTTGTTTACATTAAATTTAAAGACTGCATCCTGCAGCTGCTGCAAAACAGTGTAAACTACGCTGTGCAAGCCAGCGGCAGCAGTTTAATTTTCCGTGTTACTTATCAGCAAAACTGCAATCTTCACTGCAGCTATTTGGATGTAAATGTGCCGACATAAACCAGAGGAGATAAATTATTCCAGTTCTGCTGTAAATGCATAGGTATTTGAATCCTTCCTGGCTGCTTGAAAAACGCAATGAAGGCTATGCCAGCGGTCCCGCCTAAGATCATTTATCACACTTGTTTTGTCCATTTATCTTGCAGCAGGAGATTGCTACTCAAAAGTAGCATTTGCTTCCGAGTGATGTGACCGTCTTTGGTGACTTTTTTTAATGCAATTAAAACACCCCTACAGCTTTACCTGTGTTTGTTTAGTGGGAAGTTAAATTTCAAAGGATTTCTCACTGAGAGGTTTGGAAGATCAAACTACGAAAGTCTTCTGACTTCTTTCTCCCGATGTTTTGTGCAACCCCTTAATGTGGATGTGTACTAGAGAAGTCTGAAAATTAAGGATTTCTGATGGTTTTTTACTGGAAATGAAGCAGGAAGGTTTCAGATTCCCATGGCCAAGGCAGTACTTTTGTGTTTCCCCCTACTTTCAATGACATTATAACCACGTTAAGGCCAAGTTGGTCGTTTGGCTTATCCAGTTTCATCACTGCCTGCAGTAATGAGCACAGCGAGAGAAAATGCTGGAGCCAGCCCAGACCGCAGCGAGTCGACATAAAATAATGAAGGACAGAAATTTCATTGCTTGTTTGTATTTTATATCTGTAAACAGCTTTTGCCTTAGTAAGTGAAGTGGTGCACAGCCTCACTCAGGCAAAATCTCTGAGGATTTCAAGAGGAAATCTGAGTGCAGATGAGCAGGCTGCAGCTGAAGGCAGCGTCTGGGAGCACAGGCGCTGTCTTGCAGTCCATCAACAGCCTGGAAAGGACTGTCAGTGCTGGAAGTGGAAACATCCTAAACCAGGATAAGCCAGGCTGGCAGTACCACCGCTGTGCAAGCAGAATTCCTGCGGCACTGCCAGCCACGCCTGGGTTCATGTTTCCAGGTTTCTTGCTTGGAGGCTGCCCCCTCTCTGCTCAGACTTGGGGCAGCTTAACCTGAGACTACATTTGGATTCTCATCTGCATCTTTTCCACCTCACTGGTTCCCTCCAGTGTCTTTCTGTGACTGTGGGTCACTTACCACCCTCCCCTGCCTGAGCTTTGGGCCAGAAGCTGTGCCGGGGTCTTCTCCAAAAGCTGCGGGGACCAGCTACAAACGCTGCATGAGCCCGACTTGTGGGGAGTGCTGGGGGCCCTGCTTTATGCTTTCGGCTTCTGGCGATCATCAGGTCTGAGATTTTAAACCCTCTCGGCAGCCAGAGGCTGCATCTGTGTTGTGTGCACCAGCGGCTGTGGACTGCACTTAAATCTTCTTTGCACTTACAGAGCTTATCCCCAGCACGGGTCCCCTGCACAGCGGGCTGGCGTGAGGTGGTCCCGAGTATGGCTGGGCTCTTCAACACTACCACGTGAAGGGCAGGCTTCCTCTGCAATTCCCTTAGCATTTTTTGCTTATCAAGATAAGGGAAGTAGTGACCCAGGGAACAAACGAGTGATTATTTTTGGGAGATTATATAAATACTTCAAATGTCCTTGCAAATAATGGGCGTGCTACAGGAATGGGATAACTGCACCGCAGGGAGGGGTGTCAAAGAAAATAAATGCTTTAAAACAGAAAAGTCTGGATACGGTGGTGAGGAAATCAGTCCTGTCAGGGCTAAAACTAATTCACCATAATAAGGAGAAAATCCCAGAGCCATTTCTGAACCTATAATTGACGTATTTTTATTCCATATGTGTATTTAACATGTTAAAAACCGAGGTCTTAAAGCTGATCTGCTAATAAATTGCTCTGTAGCTCCCTCTAATGGGTAACTTTGCCAAAACTGGATTCAGTGGGGCAGCGAGCAAATAATGAGATAAAACTGCCCTTGGTGTGACATAAAATCAAGATCTTTGTGGCGGAATAGTTGTCATGTGCACAAAACACAACGCTGTTATCATTCCCCATCCATCTGTCCTTTCATTTTTGTCTTGGTAGATGTTACAGCTCTTCTTAAAAGAGCTTACAGGAATAGTGAACTGAGTCAAGAGGCAGAGGGCCCCATGGCGTTACCTCTAGCAAGGTTTGCAGTTTAGGAGGTGGCCGGCACCTTCCCTACTCCCTGCCAGGCTTCCCTGTGCAAGGCAAGGCAGCCAGTGTTTCTGTGAGCAGGCTGACCAGCTCAACTCCCAGCCAAATTTCTTTGCAGCTCCAGCTGGTATTGCCTACCTGAGAAATGTGTTGCTGAACCCAGAGCAAATTAAGAGACTCCTACAATAAGGAGACTGAAAAATGAATTACATGATATAGGAATGCACAAACAGCAATGTCACAGTGTAAGATCATTTTAAATGCAATTGCATCCACACTGATTTAAGCAATTAATTATAAAAGTCTGTATATTACAATTCAGGCCAGGATGCCTCTTGTATAGATTAAAACAAACACCGAAGCTCGCAACAGGAGAGTGTGGATTTTCACGCTAATCTTTTCTAACACTTTGCACTCCTACAGTTGCAGCAAACACTGCGGAGATTAGCACAATCGAAATGGGGTGAAGTCAGTTCGATTTCCAGAAATTGTTTTAGCTCTGAGATCCTCAGGAAGTCAGACATGAGAGAAAGCTGTAACAAGACAACCTCTTACATCTGAACAAATGATACTAGTCAAAGCCACGTTTCATTTGCACGCATGTAACGACTTCTTTTCAACACGTATTTATCTCACATGCACACCAGGAACACTTTGGTTGTTTAAGCATTTATTGGTGTCAACCCCAACCTGCAGTTAGCCACAACAATTTTTTTGTTACGAGATGGTAATGTTCCATAGCATCAATTATTTGTAATGCTGACTTTGAAAACAAGATGCTGGTTTAGAAGCAGAGGATGAGCAATGGACAGTAGGCTGGGTACAGAGCAGAACAGCATCTGAAAACAAGAAGAAAACAGTATTTCACAGCTCTAATGCTGGGTTTAATCCCCATAAAAATAAGGAATTTATGCAGCAAAATATTTGAACTTTAAGGGGTAGCATTTAACATTTTCATGCACGTTGATTCGCCTCATGGAGATGTAGAAAGCATTTCATTTGGCAGGGAGGTGTGTGGCTCAGCTGGTACAAGCCCCAGACTGCTCGGTGGCAGGGTCTTGGAAGGAACCTGAGGTGACATGTGGTGAAGGACTCATTCAGACGGGGATATTTTGGTCCACATCAGCTATGCATGGGGGTGTACATGCTCTTTCACTAAGAAATACATAATTGCCACCTTCCATTCAGCCCTACCTGACTTTTTCTTCCCCTTCTGGATGTTAACACCCCGCCTGTACCACAGTGGGATGCAGGGACTTGGAAATTATTCCGGTTTAAAAAAAATATATTATTTACACTAAAGACTTTTTTACAGACTAGCTTCTGTTTTAGAAACCACACAGGTGAACAGCTCAGCAAAAAGAAGGTCGGGAACAGCACACGGACAAAGGGAGTTGGGCAGCTGAGAGCAGGAACACCTTCAGCCAGAGCCGCGGCAGAGAGGCCATTACGTTATCGCTTTAGCACACACATGGTGTTCGTGTAAAACCTCCTGTCCCATCCGTGAGGCTGTGACGCACCGGTATGCGTCCTACTGACACGCTGAGGCACCATTTCAACTGCAGAGCTGATTTCCTCCAAACTCGTCCTTTGGTCCTTATCGGCTTCCTTGCCCTCCGTAACAAAACAGCACAGGACATCACCGGGCCAACTCAGGTCTGTAGCAACTGCAATGCTGAGCCTTTATAATGTTACATATTTTGGAAACTCTGCAGGAGGAGGGAGAACAGAAGCAGCTTTAAGATTTCCTCTATGTACGTCCCCCTGCAATTCTTCAATTTTCCAAAAGAATCTGTCCTCAGAGTCAGCACAAGTATTAACGTTTATGGAATGCCAGTGGCAAGTGAAGCATCCATCTTCCACATCTGTTTTTATCATTTTTGTCAGAGCTATAAAGATGAAATATTTTCCAGGAGCAGGGAAATTCTGGGGACTTCCCCCAACCTCCGGGAAAGATAGAATCATAGAATCACAGAGCAAAGATGATGCATAGGTGACACACAACAGCCTTGCAAGGGCATCAGCCAATTCACAGCACCCTGCAATGCCACCCATAGAGTCCCATGGACTTGTATGAGTTGACTTCTCTCTAGTAACTCCTGGCTCAACCCTCCCTGCTGGTAGTTCTTCCACTCCTTCATCCCTTTCACTAATCACAGAGGCCTGAGAGACCTTGTTGGTGAAGACTAAGACAAAGGCAGCACTGGGTACTTCAGTCTTCTGTGTGTCTGCTGTCACTAATCCACCCAGCCCACTCAGTCCCACATTTTCCTTGTTCAGACTTTTTCTACTCAGATGGCAGTAGCAGCTTGACTTTCTGCCCTCAATGGCCCTTGCAGTGTCCCTAAATCCCTGATTTGCAGCCTGCCACTCCTTCCATCTCCCTTGTACTGCTTTTTTGCACTGGAGCTCTGTCACGAGTGCCATGTTCAGCCAAGCCAGCCTCCTGATAAATCGTCTTGGGTTAGTCTATTCTTGGCATGTTCTCCTTGCTAGCTTTCCTCAACTCCTTTACCCTTCAGAGTTGCCTCTCATGTGATCCCACCTACCAAAATTAAAAGTCTGGTCTCTTGAAGTCTATGGTCTGTACTCGTCTGCTACTGTTTCCCCTCAGGATACTGCACCCCACTATTCCATGGTCTCTGAGCCAAGTCTACCACTGATAATCAAATCTCCAGCCAGTTCTTCCTTGGCTGTGAACAGCAGACCAAGCTGTGTATCATCCCAATGGCCCATCCAGTACCTGTATCAGGAAGCTGTCCCTGACATCCACCAGAAACCTCCTAGATTGATCAGATCCTGCCACACTCCCTTTCCATCAGATGTCAGGGGGATCAAGTCCCCCACAGGAACCAGCATCTGTGATACAGACTTTCTCAAGTTGTTTAAAGAAAGCTTCATCTGCTTTTTCACCCTGGTCAGGAGCTCTGCAACAAATTCTTACCATGTTGTCACCTTAACTGACATCTCTGATCCTGACCACATGCTCTCAAACCGGGCTGTTGTCCATCTTACAGAAGTACCATGCATCCAAGCTGCTCCTTCACCTGTAGGGCAACAGCATCCCCCCTTCATCTTCCCTCCCTGTCTTTTCTGTAGAGCCTGTAGCAGTCCATCACAGCAATTTAGTCGTATGAGCTGTTCCACCACATCTCAGTGATTCCAACAGCATCAATCTGTTGACCACACATTGTTCTGGGTCCTCCAGCTTGTTGGCCAAGCTGCAAGCATTCACGTGCATATGTACGCTTAAGGCGTAGGCCTCCTTTCAACATTTTATTCTTCCTGAGGTGCCTCCTGATGCCACAGCCCCCGCATCCTTTATTTGCCACTCCTTTCCCATGTTTTGTTCGCTTAATTGCAGGTTGCCATCTCCCTCCCCCATCGTTCTTAGTTTAAAACTCTCCTCATCAGGTTTGCCAGGCTGTTGGCAAAGATGCTGCTCTTCCCCTACCTTGTCAGGGGGATCCCATTTCTCCCCAGCAGCCCTCAATCCTCACATATAAAAGCTAAATTCCTCCCCCACCTCTCCCTAGGAGCCCTTGAGCCTCAAACAGGGCCCCACCATCATAAAAGTCAAATTCTTGTCTACAGCACCAGCTTCGCAATTTGTTGTTGACCCACACGATCTGTCCATGCCTTTGCCCTTCACTGACAGGAACAAGACCACAACCTGGGCCCCCCATTTTCATCATCTGTTATTTTTTGAAAACTACTTCGTTTTCAGCCCAGTTCCTAATCTTTGTGGTGTTACAGAAGAAAAGATACAAAAAGAAACTCCTATGCCTAAGGAGTTTTCACTTGTTATCAGAACACTTTTGTGTCTGTGAACCCTGTTCCTAACTAGAAGTAAGCAGCACACGTGCTGTAACTGATAAACCCTTGGTCTTCTACAAAGTCAAGATGACGGGTACCTGTGAAAGGTGTCTTTATTCATAGTACAAGCATTTCATTTTCCCCATTAGGTTTAAAGGATTTCTTTTTCTTTTTACTTTCAAAAGGCAGAAGGCTTCACTTAGGTTTGGAAATTCCTTGAAAGGAGTCGCTTTTCGTCACTATGCTTCAAGTTTTACAACTGCATATGGAGGCAAAATAAGGCAGAAAGCTAAACGCTGAGTGTACAAAGAGAAGAACAACTATTTTTAAATTTTCTAATGCAGCACTGGAGGAAGCCACTTGGAATCAACACCTGCTTCTCCACTGAGTTTCGTTTAAACTATGGAGCTTGAGGGTTTGGGTTTCAGAAGGTTGTGCACTTTGGAGAGTCAATACTTGTATAAGCATCTGAGACAGGGAATCAAAAAACCTGTTTCTGATACCTATACAAACCTCCGCTGAAGCAGAGGATTGCCAAGGTACAACGAGAGCTACCCCACAGCTTCAACAGAACAGCAAATCTCAGCCACTATGCCCAGGCTCCAAGCTCAGCTAATGAAGCGCACATACATAATTTATCCATTTTGTCGGGGTTTATCACTTGTGGCTTTGGCACTCTTTCACAAGGCATAAGAAGAATCTTGCCTGGAGCATTCAGTAAGATATGGACTGAAAAGGTAGAAAGGCAGTGAAAGAAAAGACCAACACAGCAGACAACTGACAGGTAAGAGGTAGATGTGAGAAAATAATCCAACAGAACTGTCAGGACATCCCTGCTGAGCAGCTTAGCCGGCACGGCTGTGATTCCAGCTGCAGTTTCAGAGTTACCATCTGAGCTCACTGTCCCTTCTGCCCTTGGCCCGCTACCTGCAGAAGAAATGTGCTCCTCACACTCATTCCCATTGCATCAGCATCAGAAGCAACAACATCACCTGTATGACAGCGAAGTGGACAGAGGAAAAACAGGTGAGAAGGCACTGCCAGGGCAAGGGGGAGGCCAGGACTATCCAGAGAAAGGCTGCCGTGAGATTGCTCGGAGCTGGTCATGAAATTACATGGTCAGTTCTTTATGAAGTGGAGATGGCAACACTTCTTGGGGGGAAGAGGGGGGAGGAAGAAAAAAAAAAATAAAAGAAGAAAAAGACCCTAGTATTTTGATTGTACAGCTCAGAAGAAATACCTGGTCAAGTATGTCAGACAATAAAAGTAAGCAAAAATTACTTTTATTTGGCATCTACTAATGAACTGAAATGCAATACTTCTTTTAGAGGCTTTTTCTCAGAATAGGGGATTGTGAAGTACACGCAATTCTTATTGCAAAACACTACTACTGAATCCTAAATGGTCTTCAGGTTTCGATAAACAACATTTTTTTTCCACAACTAATTTGGTCATTAAGACAAGAACAACCATTACCATTAACATTGTAGAAACATTCACGTTAGTGGATGTGGTTAGATTCCACATGATTTCTTTGATCTAGTGCTTAAGCAACACACTCATACACCTAGACAGATATTTACTCTTAGGTATGCTGAAAGAAGATAAAATGTTTATTACTGAAAGTAATAAATCTTGCAAGAATCTCTTCCCAAACATCAAAGGAAATGAAGTTGTAATCTGTGACAGAAGTGGCCTTTGCTGAAAAGCACCTCTGAATTCTCTACGGAAGACTACTTTTGATTTGATTGATTGAATGCTTGTGAAAATGCACTTTAAAAACATGACCGGACATTCATTATTTTTTTGCAATAAAAAGAATGAAGATAAGTTTGTATAGCACCCATGGCCACAGCTAATTTAGCTGAAGAAAAATCCATCCATAACAACAACATCCTCTGAAGCTTCTTTATTCTCACTTTCCATTTTGTCCTTTCTGTCAAGCGTTCTACGTGAAAAGGAATCAAACCTGGGTCCTTCCAAGCACATACAGAAGAAAGTCCTCTCCAAGGACAGGGATCATGTAAAAGCAGCTGCAGTTTTCACTGACATCTTGCCTAAAAGTTCATGCAGAAGCATTTTCTCAATCATATGCATAATCTATTAAAGGAACATTCTTTAAAGATTCAGAAAATCTTAAAAGTTTATTATTGTGAGTGTTATACCCGAGTCTATATCAAAGATATACTGCAAGGTCAGGAAATTATTTTACTATGCTGACTTTCATTAATACGTATTATTTGTCATTGCAAGAACAGTTGGACTTGATGATCTTAAAGGTCTTTTCCAACCTAAACGATTCTATGATTCTAAATAATGTTTTCTGAGACTTGGAAAGCAGAGAAAACACATCTTCACAGACTGCTGTGCTGTCGTGAGTAAATTACTTCTATTGGCCTTTAGTTCACTCTCTACACTGAACTGCAGCCACAGGATGTACAAAATAATATGCATTCAGGTTATTTACATATATCTGGTAAGCAGTTAACTCCTTCTCAAGTCCCTGAAGTTTTACAAAATAACACTGAAAAATAAGGTATTTTATATATCATTTTTCAGTGTTAATTATACATAGAATGCTTATGTTTGTGATAACCGATCAACACCCATGTGGAAACCCTGGCTAGGTAATGCTGTTAGTTAAAAAGCAAATTTTTTACTGCCCTCTTGTCCAGTAAATCCCTTAGAAACTGGGGTTTGTTGTTGTTTTGGTTTTGTGGTTTGTTTGTTTGTTGTTTTTTTTTAATATGTGTTAAACTAAGTCATATAAACGTACAGGAAAGAAAATGCAAAGTATTATACATATACTGTGAAAGGTTCATATATCTTCCATACCTTAGAAGTATATAATCATGCTTTTGAAGTCTGTTATAAAGCATACACAGAAATGTCAGAATTCAGGTGGAACCTTACACCTTCAACTATTTACTTTTCAGTTTCATACTCACTTTCCTGAATTCTGCACTCTCAAAGTTTTAAATTGATTTATCTAGATCTGATACTTTCTTGAGCAACCTTTCTCATTCCCCGTGGAAAGTAAGCAACAAAAATGTTCTTATCTGCCTATACTTCAGAAATGCAATTATTTGATCAAAACTTACTTAAATGAAAGTTTCTTCAGAACAGGCCATAACAGCAGCTGGGTAGGAAACAGTTCAACTTCTTCCCTCTTCTCTTCTCCTTTTAAAAATACATAAATATGAGCATAGCAACGGTTGTGGTGACCTCAGTGCACTCACGTTAGTAAGATACGAGTGAGCTCTTCTACATCACTAAACAGTCACGATAAAGAAAACCCTCCGAAGTGCAAAACGATGACTCCATAGGCAAACCTTCAATAATTATGTTTTCTACAAGACTTTCTGCTACTAAAATTTTGTGAGATTAAGCACAAATTATGCTGATATACAAAGAGAAGGAAAGGAATTTTAGGTATATACAACATACTTTGTCCAATTCCAAGATTATTCTTAAGCATGATAAAAAAAATCTAAGGCAACTTACAAAAATCCATAAAAACTCCAAGTTCAGTTTTACTCATCTCTGTTACTTAAATGAGATCTCTTTCCAGCCCCACTCTAACTGGAGCTCTACACTTGCTCTACACTCTAATACACTGGTTCCAAAGGGGCTTCTCAGCTGTTATCTACCAAGGTAATGACTTCATAGCTGTATGCATCACCTATGAACTACTGCACTCCCTGTATAGACTGTATTTGGAATTTGTCTACCACAATTCTCAGCATAGGCCATAAATAGCCTTTTGGAGAAAGGGAAAAGAAGAAAAAAAAAAAAAAAAAAAAAAAAGAAGTACTTGTCATCTTTATATCTAAGGTATGCAATTACTTTTTTCTCAGGCAGGAGCAGCCCACGGGGATCAGGGAAAGAAGGAACTGCACTTACCCGCAACACCTGTACTATAAGTAAACTTTGTGTTTGCCCCAGTTACTGTCTCCAGAGCCGAACATGTTTCCCAACCAAACCACCTCCAAAGGAAACCTGAAGTTGGAACTACGCAGTACTGACCCCAAAGTGTCCCTGGGCTAAAGAACAGGAATGAGTAAGATGGCTGCATGCCACACGGAGGGCTTTGATAAAATGCCCCAGTGACCCAATACACAGCGCAGTTTCTGGAAACTGCAGAGCTCTGTATTGGCTTCGTACTCTAACAGGTGAAACGGAATTAGTAACAATTCCAACTGAAGTTATTTCACAGAGTATCCAAGAACTAAATTATACCATTAGGCATATTTCAAGCAAATTCTTTCACTGGTAAATCTTGGAAGTGCTTCGCTTGCATTTCTTTGTTATGTCAAGAAAGAACAATCGCTGTTTGTACTCAAGAGCATTCATCCTTCCCCTCAGCATCTGTAATGGGTCATCCAACAGGGAAACAATAAATCCCCAACCTGAGCTGTCTATTGGTGTCCTACGGTTCCTTAGAGAAATTTGTTGAATCATTTCAGATTCCAGCAGGTCCTCCTACGCATCTTAAGGATCTTGAACTAGTACTCTGTAAGGGAACAGTGGAAGAATACTTACTCCGGACCAAAAAAATACACACCATAAATGTCCTTCAACTTCCACAAGGCTTTTACAAAATTCTGTACTAAGAGAAACTGGAAAGCACCCCCTGTATCTGGATTTAAAGAGATTCAATGCCCTAACGTCAAGGGGACTTGCAAAGTTCATCTCCAAGAGTTATAAAGTACACTTTGACAAGTGTAAATCAAGACTGAAGAATCGAGTAGCCAGCAAAAAAAAATATGCAGAGAAACAGCATCAAGCCTTGATGATGGATTCCCAGAAAACGAAGAAGTTAACGGGTACACAGCAGTGAGAAACAAGTATCTGTCAGCAGTGAGACATCGAACTGCAAAGGTGACACCACTTCCAACTCAAACAAATCCTTCCTTGATTTCTTCCTTTTATTCAAACAGTGTAAGGCATCTTTTTAAGCAAACAGCCTTGCCAAGAGTGATGAAATGGTAGCAGAGGAGAAAAGCAGCTTTTCTACGAAGTAAGGCTACGCTAGCAGAGCCTTAATGATAGTCAAGTGCTCTCTTTCAGATTTACCTAGTCACCCCGAATGAAAAAAAATTACTCTGAGAGTTCTAGTCTGGACCCCATAGAAGAAGGGCACTTGACTTAGGGGCACAGAGTGGGGTTGGTCCTGTGTGAGAGGACCCTGCAAGAAAGCTTGCTCTTCATAGGCAGCACTGAGAAGTCACCTCAGTGTAGAGCGTTAAATGCTTTGTCCCTTCCTTCCAGAAATCCTCTTGAAACACAGAAGATGCCAGACACAGGCTTCAATCAAATCAATCTGAAGCTCTTCTGTAGGAGCTTACACCTTGAGATTTTTTTTATCATTATTTACTTAACACTATCACCCTCATATTCTAAGCCAGTATTTACAACAGCTTAAGCCTAGGCATAATTTAGCTTGAGGAGAATGAAACTTTCCTTGAGCTACCGACACTTAAAACCTATACTCCTGCTGAATTATAAAGTCCTTATGGTTTTTGAACAGTTAACATGCAAATGGCACAAAAGCAAGCATGCTAAGTAACAGTGCACAAATTCCCGTTTTCCATGTTTTCCCTCATTCACATCTGATGTGTTTTTCTGAAGCAGACTGGAAATTTAGACTAACCTTGCTTTCATAGATGGACGACTGAAAAGTTGAAGTATTCAGAGCAGAACTCCAGGATAATTTTGCATCTCCTGTTGCCAAAGATACTTAAAAAAGAAAAAAAAAAAGAAAAAAAAAAGGAAAATAGCCAATGCCAGGTTGGGTTTCTTTTTATTGTTAAAATATTAAAGCATAACATTTCACCAAATACAAGAAATTTAGGGGGTTTCTGACATTACAAACATCTGAATCATCAAGAGAAAGTGTTGAGCTATACATAGTCTGATGTTAATCCATCGATTTAATGTATATTAGTACATGCTTAAAACATGGCCAAAATACAGAATCACAAAATAAGTACCTTGATGCTTCTAAATCTGAGACAAGTAAATCAGAGAATTGAGTGCAATAAATTCCAACAAATGACTATGCACTCAATTGCAACCTCAGGGCAGAATTATTCCAAAAAGAATTGGTAGTTTCTCATGCCTGGCTCATTCACGTTGAATTTGGTGAGAATTTTAATTTTGAGAATTTGATAAAAACATCTTGAAAAATACGACATTTAACAAATGTGGAAAAACAAGTTCGGTCTTCACAGGAATATATGGATCGCTTGCCACTCCAGTCCTTAATTGCCTGTACGTTTTACAAATCTTTACAAAACTAATTTGTATCCATTTTGGTTTCAAAAACATAGTACATCTGAAAAATAAAATATGACTCTACTGATGGGTAATACAAAGACATGAACACGTATTTAAAATTACTTTCAAAAGTAAATCATTTCAGTAATACAGCTATAAGACAAGTTAAACATAGTACAATAAACCATGCATCTTCTGACTTGTCAGATCAGCTAAGCTACTCAGTTAACATACAGCAACACTTTTGAACACTTCTGTAGATTCAGCTTTTCTAGCACAAGGAAAAAAAACAGGTTAAATCTGTTCTTCGAGTGGCTCAAGGCTGTCCAAGTGTTTTTTAGGTGTATCATCACTATGACGGCTTTGGCAATGGGTTAAATGTTTCTTAAAGCCTCGGGGGAAATTTGATTCAAAATTACAACGTGGACACTTCAACAAACTTTGACCATGAGCAGCAACGTGGTTTTTAAGAAGAGACTCCAAGAGGAAAGCTTTGCCACATATTTTGCATTTGTACGGGCTTTGAACATTATGCTTGTTAACTAAATGGTGCAAGACAGCACCTTTTTTCATTGCACGACAGCAACAGATCTTGCAATAATACTTTCCCTTGCCACGCTTCATGTATTTTGCTATTTCTTCCTCAGAGATGAAAGCCTCTTTCTCTTCAGTAAACTGCAGCACACACTGTGGCTGCATGGGAGTAGTTGCATCTATTTTGCTCTCTTTGCCATAATCAGATGACTCCATATCATATTGCTCTTGGTCACTGTTGGATTCTTGCTCCTTTATCTCCATCGAGTCCACCTCTGTTTTTCCACACTCGCTGCTATTTAGTTCAGAATCTGAGTTCTCCTGGCTTTCCTTCTTGGGCTTCTTTTTTGGGCACAAATACAACACGTCTTCTGGTGATTCTTTGGCTAATATTGATTGTTCATCCTGTGAGAATAAATCATCCAGTGGTTTCTGATCATCTAAACTGTGAGAAAGAAAGTCACTCTCACCAGACTCGCTCGGTGTCTGGGGCTCAGACGAAAAACCTGGAGCAGGCTTGTGAGGCTCGGAAAACAGGATGTTCTTCTGGAGTTCAGAAGATACAGTAGTTTCAGGATGTCTCTGGACATCAGAAGATAAAGCAGCAGCAGGTTTCTGCATCTCAGAAAATACAGCATGCTTTTGAACATCGGGGGAAACAGCAGATTTCTGGGAGTCAGTAAAAAGAGCTTGTTTGGGGGTCAAACAGAGGGAGTTTTGGGAAAAAGCCATGTTTCTGAATTTCAGGAGAAGCAGATTTCTGGGACTCTGGAAAGGAAGTAGGCTCCTGAACTTCTGAGGAAATGGGAACAAGTTTCTGGGCTTCAGAAAATAGGGCATGCTTCTGGACTTCAGAAGAAACAAGAGCCGATTTCTGGGCTTCAGAACATAGGGCATGTTTTTGGCCTTCAGTAGAAACAGCAGAAGTAGACACCTGATTCTGGGGCTCAGAAAAGATACCACGTTTCTGGACATCAGTAGAAATAGTAGGATTAGAGGGAATTTTCCGGTTGGGAAAACCCGTTAACCTAGAGGAAGCAGCAGAGGCGGATTTCTGAGTTTCAGAAAAAAACATAGATTTCCGGGACTCGGAGAGCTTCCAAGATTCAGGAGATACCGAAGCGCCAGGCTTACGGACCTCAGGAAAGAAAGAAGGCTTCCACGAAAACAGGATGGATTTCCACGGCTCAGAAGAAATAAGGTAGACTTCTGGGATTCAGAAAAGGACGTAGATTTCCACGAGTCAGAAACAAGCCTCCTAGGCTCTGGCGACACAACGGGGCCAGGCCTTCGGGACTCAGGGCCAGACCTCCGGGATTCTACAGACACCGACATGGCAGTCTTTGGAGCCCAGGGAGAAACCATGGAAGACTTCTGCACCTCGTGAGGTGTCGATCTCCAGGGCTCAGGGGAAACAGTCGGCCCAGGCCTCCAGGACTCTGGCGAAACTGCAGGAGCAGGCCTCCGGGTTTCAGGAGAAGCAGCAGAAGCGGGCCTACGCATCTGAGAAGGATGCCTCCGGGGCTCAGGAGACCCAGCTGGGGCATACCTTCGCGGTTCGGGGGATACCGCTGGAGTAGGTTTCTTTGGCTCTGGAGACACAGCTGGGGAGTATCTGCGAGGCTCTGGAAAGGCCGGGGTGGGATACCGCGGGGGAATGGCGCCGGAGCTCTGGAGACAGTGCCGGGGAATGCCGACGGGGCTCTGGAGACAGTGCCGGGGAATGCCGACGGGGCTCTGGAGATCAGCCGCGGCGGCTTCTGGGGGTCGGGGGACACAGCAGGAGATGGTTTCTGTGAGTCAGGGGACACAGCAGGGGACAGCTTCTGTGCGTCGGGGGACACAGCAGGGGACAGCTTTTCTGAGTCTGGGGATACAGCTGAGGGGTTTTGGGGGGAACCGGTGACTTCTCCGGCTCTGAGGAAGTCACCTGAGCCGACTTCTGGGGCTCTGGGGACGCTGACGATTTCTGAAGCTTGGGAGAAACACGTTCAGGTTTGGGGAGTTCGGGAGAAAGGGCAGGTTTACGCGACTCAGGGGAAAGGGTAGGTTTCTGTGGCTCCACTGCAACACTTTTTTTGGAGGAATCTGAATCTCCTTCTACCTGTTCTTTCCGTTCCTCGTTCCACTTCTCAGGTGCTGCATGTTGTGCTGTGATGTGATAATATACGTTGCAATACATCTTGCTCGTAAAGAAACATTTGTGGCAGTGAAACAGTTTTGCACTTTTCTGATAAAATATAAGTTTACCCAAACCAGCAGCATCCATTTCATCACAATACTCTGGGTGTATGGTACCCATATGAATTTGTATGTTTTCATAGTCCGTTCCTCTGAAGCTGCAGTGATCACACTCTAAGTGCTCTGTGGTTTTACGCAGTATCTGCAACATGTCCATTTTTCTATGGTCAGTAAGACTTCTCACAGCACTGCACCTTTTGAAGAGCAAGCTTCAGTTCCTGCAATAAAGGAAAAAAAAAAAATCTGTATAGTTAGCTGTCAATGTTAATTTCAACCCTTTGTCATGCCTAAATAAGCGCATGTGCTTTTTTCCCCCCTCTCCATTTTAGAAAGCATATCTTCTGCATAGATACTAACTACTTCATAAAGAAATCCAAACATGGATCTCTCCAACTTCTGCAATTCATTGTACATCAGTAGAACCTGAAAAGCAAAGCTTACATTCAACAACAGGCCTTCCTATCTATGTAAAAATATCTGCAAGCAAATGATAAAAAAAGAACCCAGGTGATGAAGAGCTAAGTTTATGTTTCGTTTCATAAATGTGACTTGCTTTATCAGTTGTCTTTTCTTCCCAGATTTGAAGTGTTCTTGTTTACATTACACGTGTAAACTGAAAACAAGAAGTACTTTGAAATAGTGCACTGAGATAAAGCCATTTCAAAACTGCATCTTCATCATAAAATTTCAGAACAAATTAGCTGGTTTTGACAAAGACAAAAAAAAAAAAAAAAATCAGAAAAACAGCAGCCTAAAGCCTAGGCTCTGTTTTCGTCTGTTAAATGCTGTTTTTCTTTCACTAATTGCAAGAAAAACAAAAGCTGCTGATCATAAAGATTTTATCCATTATGAAAATAATTTTTTCCATTCTATTATTTCATCTGCTGCCCTAATAACAACAAAAATACCACTTAAAAAAAACAGCAGTGACTTTCTTTCCAGTCG
This sequence comes from Gorsachius magnificus, assembly GCA_034008185.1. Taxonomy (NCBI): domain Eukaryota; kingdom Metazoa; phylum Chordata; class Aves; order Pelecaniformes; family Ardeidae; genus Gorsachius; species Gorsachius magnificus. The sequence continues at coordinate 67,982,003 of CM067081.1, read as the reverse complement.
GTGTAGTTGAGAGCCCTCTGTATTCAAACCATTGTTTGCCTCACCCCAAAGATGGAAATGTCTCAAAATTACTGTTTTTGTTAAGACCTTAAAAAACAAACAATGACAAAAAGAACCACAACACAGGAATGCAGTATCTGAAATGCAAATAATTTTTCATGATTTGGCTAGATTCCACTATTTCCAACAGAATTTACCCAGATCAGCTACTACAATAAGCAGAAAACCAATTCTAACCATATTCTGTAAGTCGTTTTCACTTAAATGTGGGAGGTATCTCTATGGTGAAGCGGAATATTTGGACATTTATGTGAAATGCACAGGCTTTTTTCATGTAGGTTCAAATTAAACAGATGTTACATGATTATCATGCTAAGCTATCAACTTAATTTTGGGGGTCTTGGACGACATACTGTTTCAAAACACGCAAAGTTTTTGTGTCATTTCAACATTAATTTTCCTGTCTAAATATGTATTACACTAACAACTAACCTAAAAATACGCATCCAAAGCAAGTTCTCTTAATTTATTCCTAAAGCATTTTTACCCTGGTTTCTTATGGAAATGAGGCTCACACAAACACATTGCTCTACAGTCAATGCCAATCACATTGGACAAAGCAATCCAGTCTCATTTTAAATTTCTACAGGTTTCATGAAAATCAGGAATTCAGGAGAGAAAGAAAGAAACGCCTCCACTGAGGCTAAGGCCGAATATTTCACCTAACAGGTACTGGCTCTGTTTAGCCTGTAATCAGCACATAAATGGTCAGTATGCAAATAGTCTTAAAACCTGCAGAACAAGCGGTGTCTGATTCAGCTTGTAATTAGAAGAAAAAGGGAATAACTTAGAAGCAGAGGGCACAAGTAAATTAGCAGTGCTGCTAAAGGATGACATGGATACAGAAAAAAAAAAAAAAAAAACAAACAGGAAAGAGGGATTAGCTGAGGAGCAGAGGGCACAAATCCCTGAGAAATAAAGGTTTACTAGCTCAGCTGCTCACAGAACAACTTTTTTTGCAGGCACTGTGCATATGTACTTCACATTAAGTCATGGGAATAGGTAGATTTCCAATCAGGAAGCATGGTGGGACCACGGACAGAGCTTGAATAGGAATCCTGCTTTACATCTTTGAGACAAATGAATAGCATACGACCACAGGCTACCTACGCATGAGAAGTAATTGCACTGCTCTACAGATATTGAAGTGGAAGGTCCCTTTGGGGATAAATTGCAGTTTCCCCACGCTATTAGCAGCCATATAAAAATCACCCCAAAACATACTCCACACCGTATTCGGTGTTGACCACAAAACACTTCCCAACAGCTTACAACAAACTTTATATTCCTGTAAAAGATCAAAACAAAACACAAATACAACAGTGGTGCTCAGTGGTCTGTATCTCTGCAATAGCAAACAACTTGTCAATTGAAAATCCCCAAAGCAAGCCACACCTCAACACTCCAAAAGACCTAGAAGTCTTTGGGAATTAGGGTTTATTTTTTGTTTGGGGGATTTGGGACAGTGTGAGGAAAGGAAGATTTCAATTTGAAAGCAAAAAATTCTGAATTTATCATACGAGCTAAAGAAAAAGATTTATTTTTTTTTAAACCAGATCACAGCACAACATCGTTAGGACAATAAGAACATACTGCACTAATCACATTTTCAGAATGGAAAGGGAATTTGTCACTTCCAAAATTGGTGGCAATCCTAAACTGACCATTTTCTTTTCTTTAGAAAACCAAAACAAGTTTTTCCAAACTGAATTTATCACAGCTTACAACAAAGTTTACCAGACAATCTCTTCTACCCTCTTCACAATTTCCCTCCTCTTTACACATCACCTAACTGTTGCCTTTTCTGGAGTTTTCTGTTATTTATTCACTCCTCTCAACTACACTTCACCCCACCTCCCATCCTCTCCTTTTATTCAGTCCTATCTTACTTTATAATGGAAATTTCCATTTTCTTTCCAAATGCAACAATGAGAAAAGGTCCCTGGCTCCCTTCCACAAATTGTCCAAGTTGCTGCTAAGCTTTTTTGACCAGGAGGATATTCTGGAACTGGGGAAGTTGCAGGCACTTCCTCATTTTCATCTCCAGACATTTAAAGGTTGACGTTCAAGCCTTTGGCATAAGAAATAACATGAAAGAGTCAGTGGTACTTTCTCTCATGCTGCCGTCATTATTTTTAATTTTATAACTCCAGTACACTGGAGCTGGCAGTCACTGAAGAAACTGCCTCTTCTACTGAAATCTCTATTTAATTGAGGCACAAAACTCTTGAGCAAGACGACTCTTTGGTATTGCAGCACCTTAGGCCATGACACCATGGAACAGTAAATCTAGTTTTAGAATAGCGACTGTGAGACCAGTAACAAACTTGAACAGGGCTGAGCCACTATTTACTCATGTTGTCAATCTCAATTCGCTGAAACGCTTCTAAAGGAGTAAACTCCAAAACATTGCTGGTTCACTTAGTACATACCTGAATAGCTAGTCCATAAGATTTTCCTGTCCATCCCTCCTGGTCCGTTCTCACTTTGAGCTCAAATGCCACTGTTTCCACATGGCTCTGATTACTGCCCTCCTCTATACTCAGGTTTGTCACACAGGTAACTGCTTCACATTTCTCTTTGCCGTCAACTCCTGCATCAGAACTTGTTTTGCACTGGATCCTGCCTTGCCTAATTGCGTGGAAGTTTGAGGAACAGCGTGTCCCTGTTTTCTAAACAGTCCCACGCCAGCAGAGCCAGCAAGGTGAAAAACCATATGCTCTATAACCAGGTCCCCATGGCTTTGGGCCTGCATGAACGGTGATGTTATCTGTGCTCAGCGACATCTTTTTGCCGACACCAAAAAAGATGGGCCACGCTCCCTCTGCATAAATGCTTTATTACAGACATCAAAGGGACCTAGCTCTGTGCTGCTCCAACTCAAACCTGTAAAAAGAGTAAGGAAAGCAACTGGTGCAATCAAACTGGCAGGCTGCTCCAGGGGCACTGCAGAGAACTTGACCAAATACTAAAACCAAACACAGCTCTGGTTGTCTGACGGCCTTTGAGGGCAAGTATGAATTTCAGGATGAAGATCAAGTTGTCATGACAGACGGGTCCCCCATGAAAGGCAGCAGGAGGGAGATGGCCACTAGAGTATCTCTCAAGCCTGCTGAAGACTCGTAGAAGAGACAAACAAGCTGCTGCCCATCCAAGTACAGGTAACTGCTGTGCAGGCCGCCCCAGGTCACCTTGTTGTGCTGAACACGCTGTCAGGCCCTACCTGTTCTGTAAAAAGGGCACTTCAGCACCGCCCCTACTAAAACCCACAGTTAGAGGATGCACCATGCCACAGTGGCTACAGCTGAGGCTGTGCTGGGTGCCACGTTAAGACTACAAAGCGCACCAGATTCCTTAATCGCTCTTTCTGCATCCCCTCCTACTTTTCTCACTTTTCATGGCCGCAACACGGAGAAAACACACACAGCTACAGCCAAACAGAACGAATTATCTACCCTGAGAACACATTACACTTGAAGCAGAAGCCTGAAGCTCAGCATCTAACTTGTCCTGTGTCCACATCCTGTCTCCATTTCAAGAGAAAATACTACAATTCCACAACAACTCTGGAGTTTGCAATACTAAACTTTAGCTTAAGGCAGCCAAGACTTATTCAGAGTCTTTCTGAGACATGAAGACTTCCGCTGAAATCTACCTGAACGGGTAGGTGCTTCTGTCTACAAGCTCACTATATCCACAGATACCAAGCACAGAAATAGCATCAGCACCAACTCAGCTCCTAGCTTGACTAAAAAGCTTTTTGCTGACCCAAAGCAACACTGATCAACATCCATCACTCGGGTTAAAAGCTGCTTGAAGAGACCCAGAGATCTCAGCAGCAGGACCACCAGTCTCTAACTGCTGCTCCACCAGCCACCTCTCCCCACCCCCCTTCTTTCACACGTGTCTAGAACCGACATGCAAACGTTCCTACCACCGGCTCTCTCCTCTCTCTGCAGAGATGCTGAAGATCCTTACACCAGTTCCTGTCCTCTACGCTGCAGTTCTGGCCATAATCTCCTCCACCTCAGGAAGAACATAAAAACAGCAGGGGAAAAGGATCGGTCATGAGGACCCACATCTACCTGAGAAAAGAATAACCAGCACTACACTTTTCTTGCTTGGCTCCCAGCATCCGAGAGGCCAAAGTCTTGATTTGGTGGAAAGAAAAAGTACCCAAGAAGTCAGAGGCAATGCAATAACTGCAAATTCTGAAGTTGGCTATGAATATTGCAGGGCAACCACACAGTGCAGTCAAACAGCATCATCAATCTCTGTTGAGCTCATGGTAAGACTGAGCAATAGGAGTAGCCTAAGCTAATGCACAGAGCAGGCAGACCCTGCCACTTCAGAGCCAGTTCCTTGATTCGGCATCCCATCATCCATGAGGATCCTACTAAAGATTAAGCCATGCTTCCTACAGCCTCTCAAAAACCTCCCAGTAGTAGAAAAGAAATGTGCAGGCGATACTGTGTTTAAGAAAGAATCCACCCAGGGGATGGCACAACACTGGCAGCTAACAAGGTGTCTCCACTTCTTAACACCATTCCTATTTCATAGCTACATGTCTTCTAATCAATTCAGGTTATTTTTAAAAAAACACATTCTACATTAAGTGTTGCAACATTTAATATAGCCCTGCATTTTTCCTCTAGAGAGGATAAGCTGTGACTGTCATGAGGCAGTGCCAGAGGGAAGCAATGAAGGGCTCAAAGCTGAAGATCTAGACTGCCTGTGAGCACAGAAAATTACAGGTTGCTTTTAATATGACACGTAGAATTTGAGAACACAGCAACAAGTAGTCTGTCATATCATTCTTTGAAATCAGACTGTCCTGATTCTCACTGGCAGAAGGATCTATACCTCTCTTCCTCTCGATAAACAATTGACCCTGGTAAGACACAAGCAGATAATGAGGACATGCAACACACATCATGTCATGGCACCGATGCCAGGACAGTTGGGAAAGCCCTCAAGAAGAAAGTCCTCTATTGTCTGCGATTCCCTACATCCACATTGGATTCCCTACATACAAGGCGAACTAAGACTTAAAAATGGTGCTGCCATCCATGCAACCTTAAATTGACAGGCAACACACCAGCGGGAAGCAGAGGTGTCCAATGACCTTCTACTCAACTTCAAGACACCATTCTATCTATCATTATGTTCATCAAGCAAAGGACAAAGTCACCGCTAACTTCTGTGAACGCTCACTTTCCCATGATAATCCTCCAACCCTTACGGAGCACCACACATCACAAGCCTACTCTGGTAAGCGCAGTCGCTGCACAGGAAGGATGGCTGTTCATTTTCATCAGCCTTGCAAGTTTCTGGCAGGTGAACTCCTAGTTCAGCCATTTCCTCTGTCAGTGAAGAGGGCCAGCGGCAAAGTTTGTTCCCAGCACAAGAAAGCTGGATACAGCTGCATCACTGCCTCCACTAGCAGGAGCAGATCCAGACTACTGCTGTGTTTAAGCAAAAGGAAAAACGACATGTTCTTGTGGTGCCAAAATGTAAACGGCAGTCTGGTGGCCACACGATGCTTCTCTTGAAGCTACATCCCTGTGTGGTGACGGACAAAAGAAAGCAAAGTTTAGCTCCCGGAGGGAGCTGCACACAAACACCCCCATAGCGCGGTAGAGCAGGCATTTCACGACACAAACGGCAACCAAGGGGGACAGTTCCAACGCACCATGATCCAGACAGGCAGCACCACCCCCCTGGGAATCCAGCAGCATCCACAGGAACCTGACCCGCGCCCTCACAACCAAACTCCCAGCTACCAACCAAGTTCCATCAGCGACGATGGCTGATTCACATCTTTAAAATCACGCACCTAAAAAAGGCACAAACGCCCTGACCTGACCAGCCACTGAAACGGTGAGTTATGCTGCGAGAACACGTGAGACACCAGATCCAGGCAGGAAACCGCTGTATTATGTGGTCCCATGTTTCCAGGAAAGGTTCAAGTCAGAGGGAAGTTGCAAAGTGACAATAACTGATGCACATGCAGATGACTTAAGGAACACGAAGGGGACAGGGCTGCTGCTATTTTGCAAGATTTCCATCTTTTGGCTAAGAGCGTTACAAGTAAGTCTACACACCAACACCAGTTCTTAATACAAGATCTAACAACTGTCAAAGCTGCAGAGTAATGTCAATGTCAACCTATGACAGATTTGGGGTAGGAGAAATTTATTCCATGTACTTCTGATAGGGTTTTCTAACTCCAAATTCACAACTCTAGATAGCTTCCACAAATGGCCCCAGAAACCTTGTTTCTGCGGTGCTGAACCGGAGCTAACAAAGTGCCGCTGGACCCACCAGAGCAGCCAATCTAGTCAGGAACTGGGAATTAAGGTTGTGAACCTTGGTGACTTTGGGGAAAGAATTCCATTTACGTTATCCTGCGAGCAAACGGGGTTCAAGGGGAGCTTACGGAAGAGAGAAACAAAATCCAACGTCTCCATATTCCTAACTTATAAACAGCTCTGCACAAGTCTGGCTCCCAGTCACCCCCCTTACGTCTGACAGTGCTGAACTGTTACCAGCCAACGCACGGTCAAGCACCAAATCCTCCTAACGCCCGCGCCAGCTACTCCCGGCTCCCCCAGCCCATCCCAGGCTCCATAAAGCGAGCGGGGCTGGCACAAACGAGCCTCCTTCCCTTCCGGAGCCGGCTGGGAAATGCCGCTAGGTAGCCGACTCCCTTCGTCCATCCCCAACGACGCGGGGATGCAGCCCGGCGACGCGCTTCCGAGCCTTCGGCTTGCACCTGCCTCCCCCATCTCGCGGGCGATGGAGGCGCTCCCTCCTCGCGGCTATTTCTGTCACGACTGAAGAGGGCAGTCCCGTCGGGGACACGTCCCGTCCGAAGCTCCCCCTTCCCGAGGCGCCCGGGGCAGGCAGAACTCGCGGTGCGCTCCACCTGCTCCTCGCTCCGCCGGCCACGGCGTTAACTTTCTGCCGGGGAGGGGGTGCCCGCGGGCCGGGCTCCCCCGGGGCAGCCGGGTTCACCCCCGCCGTGCCCCCCCGAGGCCGCTCCGCCCCGGGGCACCCCCCATTCATTCCCGCACCGCCGGGCGCTCTCCCCGCCCTCCCCACGCGCCGCGCCGCCACTTACGCCCCGCCGGTTTTGTTCCCCCGCGCCGGCACCGACCGCCGCCCGCCGGCGTGACCCGCCCCCCGCCCCCCAACGGCGCCCGCTGCCCCCGCGCCCCCGCCAATGGCGGTGACGGCAGCAGGCGCTGACGGCGGCAGGCCGGGCGGGCAGCGCTGGCGGGCTCGGGCCGCGCGGGGGGCGGGGGGAGAAGGAGGAGGGGGAGGGGGAGGGGGAGGCGGGGCGGGGGACGGGGGCTCCTGGCGGAGGCGCGCGGCCGAATAGCGGCCGCTTTAGCGCTCCCCCGGGCCCGCCCGCTGCCCAGCCGGAAGCGCCGGAGCTGGGCGCAGCCCCGCCCCCGCCCCGCCCTCCCCTGGCCGGTGGCGGCGGCGGCGGCGGTGGGGGGGGGGAGCCTGTCGGGAGGGCAGCGCGCGGGCCCGTCACGTGCCGCTGCGGCGGCGTGCCGCCCCCCCCCCCCGCCCGACCCGGTCCGTCACGCGGCGCCCTCCGCGCCCCGCCCAGCCGGCGGGGGCGCTGCTGCACCGGAGGGGCTCGGGCGGCGGGGGCGGGGGGGGGGCGCGCAGCCCGCCCGGCGCCGCGGCCGTTGGCGGGGGGAGGGGCTGGGCTGCGGGGCGGCCGGGCGCCGGCCGAGGCCGCTCACCCCCGCCCGGTGGGCTCCGCTGCGGCCCAGCCGTTTCCCGCCGCCCCGCGCCGTTAGGCCCGGCGGTGGCTTGGCGGCGCTCCGCCCGCCACGGGCCCAGCGGAGGGGGCGGGCCCGGCCGTTCCTGGGGAAGGGGGGGGGGATGTAAGGCCGCCCCCGGCGGCGCGGGAGCAAGCTCGGCCCACCCCGGGCCCCTCCCGGGCCTGGCCCGTTAGCGCCCCGGGGGCCGCCGGGGGGGGGGGGGGGGCTCTGAGCGGTGAAGCCGCCCTGGGCGCCCGCTGCACTGAAGGTGGGCCGGGGAGGGGTCCCGGGGGGCGGGGAGAGGGCATAGCGGGACTTGATCATAAAGGTCTTTTCCAACCTAAGCGATTCTGTGCTTCTGTGGATGTGGTGAGGCCAGCAGAAGAACCGTGCTCGCTCCAGGTGTAGCTTCTGCAGCTGTCCGCCTGAGTGGCAGCCTGGGGTAAGGTTCGGCTGGAGATGAAGGTACTTTGTCTGGGTGCTCACAGCTGCCTTGTGTCTCGCTTGGAGAGAAGGAGGCTGAGGGGCGACCTCGTTGCTCTCCACGGCTTCCTGAGGAGGGGACGTGGAGAGGGAGCCGCTGAGCTCTTCTCCCTGGTGTCCAGCAGCAGGACACGTGGGAATGGCTCAGAGCTGCACCAGGGGAGGTTCAGACTGGATGTTGGGAAGCACTTATTTATTGGGAGGGTGGTCAGACACTGGAACAGGCTTCCTTAGAGAGGTGGTTGGTGCCCCGAGCCAGGCTGTTTAAGAGGCATTTGGACAATGCTCTTAACAACAGGTTTTAACTTCTGGGCAGCCCCAAAGTGGTCAGGCAGTTGGTCTAGATGATCGTTGTATCTTCCAGCTAAAAATAATTTATTTCTTTCCTATTCTGTTCTATATATTCTGTTACATTCTTCTTCCTCCTCCTTCCTTTCCCTAGCGGTACATGCTGAGGGAATCCCTGATGACTTTTCTTCCCAGCCCTGCCCTAGCGGAAGGGATTGAAGGGGGAACCATGTCCTGGCCTAGACATTGGCTCTGTCACCTTGTGGGAGGGAGGGCACGTACCTTCTGATGGGGGTGAGAGCTGTGGATTGTCTCGAGGTGATTTGACCAGCTGAACAGATTTGCAAAAAGCATGTGAAGTGCAGGTTTTGAAAGTCTCCTGTGTTCATCCAGTTCAGCTGGGTTTCCGCAGGATGGCAAAACCCCACATATCTGATGCTAGCGGGGCTCAGAGATCAAGCCCCCAGTCTGAAGAAGGACATGCTCCTCAACCAAATGGTTGCAAAGCTTTTTGAGGTGAGCAATACCTGCTCATTTCCCCGTGGGTTTTTGTTTTCTCCTCATACTAATTTTTGGAAACCCCTGAGCTGTTTCCCTTGGAAAAACGTAATAAAAGAGCCTGAGAACAGCAGTGCTCGCTCAGAGCGAAGGTCCGTCTGGCCCAATGCTCTTGTCTCCCAAGTGGCCAGCCATCAATGTCTAAAGGGCAGCACACGAGCAGTGCAGGTCTACTTCTGCCAGGGTCCTGGGGGGGCTCATAGGCCTCAGTGGCTGTGACTGGCATCCCCTGGGACTCCCACTGTCTCCTGCCGAGGGGACGGGTGCCTCAGCTCAGCCTGGTGCCTTCAGGTCAGTGCCTGACTGACTCTGTCTCCTGGATGGGCCTGGCACCTGTGCTGCAGAGCTGCTCTCCTGGATGGAGCCCTGTCATGGTTTAACCCCAGCCAGCAACTAAGACCCACCCAGCTGCTTGCTTGTTCCCCCCCCCTGTGGGATGGGGGAGAGAATCATAAAAGTGAGAAAACTCATGGGTTGACGTAAAGACAGTTTAACAGGGAAAGCAAAAGCCACACATGCAAGCAAAGGAAGGAATTCATTCCCTCCTTCCCATGGGCAGGCAGGTGCTCAGCCATCCCCAGGAAAGCAGGGCTCCATCACACGTAACTTGGGTGACTTGGGAGGACGAAACGTGTGTTTCCCCCTTTTTTCTTCTTCCCCCAGCTTTATATGCTGAGCATGACATCACATGGTGTGGAACATCCCTTTGGTCAGTTGGGGTCAGCTGTGCCCCCTCCCAGCTTCTTGTGCCCCCCCAGCCTGCTTGCTGGTGGGGTGGGGTGAGGAGCATGAAAGGCCTTGACTCTGTGTAAGCCCTGCTCAGCAGTAATGAAACCATCCCTGTGTTATTAACGCTGTTGTCAGCACGAATCCAAAACACAGCCCCTTAACAGCTACTATGGAGAAAATTAACCCTATCCCAGCCAAAACCAGCACAGCCCCTCAGGCCTAGGTCGTACCTTGTCACACATAACTCTGGGCATAACATGGTGTAACTATTCCATTCTAGTCCCTGCACTCACCATGAGTCGAGTAATGATGAGACTGTCATTTGCCTGAAATGCCAGGGGGTTTTCAGCTCCAAAACCACTTTGAAGGACACGTATCACAAAAGTTACAAGCGGAAACAGGATTTTATTTGATTTGATTTTTCTAAATCTGTTTCAGAGCTGATGCTCACAAGTTTTAACACAACCCGCATGGGTAGCCAGGAGCAGGCTGGTGCATTCTTCGGTTTAGCTTGAAAAAACATCCCTTGCAGTCTGGCAAGGGCAAGCCACAGAGCTGCAGAAGGCATCAGCAGGAGCGCCCACCAAGCAGCCCCCGTTTCCTGAAGACTGAGAACGTGAAGGATGAGGATCAGGACCAGTCACACACAAAAGAAGAAGTAGTGTGTGGTACTGTGAGGCTTTTCCAAAAAGTATGACACACATTGATGATGAGCACGCTTTTTGCCTTCCAAAACTTTTTCCCCTGTGCTTCTTGGCCAGTGATGCATGAAAAGCACGCCCATGCTTCCCCGGGGCTTGTATCACCTGCAGGGTGAGCAGGAAAGGGGCAGCCCCTGATGGTGCAGCAAGCCTGGAGCCCTTCCACGCACAGGCTGTTCTGCCCAAGCAAGAACGCCTGGGGAAATGGAGCAGAGCTCGCTCCTGCTACAAACTTGCAATGGGAAGGAGAGCCAGAGTGCAAGTATCGCCCTGGAGGTGCAAAAGGAGCTGGTGAGAACCTCGCCAAAATGGCCCAGAGGAGCCGTGTCAAGGGGCTGTGCTCAGTGCTACAGAGGAAAAGCAGGAAACCGTGGGGGCCTGCCCTGGGAGTCTAGAAAGCTTCCTCCCCATCCCGGATGCAGGGCACAAGGGTCACCTTCACGGAGCAGGAGTAGCAGGCACCCAGCCAAAATGGCCCAAGGGAGCCCTAAAGGGGCCATGCTCAATGATACAAAGGGATGTAAAACTCCCCAGGGACACTTGCTAGCCCACCTTGGGGGGAAAAAAGCTTTCCCCCGCTAGCTGCAGGGCACGAGAGGCCATCTTTGTGAAGCAGGAGCAGCAGGCAGTAACCCAGCCAAAATGGACCAGAGGAGCCCTGACAAGCGGTCATGCTCAATGCTGCAGAGGAAGGCAAAAAACCCCCGGGGCCCAGTGCCAATCTGCCCCGGGGGAAAATTCCTTCCTGACCCCAGCTGGCGCTGGCAATCGGCTATTCCCTGAGCATGTGAGCAAGACCTGACATTTCATCCCACAGGCTGGTCACACCTCCCAGGAGATGCCCAAGCCCTATTCGCCCTCAACCTGGAGCCATCTCAGGATCTTCCAAGAGTGGCAAAAGGCCCCCAGCCTGATAGACCATGGGGGCAAGAATCCTTCCCATGCCTGGCAGGACACCAGGGGCTGATCCAAAGCACTGGGACCCCTTGCAACAACCCGAGCATCCCATTTGTTATGGCTGCTGCCCCTGCTTCCACAGGGGATGAGGGTGGCGAGCTCTGCAGTTCTCCTCAAAAAACCGTTCCCTTGGTCTTGCTCTCCAGCTGAAAAGGATTTCCCTCCATCAGATGAGCTCTGAATGTGGCCCCTGCCGGGGGCTGGCCTTGCAGCAGAGAACCTCCAGCAGCCTCATCCAGGCTCTGGCCTTCCTCCCTCAGCCCTCTCCAAATAATCCCACTGGCTCCTCAAGGAGTTCCTCTCAGATGTCTTTGGGCTGCCTCCAGGGCAGCTCTGTCCTGATGGCCAAGCTGGACAGGCTGGCAGCAGAACACGGAAGGACACCCCCTTTTCTCCTGCCCCGGGGCATTGTGACTGCTGCATTGCCGGGTGCTGGCCCTGTGATGTGGGAGTGACGGGGTCCCCCATGCGCAGCCCCACCCACCACCTCTCCGCCCAGCATCCCTCTGAGAAAGGCTTTTGGGATGCTGGCCCCAAGGCAGTCCCTGTGCCCAGAGGGCCAAGGGGGCTGTCCCTGCCCTTGGTGGCCATGCACTGGGCACAGCTGCTAATCGTCTCCCAAGGACAAATGCAGTGCTGTTATGCTTCTCTCAGGCCATGGCAGAAACCAGCCCTGCAGCCCAGAGACCACCCCTGTAGCCATCCCCTCTGCACCAGAGCTGTTGTCCATGAGGCAATGCAGCGAGAAGGATTGTTGTAGGTCCTCTCCAACTGAACTGGTCTAGTCTAGTCTACTCTGTTCTGTTCTACATCTAAGCTGCCGTGATTGCCAGTGCAGCTCCAGAGCTATTCAACTGACCGAATGCAGGTACCTACCCCAGGGTGATCTACATAGCTCCTAGGCTTTACCAACCATACTGGTGATGGGCTCAGTTCGGTTGCCTAAATATAAACTGTAAGTGCTCTCTGAAGTGCCCCAGGGTATCTGAGACATCTGCCCAGGGCAAGCAAGCATGACACAGAGGAGCTGCTCCTCCTAGAATGGTTGCTGGAGGCCAGCCAGAAACCCTGGAGCAATTCCGGTGTCTCCAGGTGCTTCTGGTTAGATGAATGCATCAAACCAAGATCTCTGTTGACTATAAGGAGAACTTATGTACCTTGCTCCAGATAGACACCGTTATAAAGGTGTTGAACCAAGGGTGTATTGATCTGAAGCTGAGTCCTTCCCCTTCTGTAGGCTAAAGGTGTAACATCAGGTTACACGAATTTACAGTTTACAGCAGAAAAAGACTTTTTTTCTCAATTAACTTTATGTTACGTGACTTTCTTTTAAAATACAAGTACGTCTTTATGGCCTTTCTGTGGTCCAACATCTTCTAAGAGATTTCTTCCTGCATTATATTAAACTATTATATTAAATTATAAAGCTCTTCCTAAATTATAAACGGTTGTTTCCCATCGATCCCTATTAGCCATTTTCAGCAACACTTGAAAAGATTGTGTTTAATCCAGGAAAGTAGTCATGGATCCTTTGTTAACACCATACACTTTTCAGGCCGTCAGGTAAATGCTATTTAACACCAGTGCCAGACCATGCTGGGCCACGCTGGATCGGTTCATGGGGCTTGTTCAGTCTTTCTGTTTTCTGCTACAGTCAGTACGATGCTAGGAAAGGGCCTTCTGTGTCAAACTTCCCTTCATTCGTCGTGGCCTTACTAAAGCAGAGCTGGTCTAAGCTCAGTGTTGGGCCCTCTTGAAGCTTGGCCAAGACAACTTTCTCCTTTTTATTATTTGTGTAGCTGTGCTTAGTTCTGCCTGTCCCAAGACCTCCACGTTATTTATTTTGGCTGACATTTCAATATAAATATTCCATTCAGGAATCCACAAATAAAACTCCTGTTAGATAGTCTTACATCTCTCCCATGACTCTCAGCAGGAATTTGTTTAGTTCGGTGCTTTCATAGATTCAATTTCTCATTGATGCTGTTCTTGTTAGACTTACATATTCTTAAAAATAGCACTTGCCCAGCCTATTCACCTCTATGCTGCCTTACCATACCAGGTAAGGTGAGAGATATTGTCCAGAAAATTAAACTTACGTCCAGTTCTCAGTGGTTCTGAAACAGTGAGATTAGGTAAGGCCATGTTCATTTTTAATGCCTTTGGTTTTTATCTCCTGACTATTAGACCTTTGTTTAGCACTTTTGAATAAATAATTGGTCTTTTGCTAAATATTTTTAGCCAGTGTGTCTTGGATGCAGATTTCATCAGCAAATCTCTGGGCTTAAGTGGTAATTTGAGGAACTGACTGGAAGTTCATTGCAGAAAGAGGATTGGTAACGGCACTGAACAGCGTGGCAGAAATGCATAGACTTCTTGAGCTATAGGAGGAACATCAGCCCAGTTAACTCCCGGCTGGAAAATACAGTATGTTAAAGCATCTCTAGTGGTTCTGGGTGGTTTTTACATAGGTTCTGTAAATTTGTAGTATTTCTGTTGAAGTCCTTCTGAAAGTTAACAAAACCTAGGGCAGGATGTAGGTGCTTTTCATTGATTCATTCAACACTCTCACATACTACAAAAATATTAACATTTCAGAAGAAACTCTACAGAACTGTGGTTGTTACTGTCACAACTCATTTCCCTTTTCTCTAATAATTTTTTGATGATTCCTTTCCTCCATTATTCTTACATTCTCTTGTTGCAGAAACTTGTCATAAGAAAGGCATAACAGTGGCAAACAGTGAATGGTTACAGGAAAGTAAATCAAGGGAGTAAGTATATTGTGAAACTTAACCCAAACCACTGCCCTACCCTCCACTAGCTTGTGGCACAGAGCCAAGTCTGTCTTTGCAAGAAATTTCAAGAGTGTTTTCTAGCTCATAGCATAACTTGTTTTGAGCTATGTTGAACTGATTTTGTTGCAGCTTTTGTAAACGCAGTTGTAGTGTTTTGATGACACTGATACCTGTACATAGGCTTCCATATGGGCAACATATATGGGAAAAATAGGAAAAAAAAAAAAAAAAGAGAAAAATTAAACATATTTCCAGAACCAGATAATATTCATTCAGGAGCTTCTATAAAAGACTGAAATGGCTGAAACGTAAACTGGATCTTTGACTTTAAGCTGAGTCTGGAATTGGGAAAGACAACGGGTGGATAATCTGACACCAGTTCTTAAAAAGAATTTCGCGGGGATCTAGAGATTTCAGACCAGTAGATCTGATGTGGACATCTACCAGGCAGATTAAAAAATACCTCAGACTATAACAGAATAAAAATAGAGGCATATGTGGGATATCAGGAAGGAGTCAATGTATCTTTTGCAAGAGGAAGATCAGTAGACATCTTTTAAAGATACAAAAAGTGAGTAAGAAGGATCAAGTTTGTCCACTTAGATTTACAACTGATATTCAATAAGGTGTCTCACCAAAGGCTTGTAAAGAAGCTGAGTCAGTATGAGACAACAGGGAAGGTCCCACAGAGGTACAAAAACTGGTGTCAAGAGGAGTAAATGGCCGGTTTTCTGAAATGGAGGGGGATCTGCGCTGGCAGTGTGTTCCTAACTGATTTGGAACAGGCGGTGGGGTGGTCAGGTGACGAAGTCTGCCAATGACATTATATTATTCAGGGCAATAGGAATGAAAGTGAGCTTGAAGAGCTGCAGTAGGCCATCACGGTAATGAATGATAAAATCACAGAAAAAGTCCAAATGTAAGTAGGAATAAAATACAGTCCTAGCCTTAGCATTGTATTATAACCAGCTTGGAGGTATTGATCCATCTTAGGGAATTAATCACTTCCTGTTCGCTGTCAATAAGCAAGTTGGATGTGAGGACATTTTAGGAAAAGGAGCTGACTGTGACATGGAGCAAGTGGTGTGAGAGGACACGATAATTACCTCCACTGAAGGAACAAGGGGATGTCAAACAAAACGAGCGGGAGGCAAGTTGGATGAGACAGAAGAGGGTAGGTCTTCCCACACAGCACCTGTCAAACCCACGGGACCCCTTGCCAGAGGGTATTTCAATTGCGGGGTTTTCTTTGGATACAAAAAGTGCTTATGTTAACTCATGCAAAAAAATGTATTGAGGGCTATTAAACGCAAATATACTACCTTGTTTCAGTATGTCTCTGGAAGAGAAATTGCTACAATATGGGAGGACAACCTGTGTGCTTGTCCAGCCCAGCCCTAGCCTTCTGATGCCCCTTGTCAGAGAGGAGGTCAGATGCACCCAGGTCTTCGCTGGCCTGCTGTACATCCTCCAGCGCGGGGCAGCAAGTGAGGCCGTGTGGCAGGAAGGGAAGGGGCAGCACAGAGTTGTCTGGGGGTTCTCAGGAGCCTCGCCTCCTAGGGGAGACAAGGCTGGGGGCTTCAGTGGGTCTCAGGCTTCTTGTCTGTGCTTCACATGGGCCAGGGGGTCACGTACTGCGGCGTCTGCTAATGCAGGTTGGTCAGCTGTGTCCGGGGAGAGAGCTCAGCGCAGGACAACGTAAGAAAAGAAACAGAAAGCAGAGAGGGCTTGATAGCATCCGTGCAGCTGAACTAACGGGGTGCGCTCGGTGACAGCATCAGCTGTTTGTGTCTCCCATTTTAATTTTCTGAATGGGACAGGGAACTTGTCTTTGTTTACCCTGTATGGTGGAGACAGTAATGTTTTTCAACTGGCAGGTCTGCAAGGAAAATCTGTAGTATTTTGTATTTTAAAATGTGTGCATCCCCCTGTGTGCGTGTGCGTGCACGCAGATGTGTAAGTGTATGATGCAACGGAGGTCTAAAAGAACAAGTTGCTGTGTGCCTGTCTCCGTGCGCCTGCGGGTGGCCGGTGAGAGCAGGAGCACTGGTGCACAAACACATGAAAAGTGGTTAATGTCTGTAAAGAATAAGTAAAACAAGTCTATGGATGGAAAAATGTCTATTTGCTGTGGAAAATCGGTACATTACATGTGGCAACTTTGTGCTTGTAATGTAGCAACCAGGGCTGAACACTAAATGGGGGCACAGAAGGAGACAATCACAAGGGCCTTTACAAGACAATGGCCATTTTTTCTGTTTTCCAACATATAAAAATTAAATAGTCTCATCTAGTCAACATTATCTTGTTAAGGAATAACCTATACTGTTATGTATAGGGTTTCTATGGCATCGTTCTCTCCAATCTCCATGACATGATGCTGCCGCAGC
The DNA here is from genome assembly GCA_034008185.1 of Gorsachius magnificus. NCBI lineage: Eukaryota > Metazoa > Chordata > Aves > Pelecaniformes > Ardeidae > Gorsachius > Gorsachius magnificus. Next base: position 67,965,258 of record CM067081.1, on the reverse strand, counting down.
ATGTCACTGCTGCAGAACATCCCAGAAAGACTTCAGTGAGGTCTGTAAAGCTCAGGTGGGGTGAGAGCCACCCCTGCTCCAGCGAGGTCCCAGCACCCTGGCAGCAGAGAAGGAGTCTCGGTCACTGCTGAGCTGCTTTAACCAACTCCCACAGCTTCTTCTTGCTTCCTTGTCTCAAGGCGGTAGCTTTCTCCCAAGCAATCTTGGGGTTGTCACAGAGGAGGAGAGGCAGGAGTAGGAAGGTAATCCCCCCTTTGCCTTCTCCTAGAGTCAGAGCTCTTCCTCTCACATGCCCAATCTAGAAGTGTAAGTCATGGCTGAAAAACCTTAGGTAGTGTCCTGGTTTTGGCTGGGATAGAGTTAATTTTCTTCCCAGTAGCTGGCACAGTGCTGTGTTTTGGATTTAGTACAAGAAGAATGTTGCTAACACACCGATGGTTTAGTTGTTGCTAAGCAGGGCTTACACTAAGTCAAGGACTTTTCAGCTTCCCCTGCTCTGCCAGGTGCACAAGAAGCTGGGAGGGGGCACAGCCAGGACAGATGACCCCAACTGGCCAAGGGGCTGTTCCAGACCATATGATGTCATGCTCAGTTTATAAAGTGGGGGGAGTTGGCTGGGGGGACGCGATTGCTGCTCAGGGACAGGCTGGGCATCGGTCAGCAGGTGGTGAGCAATTGTATTGTCTATCACTTGTTTTGTATATTATTATTATTAATGGTATTATTATTACTACTACTACTATTTTACTTTATTTTTATTTCCATTATTACATTGTTCTTATCTCAACCCACAAGTTTTTCTCACTTTTACTCTTCCAATTCTCTCCCCCATCCCACCAGGGTGGGGGGAGCGAGCGAGCAGCTGCGTGGTGCTCAGTTGCTGGCTGGGGTTAAACCACAACCGTCCTTTTTCGTGCCCAACGAAGGGTTTGAGATAATAACAGATTAACCAGAGTGTATTAAGGAATTTATATCTGTTAATAGTTACCAGTCACAATAGTGATTCATCTCTTCTCGATATTAGTTTATCTGATCTGCACCTTGCTCCTTTTTTTGCTGTACGTGTTAAAGATAGATTGGTGTTGGTTTTTGCAGTTTGCTGTGCTCTGCAGTGATCAGTGATGTTTTGCTTGGGAGATTTGTTATTAAAACATTGACCTTGAGCTTAACCTGGTATTTGAGTTTCATACTGAAGCCATTACTGTACTTTGGGTACCACCTCATGGAAACAATTAGCAATTATACCTCTTCCTCTGAGAGGTTTTTTATGGAGGAAATACAGAATGGCGCCTCCGCTACCCTCTTCTATGATGTTTCCTCCTTCAAGAGGAGGAAACTTTTCAGTATCTTGAACAGCCTTTGGTAGTTAAGATACATCTGCTGGTACTTCTTGGGAATATTGTTTCGGTTTTGTCTAAAGTTAGTAAGCAATTTAAGAATATCATCCTGAGATCTGCCCCAAGGCTGGATAGTTATGAGTGGCAGGGTGTGTGAAATAGTATGAGCAAGTACCTAGGACAGTGGGCACTTCCAGTGTTCTGGAATTTCACCCCTGACCAAGTGCAGAGTCCTGAAAAGCTAGTAAAGTATTTGGAAAAAGTATGCCGTCACCCTGGCAACTCCAGAGAGACACAAATCACTGCAACGTGCTGAGGCCTGGCCCATGCCTACTGAGCCCTGTTCAACACTCTTCAGAACCCTCAAGGGGATGAGAAGGTCTCAGGATCTGATGACAAAATGACAGGCGCCATGGCTACTCCAACCCTGGCGAGAGGCATCATGGCTACTCCAGCTCCTGCAACAGGCACCGCAGCTAAAGCAGAGAACCAACCCATGCCAGTATCAGTCACCCCTATACATGAGCAAAAAATACACAAGAAAATAAGCCTGTTTAGTAAAGGATGAAGATGAACCAGGGCCATCACGAGAACAGGAGGAGGAAGAGGGAGAACCCATAAATGAGATGGTAACCACCTGATCCCTATCCCTGAGTGAGCTGCAAGGTATGCGAAAAGATTTCAGTCATCGTCCAGGCGAGCACATTTTCACCTGGCTGCTTGATGCTGGGATAACGAGGTCGGTAGCCTGGAATTAGAGGGTAGGGAAGTCAAGCGGCTGGGATCCCTTTCTAGGGAATTTGATCTTCAAGCAGCTGATGAACTTCAATGAAAAGCCCAAGCGGATGCAGAGAAGACAGAGCGCATTCTTTTAAAGTCACTTGGGAATTATCAGATAAGGCTCAAGAGGTTTCCTGTTTGTTTCACATATTCTTTGTTTCAAAGGAAACACATAAATAATGATCACTTGAGAATTTTAAGTTTCTCTTCTCATCGTTTAAGACTCCAAGAACTCCACCAACTTGCAAGTCACAATTCCCGCTGATTTTTAACATTCTGCATTACATCAGGTGGTGGTGGTGGGGGGAAGTACTAAATGAGTTTAATTTTTTTTTTTCCTTTTTAAGGGTGTTTTCTTTAGATGTTCAATATAATTTTGTGTGCAGTCAGTGTTTTTTGTCCCGTTAACATTTGATGGCTTTGTTTGGGCTGTTCAGGACCAATGCTGCAAATAGAGGCAGCACAGCGGGCAGTGTTGGCTTACCACGGCTGGGGAGGTGAGCCAAGACCTCCAAAGACTCTCTGAAAACAACTTACAGACGTTTGATTTTAAATTACAAAAGCAGCGGAGTGTGTTTAAAAACTGAACGTGAAGTTATCAGAACAATGTTTTGGAGCTGAATAAGCTTCTCTGTAAAACTGCGACGGGCACGGGTGCAGGTTTTCTAACTGAATATTTACGTTCCACATCAGTTTCCCTTAACACAATAGTTGTGACAGACTGGAGCCCCGTTCCGGTTTGATGCACAAGGTGATTTCCATATTGCTGGATGTCGATGACCTCAAGCCTCAGTAAGAAACAGACATTCTGGGAAACTATCGAGCTGGTGAAGTTTTTTTTTTTTTATTAAATGTAGAGCATTGTATTTTAAAAGTGAGAAAACAGATGGCGCCAAAGCCAGCTGTGATGTAACCAGACACAATTCCCGTTCCGCAGGGATCCTGTATCTACTTACAGCAAAGTTGAATTTGCAAAACAAAGTTACTGTTGCGGCGCTAAAGCTCTCACGCCACGCTGAGCTTGCACAAAGACAGGCTGCGAGCCTGCATTTATTTGGTGTCATCGGGAGGAGCGTAGGAGAGCCAGCGTGGAGCAGGTGGCAGCTCCTCCTGCCTGGCCACCCCGGCGGGGGGTGCAGGCTCAGGCCCTGCTGCATCCCCACGCAGGAGAGATTGGGGCATGGACTTGGAAATGTGTTCTGCTTCTTTGGCCATCGTATTCTGCAGCAGTACCACAAGGTACACACCCACTTCCAGCGGGCAGCGGCCCTCGAGCCTCGGTCAGGTGAGGAGTGCAGTCTTCCCTACAGATAGGGCTGTACAAACCCCCATCCCAAACCTGATCCCTGCTCCCACAGGCACACTCCGTCCTGCTAGAAGTGCCTGAGATGGCCGTCAGCACGGAGAGGGGCAGCTCATCCGGGGCATTTCTCTGCTGGCGGGGGGCATTTGTCGCCTCCTTGGGGTCACGCTTCAGTGGAGAGCCTGCAGGCAGCACTCTCCTGTGCCCTGGGCTGGTGCCTCGTTGCTCCTGTCTCTCCTGAGCTTGTCATGACAGGTGATGCGTGGCTACAGAAATGCTCGGATCCTGCTGGCGGTGGCTGGTACCTTCCACTGGCCCCCTGAGATGCAGGAGGAACGACGCTGGTACCTGCTGAATAACAGAGGTTGTCCCAAGAGTTCCTCGAGCGGCGCAGCCGAGCTGCCAGGCAGCTGAGGCTCTTGGGATGCAGCCGTGGTGCAGACACCGATGAGCTGCTCTCTCCACGTCCGAATCCGAATGTCCTATGCATTCCTTCCATGCAAGTCCAGAAGTCAGAGGCCAGGCTCTCTCTCCAACCCCGTGCAGGAGGCTGCGTCCACAAGAAAGCGAAAATAAGTGAATGGAGGGGCTGCAGGAATGCAGGTCAGCGAGGGCACGGCTGCCTGACCTCCCAGGCACGGGTGTTCAAAGCCTGGCAGTTTTCACCGAGTCGAGGTTTGACGTCCACTCTCTGGTAACTGAAAGAGGTGGGAAATAAGAAGCCCCAAATGGAAAATTACTGCTAAATAAGCTGTGTTTAGTTAATTACCTGCAGTGTTATCAAGAGGTACTCATAACCTCGGCACCTGGGTGAAGGTGGGGGAATAGCCTGAAAGCCACCGTTGGCAGAAAGATCTCAAGCTCAACCACGTGCAAAATCACTGCGGGTCCCTCTCGTGGACCCCAAGTCTCCCCCAGGCATCCAGGCGGGTGGGAAATACTCGCTTGTGAGCAGACCTGCATTTGGGAAGATCTCAGCCCCGTCCAGCTCTACTGCGGGAGACCTTTCCCAGTGAGTCTCCTCCTCCTCAGCCCAAGCTGAGGAGCCCTTTCTCCGAGGGGAAAGCCTGCCCCATGCTCATGCTACCCGGCTCAGCCGGGTCGCCAAGACAAAATCCTCCCTCTGCAGTCAGGATAAACTTAGTGAACAAGGTAAACTTTAGATGGAGCCAAGCCCAAACGATTCTCTAACGGCAGTTTTACTTCAGGTTGAAGTAATTTCAGTTGGCAGCTCACTTACGGAGCTCGATACTAAAATTCTTCTCAACTGTATTTTCATCTGCTTCTGAAGAATACCAAGTAGCATAGCATCTGACTTAAATTTTCTAGAGTAACAGATGAAAAAAATCACAGAAGATCACGTCTCAGAATCATAGTCAAAATCTTTTTGCTTTTATTCTATTTAATGCTTAATATCTGGGAAAATACAATAAATAATTTTTCAGTCTAGAACAATTAGATGTTATGCTTAATAATAAAATGTTCGAAGAGGATGTAAAAATAAATTAATATCTTACTATTTAACTTCAACGACAAAGCAGGTCTCAGTTTCAGACAACTGAGAAATTTTCAGCCATGAAAGATAAATGAACATGTTCTGCCCTTCCGTTAACACATGGCTATCATTGAAACCAATGGAAGGTATATACACATACACACACACAGACACACACACACACACATATATATATGTGTGCCTGCATCAGAGGGGCAGAATTTGGCCTAGATCTTACAAAATAGTGGTTTGCAGCTGACATTCATGTGTGTGTATTTTTTTTACCAAATAGAACTGCAGAACGTTCATGTATCATACATTTTCCAAATCCTGCAACCACAACTTATATGAAACATTAGCATATAAAAAGTCATCACTGTACAACCACTTTTTTTTTTCAAAGTCAGTGTCAAAAACATAAAAACCAGCTAATTTATTAAAACCAGATATATTGTTTAAGTGCTGAGGTTTGCGTTAGCTTTCTTCTGTTTTAAGCACAAGAATCCATTAAAACAAAAAAGGCAGAAGTGGCTCAGAAAATGACAAACTCTCTAACAACATACTTGCAGCTTTAGTAACATTTATCTGACGCTACAGTTAATTGAAAAACAATGTAAACACAATGAGGTACAGATACCAACAGACACTTCTCACAACTGTGCAAACTCTGGGCCTCCTCCTGCAAACACTGCTGGCCCCAGAGCTTCCTCCTAGGGCCGGTCCCACTGCAACTCCCCTTGCAGGAAGGGGTCCTGTGACCCTCATGCCATGCACCAAATACATTTAAAGTGCCTCAGATTTCAAACTGATGCAAATGTACATTTCATTTCTTTAGACCTGAAAAGGTGAAATAGCTTCTGAAAAAGTCTTGTATAAATACGCCTTTAAAACTATCAGAGGTTTTCTGTTTCAAGGTGAATCTGATGATAAAATATTCAACTGCTTTTAAATTAGGCAAATAGCATTTCCTCTGCTTTCTGCGAAAAAGCAACTACATGCCTTTGCTGTAAAATACTTTATAGGTCTACAGTCACTCTTCCCTTTATTTTACAGAAAGTAAGAGGCAGAGAAAGAGGCAGAGCTATTACAATTTTGTTGATGCAATAGCCTGTGGAGTTCGGAAACAGCCCGAAGGATTTTTTTTGTGGTGACACTGAATCCTAAGTTCATCCCTTTTCACAAGTCTTTTCTCCGGTTTGTTTTACTCTGCTTCTTCGCTCTTCTCAGAACCACCTCCAGCTGAATTATCTGCCTCATACTTTTTATCAAGAGCATCTTCAAAGGATTTCCCACCGCAGTCATAGGTTTTACTTGTAGATCCCGTATGTGTTCGAATGCGAGCTCCTGGCTGGTATAACTGCATGGCTGGGCGATCCTAGAAGGAAGAAGATGTGGTTAACGCTCTGAGAAACCCGTGTGGGGTACATACGTGGGATTTTAAAGTGATGAATGTTTGTGAAGAAAGCAGATTTTGTGTTAAATCGCTTTACATTTCAGAAGACCCAGGAAAAAAATGGAGTGCAATGAAAATTGACTATTTTGTATCTGTCTTGTTTTTAACACTATTCTTGGGAGCCAAGCATTCTGAATAAAAGAAGCAAGCTGTAAAAATTAAAGATTCTACGATACTTTTTATGTAAACAAGGAGGAATACTGCATACAATTATCAAACACAGTATTACAGGTAAAACTCTGAAATATGTTGCTACCTTCACCAACATCAACTGGGAAGAACAACAGCCTGTGCACTTGCAACTCTGCAGGTACATGACAAATATTAAATAGAAGCATAAAAAAATAAGACAAACCAGAGAACAGCTGAGCAGGTAACAGCTAGGAAATTATCCTCAACTGAACTTGACCAATTGATGGGTGTGCACTGCTACTTCAAGTCCCGAATCTTTACCACAATTTAAACATGGAATGCACATTTTCATTAAACAGCCTGTTTTAAGACAGTGGCAGAGCACCAAAACTGTCCCACATCAAACTATATTAACTTTCAGTTGCCGTCATACTTTAAAGTCATTCTGGTCTTTTGTTCTTGCATTCGTCATCACAACATCACAAACAGCTGCATAAAACCAGATCCTCTGACAAGCAGTGCCCATTGGAAAGTTTATGATAAAGGGTCCAAACAATTTTTCGCATCACAGACTCTGTACCTCACAGTCTGCATGAAAGCTAACACAACTGTTACTTACACCTGAAATTCCCCATTTTCTAATTAATTCTTACAAACTTCAGGAAGAAGCTCTATCTCTGCCTAAAAACCTGTTTTGGCATTGCGAATTCTATAGGTAAGTTGGCAAACTCAGCCCCTAACTCTTATCTACGTGATAAATACTCTAAGGAAAACAAGTCACCACTGCAAAAAACTTGACTGATATTGCTTATTTTGTTTAGGGAACAAATTAGCACTTGAAGTGTGGACTAATCCAGAGACTCAGCAAGCTACCAGAAGCACGATGGGAAGAAATAAAAAGGAGATGGCTTCTTAAGGCTTGACAAAAGGCCCCCAAGACCCACCACCCGGTTCCAAGGTTGCAGATATTTCACCAGATTCCAAGAGTAGTGTGGCAAGCATGAGGCAAATTGCTTTTCCCATCTTCCTGCTTCTGAACTAGCCATTTTTCTGAGTGTTCTACAGCTTGAGCCGCTGGTGTATGTGGAAAGTGGCTCGTGTGTATAACACAGATAAACATCACCCATACTGCCCACCTGACCTTTGTGTAAACAAAATGCAGGGCACACCAGGCTTTCTGTGCCTGCACAAGGTGACTCACTTGCCACGCACAGCGAGCCCACCTGGGCTTGCTCTACTCGCACTGCCTATACACTCACTCCGCACGTCACCAGTTTACTCCTTGTCAGCCTTGGCCTGCACCACAGATCAGTCGCTTGGTTTGAAAGAGGAGTTTCACATGCAGAACAAATTTCTAGACTAAACAGTATTTCAGTCATCTGTTGTGGAAAATCTAGGATCAGAAGGGAAAGAGAATGAGGGTGACAAGGAGAACCGCCTCCTGAAAAGACCCTGGCACATCCATGAAATCGGACAGTCTGAGACAAATGATGCCCACGTCTCTGGGTGACAAACAAGGGACAGCTCCTCTCCACACCCTGCTACAGGCCCCGCTCACACTGGCTTTGCACCTGCTCCTTCCCTGACAACGACCATGAGCATAATTTGTCCTGACCAAACGACAGCCTTTTTGTACTGGTGGGTACACAGTACTGAAGAATTTGCACGTTCACACCCTCTATAAATACAACGGTCTCTGAATTAGCTATTTATTTAAGTCCTTACATTTCCTCGACTGCGCAACGCCTGGCCAATCCATACTATAATTACTTTATGAGCTGGGTAATGGAAGTACATGTTTAAAAGACTAGCATGCCACAGTCTTTACATTTCACTACGGATCATAAGTATAACAATTTTTAATACACTCATAAAATACAAGGCTTCCAAGAACAGCGTTCTAAAAATGCTGGGGTTGAAAGGAAGACACAAGGCCTTCTATATATCGTAAATATGAATGAGCAGAGACCTGCGACCTTAACTTATTTTAACTGCTGGTGTCCTCTGGTAGCAATAAAAAGAAGTCTGGGTGTTACTGAAAATGAAATAAAGAATTGCTTTTTTTGAAAAAGCATCTTTATGCTGAGTTTGCAAAAGTAAAACCTGTGATCTTGAAGCATATTTAACTAATGAAAGATTATCCTAAATGAATAAAAGAACCTTATTTCTTATGCGCTCCTTTTTGGATGCCATGTCATCACACTTGTCCTCTTTACCCAGTTTGTCTACTGCCTCCACAGTGAAGCTGTAGTTGTAGTTCCCTTTCTTTCCTCTGTCTTGGTTGTATCCTTTCCCCCACTTCAGCTCTTCTTCATTCCTTCTCACAAACTTGTCAAACTCATAGTGAGCTCTATGCTTTCTGCCATCATCCAATCGATACCTTTGTCTTTCAGGTTCTTTGTCTCGAAATCTTCTCTCCAAATCTCTTTGCTCTTTGTCACTATCATTTTGTGACCTATGAGTATGTATAAAAAGAAAGAAAATCCAAGCAATTAATAGTAAAAAAAGCTGCTGAAGGATACAATACAAAGCCTTCCTTTGACTTCAACAGTATTTAGATCAACTGTGTGGCAAGGCTGGTTTCCTCTCATTAAAAAGGGGTTATCTGCAATTTTGCTGAATGTCTTATGCATGTATGTCCGGCCCTGGACTATGCATTCAGTTCAAAATAGCAGACAAAGCTTTGCAAGCAACATCTGACTTGTGTGCAACTGTTGTGGAAGGCCCATTCTCCAACTTCTATACCTCTCTGCAATCCCATAAATAGTTCCCCAATACTCTTCACATAAACATGTGCTGCATGATTAGCACTTGTGATCTGTTCTTGACGTGACTCATGTATACGAGTATTCCCTTGAATGGGAACATTCAGGACCCAAAGGAATGGAGCAGGTATCGTGTATCAATTTGTAAAGTTCTATGACGCTAACAAAAATCATTCACTGACATTGCAACTTGCAGAAGGCATTTGTGAAAATGAATACTTATATTCAGGCTTTTGTTTATTATGTCTCCAAGTAATTTAGCCTACCTTTGCATATTTTATTTAGGCGAAAGACTAATTACCTTACCACAACATAATACTTAATTTCTGCCATGCTGCAATGGGTTTATGTTATAAAGACTGTTAGTTTGCAACATTTTGCTGCCTGTCTGATACAATTCTCAGCTCTCTTATTCACTTCAGGGTTCCTGTTCAGCAAGCGGGTGCTTCTATCATACAGCCAAACTGCAAATAATGAAGAAAGATTACAGAATAGATTGAACCTTAAAAGGAGCAAATACAGGCAGTTTCTTTTTATATATTACATACGTATAAATGCTTAAAATAGAAACAGGAAAGTTGCTTTTGACAGTCCACTCACATTTTGAGAATCAGCAGACAGAATCAGAGAGGATGGAGATTTTCTAACGGTGTAGTGATCAAATAGTGACATGCTTCTCATTTAGAATGGTGTAGTATCAGTAACAGTGTATCTTTCTATATAACTTTCTTTTTAAATAACAGAACTGTGAAAATTGTCAGCCTCTGCCATGAATTTGGGCATTGGTGGGGCTGCCAAGGCAGGGCCCCCATCTCAGGAAGAGCTGCAGGTCAGGAATGAAACTTGAATGACAGGTAAGTTATTCAGCATTTGGTGAGATTCTGTTTGTGCCAGCATAACACATTCACCAAGTGGAAGCAACGTCCCAGCTGTCACAGACACCTGAATCAACCACAATTACAGAGATACTGTACCTGTAGCATACATATGTGCATATAAATTATTATGCTAGCTCTCAAGGGGTATGTGGGTATAAGTTGGTTTATTTCACATTTAATATGCTGTTCTAGACACTACTCCCAAGTCCTAGCAAGGCTCAGAGCATGACCTTCCAAAAATCGAGGGAGACACACCTGGATTTATTGCTGTAGCATTGCCCAGTACCTGTGTCTTCCCCTGCCTGTTACTGTGGGCAAGGAAGGAATGGATGTGCCTGGAGGTAGGCAGGTGACAGGAATACAAACTCTGGTTCAAGAGTGGTTAAAGTAGCTTTCTAAAATTCAGCCATGGTGAACAGGCAGGCAAGAGTGGAAACAGCAGGGCATGCAATTACAAAGTATAGGTGGAAGAGAAAGTTACACAGCCAGAGAATGAGAAAGCACAAATGAATGGAAGTAAAGGGAATGGAAGCATACTTCTGTTTGGTCTAGTTTCAAATGCATATGTGACCATGTACACTCACGCACTTACTGAGGTTTTAACTTGTGGTAGAAAGCTATTGCTACTGAGCCTTTAAACATGGTTTCAAACAGGCAATTCAGTCTCCTGCATGTAGAGTTGGAAGTTACAGTTTATTACTGATTTCTGAGTTAGTGATGAAGTAGTTAAAGCTTTAATTCTCAATACAGCTGAAATAGCTCATAGCCTGCTACCTAATCCCACCCACTAAAAAATCAAGATGAAATGAGCACTTGGAAAGACAAGGTAATGCTTACTGCACCTGCACAGCCAAAAGGATTCTGTTTTACACGTGGAAAATCTACATTAATGTCTTATTAAACTTACAGGATCAATACTAAAAATGTTCTATGGCCCCACCAAGAGCTTAATAAATAAAAAGCCTTATTAGCAACAACTGATTTGCCCCTGCAAGTGTTTCTGTTGAACCTGTTCTGCTTCCTTTGTTAAAGAACATCAATGAAAAGAGTTGCTGAATATTTTCAATTTCCATCAGAGAATAGGAAATGGAAGTTGTCAGCATCTTTCAGGACATACTCAACATACTGAAACACTGAGCCCATGTTTGAAGTCCTTAGTCAGAGACAAAAAAAAATGACTAATGCATGTAGGATATTATAGGTGAACCATTTCTTCAATTAGCAAATTCAGTGGTTTTATTTTCCAGTGTTCAAAGTTTCTTTATCTTTCTATTTGCCATTAGGAGAAGATTTGCAGCTCCTACGCACTTTTCATAAAAATCAAGAACCTAAGTGGACAAAGGTAAAATTTAAACTACTCAGAATAGGCAGGTAGCCTGCAAGGCTCCTGGAGCACAATCCCAAACTTCCTCTAATATGGTGTATATAATACCTTAGGTAAATTATTTAAATGCTGAACCTTGTCCTTATGTACATGTTGCACACATACATGAAATCTCAGATTCAGCTCTTTCATTTTGCGAAGTACTTTTGAGAGCATGGCTGAAAAACTCTACTGAAGAACAAAGTATTCTTTACTTCAGTAGCATATTATTCTTAGTTATGTATCTTACATATCTTATGGGTGCATCCTGCTTGCGATGGGACATGTGGCAAAGGACAAGAGAGAGAACCAGGCACTGAAAATATTTGTAAGACATTTCCAGGCCACAGTAGTTATAGAACTGGGCTATACCTCTTGTTCCTACTATTCCATATGCAACACAAAAGGCAGCGGGAGACAGAGGCAGCCTTTTGCACCTGCATCATAAGGCTGTCATTCACACCTTAACTATTCTGCCATTGTCCCATTTATCAGACACGTTTATCTGTTCATTGCAGCAGAAATGAAGAAAGTGTGATGGAAGAGTAAGGCATCTGAGGCAATTTAGTTTTTGACATCAGTAATGGAAGGACTGCCTTACCTGAGCTTTTGACAGGGAGCAGGTGAAGTAACAATGAAACCCTGAATAACTTTTCACGCAGAAATCCTTCCAATCTGGGATTTCAAAACATTTCACAAATAACAAAATGCATCCACTAGAACTGCCATCAGGTCAGTAAGCTGTTACTAAACACGTTTTACAAAAAGGACAGCGAGAGATTTGTTCGCACACAGAATGAAATCAGTCTCTTGCTGACAAAACACCCAGCCAACGCACCACTTACATCATGTTTAAGCCTTCAAATGAAAACGTTTAGGATCTAATTTGGAGCCTAAACGATAAATATTACTTACTTTTCCTTAAGTTCTTTTAGTGAACCTTCCAATGATTTGGATTTTATACTCCCAGATCCAGGTGATTTATCCCATTTGTTTTCTTCAATGTCAGCTTCTTCACCTTTTTCTTTGTGCTTTTCACTGGCCAGCTCATCTCCTTTTTCAGGCTTCTTAAGAAGCTAAGAAATATTTGTTTGTATTATGATGTAAAATTATTCTCCTTTATTGTAATAACATTTTAACAATGCATTAAATATATCAAAAATCTATTAAGATTGAAGATATTTAAATGGTAGGAATGTATTTTATGAAGTATTAAATTTACAAAGTTATTTAAAGAGGGCGGTTTACTTTTGTTAAGGAGTGACCATCACTAACAGGCATTCAGCTGCACACTTTTAAATATGCTGAGAATACTGGAGAAAGCACTTACCTACTCTTCTAAGTTTTATATACAAAGATGTTATTATGGTCTACGATTTCAATGTTATTGCCAATAAAATAAAAAGCAGAACCTCTAAGACAAAAGGAGCAAGATTAATACTTCACTCCATGAAATCTTATATATAAAATGTGTTACACATGAACTACTTGGGAGGGACCGGCATACAGAAGTAGGTACTTAGTATGAATACACACTGACAGAAAAAGACTGAGTAAAAAATTATGATGTTAGCAGAAAAGATCACATTGCATTTTCAGCTTGGAGATTAAGATTTCCAAGAAGTCCGTTCCTTTCACAACAAATAACTCGCACAGAGCTTGAGCAGTGTCTAGCATTACAGGAATAATCTGTATAGAAGGATGAATTGTCTCAAACTATTTCTCTAACATTTCAAGAATAAGCAGAACACCTCATCAGTCTTTTCATTCCACCAGTTTTTCTGAAATGAGCACAGGTTATTCTTCTCCAATATTTGAAACTTCTGTAATGTTCCTCTCAGGTAGTATTTTCCTTTTCTTTAGGAGACAGAACTAGCTTTCAAGGTCACATTGCCACAGATATGTCATAAATACTGGGGTCTTTTGGACAACCAGGTTTGGGTAATACATTTTAAAGAGTAATTCCCTTTTCTTCAGAAGTTCCAGAATGTTTTTCTTTATGCCTAAATATGAAAAATCTGTAATTTGGCTTCAGAACTCACTATTTTTTATGTCCAGGTGCTGGCAACTGTTGTCCAGGAAGAAGAGGAAAGAAGTACACAGCTCTGTGCCTTCTCCCCACCCCAAGATCTGGAGTGAGTCTGTGTGCCCTTCTGTTATGCTACAGACTCTTATACCAATTTTTCTCTTCAAAACAGCCTATCAAACCTTTCCAATACCACAAAATTTATCTCAGATGAATAGTTATTATCTATGTCATCTTACACAAATAAGGTCTTAAATGCCCAGACATAATAGCACAAAATACACCCACCTAAGTGATGTCATTAAAAGCACATCTATTCAGACTGTTATAAGGCAGCACAGCCTGAAATTAGCGAGACTTTCTTATAACTTGGTTAAAGCATACTATCAAAATAAATCAGTTCTGAGCATAAACACACAAAAATCTCAGCACATAGGCTACATGAAGATTTACATGACAGACAGTGTTAAAGTCCTATTTGCAATAATATTCCAACATGTTAGCACGGAACAATTTGGTTCTGTCAGGTTATGTCAGCATAGAATGTGGCAGTGTTGTGATAAAGATACCTGAGTTACCTGCCATAACTGTATTAGCACATCATTGTACCTAAGGTAATTAGTCACACTTTTCAACAACACTACTTAGTCAAAGCCCTACATTATATCCCCTGCCAGTCAAAACTGGTTTGGTATCTCCACACGGCGCTGTGACACACAGCGTAAACAGTACACAAACTGAGAAACCAAAGGAACTTCTGGATAACTTCAACAAATTTTTTTTTTGTTGTTCATTAAGGTACCTTGATCCTTATTTCTTTTTCAGAAATCTTCTTTTGCTTCTCCACTTCTTTTCTTTTACGTCTTTCTTCTTCTCTGTTCTTTCCCGCAGACGTTTCTTCTCCAACTCTCTCCGCCTTCGTTCTTCTCTTTTCTCTTCTCGTATTCTCTGAAGAGGTCAAAATGATTAATTGTAAGCTGTCCAGCGGAAAACCATGTGAAACATAAATGTTGAACTTCAGGCAAAAGTCTGAACGTACCTGCTTTTCTAATTTTCTATTTTTAATATATTCCAAAAGAGGTGTTGTTCTTCTAGCTAAAACACAAAAAATTTGTGATATAGTGTTCAACTCCTAAAATACGTACTCATTTCTTTACTTCAGTACTAACCCCTTTTTTCTAGCTTTATGTGCAAGGGAGCTAAGTAATTAATAAACCTACATATTTTATATATTTTTGAAGGCATTCCCATCATTCCAACTTAGAAACACTTTGGGTTTTTTTTTCTGTTAGGGTTAGAAGCAACAGAGATATGTTGCATGTTTATTTCATGTTTAATCAAAAATCATATCTTTTCAGTTCAGAGAATGGCTTTTCTCTCTTGCTCATTAAACGGTTATTTACCAAAAAGGAAAGAAATCTCTTCAGAACCTATTCCTACATTTTAATTTTGTACATTGAAATGAAACCCAGCTATACTGCTGTTCATATACAGCCCACATTACTGTAATCTCACATAGCACTTTTCAATCCCAGATTTCAAAGTACATCATGAAGGAACCATTTTCATTCTCATATAACATCTCCATTTAACTACCATTTAGCATTCACCTCTCCGTGGGAAAATAGGATGAGTAAGAGATAAGTGGTTTGTCCCACGTTACACAGCAAAGACTCAATAAAACCCTGGCTTCCCAAATAACAAATAAAATGCCTCATCTACTGGATCACAGCCATTCTTATGTTACAGAGCTGTCACATCTAGCCTAAGCCACCTGCCTGAACCATCCCAAATTCTACAAAAACTTGGGAGAACATCATCAAATTCTGTATTACGTATAGCATTCATGACTGTCAGTATTGAATTCAAACTTGAATTCATGTACTTATAGCTGTGAGTAGTTATAACAAATTTTATCAGTCTTCGATGTCCCAGGATGGAGTTATAGAAAATGTTTGCTACTAGAAATTGCTCTACAGTTATTTATAGGACTCTTCCTCAAACCAGGAGAAAATGTCACTATCGGAATGCATGACAGGATTTGGAAGAAAAAAAAAGGAAGAAATAAAAGTTTTCATCAAATTTGAAATGGCATAGCCAAAATCTAGACACAATTTATATCCCAAAAACATTTGACTGTTTTTGTCTTGAAAGCATGCATATCCTGGGGGCAACCCATTGGTTAATGATAAAACCTTGTTATGCAGTTATGAATAGGAAGGCTTGATAGGATTCAGTATTTATTTTTAGCAACTATCACTGCTGAAAAGCAACAACCAAAAAAAAGATTGATTTGAGATCCGCCTCCCTCTATCCCTAGATTCCCCATGCTACCCACCCCCCTCTCTCCCACATGTAATTTTTGACAAATTTTAGGTCCCCAGCATGCCCCTTCCCACCAGCCTCTCAGATCTGCAGCTCTGCCTCTCCTTTCTGCTCCCATTAAGTTCCCCTGTCTGAGCAGTGTCCACTTCTGGGCACTTTTACATGCTAAAAGTGATCACAAATTGTTACTGGAGGGCCTGGGGAAAAGGTAAGGTGCACTGGCAGTCCAGAACTTGACCCTCGTCATGACTAAGACTGTAACACAAGAGGTTTCATCAGAAATTATAACTTGAAGTTCAGGGGAGAGAGGCAGGGTGATGAGTACTATCAAAAGAGGAGGGGAAAAAAAATGTTTATCAAACCTGAATCTTACCCATCTTACTTACAGGCATGAAGACCTGTGTCAGCAATAACTTTTATATTTTCTCTTGCTCCCTACACACAAGCCAGAATAATGAGCTTACCTTCATCTTGTTATAGAGAAAATCTGTTTTCTATCTCTGCCACACTGAAATTGATGAGCTAATGCATCTGACGTGATGCACAAAACATGTTGGTTTGCAGTAACACTACCTGGAGAAATGCTGAGAATGTAAAGCCCAATTCTGCCAACAAAGTCCTGGGCGGGTCTTTCATTGACTTCAGTGGGAGTAACACCTTTGAAACTGGACATGCAACTAAATTCATTTACATAATTTTGCTATAAACATGCTATCCACTGAGGTAATCTTTGGTTTTATATTGATAGCAATGGTCACAGTTTTGAACAGCAGAAAAAATAAAGCAACTGATTTGATTTCCTGTGATTTAACAGAAACAAAACATTAAAACTCCTAATGTAAAGCTGCCTTCAGCCAATATTGTAACTCAGAAATCTGCAATTCTCAAGACCAATCATTTTAATGGATAGAATAGTTTGAAGTTAATAAATCTTTCTTAGAATTGTACACATTTTGTAAATTGTAAACTTCTTAGAAAATGTTGACTGCTTTTACTCTGCTGTCAAATACTAGGGAAGATTTGGAGTAAATAAAAACTGTTGGGAAACTTCCCTATCTAGGAAAGCAACAAGTTTTATTGATAACAGAATTATCTAACTGTCCTTACTTCTAACATTTCTATTTTCTCTATACTGTTTAAATTCCAAATCTCTCCAGCCAACTACTAATTTATGCATATGAAGAATAGTTAATGCCACTACAGAAATGCTTTTCACAGGCAGGGACAAACAGACAAATAGCAGCGATAGGATGAGAGGAAATAGTCTCAAGTTGCACCAAGGGAGGTTTAGATTGGGTATTAGGAAAGACTTCTTCACCAAAAGGGTTGTCAAGCACTGGAACGGGCTACCCAGAGAAGTGGCCAAGTCCCCATCCCTGGAGGTATTTAAAAGCTGGACAGACGAGGTGCTTAGGGACATGGTTTAGTGGTGGCATGGCAGGGTTAGGCTAACGGTTGGACTGGATGATCTTAAAGGCCTTTTCCAACCTAAATGATTCTGTGATTCTAATAAAAAGGGGTGGTTACTTTTACACTGCAAAGAAATAATAGCAAAGGTTGATTTTTTTTCCTACTCTGTTGTCACACCTAAGGAAAGAGTAAGTGTTCTGCATGTTGTCACTTGGAGATACTGCACATGAACATTCCATGTCATTCTGAAAGCTGCATACTGGCATTGAAGATTTCAGTGTTGATCTACTAAAGATTCCCCCCAAAACTGTGAAAGTCATGCTGCATGCTCAAACAAGGTGTTGCCTTACTTTCAAAGCTTTTGCCAGAATCTTGACTGCGAGAACAAAGAGAGATCATTTCACGTTTCTCAAGAAAAGCATCTAATATCAGGGATCAATGGTGAAGTATTCAGCTATTTTATCTTTTAAAAATAAATCTCCCACCTTTTAATACATCTGTACGTATTCAGAAGGACCTGTTTCTGAAGCCACTGTGCATGCAAAAACTTCCAGTGAAGTCAAGTGATCCCATGCATAGAGACTTAAAAGAACAGGTGGAGCGTTTCTTGTTATTACTTGGCTGGATAACAAAAATTTAACTTTGATAATCTCAATCTCTGTTAAGACTGAACAGGTCAGCTCTTGCATGTAAAATCATAAAGATATAAAAATAAGCTATTAAATGTTCTCAGTAATAAGAAAAATCAAGAAAACAGACCAATGAGTTCCCTTGTTTTGGCCTCAATCTCTCCCAAAAGAATCTCAGGATTGGCGTAGATTTTTTCTTCATCAGCACAATAACTCTCTAAAAATTTCCTATATTCTGGATCTGTGAAGAAAAATTTTTGAATTATGTTAATACTTTGCAATGCATGACAGAAATGGAATCTATTTTCCACTGTGTCACCAAGAAAATATGTTTACCGTCTTCAATGCTCCCAGCTTTGGCATCTTTCTTCTTCAGCTTCTTTTTTGAAATCTTCTGGAATGGAGCAAATTCAACCACTGCAGGATACTCCAAACCTTAAGAGAGATTAATGCTTAATTTTTTGAGGGGGGAGAAACATTCCTTATATTCAAGTACGATTTTCAAAACTCTTGAAACTTGTGTTGGGCAGTCTTACTTGGAATCAAAGGTAAATGTTTCTACAGTCCCACCCTAAACTTGACATGAAAAATTACATGTAGCAGTATTGTAGATTCAAACCAAAATAAATTTATATTTTAATTATATACATAAACGTTAAATATCTTTTGGACATGCTAGTAAAGACTGACAAAATGAAGATGACCACTGTTGCACAATAGAATTCCTGCATCAT
Organism: Gorsachius magnificus; assembly: GCA_034008185.1. Taxonomy (NCBI): domain Eukaryota; kingdom Metazoa; phylum Chordata; class Aves; order Pelecaniformes; family Ardeidae; genus Gorsachius; species Gorsachius magnificus. Next base: position 67,946,628 of record CM067081.1, on the reverse strand, counting down.
CATTTATAATTCCCTTTTAATTCTTCACAGATATTCACTGATTAGAAAAAAATACATAAAATCTCAGCCTAACCAGTGATAAGTTCTACTGGGAAATGAATCTGAAACAATTGGGTTTTGTTGCCAAAAAGCTTAAAAAATAAATGCTGGGTAATAGGCTATAATAAAACATACCACCTTCTTTCAGAATCAAAACTGTAAAACTCAGCATGTAGAATTGTGTGAAGCTTCTTTTTTTCTTTTTATGATGGACTGCACAATTTCTTGCCTGTGTTTACTGGCATGGATTCTTTGTTTTGAATTCTGCTTTGAGTACTGGATTCTTCTTTGGACTGGAGTCAGAACTGTGTGTAGCTTTTGAATTTTGCCTGGTTTCCACTTGCAGCAGGTTCAAGATTACACTTTGCTCAAGTTCACTGAAAACTTGGCTTAAATCTGCTAGGCCATTTGTTAACCTTATTGAACCTGGTAATCCTTGTTTTAATTTTAGCCTTATAAATGTAATGTTGCCACAAGCCTAACCAGAGGGCACCTTCGATCAAAACTTGTGCTCTTTATTTGCACAAACAGTCATGCCAAACTGGCCAGCTGTGTCCAAGCTCAGTTTTGCAACACTGAAGAATGTACTTAATTTAGACAAAGGGAAGTCTTGGCAGAATTGTAATTTCTTTCTAGTTTTTCATTTAAAACACCCAGAATTCAAAATCTGAGAATGACACACTGCAAGGAATGTGTTGTTCTCCATCTCTAGGAAAATCCATCTAAATCTGATTAAGTTAGAAGCCTATAAAATACCTCAGGTAGGAAATGCTGAAGAGGAATTTGTTAAGTTTGACAGACAAACACTTTTAGAGACCAACTCTCCAGTAAGAGTGGACAGGACTACTTTTCGCAGGACCTACACAACATTGAGTGTACAGATTAGACAATATCTAGTCAAGAAACCCACAAATCTGTACCTGCTTTATACAACCCATGCAATTTTTTACAGAAGGTGTGAGTGAATGAGGCAAAGAACTGCTAAAGGGAAAGCATCATTTCTTGACTATGGCAGTTTCATGCTACTGTAGGAGACCTGGATTTATCTACACCTACATTACAGAGCTTTTCTTTACTGTTGGGCAAACTTTTGCAGACTGAACATTTCAAAGATGGCAATTCAATTTTGTCACTCTTGTTCTTGCAACTCAACTCATAACGTCTGCAAATGCTCTAAAAAGTCAAGCTGTACATATGTCAAAGTGGGCAACCAAAATGATGAAGTAAAAGTTTTTGCCTTGCTTTTTCAAAATGGGAATAAGTGGCAGAACTTTATCTCACAGAAACACATGTAACGATTCATGCTTGCAATGTGTTTGGTTACTGTTGTGATGAATTGTGAAGCCTACATAAGATAATTATCTTAATAAGATCTTGACAGTGTATTGCTTAAGGCACAAGAATGCAGATAAAGCATGCATACCATATAGACAAGCAAGACTGCATGGACAAACATATTTTGCACTTCACTATCTTTTAAGTGCTAGATTTTAAGATATTTTTATGTAATTAACTATATACTGAGAAAAAGACTGGCATAATTAGCGTAAAGGAAATAAATTAATGTTCTAAAATGGTATATGTATACATACACACTTAATATCTTACAAACAGTCCAACCTTTATTATCAATGAAGACATAGCCATCAAAGCGATCTCTAAAAAGAAGGATGTCCTCAGGATTTCTAAAGTTAATGTATGCTCTTGAGTAGAGATGAGGATAAAGGCTGCAACAAGAAACAATTTCATTTTCTGTTATTTACTATTCTGTTCAGGACTAGAAAAAAAAAAGAACTAGAAGGATCACACTGCAGTTCTCTGTCTTTACATACACATATCTAATTATATATATGACAAAAAGTAACTGAACAACTGAGTTCTTGGATACAACTGTGAAATTTATTCTGAGACAAGTATTTCTAGTTTGTCTCCCTAAATTGCAGAGCATATACCTACATTGTCCAGCATCAAAGCTTTAAGTCTATATTTCATGATTTAAGAGATATGAATAAACAGCAGTGCTTTTGGGGAACTTCTTGGGCATGCTAAGTCTTCTGTTGCTGAAACAGGAGAAGGTAAGTAAAAGCTCCGACTGAAAGGGCTGTTGCTAAGTTGTCATTGTATTTAAAGAGAGTTCCGCCTTTAAGAAAGATTAAATAACCTAATAATTGGCAAGATAATCCACTGAATTATACACAAAACAAATAAACTCCATCTGACATACATGTGTATGAACATATATGCAATGTCTAGTTGTGAAGAAGAATTACTGTGAAAATCCAAAGCATTTCTAGCAAAAGAACGAACAGGTACTTAACGAAAATAATTTTGATTCTTCAAGAATTTATTGGCATAAATCCCACTCCAAGGATAAACGTTTAATGTGCCTGACAAAGACCTCAGGGTTGGCACACCACCAACCACAATGAGACTGAGGTAATTCAATGAATTACCTCCCATCCATTGTGAGTCATGGCATGTACACGCTTTAAACTCCTGCAACTGTGCTCTAAAACAGTTTGCCTTAAACTGCCTTCAATGATGGCTATGTGTTACACCAGGTTTTGGAACATATCTGAACACAAGCCCATAACTTTAAAATACCTATGTTCATAATACTGTTGCCACACATGGCCGACAAACTCACCACCAGCAGCAGGAGGCAATAAACACACACAGTTGCAACCATATTTCAATCCAACAGCTATTTCGGAATTGGATTTCACAATGAGAGAGAAAGAGCAAAAATAGGGGTTGGATCACAAGATCTACACATGTGGTAGCTCAACGCAACACAGTTACTACAAACCAAGTATTTTTTTCTTTTTCAAACGTGCATCATTTGATGGATTCCACTTTGGGTCTTAGAAGGTGACCATAAAGAGCAATGCTGTCAAGAACTTACCAATGATTTTGTAAACCCACCAAATTCATGTTTGAAATTGTAGACAGGAGAAATGTTTAAGAAAAAAAATAGAGGGCTTTTTTCATTTAGATGTTTTGCAACTACCAGCTATGAAGTGTTTCATGCAGAGGACAAACCTTCTAATTCTAAGGAAGAGCTACTTCATCCATATATACTCACTATATTTTGGTATTCTAGGATGGTAATAGCATTGAGTGAACTGTAAGCAGGCAACCGCAAAAATGCCTGCTAGGGCTATGCAGCTGACACAAAGCAGTGCTGAAAGGTGCTACAGGCATGGCACGCTCCCTCACCCGCCACAGCCTAGAGGTGCCACACAGCTACAGACTGCTTGAGAGCAACCTCTAGGCAGCTTGACCAAACGAGCATGGTGTCACGTGGCTTGTGTTTTGTCATGGGGTTCTGCAAACCCTACAGAGCCCTCTCTGATCAGATTTGCAAACCTCCAGTCTGCATATGCAGCACAAGGTATGTCAAGGGTTGCTGTGTGTGTGCGCCAGCTTCCTTCTCATCGGTTTCAAAGCAAAAAAAAAAAAAAAAAAAAAAAGGAATATAACACTTTTCATAATTACATACAGTTAAAAAAATCATTAAAAAAGGCCTACAAGTGTATGTAAAGGAGGAAATTTTATTGTGGCAATCTATAGCTGTGCTGGAAGAAATGTCTCTGTGCTGCCTAACAGCTGGAATAGTGAAGAAGTCTCTTAGATAACTGGTGCCCTCCAGGCCAACATAAACTTCCTTCTCTGTCATGTTAACAGGGCTATTCTCATGTTTCGTGTTCTTTGATGTTTAAATTAAATGAGGCCTCATATTAGAGATTGATATGATTATACACTTGAAGCGCTGAAGATTCACAAGACAAAAATAGGCATCTTGAGGGAACATTATTTTTCAGCCCAGTTACTATTATCCAAGATTGAGAAATTGTGTTTCAGTTCCTAGTCTAAACAACTTTTTCAGTGTTTTATCCATCTAACACTTCCCATAGATAAAAGACTGGGACTCAGACAAGTGTCCCAGCCACTACATTATTGTGGCACTTCTCTGTCTCAGTGCACAGCAAACAGCTTCATCGTATAGTTGGATTTTTTTTTTCTGCAGTAACTTAGAACCTTATGGTTAGGCATATAACCATCATGAAACAGAACTGGAAATACAAAGAGTTATTCCTTTCTTGTTTCCTTTAGCTTGTACATCAACGCCATCTGTTTCATCTGCTTTGGCAACACAATCTTTTCCCGGTACACAATGTAATATTTTTCTAACATTTTCAGCTTAGGCTTATCAGAGTGAGTATCTTTTGAAACAGAGAAACATTTGGTATGGTTATTAAGCATTAGTAAGAAAAAACTGAGTCTGAAATGTATAAACAGGACTCTGGAAAGCAGAGATTTAGAATTCACCTTGCAAATAAGGGATCCAATGTTGTTGCTATACATCATTAGTATCTTCAAGAACTTCATTTGCACCAGCAGAAACATACAAATATATAAAAACATGCTTGTGCACAGTAGGATATTGATGTGCGCAGTAGCACAGTAAAATAGAATTGTCTGTCCATTATTGTTGCTATGTATCAGGGTGGAAGGTTGTAGAAACACAGCTACAGCAACACTTAGCAACTACAGGTTCCTTCCCTGATGGAGAGCCTTCTACAAATAAAGAGCTGGTTCTCAAAGGAGAAACATACAAGCAAGTTAGATGCCAGTGCTTAGTGTATAAAAGCCTGATCTCTGAGTGCTTCAGACCCGTCCCACACTTTTTGCCCAGCAAAGTATGCAGTGTGCCAAAAAAAAGCGTAAAATTCACTCTCTGAATGGGAAGCTAACTAGATGTAGCAAATCAGAAATGCTTAGCACTGGCCTGCATACGAAATACTGTCTCTTACTCTGGGTTTCAGACACCTGACTTCCAACTGCAGCTCCCACGCCCCCACCCACCCTGGATTCCCTCTTCACCCATCCTCTGAAAACCCACCAGCATGACAGTGCAGCAAAGATTGCACGGGGCTTCACAGGGCTTACAGGGACTCTGTGGCTAACACCCTCTGCTAGGAAGAAACAGCCCTGCTCTACTTTTGCACTTTATATTCAGCAGTTCTTGGATAAAGTACAGCTTTTGCTCTTCAGGATTTTGCCTTCCAGCTGAGTCCTACAGAAGGTCCGCTGGACTCTGTGCACCTCCTCCTTTTTTCAAGTATCTACCAGCATAGATTTCATTTGGGATTTTAAATTCAGTTTTGAGGTTGCACTGTAAGTTTTATAGTCAGACAGCTGGTTCTATTTTGCCATATGCTTCCTGTCTATAGTGCTGCTTTCCATCCGTATCATGTTTTGGACAGATGCACTGCACATGATGTTAGCATTGCTGGGACTTCACTTAGTGCAATCTCTATGGAAATAACCCAGATGAGTCTGACTACACACATTGCTTCAGTACAACACACGGTCCCCTTGTTGTCTGCTGTGCGCTCAAGACCACTCAATCTTTTAGGTTACATGTATTCTGGAATACTTAGTCTATCGTCTCTTTAAACCCTTGCTTTTGTAGTAATTTTAATAACAAACACATTCTAATAGTTTACTTCTACAAAGTATCTTTTAACACAATTGTGTAAACAGACTGGTATACAGAAAGGAATTTTACATGGTTATCTACAATATAAACAGCAACATGTAAACTATAAAAACAGCCACCTTAGTAAAAATACCGTCATGGTAAGCATACTTAGATGTATTATATATATGCATAGATCTCTAAATCTAAATTTTGGAGTGTTAAATAAATTCCTCCATCCATTCATGTATTATATAATTTCTGATCAAATTGATAACTCATCATCCACACCGTCATGTCAAGCCCAAATCTACCTGCCTTCATCCTCTCACCTCTCACCTTCTGTGGTCATTCACATAGTGGATGGAACTGGCATCACTTTAAACTAAATTAGCCTTCCCTTTTTACAGCTAGAAATGAGCACAATTTGCCCGGCAGTGGAGAAGCAGAAACACTCTGCAGTTGTGATGACAGACTGTCACTCCTTCCATCAGAACAGAGTAGTGGCAGCTCTCTTGAAGGTCTAAGGGCGCTGCCCCTTTAGAGTTGCAGTTCCTGGGTGCACACAGCCATCCTACAGCATTAATGCTATTTGCCTACAATAATCTTGAGCAAAATGTTGGGAAGTTATGAAGGGAAAGGAGGCTGTTTGCAAGAAGCTTTATCCCTGTCTGTGATATACGGCATGAAGTCAACTATTTGACTGGCTTTCACATATGCAAAGTCCATGTTCAGATCTCCTTACTTTTAAAACCTCACACTATTAACAAGTCCTAGCACTCAGCCTTCAGTGCCAGTCCTGAGGGATGACCCAAATCCTGCAGGGACAGAGCTCAATCACTTGAGTCAAGTTTTAGAAGACTCAGAAACATTTACATGCAGACAAAAAAAGAATATCTGGAAAAATTAGTTCACATTTGGAGTCTGAGAACAAGACAGACCCTCAGGAAGGCAGAGTCTTTATTATCAGCTATAGATGCTGTGCCTATCCAACAAACATCCCTAGAGGCCATAGAATCAGTCACAGAAACAGTGTTTTGTTTGCATTTTGATGTCAACGTACAAGGGAGAATACATGTAATGCAGTGAATCAGATGAATCTGAAAAAATGAACGAAACACAATGCAAGTCACTTTCTTAAATTATTTTACTGAAATGGATGTAATTGAAAGTGTTATACATTAATGACATTACTTAATCAAATGAAATTTTTAAAAGTTTTATAGCTTGCCTACGATAAGACACTGTAAACTTAAAGATAACCTTCAGACTGCAAAAACAGAGAAACTGGACTTGATATGCGTATCTTGTTTGTTTTGTCCTCTAGGCTGAGATGACCTTGGAAATAAAAATGTTGAAACAGCTATACTTAGACCTCTCTAGTCCTCTTTCCAACAGCAACTAGTAGAGGATGCTTTGAGGAAGTTTATTAAAAAGGGGAAATGATACATTAACACTTCACCTAGAATATAATTTCAGCTACTTGTAGCCTAGGGACTTTGTAATACAGAAATTGTATCCTTGTGTTTAATATTCTGACAAGGAGTTCTATAGTTTAACGGTGGTGTGTGAAAAAAAGTCTGCACTCCACAGAAAACCTAATGAGCTCTTAGAAACTTCTGTTACCTCAAGTTACGCAGGGTGCAGTTAAACTGCAATGTTACAGCTCTTAAGGCAAACTTGTCTGCTGCTGCATTAAAACATTTGTATGCCCTGTTCTTTTTCCAACAAACAGATCCTCTTCACTGAAGAGTTTCTCCAAATCATTCTGTTAGATGATATGCAATTTGCTTTTAACCTTCCCATTTCGTCATTACTTGAATTCTCTCGACTGGTTGCCACTACGCACACAGTACAGGATCTAGAAGAAACCTGATCAGTGAAAGACAGAGGGCACTGTAGAGAGAATGTGCCCACCTTGTCCTGTAGCTCTTCCTGTTAGCTGGAATGGCATGAAGAGACATCCACAGAGAGTTTTCTGAAGTTTTGTCAACTGTCCATAACATGACAGATTACTGTGACACAATGCTTTATACTCAGGAAAGAGTTCTCTGCTGGGTAAGAGGAGACTAAGACTCACTGTATTAATCTTGTCCCTAACTTAAAATTTCTGAAAGTTTACTGTATATTCTAGAGTGTGTGAACATGTAAAGAGTTAAATCATAAACAGATTCATAAACAGATGTACATGGGTATGTGTCAGCATTTGGGCAAGGTGATCCCGGCCCAGTCAAAGAACAAATAATCAGGCAAGCTAATACCCTGCAGAACTACAGCTAAATGCCCATTTAAACTGCGTAGTTTGCTGAAAGAAGTTGTAGCCATACAAACCTTGTGAAGATGAACCCATTCAGAAAAAATACATCTTTTGTATGAAAGCTTAATTTTTAAGAAGAAACCTTTTTTCCCAGATCATTATTTTATTGCAGGGCTCATATGCAGGACTTGAAGAAACTGACAATCCAAGTAACATATATCAGAGATTTCATTGTTCCAAAAAGAGTTTAAAAATGTGTACTTTGCTTGCTGCATCTTGAAGTCTAGTAGCAGAACAACAGAAGAAATAGAGCTTTATTTTCTTCAGACTTTTTTATTTTTAATCACCAAGATCTGCTATTCAAGGCAAATGAATTTTTGAAGTGTTTTAAGCATGTCCTCATCCTTCTACCAGAATGAACTACCGTGTCATATATGCAATCTACCAAACTTTTTTGTATATACGTATGTACTGTCCCTAGCTATATGGAAGTACATAACAAATAACATGGCATGAGAAAAAAAATACAGTATCTTTTATCAGTAACCTGACATGGATGCAACTAAACGAGTGGACAGCAAGATTTTTGAGTACTCCAAATTTCATCACATAAAAGTAGAGAGAAAATGAAACTGCTGTCAGTGCCTTCTCTTTTCTAAGATGGCTGACTCCCTAAATTCTTATGCCAACAATTGTTCTGGAGAATTAAAATTGTAATTTTTTAACTGTTTCCTTGCATTTGTGCAGCTAAACACACTGAGGACAGAGACACTCTTCCTCAGTAAATTTTTTGTTTGCCTTTGACCCTTATCAAACGAACAGCTGGGACAGAAGCCTTAAAGAGACCCATTTGGAAGTATGGATGATGAGGTTCAAAGGAGACACGGAAGTAACTACAAAGACTTTCCATCAGACTAAATACTCCTCTTTTCTAACTTCCATCCTTTGTGGTTTTACCAGAAAAGCTGAAGCACCTACTATTTTGTCGCTGCACATATGTGTAACTACCTAGGTCAGGCAACTGCCATAAATTTTCCTAAATAGACATTTGTTCCTTTCTGATTGTGGAATTGAGTCTGCGAGAACCTATAAAGCCAAAGTTAACTGCCTGGTAACACAGTGGTGGCAAGAAGTGGCAGCATCCTTTCAAATAGAACCAGCCCAGGAACTAGACTGTTGCAAGTGCAATTTCTCACAAGCAATCCCCCACAAAAGGAAGGCTATCTGCTCTGGGTGGGGTCATCCCTAACTTTAAAAGCTGGTCAGCAATAAGCACAGACGATCCCTCTATGGTCAATGGAAAGAACTGGTGCCTGTGGAGGGTGATTCATTGCACACTAAGATAGGCTTAGAGAGGCAAGATGGATCTCATACTTTAGGTTTTCAGAACACATGCAGATGTAGCATACAGGGTATTTTGTTTATTTTAGTGGTTAAGTTCCTTCTCTTCTGGAAATTGTTTTGTTTGAAAGGGAATCTTATTTTACCACTCTGATACTGAGTAAATTATACAAATATACTAGCAATTCTGACTGATTTTCAATGAACCACTATGTCTTTTTTTTTAAGTGTGCATGAGACAAAAATGAATAGAACTGGATTATTTGAAAAACTGTATGAAATAAACACAAAGACATGTAAGCAAACAAAGAAACTAAGCTCTGATGAAAAATCTTCTGTGATATTTGCCCTAGGTTGACTTTCTCACAGCTGATAAAACTGCCTGTTGCATTTAACCAATGAAGGTTAAAAGAAACATCAGGGTTTCAAACAAAATTATGCCCTATTCATATACAAAAATTCTCTGTTTTAAAATCACTGGTGTAAAAGAAAAGGGCAGGCATGCATTGCCTCTACATATGTATCCACCTTTTCACAAATATTTTAAGTAACCAAAACTAACAAAAAAGTATGTGATTTGGTATGTGCAAAATACCTTAATTAGTTTTTAGCACCTGAAAACCTACACAAACAGCTCATCCTCACCTGGGATCAGCAGTGCAAAACTCAAAATAGTCATGGGCAGGTAGAGGATGTAGCTGTTCCTCCAGTTGCTCCTTAGTTAGACAAGGAGGAAGCCGTCGAATAACTACCTGCATATATAAAAGAAAATGGAGATTTATCTTTGATCTAAATACTGTAGAAAGAGACTAAACAAATCATACTACTCCTTTAAAAGCTCTTCCTCAAATTGGGAACGTCAGTTGGAGCATCAGCCTCCTAATGATTTACCTTCTTGGACATGCTGACAGATGGAACCATTTCTCTATCTCAGTTTCTGCTATCATTATAAAATTGTAAGAAAACTGAAATATTCTGATGAAGAGCTTGAGAACCACTGCAATTTAGCCAAGAATAAAAGATATTAACAACAACAAAAAAAATATTGACTCACAAAATATTATTACAGCATCTGTTTTAAAAATTATTTAAACTAACTTTTAAGTCTTTTATTACAGCAGTATCTTGGTGTATTAGGTTTATGCATCCAAATGCTGGCTGCAGGGTGCTACAGAGGCGGCCTCAGTGAGGAGAGGCCGGGGCTGCCCTGTGCCAGACACAGTCCATTCCAGCTGGTTCCAACCGCCCCACTACAGGGCATGGCTGAGCCCTGCAGCCACCATGGTGGAACCTCGAGTGAAACTTATTTAAGAAAGGACAGAAAAGGCTACACAGCAGTGTGAGACAGAGGAGTGTGGGGGGGGAAAAAGTGCAAGAAACAGCCCTGTAGACACCCAGGTGAGAGAAGGGGGAGGAGGTGCTCCAGGCACCGGAGCAGAGATTCTCCTGTAGGCCCTGGTGAAGACCATGGTGAGGCAGGCTGTCCCCCGGAGCCCACGGAGGACCGTGGTGGGGCAGATTTCCGCACTGCAGCCCCTGGGGGACACCATGCCACAGCAGGTGGAGGTGCCCAGAAGGGAGCTGCAGCCCATGGAGAGCCCATGCAGGAGCAGGTTTTCTGGCAGGATGTGCAGTCTGTGGAGACGAGCCCATGCTAGAGCAGGTTTATCCTGAAGGACTGCAACCCACGGAGAAGACCCACACTGCAGCAGTTCACAACCAACTGCAGCATGTGGGAGGGACCCCTGCTGGAGCAGTTCATGAAGGACTGTACCTCATGGCAGGCACCCCACACTGCAGCGGGGGGAAAGTGTGAGGAGAAAGGAGCAGCAGAGAGGAGCAGTTATGTCCTGTCCACAACCCCCATTCCCCATCCTGTGGCTCTGCTTGGGGGCAGGGGAGGTAGAGCCTGGGAAGGAAGGGGGGAGGGTGGGAAAGTGTTTTAGCTTTAATCTCTGCTTCTCACCATTCTACTCCAATTTTTTTTAATTACCAATAGAGTAATTTTCTCCAAGTTGCATCTGTTTTGCCCGTGATGGCAATGTGTAAGTGTTCTCCCTGCCTATCTTGACCTAAAAGTTTTTTATCTTATATTCTCCCTGCTGAGGGAGGAGTGAGAGAGCAGCTGGCTGGGGGTCTGGCAGCCACCCAAAGTCGACTCACCATGCTCAGGTAAACTGGACAATAGTCACGGCTGGGAAACCATATGGAAACCTCTGAAACAGAATGACGCCAGCACACAAAACGGTACAATGGCCATCAAACTTCACACAATCTATTTCCATCTCTTGACAATATCTGAGTTTAAATGGATGTAACTTCCAGGTACAGCGCTTTTCAGTGCTTCCGTTTTCCAGTTTAGAGAATGGGAATAAATCAAATTTCACAGTACCCTACATAAGTATTCCTTGAAAAGTGCTCGAATAAAGCCAGGGAGAGAGAAGCGCTCTTGTCCTTGCAGGCGCTGCTCTGCCGCGGCAATAGCCAATCTTGACTTCTGAAGAATGAAAAGTGAAAGGGCACGCAAATTCGCAGCGCTGCTGCAGCTGGGGATCTCAAAACACCGAAGTGAATCGACACCCTCCCTCCGCAGCCGAAGAACCTTCCGTTTAAACGCCGGAGCCTCCCGGCGTTAGACTCGGGTCTGTTGCACGGGGCCTACCGGCGCCATGCTCCTCGCTGCAAACTTCCTCCCGCCCGCAGGCATCCCCCACCAGGGACGCTCCTCGCCGCGCCCCCCGGACCCCTCCCCTCCCCACCCGCCCCCCTCACCGCCCCGGGGGTGAGCACCGCTGCGGCCCCCGCGTGCCCCTCCCGCCGCCTCCCGCCCGCAGCGGCGCTCGCGCCCCCTCACTTTGCTCAGAGCCGTTTTTTTCTCATCTCGCTGTTTACCCGGCACCGGGTGAAGCGGCGGCGGCGGCGCCAGCGGGGAGGGCGGGGAAGGTGGCGGTGGCGTCGGGTTTGGCGGAGCGTCCGGGTCGCGGCGCGGCGACTCCCGCCGCAGCGGGATGTCCATGGGCCACTTCTCGCGGCCGCCGCCCCGCATCAGCCCCGGCCCGGCCTCCCGCTCCGACCGCATGGAGCCGCCGCCGCCGCCCGCAGCGAGGCGGAAACCTCGCGAGAACTGGCCGCTGGCCTGGGGGAATCTCGCGAGAGTTCGGTGGGGCGCGAGCGGGGCTCCTCCGCCCCATCCCGTCAGCGGTCGAGGCTGAGGCGAGGCGTTGCTGCCGCCGTCCCCGTCCCCATCCCCAGCCTCCCCGGTGGCGGGGAGAGACAGTCTCAGGAACCCCACTGTGCTGGTGGACAGGGGAGGACAGAGAAATTTGTCCGTTTCCCTCCTCTGGTGGCCCCGGCCTAGGCGCGTGGGTGCCTGGTGGCCCTGGTGGCGGAGGCCTGGCTCAGGCCTCCCTCTGCCGTGGCCTTGCCTCTGCCTCATACGGCAGAATGGTCGCAAGCACCTCGGGGACATGTCATCCAGAGTCTGAGGATGCAGGGCCTGAAAGCTAGCTGGGTCCTCGGGAGAAAACCGGGTGGGAAAAGGGAAAAGAGGCCATTGCATGTCGCTTCCATTGGCTCACAAGCCTTGGGCCAGCGGGGAGTATCTTGTCAACCTAAGAGCGGTGCCTGCATCCAGGCAACGCACCACCCCAGGCCATGCAGCAGGCTTAGGAGTTTTTCTGGCTGATACCTCCCTGCCTCTCTAATTTCAGCTTTCTGACCCTCATTTCAGATGCTGCATTTGCTCCTACACAGTCTCACATCCTGTGGTCTTCTGCATCAAGCCCAACAGCTTTTGTCAAATACTGGTTGATGCTTGGCATCTGATTTTTCTTAATGAATAAGAGAAATGTATCAAATAAGGGTGTACAAATGATTGTCGAGTCAGACAGTGCCGCAGTCCAGTCTTGGCAGTGGCAAGTCCCTGGGGAGGTCACCAGTACTGAGCAGAGTAAAGACAGGGGCATGGGCAGTATATACCAATATAGCTTCAGAATAAATCGCTCAGCTGCAATGTGTCCCTGAATTGAGGCCTGCCGTCAATTCAGGGGAAACTAGTCTTCCAGGTGGCTGGTCTGGAAGTAAGTACTGACACATCAATGAGATCGAGGCTTACTCGGTCCTAGAATGCAATCGATGGATTTTGCAATGTCTAGATCCAAAAAGTTTATTGAAATTCCTGGGTGAGTTGCAGTGTCTTGGACTACTTCTAGGCTTGGTGGCACAGCAAACACCTAAGTAAGGGCACATGTCATGGGTGTAGCAATGGACTCCTCTGGAGCTACTGAAACAAGACAGAATGAGCAAAAATGCCTACAACTTAAGCAGAACACACAGGCATGTTGCCAATCTTCAGACGTTGCTGCATTGTTGGTCCTCAATTAGCTGTCCTCAACATGAAAGGCATACATGATTTGATGCGGATTAATAAAAGCAGATGGCATTGGCTGAGGAAACGCTGAAATGTGTTATTCCTCTTCAGATCTTTTAGGCAGTAGTACCTGGGACGAAACTGTTGGAGCCATTTGCAGCAGAAATATCTTGTGGGTTTTCAAACATACTCTGAAAACCTTTAAGGCAACAGCCAGGTTGCCCCAGTCTGGGACGATACTGATCCTTGCAAGAGATCAGGTTATGTGACAGAGTGGGGATGTCTCTCTGGGGACATGTGGACAAGCAACTCAACCTGGTGAAGTCCTGGACCCTTGTACCCAGTGGCCAAAGGCAACTGAGGCAATGACTTGAAGAAAAGGTCAAAAATCTGAGGTCAAGTCAGACAAAAATTAGTAACCAAAGACCTCACAAGGACAGGGACAATACACAATTCAACTAGAGCCAGGGCAAAAATCAGAATGTCAGAATAACCCAGGAAGGCACCAAGCACTGTCTAGGAAACAGAGTCCAGGCAAGAGCACGACTGGAGCAGGACAAGTGCTGGGAAGTGCAGAAGAGTAGGGCACAGCAGGAGCTACTGGTGCAAATACAAGGATTTGGACAGAACAAGAGCAGATCAAAAGACCAAACGGAAGAGAAAGGAGGAGAGAGAAGCTTTCCCCTAAAGTCCTGCCTGAGAGATGCACATCATCAGCTGGCTCACAAACTAACCTCACTGAAGCTGCTTGAAGGGGTGGGAGCCGAGACAAGTCATATCAAGAATTCCTCTGATTTCCAAGAAAAGTCATTTACGGTCTAGGACACTGCATGCTTCTTTCTAGGTAACTTTTAATGCCAGTAAATGAAGGCCAGCAACAGCCAGCCAAAAAAACTCCAGCAGACACCTGCCAAGGTGCAGCGTCATGATATGCTGCCCTTATAGCAACGCCTGTTCTTGCTATTCCATACGTTTCTTCCCACTCTGCCCCACTGACGATGCTAACACAGCAGCAGTTTGCTGGCTTTGAGCCTGAGAAATGGTCAGATAGAGAAAAGGTTTTTAAATGCTGGACAAGTTCCCTGATTTGATTCACAACATAACTACAAACATCTGTATTACTGCAACGGAGGGAGGACCACAGGGGTAAATAGATTCCTGCTGTAAACCAGTACTGTCGTCAGAGCTGACATACCATCAGATCGTAACTGGAGAGTGCAGGAAGAAGTACTAACTTTTATCAATCCTTTAAACTATTTTGTCAATGAAAATAGTAGTAATGTAGAAAAAAGGAAGCAACCCAAGGCTTATATCCGTGCCTGACATCAGACAAAAGGCCTGCTTTCCTACAGGACTTTTTTGCCAACTGCCATGTAGAAATTGCCATGATCTCTTACTAGAAAACTAGATTTACCTATGCTGGATTAAAAAAAAAGATGATGTTATAGAGAAAAAGCAGTTCTGCTCTTTGAGAATCTGTTGGCAATGGCCTTCTGTCTGCTCCGTGTGCAGCAACAAGCCTTTGCCACCACTTTATCCATGCGATGGTCATCTTGGTTGCAGTCGTTCAGGATACAGAAGCACAGCTGTAAAAATAGCTACCAAAAGATCCTTTAAAGGGTGAGACTTGCCTCTTACTGTAGCTGTTGAGACACACTCCTTATAGAGTCCTATCTGGCCAGTCTTTTTCAGGAAAAAATCTCCGGTTTACCTCAAACATCATCAGTCACCTGAACCACACACAACCAACCAGATACCAAAAGAAAAGAAAATCCTCTATGAACTTTTCAGCCAGCTCCACTGAAGGGAAGAGACCCAACGCTGGCCAGGAGATTCTTATGGTTCCTGAATGATTAATTGTTCCCACACTCTGCTTGGATAAAGACTTTTCCACTTAAGACTCGTGGCTCATTCTATGTTTTTCAGGAGAACGTGCAACTTTGGGTAAAGTCCTTTAGAACTAGGATGTAAAACATTTTCGTTCACCTCGCTTTCAAACATCTAAGAAAATACAGGATTGGTATTGAATTCGGCACTGGACACATACTCCAATCCGTACTTTCTAACATATGGAATGGTGACTTGGGCATCCATAATTCCCTCTCTGGAGCCACAGAACAGTTCCCGCTGGTGCTGGGGCAGAACCAGACTTCTCTACAATGCTGTGTTGGTGTTCACAGGAAGGCGAGGGGGGCTCCGGGACCCACCAGGTTTCAACAGTGAGAGCGTGTGCAAGTGCTGTTAAAACGCAGACTCTACCCCTAGCTTTTCCTCACTCAATACCCTTGAATTTTAAAGTGCAGGTACATCTAGAACTTGAATTCACATTCAGTAATGCGCAGACACATGGGAAAAAAAAAAATCCAATATCCTGGATTCAAACTGTGTATATGGCCCGCATTGACGCAATGAAGTCTCCCTGATCCAGATGGGGATTCATGAGAGCACAATCAGGAAAAGAGCCAAAGAATGAGGACATAATCAGTCACAGCAAAAAAGTCTGAGCAGTGCAGCAAGCAAATAAGCTGGCAAAAAAAACAGGAAAAGGAAAATTAGCAGTTTGATTCACTAGCAGGTATCTTCAGATGCATGAAGATCTTCCCACCTATCACTTTCTTCCAAGGAGTGGTCTCTACTAAGTGCATATTCCTTCAGATTCAGACCCTGGCCACTAAGAACTCAATGACCCATGAGACATATGTAGTGGGATGAGTAGTAGTAGATTATATTTTCCAGTTTATGCAAAACTCTGTACAAAAAAAAAAAACAACACCTCAAAAATGTACATTATCAGCCCATCCTTTGATGTCTATTCCTTGGCAAAATTAAAAGTAAACATTGTTGACTTGAAAAGGATCGTTACTTGAGAAAGATGGACTGCTGGAAAGGAAAAATGACAGCAAGGTTTCAATCCAGGTACTTGGATTCAGCCCTTCTCTTCTCTTAGTTACATAAAGTGCCAAAAAAAGGCATAGGAAATACTTCGTGAATCGCACTAATATGTCAGGGGTTTTTTTTATACTTTGCTCCAATAAAGTGGATGAAAATTATATCACAATAACCAAACATATACATTTTACACTAAAAGTATAATTGAAAATACATGTTTAAATGGTTAACACAAATCTACTGAGATACAGTGTAGAAATTGCATTTTAGACCAATGATTTTATTTTGCTGACTAAACCAAAAAATCATGTCTGTATTTCATGAAAAATCTTTGTCTACAGAAAAATTGCTAGTTCTTGAAGTTCTGAAGTACTTCACACTAAGTCCGGACTGCTAAACTTTAGGAAATTGATTCTAAACATTAAATGCCAAAACATTGCTTTAAGCCACAGAAGAAAATAGTATGACAGCTTGTACCGGTAAGTTTTTAATTTTAAGCCCCACACAATGACATATGTGGAAAAGGCAAGAAGAGAAGGGAAGGGGAAAATTGACACACAATACATTCAACATTCATGCTAAGACCTGTCCTCTTCAGTGGATGGACAAATCACTGCTTCCGTTTCATTCAGAAGCATACGCTGCACTTCTTCATTTTTCAGTGAACCAATGACATTTAAAATACACCACACTTCAGAGACTCGTAAAAGCTGTGTATGTGTATTATTCAGTTAATCCTTTGCATCGACAAAACTACGTGTAAAGAGAGTGAGTGTGGTGCCTGCAGTGGTACACCATGGCTTACAACTTTATTGTGATGTAATTGCAAGTAGGACTGATTTATCTTAATGTCTACACCATTCAAGGTTGTTGGCTCGTCAGCTTACCAAACAGTTCTTAAACGATCTTTCAAGTAATACAATATAAAGAACTAGGAGAAAGTATAACAAAGTAACGTGCTTTGTCATTAATTTAATGTATACCAAATTAGAGTCAAATGATGGAAAAAACACTGAAATTGCTCCTTAAAAGGAATACATACTTATTATTAAGTAGTAAGTATAAAACTGAATGGATTTTTTTTTTTGATCTACTTACTAAGAAAACATTCCTCACAGACAGGATGAAAACTCAGAAGCCACAATAATACTATATTATTTAAAACATTGTTAATGATTCCATGTTAAGTACTGTTTTTAAACCTTCACAGTCTTACTGATGGCACACGCATGGATCAGTAAATGGTTTAAAAAAGTTGATTTATTTTTTACTTCATCATGTATGATTCACTTTGTAGAAATAGTCTGTCATGTATACTTTTTGATAATCCTTAAGGCAAGCATTACTTCTCCGGTGTTAAGTACAGAGCAGTAGTTTGAATTCATATAAAAATAGCAAATTCTTGAAAGTATAACACCACAACAAAAATGCTAAAACAAACATATTACACTTAGACAAAACGAGCTCTCTACCTGCATTTATGGTCACGTACTATGGTCTGACATCGATGTTTCTAACATCATATCACTTTCATTCATTTCAATCTCAAATGTTTCTTCCAATGGGCGACTGGTATCTGTGCTTTTCCTTTGATGCGACGTCTCTAACGTTACTATGCCACTTTCATCCAGAGTTTGTCTTTCTATGTCGAATTCTCTGAAATCCCAGGGAGGTGAAATTATGTTCTTTAATGTCTTCATTGTGTGTACATCAAAGTCATAACATCTTAACTTGTCTTTGATCTCTGTTCCTAGGAAAACAGTCAAACCATTAGTTTTTTTCCATGTAAACACTCCCAAAAATCTATCTCAAAGAAACTATCATCCAGAAATTACTATGATTCTTCGCCCTCAGACTGACAGGGATCTCTCGCTGCTTAACGACTGAAGTTGAATAGAGCTGTTCTGAAAAAATACGGCAGCCTCCATTTTACAAAAAGCAAAATATAAGTACAACTCAAATTCAAAACTCTGTTATTAGAAGTAATTGCCAATTCCCTTTCCAGTTCTCCAAGAGGCTTTTTTGTCGTTTAAATTACCCACAGCATGGTTTGCATAAATGCATATCACACAGCTGCATGGTTCTTCCAGATGTGTTAGCTGACTACATATGGAGCACGACAATATTGAGAAGAAACATCTGCTTCAGTTGTGCAGAAAGTCTGCAGGAAAAGCAACAGAACACACAGATGGCTTTTACTGGCTTCAGCCTCATTAACATGCTTGACGGGACATCAACTGTGTACGTTACAGATAAATCAGTAAGATCAATAAAGTACAGATATGTCACTATAAAGTCTTTTTTGGGGGGGCAGAAAGCTTTCATAGAATATTTCAAACTATGGCAATATAACATTACTGTTATGAAGCACTTTTTTTTTTTTTTTTTACCATATATAAAGCTCTGTTTTTGGAGGCAGAAGAATTTATTCTGTCTCCCCAGAGCAATGTTTTGACATGGTGAAAATGCCTTGCCCGTATCTTTCACACAGCAGCATTAGCTGAAATAAGAGTCCTCTGTTTTTCCAACTCCATATTTCTATTTATTTTTCCCCCATTCCCTTTGGACTCTAAGCTACCACAAATCAGTATTTTCTATAAAAAAACTCCAAACCACCACCACTTCCACTGGCAAAGTGGTTCCTTTCTTTATACTGATAAGAATTTACTGTCATGATGCTAACAAAAAACAGTGGTCATCTGCAACTGCTGATAAGCTCTGATTCATTTAGCCATTT
This sequence comes from Gorsachius magnificus, assembly GCA_034008185.1. Taxonomy (NCBI): domain Eukaryota; kingdom Metazoa; phylum Chordata; class Aves; order Pelecaniformes; family Ardeidae; genus Gorsachius; species Gorsachius magnificus. The sequence goes on along the minus strand of CM067081.1, from coordinate 67,927,511 downwards.
AAAAAAAAAAAAAAAAACCAAACCAAAACCAACTGCCAAAACCCCCCAAACAAAACCATATCTACTTCGTAAGTTAACTAGGCAATGGTAGACAGTCTTTCTTGATGCAAGAGTAAGACTCCTCTCAAAGGACTCAATGACTGAAGTGAAAGACTTACCAATGTAGGCTTCAGAGTCACCGATATACATTTCTATGCAATGTCCAAGCATCGTGACTGAAAACGTGTCATCCCTCCTAAGACCAAGGGCCTATTAAAAAAAAAAACAAACAACAAACCAGTAAAAAGTATTCAGGAGCAAATAAAAACATTTACGTCTTAAGTCCATGATGGTTCTGAGTTTGTTGTTCTGTTGCCTAACAATACTATCAGAGCATAGTGTTCCCTGCGAAAGCAAAGCGTCGCACAGCTGAAATTGTGGTGTCACATGAACTGGCTGAAGTAGTAAGCAAACAAAGCACAAAAACAAAACCAGAAAACTAAATGCCTACAGACAGAGAATCATTCACAAATCGTAAAGTATAATGTATAAAACCTGTGTGGAAGTTAAGTTTGTATAGCTAAGCTACAATCTATAACAAAATAGACTGAGTCATGCTTAAAGTAATTAACAACTCAATGTATGCAATACAGGCTTCTAGGTAAATGGAAATGCAGCAAAAATTGAAGCCAGTCAACTTGAATGCTGAAAATTCAACTGAGGAAAATCCACCGTTATGCTATAAAACTGTGAAATCACCAAATAATATAGTCCTGCAATAATAATATTCAAGAATCATATAATAAAGAGAAATCTGAGACAACAGAAAATATCATGTCTTTAAATGTTGCACTTGCTGTAAAGTTTCTACTTCAAGGCATAGGCTGGAAGTATTTTAAGTCATTCCAGCTGCACGAGAAGTTTATGTACATAAAATGTACACAGCAATTATGATATTAATTTATAACAAAGAAGGACCCAAGTCTCACAAAGTGGCCATTTTTTATGTAATGAATAGAAAACTTAGGAAGATCTTTCAAAAAAATTTAAGATTATAAAATAAACACTTAATTTGGAGGGTGGATAAAATTAGTTCTCTGTTCCAAAACCAAACCAGAATGAAACAGTAAATAACAGCATCTGTGACCAGCACTTTAATTTCGGCCAGTTACATACCGTATGAAAGTAGTCGATGGCGCTTTCAAAATTGCCCATTAGACTATGTATGTAGCCAATGGCAGAGTAAGTAGAAGCATTCTGAGGAATTAGCACTAGGGCCTGGCGATGGTATTCCAGTGCTTCTTCGTATTTCCTGTTAGGGTTAAATACAGGAGATCTGTTAGTAGGCTTCAGGATGAAAGGTGTTTTTATAGTAGTATATTGATTATTTTCCTTAGCTCAGTGGCACAGAATCCTGCAAGAACTTGAAAATTATTGCTTCGTGCTCTGAACATAACAGAATGCATGAAAGACTCATGGATGTTTACAATTTTCTTCCTCAATGTAACTGAGAAATCATCGTTCCCCTTATGTAGCACAACAGCTGCCTACAGCTATGCCCCATTTGGAGATGATCGTAGCAATTTGATATGGCAAATTGCTTTCGATGTTTAATGCTGCTAATGGCAACGTTAACTTTCTTTCTGTAGCTTTCCCTTTCCTCCCCAGGGGCACGAAGGAGCAATACCAGACTAAATCACTCATGGTTCAAAGACAGAAAAGCTCTCTGGGCAGAAATTTCACAACCCTTAAGTGCTACATGCACTGGTACTTCTATCGCTCCTTGTCATTTTGTCACCTTGCTACCTTCTCTATCAGAAAAGAAGGTTTACACATACCCATAATTTCTTTCAAATACCAGCCACCCTTTCTTTGAAAATTATCCATTAATTCGACTGCTCATTAGCCATTAATTCGACTGCTCATTAGCCATTAATTCGACTGCTCATTGCATTTGTTACTTTATAAAACAAGGATTAAATGTACATTCTGCCATTACTCTGAGAAATTAAATTGTCGCATTTGACATCCTAGTACCAAGTTATTAAAAATAAAGATAGCCATTGCCTATTCAGAAGAAATTTTAATATCTATAGTTATAATGAAATTATGCAAACAGCAACACATGAAGTTGTTAGAAGACATTAAGTAACAACCGAGGCAGAAAAATTATGCAACTGTTTGCTTGCTGCACAAAACTTTCACAACTTGAATTTTATTTGCACTCATAGTATTTACCTGTCCAATTAACTACCACTTTTAATAAGCTGCTTTCAAATTTCAACCACATAATGCTAGTGAGTAGACATATATCCAGTGTGTCTTTTCATAATAGCGGTAACGTGTATTACAACACTAGTAAATTAGTTATTACAGAATCTTTTAACTTGTCAAAGCATACATACAGCTAAATTCTCAATTTTGTTTTCTTGAAAGACAGTTTACAAGTATGTAAAAATAAATTAGGCTGGCTTTCTGAACCTGAACAAATAATACAATGCAAGTTGTCCTAAGTGTGATGTAAGCAGTTACTAACTTATTGTAGAAGTTAAAAAAAAGACAAAAGGAATTATAAACTGAAACAAGTATTTGAAAAAAACCTGCAATTATACCCATGAATAGATTCCAGAAGCAGTGCCTTTTGTTTGAACTTGGCAGGAGGGGTAACTATTATACATCCTTATTTCATAAAGAAAATGAAGATCAATTGGCAATTCAAGCACAAAGCAATTACTACCAAAGCCAGAGCAGAAATACAACTTATGTCTACCATAATCACATTCTCATTAGCAGCTTTGAAACAAAGATTACAGTATACACCAGTTGGACAATTAAAACCTCAAAAAAAAAAAAAAAAAAAAAGAGATATGATACTGATTAAACAAAACACTGATTAAAATCAGATTAAGGTAATTAATGAGAAAACATTTCTCTATGTTAAAGCTTGCATATGTACTTTGCGCTTTCTTTTTCTCTGCCTAGAATTGAAATATGAAGTGAAATATGAAATAGTTCTGTTCTCAAAACCCAGAAAATTATACTTTATTGCTGTGTTAATGTCACAGAAAATTTCACTTCAATTAAAAAAAACCCCACACATAAGCACTGATCTAAGCAATTAATCGGCACAAAACCACCTTTATGTTAATTATATCAGTGGACATATTCAAGTAGGTCAGGACTGGGACAGTAGCCAGTTAGAATTCACACTCATACAAGGATCTAAAAGCCTATGACCAAGTTTCTATCTAATAAGAATCAATCATTAAGGAAGGGCTTTTACATTAAGTACTTTAACTTGCGTGTATTAAAATGGATATAAGGGGCGATTAATGTATTTACATTCACAAGCTGATTAGGGAATCTTGTTCATATAAGGTGCTTCTACACTGCTCTCATGTGGTACATAATCTTGATATAAATGAGAAATAGGGCCTAGAGAAAACACATTTGTGTAGAATCCCAGATAAATGTAGCCAAGTACTCCCTCCTTACTTGAGTTTTCTGCAGACATGTCCTAAGTTGTTCAATAAAGGCTCCCACTTATCAACTGTTACCTGCAAAATAATGCAACAATTCACATTACTGCAGCTTCCCAGACTGTAACTGAATTTTGTCTACTTTAAAAAAAAATCCAACATACAAATGAACAAGGCAATTCATTCATGACAAAGGGAAATGTCACAAGCATTTTCAGTTCTTTTCAAAACACATATTTAAGCTCAAAACATTTATTCAATAACTCATTTTTCTATTTTTTCCATTCCCCCAACCCAATTAATTTTTTTTAAAGGGTGAGCGACAGTAAAACCCGGATGCAAACCAAATAAAAATTTTTTTTCTACTTAACTAAAAATCACATGAAGTCTCTCAGCCTAGGAACACTGAAGACCCCCCCCCCCAAATTAGGCGTCTGTAAAATAATCATAAATGCTGAAGGTCTTTTTACTGTCTTCTCCAGAGTCTAACTTCATCTGCTTTAAATAAACTGGCTCATTTATAAGGCACACAGAAGACAGTCTGAGCCAACAAAAGCCTTAACACACTTTTTGTTGAAATTAAAAATCATTTGGACTTGACTGCATTACGAACTTGCGCTTTTTAACTGTGTCAGAGTATCTCTGTATCTCTAGTTATTTCAGGTGTTTCCCACTCCAATTCTAGATTTCCACTTCAGTATGTTGATATTTAATACTTCTCAATAAAGAAGAGAAATGCCAAACATAAAAGAATTTAGGTACATGCATAAATTTAAGCCTGGTCTACAAAGTTTGTAGCATTCACATGAAAAACAATACAGCTTTAACTAAAACAGAACAACCCTATCTGTATATTGGTGAACATATAAATTAGTATCGTGCAGTTTGGTTTAGTAAATATGTGCCTTGTCCACATGAAGATTACAGGATTTTTCAATGCTTTCTACTTTATAGAAGCTTTATTGTGCTCCAGAAGCAATTTCATCATCTTGATAGGAGGTGCTTTGTTAACAGTTAATAGTAACATGAGATGGTGTCCTCATTAATTAAATTTAAAGTAAAAATTGAGAAAACCTATCTTTTCACAAGAAGCCTGTCACAAGATGGGACTGCTTTTATTAAGGCATCTTAAGTTTCTCTAGCACAATGTGGTTTTTTAGACAAGATGACAACACACAAACAAAATAAACAGTACTACCAGTAGGTACAAACACATTTGTGTGTTCCAGCGTTTGAGGAATCACAGTTGTAATGGCTGATTTTTGATTCACAAAAGCACCTGAACTACGAGCACATTTCCTGATAAACTTTTTGCCAGTGATTATTTTGATTACTTTCATGAAGTTAGTTAAGCACCCCAGGCCCATTCCCACACAGTGGCTCTATATCTGGTAGAAAGAAAACAAATCCACACCTACAGGAGTATGTCCGAACAAAAGGAGAAGTCATTCAAGAAATGGCTAACGCTTAAGGTTGGCAGAACCCACCTTCACATGTGTACCCAGTTCCACCCTCAGGTCAAGAACCATTGGTCTACCTAGACCCAGGACTGAGAACAAGACCTGGATTCCTCTCCTTCATCAACACTTATTTTCTTTTGATTTCATACAAAAACATACTTTTTGCCTTTTCCTGTAGCACTGAAGATAATGTGTGATGATTCTCATCCAGAAACCCAACATAGTCAATTACAAGTAGATCGCCCAAGTTTTAAAGTCAAATCTATATTGTATCTTGTATGTTGTAATCTATCTTAACGTGAGCACAGTGTATTTTATCACAAGATATTAGAGACAGAATTTCCTGGAGTTTTACAAATTTATGATCCTGCATGTTATATTAGGAAAAATACCTCATTTCCAATAGCTTTGATTTTTTCCAGTGCATCAAGAAACCACTTTTCTGCAGTTTTCCAGCTAAGAATTGAGGGGGTGGGGGGAAAGAAAAGTAAATTAGCGAAGAGTTTTCATTAGCAGTATGAGAAAATGGTATTACAAGGAACAGTTCTTTGACATTATTTCATCACATGAGTGGAATCAGATGTACAAACCAGTAATTTACATTTGGCTATATTTTGCATGTGCTCCTAAGAGCTAACAAGACAAAGTTAAAAAAATCAGAAGCAAGCCAAGAATATTCACTATATAGTTCTTATATCTGTTAAGTATTTTTCAGAATATACCTGGAATGTCCTGAACTGAAAAAAACGTTTTGCTGTACAAAATTTTATAGCATGAGTGCCCTTGTGTATGCAGACGGGTGCCTTTTCAAGGCATGCGACTAGCCAGTGACAGGCACACACAAGATAATAGTTGATCTCTGCATGGTCCTCAAGCATTAAACGCTTTTCTCGTTCAATCTTAAACAATGAAGAACAATGTAGAAAGCAAGGGTTTAGGGTAAACACCAACTAAACTAGAACCAAAAGAAACTATAGTTCAATATGTTTCAAATACTGTAGTAGACATATTGGCACATTACACTTCAGAATAATCTGTGTTTAAGATTGTATTTAATCCTGTTTTGCAAGCTTACTCTCCATTTTGAAATGCAACCACTCCAACTTCATGCATAACAAAAGGATCTTCAGGTGCAATGCTTAAAGCTTGGCTGAAAAACCTTTCAGCTAACTTCGAGTTGTTGGTCAAACCATATTCCAGTCCAATATAGAGCATCGGCAGATGGCACCTAAAAAAAACCCAAACCAGAAAAAACCCAAACACATACTTAACAGGAATGGCATCACAAACTATAAAGAAATGCCAACTGTGTTTGCATATGTTTCTGTACATCCAAGTAAAAGCTGATTTAAAGGCATTATTAGCCTAAGGGGCAGTTTAAAAGACTTTACATCTTTGTTAGTTATTGACAAGAATTTGAACTCCAATGCCTAACTGTAACTTCCTTTGGGACTACATGTATTTCCTCCATGCTTAAGATAGTTCTGAGATTTTTTTTTTCCTAGTTTCCTTCATGCATTTCATTTACAGATAGAACATGGAAGTAATAATTAAAGGATTACATTTACCAATAACTACAATCAAATACAACAGTTTTATATGCACTATGACATGATTAGTCCACTACTCATTTTACAAACTTCTCCATAGCATGAAACAGCTGTTAAAGATATTACTATACAGCAATTTATGACCTGGTATGACAAACATGATTCACAAATTTCAGAGAACTTTCAGGTAGAACATAGATTACTTAAATATAAATCTTTACTTTAGAACTTAGAAAAATCACAAGAGTAATCACAAATAATGCAGTTAAACGCAAATAATGAAATTATTTTGGGGTTTTTTCCCCCCTTTGTTCTCTACCAGATAATTGTTGCAAATGTGTTCCTACCGTTTAAAGGGATATAGGTCAACATTCTATACTATTTATGGATTAATTTTAATTTTTCTGAATATGATATTTTTGACATACCCTTTCATGAGCTGTGCAGCTGTGAAGTACGCAGCCATTGCTTGGTCATGCTCACTCTCAACTGCAAATGAATGTCCATACGCTATCCATGCAGGTCCATAGGTTCTCTCAAGGGTAGTAGCTTTGCTAAAAACAAGAGCAAGTCACAAGCAAACACATTTGAAATTCAATTTCATCTGCTTCAGGTGACTACTTACATACCAATGTTATGCCACATAGTTTGGTATCTGTTAAGATAACCTTCACTAATGACCAGCGGTAAACAAAGTTAGAAGTTCAACAAAATGTTCAGCACTTGAAAGTATCACACCATTTCAAGAATTTGTTGTATTATTTCTGTTGCTGTTCATGGGCAGCAGGAATTATTTGCTATTACTGAACATAAATGACGATATAATAGGCGAATTGGACAAAATACAGAAAACACTAGTGACTCAATGTATTACAAAAATCCTAGCTATACATTTCAAAATAAATATATTCTAGCAAATGTAAGTTTCACAAGCAGGATATGAAAATACCAAATGAACACTTAGGTTGAACTGTCTGTTGAAATTTTGCCACACAACTGTACTAGCCTTACTGAAGACAAGATTATTTGTCACATCATAGACAGCTGCCATGCACCAGAAAAGTATACAAAATGTCACTCTAGTCCTGAGATGAATCCTGCAACCTGAGCATCAAGAGTGCAACCTGGAGTCTTTACAGAAAGATGGACTTGACAGGAACATTCAAAAGCTCTGTAGGTTATTTTCTCAGTCTGAAAAGAAGGGCTTTCATAACTAAACAGCTCGTGACAGATGTGCCCAATCTTTTCTTAAAAGCTTCTGACATGGAGATCCTACATGTTCCACAAGTAATCTATTCTGTTGCTTAACTATCCCTGAACACTTCATTTTTTCCTAACATTTAATCTAACTTTTGTTTGTGACAGCTACACTCATTATTTCTCATCACAGATCCTAGAGAAGTTTCTTCCCCATCTCCTGGGACAAAACTTTACATATTCGAACATTTGCATCTTCCCACCCTACATCCTTCAAATCCCTCCAAAAGCTTTCTTCATTGGCCACCTTCTCCAGAACACTTCTTTAACGCCTTCTCTCAAGTTCAATTCAAATGTCTTGCATCCATCTTGAGTTCTCCACACATGTTGACTTGTCAGCAGTGACACAGTACAACACAGCTGTGTTACTGTTATAGAAGATGGATTATGTTCTGTCACAGATGTTGTTTTCCTCATTGGTGCTGAGATGAGTTAAGCCCTTTTGCAAGACCTGAAGGATGTAGATAGCTCCTTCTGGAGCAGACAGAAGGATACCTCCCTTACATGCTACCAGGCACTGCCCAGCTGTGCCTTCTACCCTGTTCAGCATGCTCCAGCATGACATCCTGCAACTCCAGAAAATGATATGGGAGCTTCTGGTTTTATCCATGGTATCTCCAGATTCTTTTCTAGAAACTACTGCCTAGTCCACAGTTGTCCCTAGCCTTGTAGTTGTACACTATCATCCTTCTCCAACGAATTTGGGCATCTTGTTACTATTTCACTGTTACCAGACCTTTTTTCCTCTTTACCAGAACTACCCTGAATTCTGTTGGTTTGGTTTGGTTTTCCCCCCCAATACATCTGTAGACCCTTCCTGGCTAGGAATGCTTGCAGATTTAATAAATATTTTCTTTATTTCACCAACAAAACCACTTATGTCACTCAGGACAGCTTCTTGAAGAATTTCACACTGGTACTTGTCAGGAATTTAAATAGTTTACTCAGAATAACCAGGCATTTAAACAGTCTAAATTACTAACCCGTCTTTACACATATTGTCTACAAAGGTCTCAAGAAGAAAAATAAAAGCCTTACAGATTGATTTAAGCCTTCCCAGTTTAAACTAAAAAAACCCCCATATCCAACCTAAAAAGTGCAAAGCCGCTTATGCAAAGAAAGAACTAGACACAGCCAAATGTCAGACTTTTCTACCTAACTCTTCCCTTTAAGATAGGAAACCTGAACCTGAGAGAATGGCTGAGTGTCCTTAAGCTAAGAACTGAGGCTTGACTACCTAGCTGTAGTTAGCTTGGCAGCATGAGCAAATGCAGGCATTACACCTGCCCGTAACAGGAAGGTGACTGCCAAAAGAGGTTTCATCTAAGTCTGTACGTCATTCTTAAAGTATCTAACAGGTTGAGGTCTTAATTGCTATACCAAAAAAAAAGGTGTCAACAAAAGGAGTGTTTTAGTAGTAACCAGTTTACTGAGGCTTCCGTTTACTTCATGAGTTTACAAACAATCTTGAATTTTAAATATTTATTTAGTAAGCAAGCAACAGATTCACTAAGGAAAATCGGAAAAAAAAAGATTACCTGAGATATCTTCTGGCATGTTCATTTTTGTGGCCAACCATGAGATAGTAGCATCCTACTGCAAACCATGACACCTACATGTTGAAATCAAAATAGAATGTTATTAGATATATCACACCATTTTTAGTGAAACATCACCATAAGTGATGTGAAACATCACCATAACTGATGCAAAACAGAGTAACAGATTATAATTAGAGAAGTTAGGAACATTTTCACTGAAACCACAGTCAGCTTTTCAAATTATTTGATATTACAAACCAGCTAGAACTGCTGGCGCGTATATCTCTAACTGGGTTTGTGCAGCCTCACAAAGAGAGCGCTAAGTGGAAAGCTTATTGCTGTCTTCAATTATCTAATGGTAGGGAATACAGAAGACAGAGCCAGACTCTTCCCAGAGCTGCAGTGACAGGATGGAAGTCAATGGGTACGAGCTGCAACATGGGAAACTCAGAGTAAAAGGAAAACAATTTTCACTACAAAGGTAATCAAACATTGGAAAGGGTTGCCCAGACATTTATTACTGTGGCATTTGTTTTCAATTATTGTTCAAAGTTAATACCTCACACTGAATATATTTCACAGGCACTTTGTTTTAAAACAAAGAACCTTGGTAAAGAGAATTACAACGCATAGAAAATAAAAGCAGCGAACCATTTTTACTAGCTCCATCCAGAAACAGATTTTGAATCTTGTTGCTCAAACTGGCTATTACATTACAACTTTTTCACCTAGAAAAAACTACCTGGTAATGAAGGTTTAGAACAACTTACAGGATTATTTGGGTACAAGTCCACCAGCTTGTGAGAAAGATAGAAAAGCTCTACATAGTTGGAAGAAACAAGAGAAGAAAATTAAAATGTGCTAAAACATTATGACGTTTCCAGCCCTTTAGCTTTCTATACAGAACATCTAATGTTATTAATGCACAAGTGAATAAAAATGTTTTCTGTTTAGTGGTGATGCTTCAAACTGCCTCAAAACAGATTCAGTTTTGCAATTAACTAAAAAAAAAAAACAACCCAACCCATAAGTGTTCACAGAACATAAATAAGCAGCTATACATCCCATCCCTTAAGAATTCTGCAACAACTTAGGTCATTAGCATACATTAAAACAAAGGCCTGTAGTATTACACTTGAATGTATCTTGTCAAGGTAAAACACTACTGAACTTCCTACACCTAAAAGGCATAACATACTGGCTAGATCAATTTCCAAGTAGTCTCTTGTGCATTAATATGTTGAAAATAGGACAAAAGCAAATAAATTATTGTATTATTTGAAATAATTCTGACTACTTTTCTAATAAAAATAGTATTTCTAGTTATTAGAATAGCTTACTACAGATTTTGTAATAACAGCAGAATTAATCAGACACAAGATAACAATTCTATTGCCTATGCAATTTCGAAACAAATAGCATTACAGTACATAGAAATTTCTATTTCATCAGAGTACAGTGCTCTTAAATTGACGAGTTTTGTCCTGGAGTACCATGCATCAGTTCTTGACTTCAGAAAAATCAAATATAAAAACTGGTTCACAGAATACCAACTTATTTACAACATGCTTCTTAAGGCAGACTTAGAAGAAAAATCAGATACTGGCCACATTTTTAGATGCAGTTAACTGTCAAGTAACTGAAAAGTACATTTACTAAACATTGAGAAGTACAAGTACACCTAGTGACCTATTTGTGTACATACAATGCACCGTCCTTTGAGAGACTGTGAATCATATGAACTCATTCTATTTTCCAATTGGTTTTAAAGACATTCAAGCTCCTCACTTGATTTGGATGTTTATATGCAGTCTGAAATGACAAAAAGCCATCCAGGCTGCAAGTAAGCTATTCTTGTCATTCCAATAAAGGTGCCGCATGATTATTAACTGGTTTGAACTAAAGAGAGGCCCTCACAACAGCAAAGGCAAGGAGAGTCTAGAATTTCTTCTAATATGGAAAAAGCACGTCCACCTAAGCATACACACTGAGGAGTTCCTTCTAGTTTAAATTAATATATTTTGTTTTGTTCTTGAGCAGAAAAAGTACACCTAGATACTCTAGGAAGATCACCTCAAACCAGAAACCAAACAACAGAAATGAAGCAGTGTAGCTCACTAACTGCCTGGCTACACAGCCCAGTGCTTAAAGGATAGTGACACTCATCATCATGACTGAATACAGACTCTTTCCACAACTACTCCCCTCCCCACTGCTGTCAGCTCTGAAACTCCCTTTTTCCCCAGTTACCAGTTTTCTTGAAACTGCAGGCAGAAGGAAATATATTTGGGTTTTTTAAATGGTATATAAGAGAGTTTCTTAGCATCCTTAATTCTTTTTTAAAATTGAAACTTTACAATCTTCTTTTGACTCGTATTAAATGTTGTGTTTCTTACCATTTGCTTTATTAAGCTCCACAAGTGTCCCTATATGCACAGGTAAGCAATTTGCATGGAAAGGATCTTTTTCCATCACTCTAAAAAAAAAAAAAAAAAAAAAAAAAAAAAATCTGCAATGCACATTTCAAAAATTTTAATGTTATAAGCAGCTGCTTTTATAGTTTGTAATGTTTCACTTAACTACCACTTTAGGCACTAGAAAACTATTTGTGACTAGAAGGTAACTGTTAGCAGCATAATAAAGGCTATCTTAAGACCAGAAAAATAGCTATTAATTTAGCTTAACAGAATAGCATAACAGAAAATTCTGGCAAGCTGAATATGAAAATCAGAAAAACGGAATACAATGCACATTTGTTTGCAGGTCACTTCAAATTTAATGAGCAAACAGCAAGCAACAACATTTCTGTTCATCTTCTCCATACATTTGGCAGCAACTTTCCAGCAACAGTCCTCAAGCTTAACACTAAGCAGCATGCCTTAGGAAACATAACTAGCTCAGTTTAAAATTTTTATTTCCTGTGGCATTTAGAAATGGAAGATAGTCTCTCAGACAACAGACTGCATACAGTGCCTTGCAGGCACTGTGCCCTTTTTGTAAGCACTGGCAATTGGTAAAACTAAGTAGAGAAAAAAAAAGATGTCTTAATCTATTCACAGAATCTCTTAAATCAGAAGTACAACATTATGATTCCATTTTCTGAGAAGTACACCTTGAAATAATTAAAAATTTAGTTGACATTTTTAAATAGTGCAAAGTATTTCAAATGAAAAGTATAAAAGAACATATAAACAGTATATTAAATGCTCTCTTGAAGGGATTCCAAAACTTTGAAGTTATATGGAATTCTCACTCTCACTTCCAAGCTCCAGCATCTGTGATAGTCTCCTCCTTAGGAGACATTCACTTATGCTACTTTCTGCTAGACAAGGTGTGGCAATTACGTTTCAGAAACAAAGATGCAATAGTGTAATTTTATTGACATAACTGGAATAATTTGTGATACAAAATTTCAGGTATTTAAAATGTGTAGTTTGTGTCTGGCAAGACACATTATTTTTATGATATGTAGCAGAAGTATCCAAAGCAAAACTCCAGTTAATCAGCGCTGTGCTGCACTTCCCTTCATCCATCATGAAGGGAATCATGATTGTACTCAGATGTTTAAATTCACCCTAACTGTCAGCATCCTCTACAGCCTTCCCAAAAATCTTGCCTGTACTGGGCTCCATGCGATATTCTACACAGTGATGGCTTGCTTCAGCTAAGAAAAAGCTGTACTATAAAAAAAAAAAACCCAAACCAAAAAACCCTTCTATTTTACACTACGAATATTCTGAGACTATGCACTACATACACAAAAATACAGTTTTCTTAAAAAGGTAGTTGTCAGGCCAGCACAAAAAATAGCTCCACAATCATGTGTTCAGATTTGCAGTTAGTTGAGAAGCAATCCACGTTGTTGTTCTGACCCATCTGACAACCAAGCAGCAGTGTATTCCTGAGCTACGTAACAACTGAGACGCAATACTTTGCACATAAAAATTAACATAACTTTTAATCAGCCAGAGAAATCATATGTCCTAACTAACCAACTGATCGAAACCTGTTTGTTCTGAAGGCCAAACAAGAAGTAGGTAGAGAACGCACAAAACTGAAGGTACCAGAGTAAGGAAAAGGATGGATGAAAGGACATGCAGCACAGCGCTGATTACCTGTTTTGCTTTGGTTGTTACGTATGTCAATCCATTGAACAATATTTGCTATAAGTCCAGGCACAATTATTATACTACACCACATGAGGAAAACCCCCTCGAAGTTGGTTTGTACACTTACACTGAAGTAAGCTTGTAACACATCTTGAAATCACAGTTATAATAATGTCTTTCAGCTAAGGATACTACAACATCCAGGTTTTCCTGAAGACCATCTACTGATTCAGGAATCAGTGTTTCACTGGGTTTATTATACTGAAAGACAAAAGAAACAACATGTGAAACAACCAGTCTAAAAAAATCAGATGGTATAAGTATTAATATTTTCAGTTCTAAAAGAATATTTAAGAAGCATTAAGTTTCTTAAAATTTACTTAGTTTTAAACTGAAAGTCCATAAAACACCTATTTGCTAAAATGGTTCTTTTATAATGTACTTAAAAGCTCATTTAGAGCATGAAAGAAGCTTGCCAGTACCAATATCTTAAGTGTAGGCTGTAGAAATGAATACTGAGCAATATATACTTGGCTTTCAGGGCGCTCACGTTGTCTTTGGAAAAAATAGTCTGGAGTGATGTTGTTATATCCTAGTATTTTCAGGTAACTGACATTTTGCCTACCTTAACAACATTCTTCTTCCTCACCTAGAATGTTCTCAAGAACTAAAGCTAAAAAAAATTAGCAGAATTTCAGGTTGTCACACACCAGAAAATAAGTTTACATAAAACTATTATACCACCCCCATAAAGTGATATCTACTGGGTCATAAATTTTAAAATAACAAAAACTATAAAGCCATTATTTATTCCAATGTTCAGAATAAATGGAATCCCAAGAAAATTTACACCCGAAGTCAAGACTTTCAATCAGTTCTCCAGCTTTTTGGTCAGTTTTGGGGTTTACCTTTTTCAATTTATTCTCAAATAAAAAGTGAAGCAATTCTTGTTCTTCTTCTGTACATTGTCTACTAAGAGGTAGAGATTCAAGAAGTTCTTTTTCTGCGTGAATTAAAAAAAAAATTGAATAGTCATATTACAGAAGAAATAGCAAGATCCAACAATTTAAGAACTTAGACACACATGGAATCCCAAAACTACAAGGAAGATAACAATACAGACACACTAAGACAGATAATACTAAACCACATACTACTACTAAATATACAAATTAATGAATTCTTCGTTTTTTCTTCTACGCTTTTAAATAAAATTTAATAAAGATGACAAAACACACCACTATTTTAATTTACTCTACACATCAAGTTTTATCACTCAGAATGCTATGTTAACCAATGCCTACTATGAGTAAGCAAACAACAGTAGGGTTTCATGGATTCAAAGCCTGTGAAGTTGAGAACACAGGAAAAACATTATCTAAGTTGGACAAAGAGCGTGGGAGCTTCCGGAGCTAACAAATAGGGCAGCTGAGTTACTTTGTTTCTTTTAATTCTTAGCACTGCATGACTGAAAAATAAAGTTCAAGAGTAAATTTGAGCTGATTATAATTGTCAGTCATTTCATATATTTTTTTTCTTAATATTTTAAAGTCTGTTTTTGTTTCTTTAACTTTTGTCCATGAAAAAGGCTATTGAAAACATCTAAATTTTACTTGTATTTGAGAAATACTGCTATCCAGACCTTCTTGCGCCGTCAGCATATGGTGTGACGTTAAAAGATCAAATGCTTCAAAGCAGTAAACATCAAGCTTCAAGGCCTCTTTGTAGCTGTATGTTGCTAGGGTTCTATTATCCAAAGCATCATAGATCTTCCCTCGCAAAAGGCATATAGAGCTCTTGATCTGGTGGAAAAGCAGGGCTGGAGGTCAAAGACTGAATCAATGTTTGCAATTTGGTTTTGAGCACAAATCAAATGGGTTCCCTGAAAAGTAAAAAGCATTTCATGTATGACAGAAGCTGGTTTTCTAGTGCTGTCTTTAAATAAAATACTGTCTCTACTAGCTTAAAAAAATCAAATGAATGCTCTGTCAGGTTATCTACTGCCAAACACACACATACTTGAAATAAGTAGAGGGAGGCTAGAGTTTATTTTTCCTGCTTCCAGCATCCAGCTCTCTGATACCGAGTCGTAAGCTATTTGTACCAAATTCCCTTCATAGTCAATATAGGGAAATTGTCACTTCCAAAGGCAGCTCACTTCTTTGCTGACTATTAAACCACATATTTCATGCAAGACAAGAATGACTGCAGTAGAGATGAAAAAGGCCAAACTGACGGACTCAATTACTTTGAGAAGAAGAATCTATCCTTCTTTTCAACCCGAACTACAGATGTTTCAGAAATGAAAGTAGTGCAAGATCATTATTACCATAAAGTTGTGCTAAGATGTCTAATAACTAACATGTTCTTTCAAAACTCCATAGATGGGTGTTCAAAGGCAACGGAAGTGTCAGCAAATTACTTGGAGAAAGTTAACACATTATACATCTGTATCATAAGACGAATCAGACAGACCAACTCCAGTGGGAGTCCGCATGCTAGAAACAGTATAGCTGCACGAACAACTAATAAAGCCCAGGGGGTTCCTGAAGTGGTAATATTGTTACCAGCTCAGAGACCAGCCATCCTTGCTCTGGAACTAGTGTCTGTGCAAACCAATCAAATTAAGTTTGAAAAGGCTACATTCCTCAAGAGTTCGACACAAAAATTTTTATAGTGGTACCCACTTCAATAGTTCTCTCCTTTGGCAAACCAAACCCAACCTCACATTAGTGAACTGCACTATCACAAGCATTCGTGAAGGTAAGTGGTGGAAGTACAGTTTTTTGGCTGGGTTATTTTTCAGTCAAAATAGTTTCCCAATTTAGGTCAATAATCAGCCACCCAAACACTTGGGTGATATATTTGGCTTTCAGGAATGAACAGCCAAAGCTGAGGACTTCTTCCTTTGCTTGCAGTGGTAGCTTAAATGTTCCCATTAAGATACACTGAGGTAACTTCTCCCTTAAGCCCGTTAACACCAGCAATCAAAATCAGTTTGTGTTGATGACAACCCATTTTGCTACTTCAGTCTTACAGGGAAAATGCCATCTGTCAATCACCTTCACTGTAGTTTCAGCTAATAAACTTCAATCCATCACTCCAAAAGGAAAGATTCTTCAGCCTACACGTGGTACCGATCCCTTTTAACCGTGTGCCTACACAGAATTTTTTCATTGAGCTTCAAAAATTTTACCTTCACATCATACAGTTTTCAAGAGTGATCAAAAAGTGTCCCACTGAGAACAACACTTGAGTGATTAAGGAAATATTTCATTAAAACATTGGAGGAGAGGAAAACTTGCTTTGTTATCTCAGAGCCTGCAGCCCAATTGAAAGAAGTGTTAATTTACATTATCAAGACTGAAATTGCAGCAGAGCGCTAAAAGACTCTAAAAACCAATGCTAGATCATGAACTTCATGAAAAGTGTCTGCAAATAATTTATGGGAAGTTGTTGAAAAGCACTCTTCATTTTTGCAAACCAAGTTATTTTCATAAAGGCAAGCTAACACGTGACTTCTGACTAAAAGGACAACAATTCAGCCTTTTTGAAAATCATATTATCCAAAAAAGAAAAACATTTTCAGATTCATACTGCTGTAGAATCACTTTCTGACTCCACACATTTTTTCTGTTATAAAAATATTTGTTTAAAAAGCATCACTTACAGAGGATTGTGACATCTCCCAATCTGTAGCAGAGTCTTTCAATCCACTTTCATCCTTCAAGTATTTTTCAAAAAGTCTTTTGTTGATTGGCTCTTCCATATCAAGAATATCCAGGGCCTGTTGATGTTCTTTTGCAGCATACTAGCCAAACATGTGAATGTAAAAAACAAGGTTGGGATTTGAAACATCTGTACATAAAGCACCAGTAAACACAGTGTCACATTTCAAAGGTACGGACTGTAACAAACAGTGCTTATCAGCAGGTTTTTCATGCATGCATATTCTTATTTGGACACATGTAATTTTAAAATTGCAGCGTGTTGTTTTACTAGTCATCTATAACATGCAAAAGTTTTTATAAACTTTAACACCTACAGAAAAAGTCTACTATTCAGCATTATGCAATCACAGAAGCAGATGTGCTTCTAAAAATAGTTAATACAGGTTTTAATAAAATACAACGATCTTATTCTATAAGTAGCATATTATTCTAGTTCAAATGTCTATATTTAATCTAACAATTGATTAGTTTTCCTGTGAAAGCACTGCATTTTACTATTTAAGTATCATATTGTATACAGAACTATAAAGCTTCTAACTATAAACCATAAATCACATCTCCTCTGGTCAGACTACAACTAACCAATTAAGAACATAAACATGAAGACATGAGACAAAAATGGCTCACATTCTTTCCCCACAAAATATTAGAGGAGTATTTTCTTTCCTGGAAAAAAAGGTTGGTTGGATTTCTTCAGAACAGTACCACAACAGATACTCCGGTGACCCTACTGAAGGTTAAAGAATGGAATCAAGTCTCACAAAATTAAACCCGTTATTCCAATGAATGTACACATCATGTGTACATTGCCTGTCAGCTACCTAATCTTCCCAAGATGCATCTTTTATTTAGTTTGGTCTGTTTCCAACAGAGATGAAAACGTGTACTCACATGACATCTAGCTGCAAGGTAGCGACATGCTTCATATAACTGAAAGAGAAGTTTCAAACATATTAGTTTATAAAGAGTGAGCATGTTTACTTACACTGCTAGACTCCATTTTGCTCTCTCCTTTTTCCAGTTGTCTGACTTCATCCCTTTCACCTCCAAAAATTGTTCCTGACCAAAATGAGTAAGTCTGTAACACTTTTTCTGCTATTAAACAATGAAAGGACACTTGATTCACTCTTGCCTTCACCATACATTAGCAGAGTGGAAGGACAATTTAAACTACACCTGAGGTGACGCTTCACCTTTCCATGCCTGCTGCAGCTACATCCTTGGACTCCTCCTCTTTTCTGTGACCCCATCTGGGGACAAGAGTTTCAATCTGACCAATTGAACACAGGGTTATACTTGGTGCAGATAAACTGCATCATGCAGGTTTTTTACTTACTTTTCCCGTAAACCTTATCCTCTGATGTGAAAAAGTCACTGTGGTCAGCAGCAGAGGTTTAAAAGTGGAATAAGAGTACTAAGTCTTTGATCAAAGTGACTTACCTTATCCAGCTTGCGCGATCGAAGGGCATGTGCTGCCCTATGGTACTGAGCTGTTAGGTAAAGACATTGGGCCAACCAGTAGATATCTTGTGGTTCCTCTAAAATAAAAGAACAAATTATAAACCATTAATTTATAATATATCTTTAAACACTTTCACACAGAACATTCACTTTGCTTCACTGGAAAAGTATTTTTCCCCTATTCTATCATCCTATTGAATGACAAAGTTTTATGTTTTATATATAAACATAACTTAAAATATCTATCAGTGAGAGATTAAAATGAAAAAATAATCAGATTTTAACTTTAAAAACATCAGATAACGCACTGGACAGTGAATAAAAAGAATCTTATACTAGAGGTGTGTTGTGAGGAGGAGACAACAGCAATAGAGATGTAAAAAAAAAAAAAAAAAAAAAAATAGTAGTTGTAGGTTACCCTGCCCTTCGAGATAGGGCAGTAAAAAACAAACCAGAGTTGTCTCTCTCAAAAAACATCAGTGGGAACCTCACAACAGTGAAAGTGAAAGCATTAGACTTCTGCAGCTTGATGTTATAATTGCAGAAGCACAGCTTAGTACTCTCCTACTTTAATGGCAATCAAGGCTTTTCTGGGATCAAGCCCCTGGAATCATTTTAAGAAGTATAAATGGACCATGGCTGTAGGCAGACATAGGCTACCAGCATCAACTTACTCTGTAAACCTGCATTCTACTTGTCACCCACAGCAACAGTGAATCCTGTAGGAAATCGCCATTGCCTCCTGTAGCTGGCTCTGGTTTTTTTTTATCTCTTAAGGTAGGCAAACCTTTAGGTTTCGCCAAACATTAATTTTAACACAAAGTTCAAAAGGGAAGGAAGATTGGCCCTGCTCTATTTAGAAAAATGGCGTTCCAGAGATCACACAAAAGCACTTGCACCAAACTCAAAACTTCAACATTCAGCCAAGCAGCTTTAAGAAAACAACAAAACCAGAACTGAACACTATCAGAAAGAAGTTAATAAAAATCAATGTAAAAAGCAACTACTTACCATGAGACAGTGAAGCAACTTTGTCTGCCCAAAATAGGGCACTTTGATACTGCTGCTGTAAAAGTGTGATAGAAATAATTAGTATTTATTTGGGGTTAGCTCTCCTGGATTATTTTGAAATACACTGTACATCATTCATGTTTAATATCTTACACACGTAGTCTCTAATGAACAGTGATTCACATTTGAGATCTTTATAAGTTCAAAAAAACAATTTAAAAGAGCCAGTACTGTAACTTCTAAAAGATATCAAAAAGTAATTCGAGGTGGACTTGTTCATTTATTTTCAATAAAACGCAGGTATCTCTGACCGAAAGGTACATAAGTATGCAATAAATCATTAGTTGATTTGCCACCACTGAAAAAGTAGCAAGAATCCCCTCCTTTCAGTTAAAACAAATGCTACATTTTAGAAGAGAATACTATATATATAAAAAAAGGACATATAAATTAATTCAGGAAACTTCAGCAGCACCATGTCTGATTAAGAAAGTTTCATTCTCCAGTCAAGATGCTTTAACCTTACACAAACCATAGTCCCTATGTGAACTTCCCCTTATCCTCAGATACATGGTTTGACTGTTAAGTCTGCAGTTCAGGTGAAGAGGGTGAAATGGAGAAGACTGGTGGCAGCTAGAGATCTGATGGAAGCAGAGTTTGCAGTTATATCCCACTAACTCAGCTGAGGTTGCCATCAGATTTGGGGTACTAGTCAAAACCTTGCTTACTTATCTTAGAGACTGTTTTATGCTTTTGGAGTAGAGGTTTGGCAGACTTTTCCAAACCACACACTGATGGTATCCTAGTCCTCACAAAGCGCTACACTCTGTGACGTAAGTGGTCTCTTCTATTCTGCATTCCAACATTCCCTACTTGTTGCGGATAAAGAACACCCAGCCAATTTGCCAAGAGAACTGTTTGGTTACAATCTGGACTTCCAGGAAAAAGAAAACAAAACAAAAAACCACAAAAAAACCCAACCCCCCCCACATGTCTACAAGAACTGAGGTTTAAAAAGCGCACTCAGCACCACAAAATAAAGGCATAATCCAGGCCTACAGGGAGCTATATGACTTTTGTTGAGCAGGTCTACAGTACCATAAGCTGACTGTATCACGCAAAGAGGCGTCCCCCTGTTCCTCCTGACACCCCTTCCTCAGAACTGCACAGGCACCGATACAGCCCCGTGGCAAAGCAGCTTCGTGAACCCGTTTAACTCAAATGAGTACAGCAAAACAAAACAAATCTGCCAAATTAACTTAGCTCCCCAGTCAATCTTTTGGTCAGGCTCGCTGGCCACACATAGAAGCGTTCGTGCTAGCCGAAGGAAGGGGTTTCTCTCAGTAGCCACGCTGGTATGAAGTCTTTGAACTAGGAACAGAATCATAGAATCGCTTTGGTTGGAAAAGACCTTTAAGATCACCGAGTCCAACCGTTAACCTAACCCTGCCATCCCACCATGAAACCACGTCCCTAAGCACCTCCTCTACCCTTCTTTTAAATACCTCCAGGGATGGGGACTCCACCACCTCCCTGGGCAGCCCGTTCAGAGCAGAACGGTTTCACGCTACGCTTAATCTAATTAATTAAGGCTTTTTCTTTTTTTTTTTTTTTCCTGTTGTGTTGGTGGTGGTGGTGTTGTTTGCCCCGCAGCAACATAATTGCTGAATCCGCCAACAAATGAACGCGGGCCCCGCCCTTCTACCGGCAGCCTGCCGCGCCGCGGGCCGGTCCCGCCGGCACCGGGTAAGCGTGGCCTCACGGGGGGCGGGGGATCCTGCAAACGCGCCTTCGCCGCGCAGCAGCCCTACCGCTCCCCCGGCGGGCTTCCTCCTCCTCCTCCTCCCCCTCCCCCTCCCCCTCGTCCCCCTCGTCCTCCAAACGAGGGAGCAACCACGCGGACCCCCCCCGCCGCGCCGCTGGGAGGCCGCACACCCCAGCTGCCGGAGGAGACGGCGCGGGCGGCGCTTTCGGCCCACCGTGCCCCTCTCCCGCTCCGCTCCAGAGGAATCGGGCCCCGGCAGCGGGGCCAAGAGGGGCTTTGCCTCGGGGAAGCCCGCGGGCCGACCGCCGCTTCCCCGGCCGACCCCACCCCGCCCCAAGGGCCGCCTCCCCCGCGCCTCACCTGGTCGATGTACTGCCGCACCCGCTTCCTCAGCCGCTCCAGGTTCACCTCCCGGGCCTGGGGGGGGGGGGGGGGGAGCTAAGGGGAGCCGGGGGGGGGGCGGCCCAGGCGCCGAGCCCGCCGCGCTGGCAACGCCGCCCTCTCCGCCGCCCGCCCGGCGAGGCGCCCTGCCTGGCGGTGCCGCGCTCAAACCCGTCCCCCGTCCGTCCGCCCGTCCTTCCTTCCATCCTCCCGCCTCCCCTCCCGGAAACAGCGCCCCGAGCGCAGCGTTCCGGGAGCGCTGGGGACCGCCTGGGTGGGGAGCCTACCGCGCGGGCTGGTGGTGCCCCCCCCCCAGTCCGCCCCCAATAATTTATTCCGAGCCTCTTCTCCGCAGTTTCGAGGCGAAGGTTTTTCTCTGTGAGGGCCCCTATGGAGACCCGTTGCCCTGAGACACCCCCCACAGCCCCCCCCCCCCCCTTCGCCTACTGCGGCCTTGAGGTGAAAATATTCCCTCAGGGCTTTGCAGCCATGGCGGCCGGCACGTCAGGAGGTTTTCCAAGAGCCCTTCGTCGTCCAGTTATTTTTGGTACCACACAGACTAAGGAACCGTTATCCACCAGGACACTGCTGAAAAATGTCACCTTTTTACTGTGGAAAAACAGGTAACGTGAAGGAATGGATTAAAAAGCTTGATTTGAAACCATCCAGATGTTGGCCAATACATCTTGGAGTGGGTATGCCTGGTACGAGAAGAGCGATCAACTCTGTGCCCTTTGACGGAGAAGGAAAACTTGTGTCGGAGTTACAGCGTGGAGAAAGCCGCAAAGATAGCAGCTGGTTGCAAGAAAAAACAAATATTCATTTGAGAAAAACAGGATCCATGTGCCTTCTCTTGATCTATTTGCAGTAGCTGCACTTTGGTGTAAAACTGTTTGACTTCAGTGGTTTCCACCTGTTATTAATTAGGCTGGATTTTCACCTCACACTATGTCATACTTGAAGACTGTTTCTTCTCTGGCATTGCTGAGCGTATCTGCTGCGGATGGCAGATGCCCGTTTTGTCCCTGCAGTAAAACAGATTTATTTTGCTTTTTTGCTCAACTGCTTTTGTGGGTCTGCTACTTTTTCACGTTTTGGTAACTGAAATCTTGAGAAAAGCAAAATCCTTGTTCATCTTTCCATCAGCTCATGTAATGAAGGGACCTTTTGTTCATGGTTTCTTTAGATCCAATGTTCCTATCTAACGAGCATTATCACCGTGTTCAGCTTTCCTGAAGAGCTAAATAGCTTTTATGGCCACCTGACTGTACTGTGGCAGAAGAGAGGATGCGATCAAGCTTCTGCACCTTCAGCTCTGTGAAACCTGTGGCTTGTCATGGGTGCTACCACTCCACTCACTGTATTTGTTGGTTTAAAATCTCTTTGAAATTAGTACAATTAACAGCATATGTATTTGTCAGTTTGTGGATCTTTCTATGTATAATAAAATATGAGATTTTAGAAACTGCCGAGTGGTGGAGCCCACAATTTGCTCACAAGAGGCATGTTTCCACCTTAGACCAGGAGTAATGGTAACTCACCAGAGCTCAGTGGCTTCTATTCAGTGTGCAATGTTGGGGCAGCAAACTGCAGCAACTCAGAGAAGAACAAGATGGATTTAAATATCTCAGTAGAGGACTGAGTTTGAAACATTATCAAACAGAAGAAAAAAACCAAACCAAACAAAATTAGGAGTCGGTGCTAACCTCTAAGATAAAAGGGCTGGGGAAGAAAAAAAAGATGCACAGGAAGTGTGGGGGTTGGAAGAGAAGAAAACGCTCTTGTTGGGGATGGGTGACCGTTAAGAGCAGCCATAGCCACGGGGAGCTGGTCTGAAACATAGAGAGGACCTGTGATCTGCAGGATCTTAGAGGGGCCCAGGGAACATTCTACAAAGGTGAGGAAACTGAGGCATGGAAATGCACATAGAGTATGCGAGGACTTTGTTAGCATCTGTATAGTTCTTACGTTGTCAAAGCAGAGTGCATCACCTTCGGTTGCTCTGTAATGTCTGTGTGTTATGTGCTGCTTGCTTGTGTTCTCCTGAAAAGTTATCTTATCCGAGTGAGCTATTTCTGGGGCCGGAGCTCTGAAAAATGGTTGCTGGAGCTACACTGGGAGGCTACAGCAGTCCTGCTCCAGCGGGCTCTGCTCAGGTGGGCTCCAGTCCCATTTCTGCAACGGGAAGCTGCTCTGATGTCACCACCTGAAGTGAAGTGGCTGCTCCGTCCAAAGAGAGCATCCTTATGGATAGACTCCAAAGTTTTGCTCCTTCACTGGGAGTGATGTAAGTGCATGGCCAAACAGAATGGGCTGATGCACAGGTGCTGTGAAGAGCAAGATCTTTGTGAAGTGATGGTTGGGGCTTAAAAATTATTTTAGGTGTGAATGGGGGAAATTAAACTTAAGTCATTTCAAATAATAGATAAGTTCCTCTTTGAAATTAAAAATGAGTAACAAGCAAAACTACTCTAATGGTTAAGTGGTGTTGATACATCTACTGCTTTGCTAAGGTTGTGAAGGTATGGAGTCAGTTAAAGCAAACTGCTTTACCGATTTGTACTCTAATTTCTTAAATCTTGAGAGGAAGGGGAGGGGTCCACGGTCATACTAAAACTTTCTCACTTTGTGGAAGTTTCTGTATTTTTATCTGCATTGAGAACCTTCTTTCTTTCTTTCTTTTGTTCTAAAAATACCTATAGGTACCATATGCTGGTGCTAGCACATAGCTTCCTCCTGCTGCTTATAAATTACGGTTTCCGAGTCAGTTTGATGCTTGCGCATGTAAACCCGTTCCAGTTAAAGTGGGTATGTTCACTTTGAGTTTGCATGTGAAAAAAGTTTTCTTTGAAACTAGAGAAGCGTTGTTGTTTCTGGCTTGAGTATTGTAACTTAAATGAGGCCTCTGAAACAGAGGCATGTGTTGAGGTGGGAGAGGTTCCCCGAAATGCCCCAGCAGCAGGTGTTGGTCTTTCTGGGAAGGTTTTAGAGACAGCTGCTAACTCAGCTGTTATGTTCAGATAAGTGGAAAATGAGAGTGACCTTCTACTGCCCTCATTTTGAAGCTTTTGCTCTTGATCCGTGCAACCCCAAACCCATGAGGACTCCTGTTTCCAAATCTGGGTATAACTACCGCAAACCTGCCAGGGTGCAACCCTTGGCGATCCCCACTTTACGAAGGCAGGATATCTGAATTGCTCCCACAGCAGTGGAATCAACTTGATCACATGGCATGCATGGAGGTAGAGAAGGATGGGAAGTGAAGCAATTGGCTTTGTCATGTCTCCCAACAGCATTCTTCAATCATCTTACAGAATTCTTGCTTTTTCATATAGAAATAGTGTCATCACTTCTAGGCTCAAGAGTGTGACGTTACTTTCTGTATCCAATCTTGTATTATATGACTGCCCACTGTGAACTGCGTAAGCTGTCAAGAAAGCAATCTACAGTTAAACTGAGCAGCTTTATTTTTTCTCTCTCGTGTTTTAGCTTGGCTTACACTACTGCACTGTAAATCAGTCCTGCCTCTTCCACAACATCTTTCATCCTGTTAGCCACTGTCAAGCAAGTTTGACCGGTAAACAGAGGTCTCCAATAGCAAAGTTAGTTCCTGCAAGTTTTGTGCAAGTCAGCAGCAAGATTACAGAGACCTGGATGAGTGCTCTTTCCCCCCCAGCTCGAACTGAATACTTATCTGCTCCACTTGGTCTGCCAGCAGTCCAGTGAGGGTGTGTATGGCTCAGGATCGCAATTGGAGGATGTGACAGGAGGCCTGAAGGACATGGGAGGGCAGGGACCAAAGGTATTGGGGAAGAAGGGAAGCTGGGGCTTGGCAAATCATTTGTGGAGGTGCATGGCTCAGTCTGTAGGAAATCAGCCTATGTTGGGCCTGCTGCTTGTAGAACGCTTTTCTTCCTGTGGTTATCTAGGTGATACAGACCTGTTTGGTGTTTGGTTTTTTTTCCTAAAATAAAGAATCTTGGTATTTATATTTGTTCTCTGCAGCAGGCTTTGATTCATTGCAGTGATGGTGAGTCCCACTGATCGTATCAGAATAACCAAGATCACATTTGGCATCAGTTTTTCCAAGAGTTTAATTTTAGAAGGGTGGCCTCTTTCAAGCTGATTTCTTCCCATTCGTACATGCAGTATCACTCCACTACAGCTATCGGAGGTGCCAAGGATGAGCTTAAGGATGTTTAATCCTTCTTGCTTAGAAGCCAACAAAGAGAAACCTGTTTTAAGGAAATGAAGGAAGTACAACTTCCTTTCACTTCTTCATGCTGCTCACAATAAAATGTAAAGCCTTCAGGATAAATTTTAACACGGGGAAATAAATATTTGTACCACAAAAGGCCAGCTTTTATTACAAAGCTATGCTACTGCCTACAGTTAGGCTTTTTATTTAAGTTTAAAGAAATCGTCCAAGTATGTGTAGAAGTAAGACTCAGTCCAAAGAGTTATTTTCTGCTTCATTAAGATTTTCTTTTCAACCTTATATCCCTTAATTTTCTCTTGAGAAGCACCTGAATTGGTTATGTTGGCCAGTATGCAAAGTAATACGCCTCTTCTCTTGCGGCCATAGTCCAAAAACAGTAATGGTGATGAGCCAGGCTAGATGTACTAGGAGGCAGATGAAATGCTGCTGGCTTGCTTTGCCATCAGTCTAGATTTTGCCATTTTCCTGGAAGTTTCCATTGTCAGTGGAACAAACCCAATAATTCAGCTGACCAAACGTAGATGTCTCTCTTAGGGGGAGCTGACTGGCTCTCTGCGCTCTGTTGGCTGTGTTAATTACATTTCTACTGACTAGAATGAGACCTGAAACACCCGTCTCATAGTTACCCAAATGTGTGTGTCTTAATATCAAATGGAGTCTACCCTAGGACCTCGATTCATTTTTCCACATGTAGGAGTGTAGTTAAATTTGAGTATTATCTGAGTTGCTGTAGAGTGTCTGTGACAGCTGTACGGGACTGCTCTGGTGAAGAGCCTTGCTGTCCCGGTCTGGCATCGGGAGGCCGGGTGAATTCACAGCAATACCTAAACTGACACTAGATGCCCATGTTTAGGGAGATGGATCCTATCCTGAGTGTCTACAAGTGCGATGGGTATCTAGGTTCCCAAAACAGTCCATGGAGTCCTTGTAGTGAGACTTAGTGGCCTGACCATTTTAAAATACCTTCTCCCTCTACCCCTCCATTATCCAGAACTGAAAGATGTAGAGGAGTAGCTCAAGTGTGTATGTTTTCATGCTCAGGACTGCAGCAGAGCAATCTGGAAACAAAAAAATGTTTTGCGTACCATAATGGTAGGTCTTACTGTTCGACACAGCTCACGTGTGGGAGCAGAAAGCAGTCAGGTAGTTGGATGTGAAGAGAACAGAGGAAGCAGACCAGAACATGCTTGTGAACCGTAAGTGATGCAACATGCACGTGCTCCGATATTTTAAGAACTTTGGGGCTTGGGGCATAGTTTTGATCAGTCTGACATTTCATTTGAAGTAAAAATACTGATGTTTACTTGAAACATGCATGCTGTGTATTATAGGAATGTGTCTGCTTGGTTTAAGAGTTTGCTCTTCAGACTTCGGGACAGTGAAGTAGTGAGTAATGTGAAAACTTTATCTGTTGACCATGAGACCTAGCACGTACTGCATGGACCGCAGCTTGAGCAGCTGTACAGCTTGTTACTCATCTCCGCTCACTGCTGCAGTTCATCACCAGCACGGGTAAGAAAATCCATGACGAGTTTTCTGGTTAGCTAACGTGAAATCCAGTTTGTTGGCATTTCTTCTTAAAGAAATGTGGACTTTGATTATTCTGTTACTAAGATGTGATGTTTGAAACAACTGTATACAGAAAACAACTTCTGCGTTTCTCAGGTCGCTGTACCAGACAAATACAGCCTTCTTGCACCAAGATGTTATACCTTGGCACTTGTATTCTTCAGTTCCACGAAGAAATGGAATCAATGGCTGTGTGAGATGCAACGCATGCAAAACAGAAAATAGCTAAAATGAATGTAAGTATCTATGCTTCAACTTTGGTTTCCTTAAAAAGCAGTTTTGTAGCATCTTTGGAATGAGTTTTTGTTGCTTTTTCCCCCCCCTCCTCATGCTCATTGTTGCCATTATCATTACCCTCTGAAGGTTCTTTTTTAAGTCCTCTGAAGCTTACAGGTTTTTAAAGACATGATGATAACAGTATATGCAGATTCTATTTTCTTGTACAATTTTGTTGTTCTGCTGAAATGGATGAGAATTTCATTTCAGAGGATGAAAACAGTATTTTTGACTAATCATCAACTCTACTGAGATGCTAAACTTAATGCCTTGAATCTCTTCCTAGGACTTGCTTTTATTTATTTATTTATTTAGCTTCCAAAATAAAAAAAAAACCCTGCTTTAATCACTTTGCAGTCCTTATACTGAACCTTGCATACTGAACCATGCATCAGCATGTATGTCAGAAAAGCACTTCACCATTTCATGGAAACTTTTTAGCAAAAAAACCAAAGAAGAACATGTTCCCACGACAAGTAGACTCACGTGTTTCCTAAATATTAGGTAGATCTCACCAACTGTTCTTGCAGGTGCATTTAGCATTTTGCATAATCACATTTGCATTTTGACACATTTGTGCTTATGGTGTGAGTCCCCTCTTCATTTTGCATCCCTAGACACTTGTCTTGTGTAGGAGTGAGAATTGAGCATGCTTTCTCTTGTGACTGACTATTGAACCTGTGATTTGTTTAGGGGGGCCTTACGCACTCCTATTTTAAGATAGCGCTGGCTACTGCAGAAGTTCCTAAGCTGAGGTTCCAAACTGGTTTTGGTTTCTTTGGTTTAGTGCCAACTTGCAGATTTAAAAAATGCTCTGATGTGACAAGTAGTTGTGCATCTCTCTGCATCTTATAAATAAATAAATAGTGTGGTCACTGGTGCCCAGTGACAGGACCAGAGGCACAACCTGAAATGCAGGAGGTTCCCTCTAAGCATCAAGGAACACTTTTTCACTGTGAGGGAGAGACAGCACTGGCACAGTTTGCCCAGGGAGGTTGTGGAGTCTCCTTCCTTGGAGATGTTCAAAAGGTGTGTGGATGTCGTCCTGGGCATTTGGCTCTAGGTGGCCCTGCTTGAGCAGGAGGGATGGACCAGATGACCTCCAGAGGTGCCTGCCAACCCTAACCAGTCTGTGATTCTGTGAAATGCGATGTTTGGTCAAAGATGCTAATTCTCACTGAGGCTAAGTAAGATCGCATCTTCCTCGATCAACAGTCAGAGACACTTTTGACCCAGGAGAAGCTGCTTGTCTTGACTTTCTGTATCAAGGAAATTAGTTGTGATGTGAGAGCAGAACCTGATGGTCTTCAGCATGTGGGTGGGGAAGGAAGCACAGTGAATCTGAAGAGGTCTTTACAATTTACTATGATACATTGTTCAGTATATAAAAGCCTTTTTCAGAATGAGGAGAAGCCTAACAAAATATTAACTAAATCTGCCAGTAAAGATTACATAAGTGAAATAGATGGCTGGAGGGATGCTGGCTTATGTTTAAAAACAAAGCGTGTTAGTGAAAGGAGATTTCATTACAAACTAATTTCTTCATCACTGCCTTGCTTTTGTTCATACATGGGAATAAAAATTACGATAGTTTTAGCAGATGTGAGTAGTCTATAAGAAGAAAAATACCTTGGTTCCATTTTGCTGCCTAACAAAAGAGGAGTTCTTTGGCGCACCTTTAGCCAGTTGAAGATTAACTGTTGAAATGGCAAGACTTGGATTTAAAAGCTGCTCTCCTGCCCTCTAGCATTACTGTACAAGTCTCGAATCAGCTGATGGACTTGTGTGTGTGTGTGTATGTGTGTGTATGTGAATTTATGCTGTCTTTTGGAAAACTGAAAACTTACAAATTGATCCGTAGTATAAGTGGAGGATGACATTGGGAGATTAAGAGGTGTTTTGAGTTCTCAGTAGTTACCTGCAGAGTTAAAACACTTTTATTTTTCAAAACTATTATTGCATATTCTCTCTTTTTTTGGGGGGGGGGGTTTGTTTGTTTTTTGTTTTTTGTGTGTTTTAAAGCAGGACAGCATTTGTTGTGTATTTTCCACTGTAGGTCTAATAAGTGTGTGAAGATAGTTATTGATTTTTTAAAAAATGTTTCATATCATTAACTCTTCTGTTGATCCAAATTGCTGTATAAGTACCAAAGTAAAATAGTAGAATAGGTCTACCTTTAAAACTTCTATATGGAAGTAAAAAAATCAATTTTGGTGTTCTGATGCAAAAATAACTGTGTGTTATTTATCCGTAATAATTAAGCTTGCCAATGGAGCATGGAGGAAAACTTGGGAACCTGACTGATGGCAACATCAGTAATAAGAGAAATTGTAGAGCCCTTCTGAGTAAAGAACAGTAACTGGAAGAAAGCCTTCTGTTTCAGCTTCTAGCTGAGACTATCTTATGAAAATGAACCAGTAATGAAACTTTGTTCCTCTTGAAGCTAATGGGCCAAGATTTCACATCAGTGCTCTGAGGGTGAAATTACTTCTTTCCCGGGCAAATTAGCTCCAGCTTGGTTTGTTGGTTTGTCCATATTTTTTTTTTTCCACTTTTTTTTAAACACTCCTATTAGAAGTTTTATCTTCTGTTTTTATGATGTGACTTAGGATTTAACATATTTATAATCTCACCTCCTTTTCTTCAAATAAAGAATCAGTAAGAATGAGAACTACATATTTTTAATGGGTGAAATAATAAAATGTGTACTCAAGTTCAGCACAGTGAACTCAAACTTGCCTGAGAAAGACAGTACAGATACAAGCATTGACGTCCGTGAAGTGTGGCCTCATCCATTTGCCCTGGAGTCAGTAGTCACGGCAATGCTCCACCCTTTACAAGTTCAAGCTCTTAGTTAGCCTCTTGTTTTGATGTGTTTTTATTTTTTTATTTATTTAGTTAGGGTTTGCTGATGGAAATATCCTGGTTAAGTTCAAGTCAAAATAGTCATTTTGCATGAGGTTGTGGCTCCATATGGTTTAATCTGGGTCTGCAAAAGTAACTGTAGTGATTGGAGACCTGCACCCATTCCATCTTTAATGTTTCTCACGGATCACAAAAATGTTGTGATAAAGTTCACGGTCTTCTCTAGCTTCATTTTTCTATGTATGTTTACTCATGCAGCTGTTATGCCTAGGATCTGGAGTTTCTCTTCTACCCGATTTCCAGAGTCCCCTCTCTTTGCCTTTTACTCTTCTGCTCCAGTCTAGATACGGCTCAGTCTCTCCCTTTTGGTGGTCTACATGGCTCTCATCAGAGATAGCTAACCAGCATTTAGTAGCCTTTGAAATGCCCAAATGTAGACCCTGAGTATTGCCAAAATAGATATTATGCCATGACATTTTTCACTGTGTAAATAATGTCAATATTTAGACCAAACGTTAACGACACTTGTCACAATAGTTTCAACTGCAAAAAGAATTCCATAGTGAGACTTTATTAAAACAAAATGTCATCAACAAATTTTTCCTCTAGATCTGCATAATGTGTGCCAATGGAAGTTTTTGCAGATTTTTTTTCTGGGTTTTTATTTTTGATAAACTGTAAAATAATCCTCCAATCCTCAACCAGACATTGGAAATTAGATCTTTACGATGCCAAGGCTAAAGAGAAATGGCTGACCAAGACAGAGGAACACTGTGTTGCTCTCTTGGTTGGATTTTTGTGGACCCTTGTGAGGTTGAGCATTGATACTGCTCTGTAGTCTAGAGGCAGGTTCATTTTAGTCAGGTTTATTTGGTGTTCTTGCCGAACTCCCAACAAAACCCAAAGAAACGACACTAGGGGTCACTGTTGATCGCGATTACGACGAGTCTTGGGGCAGTTTATTTGCAAACAGCCTGTATTCCTCACATCGACATATTGACTATTCCAAGACTTGGCCGTCTTTTATTTCTGTATTTTATTTCATCTGGAAGGGAGATAAACAAATGGATGCCAAGATTTAGCTCGGGGGGGGGGGGGGGGGGGAGGGGGAATCTATCTTCTGATTTGTGAGCCATCTTTACAAAGGCATAACTTCTCTTTTGCGTTCTTCCACGCTCATTTGTCACAGCATACAATGATCTTACAAGTAGTTTTAGTCTTTTTGTGGCAAGCAAACTGAGATAAATGCCCTGTCTCAGTCTAGGTTCATGGGACCAAGCAGCAACCACTCCACAGTCCCTGAAGTGCCACAGAGCCACATTTGTTGGCAGGGGCTGAGGATGCCTCTTGCAGAGCCGGTACCTCTAGCTCCTGTTCAGTGTGGCTAAGCAGGCAGAGCCCTGTTCCTTGTGTATTACATTTTTAACAGTTATTAATGAATTCTTCACAAATATTTTAAGTTTGAAAATAATCTCCTCTTGTTTTTTAGATTGAGAGATGAGAGTTGTAGCAGCCTCAAATCTTTGTCCTGAGTTCCATGGGAAATTAGAAAACTTTCTATAGCCTTTGTTGTTTTCATCTTGTTCAGCACGTGAAGCTGCAGGCGCTGGCTTGTACTGTGAGGGCACACCTTTTTGAGTTATATGGCTTTCCTCAGCAATATCATATTATGCCATCAAGAGGTACTGCAAGGGAAGGCCGCAACTCTAGAAAGCATCTCCTCCAGCATGGGTCCTTTTTGCTTGTGTATTGGGTGCAAGGGAGGGAAGAGACCCAGTAGGAGGCACAGCCTCTCCTGCTTTACAGTGTCACCACTGGTCTGGAGTAGGCGAGTGGCTGGTACTGCTGTGATAAATTGAGAGAGAGGTCAGATGAATGAGTTTTATGCATGAGACTTGACAGGTCTGCTTACAAAGTGCAAGAATTTGTGCTTGCTGCGCATGTCAGACAAGTGGCTCCTAAGCAATGTTTTCCTCCTGTCTGTTCTGTTCCTGCTCAGCACTGAGGAGGATGAAGGAATGGCACTGTGCTGATAAATGCTGATAGGGGAAGCTTCAGGTGGTCCTGGCATTTTGCAACCTTGAGTGCTGAACAGCTGACTGTTTGTTTTTCCTGATTTTAGACATCTTTAAACTGAAAATTAAATAAACAGGGTGGGAGGGAGGAAAGGAGCCCTGCCCCAAAGTGTGCAATCTATGATTGCTTCTATGAGGAAAGCTGAAACTGGCAAACTATTTAGAGCAAGGCTTTGCTATGATGCTTCTATTTTGTTTGCTGGTCAAGGTTGTGAGGCCACACAGTTATTATCATCTGTCTGTCAGCTTGGATGTATTAGTTTTTAAAAGCTATGTCCAATCAATGCAAATATTTTAGGGAATGTTTTAGGCATCAGTGGACAGAACTGTAATCGTTTTTGCATTAGAGACTGGAAACGAGATGCAGGCAATCACAGCTTCAAGCACTTCCACAAACGTCTGCAGAGCAAAAACGTCATTTTGATGGATGGCTTATAGGACCCTTAACTCATCTGCGCTCAGAATTTTAGGTGGTAACGCTGTGAATGACTTACCTTCAGACAGGAAAAAAACAACACTGCTGAGAGAGATAAATATGGCAAGGAGGAGGGGGAAATACACTGAGCTCTCACAATAGATAGGAAGGAGATGGAAGAGTTGCTCAGGGACCTTCTAGAGTGAATGGAGGTATGTGTAATGAATTTGGTCCTAGAAATGCTGCTAGTCCCTTAGCAATTTAATTCACTGCACTCACACAAACTGAGGATACATTTTCACTGCCTTTAGAAAACAGAGAGGTAACTTTATTGTAGCTGTGATGACTGGCTGCCTTTACTGTAGAAAAGATTTAGGCTGTTCTATTAGAATCTATCTATGAGCTGGTGAAGAAAATGTCAGCATATTCACTACTCATATTGATAACAGAAGAGCTTGTACCACAGGCAAAATTTTTCCTGGGCTAGGAATAAGTACCATGTTGTTGTACAACATATTCTTTCAAAGCAAGTCTCATGAGCATTGTGTTAACACACTTTTAAAATTGCTTAATTTAATTTCTGCCTGTGGTATTTCTCAATTTATCCTAGCTTCCAATACTTGCAAGGAGATATGAGATATGCACGTGTGTATACATACCTGCTTGTCCCTTTCTACCAAAATAAACAGAGAAGTCAGAGAGACCCTGAGCCGTGTTCCTCAGTATATTAACCTAGATCATCTTACCTGTCCTTCAAAGGCCAGAGATATACATCCTGTCCCAATCTCCTGGGTTGCACTCTGCAACAGTTAGACAAATTTCACAGAAAAGTAACAAATTCCATAGAATAATCTGTCTCACCAAAAAATATGGCAGGAACTGGAATGTTGCTTGTCGAGTTCAGGCTTAATATCTCATTTGTTCCCATTTGTTTCCTTAGTAGATTCTATGCTTGCCTCGGGCAATAGCAACATGTTTCTTCGTGATGAAATGTGATCAGTTATTTGGATGCTAGCTGTAAGAATGTAAGTGGCATTTCTGTTGGTTTGGCATGAATCTTAAGAGGTACTTTTTTTCCTAACTGCTGGCTTGATTGTTCTAGCCTCTAAATTGGTGCACTCTTTTAGTAGCAGAGCAAACTGGCCTCATTGTGTGTTACTGTTATATACTTTATGATTTTTGCTAACTGACTCATCTTTGTTCTGCCTCCCATTGGTTCTGGGAAAGCCAACACCTGTTGACTTCTTTACTGGATGTCATTCAACTGCCTCATAGTGCATACAAATCTTCATATCTACCTGGATTTTGATCAAAACCTGCTTGGAGATCTTACAGATCCAGAAGGTTATGGCTGGAGGGAGGGCGTGTGCAGCTGAGGAGCAACTTGCAGAGAGGTCCCAGGTTCTGTCTCTCATCACCAACTTTATGTAGTTTATCAGACTTCGTTTTTCAGTTGATGCAGGGGATTGAATTGTGCTTGCAAATGGCCAGTAAGGAATTCCCCTGGAGGAGGAAAGCTCCCAGCTGCCATAGAGCCAGTTTCTGCATGCTGTTCTGTTTCCACTCCTCCCGCCTGGCAGCGGCTGATAGGAAAGGCCTGAGGCTGAGAAAAGGGGCTCTCACTGAGCTTTATGTATGTGGCTCATTGGACCAAACTGTAAATTACTTTCTCCTGCACTGGGATTATCGCAATCTGACCCAAAGGTCTGGGGGGCAGGACCTGCTCAGAGATGCTCCGTTTTCTTGTGTACATTGTTAGGAGGGAGACCCTCACCCACAGCACCTCTGGCAGCATTTTCTACAGGCAGCATAAATTACTTGGACACCCAGGATGCAGACCCAGCCAACATGCTTGCTTATGGTTCTGTTCAAGAGTGCAGTAAGAACTTACAAGATTTATTGCACTTGTGGTGTTGATTGTGGATGGGCATTAGGAGTCGTGCATGTTCAGGGTACTCCAGGCTTACTGCTCAATGACATATATTTGCTCTGAGTAAGCACAGTAACTCCAAGTGTCCAAAGTGTGTCTGTTACCATGGGTGTCTGATGTGCCTGGAATAATGGTTTTGGTGTGCACAAGAATCACAGGTAATGGTCAGCGCATGTGTACAGTTGTGGTAGTTTAATCCCCAAAGCAGCTGGGTGAGAGATGAAAGGAGTAGCATTGGTAGCCCTGTCTAAACACAAAACCATGCACATGGGGCAGCTTTCTCTATCTTCCCATCCAATCTCTCAAATCTAACCAGCCTGTGCTCTCTTCTGAATGAATTCAGTCTGGCGTCTGGGTTTTCAGTCTTAATGGACTCAACTAAGTTGAGTTGTTCGGCCTTGCGGAAACTGAGGATTTGAAAACCACTTCTTAGAACTTCACATGTTCACCACAGTCAAATTAGCACAGTCACTCTCTGCAAACAAATCACAAGTAGCTGGGCTGTAAAAGAGCTATGCATTTCACTTCCGTCGCATAAAAATTCCTCATCTGGAGCCTAGAAAGAACATATTTCTGTGGTGTAAAGAAAAAATTATCTTTTCCTCCACTATTCAAGAGATTGGCTCAACACGTGTTCCAAAGGACACATGGGAAAGTCTGCAAAGATCTCGGGTCACTTTTGTGGACAGTATGACTCTACTTAGTAATTTTCCAGTCTTTCTAAGGCCATTAAAATACCTTTTCCAACCTGTGAAGTGTATATTGCTTTCTTCTGTGCAAATAAGTTTATTTCTTCAGTTACATAATTGAGCCAAATTGTATTTCAAGCTAAACAGAAAGGCTTATCGGGGGGGCAGCTTTAGAAGTACTAGTGAATTCAAGTAAACCAGAAAAATCCAAGATTTTTACTGAACTTATCAAATGAGCTTTTTTTAGTGAGAGAGAGATGTATATTTATTTATGTTGGCTGGACTACGCATGGCTCAAGGGAAAAAGTTTCATCTTAAAAGTTTAACTCCAAAAATGCTCGGGAGCAGTGATTTGGATGAAGCCTTCTCCAGACCACTGAGGTTGAAGAATAAATTCTAGAGCTGGAAGGGCAGGACATGACATGCACTCAGAGGTGCAGACGCCACATGAACTTTGGTTTAGATAAATTAAAATGCAGCGCTGGGCCCCCTCTAATTTTTAATCACACCTGTGCCAATATGTTTGCTTAAGTTTATTTTGCGCAGCTGCTGCAAGCCAATGCCAGATGGCAACCTAGCTCTTCCAGGGTGAAAAAAAGAACTGAAAGAACTAGGAAGGTCTCAGGTCTCCATGGAAGGCCTTGATCCTGCAGGCAGTGGGAGTTTTGTATATGAAGGGCTTGTAAAGTCAAGTCCTTTGCATGCTTTAACCTAATACAATTAGCCTACCCTTTGATTTGAGCTGTTTACCATTACAAGTGTGGTCAGATGAACAAAACTTTTGAAATGGAGGCAAACGTCTTAATTCAAGTTTGATTATCTAATTAAGATATAGAACCATATTTTAGACAGCCAACAAAAGAAAGCTTGATTTTTTTGGTTTGCTTTCCATCGGAAAATGCTGGGTTGCATTTGAAAATAGGATATTTTATTTGGGCACCTAATTTAAACTTTAAATCTGAGATTATTTTTTTCCCCCCTGACTTCCAGGTGGGTTTGGCATGTAGGCCATGTATCTTATAGTGAGAATGCTCATTGTACAGAACATGGAGACCAAATAGGGACATGGTTTAGTGGTGGGATGGCAGTGCTAGGTTAACGGTTGGACTCGATGATCTTAAAGGTCTTTTCCAGCTGAGGTGATTCTATGATTCTATGATTCTAATATGTTGAACTCTAATGTCTACCTCTGGTATTGGAGGTAACATAACATGCAGAGTATTATTATTCTTATAAGAAGACCCAATTACAAGCAAGATTTTAAAGAATCTTTAAAATCTTTTAAATTTACAAACTCAGTGACAGAAGGTGTTTATCATTCTGAGAAATAATAAACATCAAAATAAAAATTGTGTTTACAGTGTAATAATTAGTTGCATTAGGATAATATGTTATATGATGGAAAAAATGTGCAAGTGTGTATCTATGCCAACCTTGGTCCTTCTCTCAGAAAGGTCAGAGGATAAAAGTATTATGCCCTGTCAGGCAGCCAGCACCATTTTACAGCTGTTATTAGTTGCACTCAGCATAGAGGAAATGGGCTCTTGCCTTCAGCACACAAAATCGAAGCCTGAAACGAGTTGTGCAAACATTCAGATCGGATCTCTAACGTACTTGAAATCAATCTTGATTCAAGTCCAGGCTAGCTCTATGCACTTGCACCCGTTTGCTGGAATTTTGTTTGTCTGATGTTTTCCAGCAGAGGTGGATATGAATCTTTTTTTTTTTTTTTAACACATCTGAAGATTTGCAAACTTTCACACGTTTTCATGACTAGCATTATAATGTGATCGGTGTTTTATACTTTTTTTTAGCTGATGCCATCAAGGGTTTGCAAATATCGCTTTGATTTTTCACAGCTGAGGTAAGGCTCACTTCAGCTGACGTTCCAACATAATCCGATGGACAGAGACCTGCCTCCATGTATACCTGCACCGACAATGAATCTGAACCAGTCAGGTGGTCTGCATCCTTATTGTGTGCCTGCCAACCTGTGTATCTTCTCATGTCATTTAATCTATCAACTGGTCATGTTTTGTCCAGCCTAGGATGTAGCAGTGATGTTGAAATGCTTTAGCACACGGCTACTAATATGTTCTAGAAGCGTGATATAGGATGTATCAGTACTGCGAAATACTTAAGAAGTCTAAGCTTTAGCTCAAATCGGTTAACCAAAGCTTAACTAACTCAGGTTAAAACAGCAGCAAAGATAAAGTAGTTTGAACTTCACGCAAGAAGCTTGCTTTCAAGGCTGTACGAACATGCTGAGCAAAAAGGAGATCGAACGGCTGCAAAAGACATAAAGTAGAAAAGCTGCAGGAACTCTGACTAGTGGGTAACCAGTATTTCCTGATGGTTTATACTCTTTTTGCTTGTCTTTCTTAGTGGGTTTTCACAGGTGTTTATGTGTGTCCAAGCTACAGCTGCACGCCATTTGCTGTGTAGAGGTCCCCAGCAGCTGGCCCGAAATCCAAGTTGCATTGCCCTCAGGAAGATGCAAGCTACGCTCAGTTAAGACCACACTTCTTTGCACTGTAGCCTGTTAGTATAGATATTCTAATTTGTGCTAAGCTTCAAGCTAAGCAGTCTAGAAGTGAAATGAAGCTTGTCCTATGTAGAACGTTAAAAGAGCTGAGCCAGGTTTGCTTTGCATGCTTCTGTTGCATGGAAGCCTGAGATGGGGAGACCAAATTAAACCAATTATCAATAATACGCTGTTCAGCAAATGCTTCTGTTTCTGGCGGTGCTAGCAAAGTGGCAGGAGCAACTTCAAAGGCCGCAGACCCCACAACAAAGCGCTGGCAGCGCCCAAACGATGCAGCAAGCGGCCCCATGAAGGACAACTGGAGGGGGTGGGGAAGGCAGAGGCGAGAAGTGATTGTCTCCTGATAATGGGACCAATTTTCAGTGCAGCTATGCCAGCTGAGCTCCACGGAGGCACCCGGGAATCCAGCTCAATGGGCTTTAATTTGTGTGTGTGTGTATAGATTATATATGACAGGCACGATTCCACATGCCTTCCAAATCACAGCACTGTGCTTAAACCCTAATGCATAGATAATGCAGATGTGAGATAATCAAAGCAACCTTTGTCATACTGAAAACTGAAACTCTTGAGGGCAGAGTTTAATCAATGTATTATTGGAACTAAAATTCCAGCCTTACTGTAGTGATTGTATTACTAGGTGCCATATTTAATTCATGAAGAAAACTATGAGCTTTAAAATTGAAATGAGACTCAAAATTTTCTTGCTGATGCAGAATGTAAAATTAATTTTCTGTTGGTCGCAGGCATCAAAGAAGTGGGTAAGAAAAAGCAAAAAATCTTTCTCATCTGTTTCTGGATTCCTTTTATCAGATCCTTAAAAGTCTCAAAAATGTTACAAGAAAACACTGCAGAAAGGTAGCTGTAATTCATTTCACAAGTTGCATATGAAGAAGGTTTTTCTTCTATTCCTTTAAAATGTATGTAAATGTCAAGGTGCTGTAGGCCAAAGAAAAATCTCAGCATTATTTAACTATATATTTATAAGAAAATCACTACTTCCTTATGGTTTTGGTAATATTGCCTTCTTTTTGTTCTTTTTTTCAGATAGGTGAATTGCTAGGAGGTGGTAACATATCACTTCTACATACATGTGTAATGGCAGTAATTGTTACCCTTGTTCTGGAGCTTGTATGTTTTCCTACAGCTTTGCCGATATTTGCTTTAATTAAAAAATAAAGAATCTGCTGATTCAAAAGAAAATATCACAGTGAAATGAATCTGGGTTATATTTGGCTAATAAGGAAACAGAGGACGGTGCCGGATGTGGAGGTGAGCAGGATGTTCCATTCCAGCTTTCCTTCCTCATTTAACATTTCTTTGGCTGCTCCGGCTAGAAACGATGCATGAGGGCAGGCACAGAGGTTTTTCATTACCTGCCCCTCTGACACAGTAGCACAGCAGCCACCCTACCTCCACCTTCCTTCCTGTAGGCTCCTTCTTTCCCACCCTGGGGATATTCTTTCTCCTGATGTCCTGTGTCTTCCCCCATCTATGGTTTTATAGAATCATAGAATCATAGAATCACCTCGGTTGGAAAAGACCTTTAAGATCATCGAGTCCAACCGTTAACCTAGCACTGCCATCCCACCACTAAACCATGTCCCTAAGCACCTCATCTATCCTTCTTTTAAAGACCTCCAGGGATGAGGACTCCACCACCTCCCTGGGCAGCCCATTCCAGAGCCTGACAACCCTTTCCGTGAAGAAGTTTTTCCTAATGTCTAGCCTAAACCTGCCCTGGCGCAGCTTCAAGCCATTCCCCCTCGTCCTATCATCTGTTACCAGGGAGAAGAGGCCGACCCCCACCTCACTACAGCCTCCTGTCAGGCAGTTGTAGAGGGCGATCAGGTCTCCCCTCAGCCTCCTCTTCTCCAGACTGAACAACCCCAGTTCCCTCAGCCGCTCCTCGTATGACTTGTGCTCCAGCCCCCTCCCCAGCTCGGTTGCTCTCCTCTGGACCTGTTCCAGCAATGCAACATCTTTCTTGTAGTGAGGGGCCCAAAACTGAACACAGTATTCGAGGTGCGGCCTCACCAGCACCGAGTACAGGGGCACGATCACTTCCCTACTCCTGCTGGCCACACTATTCCTGATACAGGCCAGGATGCCATTGGCCTTCTTGGCCACCTGGGCACACTGCTGGCTCATATTCAGCCGGCTGTCAACCAGCACCCCCAGGTCTT
Organism: Gorsachius magnificus; assembly: GCA_034008185.1. Lineage (NCBI taxonomy): Eukaryota > Metazoa > Chordata > Aves > Pelecaniformes > Ardeidae > Gorsachius > Gorsachius magnificus. The sequence continues at coordinate 67,887,018 of CM067081.1, read as the reverse complement.
TTTCTACCAGGCAGCTTTCCAGCCACTCTTCCCCAAGCCTGGGGTTGTTGTGACCAAAGTGCAGGACCCGGCACTTGGCCTTGTTGAACCTCATACAGCTGGCCTCGGCCCATTGATCCAGCCTGTCCAGGTCCCTTTGCAGAGCCTCCTCCCCTCCAGCAGATCAACACTCCCACCCAGTTTGGTGTCATCTGCAAATTTACTGAGGGCACACTCAATCCCCTCATCCAGGTGATTGATAAAGATATTAAACAAGACCGGCCCTAGAACTGAGCCCTGGGGGACACTGCTTGTGACCGTCCGCCAACTGGATTTAGCTCCATTCACCACGACTCTCTGGGCTCGGCCACCCAGCCAGTTTTTAACCCAGTGAAGAGTATATCCATCTAGGCCATGAACTGCCAGCTTCTCCAGGAGAATGCTATGGGAGACTGTGTCGAAGGCTTTGCTGAAGTCCAGGTAGACAACATCCACAGCCTTTCCCTCATCTACCAGGCGGGTCACCTGGTCATAGAAGGAGATCAGGTTTGTTAGGCAAGACCTGCCTTTCGTGAACCCATGCTGACTGGGCCTGATCCCATATAGATATGGTTTGCGAAGTCCCCGCAGAAGTTAGCTTGTAAACTGGAGAGCTCTAACAGCACTTCAGAATGACAAATTATGCAGTGTCTTCCTGTAGCTCAACAAACTCTAGTGCTTCCACACATAGCGGTTCGTATGTTTGTTTGTTCAGACTCTGGCTTTTTATCTGTAGAAAAGCAAAAGAATAACTGGACCTCATGTTGGCACGGAAGTGACATCCACAGATGGTATTTTGAGCGCCAACCTTTCACTGGCTTGTGAACCTGGACCTTGAACTCTGTGGTCACCAGTGTACAGACTTAAGTAAACGTGCTTGAATTTGTAGAAGTGGCTGGGGACAGTTACATTTATATTATATTTAAGGGTAGAGTTCAAACTCTTCTTATACCTGAGCTACTTTGCTTGGCAATCTAGTTGGTTTGTCCTGAAATGTAAATTGATCTTTAAGGAGTATGTATGAATGGTGAGCTTGGAGTCAGGTGCAGGTATGACCCGCTGACTAATGTGACAGTAGTTCCTCGTACCTATGGTGGCGGTAGCATTTCCATCCTTGAAAGTAGGGTGTATGGAGGGATAAATGCATTTTAATTCTGAAGGGACAAATCAACAGTGTAAGCCACAGATTTAAACAAACCACCATGCTGTACTCTGTCCTGGTAACCTCTGGTTGTTGCTGCACGATGCTGCTGCTTTCTTTGCACTTAAACTTTTGTGCTGATTTAGTTTTTAAACACATAGAAGGTAAGTGTGTTACTACACATACTATGTTCCTTCTAAATAAACCCTACCTTTTATTTTAGAAACACATTTAAAACATAGAGCAATTAAGGTGACTTCAGTGAGGTTAGCAAGGAGAGTCAAACATGAGTGTTAGGAAGGAACAAAGATCCTCACTCTTACAGTTTTATTACAACTTTTCTGGTGTATCTCTTTTTTGTTTGTGTTGGTTCAAGTTCCTGCTGGGGCATCAAGTGAACACCCTTCAAAAGAAAGTTTCTTAACTTTGTAAGAGAGAAGGAAAACTTGAAAACATGAACCCTGCATGTTCTGTAACCACAAAGCAAATAAAAAGATTCACAATTCAGATTTCAGTTTCACAACTTTTAGTGCAATAATACAAGCACAATATTTTTGAAGGGCTGATTTGTTTATTATGTTAGTTACTAAACGGCAGGCAATATGATTTCCACTCATTATTCTTGCTTAAACTCAGGGCCAGGTGAATAGTTTTCTCTTGAAATCATGAAAACTCCATGTTTAAAAAAAAAAGAAAAAAACCTAATAATTCAGGAGTATTTAACTAATATTCCTTTGATTGTGGTAAAGATAAAGAAATAATAAAATAAATACACTCATACTTGGTGTTTGTCCAGTTAAAAGGGGGTGGTGGTGGTGGTGAATACCAGATTAGTCATTCCTAACTTGGACAAACCCTGATTATGTTTATATTAATAATTTTTCCATGGTAACCAACATGGATTATTGAGTTGCGACCATTTTCCTGGGCTCTGTGTGTTCCTATTGACCCTTAGAAGAGCTATTTTGGTGTTAAATGCTGCCAGGCAGTGAGTAACCATTTTTCCACTTTACTGAAGGAGTATGCAGCTTTACTTCTTCCTTGCGTCAGCTACGGCCTTAATCTTAAATTCATCTTCAGTGAACTGATTCAACTCATTAAACCACTTGGAAACTATTCTTTTCTCTAAAAAAAAGAAAAAAGAAAGAAAAAAAGTTTTACTTTGTGACTTTTATCCTGGAGCTGACCTTGCTCAGGGTTTAAAGAGCACAAGTATTGGTGTAAGACAAACAGAATGGAAGAGGGGCGCAAGGAGAGAGGTAAAAGAGGGAGAGTGACCTCTTGTTTTCCATGGCAGTGAGCTGGTAGTTAAGCTCAACCCAGACACCTGTAAAACTTCATCATGAGTTTTGACATGGTTTCTTGATGTAAGGTTATTATATCCACAGCAATTGCAGTAAAGATAAGGCTGCTAGCCTGGTTTTACAAAAGTGGAAATGGAAGCAGAACTCAACCCTCAGATTAACATTTCCTGTAACTCTTAACATTCTTTTTTATAGTGGTACTTTAGTTCGCTTTTGTTCCAAGTATTTAGCTTGTAATCATACCAGTGTTGCAGTAGCAAAGTGTTTTAACTTTGGAGCCAGGGACTTGAGGAGAGTAACATTTCTACTTAATTATAAGGCAAGTGGCATTCGGTCAAACATTTTAGGTTATCATCATCCTAATCTGAAGCTTTTAAAGAAGAAAAGTAAACAAAAATTTTGTTTGGTTCAATGATATATATATATATAACTTGTTAAGGACAGCTGGCCCCTTACACAGTGCCCTGATGATCCAACCTGGAGCCACGAGAAGTGAGGGACTTCAGGGGTGTTTGACATCAGCCATGAGGGCACAGGACATTTTTGTTAAAAAATAGAGCTGATGTTAAAGGCAAACTGGCATCTTCCTTCTGATAGTGAGGGGAATTTTGGTTCATTAAATTACCGTCTTTTTGGCTCTTGTTTAAAGAGCGCCTAACCTTTCTTTTAGAAATGAGCTACTGTTGAAGGGAACAGTTGACGTGTGCTTGCCCGATGCGATTGCTGTAACAGAGGTGTAAAACAAAGGCTGAGTTTGTCTGTCCTGGCACTCTCTCATCATGGCTGGTGGCTTCAGATGATCTCCAACCAGCCATGGAGCCCTGTGGCTGACCACTGCATGGGTGTCACCCCCTCTGCGCTGGACCTGGGAATGCTCAATCCACTCTAGGACATATATTGCCACGGCACATCGGGCCAGTCCCACTACTGCTTTGGGCAAACAAGAACCCTTTTTACCTCCTTGACCCAGGCACTTAGGTAGGGTGAAGCTTTTCTCTCTAGCGTGGTGGGTTTGGGGATCCTGCCCCGGGTAAGCTGTGAATTTTCTGAAGCCCAGAGTCCGCAGTTGTATGGCAGAGTCCCTGAAGTACTGGAGGGTTGGTGGTTATGGTAGCCGTTATTGCTACTCTCAGTTCAGTACTATAAAGACATAGTCTTGAATTTTGGAGTTTCTGTGCTTCAGAAAATAAGTTTTCATCATTAGCACTTCAAACATTATTCACTGAACCATATTGCAAAGGAGGAAGGAGAAAATGTCTTAGAAAGCGTTTCCAAGTGCCAGGAAGTAAATAGTTATTGCTGGGTCATCTGCTTGGAAAGCTGACACGCTCCAAAATGATTGCAGATTAAATTCTATTTCAGATAAAGCAAGAACTGATATTGGTTTGATGCTTGGTTTCAACTGACTCCTCTTCTGAGAGAACTGATGCTGCTTTGCTTGGCTATGCTAAGATCCGTTTGCGATTTTAATACACATTTTCTTTTGAAGACATGTAATTAAAAAACAAGTAATACAGAGTACATGTTTTGGAACAGAAGTGTCTGTGCCCTGAACTGTAGATCAATGGTGGTCTAAAAGAGTGGTAGATCATAACACACAGAGAGCCGATGCATCACATGGTGCTGTTTCTCCCTGTTTCAAGCCGCTAAATCCCATTAAAAGGCAAGCTAGAAACAAATTGTATGTATTTTCAGTATTTTCGCTCTGTGAATGCAATTGCTGTGACTGACACAAAAATTGCATAAAATCGTGAGTAAAGAAGGAAGCGTCGCTGTGCTGGGAGGGTGTTGGTCCACCAAGCGCTCCCCCTCCTTTGTAGCAAGTGGCTCAGAGGCTCCAGGGAGCCTCTGAAGTCTTTCCAGAACCCTCACTCTGAAGCATTTATTGTCGGCCAGCTGGGTCCTCACGGGGGAGACCTTGGATACCGAGATGAAAATTGTCATGTGGGAAAAAAGCCAAATCTTAATCAGATCAATTAGTTATGCTACAGTGGCTTGCTTACAGTCCTTTTCCCAGTTAGGCTCCTTCTTTGCAAGCTGTTATAAACTCAAAGGAGTTTTGTTGGTAATTTTAAGGGAAATGGCTTTTATGCCATTTTGCTTTATGCTTTTTTCACTATACTGCAGACATGATGTCTTTAATATCTACACTCTTACAGAATCCTTCAACCCCTAGTATCCTAAACTATATGAGTCCTTCCACCTGATTCTTCCAGGCACCTCGGCTCATTCTGGAGTTCTGCTTACAGTTTTTGCCAAGTTTAGCTGTGTAGTTGAGAAGGTTACCACCCTCAGAAGTCCAGTCTTTTCCAGTGCTGGAAGTTATCACCTGCATAGGAATAGCAGTATTTTAACTTAAACTACAGAAACCAAAGTATGCTGATGCAGGGTCGCAATCACAAAATGGGCTTGCAACCCCATGTTCTGCTGGTCCACCACACCAGGAAAGGAGTGACTTCCAGAATAAGGGCAAAAGGGCAAAGCAGAAGGCTGAGGACAGCAAAATTTCCAAAGGTTATAGTTAACCAAGAGGGAGTAAGAGCCCTTTGCTACTTCCTAAATTGCTTTCACAGGCGACTACTAGAATAACACTCTTTCTGGCTGGAACTCTTGTTCTAGTTGTTCTTTCCTTTTCCGTGGTGGGCATGTTCTCTTTCTTTTTCCTTCATCCTACTCTTCACACCTTCTTCTTTCAGTTGCTTTTCTCTTTTTCTGTCTTGTTGAGATGTTTTCTTTTCAAATTGCTCTTCCTGCCGGCAAAGAGAGAAATCAATATAAATGTATGTAAAATAAAGAACTTGTCACTGCCTGGATTCTGGAGGCTGGAAAAAAGTGTTTTCTAGTGACTACTTCCTACGTGTGTTCTAGTATCTGTTAGTTGTGGAGCACAGACTTAACAGCTGATATGGCAAATGTTGCAGGGTGTATTTAGTTCTCTATGAGAATTTGTTTATAAAAATCTGCCAAAATCAAAAGATGGCGAACATATAAATACCTGAAAAATATCTTACAGCCATAATTTTGTTTCTTTCTGATGATGGAGCACCTGGCTTTACAACCTTACTATTTTTAATGTAATTCTTTGGTTTGTAATGATACTTCCACAGTAATTAAAGCTGCCTAATATTTTCCATTGTAGAAGCCATTTTAGTTGCTTATTTCTTTGTCAAGTCTTAACTGTTTGGGTTGAAGCTTTCCATAGTTATTTTCAGCCTCAGACTGAATAGTTTTGGCAATCTTTATTCAAAATGATATAACTGTATTCAAGAATGGTCGCTGGATGGAAGTTGGTGAGAGGTTCTGTTTCTTATTTACAATGCCACAATTTTTTATTGCTTTTTCTTTTGAGTCCTCTGGAATTGGGACCAAAGCTTTGGCAAAAGGATAGTCCTGGGATAAAAGACACACTACTTACTGTCCTCTGAATACTTGGATAGATTTGGATGAGCTAGACCTTTGAAAATCTTTTTACGTTATGTTCAGAAACTACAGGCTTCAAAAAGATTTATTTCAGTGGCCTCAGGCTAGAGGTAATGGGTAAGGTAGTGAATATAGGGGCTGAGCCCCACCCTTATATATTGAATCAGACTCACGTGACAGAGGACATACTTCCCAAATAAAGCCACATGGCCCTGGAGGCCCAGCAGTCCAAGGTGATAGGGAGGATGGGTAAAGACAGGGCTGATGCCAACTCCCTGCCTGGTGGGCACTGCTGCGGCTTTCCTCTGGTTTGTCTGGGAGGAAAGTTAGCAGGCTCAAAGCCAGGGAGTTTGGACATGGAAAGATTAAAGACAGTCAATTTTCTTTCTCTGGGAAGGCTTGCTAATACCTCATAGAGCTATTTTGTTGCTGTTGTTTTCTTTACCTCTCTTACTAATGAAAATAAGAAGCTGGTTACTTTGCACAAAATGGCCAGTGTAGGTTTTGGAGCCCTCTATGCATATGCCCACTTGGTCACCTTAAATGTTGCTGCAGTCTTTGGCTCTTTCTCTCAGGGAACTGGTAAGCCATTGCTTCTTTTTTTTTAAAAAAAATTATTTTTAGGTTTATTTCTGAGAGCACCATCTCTCTGTGGTGGACAGTCTGACTCTAGAAACTACAGCACTTACAAATCACCTAATAAAGTCTAAAGAGCACTCTGGGATTCATTTGATAAGAGTGGCTGTATAAATGAAAGGCTGTTAATTGCGTGGCTGGCTGCCACGTGCAGTTAATCCCCAGCGCAAAAGCGCAGCAAAAAGCACTCTACGGGCAGTTCCAGTCTAGAAATAACCGGGAAGGAAAGAACAGAAGCTCAGGGCTACCTTTCGGCTCTGTGATTTACACCGCCCACGAGGATATCTCGCAATGTTGGCCATGTATTTTTCAGCTTGTTGCCAATCCTCATGCCATCGCTGAACTTGATACCGAGGCTGGGACTTTGTAATTCTATCCAGAATGGCACGGTTCTCCTGGTTCACTCTCCGCAGCTCCTGCTTTCGTTTTTCTCCATTTAAACTAGAGAGGAAAACCGTATAAGCAGAATCAAACTTCTTCACGCTCATTTCTGTTCCCATGCCTGGGAACCCAGAATGTGAAATATCTGTCCAATCTTGTGTCAGGGGAAAATTCACCTAAGGTTTTATACCTCTCCTATAGGGACTTGCTTTTCCTTGATCTGCATTAACCAGCCCTTGCAACCCAATGCTTTTGTCCTTCTTAAGAGGATAGTCTTTGTTCGGTATCTTCCGAATGCAGCCCTGCCTATATAGAGGTTTGGTACATTTTACAGGAGGAAAAATGCTAGTTTTATCTTGGATTAATGCCAACCCGCCAGTCTTGGAACTGCTGTAGTGCAGTACTGTACGTGAGGGCATGGCTGGTGCCTGAGATGCTTAACAATCAATTTCAGTTACTTTGGTTTATACGTTTCTTTTGTGTACAAACCTCATGAACCAAGTTGGGAAGCACGAAGGTAACGGAGATAGGCATACTGCCTCAAATGCCTTGGAAACTTTCTGTGATTTCTTAGACTGTAATTTCCCAGGCAGCTGAGCTGATCTCGTAGCAGTCTCCTGCCACCAAAAAAGGAAGGACTTGCTCTTTTCCTTTCCCTGCTCATCACCCCACTGCTCCCAGCTGTGTGGTCTTCTCCACCCCTTGCACCAGCCCTGTAATTCATCACTTTGCAGGAAGTGGCAGAAAAACTATCCAGGTTGGTTTGGTTTGCTTGGGTTAGTTTGCTGCTACTGTCTCAAGCTTAATTAGCTAATGGAGAGGTTTGACGAAAACCAGAGTTGATCCAAAGAAAACAACAAGGGTTTGCCACTTGAATCGGGAAGGGAGGGAATGAAAAATGGGGAGGATGCTCTGCTCCTTCCATATCTTGTGGGATCACAGCTTCAGCAGCAGAGTTAGCTGACGCTTGTTGATGCCTGCGCTGATCTGGGTGTTGTTCACTAGCGACAAGCTGTAAGTGCTGTGGTGTGCATTTGCACGATGTGGACACAACCAACTCTGTTTCAGATAATTTCTGTCTTCCCAAGGAACTGTGCAAATGTCAGGATATTCGTGACAGTGACACGTAGTGAGTTCTACCTAGGTCACTTGCACCTGAGCTGCATTTTGCTGTCTGGAGACACTTTAGGGCCTGAGGAGCAGCCAGTCTGTCATGAAGTAGTCTGTCTATAAATGAATCACAGGAGGTAACAACCGCCACCTGAGTTACACAAACCATTCTCTTCACTTCAAAAGCCTGTCCCTGGTGTTGGCTCGTTTGCTGAGCCCTATTTGGGGTGTGAATTTCCTCCTGAATCAAAAATATGTAAGCTGGTTCTCTCTAGTGATAAATCCTCAAGGCATATTTTGCTTGGTCTCCTTTGGGCAGTAAATTATATTTTCCCTTCTGCCTGCTTCCTGCTCTACTTTTCTTTTTAATTTTTATTCTATTTTTTGCTCTGTCTTTATTTCATCTCTAAGCTTTGGATCTCCCTCTTTCCGGTGGTGTCTGTAGGAACAACTGGCAAAGTCAGCAGCAATGACTCACTTAGCAGGAACAGCTTTGCTGAGACATAATAGGTTTGCTTCATTTATTTCTTTAAAGTAGGGCAATGTTCTCCCTCTCTGGTTTTTTTTTTTTCATTCCCTCAGTTATTAAACTGAAAAACTAATTTAAAGCCATCTTCTCTTCAACAGAGGGTAGGACGAAAATGACTCGGCATTGGATTTCATGTGACAGGGCAAGCAAATGGCTTTCTGAAGTGTTGATTATACCTTAGGCTGCCTTTTAAAATACGTGTCCTTGCAGAGCAGTTTATCCTTAGCTATGTTTGTCACTGGGAAGGTAATTTGATAACTACATAGAAATAGTGCTGGTGATGTTACCTTTTGGCCTTATAGTCATTTTTGTTGTCAATTTGTCCCTTTGCTCTCATGATGCAGGACACCTTCTCCAGCAGCAAACGGTTGTTTCTTTCGATGACGGAAAGTCGGTCTTCCTCCAACTTCGCATACAGAAGGGATAAAGAAATGCTTTTGTTTTTACAAGGCCAGAGCAAGCAGCAGTGATATGTATCACGGGTACCTAACAGGGTGGTCACAATTGCTGTCCGCTTCTCTCCACAGAGCATGACAGACACTGATCAGGTAAAGCTCTGCGCTAGTGTTGAGAGCAGCCTTCGTTTCACCATTTTGATGGTGATGCAGGGGGAGAAAGCCCTTTGCAGTGCTGTGAATTTTGCCCTGAATCACTTTCCCGCAACCAGAGCAGCAGCCTGCGTGATTAGCAAACTCATTTCATCAGTGTAAGTGGTATTTCTATAAATATTTGTCAGTGTACTTTCTGGGATCATCATTATCATCTGTGTCTCTAGCAGCCTTCATAGACTCTTGTCAAAATCTAGGATTGTGGTGGATGCTGTACGAGAACATAATGGGACTTATCCAGGCTCCTCTGAATTCAATGGGAGCCTTTCTGCTATCTTTGGTGGGCTTTGGATCAAATGGTAATTTTTCCGTTGACTTCACTGAGGTTTGGATTAGGTCCAGTTGCAGGCCATTTTTGTCCTGGAGGGCTTGCAAGCTCGTGTAAGAAGAGAAGCAGCCAACTGGGTGTGACAAACAAATGGAGAAAGATGTATGAGGCAGTATAAGCTAGTTCTGTTCATCCTTAGCATGATTTTAAGCCTCTAACTTCAGTTTTAAAATGGAAGATGATTAATAATATCTGAAATTAACTGTATAATGGGCAAAACACCTTAGTGTCAAAAGTGGGATGAAAATTGAAGGAGTCCAGCAGAGGAGGGAGACTCCCTGTGGATATCCCGGGGCATTGTCTAATTTGTAAAAAATGTTGCCATATTGTTATTTGAAGAACACAAATCCATGCTAAAAGTGTGTTTGTGGGGATTGCAAAGAAATGGGAGAGTGGTGAAGAGAAAAACTTATTTTCAAAGTTATCTGTATCCCAAGAAAGCCTTCTCCAGCAGGGCTGAGTTGGATGAAACCAGAGAAAGGCTGGGTGGAGGAAAGCAAGGAAAGCACTCTTTTTCCTAGCTGGACTTCAACATCTTGTTCTCAAAAGCCTCTCAGAACAGAATCAATGAAGAAATCAATGAAGTCTTGTTTTGAGCATACTAATTCACTCTTCTCCTTTCCCCCTGTTGTTTGGTTTGGTTTTTTTTTCTGTATTTGATTCTAGGCACTCCAAAGATATTGCATATCCTTTATAAAATGAATAGGAAATCCTGCTCATCAGCTCTGATAGTTTTGGGTGGCTGATACTAGAGTGGAAAGTTACTGTAGGGCGTTTAGTGCATCTGCCCTGTTTGCCCCTGTTTGCGGTTTATAACCAAAGCGGGTCGGATGCTGGTCACACTGTAGTATAAAGGTACCCAAAACTGGTGCATTAAGTAATGTACCCATCAGACTCTGAATAAACTTGAGGAGAAAGATTGTGAAGAAGAGCTGGTTAATGGAAGACTGCAATGTTAGAGGCTTTTTTTTTTGCTTGCTTTCTTTCTGTAGCAGTTAGGAAAGGAGGAGGGTGAGAAAGAGTACCACAGTCTCAGTTGCAGGTATCAGAATGTGTGGTTCAAAGGAACATGCCTAAGAGTAGTGGGTTCGTGTTGGGGGGTTTTTGTTAACCTGGGGGTGTGGGGTGTGTGTTATGCAATGTTTCATTTTCAAAGGAAGTTTATCAATGTTATTTTTACAGTAATAGGAAAAAATTAACAACAGCAATTGAATCCACGTCCTAATATAGCATATGACTTTATGCATGGAGGAGAAATGAATTGTTTTGCTAGTGAAATGATTTCAAGGTGCCTGGGGATTATGATGTTGCATAGTGAGATGATAAACAATTTTAAGGAAATTAATTCTGAAGTCCTTACATGGGCTACACTCCCATTGCCTGAGGGGCACTGTGTTGGAAATTAAGTCTTTGACAGGATTTAGCTGCACGTATTTTCTCCTGTGCTCACATTTGGATTTTTTTTTAATTGTTGTTGTTTCCTTTTCGTGAGCAGAGTTAATTAGGTAACAATTTATTTTCCACTCTCATCTTTTAATAAAAATTTGCCTCCTGGGAGCAGTAAGATTTTGAAGGATAACTGCCAGTCAAGGCTACCCATTGTTATTTCTTGTGCTTTGAATATGTTAACATCCTATTATTCAGTTCATTGCTCTGTGTGTAGCTCGGTGATTGTGCTATTCTTGTTATTTGTGATGGTTTTTTCATGGCTGTGCAGAAGTACCTTTTAGGAGGCTATTTGAACACTTTAGCACTTGTTAATCTGAAGCGCTCTGATTTCATCAATAATCATAAAGATAAAATAAGTTATTTAATGCAGCTGGGAGTGTGCTATTCATGGATCCTGATAGTCCGTGGCAACAATCACTGCACTGAGGAGAGAAAAAAAAAAAAAAGGCCCTGAAATTGTGACCATCTGGTAGTCTCTTTGTTTTCTTTGAGAGGAGACGTGAAGGTAAGCATGCTAGTGCCCATGAAATAGCCAATACTGTACCTTCAGCTTCCCAAACTTCAGATGAAGGTGGCTGTATATTGCAGGGGTGCTTGTGTCCACTAATGGTTTTGCTGCCTGAACCTGCCACAGAAATGAAATGTTTATCCGTTTTTGTTGGAAATAGCCTTGCATATCATTACAGGAAATCTTTTAATTCTCATGATCTGTTTTGTTAGCCAGCAGTAATACTATTAAACATATGACTCATTATATCAGCAAAGCCAGACTTGCCCAGAAGAAGAGTAGTGGGAAATGAAAATGTTAATGAAGTCAGTTGTTATAAAGTCTGCTGGAAATGTGAAGTGCTCTTTATGTTGGAGAAATGTAAAAATACATACAGTCAGGTTACAGTGGTGTTGATGTTAGGATACAGGAAAGACTGTCTAGGAGAAGGCAGGCAGTTTTTATTAGGCATCCAGCAGAAATAAAAAGGCTAGTCTAAGAAAGCCCTAGGCACTCCTAAGCTGTGCCAGGTCTTCCAAAGGGATGCACGTTTAGGATGCTGCCAGAAAGAGGTAAGCAATACTGGAAAAGGACTTCTCGTGTTGAAAGTATTCCCAGGCCTCTTCTCATCAGCACTTTAGAATGATGATCAAAAGCAAATTGTGGATCTAATTATTCTAATGGAGCTGGTAGTTCAGTGGCAGAATAATATTTATCTCCATCCTGACCTAAATAGCCCCGCAATATATGAGGTAGAAGAATAATCTGTGAGCTGTCTTGGAGTGAAGAAACCCTGCGGAAGAAAAGCTGGTAAGGGGGAGTGGAGTGAGGCAGGATTTAGAGGGGAGACTGCTCGCTCTCAGACTGGGGTCCTGCTGGGAGTGAGACCAAATTGGTTAAAACAACAGTACCATGATTTGTGTCATGGAATACATGTGATAAACCTCCCTCTCTCATACCTCATACTTGAACCGTTCCATCTCCATTTCTGTGATATAGAAAGAAGAGAAAAATACTTGCTACTTAAAAAAAAAAAAGAGGCTGCCAAGTAAGAGCAGCAGGCACAACACCAGCCCAAGCCCCGCACAGCAGGGCATGACCAAAGCACTGCCTGGGTCCAGCAGAAGTTTTCCACATCTCTTTCTGTAGCAGCTTTGTGATGAGCCGAGGATCAGGCTTGAATCCCTGCTGGCAGACCTGTCATACGTACTACCAGGACGGGTTCCTTGCTTTTATAATGGGGCGAGAAATTTACAGCATTCACTGGGACAATGTTTAGCAGTCTCTAGCTTTGTCTGAAATTCACTTGAACTGCTCGGCGTCTGCTGAAAACTTTCCACTGCTTTTTTGTGGCAGTCATCTCTGAGGAGGTGGGATCCCAGAAGGTGCTGACTGCTCCCAGCTCCAGCTGATTGTGGGGGCAGATGAGAGTGCTCACAGAATCACAGAACGGCAGGGGTTGGAAGGGACCTCGGGAGATCATCCAGTCCAACCCTCCTGCTAAAGCAGGTTCACCCAGAGCAGGTTACACAGGACATCGTCCAGGCGGGCTTTGAATATCTCCAGAGAAGGAGACTCCACAACCTCCCTGGGCAGCCTGTGCCAGTGCTCCGTCACCCTCAGAGCGAAGAAGTTCTTCTTCGTGTTCAACTGAAACCTGTTATGCTTCAGTTTAAGAATCATCTTTATCCTTTCTAGATCCCGTCATGTTAAGTAGCTGATTTTTACTGGGTAGCAGAATGAAACTAGGTAAATCTCTGAGGGTTTTGTTGGTTTTGACTTCTGCTGCTGCTATCTCTGCTTCTTCAGGTGCTTTAAATTGTTGTGCTATTAAGTTATTTCAAAAATAACTTTCAGAAGACATGCAGTTTGTGAAAGAGGGTTGTTATTGTATCAGTCAGTAGAAATCACTGGTGTGAAGAATAAAATGCAATATTTATGCAAACTGATTTTAATTTATATGTAAACTGTTTCAAACTTGAACAACAAAAGGTGTGTTTAGGAACAACATTTCTTCTGTGGAATTAGTTTTGTGGAAGTGTTACAATTAATTTATCTTCTGTCCTTACATGCACAACTATAAAAGGTAAAGCCTGGTATTTTTTAAGCCCAGTCTCTGTTGTGGAACTTTCCAGAGCAATGGTAGTTTTGGAGCCATTTAATATTTGATTCTATGCAGAATGTTGCAGAGAGATGTTTCTTTCCTTTCTTCTATTATGAAGATAACAAAATTATTCGGACTGGACAAATTTGCTGTTGTGTACACAGAAACATGCTGGCGGGTTTTTTTGTACCTTTGCGTCATGGAAAAAATGATAACTTATTCCTTACCATTGCCATCTTTTTAGTGGTCTTCTCCAAGAAGCGTACCTCTTTTTGTTTTGTTTTGTTTTCTTTTTCTCTGTATGTTCCTTTTTTTCTTCCTTGCTCCCTATTTTTCCCCTTTCTCTCTTGCTCTCATTTTTGGTAGTATGTTTTGTTGGTTTGGTTTTTTTTTTTGAGCTCCTTCAATGCAAAGCCTGCACATCACCAAGCAGAGGCTCTTACATTTTCTCAGGGCGATCCCTGTCTCTCTTGGCAGAGCAAAAGCCTGTGCCCAGGGGGCTGGGTCATTCAGGACAACCTGCCGAATTGCCCCGCTGCCTTCAGTTACCCCAGCCCGCAGGTAACGCTGCTCTGGGGTAGCTGGCATTCACCGCAGCAAGCCGGAATTCATGCCAGTGGAAGGCATGGTGAAATTTCCGGGCAACCGGTGTGGGGATTGAGGAGCGCGCCAGCATGACAGCATGGGGCACTTGAAAAGGCTGCTCTTTGGCCACTGGAGACCTTGTTACTCACTATTTGATCCGTGTGTGAACCCTGAACCCTAAGGAACAAAATTCTGTACCTTTTAAGGCATCCTTTGCCCAACATGATAGTTACTCTCTTTCTGCTTGCACTCAGAAATGAACGTTTGTGTTTATCATAGAATCATAGAATGTTTTGGGTTGGAAGGGACCTTTAGAGGCCATCTAGTCCAACCACCTGCAGTGAGCAGGGACACCGCTAACTGGATCAGGTTGCTCAGAGCCCCGTCCAGCCTGGCCTTGAATGTGTCCAGGGATGGGGCATCCACCACTTCTCTGGGCAACCTATGCCAGTGTTTCACCACCCTCATTGTAAAGAGTTTCTTCCTTATATCCAGTCTAAACCTACCCTGTTTTAGTTTAAAACCATTACCCCTTGTCATGTCACAACCGGCCCTGCTAAAAAGATTGTCCCCATCTTTCCTGCAGGCCCCCTTTAGGTACTAAAAGGCCATAATCAGGTCTCCCCGCAGCCTTCTCTTCTCCAGGCTGAACAAGCCCAACTCCCTCAGCCTGTCCTCATAGGAGAGGTGCTCCAGCCCTCGGATCATTTTGGTAGCCCTCTTCTGGACCCGCTCGAGTTCCATGTCCTTCTTGTGCTGAGGGCTCCAGAGCTGGACGCAGGGCTCCAGGTGAGGTCTCACCCGAGCAGAGTAGAGGGGCAGAATCCCCTCCCTCAACCTGCTGGCCACCCTGCTTTTGATGCAGCCCAGGGTACAGTTGGCCTTCTGGGCTGCCAGCGCCCACTGCCGGCTCATGTCCAGCTTTTCATCCACCAGCACCCCCAAGTCCCTCTCGGCAGGGCTGCTCTCGATCCTTTCTTCCCCCAGCCTGTACTGATACTGGGGGTTACCCCAACCCAGGTGCATGACCTCGCACTTGGCCTTGTTGAACCTCATGAGGTTCACACAGGCCCACCTCTCCAGCCTGTCCAGGTCTTTAATCCAAGAGCAGTTGAGTCGTGGGAAATGTTTTGTTCTCTATAAATACATTTCTTTACTATATATCATGATGATATCTAACCTCTGTTCTTGGCCTCTGAATGCCTTAACGCATGTATGAAGTGCTCTGTGCGCTGGACAAAGGAGAGTTCTGTGTGCACAGCGGATGTCGAGAGTATTTCAGCTGAACTAATACCAGTTCCCTGCTTTAAAAGAGATGCTGTTTAAATAGCCATGCTTATATACAATAGCAAGCCTCCTGAGGTTAATTCACACAGAAAGAAATTTATTTATTTATTTCAATATTGTCAATTTGGTTAGAAAAATATGTCAAATTCAATTCTCTGCCTCATCTTTAACTTTTTTCCACCTGCAAGTCAAATTATGGGAACAATGGAAGGAAGGAAGGAAGGAAGGAAGATATTTTTATACAGTTAATGAAACAGACCCAGTCTGGAAATAATGAAGAACTATTTCTTCGTATTAAAGCTAATTATATTGTGATACAATCTTCCTAAGGTAGCAATACTGTTGAATCATTGCTGATGGTATTCACACAGATTTTCAAGAGGGAGCAGTCCTGCATTATTACTGATTGGGAGCAGATGACTGACCGAATCTTCTTCACTTCTAAATTTGGCGAACATCATTACGATAACTCCCAATGAACACTAAAGCTATTTTTGCTGGATATTCTTAAAATGTGTCTCTTGTACCTTATTGCTGATCAATAGCTTTCCTACTGGTATTAAGAATGAGTAGAGAGATGCTGTAGCCTTTTTGGGTAAGCTCATTCTTTCCCGAAGGCCTCTGCTCTTTATCAAACAGTTGTACCTACCCTTTTCTTGTGTTCTTCGTACTTTGCTTTGTCCCATTTTAGCTGAAGGTACTTGTTGCCACATGGTAAAATTGGCTGGTAGGCTCGATGCATCTTGCACAAAATAAAGCATCTCTTAATCTGGGCTTTTTAAAAAAAAAAAAAAGTATGAGTAATACCAGTCTGAGCCTTTCCTAAAGCAAACCCCTGGAGACTTGTGGTATGTTTGTAGCCGGTCACGTGGGGGTTGTCATGGCATTGCTGCTCAGAAAAAGAATGAATAGCTGGTGGTAGCATTTCAAACAACACATTTAATGGATAGCAAACAAGAACTGAATGTTATAGCAAAGCATTCCAAAGAGTATTTTATTCATATATAAAATAGATTACCAATTATATTTCTCTAGCCAGACCTACCTCCGGCTGGTGAAGGGAAGACAGTGGTGTAAGCTATTAATAATGCTTCACACACTACCGTAAATATGCAAAGGACTGTACAATAGGCTATATTTGCTGAGCCTTGAATTGAATGGCATGCCTCAGTAATGCTCCGAGCAAACCCACAGTGGGAGGCGTCATCTTTTGCACTGCAATAATTTGTTTAAAAGACTTTTTTTATTGGTAAGTATGCACTTTTCAAAAGCCCCAGAAAATGTTTCCATAGCAAAATAGTTCTGGTTTTAATAGCCTTTTCACCTTTCTTTATCTGCATGCCATCTCTTTGCTAATGAGTTATGGAAAGCTCAGACATGCAACAGCCAGTTATTTACCAAGTTGACCACTGGTTCCCATGTAGAGGCATCTTGGCTTTTGTTCTTCGTAGGCTATGCTTGGCAAGGAGATGAATGGGCAAAGATGTTTTCTCAGGCCCATCCAAAAATGGAAAAGGTGCTTCTGGTCATTCAAGCTCAGCTTGGCCTCCTCCAAAGCTGGGCTTGAGCTGACACAGTTCATTTGATGTTTCTGTCCTCGTGGTGTGGAGCACCCTGAATCTGGGTCCAGCAGACTTCCGAAGGACTTCTTTGCTTTTGGCTCATGCATTTTCCTGATAAGGCCCCATAGTTCCTAAGGAGAAGACTTGAATTGTAACTTGAAGCTGTCATGGGTCTTTTGAAACAGGTTGAATAATGCAGATTTATATAAAAGCACTGGGAAGTAAGGAGGGAACCTATAGCTGACAGTACCAAAATTCACTAACCAGAATGGGTCTGTACAAGGGTGAACCAGGGGATGTTCCATTTTAGCGCAAGGCTGTTGGTGCAGGTTGTTCTTACAGCATCTCAAAGTGGGTGCAGGGGAAGAGCAACACATCTATCACACAACTACCCAACACAGAATTGGGGCTGGTGCTCTCCTGAATCTGTATCTTGGTTAACTTTTGCATTTTGATAGCGAAGTAAGGTTGGATATAGGGGGTTGTCATTTTTATTATAGTTGGTGTGAAATGGTGCTTAAACAACAGAAGCAGACATAAAATTAAAACCTTGATACATACTAATTTTGAGCTGTAAAGCAAACACCCTTATTTTCAGACAAGTGATAGAAGGAATTGAAGAGTAAGTTTTTCCAGCTGCTTGGGTTCTTATTATTTTCCTGTTAATGTAACAGGAAGATGTGGAGAATGTCAGTAAAAATAATACAGAGTACAGAGTTGAAATGCATTTCTTCAAATATATATGAAATCTAACTGTGCACAATACAATTGTATTTTGCTCTTGAACAAATAGAAATACTCAGGCCCTCGTTTGCTTGGCAGGGTCTTGGCCTTGGTCTTTTGAATGCAACATATAATGATCTGCTATGGACAGATCCGAAGGTCACCTTAGCAAGGGAATCTTTTCATTGATTTTGATGAAGCCCTTAAAATCTAAGGAAAACTTAGTCTTTTACATTGATGGAATCATGGCCCACCAAGAAATTGAAATCACTTGGAATAATTTCGCAGCTGCTTCTCAGTTAAAGTTTGTGGCAGAAGGGAAGTGGTTTTAAACTTCTTCTGTGGTTGCCTGTGCTCTCTCTACCCTCAAAATCTGTGGACTGCATATGCATTCATTCTAAACTTGGTTTTGAGTGGGGTTTTGGTGGTGGGTTTTGTTTTGTTTTGTTCTGGGGTAAGGAAAGCAAAGATCAACAGTTTCAAAACTGACTGTCTCAATGTCGAACTACCCAAGGTCCAGCAGGTCTTTTCTGTCAGAAGATGGTGCTGGAAGACAGGAACAGCAGGTCCTACCTCTTTCTAATTTCACAGTCTAAACTTAGAGCTACAACAGGGGATTCTTAAGAGTAGCATTTCACTGCTTAGTCAAAGCAGACTTGTGAAGTATCCTTAACAAACCAGAGGACTAGACCTGCTACCTCTACAAGGTAAAACAGATATTTATGGAACATTTGTTCTGTAGGTTATACAATTTTATGAACTGACAGCCATGGGAATTTCCATGTTGTGTGCAGAAGGACTTGCATATAATTTCTTGATAGCAAAAGCTACTTGCTGAAGAGGAGCAGATGAGAAATTAGTAAATAATGAACGTAAGAAGATTTTTGCAAAAAATGCATTTTCCAGTATATGTCAAGACATGTATACATTCAGCTTTCACACAAAGGAGCGAGTGTTTTCTGCAGCATAAAAGCAACGTGGTCAATGCCAGTCTACTTTTTTAATGTGGCAATCTTGAGTGTGCTGAGCTGCTTCTCTGAGTTTTCAGCATCTTATGGCTCACAGGTTTCTGGGTTTGTTTTTTAATGTCTTTTTTTCTTTTGGTCCGATTTTTGAGCAAACCTGTTCATATGGCATATAGGATCACAAGCTCTGCAGTTGGTGTTGCTGTTAGGAATTTGAATCTGGAGTTACTTCCTCCTTGACTATGTTGCAAGGTTAGTGAGTTGCTGCCCTTTCCCACCATCTTGGCCAGAAGAAGAGCTCAGGCTGGCTCAGGAGCCACCAGCTTCAGCAGCTGCTTATGCTTATGGCCCAGTTAGGGAGTAAATTAAAAAAGATGCTGCTTCTCCTGCTTCACAGGCAATATAGATCATGTTTTTGTAGGTACTGTTGCTCGCTGTGGCCAGAAGTGCCTTTCTGTTATTTGCTTTTGCTCTGAACTTTGTATATATAGTAAGAAAGTGTATAGTAAGAGGCAGAGTGTACATTTTCTAAAGCTTTAAAGGTTTTCTGGGTGCATGAAGAGGAAAACAAGTCCTTAATTTTTTGCTGACAGCTTTCCTGGTTATTTTAAAGTCATGAAAATTCCGCATCTTGTTCTATGAAGTGTTTGACCGACTTCGGGCATGTGCACAGACCGAACTCCAGGATTGGAGTAATTTGTGGGTATGCTTGAGGATCAGGCCCAGTCTTCTTTCATTCACTGCCTGTCCCTGGATGGGCATTTGGAGATGCTGAGAGAAGCCAATTTTTTTTTTTTGTGGTCGGTTCAGTATGTTACACGATAGGATCCAATGCCATGACTTTGACCCTGCAAGCACACACCCTTATCATGTAGCTCACAAGCAAACCACCCGCCTGAGTAGCTGAAGAGTCCATCTGTAGTCAGGGGGATAAAAAAAGCAACTGGAAAACCTGCTGGGGTGAGCGCGACCCGCTCTGTCTGTGCATGCAGCATACCTAACCGCTTCCATCTAAGGGCTGCCTGCAGTCACGCAGAGCGTGTCTTCGTGCATACGTGTGCAGCGGAGCAAACCCTTCGCAGCGTGGCACGAGCACTTGCTGCGCTGAGCGGTGCAAAGGGAAGGGGATGTGAGGGCTATGGCTCCCACTGCGATACAAAAACAGATTTACCAGATGCTTCCTTTAGACTTGACCCTTTCTGGAAGCTCTGAGCGGGAATTAATTTTTGGCTGGGAGAAAAAAAAGGTTGTTTCCCACTTATTGTCTGAGAAATTGAGAGAAGGGAAAGGGGGTGGGAAAAGAGGAAGAGGAAGGAAAAAACACTGCCATAAATATATGGAGTTTTATTTATATATACCTATGTTTACATCTACACACACAATTTTAAATCTTTCGGACAATGTTTGGTAAGATCCAGGATTTCCTTGATCTACAGCAAAAATGCCAAGTAGACCAGTGCTGATAACTAATGTTCCTCGGTGGTTTTCACGTGGGAGGAGGGCACAGAGGGAGAGGAGAGGACTGTTGGATGATTGATTGACTGAGCTTTTGCACCGAGGTCAGTTTGCTTGTGCAGTCGTCCTTAGCTCTCTGAGGAAGGCTGGTCTTATGTGGTGTGGGTGCTATGGAGTACACACACAGAGATGAGGCCAGGGCCCTGTCCCTTGCCTTTGTCTGAGGAGGGGAGCGCTTTCTGGGTAACCCCAGAAGGCCCCCTGGAGAAGGTAGCTGGGAGCAGGCTGCTGCTGCCGAAAAGCTGGTCTGTAGCCAGAGGCCAGCATGTCCTGGGACAGAGGGACGGGTGCATTGGCACTGCAGGCCCACCTGCTCCAAGGCCAGCGTGTGGACACTCCGCCATGTGCCCCATCTGCACAGGAAACTTAACCTTTTACTGGACACAAAATGTCAATGTCACTCTAGCAATGAGAAGATTTCTGGTGTGGGCAGGCTGGAAGTGTTGCTGATGCTTTGTCTGGCAGTTTTTTAATTTGTGCGTCTCTTCTTTGCATGAACCTCTTGTCAGGCTTTACAGGAGCAAACCTCAGCCCACTTGTCAGCACAAGGCATAGCTAAATTTGCAGCTGCAATGAGGGCAACTTGCCAGTGCAGGGAAGGCCCACGTTGCTGGAAGAGAGGTGGTAGCCTCCTAAGAGTGGCCCAGAGGAAAAAGCTTGGAGGGGCTTGAAACCATAGAATCACAGAATGCTTTGGGTCGGAAGGGACCTTTAGAGGCCATCTAGCCCAACCCCCCTGCAGTGAGCAGGGACACCGCTAACTGGATCAGGTTGCTCAGAGCCCCATCCAACCTGGCCTTGAATGTGTCCAGGGATGGGGCCTCCACCACCTCTCTGGGCAACCCGTGCCAGTGTTTCACCACCCTCATTGTAAATAATTTCTTCCTTATGTCTAGTCTAAATCTACCTTGTTTTAGTTTAAAACCACTACCCCTTGTCCTGTCACAACCAGCCCTGCTAAAAAATTGTCCCCATCTTTTCTACAGGCCCCCTTTAAGTACTGAAAGGTTGCAATCAGGTCTCCCCGCAGCCTTCTCTTCTCCAGGCTGAACAAGCCCAACTCCCTCAGCCTGTCCTCATAGGACAGGTGCTCCAGCCCTCGGATCATTTTGGTAGCCCTCTTCTGGACCCGCTCGAGTTCCATGTCCTTCTTGTGCTGAGGGCTCCAGAGCTGGACGCAGGGCTCCAGGTGAGGTCTCACCAGAGCAGAGTAGAAACATAGCGACCTCCTAAGAACAGAAAAAGTGCTGTGAAAGCAGCAAAGTCTTTTGGCTGGAAGCAAACACCAACAGAAACATTGTTTTGTGTGTTTGTAGGTGGGTGCGTGGGGGTGCACACATGTTTGGGGAGTGGGCTTTGGTCAGTGCTCCCCGTGTGAATACTGTACTTGGCAGCAGGACGCAGGCAGCTCTGCCCCACCGTGTGCACCTTGGACAGGCTGGGCCCTTCCATGCCCTGGGAGGCACGAGACAGTAGATGCCAATGCTAATTCTTGCTGATGTCTTGCTTGGTGGCTTAGATTTGTTATATTGCTTTCAGGGCTTACATTACTTCTTACTGCTGTAAACATCTGATTGCTTTATAATGGCTAAAATGAGCTAGTGGGGTTACTTATAATTGTATTAGGCCCTCAGATGTGTATTTTCTTCTTCTCTCCATCCCACAGACCTGGATAACCTTCAAAAATCACTCGTATCCCCATCTTCATTTTTCATTCTCCTTCTCTGACCTCTGAAATAATTGAAAGGTACGCAGAGAAAGGCACTGTGTTTCCCTGAATGCAAGCGCTATCTAAACTTGAACCCTGGGCTCTTCTTCTAAGCCTGTTGGGCACATAGAAGTCGGCTGCTTAAGGGCCTGGGTATGATTCTGGGGAAAAAAAGAAAAAATCTGAAACACTAATCTAGTTGCACCTGTCTCTCTCTCCCCACTGACCTGGGGAGACCTGCCAACTGCAAAATTACACCAATACAATTAGTCTCGTCATCGGCCAGTCCGATGCCATACGCCAGCGCACTGATGAGAACTGCCAGTCTTACCCGTGCGTCCTGCTGCTCTTCAGCCTGTTCCACACAGTGAGAGAGGAAAGCGAGTCTTGCAGTGCTGCCTTCGGGTTTACCCTCTGGCTTACTTGGAGTGCTGCCTCTGGTTTGCTGGCATAGAGGCAGCAAGTTACAAGGTTCTGGCGCTTGGAGGAGTACCTCATCCAAACCCTCTTGCTGCCTTTTTTGGTTTTTTTTTTTGAGTGAGAGCAGATGTCTTGGACAGACAGGTTTGTTCTCCTTAAGGTGTTTATGAGCCACCATAAAGCCAGAATGGTCAATCTCTTCAAATGAGGCTCAAAACCAATGCTGGACTATATTGGGTAGAGGAAGAAATCCTTCGTGAGTATGGCGCGGGGGGACCTGCAGTTGTGCCCTTTCCAGCAGAGCGGCAAGAGCGCTGTGCCAGCTTGAGATGGGATTAGCTGGGTGCATGAGTTTCGGATTATATATTTTGCCTTCTGGTCAGACACAGGCAGATAACATTATTCTCAATAGCAAATTAAATTTCTCTTTGTTTAAAAAATGTCATGTTATGGCTTCGCTGTGAATGCACGTAAATACCCCCATGTGAAAATTATACTTTCCCAGTGGGTGCAAGAGGAATAAGCTCCTGGGTATAAGGAGTGTATTTTGCTCTTTGACATTTCTGCTTGTTCGATGGGTGACCAGACCTTCCAGCTGTGGAACTTAGTTGAGATATCACAGCTTTTTCCAGCAGGTGGCAGATGATAATCACGCTAGTAACCAAATCTGGGTACAAATGATGTGTTTTCCAGACTGTTTATTCAGATGTTGACTTAAATACATACATTCTATAGTGGCTATACATGTGTTTCCAACAGCAATAAAATAAGATTGCATAATTGGAGCCGATTAGTAGTTACCCATGATAATATGTAATTAAATACTTGGGAATCAAGCGTGGTATGATTTTTTTTTTAATTCAGCTTTGATTTTTTTATCTCCCAGATCAGAGAAATTCCCCAAACCTCCAAATAACCATCTGGCTAATTGTGTTTCATGGTATAAGATTATCTTTGCTCATGTCCTGTGATGGGAGAGAGCTCCTCCATGCAGTCATGCCTGGGCAATTAGCCGATGCTTCAAAGAATTACATGCTAAAAAAATGGTGCCAAATTGCACCACATCACTGTTCCTAGGTAGCACCTCGCTGGCAGAGCTGCTCTGCCTGAGCAGTACTACTGGCTGAGGGATGGGTTTTTTCAGATTAGCAGTCCCTAATGAGGACCGGATTTTGCTCCTTTTGCTCTTGTTAGTAGTTACTCACACACATGAGTAATCCCAGTGGGTTCAATGGGAGCTATTCAACACGCAGGGAGAGGGTGGCATTTTCAAGCTGACCTGCCAGCATTGGCTTCAATGGGATTTTTGAGCAAATGGAAGACCACGGGATCTGACCCATAGTAAAAGCATGACTACATGGAAAAGTCTATTCAAAGTTCGTGTGGGGATATTCAAGCTGCATGTGGGATAGCTGTGTCACGCACGGCACTGGTTGTGGATGAATTATGCAAAGCTTCCCAAAGTCAATGTAAACTTTATAGCATCTGTCATATATATATCTTGCTTATGCCACAAAACTGGGACATATCTGGGAGGCAGAGAGTGTTTGTTTTATGGGTGGTTTTGTGTAGATGTTGGTAGTATAATCCCAGTGGCTTCCCTCTGGGGACTGTACAATCCCCCTGAGGTGGATATGAGGGAGAAGATGGGGTAAGACCTCTCCTTGCAGTCCCCTCAGAAGAGATACTATTGGTGCTGCTAAACTGAGGGGGGTTGAAGCTTTGCCTTGGAGTTGGAGAGTAAGGATGGAGTCCTGTGCTGAGAAATTAATTCTCCTAAAGAACAGAGAAGGCAGCAGATGAGCTGATGACATAAAAGCAAAGAAGATATGAAAGTGATGATTACGGCTGCCAATATGCAATGGCTTGTGAAATACGGGTGTTTATATGCCTGCTTGCATAACCACGTATTTACTGTAAGCAGCAGCACCCACTATTTTTAAAAAAGTAGAAAGTCCCATTGCTGCTCAATTTTTCTTTCTCAAGATCATTTGCTGTTTTCACTTAGCTACAGCAGTTCCACAGAAGGCGAATGTGGGAGAGATGAGAATGGATGCATACTTATTAAACTGCAGTAAAATTCACCACATTTCATTCTTGTACATAATCACTGTGGGCTTTTTTTCTGTAAGATCTTAACGGAGTCTCATTACATTATAATCTTTTATGGAAGGATAAAGGGATTTGTTCCTTAATAGGAAAGCAAACTTTATAGGCTCAAGTAAAGCAGATACGACCCAGAACACAATGCTTCTACAAGTTTAACCAGGAGGTGTTTCATGTTGGTAAACTTCATTGGAATCCTGAACATTCTGTGCTTGCTTCTGAAACTACTTGGATTTTAACATAGTTACATTTTTAAGGAGGACACTAGACTGACAGATTTTTAGAACTGATGAATAAGAATTCAAGGAGCAAAGTGTTTTGTTTTAAGAAAAAAAGATTAAAAAAACATACAACATGAAAATTAATTGTATTGTCTCAGCTATTGTAACAACCAGTTCTCACTGGCCCCTTTTTCCTGTAATTAAAGCCATTTTTCTTTTCCCCCTTCTGGCCTCTTCCTGGCCTAGTGTTCCAGCAACAACCAGCAAAAAATGTGAGATTTTTTGAAAAGGCAAGTAGTAAGATCAACAGGTAGACATGCTTTTCTTCCTGTACTTGGCGGTCACAGCAGAGATCTTTGCTTTCTTTAAGTGTAGTAACTGCAGTGCAATCCCCAGTTTTCCTGCTTCTGATGCACAAATCTATTTTTATCCCGAGCATGAGTGCACCATGCATGTATATACTAGTACATCCCTCCCCTCCACCCCCGCATTCAGTAACAGTAGTGTTCACTCTTTCTCATGCTTCTCCTTCAATTAAACTTGTTACTTCTGTATTTTTGTGAAATCTGTGCTTCTTGTCACAGTTGCTGACATTTTCCTAGTTAAAACCACCTTCTTGTCATCATTCTCTTCCTTTCCTCCTTTCGTTTAGTGTAATGGCCAAAGTGTTTCTCTGCCAGACTACTCATACAAGCGATTTCATTACTGTTTCTTCACTTCTCTGTAGCTATCTCACATGCAAACTCTTAGCCTTTGGAGACACAGGTAATCACAGACTCATTCTTAATTTCCTACTTACACAGGTTCATTATATTTCTGCCATACTTCACTATGCTTGGAGACTGGGGGAAGGACTCCAGACCTTTCCTGACCATCTGGTTGGTTCTAGGGCTGTAGGAGCAAGAAAAAAAAAAGTCTACTTTTACTATTTTAGTGTGAAAGGTATCACTGCAAGGGCTAAATTTACCATTTAGTCAAGGAGTAAGATTCAGAGGCAGAACCAAAGACATCTTTGCTCCCCCACTGACTTTGCCAGGGGCAAATGTTTATTGGGTCACCCTAGTCAGAGCTGTCATACCATGGAGCATCTCTATGTGAAGAGTAGCTGCCTTTAGGCCTTGTATAGATATTTTTATTTGAAACTATCTATGTCTTCCTAAAATTCAATCACAATACCTTGCTCAGATCATAGTCTTACTTTATGTTACAGTGGTATTTCCTTAGATTTGTCTTAACTATCTTGTTCCTTCACATAAATACAGGTAGCAGCTTTGTGGTACACAGAGGACAGTAGGTTCATATTTTGTTAGTTTCTTGCATAATGCAAAAGGAGATTAGAAAGCTTCTTACATTCTGTTTCCTCCCGAGAGAAAGCTATCATGTAGATCAAGAGAGGAAATGATTTCCTTGCTTGGCACAAATGAGTCACAGAAAATGACCTTCTTTGTAGTCTAATTTAGACCCAAGAATCCTCTGAAGAGCTGATAATATAAACCCATATGGCTTGGATGAAGAAAAGTTGGAAAAGATATTGTCATTAACAGACTCATCCACATCTTAAAAAGCAGCATTTCACTTTGCCTAGATTTTCTGATCAGGCTGCTAGCAGCTGCAAACCTCATGTTGCCTGCACATGTTATCTGTAACACACACACACACACACACACACACACACACACACATGTGATACGCTGCTGCTGAGGTTTCGTTTCAACAATGGAGATATTGAAAAAGCAATGCACATTCTTTGGCTGTTTCTTATAATGCATTTAACATCTTTAAAAATACATATTCATGTGAGTTTTGAAACATGGCTTTCATTTACGTTGTTTGTACGGCACATAGATTTGGGGGCAGATGTTTATTACAGAGAAAGCAAAAAGCTTTTAGCGTTATATCAACAAAAAATAAACTAGCGCAGTGATACATGAAAGCACTGTCAAAGAGCTTCAGCAGAAAAGGGCAGATGGGAAACCAGAAGAGTAGCTGGACAGCACTGCCAGCCATAGGTAACAATTTGTAGACTCCCAGGTGAGGAAGCTTGATTTATTCCATGGCAAAGAGTGTAAGAAAGTGCCAGCTTTTTTCTTTTTTTCTGTTTTCATTGCTAGTAAGGTTTTTTGAATTACTAGTTGCTTGCTTTGTTTTTTTCTTTCTGTTTTGGTGTTTTGTTTTTAATGTTGGTCTGTCCTGATTGTTGCTAACTGATTCTGGAGGCATCTTAGTAGTTTCTTTTACGCTTAAGTGCAGAAGTTGGTGGTACTTGGCTACGTTTTAAAGGAAAGGTTGGGTTTATGGTTGAATTTTGCCACAGCCTTCCTGGATGTATCCGTGCTCTTGGTAAAGCCAGGCCATCCCGAGAAGCAACCTGGAAGTATAGCCATGGGTAAGCACAGACTCCTAAAGCTGCCCAGCATGCAAACTAACTCTTACAGCAGCAAACGCTGGGAAGAGAATTGATAAATTGATTTTTTTTTTAATGACTATTTTGGGGTCAACTTTCTGCAGATGAGAAAAGCTTCAGACAGGGAAATGAGGTCAGCTGTCTTTATGTACCAAAGGCAAACACAGAAAACAGAGGGAAGTAAAATATTTTATCTGCGATGTCTATAATACTTAGAGCATGGAAGCAGGTTTTTCCCTGATGCTGTTGGGGAAGACTTATCAGCTCCCAGTATCGGTGTGTAGAAGTTTCTTTGGTTAGTGAATCACCGCAAGTACAAAGATAACATGTTTTTAAAGAGATCTATAAGCTCAGTTTGTCAGCTCGTTTGGGGTCATCTTATAGGGATCCTGACAAGAGGATCCGTTTTCCTTTGCTTATAGCTAAACTTTGTCCACCTGCTTATAGCTGATAGTCCTCATTTCTGCCTGTGTACAGCATTGTGTATAACAGTTGTTTGCCATTCTTCTTCAGCAAGATGACTCAGTGGGGCTGTATTTATTTTGTGCAAATATGTTCAAGGTGTGGCAAAGGAGCAAAAGCAACAGCTGTTGTATATTCCTTTTTATCTGTGAGCATGTACAGAGTGTTAAAACAGACCTGTACAACATCTTTACTCCAAAACTGTATGTTTGTCACATCACCATCTAAGAGGCAAGAAGTTGGCCGGTCTGAGTCAACGTCCTGCTTAAAATGTGAGCTATTTGATTAGCATTCTTGTAGCTTCTGTTCAGGCTGTTCCTTGTGTTGCCTCTTGTCCAGCTGGAAGGTGAGACAAAAATCAGGGAGTCAGAAGTATTGTGACAGGTGAAGTGGGGGGCTATGGTGAAGAAAACGCTAAAGGTTGTTAGGGCAGGCAGGGTGAAGGTATCATGGGGAACAGAAGGTACCAGTGGGCAGAAGAGCTGAAGTATTGTGCTGAGGTGGGAGCGTTATGGAGAAGAGACAACACATGGTAGGTGGAACGGGGATATTGCGGTGAGGAAGAGGGAATTATGGCATGGATGTTGATACATGGAAGCCTGTGCTTTACAAAATCCCTTCAGAGTCCCGTGCTATGGAAGTATTTTTATCAAATTACATATGTCACGTGGCCATGCAGACAAGGAGAAACGCAGTAAGTCAGGCAGCTCTTTAAGATAACTCACTGCTACCTTTTTGGGCTGTGAGCTTACCAGTTTCCTTCAGAGTTAGGCCAATACCTGTTTTGGAAAACATAGATGCCCCAGGCTTTCCTACAAGCTGACTTCTACTGCAATTGCACTTTCATCCCAAGTTTTCATTTGCTCTCATATGTTTCAGTATCTCATTTTTTTTTTTTTAAATAAAGGGAATTCATTACGTGTTGTACCTGCCATGATTCAAGCAATGATGCTGCCCAACTGTATTCTTCTAGCTTGCCTGGACAACTTCTTGCCTACAGACTTCATGCTGATGTGACTGAAGACTTGCCTTCTGATTTCTTGCTGTTTAATAGTTTGGCTCGTTCAATACTAGCTTCTTAATATTATGTGTAGATTGTCCGTAGTCTGTTTGCCTTTCTTCTGAAATTCATAGTTAGAGCAGGAAAGCATTTGATGGTGGGTTCCCCCCCTGCCCCCCTTTCTTTTTGCTGCAGGCTTGAGAAAGGGCATTTTGTTGTGCTTCTCAGATACGCTGGACTGTGTGATGTGTCCGGGCTGTTTGGCATGTATGCCCTAAGCCTCCTCAGCGGGGTTGTGATTGTCTGCACAAAAGGTAATTTGATTTTTTTACTTTTTGAAATAATGTAATCTGTAGGCCTCTATTGAACTTCGTGCTCTGCTTTTGCCAGACCTTTATGGAAGTATTTCAATTACTGACTTTACAAGACGTGAAGTTTGGCACCGAATACCGACACAGGTCCTGTTTCTTGCTGTTTAACGTGTAATCATGCAAGTCTTGAAATCTGAATTCCCTGCTCCTCCTGTGCCATCAGGTAGAGCGAGCTTTGCCACTGATCAAACAGAGCCAGGAGACAGACTGGCCCGCTCCCAACACCCAGACGGGTTTGCGTATTTAATAGGGGCCTTCTTTTCCCCTCTAATGAACGGGTTTCAACCTGGGGGCACCGCCAGTGCCCTTTCTTCATGGCTCTGTGGGAAAGAGGGCTCGAACATCCTCCCTCCCTCTCGCCATGGCGCGCAGGCCCCGCGGCCGGGGCCAACGGCTGCTCCTCGACGGTTGGTCTGGCCCGGCACTGGAGACGGGCCATGCACTTACTCAGCCTCCCCCTCCCCCTCCCCCCGCTGCCCCCTCGGGAGTCCCGGCGGCGTGGGGGGTGGGGTGGGGTGGGGTGGGGTGGGGTGGGGTGGTGTGGGAGCTGCCGCGGCCGGGAGGAACGGAGCCGCCCCTCGCGCCGCCGCCTCCCCTCACGGCGCGGCAGCGCACGCCGGCGGGACGGGGCCGAGGGCGGCAGCCGCAGCCCCCGCGGCGGCTGAGGGGGCGGCCGAGGCGCAGCGCGCGCGCGCCGCAGCTGGGCGGCCGGGCCGGCGCGCGCCGCACTCCAGCTGTTGCAAAGCACCGCAACACCCCCCCATCCTCCCCGCGCCGCTCCACCGGCACTCCGCTACCCCTCCCACCCCTGGCAGGCAGCGGCCCAATGAGCGCCGCGGCCGGCGGCCCCGCTGGCCAATGAGAGGCAGCGGCAGGGCGGGAGGCGGGCGCTGGGCTCCGCTCCGCTTGGCCGCTCGCTCGCTCGCTGGCGGCAGCTCGGTCGCAGCGGGCTCCGAGCCGTCCGCTCGCCCTCCTTCCCGTCGCGGCGGGGCAGCCGCCTGCCGCCTCCTCCTCCTCCTCCTCCTCTTCATCCTCTTCCTTGGCCCGGCCCGGCCCGTGCGTCTCCGCGGCGGCGGGGTTCGAGTACTGCTGAGCTCCAGGCGCGGCGGCACCACCACCACCATGGCGGTGGAGGAAGAGGGGCTGCGGGTTTTCCAGAGCGTCAGGATTAAAATCGGTGAGGGCGCGGGGTGGGGGCGGCTGGCAGCGGGTGGGGAGCCCTCAGTGGAGCGGGCTGCGCCCGGCGCTGCGGAGCACCGGTCCGGTGAGGCACCCGGCGCCGGCCGCTCCTTCGCGCTCCCCTGCGCGCCGCGTCCCGCCGGGGGAGCCTCGGGGGTGGGGGGGGGGAAGGGGGGGCGGTGGCAGGGCGGGCGGTGCCCGCGGCCCGGCGGGGCTCCGCGGCGCCTCAGGCCGGCGGTGCGGGGCCGGTGGGGAGCGGCGCCGTGAGGGGCGGCGGGCCGGTGCCTGTGAGGCGGCCGGGTGCCGCGGTGACAGGCCGGCAGCGGGGAGCGCGTCCGGCTGGCGGGAGTCCGGGCAGCGCAGGATATTAGGCGGATTTCGCGTTTATGTGGTGTTCCCGTCCCCCCCCCCTCCCCCCCCCCGTTGCTAAGCTACGCGCTAAAAGTTTGAAGGCGGTCACCGGGTCTCGGTGCTGCGTGTCGGTGGCGGAGCTGGTGCGAAACCGGCCAAAAAGCGTCTGGGGGAAGGAACCGGTGCCTCGAGCCCTTGCCTCAGCGAGCGGGACGGGCTGAGGCGGCTGCCGCTTCCTGCGACTCGCCTGTGGAGATTCGCTCTTCTCCCTGCTGTTGATCGAGTTCCAAACCACATTATTAGAAAGTAAGCGACAGATGTCAGCGTGCAGATTAAACTCTCCCTGGTAGAGCTCTGAGTGTGCCGGCTGGGACGGAAATCCCTCGTTTCCGTAACGGAATCAAACCCGCGTGCGGAGGGAGCGGTTTGCCTCGCCGAGATGGGGGCAAGGGGTGGTGGGGAGCTTGCCCCATCTCGGCGAGGCAAACTGCTCCCTCTGGGGGAAGAGTTCAGTGCCGGACTCGCAGCGGTGGGTACTATGGGACTTGGGTTTGTAGCTTCCTATTAACGCTCTTGGAAAATCTGCTCTTGCGTATCCGTGCATGTAAAAGCAAATTTGCAACCACCAGTTGTCATGTTAGATAAAACTGAAACTGGAGTTTGCATAGGAAATCTCGTTATTGGATAATGGCATTAGCATTTCAAAGAGACCATTGCTGGGATCGTTTCCTTGTTAATTGTTAGCAGGTCGTTTAGTGATAGCAGGCTTTAAGAAGTAAAATTCTATGACACAACATATAATTTTTTGGTTTCTGTTCTTTTATACATCCAGAAAATAGATTCAGTAAGACTATGAAGTATGGTCAGAGACTTGTGTTCTGTCTCTGTTGAAAAGAGGCAAGAAGAAAAAGAAAACCCCAGTCTTTTTGCAAGGGAGAAATTCGGACACCATGCAAGTGGTGCTATTGCAGATTGTTCCTGTCTGGTGATTTTTAGTGAAAGGAGTAAGAACACATCTCGCCTATAGGTTGATGGCTCTTGGGTGGGTTTTTTTTGAGAAGGAAACAGTGATGTCATACCTAAACGACCAATGTCACTAGAGTGGGGGGATTTCTTCGAGTGGTAGAAGAGAGAGAAGATGATAACACCGGCAGAAGACTTGAGATTAATCTCATTAAATTATGGACTAAAGTTAATCTTACTGCTGAGTTAAGTTATCAGAGTCCTGATCAGAGCTAAGCGTTTGATTAATGTGCAGCATTGCAGTAAAGATTTCTGCTGCCTTTTAGCATGGAGAATAGGTAGGAAAATCTGCGTGCATCACTGATACACCGGTGCTTCGCTTCTGCCTTCTGTGCAGAAGGTCTCTACTCAATGAACCGCAAGAATAATGCCAGGCACTTTCTGGACCGCTGCTGCACCCAGTTTTTCTGCCGTAGCACAGCAGAGGGCGATGATAAGTACACACAAAAGGGAGCCCTTTCCTGCTGTTCACTAGAAAGTACCTGAAGGCGCATTCGTCGTGGCAGGAGCACGGTTTTTCTCGGATTTTTTTTTTCCAAAGTTAAATAACTTTCTGTAGCTGACTGTCTTTTTGTGAAATTTCTCAGAAAAATAAAAGTGGCAGAATTGCTCTGATGGGTTGCGGGAGTATTTTTAATATAAAAGGCCTTGTAAAGCAATCCTAATCTTAAAGAAATTGTATATGGAGGCTTGTAGACTCCCTGCAAAAAACCCTGTGAGTGGATTTGAAAGGAGATGGTGAACATTGGAGGGACACTACTTTTGTTAGCTGTTCCCAAGAGTAAATTTGTCTTTTAGGAGTTCATATTCACTGGTATCTTGTAGGTTTCTCTCTTCTCTAGTGGCAGGAGGCTTTGAATCTTCTGTTGTGCTAAGGGATAAGTTATTTGAGGGCAAAGGGATAAGTCATTTCCCGACTTGATGCGCTTTGATTTATCATGTGCTAGAAGGGGTCAGTTCTGTTTTTTGGGAGCTTGTTTCATGGCCAAGCTCTGACTGATCTCTGACTTGCAGGTATTCTGTGTTTGATCTGCTAAGATGTTTCCTTTGTTGCACCTTTACTGGCAAATCATGAATGGGGGCATTGAGATACAAGTATGCCTCGGTGTGAATCTCATGAAATGTCAGACTGGTGCTTTGAAGAATCTGTGCAAACACACTGTGAGATCAGGATGGGGCACCCATGGTGGCGTGCCTTTCTTAATAGCGAGCCTGGTGCAGTTTGGAGGCTTCAGGCTGTGCAAAACATCTGTAGCCTAGAGATGTCTGAATGCCCTAATGCAATGTATTGCTATGGCTGGGTGCTGTCCTATAATTCCAAGAAGCTGCAGGTAAATGATGGGATTTTCTGCTGCTGGTGTAACTTGTGCTTTTGAGACTGATGGGTTGCATAGAATCAGCCACATTTAGCTAGATAGATAATTATATCCCAGATCTCCTAAATGCTTCCCCATTCTGAGCAGTGTTGTTTCTAGTCATGTTTGGATTTAGCTTGAGCCATCTGTTTCATATGTTGAAAATGTGAACCCTTGAGCTTCTTGGGAACCCGTGTTTCCCTCATTTGGTTGTGCTGCCAACGATGTGCCACTTCCAAAAAATGTCTCATTGAGATACTGAAGTTGTGGAGCACTGATACGAACTCTGTCATTGTGGGTAGCAGTGTTAAGAGGAATTGTTACTCTGCTACCTCTTGTCCAGTTTCTGGTTTCTTCAGAGGTTTGTTGAATTGAAAGAACTCAATGCCTGGCTACTTCTGCTCATGTCTGTTGCAAGGAAGTAACGTACAGTAAAAAGAAAAAAGTAATATCTGTGCTAGTGAATGCACTGGTCAAATGTGTGTTTGAAATTGATTTATTTTGGCTTCCCATAACTGAAGCTGTTGTCCACTTGTCTTTTTTTTTTTTTTCCTTAATTGAAAATTATTTTTACCGGAATCCCTTATACATAAACAAAACAATGTGTCATGTAAGACTAAACAAACATTTCCTATAAGATTGCCACTTTGAGGAAGTGTGCAGTGCTGATATTTCCATGAGTCAGTGTTTCAAAACCTGAAAGGAAACAACATAAGGCTCTATGGCTGATGATTGGCTGAAAAAACTACAAAGAGAGTCCTTCTGCTTGACAACATGACTTGCATTATACTGTTAATAATATTTGATAAATATACTGTATTTAATTGTTATTTTTTTTCTCCTCAAATGGCATCAATTATTAAACTTCCAGTTTCAAAAATAAAAGCTCATATTCAGCATTTCTGCTGTGGAAGGCTGTATAATGGTTAGCAGAGAACTGTCTGCCAGATTTTACTTTGTGAAATTATTTATACTTGAAAAATCTAAACAAACGGCTCATTTGTGCATTCTCAATGTAAAGTAACAAAGCTTTCCGTGTCACTGAAATCTAGTACTCTTGTATCAAGGAGTATGAGGCTCTGCTCTAAAACTGTATTTTTCTAGCTGTAGCTGGGCACAAGATCTCCCATAGTTTTGGAATAATAACTGTGACAGGAGAATAGAACACATCAAGAGGCTACCAGGGGCACCGATACTATGAGAAGGACCCTTTGCTCATCATTTTGTTGACCTCAGAGATCATAATGGTCTACTTGTATACTGTGAGGGCTTGTAGCAATTTAAGACATCCTTTTATCATCTTTAGAAAGGGCCAGGGATGGACCTTTTGTGGTCACAGGTGTTAAAGTCCTAGTCTAAAATGTGGGGCCTCTGGCAGCATAGTCTCTCCTTAATGCTAAGTGTGGTCAGAAGCATGAACGTGAAATTTTTGTGATAAAGGCTGGCTACCACCTGATGTGGGTTGGTGCTCCACTCACAGCTTATCCTGTTCAAAGGGTAAACCCACCATTTTCTGAGAACTCAAAAACCTCATTTGTGTTGTGATTGTCTGGTTGACTAGATGAAGATTGTTGATCTGTAGACTGTGCTGTCTCTCTGACTCTTAATTTTCCTGCTCTGCCTTTACTAATTCATACAGAGCTATGTAGTTGAAGACATTGCGAAAGCAATTGAACTTTTCTTCGGGAAACTGAAAGTCTTGGGTGAAGTTGGGCAGAGTATTTGCTTAAATGCTAGTGTGTGTGTATATATATAGTTTAATATATAGTATTATAGCTAATATAAATAGTATATATTATTAGTAGTATAATATATAGCTAGTATAAATATATAGTTTAAGCAGGTTGATTGCCAAGAGAAGGTATTTACTGCCCTTCCACCATTAAACTTGATACTGAATAAATGTTTGAGAGATGCCTCTCTGCATTTCTGTAAGGTTAAGGAGGAACTATCTTGTCTCTGACAAACTTAAGGCCTATCTTAAGTCTAATAATCCTAAGGTTGATCAGGGAAATCCATTTTGCCTTGAGAAGATGTCCCTTTTAATGTTGTCTGTTGGGATTTAGTGCCTTGTCTTAAGTGGTTACTTGTAGAAGTAAGTACGACTAAATATGCTCACTGCATAATACTGTAAAAGGATTTATCCCCATTTAAATGGGGCATAAGGTTGTGGAATAGATATTTTTAGAATGAGAGAATTTTTCCCAGGTATGTGTCTATCTATTTATCTTTCTATCCATATATAATAGAAAATAATTATTTAGGAAATGTAAAAATTTCCTTATAAGTACAACAGTGATTTTTCTAGAGTTTCAAAGTTAGTGGACTAACAATCAAAGAAAGGAGGAATAGTTATTTGCATCTCACCCTGAAAATATTCAAGACTTCTCAAGATTGTTTTTGCACATTAAAAAGTTAACAAGTACAGCTTAAACTGATGTTGCGTAGGTAAAATGAAGTGGCAACTTCTGCTGCTATTGATTGACTGCAATGCTATTTAAGGCTTGAGTCTGACAGGCTGTGAAGGGTGCAGAATAGATTATGCAGATTTTTCACCGCTGGTTCAGTATTTCGAACTCGGCTAAATTTGGTGGTGGTTGTGTTCTGACCAACTTGTGTTCAGTGTGCTGAATGGAAAAGAGCTGGGACCAGTGCTATTTCTAGACGAGGAGTGCTGTGGCTGTTCCTGGACTGTCAGGAACAGCCGTGGCTGGAGCAAAAGTGGAGACCACAGCATAGTTTCTGCAAGTGAGAGAAAGAAACTAAGGTAGCAGTGGAAAATGCTTCAGTGAACTTAGTTTTGAAGAAATGGAAGATGCTTGTGTTTGGGGCAGCCAGCGTGCTATCAAATTATCCATAACTTGACTTTCTTTTAGGTAAAAAATGATTCATATATGTGAGTGGAAGCCAATGTGACTTGGCTTTTAGAGTGCGTAGAGGTAAATTCACAGGAATGAAACCATTAAACAGATCTGCTCAGAGGCTCTGATGTGAGGAAGCAAACTTTCTAGGTTTTTTGTCCTCTTTTGGAGTGAGTACATTGGGGAAAAAAGTGTTCTCTAATCTTTCTTGTGAGAACTAATAGTGTTTTCTTGTCTTCTCATTGAGGTGATTATCTGCTGGTCAAAGTAACAAATGCTCTTATAAGTGCTGGATATCTTAGCTTCATGGTTTTCCGCAAATGCTTTTGCAAGCTTCTCATCGTATTGAATTACTCTTCAGACTGGTTGGTGGTTTTATTGTGATTTTTTTTTTTTTGACTGTTATTGGTTGAAAATAAATTTCTTTTTCCAAAATCACTGAGTTAAGTAGATCCCAATATTAGCTTCTCCTCCTGTGTTCTTGCGTCTCTGTTCTGCCTCATGCTGTTCTCCTCCATGTTTCACATGCTGCTTTGTGATTCTGTTCTTGTAGGTGTAGTCCAAGGCATGGCTTCATAATGTGCTAACCCAGGTTAGTAACTTGTTGCTGCTGAAAAGGTAGGTCTTGCTCTTCCCCTTCCCTACTCATCTTGCTCCCAGCTATGAAACATTCTTTGCACACACCCCCACCCCAAACACACCTCCCGTTAACTGACACTTCCTCTGCCAACAAAAAAAAAAATCCAGTTCAGTTTGCAAAGCAGGCCCAAAGGATGCAACTTATTTTTCCTGTCAGGTTTAGTTTTCTTCCATTTTAGTGAGCTGAATCTGTGCACTCAAGTGAATGTCAGAGGTGTCTCTGCACAAGTATCAGGAGCTTGACTGGAAGCGTGTGTGTGTGTGTGTAAATCAGGTAGAGGGGACAGCTTTCGTGTCTGTATTGCTGGCAGTGTCATGAGCCTGCTTGAATCTTTCTATGCTTTATCAGTCCACTCCCTTTCCATTGTATGTGTTTTCTTGATGATACTGTATTTGTTAGTCTCTGATATACACTGGCTTGGTCAGCTGCTCTGGAGAACAGATGTTAAAATTCGAGTGAGACCACCAAGAGGATAACCTGACAAACCGATACGTCTGTATTTCTGACCTTCTACCTGAGAACTACTTGTATCTCACGCTCAGTTCAGGAGCCTTAGCTGCTTATGAAAGTTTAGGTGTTTTAGTTGTTATTCATGGATTAATACACCCACTGCCCCGCTTCTCCATCACACACTTGTCTTCCAAAGCTGAGGCACCTAGTGTTGATTATCATGTTGATACTTAAACAGACCCCCCCTATTTCTTTGCATCACAGCAAGATTTCTACTTCTGCAGATGTGCTGTCAAACACTCTGTTATCATACGAAGCCATTTATTGCACTGATGCTCCTGTTTAAGGAAGCAAACGCTGAACGGTGTTGCCTACAGAAAGGTTAGAAAATACAATTTAAAAAAATTCTAAAATACCTTTTATAGTATGTATTGGGTTAAAATTCTTAGAGTAGATGACCCCTACAGAGTGCAAAGGGACCTTCAGGTATTCCCTCTATTCTTTCTTAGCCCATGACTGATGGCCTGACTCATTTCCATTACAGGAGTGTACATTGGGAATAATTCTGTTGAAGCCAATAGTTACACTTCTGTGAGAGCTGAATTAAGTCTTTGAGTAGCTCATGTAGCAATTTTTCTGTTGGAGAGGGTGGGGGAGAGGACGAGGCAAAATCCATTTGGGGTTGTTAAGGGGTACTTAATACCTCTCACGTGATGATTCACTTGTGAGAAAACCCTCTGCAAACTGGTGTGTTTGGAGAATAAATCTTATAGTTTCTCCTTGTGAGAGCAAGAAACCTAGAATAAAGACAGAGGACTGTAGTCTTTGCTGAATACTACAAAAGATGTAAATATCAGACAGCTATATTACTCATAATGATTTCAGACCAACAAATGTTCAGCCAAATATGTGGAAGAAAAATGAATGCTTGTGTGTGTGCCAGTGGACTATTATTGTGCCTGGGGAGCAAGTCACCTCAGGCATATATTAATGGTTAAAACATGCACTAGTATGTCTTAATGTTGTGTTTTTAAGCCTTCTAGTAGCAGAGGTTTATCTATTTTGTGGTTAAATCAAGGAGAAGCTTGAGATATGCTTGGAGTTAATAACAGGCATTTTATTAAACTGGAAAGCTGATCATAGGCTTGCACATTCTGAATAATTCTCTTCTCATTTTAGCAACTTTTATTAAACCTAATGAAGTATCTGTTATTTAGTAGTGCCTGTTTGATTTGTTCAGCATAGTGGACTGGTGACTGAATTTAGGATCCAACTAAAAGCTTTGTTTTGGAATAAAACCAAACCAAATCTAACTTCCTTCCTCTCCCATCCTAACCTCTACCAAGGGAAAGCAACTTCCCTGAAACTTCACGTGTTGTTTTCCTCCTATAGAAGACTTTCTGGGTGAAAGTTTTGCAAAATGAGATGTGATGGTTCAAAATCATGAAGAATTTGAAATTTTTTTCCATATTTTTATTTCTTGAAATTTTTCATGGATCATTGCCCACTGTAAACCACTTTAAAGATTCAGTGGAAAGTTTGAGGGCTTTGAGGGTTTTTTCCACTTTTCTGTCTGAAAGGAAGAAAACTGTAGTGTATCTGTATTTTTGAGGCCTGTTAAGGAAAGAACAAAAGTATTGAAGGCTTACAGCCTGGTCTGACTTTCCTAACTTCTAAGATTGATTAAGAGTTCTGCTCTTCAGTTTTCATTCCAGACCTCAGAAGTCTTACCTTTTTTCTATCTGACTAGACACTTTTGTGTTTGCTTATTACCTCTCAGGGAGCACCGGAGCAAAATGAAGATCCCTTCATTAGCCCAACAGCTGAATCTTACTGTTCCCTACCTGCTGGGGCGTGTGTGACTGTATCACCATTAACTGAAATGGATTAGCATGATGTGAACCTAAGAGGGAGAGTGTTTCACGTACAAATGACTGGTAGGTTTGAATAGGTAGCATTTCATGCAATGTCTAGTTTGCATAAATATTAATGTACTCTTATAAGCTGGTAGTAGGAGGACGAACATTAGATGAAGTGTCTGTTTTGCCATGTGCAACAAATTAGTGAAAAGCCTTGAAGTTGTGAAGAACATCTGTTTCTGCAATAATGGGAGGAGGGGGAATTTTCTATTAATGCAGGTCTGTGTTCTGTAAGATGCATGCTTAAATTTTCTTTTAGTCTTTTACAGTGACCTTAGTAGGAAATATACTTGTCTGTTTGTCACTGTACTTGTTACTCAGATGTTTCAAAATCTATTTACAAGAAGTTTCTGTTGAAAGACCTGAGTTTGTGTTTCAGAAAAGGAATGCAAAATGTTGGGAGACATTGAGTTGCATAGGGAGAAGAAGGGCGTTTGAACTTGCGAAGGAGTTCTGTTTCCAGGGTTTTTTCCAGGGTTAATTTTTTAATTTATAGCCGTGGGAACAAAGTTTTTGGGTGACTGGTAACTTGGTTTTTAGCAATTTACAAATTTAAATTCCCATTCAATTCCAGTTACACAGAAGGCATATAGTTTAAATAAACTTTGCTGGGTTTGATTTCCCTTGCTTTCAAGTTTCATTCAGCTTTAATATTCCAAGTGTTGGAAAACTGACGACTTGAAAGACTTTTTTTACAGTTGTGCTTCTGTTATGGCTGCTTATACAGAGTTCTTATATTTTAAAAAAGCAACTCCACAAAACAGATGCACTGATGGCTCCTTGAAAATAGGACAGAGGGGAAGAAGTTTATTTTTACTACTGTTTCCAATTTCTTCTGAAAATATTTCTATTTACAAATTGTTTACAGCTACTTTTGTTCAAGAACTCTAGAAGAAAACAGTTAGTGGTAGCCTTTTACAAGGCTTTAGTTGATTCTTGCTTGTATTTCCCAGCTGGTGTTAGAGTACATCTGGAATCTATGAAATTCCTTTCTTTGTTCCTCATTTCCTGTTCCATTCAGTACTACAGTGTGGTGTTCTGAAAGCTGTTTCTCTTGGTATCTTCTTCCGAGATGTGTGTTTTAAAGCGTTTAGTGAGTTCTTAAAGTTTAAGTAATTGAACTGTATCATGAAACTTCTCAGATGTTTTGTTTTGGTATTTCAAGAAAAATAGTTTTGCTGATTTTTCTGGCAGTCATTCAGCTTGTAGAATTGTAGGAAGGAGGGTGGTAGAAAGAGAAGAAAAATCTGGTAGATAGTATAAAAGCTCCCTTTCTTAGTCTCCCTTTCTCTCTCCTCCTCCCCCTGCCCAGGAACAATCACCAGTTTGTAATGGAAAATTAGATCTATTTTCCAGGAGACACAGGGTGTGACATCTCACAGTTGCTTTTAGATTCTGGTTTGAAAAGCTGGTGACTGCTACAGAACACGTGAACACAACCTTGGAAAACTGAGCTCTGACAGTATGACACAATATGAGAGTTGTGTGCATTTAAAACAAAAACAATCCATCCCCTCCAAAACAGCAATGCTTAAGTTAGATTTAATGGTTGGGATTGTGTTGTTGCAGATCCCAATAGTGACCAAAAAAAGAGAGGGGATGCAGTGGTCTAATGAAATTGCTCTTATTTTTGGCAAGACTGTGCTTTTATGAATACTTAGGTATCTGAGTGGCTCACCCAGGTTCTCCAGAAAAAATGCTAGCACTGTGAGACCTGTCAGTCCTCTACAGATCAGATTTTCAGATCTGCTGACTCTGGTTGCTTGTCTTCTTTTGCCCTTCCCCCCCTCCCCCCCCCCCCCGATGTCCTTAACAGAAGCTGTATAATTGATTACATTAAAAAGATTGTACATACGGGTAGTTGCACATTATATTTATTGCAGGTATTATAAGGAAACCAGAGGAAGTGCTACTTGTTTCCCACAAGGTATGCAAAAATAGTGGCAGAATTGTGAAACTTCAGCAGTTGTCCAAAATCTGGCTTTCAGCAGATCATGTGGGTGCACTATAAGGTAGCGCACCTTCCCCCTGACCCCAAGGTTCTTGGGTCCTCTGCAGTTATATAAAAGTAATAATACTGCTCAGTGTGGCTGAGAATTGGGTAAAACCAAAGTTGTTTTCCTTTTTAGGTAATGACTGTTACTTTAAGGCCATATTGCGCTCTGTTTCAGGGAAGCAGTAAAGGTCCTAGAAAACTTGCACCTGCACTGACTGTCAGTAAGGTCCTTGTCTTGATCTATGCAAATTCTTAGTAGCCTAGATCAAGTCTGGTCCTAGAGACCTCCTTCAGACCATGCTTCCCTGCAGCACTTGGACATTAACCTAGTTCACTTCATGAGGTCAGGAGGAGTTGCATTTTGCCTCCATGAACATAATGGTTAAGTTCTGACTGTTATGTAAAGTATTCTCCAGTAGATAAGCAGAAGGGACCCTTCAGCTGCAAACGTTCTCTTTGGAAGTTTGGAGTTGCATTTTGAGGTGTAGGTATTTGATGTTTGGGACCTTGGTTGATGTTGCATAATACTCAAATGTCAAGTTATTCAGGTACCCAAAAAACTACATTTGTGCTGTTATCATCTTTTGCCCCAAATGTAGGGTAGGAGTTTACTAACACCACTTTTATTTCTGTAAATATTAGTTTGACCCTGTGTTTGTAGATTGTTCAGTGTAGTTAATTTTGCTGCATGCTGTCAGCCAGCAGCCCTTGCGTGATTTTGCTTGACCAGTGCAAACACCAGAGTTCCCACTAACAGTGTACAGTGCTTTAAAACAGGAGCTCTGGCTAGCTGCTGCAGAATAGACTTGTACTGTTAGTGCTTCAGAGATGATGATGGAGAAAGGAGGTTGTGGTCAGTGGTGATAAATTCACCTCTGACTAAAGCTAGGGGAACTGTTTATGCCTCTTCCCTCTCATACTGAAGTATAGACCCAGCCTCTTTACGCTCTGGGGCGGTGCCTGCAGTGAACTTCAGGAAATTGGTGTTGTATGTTAGGAGTGGAAGGAACTAGATTTCAAGATAGTGTAAGTGGTATACTTATTCTCTTCCTAATCCCCCGTGGCTTTTTATTTTTTAGGCCTACTATGCAAAATTGCCTGAGAGGGAGAGGAAAAAAAAGAAAGCTAATTTTTATTCAGACCAATACTCCCAACTGTCTGGTTTTGAGTAGAGAGGCAGAAGTTTCTGACAGGGAATAAAAAGTGCCTGGGGGAATTTGGGATGTTGTGATAGAGCAAAATAACTTCAGTAAAAGTGAAGCTCTAACAGGCTGATAATTAGTGTGTTTTGACACCTGCTTCTGTGACAGTGTTCCAGAAAGTTGTGGGTTTGAAAGTAAAGAAATACTAACTGAATGACTTTTAAAGTCAGCTCCAGTATTAAATGTAACCGATCTTGGTAATGGTCTAGTGGGAAATGTTGTATATATTGTCATTATTAGAGTTCCCTGATAACACCTGCAAATTTTTGGTATGCTGATGCCCTGTTTCTGGTAATGGGAGTTGGTAATCTAGTCCCGCAGGTAACTTGTACTTCCTGTTCTTGAATATGGGTGTTACTTTCTTGTGCAAAGTGAATCTCTGGAAACAAAAGTG
This sequence comes from Gorsachius magnificus, assembly GCA_034008185.1. Classification (NCBI taxonomy): domain Eukaryota; kingdom Metazoa; phylum Chordata; class Aves; order Pelecaniformes; family Ardeidae; genus Gorsachius; species Gorsachius magnificus. The sequence goes on along the minus strand of CM067081.1, from coordinate 67,844,804 downwards.
TATTTTTCTCCTAGTCCCATGAAATCTTACTCAGGTATAGTTGTACCACGTCAAACTCCATGTCTTTTTTTTTTGGTCTTTTTTTTCTTTTCTTTGTATGGTGGCTGGTTTTGGCAGTAACCAGAAGTACCAAATGCTTGTAAGGTGGGGTCCCTGCTTCAGCAGTAACCACGCACACTGCATTGGGAACCATGTAGGAGCAAATACTGTGCTTAACAGAACATGCACAATGGCAGAATAAAATGGGGTCATGCATGAAGGGCTTAGAAGCAAATAAAAGCTAACATGTCTGAATTAGTGCTAGGCTGCAGATACACCAAAACTCCTCTTGTACTTTGTGGGGTTAACTAAGTGATTCAGAATGTGATCCGAAAAACTCACTACTTGAGGTGACTTGCCTGGAGGAAATACTGGGTACTGGGCTAGGTCTGATCCCTTGTTCCTCCCCAGAACTTCCCCATGTGAGATGGAGACAGGAGTTTTCCACACACTCTTTTCAGAGTATGGAGCCCATATCGCAAGGCAGGACCTTGTAGCTGTTCTTTAAAGGTGGGAGTTTGTTCCCTTTGTGCTTTTGGAAGGAGCAGTGGTGGCGATGTATCTGCTTTTGTTGTATCCTAAGTAAAGCATTTGGAGGTCTCTGGTGTCATGATGAAAATGCTAATGTATTTTGCAGTGTATATATCTTCTAGGATATCAAGCTGTGGGGAACAGAATTGGGGATATTTGTCTTTAGGGCAGGTTGGGCTTGGACAGAAGCTAAGCACAATGGAGCGTTTTGGTCCAGTGCAGGTGTCATGTATTTATTTGATATTTCATTTTGTCGTAATTTTGGACATAGAGGCACTTTTTTTTTTTTTTTTTTTTTGTGTCTTACCCTCTAAACAGTTTTTCCCCAAAGTTAGAATTTGTACAGTGAATGAGGCTGGCCATATCAGGGAGAAGAGAATGTCTTGTGGTGAAAGCATGTGGGGTCCCTGCAGCCCACCTGCTGCAGACATCCTTTAAGAGGAGAACCAGTCAGTTTGTGTTGGCCAGTACCCCCTGACAAGGTGTTTGTTGCTTCTCTGTCCCCTGTGGTACACCTGAAACCAGCTGTGCTGGACTGCTGGGCCTTCATAGCTGCAGGGGGAGCAGGGTGTGGGAAGGATGAGCCACAGCCCAACCACTGCGTGCTACATTTTTTTGCTTTGCAGTGTTTTCTGTTTGTTGAGCGATAGCTTTCTTTGGAGAGCATGAGATTAACACTAAAATAGGCCAGCATAGGATGAAGGTGATGACAATATAAAGCTTCAAAACATCATTTTGAGCCAATGGGTTGGCTTTATGTTGATCAGGATTTTAAATTTTTTTTAAACAGATACTAAAGTACAATTCTTGGAACAAAATAGCTTATTTTCAAGGGTATGCTTAAGTATTTCTTTGAGGAATGGAGCAGTTTCTTGGCTGTTGATGGGGCGGTAATGTAAATTCTGTTGTAGGGCTGTGATTGAGAGCTGCTGGGGGAGAAAGAGGAAGAGGTTGAGGCTTTTGTAAATTAAAACTAACTGAAGAGGATGCTGCTACCTGTGGTATTAGTGGTGCCTGTAAAAGGTCGTTAGTTATGTCCAGGCTTCAGAATCATATCAACAGTTACTGCTTAGCCATAGGCAGTGTAATCATATTGCTGTTGATTTGTACTCTTGTAAGAATCCACATTGGGTGGTTCAACCCCAAACCTTCAAGACACCAGACAGTAAGTTTGACCTGGCACACTTGTTTATTTTACAGTCTCCTCAAGTGTAATTTTTTTGAGTTCATTAATTGCCTAATTAACCTTAATGATAAATGAGATTTTTATACTAATTATTTGAAAGACAGCCTGATTGAGGGAAGTTACTAAAACACATAGCTGCTGTTCTGCCTGTAAGACAGCCTGGATACTTGTCTCACTGTGATTTTTGTGGTATCAGATACACATCTTCATTTCCATTCCTGGCAGCTGAAACCAGTGTCTAGAAGGCTTGCATTGTCCACCCCTGCTTCCACTCAGCACCAGTGAGCTTCCAGAGTCAAACACTTGAAATTGAGGGTTACCATCATGAGGGTTGTCCATTGTAACCTTGATCTGATCCTTTTGTGAGCACAAAATTCCTTCCACTACAGGAATATATAGTTACTTATAAAAGGAAAACACTGTGCTGCTTTCAGTCCATGGGATGGGTGGTACTTGGTGTAATGAGCAGTTATTCCATATTCTATTCCTATAGTGGAATATGTGGCTTCCTGCACATATGTTCAGTTCAAAACGCACTCTAGCACTGTTGATGGGCTCTTCCACTATATTCCTTATCATACAGTAGAATTCTTTGCGTTGTCTTCCAGCCTTTTCTGAGGCAGGGGTGACTCTCTTAAGTGGGGGACAGGGTAGGATCTACCTGCCATGGTGCCAACTGAGTCCAATTCTAGGTTTTTCAGGAAGGCAATTTTGTGCAAACAGCAAGGATCTGAGATATGAATAGCACATTTGGGCCCTCTTATTCCACTGTGGCAGTCCTCCTTCCTGCTTGCTTCATTCATGATGTACCTTCCCCCTGCGGAGGTGTACAGGGCAGGTGCCTGACAGGCAACTCTCCCAGCTGTATGTAGAGATGGCTTTGGTTAAGCAGTGCCCAGGGTGGTGAGAGAGACCTGCTAGGGTAAGGGAGAGGGGAGGACAAGAAGGATTCTGTTTCTCTGCCTAGTCAAGTCTTGTTTCCTTCCTTTCAAGATCCTGTTGTTGTCAATCTGCACTTCAAGTCAAATGCCTTCTGCGTCCTCCTGGACAGGGTAGGGTTTTGCAGTGTAAGTCCTGCCTGGCATATCCAGTGCTGGGGAAATGAAATGCAATACTAGAGCAAATAGCTCTCACAGGATTGGAAAAGATAGTGATTTCTATTTTCTAGGATTTCTGGGGATTTTTTTTTTTTTTTTTTTTAATTGCTTAAGTTCCTATTCTAAAGCCAAGGACTGCCTAATACTTAGTTTTGACATCTGGACATCTGCAGGACAAGTTGACTTCTCCTGAGTCAATATTAGCTGTTTTAGCTGAAACATTTGAGGGGAGTAGAAAGAGTTCAGCAGAAAACAGCTTTAGTGGCTATTTGGGTCTGGAGAAGAGAAACTAAGGAGGAAGCTATTATTAAGAAACTGGTACTAAATTGTTGCTTTCCCTTTTCTTCCCCCTGTGCAACCCTCCTCCCCTTACCCCTCCCCAGCAGAGCTTGTTCAGAGTCTTCCTGTTCTTCTGCAGGGTTTAACACCAGTTTTTGCCTTTCTGTAAGCTGACAGTAATGGAATTTTTAGCATTGCAGTACCGTGTAAAGGTCTCTGCCCTAGTCTAGAGCATTGTTTTGTGCAAGCGTACAACGTATACTACAACTTCTGTTCTAGTTGCTTGGAGTCTAAACAATGTAGAGAAGTCTGCTATAGCCTTAATAATAAATCCCATTTTGTATTCTAGCTGTTTACCTTTGTGAAGAGCTGCTGATCACTTGTGTTTCAAATATAACCTTTTGCTTAGCCTTGACAAGTGTTGCCCTGTTCTGGATAGCAATGATTACTTAAATATTCCAGTGGTCCTTGTGACCTTAGTAACGGAACTCCCAGTGCCCTGCTCGTGTAGGGGTGTGTTTTACTAATATTTAGAGAGAACTGAATGAACAAAAGATGAATTTAATGTGGCTCTGTTAAGCCGTGGAGCCATCCTATGTCGCTTGTCATGGAGCACAAAGTGGATTGCTTGGTAAAGAAAAGCAAGCTGGAAGCTGGGTGTGACAGCAAAGCAGGCAGGGCATTGATCTCTCCAACAAAGTGCTAAGTCCTGTAGCAGCCAAACAAGAAGAGTAGAGCAGGTCCATGATGTCAGCCAGGGTCACCCAAGAGCCCGGTGATCAGACAAGTCTGTAGTGATGGGTAGGTCCAAGGTAACAAGAAGAAACTAAGTCAGCAGTTCAGGGTAAGGATCGATAAGGCAAGACCAGACAAGCCTGCTACGTAGCTCTGGCAAGGTCCAAGGATGAGTGTCTGAACTGGAATGCAGCTCCCAAGTGGAGCAAGGTGCCCAGCGAGGCTTCCTCCAGTGCTTTCTCACACAGCGCTCTTCCCAGCAGCCTGATCTGAGCTTACACAGCTGCACCATGTCACGGCTCGCCTTGAGCCGAGGTGTTCAGACCCCTGAGGGGTGGGGGAGAGGTTGTGCTCAGGGCCCTGGCACCACCCATGTTTTGGTAAGGTCTTGTCTGGGCTATCCTCTGTCTTGTAAAATCTTCTGCAGTTCCTTTATTCTGGGGTAGCCATGGTGGGAATCCTGAAGGGTGAAAAGAGGAAGTGCAGATGCAATAACAGAAAATAGGGCTGTGTATTTTGTAACACTAACTGGGGCAATAAAATGCATCCTGTATGCTAGGGGAGCCAACCCCCCCCGCCCCGTTGTGATTCTTGAGGTCACTGTGACTTACATTGGAAGGCGAGTACTTCCACAGCTCTTTGTGGATAAGGAGGAGTGTGTGGGAGGCCCTAGGTATTAGGTAGCTATTGCTACAATATGTAACAATGATTGCTAATTGGACTGTTGGGACAGAAAGAAAATCAATGCACTTGAAGCCTCTTTAACCTTTTGCAGCTGTGTTTTGTCCCTTTATTCATCCATGTACTTTGGCTAATATCTTGCTCTCATTCTATGACATTTTTTAGTGATTTATTCTTCTTCCCTTTTTCTGTGGTTTGAAAACCATGTCCGATTTTTGTGAAGTTTCTGGTGCATGTTCTTACTTCTCTCTGGGCTGTGGCAAGCCTGCCCTTACATCATGTCAGCACCATTCTGTTGATTAGCAGAAGAGAACTATTAGCGTAATGTTTCTTTGTTTCCTGTCTCTTTTCTTCCCCCTCTTACCCAGAATGATTTTTTAGACTTCTCTGTGCTATTTCTGTGGGAGCTGTATTGAAGGAGTTTTTGCAATGGCAGAAGGGTTGTGTGAAAATATCAGGTTCTGAGCTCAGCCAGTGGTTCTCCCTGCAGATGTGGACTTGAGATGAAAGAATTCTGTATGCATTTGAGTTGCCTCCTGCTTTGAAAAACAGTGGTATGTCTTGTAACAGCAGTACTTGCAACGTGCTGCTTCCACATAAGGGAGAGTAATGACCAGTGCTTTATAGATAGACATGTGGTGCCTCAGTCTTCCCCTTTAATGCTACCTGGTTAAAAGAGCTAGAAAAAAATTACCGGTGTTAATCTCTCTTTTTTTTTTTTTTTTTTTTTTTTTTTTTTTCTTTTTTTTTTCCAGAAAGGTGAATGATAACTCAGGCAAAATACTTTGAATTGTAGTCTGAACGCATACATGGAAGAGTCACTTTAGAAATACTAGAGAATACTATTAAATGTAACTGAGGCTTGTTCTGCATAAGCAAATTGCTCAGATTTTTATCCTCACTTAAGATACAGATAAAGTCTGTTCTGCAAGCTTAGTAATTCCTTGCTGCAGGACAGCAAGCATTCCTGTATGTTTAAGGGTATCTTGCTTGTGTAAGAGCAGGGACATGACAGGGAATCAAGTTAAGCAAAGATGTAAGGAGACAGCAGTTGCACAGTGGGCGGGAGGAAAGGTTTTCTCAACTGCCACGTAAAGCAAGTGGTAGAGGATCTCCCTAAACCGAGAAGCAGAGAGAGCTCATGAGAAATGTACAATACGTTATTGAATGCTCCTTTATAGAGTGGCTTTACTGTTAGTACGGGGCTTTTACTTAAGTGCAGTGTTGATTCTGGCACTCTCTAGGTCAGATTAGGTACTCCTTTGAGCTGAAGGGTACAGCAAGGAGGTGGAAGTGGAGAGAAATTGAAAGGACATGCTTATCTGGTTAAGTGGCTTTTTCCTCCCTGCTGGGAAGACCAAGGGGCTGTACTATCTCTTCAGTAGACATCTTCCGCCGGGTGTGAGCTGTTGGTAATTTGCACTTCTTAATGATAACAAGTGAGACAGCTTTATTTTAGATAACCCACATGATATAGGTGATTGACATAAAGCATTTTTTAATGGAGATCTGTCAGGGGAGCAAAGGGATGAGGAAGGAAGCTTGTTGTTAAATGGGTGTCCTTCTCGTTCCTGCAAGTACACTGTAACTGGTTAAATCTCAGTGATGTAACTGAATTCCTTGGAGATTTATTTTAGGTTATTTTGTGGTTATCAGCTGTACATGTGCTCCATCTCTTTGCTTTTGAATGTAAGCTTGACTGACAGAATTTATTACCTCTGATTCCTGAAGAAAACAAGGCAGGGTCTGTGCTTAAGATTAGAAATACAGCTTCTAATCTAAAAGACAAATTTTGGATACATGTGTTTACATCTACTTTGCCTTTACAAAAGGGAGCAAACTAATGGCAGCGGTACCATTTAAACAGGTTTGAGTATGGGTCTGATAATGGGGAATGGCAGTCTCAACACCACTTGAGTTTATGATTCGCAGGAGAATAACGATTTGTGGTTTGGTATTTTTTTCCTCTGCAATGTGGACATGTGTCAACTTTGGTTAGCCATACCAGCGGGAGTTACACAACTTAGTTGGAATGGTAGGCTGTGCTGGACAGAGGATATCCCGTGAATTTGAGAATGAAGCTTGTAGATGATAAATGCCAAGGCAAGAGTTAATTTAATACCCACTTTCCATAAATAGAGGAAGTTGATTCATACAGTCACAGCTAGAGAGTACATGAGCATGTCTGAGACTAAACTGTCTTGCTTGAGATCACAAATCCACTGAATAATGCAGCGGTCAAGTTGCAAAATCCAATCTTCTACCCTTTGAATGGAGGTCAGAAAGACAAAATGGAGTGGAAGGAAACATCTTTGTTTCTGTAATTGTTCTTTTCACTGCTTGGGTTTTAATACTCCAAACAATTTCACTATTCCAGACACTTTAGATATACTTATGATCTAGCTAAAGATTAGCATCATATGATATTTGGTTATCCTTGTAGAAGAAAAACGCCTCGATCCTGTAACTCAGCTAAAGCTGTATCAAAACCCAGCAGAATAAGTACTGTCAGAAATGAAATTAAAGTTTTTAAAATGTCAGCTGAACAGAGCTTCAAAATTAAAAACTGCTTGAAAGTTGTGTGGGTTTTTCATACATCTCTGTATAATATATGGGTATACAATCTAAAAGATACATGATGTATTATAATTACATAATTATTGCAATATATATTATACAGGTAATTATGATATATATGTAGTATATTTTATTATTACATGCTATATATGTTTGCTGTGTATTATGGAGAACAGTATTTCAGTGTGTATATATACTTTACTGACCACAGGCTCTGCAGTTTTGAGGCACATTGGCTACAGATTACTACAGTTAAACATTGTAGGTGGAAGAATCCTGGGGACCATAGCTTGGGTTATGATGTCAACGATATGGTTGAGTTTTTATCCAGAGATGAGTTCAGGACCATCTCTCTTTCTAAATGTGCTAGCCATCTGGCACAATTTGTGTGTGAGATTTGTGTTTTGGTTGGGGGTTTTTTTTGTTGGTTTTTTTGGGGGGTGCGTGTGAACAGATACACGTAAGTGGGTTTTCTTTTGGATCAATTTTGCTGTTGCTGTAAAGCTGGTGTCTTAACTGCTCTGGTTATTTAGAAATGTTGATGGAATAGCTCGTAGCTGGTGCGTGAATGGAGTAGGAGAATAGAAGTGGGAATATTTATCAGTGGATCTTCAGTGGGGTTTGGAAAGGTGTTTGGATTGGCAGAGACTACTTCATTGGTTTTTAAAACAAATAAATTATTCTGCCTGGAAAAAAAGATGCACATTGTAAGATCTTCAGTGTATGTACCAAAGTGAGTAGTCACTTCCAGGAAAGAGTCTGCCCCGAAAAATGGTGAAGTGTAGCATTGTTTTTTTCACTACACTCAATGTTAGTGAGACATTAGTAGATCCTGAAACCTGGGCTGGTAGTTCAGGGGTCTACTGCATACCACATTTCAGCCTTAAGCATATCAGACAAAAAGATAAACTCTTCACTTACCCTAAACTTTGTGTTTCCTTAATGTAGGTGGTCAGAAGCATAGCTTTCAATTCTGTTCAAAATTTTTCCTTCTGCTCTAAATTGGTCCTGTAGAAGAAACAACCAATTGAGTATTCATTGCTGTCTGTCCAAAAATACTGCTGTTTTGATGGGAATGCTTGGAAACTTTTAAACAGTTGTTTCAATATGTGGTAGCTCAATAATATGTGATCTCCCTCAACCTATGTTTAAAATGTTATAGTGATGTATTTATAGTTTCTTCAATTCTACTCTTAAGTGTATGGAATGTGCATGAAATGCAGTTGATGGGCTGCAGTTGATGACAGACCAACACAAATAAAATCCCCTTGTTACTTTCACAGGGATAATTCATACATCTTTAAATATTTTTCTTGCTATTTTCCACCCCATGAATCTTGATTGAAGTTGTTAATGGATATTAAAAAGAGTACACCCCTATTCTCCACACCTGTAATTGCACTATCTGCTGCTGTCAGGCTTTATAGGTGTTTGAGAGAGGAGATAAACTTATGTTCTGAGTGGTTTTGTGGGGAATCTACAGCAACAGCTTTGTGATCTAGGGTTCTGTGCAACCTGCAGTTTTTCTGTGCAATTTGATTTATTCTTTGTTCTGCCCTTGTTTTTAATATGTTAATTATGCTGTCAAGCTGTTATATATTCTACAAGCAAAATAACATTTGGCATCAGTTTTTTTTTTACTATCCCATTTGGAGATGCATGAGTGGAAGAAATCATGCACAAGTGTCATGTTTTTAGAGGTAATTTAAAAAAAATTATCTAGCTCTTGTTATGTTACCATCTGTTTTCCTCTAGCTTGAAGAGGAAACAGCTGCTGTGAATAATCTCAAGACAGTATTTTTAATAAAGTCTAATAGGTCTGCTTACCTTCAGCTTGTGTGTGTATCAGAGTGAATAAATGTGCCATTTAGGAGGGGAAATGCAGTTTTACGGTAGGAATTGTAAAGAGTTTGGTAACGCAGTGATTCTGGTATGTCTCCTCCATAGCTGGATTTGAATATAGCTGGAGAGATCTGTGTTAAGGGGTCATGCTTCACTTGCTGTAACTGTGTATTGTCTTGTAGAGGGGTTGTAATCTGCTGCTTCTGCCTTCTGAGTGCGGTGTTTGGCAGGCAGCTGGTGAGTTGACTGAACCTGGTGACATCATGTAAAAATGAACTCATGGCCCCACCATGAGCAGAACTTCAGTTTGCTGGTTAAGTGGAGGCAATAGCAAGCTATGTTTGATCTCAGGGAAAGCATTGGAGACTGAGAGATGGTGACACAGCCTCTTCAGTTGACAGTATGCAGTTATACAGAACTAGGTGCAACATGTGCACCAAGAAACTTACAGGAAATATTTTAGGGAAAATATTTAATTAGCAGTTGGAGAATAAATGTTACTGGCGGTGAGTAGGGTGTGGGTGTGCTTGATGTGGCCAGCAGATGATTAACTGTGGGTTTCTTGATAGTATTTTAGACTTTATTTTGCTAAGGAGAGAGGGACCTCATGAAAGAGATGCTGTACAATACAAGCTTCAATCACAGTGGTGATTCAGCTGAATTAAAGGGAAGGATAAATGAAAGTAGACAAGTTCACTGTCAAAGAACACCTTGAAAAAACAAGTTTAAATCAGTTTATCTGAGCTCAAGCATTGCAGAATGGACAAGATTTAGTACTGTTTTACATAGATCGGCTTTCTTCACTGCTTTCTACCTAAATGAAAGGCAAATATCTTGTTAGGTCTGGAAACCTTTGCTGGATGAATAGTTACTTGAACTAAGAGGGCTCAACAGTAGAGTGGAGGAGACTAACCAGCAGAGAGCATTAAGCGGTGGTCAGGAAGCATAGAGTTGAAGAAGGAATGATCACTAATTGGGTTGGATCTTTTTGTAAGTTGAGTGGTTTCTTTTTGTCAGAGGCTTCACTGCTTTTGGGTGAGTCCTTAGATGATTGCACTATAGAGCAATGCTAGTAAGAGTAGCCTTGGAAAACTGAGCCTGTAGTCCAAGTCATTGTGAGACTGCAGCCTCAAATCTCTGTCAAGAGCATGCATCTTGTACACCTGTTTGAAATGCGTGTCTAATACCATGTGGTTGCACAAGCTCTGTACGTTCTGTCCTGTTTTCTCTCATTGCTGCCCCATCTCTTGCGACAAGGCAAATATCTGTGGCATGAATCCATTAGGGACCTCTTCTGTGCCAGAGCTAATGGCTGCACAAGGTCCATTCTAGCCTGACCTGATCTGTTCTGCAAAAGGGGTTCATGAGCACGTGAACATGTGTGGTTGCACCATGTGGGGGAAGATGGGCAACGAGTAGTTAGATGGCTTGTGGTGGATTCAAGCGGCTGTGAAACTACAGTGTTACTGAAACAGGTGTGGAAATCACTGCTCAAAACCCCCCTTTTAATGTTTTTGTCTTTTGGAGCAGATCGAGTGTGTTGGAATTCAAAAAAGTAAGAGACACTAACTTGCAATTCAGTTAATATTAAAAATATTAAAAATTAGTTATAATACTTATCTTTGAACTTTTCTAACAACTTTATGCTATTAAATAGTGTTTGCTGTCTTTCTCTGGAGGAATATCTATGTGTGCTAAGAACATATTACTACAGAAACCTGTTCTATTATATCTGGCTTTCAAAGGAGAGAAGCTCTGATTAATGACTATGACAGCTCTCAGGAAATAAGCACATAACAGTGACCCAGAATGTTGTCACCTAAGTAGATACTTCTTTTAAAGAGTAATATTTTTGCTTATCTCTGTAGGCAATTTCTTTGGCTGAATAGCAAACTTGGATTTGTTTTCTTACTTGCAGGTGTATCCACTGCTTCATTTCTGAATTTACAATGGGAGTACTTTAATTTCAGAACAGCTTAGAGCTGAAGATAAGAAACAAGTAGTTTCTTTTGTAGAAGCTGCCACTAGTCAAGTATTTCAAAAGATGTGCAAAAGTCAGAACAGATGCTTTCCTGTGCTGAAGATTTTTAACATTCATATTCACAAATAATTCATCTTGTGGGAAGGTAGTGTCTTTCTTCAGATCTTCTAAATCTATAGCTGGCAGCAAGGTGATGGTTATTAGGGATATAACAGTGCTGGAGTATGTAGAGATGAACTTATGCCTTGGTGGGAACTGTTCTTGGGTTTGTCTGTGTTAGCCTGTGCTTCTGTTCCATGTGCCTGCCTTCTTACCACTTGGAGTTCCTCTGCCCCTCTATTTTGGTACAGTATACCTCAGGCAGCTTCCCATGAAGGGTGTCTTTCCTATCGAAGTAATTTCTGTCATGAAGCGTTTTTTCTGCCAGGTTGCTTTGCAGCTGTTGTACCTTTTTCATGCCTGAATTGGTGTTCTTTCCACAATAAAGCCTTTGGGAGCTTTTCTCTACATATGTGACAGTACTGCTGGAAGTATACAGTGCTAACAAGAAGATATTTCCTGTCATGGTTACTGGGAGCTGCTTGTCTGCCTTACCTTTTTGTTAAAAGGACCAGATGCTTTGTCTTCTCCTGCTCTGTGCTGGTAAATCCTGGTTTGTTTGTTTCCTCCGTGCTCATGCTGTTACTTAAGTAGGCTTCCCAGACCAAGAGCATGTTGATCTTCACTTGCTGTTCAAGAGTCCTTTGGTGTAAAGTATGTTGGTCAGGCTGGGTTGGCTTTGCTGGGCCTTTTTGTAGCTAGCCCTCAAATGCAGTTTCTATAGCATCTCATGCAGTTGTGTTAGCAAGTACTGTAATGCAATAGTCCAATGCAGTCTTTTGTCTGGGGAATCTGAAGTTGTATTTTGAATATTAAGTGTTAGAGAGGGAGGCAGTTCAACTACAGAAGTTAGCTGTCTGACTTATGCACCATCACAGATGGAGCCTGCAGCAGAACTGGGATGGAATCCAGATCTTCAACCAAAAGCATTAACTACTTGCACAGGAATACCAAGTTCTTGCACAGAATAGCTCTGCTGTGTGGTATTGCTTTGTAAAATTGAAACTATATGGAATGAGTAAGGGGTTAACTGAAGCTGAATGGCTTTCCATTCTTGGGTGGTATTTATAAAGAAGCATTGGTCTTTTTTGGTAGCCAAATGCCTGGTGTATTCATACCCATTCCACAGCATTAAAAATATTGACTTGAGCAGGCACTCAGATTTGCGTGCATCTACTGTATGTAACTTGTGTTCTACCCTAAAAGGTAAAAATAGCCATCTTTTTATCCAACAAATAGTCTTTGGATAGGCATGTCTATTTACATGCTTTAAGTTTTGCAGCTGCTTACTGTAAATGTCAGTGAGGAACTCTTAGTCAGTGAAAATGTGTGATGTAATCCAGAAATCAACTTTATTTTATACATGATTATCAGAAGCATTCCCTGACTCCAGTCTGCTCTTCTTTTGTAAGCCATGCATTTGCATAGGGTTTTCAGGAGATTATTTAAAGACGAGCAGATACTACGCAGGTATAGCTTGGGCTATAGGTACTTATTGACACTGGCTGCATGTGATACCATAGCTTCACTTATTTTAAAATTTGTGATAAAACTAGTTCATGCTATATCTGCAAGAAAAACCTGATGTGTATTATATCACTTCTGTTGGGCTCTGAAAAATGGATGTGTGTGTGGATAAGTTATCACTGTTTGTCTGTTTGATGTGCTCTGTAAACCGCTGAGGACAGGGTTGACCAAGGTTTTGTGTATTTTGGGCTTCTGGTGACTGAGTAGTTGCAGCGCATAACTGTGAATTCAAAGCTGTGGGTTTAAACTTACTTGGGTGTGTTGTCCTTACTGGTCATTGGGCTGAGGAATAAACTCTGTTGCAGTGCTTGCTCTGCCTGTGTGTCATAGAAGCAAACCATTGTCACCAACTAACTGTGTCAGCCTTAATACCGGTTTGATTTGGGAAAGTTTTCAATATAAGACTTCTTAATTGAGATTAACATCACATTTCTCTGTGTATTTTGTACTGCATTATCTTTGGGAATGCTGTGCCTTTATACCTCCATCCTGTCAAATATCCTTCACCTGCCCTTCCCTTTTTAAAGCTTAATCTTCCCTTATCATGTAGGAATGTTTGTGTAGGCTTAAGCATTTCAAGAAAGAGAATGTCTTACGTGTTTGTACAGCTCTCACTAGAGCTGAACTTCTGCTACTGAAGCAGTCAGAGCAGGTTTGTGCTGTGTTAGACAGATTTGTGGAACTGAACATGCTTATAAAAATAAAACTTTGAGAATGTATTTCAGAGCAGTTGCCAATTGTCCCTCTTGTTCATGTTTTTTAATTCCCTCGCCTCTGCATAGGTAAATGAATTCTGCTTTGTCACTAATAGTAAGTGTGCAAAATACTTAACATTTCCAGAACGCTTTACAGACAGTATGTCTTGCTCACCCCCTCGTCTGCAGCTGGTATGACTAACTTGTAAACTGAAACTAGAAGAATAAAAGAAAACTAACATTGATTGAGTTTCATTATATTAACACTTTGCATAGTTTAGAAAAGGAAAGTAGGTCACTTTCCATTTCTAATACCCTGCTTTATACTTTGCATAAAAACCAAACAGCTGGTTTGCAGACATTTCATGCAAAGTTTATGCATTTCCCTGTAAATACAGATTTTAATCGTATCAGCATTTATAGAAATTACAGGGGAGTATTGTGTTTTTGGCTTACATTTTTTCTTCAAAATCTCAACTGCCTATACCAGTGACATGTTTTAGGTGCATGGAGCTACACTAACTTCTGAACTCTGGGTTTGATTACTGCTTATAAATAAATGACTATGCTCTGCCTCTTCTTGCTTGTTTTTCTGCACTATTGTGCCTGTGTTATCTATACTCAGTGCTGAGGAGTGAAGAAGTAAATGTTTTTTTCTCTTCCTGTAGTTACTGAAGTTGGATAACCTAGCATTTGGTTCTCATCACATTGCCTGCACAATGAGTCATTATTTCTTGGTTAGGTTTGTTCCTCAGGCCAAGATTCATGTGATGTTCCCCCTCTCAGGGTGACCAGATTAGTCACTGTTTGAAATCATCTTTAAAAAGTAAATTGCATCGCAAGTTGGTGCCTTGGCTTACAGGTCACATGCTTTCCCCCCTCACCCCCCGCTTCTTGTTTGAGTTCAGCAGCCATCACAATATTGGAAAATGTTTTATAGTCATGGTAACTCATATATTGTTGGAGTCCCACTAAAATTGACATATTAACTCTTAGTACTAGTAAGGAATTGGCTACAAGGCAGGTGAATTTAAAGTAGTTCAGTGTGCTGAAGTACATCTAGTTTAAACTTAAACTTCATTATGCTGTTAAGAACAGAAACTACATTGGAGTTGAACTTTGTGAAACAAACAAATTTAAAAAACCAGTGGTAACAACAAAAAGTATTAATATGGATGGCCTCTTACCATGCTACTTGAAGTATTTGGGGCAGAAACTCTCCTTGCAGAGTTATCTGTTTCTGGAAACGTTTGCTGGAGCTAAGATCTGATGGAGGTTTCAAACAACACTAGGACAGCGGCAGAGTTTCCAGTCCCTGTTGTGAAGGCTCTTAAATTCTTCATCTTGGTACTAGAAGATTTTAGGCATGATGGTTCATTGTGGGAAATAGCAGCCTGAAAGACTAGCCATGCAGGTAATGTGAGGTGGCTAGATCAGAAGTAGGAAGAGAGAGGGGGAAATACGTACTGTGTGGTTCTAAACACTTGGATATTGATGTTAGCTGGCTAGGCTCCCTATTAGTCAATGGGCAGCGAGAGGAACTCTTTCAAAGTATTCAGAAAACCAGTTACGTTCATGCCCTGAATCCTCTTACGCAGGAGTCTGGGTGAGCAGTGGATGCTAATGCAGGCACCTAGATTCTGCAGAATGTTGAATCGTATGAATAACCCCAGGAACAATGTCTGGTTTGTGCCTTGAGAGAGAGTCAGGGTTATGACAGGGTGAAGGATTGGAAGCCGATGAAGTATCAACGCTGTCATAGTTCATAGATAAAAGCCTGAGAAGAAAGAAAGATTAATTAATGTTCCACATTAAACTTAGATTCTGGCTCTTTTGAACAGCATTATTTTCTGTTTTGTAAGCTGTTAACAGTGTTTTGATATGAAAACACTCATGAAGTAGACAAAGGTGCAGACCAGTGGGGTAGAAAATGAGATTATCTGCAGAAAGTTCAAACAGTGGGGTTTTTTTTTTGTGAAGCTTTTTATGGTGGTCTTGTTCCACCTCCCAATTTTTGCCTGATTCTTACAGATATCAGACACTCACAACCGTTATAGGTATTAGTCCAGATTGTTAGTTTACCTTTCATTCTGTGTGAGACGGTTGCATGTAGTTTCTAAACAGACATATTAAAAATTCAACTTTGGATGAACTTTGTGGGTGTGGATAAACAGCTCATAGTGAATGCCCAGCTTCCAAAAATCATTGGCAGTTTTGAAAAATTCTCAGCCTTTGGGTAACTACTTTCAAACAAAATTTATTTTTGAATCTCACTCCCATTTCTATAAGAACAGCCACTGAAATAAAACAGACCTGTGTTTCTTTGAAGTTTGTTTGCTCCTACTGCATTGGCTTCCCCTGGAAGACAATATGATCCTGCATTTTGGCAGTTACTTTGGTGCAGAGATGAGTATGTTGGGTTAAAGCTTTAGCCGAAGTGAATTGGCTTGTATGCTGTGAGGTGGCGACCTGACCCTGTGACTTCAGGTCAAGCAAGAACAAGTGAATGCTTAGGTGTTCCTTTGTGTGTGTGAACTTCGTTTGCTTGAAAGATTCTGCCCCCAGCTGCCACCACTCAAGAGACTGGGAACTCAGATGGGGGATCTCTCACTGTTTGGTTTTTTTTTTTTTTTTTTTACAGTTTGTTTTGCTCGACACTGGTCAGTCAGTCAGTATTGTATACTGCCCTAGATTTGTGGGTAGAACCTTACATCTCATATTTAAAAATAATCTGGTACACTGCCAACTTGCAACTTGGAAACTTTCAAAGACTTAAGTCTATTCATATACACATATTTTAGACTTGCATGGACTTTAGCAGTGTGAAGAAAAGACACTGTTGGGAAAGGGGAAACATTGCTATTACAGTGTAACTCATAAGCAAAGCAGCTTAGTAATACTTTTCAATTTGTATGAAACCGAAAGAAACAATTTTAACATTTTTGATTTCTCTTTCCCCTCACTCCAGAATGAAGTGGCCTCTTTCGATCCAAAATTGTTTCTTCATTTCTTCAGTACTTCTTTACTTTCCTCGTCACATATAGGAGCTAAATGTTCCTTTGTTACTCTGCTGTCAAGAAGTCTGAAAATATTTTGGAATGTTCTTAAAACTTCTCTTGCTAAGCACTGTTTCTGGCCATCAGTGTGTTCCTCTAACATAATCGTCTCCTCTTTCTCCTTGTGAAGAAATCTTTGGTTGCCTTATGACTCAGCAAAAGTGCCTTGGGAGGATGGAATTATAGCTTGGCCGATTTAGCTCAGCTTGCTAGTCAAGCAGTCTGGCTGCTATTGACTCTTAAAGGACCACTTCAATGATAGAGGATGTTGAACAAGCACTAACCGGAGATGGGGAAGGATTATTCCTTACAAGAACGGAGAACACTGGTTGTTTAAATAAATAAACAATGTCTGTATAAGAATAATGCCAAATAGGACGCTGAAAATACTATGAGATTAGCTGAATGTTGTATGTATTGTTCTTAAATGGTGGGATGGCATAATTTGTTTTGAGAGAGCTTTTAGCTGCTTCAGATTTATGAAGAAAAGGTACTTTCATAAAGTCATACCAAAATACACCCATTTTTCTTGAGGTATACTTAATATTTCAGTGGGAAAACAAGAAAAAAATTAAGAAACTGAGCAGATAGAATTACATAGAAGTGTTTGCACCTTGGAGATAAGTTATTGCCTGAATTTATGTCAATACGCTTTATCTTCATGCAGTTCAGGCAGAAGGACTTGTAGTGTATCTCTGCTGTGCCTCATTAGATCCAGTGGAACTGTGGTGGTGGGCTTGCAGAGCAACCAAGCGGAGTTGACAGCTCAGCATGTCAGAGCATTCAGAAGTCTACAAAGAGCAAACACAGAAGACAGTGGTAGCTGACGTTGTCCTTTCCTCCCTATACCTAGGTTGGTTTGTCTTCAAGAATATTTTCTAATTGAAAATTTTATTATAGCAACAAGTCAGGAATCCTGTGCTGATAAAGATAAATAAATAAAAAAATAAATAATTCTTTAGTAAGCCCACTGACATGGCAAATTGAATGCTTGTGATCTTGGATGGCAATGGTTCCGTTCTGCCAATGTGTGGATGTTCTGTAACCAGCTGCTTCTAGAAATTCTTGTGGCAAACTGTGTGGTGGCAGTAGTTAAGGCAGCCTGGGCTTTAGAGGCGAGGCATGTTGTCTTCTTTCTCTCCGCAAAGAAATCAGTAGTTCTGTAGACTAGTTGCAGTGTATCCTTGCTGCAGTTAGCAGTCTTGAGAGTTTCATTACACAGCACTGCAAACTGGAAAGTGATTGCTTTGTAAGTCAAGCTCAAATACTTCTAAGCATCCTAAGGTGTTGTAAGGAGAGATGCTATTGGTTTTGTTCGATTAATGGGGCTGCAAGCTAGCAACAAGGAATCAGCAGCATCTACATAAAATCTTGTGTTCTCCTGCCTGCAATACAGGCTGTTCAACAGTGAAATAAATCTTTCTTTGAAATAATTTTAAATGGTTTTAAAGACTACCAGCATGGAAAAGTCACCTATAGGTCATCTAAGGTACCAACCTTAAGAATGAGCAAGTGGGATTTATTTTTGTTTCATTCTATTAGGAAAAGTGCTTTGTAAATGAAGATACAGTAACTAAAGCAAAAAAAAAAAAAAAGTGAATTATTTTGATAATGTCCTAGTCTGAGCATTCTGTTTAGTACAGAGGCACGTTTGCAACATAGCATTTTCATCTGCCTAAGACTCCAGCTAGGAAGTTACAGGGTTCTTTAACATTTTTATTCAACAACTATCCATAAGCACATAGTTTGAGAACTGGTTATGATACAGACTTCTCTTAAAATACAGGCTTTCCTGTTACACTGTTCCTTAGTACATATGATGCTCTTTGTGTATGAAGGAGCACATGAGGAATATGTGGACTAATAAAATGTTGAGACCATATCAAGTATGAAGTAGTTGTAGTCTTGCCTGTTTACTGTGTTTAAGGGAAACTGCTAACTGCTGCAGGTTTGGAGGAGGATGTTTCTGAGTTTGGATCTTTACATGGAAAAATGAATTTGATCTTGTAGGGAAGTACCTATTTTCACTGTATTTGGAGAAAGGCTAAAGTGAAGCAAGTTGGGGAAATTTTGAAATCTTTTTCTCTCCCTTATGATGATTAATTTTATGATAGGAAGAGTGTTCTGAATCTGGAGGAGGACACTTTGCTCACTTAATTCCTAAATCTTAAGTGGTTTTCAAGATTGCCTTGAACTGCTGTGCTCTGAGTCACCCTGTTTCCCAATAGCTAGGTTTTATTTTGGTTTTGAACACTCTGGGGCCAAAGGGCTAAACTGAACTTGATCTAAACTTGATCCTGTGAAACTCTGGTTACTGAATACATTTCTAAATAAGTAATTCTAAAGCAAAGAGCAGTTGTGGACAACGGAATCATTAGAGGAAAGAGTTATGGTTTCTTAACATTGCTGGTAAAGCTTCAACTTTTTAGCAATCACTCCTTTTTGTTACTAGTTTTTAGTCTAAGCAAAACATAACCTTTGGCAGATTTGTATTTTTCATGTTACTATAAAAGTTTTTAGTGTCACTTTTTGTGATAGAAATGACTAATGTCCTGGAAGAGAGAGGGCATCATTCCTTTTTCATTGTTTGTGGGTTTTTTCACACAGCTATAACTTTTTGATCTACACTAAAAAAAAAAAAAGGGGATGTACATAGACAAAAATTGTCTTTTTTTGGTCATCTGGCTTTTGGTTTTGTACCTGAATAATGTAATTGAAGGCAAATAAGGGTAGATACTTATTTTCACAGAAACTTCTTTTTCCTTATGCTGATGTTTGTGAGGACATTACTTTTGTTCTTTAGCAATGACTAGGCTCCTTGCTATAGAGCGACTATCTTAAATTATCCTAAAGTACAAAAACTCTCAAAAGGGGAGCGGTTGAATTGTTGGATTTTGGTTGCATCTTGTTTGATGTTGTAAATCATTTGCTTGTATTTCCTGTCTCATACTGGTCTTCTAAAAATAGCTGAAATTGCTCGCTGTTTGCCCAGCGCAGCTCCGTGATGGAATAGCCTGTTTAAAGTTACTTCCTCTCGGCTACTCTGCCCCTCGTGCAGCCTGAATCCTCTCCCTCATGGCCTCCCGCAACAGATGTTCAGTGACTTAAACTTTGCTGAGAGAAAGAAGGTCTTTTATAACTTTAGGAAGCAGATTTTCTTTTTTTAAAAAACAACAGCAACAAACAAATGCAACCAAAACCCAAACAAAACAAAGCCCCCCAAAAGCCCCACCTCAAACAACAACAAAAAAAACGTAGAAAGAACTGCACAAGCCAGCAATCTAAGCGAAGGACACAATTCGGAGGCACAGAACAACCTATAGCCAGTCCCTACATTACTGAAGCTGGTAGGAAAAATCTTGAGCCTCTATCAAACGCAGCTGGGGAATTGCATGAGATGTGTCTTGATGCAATGTATCATCTTGAAAATATAAGCTGGATTAAAAAATAGTACACGGGGAGCTGAGTCTTAACATTGTATCAACACAGATAAAGAGTTTGGTTAATTCATCGGTTTTTCTGCAGAAATACAAGAAAGTCACACCGAAGAAACTTGGAACACTAAACCTGGAATGCCACAGGAAAACTGAGTTTGAATGAAAACAACTTGAGAACACCTCTTTCCTGGCAGTATCCTACTTTAAAATGATCTCTTCAAAGTGCCCTTTTACACGAAATAGCTTCAGTCTTGTTAAAAAGCAGCTGGACTGTACGTTTTTTAGTTTGTGGGATTAAGTTACGATCCTAAGGGAATCTTTAGAGAAACCTGATTCCTGCTGTTAGACCACGATATTGGCAAGTAGTATGCAACCAGTTACATTAATGAGTTGAGGAGAACTATGCTTCTCCTCTCGTACAAACCAAAATCTTAATTTTGCAAGCAGCTCTCATGGAACTTGCTCTTTCTTCTCAGTCCTGGGATTTGATTAACAGCCCTTGTGCTGTGAGCACTTAAGTACTTGAGATCATGACAAGATCTTTTGAGCCTCTTTGGTGTTTGTTGCCTCTTAGAAGAAAAGTAAGGCTGTCAGCCTGCAGCTTCTCATTGCTCTCCAATGAAAATGTCCTCAGCCACTTCTGTTATGCCCAGAAGAGTAAAGGCAAGATATTTGGATGGTTTATTGGACCTTCAGGGCCGCAAAAGGAGAACTGGGTTGTCTGTTCACATGTATATAGGAAAGAGGGAATTTGGCTACCAGCCAATCTGAGCGATAGGTTTGAGTCTGTCCACAGTGGGGGCTATAGCTAATTAGGCTTAGCTATTGTTACGGCTGACAGAAAGGCCTGTCATTTGCTGTCTCTGAACAGGTTTTGGAGTAGAGGAGGATCTATACATGAAAGTTCCTAACTGGTATAGAGTAAGTTCAGTCATGTGAGGGGAAAGGGTGGTAGGGTGGTATTACGGCACTGTGTGTGGATTGTGCAGAAGGGATTTTAACAGGTGCCAAATGTTTCTGTCACTAGCCTGTGAAGGCAGTAAAACTCCACTGTAAGTACTAGGTCTAAGTACGTATAAATAGTTTTTGGCACAGAAATATCAGCTTGGTGGTGGTCTTCGGTTTAGTGCCAAAGGATTTGGGGTTGATGCTGCTTATTGCCCCTGAGCCAAGAGGGTTTCCACGTGATGCTCTTGTCTTAAAAAGTCGTAGTTAGTGTAGTGTGCTTTGTTTCCTTGCTGGTGATTTGCTGAAGCAGACCTAGCTGTGGTATCAGGTTGGTCTGGGGCTGTTGCTGAGGCCCAGGTCGTCGGTATGGTTTTGTTGAGGAAGTGCTTTCCCTGAGTCTTCTAATGTGATCATCATTTCACGTGGAAAGAGGCTGGCAGGCAAGGGCTTAGATTAAGAACAGGTCATCTAAAAATCTCATTTTCCAGATCATCAAAATCTGTTCACAGATGGCTATTTTTGAGCTGGTTTAGAAATCTAATGCAATCTGTCTCTCCATGAGAGCAAAGTGTGTCTTCGTGTGTGTATGCACACATAAATACCTATGGTTAAAGCAAAGAGAGATTGTTGGGTAAATAGTGTTTCTAGCCACATCTGTTTTAAAAGAAATCTCATTTTTTAATACATCAATTTTTTTTATTAGATATTTATTAATTTAATGTGTTTTTCTTATTTTTGGGTTGTGTGACCTATATACATAGGTGGAGGGAGGAGAACACTTTTTACACTCGGCATGTATTGCCTAAAAAGTGTTTATTGGTTTTAGGTTACTACAAAAGTACACAAAAATACAAAGCTACTTATGTAACTCCATAGTCATTCATGGGGTACGCCTGTTCTTGGAACTTCACATTTTTTTCAGTTTTTATTGGTTTTTCCTACTTGGAAAGGCAAAAATGAATTGAAACTTTTACCTTCTGAGAGGTACACACAGTACGTTAACATATAGGAATTATGTACAAATGTAACTGTATATTCTGCTTTCAAACGTTATGTTACTTTCACATGGTTATCACACTGGCTGCTTAGAAACAAAATTGTTTTTGATATGAATAGAAGTTTTCTAATTATGCCCATTTTAATATTAAAAGGGATTGTTTTTCAATATATTCCTCTTGGGGTATTGCAGTTATACCGTTCCCCTTATCCCCACCTCACCCCCAAAAAGCACACCTTGAAAAAAAAAAAAAAAAAAAAAAATTGCTTTCTCAACATTGAACATGAATGCAATTGTTTCCGTTCAGTTTAAACCCATGAATAGGCACAACAGTTAATATGCTTCAAGGTATTTGAGTGTTTTAATAGACATTGAGTGGTATTTTTTTCTGTTTTAATTAAAATTACTTGAAGTATTGATTATAAACTTGCTGGCATCTTGATATTTTACATAGATGCTGGGTTTTGTGCATGAGGAGCTTTTTGAGCATAAATTGTGATAGAGAATTGGAGCTGTGTGTGTACACACATTTTCCTGCTTCTATTTTAGCTTAATCTATGAATGTTGAAGGAATAATGCTTTTTCAGAAGAAAGAAAACTTGAAAGGAGTGCTCGAGATAATTTTTTTCAGGTTCCAACATCTGTATTGGTATAGAAAGCTTAAGGGAGAACAAGAGCTGCTTTCCATTCTTGGCATACATCGCTGCTCTGTTTTTGTTCTTGACATGCTTGCCTACAAGCTTGTTTTTGTGCTATATTCCATAGAAACATATCACTTTCGCAAATGTAAAGTGAATTGTTTGTTGTGTTTGGTTTTTTAATAGTTTGGCCCCTTTTCCAGATTTTTTTGGGTAATTATGTTTACTTATATTCAAGTCTTTCAGCATGCTCCCTGAAGTCAAATGCTGCAGCACTGAAAGCTCAGCTGCTTTTATTTGGTTTATTTTTTGGAGGTAGTTTTTTGTTTGCTTGTTTATTTTCTGAAATAGTTTGGGAAACAATTCTCCTGTGTCATCTTGATAAAATCAAATATGTTGCTGCTAGAAGACAGCAAGCTAAATTTGTTGACACATTACAAAGTCTTCCTTAATGCAGTCAGATTAGCAGATGTGTACTGGTGACCCAATGCTTAGAAGCATAGGAGCAGCAAATTTTGTTCCAAAATGTAGAAAGAATGCCTGGCTGTCATGAATTCTTTACTCTTCAGAAAATTGCACCTGGGGAAATATGTCAAAAAAAAAAAAAAAAAAAAAAAAGCAAAGATAACACAATGCCAAGCATCTAAATTCAATTAAAAATACCAAAAAAAATTAAGGTGGCAAAAACTTAAGGAAATGTATACATGTATGTATATATTTCTTTATTCCTAGAAACATCTTCAAAGTTTTTCTTGTGTTTACCAGTTACACTCCCAAGCACCTAAGCAGTGTTCTTCTCTGCCATATATGCAGGAGAGCCCCTTTTCTTGCTTCCCTTTTATTGCCAGTGTCTTAGCAGGGCAGGAATACGTAACATTGGAAGGAACAAGGAAGATGAATCTGGTTTTGATTTTTTTCCTTCCTCTTTTCCAGCCTGTTGCATTCCCTCTGCCTAGCTCAAGCTAAGCTATCTGTGCTGCCGTGGTAGTCCATTTTTAAACTGTCGTAACCCAGTATTTGTGGGGAAAAGATAGCAAGTCGGTGAGGTATTCAGAATCGTATAGTCTATTTTTTAAGACTTGTCCAAAATACCTAATGATAACTTTTCTGTAGTTAAAAACAGCTTTGTTAGGTTTAAGTACTTAGTGCTAAGTTGAGTGCATTACACAGTTAAATTAGCACCATGTATATTAGAAGTGCAGGGATAGAGAGAAAAGCTATTGCAAACTTGAACTCATCATTCTGCCACTGTGGCTTCCATTTGGAAGTCTTATGCTCCAAACCAAAGTGCTTGTGTATTTTAAATTATC
The DNA here is from genome assembly GCA_034008185.1 of Gorsachius magnificus. Taxonomy (NCBI): domain Eukaryota; kingdom Metazoa; phylum Chordata; class Aves; order Pelecaniformes; family Ardeidae; genus Gorsachius; species Gorsachius magnificus. Next base: position 67,821,149 of record CM067081.1, on the reverse strand, counting down.
AAGGTCTTAGACATCTTAAGAAACATTCTGTTTCTTCTTAGCAGAAGTGGAAAACTGAAGGTTTTAAAGCTGAGTGTATTGACCTTTTGTCTGCAAACTCTCTCCAAATTCTCTAGCGTACAGGTACTTCACAAATACAAAGGGGGGGGAAGCAGAGCTGCCTCTTGAAAATGCAATTGATGAAGATGCCTCTTCTGTACATTTAGGTTAAATGATTAAATTCTTGCCCAAATTAAATGATCTCATCATCTCTGGTTGTTGAGAATATGGAAATGATGCATGACTGTATCAAGCATTCTGAGCTTTCTTTTTTTCACTTCAGTAGTAGCAGAACCAAAAAAAATACTGAGCAAATTGTTCAGCTTCATTGTAGATGGCAAAACCGTGCCACAGAGGGAACGCTTTTTTCTTGGAGGAATCTAAAGAGCAACTGAAGCTCTAACAGAGCGTATTTGTTGACATAAAATGTCTGGCTAGAGAGCTGAGTCTTTAGCTATGCTTGAAAGCTTGACAAATTTTTCTTTCTCAACTGCTCAGCGCTAGAGGAATCTAAACAGCCATTGGCTGCTGCCAGCGTTGGGAAGAAACCGTATTTTGGGGTGGCATTTTTTGGGTGTGGTTTTTTGATATTTTTTTTTTTTTTTTGGGAAGCTCCTACCGGTAGCATGATTAATATATTGGGTTGGTCAATTAATCCCTTGTTTTAGTCTCAGTGGTTTTTCAGGGGCTTTTTTCCAGTTTGAAGAAAGAAATTACTGTAACATGTCTTTTCCTTCTATCTTCCCTCTGTGCCCCACTTTCTAATACGGTGGTGGTAGTGAGCTTTAATTTGCTGTACAGACTGTGCAGGCAGTCATTTTCTAGCAATGCTAAATGATATCTTCCTTTTGCATTGTATTTAGGTTTCCGTATTGTGGACTTTTCTACTGTAAGTCTTTCAACAAAGAGGAGAACTGAGTTTTCAAAATAGAGTTCTTGCAGAGTGCTCTGACACGACTAAGTATCAACTTCAAGTGCTTAGCAAATGTCGTGCACTTCAGAAAACTGGAAATCGAGATCACAAAACTTGGAATTGGTTTCATGTGTGTGCGTTCATGTTGAAGTAGGAATGGAAGAATGCAGAAAAAGGGAAACTGCATTTTTTTTTTTTTATATAATTTTGAGCTTGAAAAGTTTTGTCCCCTTCTCTTGGAAGAACCGTGAGAATAGTGTGCCAGCCCCAGAGGAAGACTTCCTTATCGTTCTGCTATTGAAACTCTTCCTGTTGACACACACGCTCACTCTCTCTGGGGAACTTAACCCAGTCATCCAGAAAAGAGGCTGGCTTCACGTGACTTTAATGTGAGGACAGATAAGAGAAATTTGGATGTTTGGGACGGGGGGAGAGGAGACAAACTCAGAGACCTTAGCCTGTGTGAGGCCAGTACATTTGATATGTAACTTGCCTGAACTCAAACTAACACGAGTAGAAGCTGGATGTTTACCATGGTAGAATAGACTTCAATACAGGCTGAGCAAGCCATCAATAATCCTCAGTATCTTTTTGCCTAGAGCTGCTGCAGTTAAACCATCGCTAACACTTCAGCTTAGTTTAAAGCCACATTGGGTATGCCAGCAGATGTTCCAGTCACACCTTCAAATTACAGCGGAGACAGCTTTTTTTCATACAGTGTCTCACAACTATGAAGGAAGTGGGAAGAATGCTATCAGGTTGCATCAGCTGAGCTGAGAGAGCAAACTTACTTGGAAAAACTCTGAAGTGAGGCATTACTGTCTGAAACTGTTTTCATGTCTCTCCTTAGTGCTTCTTTGTATGTTCTGTGGTTAGCTTTAGAAAATGTACGCGTGTACAATCACCCATGTACAGGCCATTTGTGAGAAGTGTGGATGTGTGGCATTTCCAAGGGCACATCATGAGTCAGTTAGCAAAAGTGTGTGAACAGCGTGCCAGAAAGAGATCACAGGCAGGAAGACATGAGTCCTGTGTCACTTTATGCTTTTCCTTTAAAGATGAGGATGCAGGCTGGCTTAATCTTCCCTTGCTGTAGTTCTTCAGTATTTACATGTTATGCATCAGAGTGCTGTTGAACAAATCTGCAGAAGGGAAAAAGTATGTCTTTACTGAAGACAGGGTTGAAAGAAGCAAGATGATTCTGTTGATAGCATAAAGCTATTTGGGAGCTGGATACTGAGAAAGGCATGTGTCTAGTAAAATGCACTTAAGCTGAGCTGCAGACATCCAATAAAAGGTTATATCTGTTACTGTCTAATTTAGAGTTCCTTTCTCTACTGGCAAACAAACCTGTGTTCCTTTGGTCTGTGCATTTTTTTTTTTTTTTTTTAGTCTTTTATTCCTTGTGTTTTTACCAGGAGAGAATGATCTAGTTTCCATGGTATGTGCTAATAATCTCTGGGTACTGGAAGAGCGAAGGTAAATAAGGCCACGTGCATTGTAGGCTTACATTTAGTCATTCTTTGAGAGTTTTGTCTTCAGAATTAAATCACTCATCCACATAGTGCTAAGGTGCTTTAGCAAAGCCATGAGGAGCATTACCCAGTTTCCTGTCTGAGAGTTTTGATTTTATCAGTCTGCCAAGGAAATTTAGTGCTCAGTTTTTGTTATTAATGGGTATGTAGAGGGGAAAGCTGTGGTTTTATTCTTGTTTCGTACTCTTGTGTTTTGTAGTCTCTTGGTTATGCTTAGTTCCTCAATCCTGTCTCTTTTTCTTTTTTTTTTGGGGGGGGTGTGTGTGTTTAAATATAGGATTCTTGTTGCAGTTTTGAAACAAATGTTTATTATGAAGAATATTCATGACTTGCATGGTACCTTTGTGCGAGGACCTTAGGCAGCTTCACAAGTGCTAATTACCTCATCAAAGTGCTTTGAAGTCCAGTGTGTGGTGTAAGGCTGTTGGCCATAACTAAAGTGACTGTTTTCCATCTCCATGTCTGTGGAGAGCGGTAGAGCCGTCTGTCTGTCTTCATTTTCCATGTTCTGGTAATGCCTTTGGGATAAAATCAGTGGGCTGTATTGGAAAGCTTTGTTACCATGTTGTGTTGTGTTCCTGGTATCCTACGAGAGGACTGATCAAAACCTAAACACAAATTTGGAAGGAAGCAGTATGCACCCAAATACACACGAATAAATCGGATGCAACGAACTGTTGAGTTGTTGCTGGCTACTGCTGAGTTCTGAACTCGGTGACTGTCAGGAACTTCTGCCTTGGAAACATAGTACTGCTGCTAAGTTTAATAGAGACTTAACATTTGGGAGGAAAAATACAGTGTAATGCTTTTCTTTAGCCATGTTGCTGACACTGCATTAGTTGACAGATGACTAATTTATGGATAACGTTTTAATATGTAATCCTTCTGTGTTTTTTCTTTCTTGTCTTTAGGCGAAGCCAAAAATCTTCCTACGTATCCGGGGCCAAACAAGATGAGGGATTGCTACTGTACTGTAAACCTGGACCAGGAGGAGGTTTTCAGGACCAAAATAGTGGAGAAGTCATTATGGTAACAAATACATGCGTACATGTTCTGTTAACTCTTCTCATTCTCTGCTTACTATGTTTGTTTAATGTTCCAAAGATACTTTTTTAGGGGGGAGGAGGGAAGGAAAGAGGATGAATATGATCCTTCTTCCAGTTTTAAGAACACTAGTGGTAGAACTATTAATGTTACTATTCCTATCTGAATATATGGGAAAATGTCTTCTTTCTTAAGAATGTACAGCCAATGCTCCTTTCTTTCTGCAATATTTGTTTTGAACTTCCCTAAGCTTTTTAGATCTCAGCTTAGGAGGGAGTGCTGAACTCCACGTCTATGCTTAGAATTTTGCATTGATCTAGCTACCCTAATGGGTGGAGTTAGGGATTTTTTTTTATCCTGTCATGAGGCTGCAACTGAAAGTAGAGGTTTGAGCATAAAATGCTTGTCTGATTATCTTGGATGCTTCCTGTGAGATTGTAGAGGCCCAATGTAGAATAAAACGGAATGAGAAGCATGTAGCAAAATTTCCTGGTGGAAAAAGACCTGGGGGTACTGATTGACAGCCGGCTGAATATGAGCCAGCAGTGTGCCCAGGTGGCCAAGAAGGCCAATGGCATCCTGGCTTGTATCAGGAATAGTGTGGCCAGCAGGAGTAGGGAAGTGATCGTGCCCCTGTACTCGGTGCTGGTGAGGCCGCACCTCGAATACTGTGTTCAGTTTTGGGCCCCTCACTACAAGAAAGATGTTGCATTGCTGGAACAGGTCCAGAGGAGAGCAACCAAGCTGGTGAGGGGTCTGGAACACAAGTCATACGAGGAGCGGCTGAGGGAACTGGGGTTGTTTAGTCTGGAGAAGAGGAGGCTGAGGGGAGACCTGATCGCCCTCTACAACTGCCTGACAGGAGGCTGTAGCGAGGTGGGGGTCGGCCTCTTCTCCCTGGTAACAGATGATAGGACGAGGGGGAATGGCTTGAAGCTGTGCCAGGGCAGGTTTAGGCTAGACATTAGGAAAAACTTCTTCACTGAGAGGGTTGTCAGGCTCTGGAATGGGCTGCCCAGGGAGGTGGTGGAGTCCTCATCCCTTGAGGTCTTTAAAAGAAGGATAGATGAGGTGCTCAGAGACATGGTTTAGTGGTGGGATGGCAGTGCTAGGTTAACGGTTGGACTCGATGATCTTAAAGGTCTTTTCCAACCGAGGTGATTCTATTCTATTCTAAAAGTTAAAATGCTTTCTCTTGGAAGTCCTCAAATATCAAAAAAATAAGGGGAACAAGGCTGGGCATATAGATATACTCTGGCAAGTGAGCTTTTTTTCTGGAGTTGAGGTGAAAGTAGCAGCAAGGAACAGTCAAGTTTCATCTTAAAATATAAAGTAAGAAAAAAGTGAGAGTAATACAGTTAGGAATTTGCTATTTGTCTTGTTATTGCAAATAATTTACTTTGTGAAATAACTCTAGACTCTGCCCCCAACCCCTCAGAAGTACCCAACACATTTAAGAATGTGAGTCTGTGTAGCTTGAAGTGGGTTTTATTCCCATAAGTCACTCTAATTGTTCTCTCGTATAATATTTGTTGTCTTTAAGTCTTTATTCCTCATCTTATATTCTGATATGCTGTACTGGGGGCCATAACGGAGACTTTTGTTTCTTGAGGCATTTAGATTAGCTAAACATAATTAACATGGTTTTGAATGATGATGCTAACACTTTCCTGTTTGTAGTGTATTATATTAAAAAAAAAAAAAGTGAAAAAGCAAAGACTGATCTGTCTGCACTTGTTTTTTTACAATAACTGACATACAGCGTCCCTAAACTGGTTGTCCCTGAACCAGTTGTTTCTCTAAAAATGACTTTAAGTCACATAAATTCATTCCTGGGTGAATGAATTGTAGCCTTCCTGCTCACAACTAGAAGTTGTACAGTGTATTTTTTTTTTTTTTTTTTTTCTGGATAGTCATTAGTGCTTCACAGGGAAGTGGAAAATGGGGAGTGGGAATGTATGAGAATAGTTGATGTAATTTCCTTGAACTAATCCAACTATTTTTCTATTGAGAAAATAAACTCTTAGTAGTAGGAATAAGTAACAAGTGTAATTCTTTCAGTGGGAAAAATTCCATCTGTCTTTAGATATCATTATAAAGCTGAAGAGATACACTGAGGCTGTGCAGAACTGGAAGGTTCCTGGTTTCCTGTGGAGCTAAGTTTTTTTTTGTTTGTTTTTTTTGGTTTTTTTTTTTTTTTTTCATTAATTGAGGTGAATTCAGAGGAGAGCAACACAGTGATCAGGGGTCTGGAAAACATAACCAGTGAGGAAAGGTTAAAAGATTAGAATTGTTTAGCTTAGAGAAAAGGGATGAGAGTAGATATAACTATCTAAAGATACTAAAAACCAAAACAAAAATCCCAAACAACAACCCCCACAAAAAAAACCTAAGAGGGAGGGAATTGCTCTGTATGTCCAGTGTGGATATTGCAAGTAATAAGGGACTTAAATTGCAGTGGGGGAGGAATTTTAGGTTAAGTTTTATTGTGAATAAAAATCTTGCTGTTGTTAAAGATTCTGAAGCACTGGAATAGATTGCCTTGGTTTTTCCCTATTTATTGCTGAAGGCTTTTAATAGGTTCTGTGTAATCAGTCATTACCAAAATATGGATCTTCTGCTTTGGAACAGTGGTGGACCAGATGACCTCTCAAAATCCCTTTACAGTGCTGTTTTCTTTAATCTAAGGCTTGATTAAAGATGATCTCCTTGATCATTGTTTCTCCTTCCAGTGAATTCCTGTCCTGAGTGGCAGTCTGCCTTCTCCCTCTACAAGCTTCTTTTTGCAAGTACTGTTTTTGAAAAACTTGCTTCTTCACAGTCCCTGAATATCCACTTAGACAATGATATCAACTGAACTTTGCATTTATCCCTATAGGTGTTTTTCTGTCCTTGTTTTTCTGTCGCATGAAAGAAAAGCAAATAAAAATCCCAAATACATGAATGGTAAATCTGGGATGTCTTCCCAGTCTGTGAATAGGAATTGGTCTTAGTGAGGAACACTCACAGCTACTTAATCTTTAGTAGATGTAAACACAGTCATAAAAACAAGTGCATGGACTTCCAGAGGAAGATGTTTTTCAAATGATTTCAGACCATGCTGCAGTCGCCTATTGTTTTTTGTAAGACTGAGATGAGTGCATAGCTGAGGAGCCAGTCATGCTGTTACATTCTTTAATGCTTGTTTGTAAATTGATTCAACCCATTGAGTAACCGTGAATTATTGGGCAGGCGAAGCTTGTGTGCCCTAAGGCCCGTGTAATTTGTATGCAGCAGAGAAATACCTGCTTTCATGTATGGTCCTTCCTTGCCAGGCACTTGCCAACGTAATAGTGAAGCATGTGTTGGGTCCCTTTTTCTGAGGTATCATTGCTGCTATATGCAATGGTAGATGGGAGCAGGGATGTGGAGCTGGGCCAATGCACGACTAAAATAATTTAAGCCTGAACATCTGCGTGGCTGGCACTAAAGTGGGTGACACAGCCTTTGACTATAGTTTGAAGGGGAGAACATGGGCTCTGCTCTGTTGTTCATGCCTATTTTCTGCTTCATGGCTGATGCGAGGCTGGCTTGCTATAAAGTTAGTTTTAAGAATTGCCTGTATTTTTACTTGTACTGGTAACTCCCCTATCTTCCAGTAAGCTCAAAAATTGATTTTCTTGTAGTCTATGAAAAATAAGGTGCTTTGTGTGAATGTCTGAATTTACAGGTGTTTCATATGCAGCCCTAGCACTACTGACTCTGAACCAATTTCTTTTCATTCAGATTTGTCCTGGAGAAGCCTATTTCTTCCAGGATATCTGCATAAAGTGACTTTTTTATCTGCATGAAAAGGCTTATAACTGAAGTCATGCTGAAACACTGTCTTGTGTAGTTGGGAATTCGAGGAGTGCCTGTGGGGGCTTCTTGGTTTTTTTTGTGGTTTTTTTTTTTTGTTTTGTTTTGTTTTTTTCTTTTTTCCTTTTTACTCAGTTGAGCTTCATTAAGCTTCTACTAAATGCTACAGAAATGTGTATTTTTTCCAGGCAGGCTTTTCCTGATGTAAAGCTTAAATAGAACTGGCAAGTGGGAGAAAGGAAGCACTTATCTCTCCTTCCCAGAGGGACTTGGATAAATGTCCAATTCTGGCTTGCTTGGGATATCTGTGGCAGAGCCTTCAGACTCTGACTCATGATCTCCTGTGTTTTATACTGGGACAGTGTAAGAAGTTGCCTCCCTGAGCTCTGTCCTAATCTTCTGCAACAGATTTTTATTTTATTAGGCTTCAGCAGAGGCATGAGAAGACAGCTGAGAGAGGTAACCTCTTAAATCAACGAAGCATGAATCATTCAAAACTCCTAAGAACTGAACCAGTACATCCTGTTGCCCAGTCTGGTGCCCTTACCGGTGCTCTGAAGAGAATCTCTGTGAGCCTGATGCCCTTTATCTAAGTTTGCATCTCAAAAACTAAAAGCAGCCAGCATGGTGAACCTTAACTCCTCTGTTCAGCAGTCAGGTGGGACTCATAAGTTGCAATCAGGGACTTAAATCCTTCCTACCGTCCAGCCTCTGTTGGCTTCTGTTAAACTGAATGGTGGCTTTGTGCTGAAACATTTTGAGGGCTGCTGTGAGGATAACTTTAGCATCTGATGAAAGAAGTCAAGAGTTACAACATGGGGAGGCCTTTCTAGGAAACTAGAGAGCAATGCAAAATTACGGTTTATGTGGGGCAGTTCAGAGATGTCCAACTTCTCTGGGGATCTTTGGACAAGCACAGTGAACGCATGCGTTGGTCACAGCAAGCTCTCCAGGTTCCCAGGAAGAGAATCTTAAACTCTTCAAGCAGCATGCTTTTCATAAACTTGGCACAAGCTTTCAGTAAATTCTAAGAAGGTCACATGCAAGTCGTAAGATATGAGGGAGAGGTCAGTTAGAGCCAGGATTTAATACGCTTCTCTAATTTGTATTTGTTGTTCAGTATTTATATGACCATCATCCACAAAGGCACTGAATAGAATTGGATCTGTTCCATATAACCTAGCAGAGATGTACGTGAAGGGACTGGTGTATTTTATGTCCTCAGGAATGTGTGAAAATTACTTTTTTTTAAATGCACAGATCTACAACTTTTCTTTAGTTCTGAGCTGCAAGTAGACAGTCTGACAAGAATTTTACATCTTAATTTCCTTTGCTGAACCCACTACTTAGCTTCCCCCACGATCAGCTTCAAACTTCAGGCTCCACCATCCAGGACTTGTTCCTAGCTACAGATTGTCTCCGAGGTTAAACTTTCTTGGCTCGTTGGCGTTAAGACTGACTTTGCCTTTGCTGTTTGCATCAAATGTTTCCATTCACTTAAAGGGCAGTGTCAGCTGCAACAGGAAATCAAGGCAGCTTCTCAAATCATAGGTGAAGAATGGAAGGAATGTGACATCTCTAAATTTGTTTCAAGGATATGAATAAAGGCAAAAACTGTTGTACATTAAGAATCAAATGGCTGACAGTGTGTGCTTTAGAGAGATGAGCCAAGTGTCTTGAGTCTGTGATTATTTTGTTCTCCGCTATTTCACTGGGGAATTTTTCACGTGGTAAACATAGTGATCAAAGCCTGCATGAAACAGCAAATGAAGCCAGAGGCACTTGCCTTACCCCCAGTCTTTTTTTTTTTTTTTTTTTTTTTTGCTAGTCTCCAGTGAAGGTAACAGTGAGAACTACAAGTCTGCAGCATGCTTTGTGAGTGTATAGTGAAATGTGCTGTAAACTCACAGTTAAGGCTGTGTTCTCTTTAACAAGAGGTTGCTGTGTCTTTGTTTTAGTATTAAATCAGGTAACAAATTCAATCAGTAACTCTCAGAACTTTTTCTAAGTAATTCTACTGCTGTATTTAATGTTGTTATTTTTTAATTCTAGGCTTGCTTAAACCCTTTATTTTCCTATGTTTGGAGTTCATGGCTGCATAGCTAAATGTCTCTCATGCTCCGATAACATCTTGGACACAGGCCATTTCTCAAGTTTTAAACACAAAGTTGTTTCCCTTAGTTGGAGCATTGCCAAAATTAGCTGTTGTATCTGAGTTTGTTCCATTAGCTACTTCCATATTTTTTACGTTGCCAGCTCACCTTCTTGAAATAATAGCTTTATTAAGCCCAGAGGCCTTAAGTAAAGAGGCCTTGAGCTGGATGCTGTATAGCATGTTCTGCAGCTTCTCTCCTGCATGCTCCCAGCTCACTCCTCAGTGTGCTGTCCACCCCAGGGCCTGCCATCTTCCGCACTCAACTACATCTAACCATAGCTTGAATTCCTAATATCAATATACTTCAGTTCTGAAACACCCAAGCCTTTAAGGGAAAGGGATAAGACGGGTATGGGTACAACTTCAGCCTGATCAGGGATATTATTGAAGGCAAAGACTGTATGGTTGTGTAGGGAAGTAATACAGCTGGGAAGGGTGCCAGGAAGAGAAGCAAGACTTAATGGAAGGAGGAGAATGAAGTGAGCCTTGAGACCCAAGGCAGGGTTTATGAATGAGGGCGTTTATCCACATGAAAAGCCACCCATGTGAGTAACAATTGTTGGTGTTGTAGGCTGCTTTGAGTGATTTTAAAAAAAAAAAAAAAAAAAAGTAAATGCAGCTGTAATGTGACTTATGTTGTTTGTGTGTGTCGTCTTACAGAATATTTTGGGAGGTGACTAGGGGCCAAATGGCTGCTGCTTAAAGTTGTTATAATCCCTGTAAGCCTTACTGAGCCAAACCAGCAACTGTCAAGTGAGGATGATAACTATAGCTCGTGTGTCTGTCTCCCTTTTCTGAGCATAGGGTTGAGAAAATGCACACTGCTTTATTTTTTCTCTGTGTAGTCAGGGTGGTTGTGGCTATAACTCAGCACTGTTCATCTGGGTGTCTCTGCACAGTGACCTGAGGAAAACTTTACGTAGGCTTGGTGGATGTCTGGAAGACTGCAGCCTGCACTCTTAACAGTGGGCATAAGTGGTACGTTTGGATTTAGATGTTGCCTTCTGTGCCATATACTTCCTGCTGCATGTCCTCTGCCAAAACCGTGCTTCAAATATAATACTAGGTATTTTTAATAGTTTGTGTAAGGAAGCTACCATGACATCTGCCCAATTTGGCTCTTGCAGAGCCTGTCTTACTTGCCTGACGTCTTGTAGCTCTGTGTCTAGTAGGAGACTGAAGTGTATTCAGATTTTATTTGGCTTTCTGTATCTGCTTTGAATAAACCTTCTCTTCTCTACCCTGCTCCCTTCACATACGCTGCAAAGCATAATATAAAACGTATTAGCCAAGTAGTAGAAAAAGCTTAGTAGTAGAAACAAACAAGTGTACTCCTTTGTACAGACTGATTTTGCTTCCCGCTCACATGGTGATGTGAACTCTGGTCTTCAGTTCGTGCAGCAGGATGAATCCAGTATTTCTAAACGTTTAAAAATAGTCAGAGGATGTGGAGTTGTCAATGGCATGTTAATAGTCCTTACTTTCAATCACAAAAGCAGTTTAAAAAAAACACAATCCATACACAAAGAATTCTGGTTTGGGGGGTTTCATTATTATTCATCGTGCAACTCTTTCACTTCATCCACTGAAGTACTGGTGCCAAAACAAAACTGCTTTAGCGAATCCTAAGTATTGAGAAACAAGCATGAGGTTTTGCAACACAGCTTGAAACTAAAGAAATGTTTCTACACTAAGATTGGTTTAATGAAGTCTCTTCCTCTCTGCTAATATTATTTGCGATGATTTCAGCAGATAGCTGAAGGTATAGAATTAAAATTGCAAGTATGCCTCTGGAGTTTAGTAAAACATGTAGAAGTGAAGAGATTTTCAACGTTTTCTAGGGGAAGAAGTTCCCATTCATCATGTTTGAAATGAGGATTCTCTTCCTTATTTGCTTTCATTCCACTTGATCTACACAGTAATCTGTTTCTCTTCTCCTTCCCTGTCTCCTGCTGAAAATATCCATTGCCAAAACACACATTAGAAGAGATTTAAAAATAGATACCTTGAAATGGGAAGGGATCTAAGCTGGATAGCTGCATGTGAGTGAAACAGTGGCTGGAGGGAACTTTTGAGGTTTGATTTCCCGATATTCCTGCTCCCATGAGCATTCCGAACAAGCAAGCTTTTGGTGAGAGTATGCCTGAAGATTCAAATCCATTGCAGTATTCTTTATGCTGTTACTTGACTTTTGTATGTGTCTTCCATTGCAAGAGCTGTGGAAGCATCCTAGGGAAAGTGTCCTGAGGAGGGATCGATCAGTGTATGTGTCGATGTTAGGGGCTGTATAAAAGCTGTGCAGTAAGAACCCTGCACTTCCTGAGAAAAGGACTGCTGAGGTAGAGCTTCCCTCCTTCAGCACTTAAGGTGATGGGTACATACTGGAAAAGAGATGAGAGAGGGTGTGAAGTGAGGGTATGTGGAGTAGGTTACAGAGTCAGACCCTCGTGTGCCTGAAAACTTGGAGCAAGGATTTAAAAATTGCTACAGGTCTTTCTCTGTAGTTTCTAGTCTCATCAGGAAAACAAGAGACAGTGACTGAGGACCAAGCCCCGTTTCATGACTAAGTAGTAGTTGATACCTGCAGTGCTATTCTTCTCATTGCTGATGGCAAAATGAAAAAGAAATTAATAAAACTGTTGTAAGTTTAGTAGTCTTCATTGAAGGAGCTGGGTTTGAAGGAGCTGGGTTTGAAAATGCTTTTGTATTCAGCTTGGAAGGAGCTGAATTGCATTTACAACGGAGGTCCACTGTTTCTGTCCTTGCAAGATCCTGCACTCAGCTGTTATATCCCATCACTTGTTTGAAGTCTAGAAGAAACTGAAATGATGACAGCCCTGGTCTTGTCTGTGCCCTTCCATTGTGACCATGCTGATCTGCAGCCTACGCTGCAAGTCTGGGGGAGGGGGCCCTCGTTATTTCTCCTCTTTGAATGATTAACAGTTCTCCTGAATGTAGGGTTGGTTAATCTGCAAGGAAAGCTTAACTCAAAACCTGGGAGCTGAATCTGAACTCACTTGATTCTGAAAGATGCCTGAGTTTTCAGCCAGGCTAGTTCTAGTATTTGTTTTGGAGGATCTTGTCAGACTCCTGAGGGCTGTGTAGGCAGATGCTGCTGCTTTTTATTAATTGCTATGTCAAAATAAAAGTACTCGCTGAAGCCCCATCAGGCTAATTCTGGCTTTTGGGAGAGAGGGGATGCTGAGAGAGGGATTTAGCTGTTCTTTTGGAAAAACCATTCTGGAGCCCTGGGGCTTGTGCTCAAGATAAGTTAGCTTGGGAAATAAATCATGGGGTTTGACTGCTGCGACCTCTTGCTCTTCAGGTCTGGGTGGGAGACAAAGCGAGTACTGTTCTGGAGAGATACATGGAGGAAAAGCACATGTTTAAGTGGAAGCTGGAAGCATTTGTGGTTACTTTTGCTTCCTTCAGAAAGAAGATACTCTTTCTGCAGAGCTACACAAGATTGGGGCAGGGGGATATCAGATTTATCTTGATGTGTATCCTTACTTTGCTGGCTAATTATCTGGTGCAGAGTGACTGCGCTTGTGTTGGAAATCTGCTTGCTTATATTAATTAAGAATGCAGTGCACCTCAGGGGTGTTACCCAAGCGATGAGAGGTTGCGAATCTACAAGGGGTGCAAGGTCTCAGAGGGGGAAAGCAAGGAGTGGGACAAAGCTGCTCTTCTCTTGACAGTGGCCACAAATAATGTATCTGTGAAAAGTACCAGCCAGCAGGTGCTGCTCAGGGCTAGTAAGCCTTGTGCCTAGAAGTAGTGATCCAATGTGGTCCCTGTGTGGTTAAGTCAGCCTTCATAGCATTTCTTCTCTTAATCAGTCTCTTTCTCATACCATGTGTTGGACTAGAAGCTTCCTGTTGTCCACTCTGCTTTTCTGAATCTCATGTTTGTTTTGCTGTGGTGTGGTCTTGGTTATCTTCTGCCCCTGACCACCATCAATGACAAACATTAATAGAGGACTTGCCAGAGGCCCTGGTTGTTGTCTCTTCCCTGCTCTTTCCCCCAGAATCACCTGAGCTGAATTAAAGTATGCTCAGTATAAGTCTTACGTGTATTTACGTTGCCTTTAGACTTCCTGTATACTGAAGCTCCCCTTGCACTCTTGATAGAGAATTGGGTATATAATCCACAGTTCATTAAGTATCATTTTGTTCTAAGGTCATTACTGAGTAGATTCATCTGTCATGTTCTTCCAGCAGAAAGGACAATTTTATGGCTGAACAGAGTATTAGGGCTCAGAACAATGCAAGTATTTTGCATGTATTTGTATTTTGCATTAGGTATTTGGGCAATGTTTATGCAATTGTGTAGCCCCCTTGGGTTAAGCCTGTGCATGAAAACTTGCATCAAGCGATATGCACAGAATGAGGCCCTTGAGGCTGCCAGCAGAAGCATGGCTGCTGGGACATTCAGATAGTTCCCAGTTTGGTAGAAGCTGGTTGTATCAAAGAACTCAGGAAATCTGTGCCTGAAGTGGTGGCTGATGAATCCTTGATTCCAAATAAAACCTCTTGGAGCAGAATGGGGGAAGAGGACATAACCGAGAGTGCTGAACCAGAGGGGATAGTTGAGACAAACAGTCAAACCAGCTGCCATTTCCAGCTGTTGGATTTTCTCCCCTGCTTTCTCAGTAGGGATGACTGGATGGGACTTACATTGGTTGCCAGAACTTATAGCTGGATGCCTTTATTTCAAGGAATGGGAAACTGTTTCAGTGGTGGAAGTTTAACCTGTGGGTATGCCTTGGGCTTCATTGTTTATCCAATATATGTTCTTCCATGTGGCTGGTGGAGTAGTGACTTAAATAATGTTCTTACTGAATATTGAGTGGTGTCTCTGGACTTAATGAAATTAATGTGGCATATTACCTTCAAACACAGAGTGGTTAGCTAATTTGCAGTGCCTGTGTGTTTTGAGTGAGATTTGTCAGCTAGCTCTTGAGGGAATGTGGCAGTTCTGGGGGAATGTGTTTTTACTGTAGGCAGAAATACAAGCAAAAGTATATGGTGATGTAAAATACCCTGAAAGAAGCCAAAGGAATGACCTCTCCTGACAAAATGCTGAAAAATAGAAAGTAAATGCAAGGAACTATTAATAATTTTTGGATATCTAATTTTTTAACATAAAAAGCCTTTGATACTGGTTAAAGCTACAGCATGATTCGGTCTCCCATTTTTGTGCTTAGGCAAGACAATAAGGAGGTCTGTGTTTTAAAAGGGGAAAAAAAAACCTTCTGGCTTTTGGCCTGTTGGAATTAGATTGATTTTTAAGTCTACATTTGCAGTGCTTGCTGTGTTTGTCCATATGATTCAAATTGCATCCACCCATTTAGATCTACTGAAGCATGAGTGACTTGGAATGAAAAATCTGTGCAAAATGGTAGACATGTCAGTGAATAAATAATGTTGATATATGCTTACAGTTCTTAGGAGTAAATCCTTAACCATATAATTGGATAGAGAGAAACAGAAAGGGTTGCAATTAGGTGTCTGAGGGTTGGGGGGTTTTGCCATTTACATTGGTAGGATCCAAAGAAAACCCCTTAAGTCTCTAAAGAGCTTTTCATGCTGAGATAGTATTTATTTTTTTTTAAATCTGGTCCTACTGTAAAAGAACTTATTCTGTACAATTCCAGTAAGCAAAAATAGACAGATATGTAGCGCTATCAGGTAACAAGCATCATGCCAGCTCCAAGGCTTAGTTACCATCAGTTGACTGAATCTGACTTTAAATAAGAAACTTTGCAGGGGATGAGAAGAGGCAATGGCTGTAGGCATTTTATTTTAAAGAAACTAAATCCTTTAAAAAAAAAAATAAAGTGTATGTGTAGATATATATATGCCATGAACTACACTGTATTTTGCCCATCCTGTTCATGTGTATGCTTTTGTATCTCTGTCATAATGGTCTATCGTAAGCATAGTGCAGAAGCCGGGGCCTCTCTCCACCCTTCAAGGCACTGTATGTTAACAAATAATGTGTTCTCTGCCCTTTTGTTTAGGGATGCTCATTTTCCAGATAAAAAGTAGTATCTGGGTTTTTTTGCATATTAAAAATTCTTGCTCTGTGGGGAAGAGGCAAGGTGGAACAGTGCTTGAAGGTGCACATTCATGGGCGGGAAAGACTGTCACAGTCCAGAATGATGTTCTGGGTGTGAAATATAAACACTGGCTCCTCCAGGATACCAACACTAATTTCTTCTTTTTGTGTGTGTGTGTGTGTGTGTGTGTTTATGTGTGTATTTTTTTGTTTTGTTTTATTTTTTTACCCAGCCCCTTCTATGGAGAAGACTTTTACTGTGAAATTCCTCGGACCTTTCGCCATCTGTCATTTTATATTTTTGACAGAGATGTTTTTCGAAGGGATTCCATCATAGGTATGTGTTCATAAATTACTACTTTCTTTACAGCATACTTCTCTTGGATTTTAACTGTTAGATCGTATGTAGTCTTATGGGTTGCGGTCTTGACAGGACTGACAATGACAGTGGTAAGTACTGTTCAGTATTGTCCTTTTTTGTCAAGTGACAAAAACGCCTTCAGTATTAAATATTAGAAAAAAGGCTGGCAGATAAATGCTGTCTGTTATGATAGTAAATGCAGATTGCAGTTTAACTGAAACAGGCAATAAAGCATTGTTTAAGTGTGGGCAACATTATTTGCTACAGCATTTTTTTTTTTTTCTTCTAAATGCAAGGCCTTTAGTCTAGAAGTTTTCCAGGGCTCATTACACTTACCTGCATGCAGTATTGTTAAACTATGACTACCTTAATGACATGCAGAGTAATAGCTACTGGTCATAGGTACCCACACTACAATGATGACAAAGTTTTATAGAGAGTTTTGGAGCCAGCTGTTGGATACAGAATAGCTCTGTAAGACTTCCAGTGCTTGTTTGGCATGGGTAAGACCTCTACTTTTCCAGGTACTATTTGCTATGCATTTCACCTGCAGCAAATTGCATGACACTCCATTTATCTCTTCAGGGATAAAAATCTTGTAAAAGCCTGGTTGTTATTGAGGGGAACAGTTTCCACTTTAAGTTATTTTAACTGTTTGAGTTTTTTCAGTTTTTCATGTCTTTTGAAATAAGTCGTATATGACTACCATTTTTCTAATGCCAGTATAACATGACGGTAGCTGTCAATGAGGTGTGTATGCCTTGACAGAGCTTGTAGTGAGGAAGTTGTCTGAGGCTGAGCAACAGCTTGTATAATGCTGTAAAACGCATTACGTTAAAGTACGTGGGGTGGTGGTGCAGATTTCTTCATATGTATCTTTACATTACACAAGTTTATCATGCAGTCACTAGCTTTTTCTTTAACTGTTGCTTTACATTTTATATATGAGTTAGGAAACTGGATCGTCATTCTCTTTGTCCCTAACTGAGCTTGTGTGTGTACAGCATCTAGCAATCTAGCATCCTGGAGAGGAGGGGGTCAGTTTTTATTTTGAGTGACGTTTTGGAAAGCTTTTTGGTCTCTCTAATCTCTAGATTCCCCTTGTAACATGAAAGTAACACCTCCTTTCTTTCAACTGATGAGTTTTTCATTGTTGAAATTGCCTCATCTGATCTCCCGTGTGTCACTGGTTTTCTGCAGCTGCAGTGACCCATGAACAGGCCATAGATGGGGATTTTTCTTGCTCAGGGCTTTACTCCCTCTCTTGGAAGAAGGGTCTCTGAACACTTAATACAAGCCAGATCTATGAAACTGCAGATAGAGAAGTGCAAATTGTTTCCTTTTCTCCATGTTTCCAAAGTTCCTGTTTTAACAACCAAGCTCTGACATTGGAGGGGAATTCTTCAGGAACTGCTAGAGGTCTTAAAGGTACTGGAAACAGTTCATGAAAAGAAGGACTTGTAAAAGATATAAGATACTTTTGTTTGGGTGCTTGAATGATTGATCAGGTTTCTATTTTTCGTTACCTCTTCAAGAAACGGCAAAGTAGACTTTTGCATGTGTTTCAGAATCCATAAGTAGGCAGACTGGTGTGTTACTATACTGATGTAGCACTAAAGTCAGAACTCCACTGTTACCTGTCTACACTGAGATTTTACAGTGCATATTAGCTGCTGTAGTCTGAGTTTTCCCCTCTTCCCCCCTCCCTCCTTATCGCAGACATATTTTGAAGAGTATATTTTGAAGAGATAAATAGCAGTGGAGAGAAGAAGAAAACCCAGAATTACTGTCACTTTGATACTAATTCTATAAGTTCTGCTTGTAATAGGAAAATGTTCTGGAAAGAGAACAGTGCTTGGGAGTAACTACATGTGGATATTTTCAGTAGTTCCTGTTGAACAGAAGTCAGCAGCAGCAAAGCTAAGCAGTGGAGTTTTTTTGAGAAAAGGACCTCTTTCATTGAACAAAGTCTGTAATATTTAAAAGGAATAGCTGCTCTATGTGTATCTTCAGCTCAGTCTTAAGATACCTTTTCTTGAAGAGACTTGAGCAAGGGAGGTTTGGAAGAGGTCCCTATGAAAAAGCTTGGTTAGAGTAGTGCTAGAATAAACTCTCTTCCACTGAACCACTGAATTCTGCAAAGAGGGGCCCTTTGTTTGCATTACAGAGATCGATTGTTATATTATGTCATCATGAGACACTTCTGCTGAGGAAAATGTGGTTACCCATGCTCATCTAGCAATGAACTTTCTCAGAGAAAGGGAGTTGGGGGTTGTGTCTTCCATCCAGGGAGACTAATTTTAAGTTTAGTCGTTACTGAGCTTGTGATTTTGCCTGTGTTTCCTGTGTGATCTGCTATGTTTAAGACATCTGTTTGCATTGTTTGTTTGGTTTTGAGGGGGTTTAGAGACAGAGAGATAACAGAGTGCATGTGTCAGAATGGTGAGAATTTGGCAAGTAGCTATTTTTTGAAAATGGTTGGCTAGCAGAGTTCTTTTGAATCACTATTTAGTATTGCCAGAAATTTCTCTTGATGTTATAATATTGATTTCCAGGGTGACTGTAGCTCAGAGTAGGCATGCTTTTATTTATTCAAATATGAAGTACAAGTTTGTGGTGGTAAATTCCTTAACATCCAAAATGCAACACAATGTGTGACAGATGAGAACGCTCAAGCCACCAAAAGCGGAAGGAGTGGGGGCGAGAAAATGAAAAACAAGAACCCCCTGAAACCTCTGACAGAAACTTCCGAGGAGAACCAAACAAATTCAGAAACTGGAACACATGTGTAGCAGATATGTTTTGGAACATACTGTAGTATTTGGGCATACAGGATGGGAGGATTGTGCAGATAAAGATATCTTTGAGTTTGCATGTTTGTTTATTACATTTGCATTTTCCTAATCATAGTTTGCGAAGTCATGTAGGATTTTGTTAGCTAAGCAGATACAACTCTTGAACAACTATGTCTTAGAAGAATCTTGGATGGCAGTTGAAATGCAAATATAAGGAAGAAAACGCAGAGCTTGGTGGATCTGAAATACGATTTGTCATTTTAGGTACAATTTAGAAAATACACAGTTACTGTGGAAATAAACTAGTCTTAAGTTGCTGTTTAATTGATACTGTGTGTCTTGACTGTTACTGGCTAGAGTTTATGTACTGATTTATGTAGTATGTTGAGACGCTTTGAGTAGGAAATGTACTACTGGAAGTAATGGGAAATTCAATTTAAAATTAGATTTGTTTATTTGTTTCCAAATGATCAAACAGGAGCAGTAGGCCAATTTGATGGAAGATGTGTCTGTGTGATACATAGCATAGCTATTTCCATCTAGTTCTTACAATGAGAAAAATATTGAGGAGATGGAGGTAACTTGAAAAACTGTCAGTTGGTACCCCTCCAGTGGTAATGGGTACCTCTGGCTGGGTGCAGTAAAAGGAATATTAGTATAGTAGTGCTGCTAAATAAAGCAAATGTTATTTTATGATTTTGTTTTCATATTTAGTTTTCAGCTTTTTAGAAAACGTTGAATGAGGCAAGCTGTGCCAATATAGTGGGACAGAAGGCTTTTCTCACCCTTTAATAATTGAGCTAGATTTAGTGAAGAAAGCCATCTCCACAATATGCCCTGAGTTGGTATTCTTCTAGCTGTGTAACAAACAGTTCAGACTGTCAGGCTGTGACCTTGAACATACAGATCAGTTAAAAAATGGGTAATGTGCTACACCAAGTCATTTAACACTGTGCTGAGAGAACAGTTAATATCATATGCCCTTCAGGTGACAAGTACACAATTATTTATACTCTACTTAAATCACAAATCACATGTTTGTTTTTTTTCCCCCCAGCACTTCATTTGTTTCGGTAACAAGATGCATGTAACTGACTTGCTAACATCTGTGTTAAGCAAGAACCTGAATAGAACAAAATGCATTCCCTGTGAAGCTCTGAGGGGAAGAAGTAAATTCACTGTATCAAGTCTTGGCCCCAGTACTGCACTGGGGAGTAAGAATTTTCTTCTGTAAGTTTGTGGTACTCCTGACTGAGGGAGACTGGTTGGGGGTGCTGATGGGGATAGAATGGTACTGAATAAAGCACAGACGTGAAATGGCTAAGCTAAGCTCTTCAATGAAGGAGCTGAAAGCCAGCAGGGAAAAGACTAGCAAGTGATTCTGTTAATTACATTTACTATAACTTAACTGCTGTAAGTCACATTCATAAAGGTTATTAGGTGTGTTCTACAGCATATTGAAACTCTTGTGGCCATTGTATCCTGGCAGGTTGTAACTGTCTTCTTGCTTAATACTAGATGAGCTGAAGCAAAGTAAGGCAATAAAACAAATTTGCCTTCGGGGGTAATTAAACTTGGCTGCTCTGGACTAAAGTAGATGAAACCAAATCATAGCTCATGGACATTCTCACAGAATGAAAACACCCTGGAATTGAAAGTTGTTTGAGGTGAATGTGCCTTTGTTAATGACTACTTCCAAAGCCGAGGAAGTGTGTGTTGCCACCATTCATTACCAAAGGTCCAAGCAAACCAGCTACCATTATTAGGTAACTGTTGCCAAATGTAGCTGAAGCATCACCTTTTGACTATCTTATTGGTTTAAAAGAAAAATTTAAAAATAATCATCCTTGTTAAGCTATGCTTCTTGCTAGCTAAGTGGAGGAAAGATCTTCCAATACAACATGAAGCAGAGCTCAACATTTTAATAGAAAATTGTGTTCCTCTGTTCCCTCTACCTCGACCATGGCTTAGGCAGCAGTCACAACTTGGTTTACTGTTTCCGTGATGTACTGTTGGATGACATGGGAATAATAGCTACTCAGTATGGTATAAATATAGCTACTAATGAAATAAAGGAAACAGATGACTCTGTCCCACAATGACAAGTCTCAAGAAGCTATTAACTAGAATTATCCTGAGAAGATTCTCAACAGTTGCATAGAAAGCCTAAAATAAATACTTTTTGCATAGAATAAATTGTTAGGATGGACTCACAATATCTTTTAACATAACAGATGGTCACAAAAGCAGGAAAACAGAGTTGAGCTTTCAAAAATACATATTTTTCCTTTTTCCTCCTCCAAGTACACATATTATAAACAAAACTACTGAGCATAATGTGCTAGAACCTCCTCTGTCCTTTTCTACAACCCTCCTCCTTACCAAATCACAGTGTTAATACTATCTGTATTTGGAATATCATCACAGATCCTTCCTCCCAGCTTGCC
Source organism: Gorsachius magnificus (assembly GCA_034008185.1). Lineage (NCBI taxonomy): Eukaryota > Metazoa > Chordata > Aves > Pelecaniformes > Ardeidae > Gorsachius > Gorsachius magnificus. The sequence continues at coordinate 67,799,963 of CM067081.1, read as the reverse complement.
TCTGACTGCTATAGTTTGAGCTGGGCTTTCTGTATTTTCTGCAGTACTTGTCTTCTCTGAGCGGTAGCAGATGTTAAGCAGTCTCTGTCTGGTTTATGCCTTGCTTCAACCAAGCAAAGACTGGAACTGTGAAGAAGATGCAGTAGTGGATGACTTCTAGTGGCAATGCCTGGAAGGGGCTGGTGATGGAGGGGATGAACGAGATTGTTGTTCAGTGCAGGCAGCATGCTCAGGGTCCTGGTGCCTACTATAAGGCAGACAACAGTGACTGCAAGCCTAGATTATAGGAATGCTCTCCCACTGCAACCAGCTATACCACCTTACTCAAATGTATGGACATTTTAAGGGTCCAGAGAGCAGCTGGCAGAGAATTGGTACCAGAGGTGTGGTAGACCCTGAATTAACAAGTCCAGGCATGTCCTGGGACAAGCTAATGGGCCTCATTGACTTGCCTGGGAAGAGCTTTTGAAGCATATAGTGAGGGACGGGCACTGAGGATGTGATGCTTCCTCAAACGCTTTCCCAAGTGGTAGAGATAAAAATCTCTACCCACCACTGTTGCGTATTTCTGCCTCTGTGCCCAAATTATTGACTACCTGCTATCTCCTATCTTCTAGCTGTGTTGATGTGACTCTTGAGTGGAGAAGCCATAAAACTGGTCAGTTGAAATGATCTGGGTGTTAAAAATGCCAACACCACCCACACGACACCTGAAACTTATTTCTTCCTTCTCCTCCCCCAGAATAGTTAATTTTCATTGTTTAGTGTTTTTTAGTTTGGATTGGTTTCCTCAACAGTTTCAGTACAGCACACTGCAGGGACAAGGGTACATGGGTGTGGAAAGTAGGAGGCTTTAAAATTGGTTTGTTCTAGGGATCATAAAGTGGAATTTGCACCCTTAGGACCAGCCAGGCCCTAGGGAGTAACTTCATTCATCTGTGAGCTGGCCCCATGTTTGAATTAACAGGTTGATGGTAGATTATTTCCTTCCCTAAAGAGAGATTCACAGGAAGAAGGGGTCAGGTGTAATGTGTTGCATCTTTGTTTTGAACAGAGGGCTTAGGATTTAAATGTGCCAGTGAAGATCTGTTCAGTCTGAGCTGTGGGGACACAGGGTAATTGCTGCCATGCGGGTGAAAAACATGCAGGAGTGCGTGGGGTTTCCCCACCCACCCCCAGCCTGAGGTCCTGGTGAATGTCAGACTTCGGAAAGAAATTAGTTCAGATGAGAAGAATGCTTTTACCTCATCGTTGCTGGTCTTACTGCTAAGAATCTAACTTTAAAAAAATATAACTTAAACTGAGTTTTGAAATTACACCTTACACGGTTCAGCATGCTCTGCTGTTTCCTGCCTCCTCCCATACAGTGTCTAAAAGCTTAAGCAGATACAGACTCTCTGCAGCCTGGGGTGGCTCTGAGGAAACCAGCAGGGGTGGCTCTGAGGAAACCAGCAGGAGTGGCTGGGTGCCTCAGGTGCAAGTTTTGGAGTCTCTCACTGCTGCTTGGCAGCCACCCAAGTCTTGAGAAAGAGCACGGGGCAATAGGCTCAAGTTCGGGAGCGCGCTGAAGAACCACAAAGAAAATGTCCTGTAAATGAGTGGTGGTAAACCTTTCTGACCTCTTGTTTCAGGTTTATCTTCAAGGACAATTGTAGGCTCTTATCTCTTAGTGTCAGGTCAAATGACAGGTGCCAACAGCTTGTGAATATTGGCCTAGATTTTACCTAGTTCTGGCGAGGCTAGAAGTTGTTTGAGCCAGGTCAGATGTAGGCCAGCTAGTGGCAGAGCAGTGACCATATAGAGGAGGGCTGGACTCTGCTCAGCACCTGGGCTCTGCCTTACATGGGCCTGGTGAGGAGGAAGCGTGTGGGTTGGGTGAGCATATGGACATGGCCGGTACAGGCAGAGTTATAAACAGAAATTGTGCAGGGCGCTCCTGTACACAGAGGGTTGTTTAACAGGGCAGATCAAACAATCTGCCTTATCAGTAATACACCTTTGTATATGTTTAGACTAGCCAAAGTGTAGGCCCTTTTTTACTCTCCCTTCCCTCCCCTCCCCATTTTTTTTTTTTTCTCCTTTGTGGATCATTTGGTGTACAGTGAAAAAAAACTGGATTCCAGTGAGCCCAGTCAGTAAGTTTCACTCATTAATCTTTCTTGTGTGCAGAGCAAACAGTGCTGTTCAAATGGTTTCCTAATCAAAACAGTTGTACCACCATGTTAACCCTCCTGGAGCTGGAGGTATGTACCATTGCCTCCAAAGCACTTGGTGCTGTGATTATGTACTGACTAGGCAGTCAGACCCATCTGGGTTACCTTGCCATCCTTGATGTATAGAGCAGTGGAACTCCCTGCTGAAAGAGGGGACAATGATAACAGCATTTATGGTATGTACAGGTGCAGATGTTGGTGAAATCATTCTTGAGTTTTCCGCAAGGATGTCCTGTGCAAGGGTGGTGACTGTGAATGAGACTGACTGAAAGATCTGGGCAATGGTGTTTGGGAAGTGCATGCTACACTGCATTTGGGTGGAGGATTTCTGCAAGAGATTAAAGGGTACAGTAAGGATAGCAAGCAGTGAAAGTAAACAATTTCAAATGAGGTCCAAGCAATTATTGAAAGGTCATGCATTTAAATTGCTCTCTCAAAATGTTTTAGAGAAACTAGGTTGCCCACAAACTGCTGTCGTTGAAGAATAAATGTAGCAGCTTTGAAAATGTGCAGCCATCATTACAGAGATTCTCAGCAGTGTAACTTGGTGTCCTCTGTTCAGCACAGTTCAGATGTCTTATTTAGCCTTTCTGCCATATTATTTTGTAGGTTTGTGTAATTATTGCTTTTCTAAGAAGTTTCAAGTCTCCTGTTCTGCATAGCCAATAGAGAGTCTGGTAATGAATCTGTCTCGTTGATCTCTAGTTTAATGTTTGCTAGGAGATGGATCTGGTAATCTGTAAAGGACAAGCAGAGGGAGGAGAGCACCGAGGGTGGAACAAGGAAGACTTGGCAGTAATGGGTCAGTAGCTCTGTGGAAGCCAGAGCAGAAACCCTGGTGGATATTACAGAGGGCAGCTGTGTGGAAGAATGGCAGAGTAGTTTAGAAACTGGGACTGGAAATCTGGGAACTGTCACCAGAAGCAGCCTGAGGGTGATAGAAGAATGCAGCAGCAGCTGCAGGAGGGTATGCGGAGCAGCCCAGCAAACAGGAGGGCTGGGTGGAGCCATCCAACAACAGCTAAAGGAAAAGGCCAAAGTTTGAGGGGACACTGGGGTGCAATAACTTACTGTTGGGACTTCATAAGCTTTTAGATTTCTGAAGGGAGTTTACTTTGCGTTTGCCCTTTTCATAGTCTTCTGTTGTGTGTAAATGTGTTCTGTTAACATTTGTTAGGGTAATGTATTACTGACCTCTGGCCAAACTGCATGAGTTTGGGAAGCCTTGGAAGTCTCTCACACTACAGCTGTGTCCATCAGTACATTTTATCTAGCAGGACTTAGTTAAAGAAAATCTTGTGGTTTTGTAGCAAAGCAGTGGTTGCAAACTGTATGTGAGCAACTTGCTTTAGCAGAGAAAGTCTGCTACTGAACCACTTTGCCAAAAACCAGTTTTCTTGAGCCTCATGAATGTCTCTGACTGTCCTGGATTTTTTCACTTTGAACATGCTGCTTTGCTCAGTGCCTGGGGAGCCACCCAGCCAAAAGCTGCTTTCTGAGGATTGCATGCTCCTCAGGCATGCCATGCTCTGCTTTGTATATACAAAGAAAAACTCTTGGAAGAAGTTTCATTGCTCCTCAGAGAGTGCTTTAAATAATGCCTGAGAGAGACTGGGCAATATAAAAGTTTTGGCTTTACATATATATTAGCCCTTAGCATGCATGTACATTAGTTCACAGCATGGAAGTGGCTGCTATTGTTGTAACTACCAAAACAGCTAATTGGTAGGGGTAAAAAGGGGTTAAACAGGTGAGGGGAACATCTCTACTGTGGTGGGGTTTTTTTGTTTTCGTTTGTTTTTTTTCTCTATACAGTCAGGGGTAGTACTTGGGTGGCTCTGGGTTGTCGAATGCAAACTCTGCAAGATTTGCGTGAGGGAGGTAGGTCAACAGGGCCTCAAAATGCAGATTTGGGAATCTGATGTGACTTGACATCTCTAGTTGCTGCCCTTCTACAAAAATATATAGTGAAAAGCCTCATCCTAAAATATTGTTAGCAATAATAGTGCATGGAACTTCCTTTTGGGATTGTTGTAGACTTCAGAAACAAACAGCCCTCCTTTCTCTAACAATTCTAGAGCTTTTTCTTCCCACAAGTTTAATTGTCACGTAAAAGAGGTAATAATGGTATTTTTACTGTAAGCATGCCTGCGAGCTCACCCACAGAGCCCAGTGCTTCAGTCTGTTAGGTGGGTATGACGTTAGGACTTCTTTTACAATATGAAGTGGAAAAAGCTGCTCATCAGAAAGAATTACATATTGTGTATAGAAGTATGCCCTGAAGAAATCTCTCCTTGCTCTGAACCCTTTCTTGAGTAAGACAGTCCTTAAATCATTGTTTTAAAACTTGTTTTTGATGGAAATGTACTTTGTGGGAGCTATAGCATGTCTTAAACTATGCTTCTGGTTTGTTTTGTTTCCAGGAAAGGTAGCTATACAGAAAGAAGATCTGCAGAAGTATCATAACAGAGACACCTGGTTTCAACTCCAGCATGTTGATGCTGATTCAGAAGTACAGGTGAGATTATCTAGGTAAAGGAGTATTTGTAACAGGGCCGTGGCAGCTTTATGGGTTCCATGGCTCTAGGACAGATGTGTGGCTTCCCTACAAAAAGGAGGCATTGCTCATTAGTAGGGTTTAGGTTTCAGTGATAGTTGCAACTTGTGTGTGTGTAGGGTGAATTACGACTGCGTGTAAATCAATGGGGCCCAGATTCTGCCTGCAGAAATAATTAAAACTATGTGAACTATCAGGGTCACTGATACAAGCAGCGGTGTGGTTATCTCAAGTATCAAATAACTTCAAAACCCTATAAATAAATGTTGATTCCTTAGGGAGCAGAGCCAGCTCGAAAATTGGATCTGCAGGTACTGTTTTAAATAGTTATGTAGGCATGTTGTCACAGGAATGGCAACAAATATATCTCAGGCAAAAAAACCACTCCTTGCCAAATTTTGCCAAATTTTCAGGTTTGACTAGTCCAGACCATGGGAATGCTGATAATTGTATCACTTCAGCTCTGTTTAGGGTTTGATACTTTGCAGATTTTGGTACTTACCCTCTTTTGAAGCAGATTCTATTTTCTATTGCAATATCAGGTCTTATGAAAACAGTCATTATAACAAAGCAAGAAATTAAAATTATGTAGCAGGATATCAAGTCAATATAAATCAGCACAGTATTTGCTGGAAAGCTTGTTCTCTATTTGTAACTGTTTGTACAGTTTATCACTTCTGCTCTTCGTATCTTTACAAGAGCCCACATGTTAAAAGCTGTTTCTGGGCTTGATGATAAGCATTTATTACAACTAGTGTAAATATGAACAGCACTCTGATTTTATCCATTTACTTAGATGTTCCGCAGTCTTTTATGTTAAGTAGTCTTCAAGAGGGCTTTGTTTTCCATAACAGTGGGAGCAGATTGGTAAATATTTTGTACAAATTCTTATGCAAGTGAAGATAGCCTAATGAAGGAGTATTTTTGTGTTTGTATTTTTTTTACTTTTTTTTTTACATTTGTGGTATCTCAGTTGTATCTTTCTCTAAACACTTAATTTTTCATTTGTAAGAGAAAAAAGAATGTTTGCGTTAATGGTATTTATGCAACGTTACTCAGTTTTTCTCCAATTTTAAGGAAAATCATTTAAGAAATTTTAAATAGTTAGCATTTGCAGTGAATCATGCAAATAATAGTAGTCAAAAAGCAATTTTAATTCTAGCAATTGTCCCTATTGGCCACATAATCTAGTGGATTAAACATTTAGCCGCGTGCCAGGGAACTCCTGTATCTTAATTTGTTTTTGTGGGCCAGTGGCCTTAATACCGTTTTCCATGTTGTAGAGCACTTCACGGTTATTTAGTTATGCATCACGGCACTGTATTGAGGTAAGCTACTGTCACTCCCACACTTTGAATACAGTGAGAATTAGTGTCAGAAAGAATGTTACTTGCTTGAGGCCATACAAGTCAGAGTGAGGAATTTAAAAAAATAAAACAAAATCAAAGAGACCAGGTTTCTAATTCTTTCTAACTCATTAGGCCACGATATGAAAGAAACTGGGTGACAGCAATAAGCCTGTATAGGACTTCACTGTGTGCAAAGCCTGAAAATACCCAGGTTTTAAGCAGACCAATCAGCCCAGTCAGAAACTGAAAACCAGCTTAAAATCAATGGATTATTGAAATATTAGTGATCGTGGGTGCCGTGGTTCTCAGGTGCCTGGTTCTGGGATACATTTGGCCTCATTTTTCAGAACAGAGGGACTGATTTGAAATTAAGGATAATAACACTTCTGATGTAAAAACTGGTATTTTGAATTGTCTATCTGAACTTTAATGAGTGGAATTTAAAATTTTGTTCTTGACATGGTTTGGACCTTGCTTGTATGAGTTCCAGACATGGTACAGATTATCAAATAGTAATACTGTTTTCTGTCTTCATGCATAGAGAGGGAATAGTAGATGATGATGAGATTGCTCTTTTTTTGTGAGTGCAAATTAATACAACAAACAAATAGAATTCTAATGTTAATGGAATTTGAGTGGATGTCTTAATAGTTTTGTGCTGTTTTCTCAAATTTTATTCAGAAGCTATAACTAAGTATTTTGATGCTTTACAAAATAAATAAGCCTGCATATTAAAAAAAAAAGTGTAAGCAGTAATCATGTATAACTCCATCAGACATAGCTGCCAAGGTGTTTAGCTTGAGGCTTTGCATTCAGTTTTATGGTTTTCTAACATTGCTAATTCTTGATGTCTGATAAAGATGTTTTGTCTTGTCAGGAGTGCAAGGTGAGATCATGACTAGATAAACTTTATGGCAGATGAGGATGTCACTGACAGCAAGACTATGTTAATTGTCAGCCTACAGAGATATGAGCATAATTGTCAGATGCTTTAATGCCACATCCATTTATTGCTTGACAGCAAGATGTACTGGAGTCCGGCATGCTCATCTTGAGGAAAAAATGAGGGCATTGTCCATCTAGGCTAAGACACCTGTAATCTCACCACCACTGACGCTGTTGAGCATGGGGCACAGTCCCATGTGAAGCAGTACAGGTGCTGTGCAGCTGCTCAGCCCAGGGATGCAGAGTGGGCATTACCCACCCATGTGCCCTTTGTGGCTTTGGTTCATCATTTGGTCTAGCAAACTAGCTTATTGAGATAATCAGTGTAATCAGGTGCACCTGAATTTCCTTTGTCTGGGTGAGTGGGTAACAGTAGCCATCAGGATACAGTGCTGTGTCATTCAGCAATGGACTGTAATTGCCCCTTGAGGTCGACAGGCTTTTATTCTGCTGGTAAATCAATGCCCCCACATCTTACTGGCTGGTTGTGCTTTCACTAGTTTGAAAATAATGTATTGCATAGTCTGCTATAGTCCTGTCAGTGTATACCCTGAATGCTGTTTAGATACAGCCTGGGTGATGAAACTGTTGTGCTGTAAGTGGTTTAAGTTCAAGCTGCTCTGTGGAGAACAAATTAATTAAACTCCAGCAAAATTGTATTTTGTGTTTGGCAGTCAAATATGAAATGTCATGATTTCTGAATATTTCTTTTTAAAATATACTAGAACATGTTAAACGCTATCAGGAAGACTTACTATACAGAGTGCAGAATGAAACTTGACAGCAGCCATTAAATGCATAATTCACAGCTTAACTTTCCCAACTGGAAAACTTGTTCTGAAAGTATGAAGCTGTAACCAGGTGGGTTTGTGCAGATTTAGTTGAAGGAATTTTAAGTTCCCATTTTCTGATAGAGCCTGCCTACTCCTTAGTGGGTTGGTACCATGCCTAGAGCTAAATACCCAGTGTCTGACACTACAAGCGCTCAAACATTTCAGTGGGAAGTAAAACTGGAACTGAGCCATTACTGAAAATGGTTTAACTTTTGCATTGAAATAGACTATGAACAATCAGGCAGCCTCAGCTGGAGGGGAGGGACTAGCAACAGAAGACACAACTTTCTAAGCTGTTTGAAGTCAGTAAGAACATGATGTTGCACACTTTCCATGGAACGTGTCTCTCTTCTACTAGTCATTTGTCTTTCAGGACCTGCTATATTCTCATTCTCATGCTTTTTGAGGACTGGGAGCAAAAAATTGCCATGCTATTGTGTGTACATCTCTCTTGATCCACAGATGTTTGCCTTTCCTTTGCATGCTGAAGTTCACCCAACAGTAACCGATTCAGATACTTGCCTGAGGCTGTAGATGACAGATGCTCTGAGTGGTCCATGTGTTCTCAGTGGAATTTAAGCCCAAGTGCACGTGTGATCTTTAAAAGGCCTTTCCTGTTTTTGAGTAGTTTTTCCCCTTCATTTTTTTTCCACAGTAACTTCAGCCCTGCATAGTTCAAGTCTGTTTTGTGAAGTTTGAGCTTTGCACCCCAAATATCTTTTCTGTGTGTGTAATCAGAGAAGTGGTTAAAGATCCAGAGGCATCCTGATTAATACCAAAATACAGCAGTGTACTCCAGACCATCTAGTCTGCATATGCCAAAGTGGGGGAGAAATGCATGAAGAGTTAGATCATTCTGACATGTTTTCCTGTGCAGGCTCTTGCTTTAAAAGTTCCCCTTTTCAAGCATACTTTAAGTTACTTCCTCCACCGCACTGACAAATGTGAAATGGTCATGTTCTCTTACAGCTGAGTTCTCAGCATTAAATGACAGTGCTTTTCCAAAGCCAGTCATGCTCAAGGTCTTATGTAAAATTCATTGTTGGAGGTGAAAAAATCTGACATAAAAACTTGAAAATTGCTCATTTCCCCTTCCTCCTCGTAAGATCTTTGATGTGTCTGAAACATATCTATTTGGCTAGCAACTTCAAAAAAAACAAAGGCATGTAAAGTGCAGATAACCGACACTGAGGAAGCAAATTGTCTTGCATTTTAGCCTTCTGTACTCAAAGCTTTGTGCAAAAGATTTACTGATGTTAAGAAATACTTTATTCAGACACCAAAAGCCTTTCTTCCTTCTTCCACCACATTAGCATTTTGCCTACACAGGCCTTTGGTTATTGTGATTTAATTTGTTCTTGAGTATGGACGGATATGACTGTCAGATGGTGGACTATACATCATTGGTAGAAAACATTACTTAGGGGTATGTTTGGAGAGTACACCTAAAATTCTTTTGTTGTGCTGGAAGTCACTGCTGCGTCTGAAATGCTTCCTGTATATTAGCTAGAAGAATGTATCCAGGGCACTCTGTGCTGCTCAGAAAAGCTCTCGTCCTTTGTCAGCACCTTCCCATTGCATGCAGAATCTGTATCCCAAATGTCAGGCTTCATGAATGAAATCCTGTCCTTGCCAGGGTGGGAGTTTTGCCATGACTTCAGCAGAGCCAAGGTTTCACCACAGGCTTTTGAATTAGCTCTTCTCCATTCAGTCCTGCATGACAGACAGGTTTATCCCAGATCTGCCGAGGAAGCTGGAAATGTGTTACTCTGTTATTTTCTTTTGCTCTACCTTCATAATATTGTGGAAGTTGCCACAGTCTCTCCCATATCTGTCTGCTTCCTGTTCTGTATAAATCAGTGCTTTTTATGTAGGTAGAGCAAATCATGTTGAACTGGAATGGCTCTGATGCTAATTGTTACTTTTCTTAAGAATGTGGGTTTGAAGATAAACTAGACTGAGCAAATTGTCTTTAGGAGCAAATGTATAGGGCTGTTTCACTCCAGTGACAGAATTATCTAGTCTAGTAAGCAGTAAAGAGCATTGCATGCCCACTGTCCAACACTGAATTAACTATCTTTGTGTAGGTATTTAAATGCTTCTAGCATAAAGATGGGTTGCTGATGCATTTTGTATAACCTTGTGGTGGTTTGACCCTGGCTGGACGCCAGGGGCCCACCAAAGCCGCTCTATCACTCCCCTCTAACCGGACAGAGGAGAGAAAAGTAAATCAAAAGGATCATGGGTCGAGACAAGTTCAGAGAGAGATCATTTTATCAGTTACCATCACAGGCAAAACAGAGTCAACTTGAAAATAATTAATTTATTATCAATCAAAATCAGAGAAGGAGAGGAGAAAAACTGCTAGATCTTAATACACCTTCCCCCCACCCCTCCCTTCTTCCTGGGCTCAACTTCACTCCCAGTTTCTCTGCCTACTCCCCCCAGCGGCACAGGGGGATGGGAATGGGGGCTGGGGTCAGTTCATCACACGTCGTCTCTGCCACTTTTTCTTCCCTAGGGAGAGGAGTCTTCCCCTGCTCCCTCATGGGGTCCCCTCAGGGAGACAGTCCTCCACGAACTTCTCCAACGTGAGTTCTTCCCACGGGCTACAGTTCTCCATGAACTGCTCCAGCATGGGCCCATAATTTCCACGGGGTGCAGTCCCTCAGGAGCAGACTGCTCCAGCGTTGGGTCCCCTGTGGGGTCACAAGTTCTGCTGGCAAACCTGCTTCGGCGTGGGCTCCTCCCCCCATGGGTCCACAATGGCTTGCCAGGAACCTGATCTGGTGCAGGCTTCCCACAGGGTCACAGCCTCCTCCCTTTGGGCATCTACCCGCTCTGGTGTGGGGTCCTCCACAGGCTACAGGTGGAGATCTGCTTCACCATGGTCTTCACCACGAGCTGCAGGGGAATCTCTGCTCTGGCGCCTGGAGCATCTCCTCCCCCTCCTTCTTCACTGACCTTGGTGTCTGCAGGGCTGTTTTCTCTCCCATCCTCTCACTTCTCTCTCCAGCTACTGAGACGCAGCCTTTTTTTTTTCCTCCATAAATATGTTATCCCAGAGGCGCTTCCACTGTTGCTTGGCCCTGGCCCTGGCCAGCAGCGGACACAGGGAATACTTCTAGCAGCTTCTCACAGAAGCCACCCCTGTAGCCCCTCCACTACCAAGACCTTGCCACAGAAACCCAATACAAACCTACTGTAAGCATAGGTAGGTGCAAATTGTAAAAAGAAGAAACTGCTTCCAGGTTTGGTATCAGCTTTCCACCACACACAGGAAATAAATGGGTGTTACCCTCTATTTTATGAACAGTGGCTTTTAGGTTTCTCTCTTCTAGTTGTTTTGAGAAGATAGGAAATCTCTGTTTTGATAGTGTGGGAAGATTCTCAAGGCTACATGCATACTAACAAAATTATTTCAGAGAACTGAATCATGCGTCAACAAGGGTAACTAATGTTTGTGATAAACAAAAAGACCAGTTATGACCAGATCCTGCTTTGTGGCAAGACTTCCTCCCCATGTGAATGTAAGAGCGCAATATTCAGACTTAACAGTGCAAAGGGGCAAGACAGTCTATCCGGTTTTGGTCTGTTATTTTTAAAAAGCTAGTCTGTAACGTGGCATGTGGTAAGGCACACCTACTGCTGAATAATAAATTTACATTATTTCAAAACAACATACCTGGATTCAGTGTCTTCAGAACACAATTTGTCTGGGGAAATGAAAGCCAGGTGGCTTTCGTTTACAGTATCTACATATTATATTGCATCAAAGTATTTGAGAGGAAAACATGACTAATTATAAGGATTTTGACCATATGGAGGTATTCTTCCTTTATAGAAACAGGAAGGCTAACATTGTGCCATTTGAAGATATTTGCCAGTTACTGAGCAATGCTGACATGCTTGCACATACGGAGACCAAGCAGACATCAGTTCTGCTTTGCCTAGCATTTATGAATCCATGCAGTGCTCATTAGAGCTGTTGCACTTTCCTCAGTGATAGACTGGATTTTGTTCCAGATTCTTGCGCGCCGCACTGCAGTCCAGCAGGCAGACTGTGATCTGGAGCATGATCCTTAGACCTTTCCCAGCCGCCTGCCGCCCTCTGCTAAAGGAAGGAGCAGCTGTTACAGCAGCAAATGTAGACAGCAAACAAACTCTTCCTCCTGCTCTCAAACCTGCTGTTAGGCTGTGACCTTATGTGGGGATGCTGATAATACCACAGGGCTGGATTTACCTAAAGCAGTAGCTGCACCCTTGGTCTTTCCTCTTCCACTCCCTTATGGACAGCATTTAGTGGACCCTTAGAGTCTGGATCAGTTTTATTGTTTACTTTTAAGCTTTACCAGTGCCAGAAAGTGACATCTCAGAAAGTTGCCGAAGTAGACAGGATCTGTCTTAGCATTTGCTATATCCCAAAATAAAATTCAGAAAAACAGAGAAAGCAACAGCACAGGCTAGCCCATAGTTTGGAATGGTCTTGCAATCCTCCTTTCTCCAGAAAACTTGCAACAAGGGAAGGTAAACCAACATACCAGGGGTACCACAATCCAAATTTGAGATTCCAAAACAATGAGGTGCTGGCATTAGTCATGGGCTGTGGTTCGTGTCACTTGCTTAGCCTAGTCCTCTACTACAACCTGTCCCTGTTACATCTCTTCCCTCCTCCATCTCCAGGAGCTGGGGTGAGACTGCCCCTGCAGTCACCCTGTACCAGCAGGAAGAAAAGTAAAGATCTGAAGGTGGGTCCCAATCCCTCTTTCCACACTCCTGAGCACTGAGCAGAGTTCAGCTCAGCTGCGGAGCTGATGAGGTTGAGGAACTGTGCTGGGATAAGCATCCCCATGTGGGATAAAAGTTTGGAAAACTTTCATGCAGATGCACTTCCACTGTGGAGGGGAAAGTCCCTAGCAAATTGTGTAGGCTAGTGAGAAGTAGAACAGTGGGTGATCACAAACCTCTTGTCCAGCAGGTTTAGTAGTAGACAAATAGCTTTTTTAGGAGTTTTTGTGATTCAGCTACTGTTCTTTTGTAGAATGGAGAGTTACAGTGCTGTGTGAGCCCTGTATATGAAAATGATTGACTTGATACTTAATATTTAAGTAAGCAGATTGTATATTTTCTGGTTTTGTTTAAAACTAACAGTGAAGACTTGTTCTTTTCCTTTGATGTTTTTAAAAAGTGGAAGATTTCTAAAAACTGTTTCACAGTAACAAAAAGGATAGAGATCTGGTTGATACTTCCTTACAAATATGATTTAAGAGATTTGGGTAGATTTGGCTCCTGTCTTTTGAACTTAGGCAGACTGTCAGTCTTTTGTGCATTTATTAGAGCCTCAGATGTAGAGCACAGAGGTTCCTAGTGTTTGCCAGCGGTTTTTTTGTAAATCTTTCCCTGAAAAAAACAGATCGCATCTGTTTTGAGTTAATCAGATGTTGCATCTTAATCTACAGTCGTTGGATCATGTGGTGTGTGTCAGATTCCAGGCCAAAATGTGTGCACGTAATTGCACTCAGAAATGGCTCCCAGTGGTGTCCTGGTAACTTTGCAAACACTGCCTCTGAGGCCCACCACTTGTTCAAGATGCTAAAAGTGCTTCGTGCCAGGATGGCAGAACTTTGTCTTAAGAATAACTGTAGGATAATCTACAGTCATGTGTTTTCTTGTCTCCTTCAACACACTGTGTTTTAAATTAAACTGCAAATTTGCAACCGCTGGAAACATGATACAGGTAGGTAGCATTTGTATAATTTTACTTGCTTTACAATTGTTTTCTGGTGTTTCAATCTGCAGTAACTCACAGCTGCATTCCAAGGAGAAATGAGGTGGTTGGAGATGGGCTTTTCCTGTATCTATAAAACCGGGACTTTTGAGTCTGCTTTTTCTTTTCTTCAAAAGTTTATGATCAGTTTCAGTTTGTTTTTCAGATTAACTGTGTGTATAGTTCTCCCTGATACCTGTTAGTGTTAAGAGAATGTTAACAAGACTGGAACTTGATTCTATTATTTTTTAGTAAAGGGGATATTTAACAAGCATAGTATAATTTTTTTTTTTCCCCTCAGTAAGGTCCTTTAAAAGTTTTGTTTGTTACTGATTTCTTTTTGAATACTGTCTATGTCCCTACAAGAAATTCAGTCTACTGATGGCTTCTGTAATCAAGAACTGAAAAATGGAAGCCAGCTGGCCCCATTATGCGATGTTAGATGTGATTAGGAAGGACGTACGACCTATGAACCCACCCATCCATATCAGCCGGAGTTTATGAAAAAGGAAGCGTTCAGCAGTTGAGTTGGCACTCCTTCAGCTTGTTCCTTGAAAAGTCCTACCCTTCCAAATGTGAAGGGTATGCTAATGAGCATAGCTGCTTCTAGGAACATCCTGAATTTTTTTTTTTGTGGAAACGTTTTTAGTAATTAATGCATTCTACTTCAAAATTGTCAAACCTCCAGATTCTTCTCTGAGTGTTTTTGCTGTGCTGAAGGAAAAAAAGCTTTATGGCCTTATGGCCTATGACTGATCCTAGACTCAATCCCTGGCTCCACAACAAGGATTCTGTCTGAGTAGGACCAAGTCACGGTGTTTCCGCTGTAAAGCAGGACAACATAATTTTTTTTTTAATCCTGCTGCGGTATCTGATCTTTCCTGCTTGTAAGTGCTGTCAGTAACTGCACACCTAGTACAATTGGAGGCTCTTGTTATTATCGCAGTAATTCTTTTAATAATAAAAATATGAATTTCTTTCTTATAAAGTATCAATAAGTAAAGATATTGGCAACTCCCTGTTTCTGTGGTACGTTTAATCCAGTATAGGTTGACCTTCTGTTGGTTAGATTAACTGTTGATTTTATGATGCTGATTTATTGCATAGTCTTCTGTCTTCACTTTGAAAAGTGGATTATCTGGTATTTTGTAAACCCAGCTAATGCCATTGGTTAGGAGTAAACTTATTCAGACGAATCCTTACATTTTGCCTAATGGTATAATTGATTTGGGAAAAAGCATTCTCTTTATGTAGGAGTGATATTTTCTGTGAACTAAGCCTGCAAGTTATGTTACTGTAGTCTTTTTTTAATGTCTTTGAGTTTTTAACTGGAAGTAAGGAGGTGTTCTGGGAATAGTCGTAGGGCTGCTGGTCCCATGACCTCTGTTTTGCTGTCCGAAGTTTTGAGTCACTTTTTGAGCAGCTGACCATTTTCAAAGTCTTCACAAGAGAAAAATGAGCGCTACAAGAAAAAATGGCTCTCAGCCCAAAAAAGGCAGCACTATATTTTTGTGCTTAATATAGCTGGGAAAATGTGTGAAGTACTGCTGACTTAAAAAGGTTTTTTGCAGCTTAATTTCTAAAATAGGGAGCTTCCATCTTGCTCAATCTGTGTGAGATTGAGCAAATAGGAAGTGTAAGTTTGCGTTCAGGCTCATCTAAGTGCATTGAAGCATTCTTTCTTTCCTGAGAGAGGTCAGTCTTGCCTTTAAGATCAACAGAAATATTTCTATAAAAACATTATCTTACCTTCTTGGTATTTTTCTACAAAGGGGTATTTTCTCTAGAGTTTCTAAATCTCTGTTCCTGTCTCTTAATTTCTTCAAAATTTGTATTAGTGTTGATTTCTCTAGAAAAGACAACATGCAGGATATCAACAAAGATAGCAGCAGTGTTTTTTATGGGTTCATGATACAAATTTGTTTTCCAAAGACTCATGGTTTAGCTCCTGTGATAAAATATGTGACCAGTGGAAGCAAGAACACTGAAGAGTAAGGGAAAACATAGTAAAACTAAAGCCAGAAAACCATCCTGCTTAACCAGAGTTCTTAGCTGGCTGCCTGCCTAGCCCTTGTTATGCATGGGTACGATGGACACTGCAGTGGTAGTGAGTCTAGAAGTAGCTTTACACATTTGTGCAGAGAAATCCATGAGGACAGACTTCAGTTTGGAAGAAAATGACAGATGTTGACATTTACGTACACTAACAGGGTGAAGGGGGATACCTGTCTTGCTGAAAGAGACATGAAGAATCAGGAGTCTGATGGCCAAATGCAACATTTGAGTTTTGCATTATTGGGTTTTTCTATTGTTTAAAATGGTGCAAAAGACACCTGGCAGGAGCCATCTTTTTAAACTCCCACAGATGTTTGAGACCTTCCCTGTTCAAAATGCCAGCAAGCTGCTGTGATGCCTCTGCAACATGAGCTTTTATACAGCTTGGAGAGGTTGTCTGTCTTGTTTTCTGGATGAACACCAGAATCATCTGCCGTATGTACTCAAAAGGCCTGCGTTCCGGCCCTTGGACAGGAAAAACCGCTACTGAGTCAGAATACTGAAGGTATAAGTAGGTATATAGATACGTAGGTATATAGATAGAGGTTTGAGGAGTGAAAGTGTGAAATGCAGGGAAGCGTGAAGCATACATTCAAGGTAGTGCAGAAAGAATGGAACTGAGAAAGGGGGTCACAAGGAAGTGGGGAGAACGACTGTAGCAGTAAGAAACAGAATATCTCATCGGCTTCTTCAGGACAGGTATTTAGGCACTGACTTCAGTGTTTGTTTATACTGCTAAATACAAGAGGACCAGGGAATGACCTTGAACTGGACTTCTGCATGTCCATGCTGCTTAATTGTTATTGTGCTCCCTGCTCTGCTTTGGACTGCTTTCACCAGCTTTTGTCCAGACAGATCTGCTGTGGAGAAAGTAGATCTTAGCAGCGTAGGTGCAACTTAAGGCCAGGGTTTGATCTTCACTCTCCTCTGTTACACAGGATTGACATCCTCATAAAGCAGGAGGTTGCTGTAACTAGTCAGAAGAGACAGGGAAGTCTCTGGCAAGAGTTTTGGTCATGTGCAAAAAGAGGAAAGGTGAAATCTGGAAGATCTTATGAAAGGGGTGGCAACAGACTTTTGTATGAGTTGAGGTAGATCTGAGTCAAAGATGGCACTCGCATTAGAGCTCTGACTAACTAGCAGGGTGGATTTTAGGGTCCTTTGGTAAAAAGGATGGAGGGGAGGTGGTTATGAAGGTGAGTGACTCAATTTTGACCACGATAATTTGCAGGTGATGATCAGGGAGTGTTGGTTTGTCAGAATAGGTCAAAACCAAAATGTATTTTGCATTTAAGAGTGGTGCCAAGTTTTTTGCCAGTGGGAGTGGATGCTCATGTTTTGAAATGCTATAGAGTTAATAAGAGGAATGCAGTTTGTATTAATGATTGCCTTTATTTTCTTAGCTTATTTGAGCATAACATCTTGGCCCAGATCATAATAAAGATAATGCGGTGGTAAGGAGTTGAAGACTCTGTAAAGTAGATGCTGTGAATGCTAGCAACATGGTTGAATTTTTTTTTAGTTGCCCAATGTAGTTCTACTGAAACTTGTCTCACAGTTTATATTATTTCATAATTTTAATTTTTCTAATGTTTAAAACGTGTTAATTTGTAACACTGCTGTGATATCTCTTCAATGATTGTGTTGCAGATCTTTGCTTAATATTTAAAATGCTAAATATAGATAAAGCTCCAACACAATATTTTTGTGTCAGACCACAGACCCTCCATATCCCTCAATTAGTAAAACAGACAAAGATAAAATAATGGCGGGAATTATGCACTGAAATTTAGTGAAATGGCTACTAATCTGGATTCTCTGGCAGCTGAAATACTTTAGCTATACAGATATTACTTATCTTTAAACTTCTCCTGGAATTACTTGCATTAACTGGCTTGCTTTGTTTTAAGTTGGAATGGTGTGGCTGGCTATGCATAAAACTCACTTTTTGTATGGTGTTTTTGGTGTGTTTCAGGGGAAGGTCCACCTCGAGCTGAGACTGAGTGAAGTCATAACAGACACTGGTGTCGTCTGCCATAAGCTTGCAACACGGTAGGATTTGTAACTGCAGAGTTATGGAAACACACTGATTATAGATGGTGTGTAATGCTTTATTTAAAAATAGTTGGAGGAATCAAAACATTGATTGAACATTGAATGTTGTTAATCAGTGATATCCTTATGAATTTATAGGATGTGAGATTTTTTCATTTTCTTCTCTCCACATAATCTACATAATTTTCTTCCTAATAGTCTTAAATATTAATAAATCACATACCCAGTTTAGTCATGGCATAAATACTAAAGACATCAAAGTACAATATTAATGTCCTGATTTGTACTGAGGATGTTACCAGCTAAGCAAATTTCTAGCACCGCTTGTGTGGTGACAGAGTGTTACAGAGCTGACATGACAAACAAGTCTGCCGTCAGTTATTAAAGCAGTCTCAGAATTAGCCATCCAATTTCACTCAGACAAATTGAAACCTAGAAGCCACAGGACTCAGACGGGAGTCAAGATTTTGTCATCCCTCTGAGGAGTCGTCTGGAAGGCCATTGTTCTCTAACCACACCAAAGCCTTTCACGTGGCTACTTCAGGAGCAGTGGCAGAGCTGGTTGGCTTCTGTCAGGTATCTGCTTTGTATTCTCTTGTCTGGCAGAAGAGCTGTCAAAATCAGTGTTGTCATCGTACACGTCTAGCTATTTGGCAATTGTGTCAATAGAAAAAATACTTTGCTAGGAAAGTTCTGACCAGCCCTATTTTCAGATCAGGATTTGACATCATTTTGTTACTGCCTGGCTAAAGCTTTGTTAACAAGCTGTCATGATAGTCTTGACATCTAGGACCTGTTAACAAATGCAGGTAAGCCATGTGGTTGACCTGCATCCTTCTAGGGACACTGTTGATATGAGGATCTGCTGGGGTATGTTGCATGCCTCTGCATATGCCCTCTACCCATCTGAGCCCTACCAGACTCTGCAAGTGGGTACATTTGAAATCTTTCTCTCCAGAGTCTGCTGTGATGAGGCAGAGTGAGTAACAAGCATAGTCTGGTGGAAGTTGCTGTGTAGGCTCTGAGCTCTGGTGAACTTCCTAACCAGGGCACAATGCTACTGGAACATAGCTGTACCTCTTTCAGAACAAAAGTTGCTATGTCAGTATAGCTGTGCACCACCTGGAGGGCCCAGCCTTCCTCTAACTACTACCTGAGGACTCTCATTGTGTCATTTTCCATTGTGCAATTTGAATATGACCAAGTGATGATGATCACACGTGTTCTGAGAAACCAGGGTTCAAACCTGGATCTGCCAAGTCCTAGGCTGGCATCTTTTGTTGGAGTGTTATTTATATTACCATAGGTCCTAGGGCTTTGCAGGAGAGGAGGAAATAGAAGGTTGAAAAGGCAGTTTCTTGTCTTTCTACCCCTGTATCTCTGCTGTGTGAGAAGGTATACGTGTGTGGGACACAGAGGACAGTGGGCTTACTAAGCTCAGAGCAGGCCTGGAGGGGAGGATACTGTGCTTAGAAAGGGAAAAGGGACACAGTTGTCCTGAGTACCAGATTTTTTTTGCTTTGGCCTTTCTGGAAGCATGTAGTGCACTGTGATACAGCCATGAAAGCCTCTGTCCATATCCTTCAAACCCTAATTGTGGGTTAAGACCCTGTGATGTCTGGCATTCTGCAAGCATAAATTAACTGGAACATCCTTCCACTCTCACCATGGTCTGTTTTGAATAGTTAGGTGATGTACAGAGGACCTTCAGAAGTATGTTTTGTTCTGAGAGAGTATGCTGTGCCACAGCCAGCTTGCTTTCAAAAGGTTTTGTCTTCAGTTAAATGAGACCTGGTAACATTATAGTACCAATGGATTTTTCAGTGAAATTCCTGAAATGCTAGAAATGGGTGTCTGAAAAGGTCCTTCTTAACATGTAATACATTCAGCTTCTTGATTCATGAAAAGCAGTAAGGCAATGACAACTTTAACAGTACAGCAGCATGTAGCATGTTTTTCTACCTTTCTATTCATTTGACCAGGTGGCTTTTAAATCTTTATTCAGATTTTTGCCTATATAGCCTTGATTTTTGAAGACTATTTCATTCACTTTCTACAATGCAGAGAAAATACTTAGATTGGCTTGCGACGCATTCTGTAACCGTGATTTGCAAGGTATTGTTCAGTAAATACAATGTATTAGCTTAAATGCATAGAAAAATCCTGAGGTTTTAACCACTGAATCATAATGTTCAGAGTTTATCTTTATTTAAATCCAGCCCTTGGCTCTAAAAATCAGAGCCCAAGCAAGCTTTTGTCTGCTGAACTGTCTGTCTTTTCCCATTGTCATCTTCTCTTCTGTAGCTGACCTGGGCACTCTGTTTGGCTCTAGCTAGTTTCCACGGCTATTTGTTATTTGAGTGCTAAGTGAGAGTAGAGCTTAGCAGTTTAGATAAGGGAATTGGGAAATAAAACCATTTTGAGAATATGTAGTTCCGTTGGTGCAGATTTTCATGGCAATGTGTCTTTAAGAGTGAGAAAGAGAAAGAGAATGATGAAGAAAGGTGAATGATTACACGGAGGGGGGGGGAGGCACTTGAGAATGTCATCCAGCATTTTCTTCATGCTGTGCTTTTTTGCTTTAGGAAGGTATACGGCAAGCTGCAGGTCTTAACATTTGATCCACAGATCTGAAACATTTCATCCACATGATCTGAAATCTTGTTCAGGTGTATTGATAGATAGGTTGGTTCGAGTGCTTACACATGTAAGAAAAGAGTGTGGTAATTAAACAATGTTCAACTAAACCTCTGTGTAGCTGGAATTTTCCACTGGGAAGAGCAGCAAAGTTAGGGGAAGCAGAACCTTTGTTATAGGTAGCTCATGAGTGAAAAGCAGAGACTGGGGGTATTAGGGGAGTGCAGCTTCTGACTGAGTTTCGTGAAGATAACTGATCTTCTTGTGGACAGTTCATTAATTTGTTGCAGTGATCAAGGAAGATGAGGCTGTAAAACCATGAGAGAGAACCTAGAATTGCTGCATCTTAAAACCAGACTGTTCTGATGAATCTAACACTTGTCTTGTGAATTTCCTTGACTTCTGTTTTTTTGAGTTTAAAAAAAATGTATTTTTAAACATTTTTTTTTAATGGAGCTCCTAGCTACAAAGATAAACACAAGCCCTGCAAATGGCCTCATAGGTATAACTGGTTAAACAATTCAGGTTTGCAAGGAGAATAAAAGTTGCTTCCAGTGGGCAGCTGTTTAAAAACACTTTAGAGATGCATGCTTTTTTAAGCCCCAGAATAGTGCTTGTTTTCAAAGACATGTATGTAGGCTGAATGAAAACTAGGCCTAATTAGGAAACTTTCTTACCTATCCAGACAATAAATAAAGATCAGTTTTCTTACAAGCTTACCCATTGGTCTTCACCAGCATATTCTCTGGGCCCGTGTGCATTGCTGCCACCTCTGCATTCCAGAAAACCTCAAAAGCAGCTGGGGCCTTGCTGAGCCAGCCTGCAGGCCTGTGGAGCGTGTACATCGTGAACAGTCAGCTGGACGGGTGGGTGGGAAAATAGATCTAAATGGAAGGGCAAATTAAAATTATTAAGCGCTGAGCTCTTGAACACTTAGTAGATTATTTTAAAATGCAGAAGGCATGTGAGCTTTCTTGGCCTCTGCAGAGGAAGCAAAAAAGTCAGTTTAAAAACCTGTTACCTAATAGCTTCTCCTTAGAAAGCATTCAATACTTTCATTTAGCCCTAAACCACTAAGCTGTTGTGCTTCATCAGAGCCCTTCAGAGGCCCTAGTCTCTACCAGCTGTTACAGCACAATCTCCTGGACTGAATCTCTGTAAAAAAGATTGTAGGAAGCAGCATTAGTGGATTTAAAAGTTACACTGACAGTACAGATACAGGCACCACACTCAGACTTCATGTGTCCCCCAGTGGCTCCCACTGTGAGAACTACAACCCTCACTTTTGCACACTTCTTCTGGGATCACTTTGCTCCCTCTGTGGAACTGCTGCAAAACCTGATGGTCCTAGTGACTGGCTTGGACACAGTTGTCAGCTGGGTCTCCATAAGTATCTCACGTCCCTTTTACAGGACTCAGGCTGCAGGCTCTTGATGTGTCGTATGTTCACGTCATACAGAGAGAGCAGACCTACAGCCTGCTGAGCACAGACCTTTGCCCACGTGCTTGTCAGATGAAAGACAACATGTATGGACTTTGTGGCCTGGTACCTTCATGTAGCTGCAGTTGTACTAACTACTGTTGTGCCATGTAGTGAGTCATCTTGAGTGCTAGGAAAAAGTCAGTCTTGTTCAGTAGGTTCTGGCTTCCGTGTTCCTCAGTCACAGAAGATCTCATGTTGTCTTCCTCCACACTGTTCACAGCCACAGCCTTCCTGACCTCTGCACAGACAGCTTCTGCTTGTTGTGGCTACCAACATCTGACCTCACCTTCCATTGGCTGTAAAGTGAAGGGCATCTCTCATTTGTCAAGTGGTTTGTGACCTGCCAGAAATCTGTCTGTAATTTTATGAACATTTTAAGGTACTAAGGCCATGGAAAGAAGTAGCCAAGACTTTCCCATGTTTCTTGCTGCTTATGTCCATATCACCCCTTTGTGCTGACACATGGCTCCTGGCAGCTGCTTGAACAATGGTGTATTTTAATTTTTTTTTTTTCCCCTCATGTTTTTTAAGCTGAATCAGGCCTTAATACTGTGCATCCTAGAAGCTACACTATTCTTTTTCTGTAATGCAGGGGAAGGAAAATGAGCAGCAGGGACCAGGGAAGGCTTTCTGCAGCCGTGCCAGGTTGAAGTGTTTGAACTAAGTAACGAACAGAGTGTGTGTACCCATATTCCATGAATACATCTGAAAATGGCACGTGCTTCTCCCGAAATTTCTTCGGAGCCACCACTTTCCATATACAGATATCCTTCCTGCTTCACAACAGATGTACTCAGAAAGCAGCCCTAGACCTTTTTTAAACCTTTCTTCCCCATCTTTTGAGCAAATTCTGTGCAGCACATTTGTGTTTAGCACAGAAAGGTGGTTCCCCAGAGGCTTTAAGGCCTCTGGGCTCGTCCAGACAACTTTCATCTTGCAGAGCAATGTAGGCTAGGATCAGCAGATACATGCATTTGTATTTATTTAATAAAGAGGAGGGCTCCTGCAGATAGCTTTGTAGAAATCCATAGTCTTCACTGTGGTTACTCTACAAGAGGCAACGTTTAGAAGCAGTGTTCTGTATTTAGCAAGATGACATCTGACTTCCAGCATGCCTGAAGGAACAGGGCACTGAACTCCTGTTGAAAGTCAGCGTGAGCTGGGAGCCTGGCTCCCTGATCTTCCTTTGAGAATTCCAGCATGTGTATATAATTAGTCACATTTAAATGTCTGTATTTATTCAGTGTCCCCAGCTGCTCCTTCAAGTGCAGTCTTATGTCTTGTCTCTTAGGTTTAAAAAAGCTTGGAAACATCTGCTTTGGAGATCTCCCCCCTCCCCCTGCTCCTTTTATGCTCCTCCCCAGTAAATCTATATAGCTAAATAGTAATGTATTGGTTTAGTAGCCACTGCTGTCTTTCATATGTAGTAACACAGTTTGCCAGTAAGCGATTCATGAGTCTTCAAATACGCTAGCAATGCTGAAATTTTATTTGATAAATGAAGCCTTTGTAGCTCTGGTGTGGAAGATATGGCTGCTCTGCATTAATTTACGAATTAAACTTAAATGCTGTGCAACTCTCTTGAGAGCTCTGCAAGATGTATTCTGACCATGTGGAACAAAGTTAAATGGGCCATTTGCAAAAGCAAGCAGGAAAGGAAACAATAAGTAGATATGACATCCCTAAGATAAACACTTCAGGGGTCATTAAGAGAACAGTGACTGAGCTGTGGGCATTTAAGAGCTTTAAAAGCCCTTCTGAAGAGGAAGAAGGAGGTAAGGAGGAAAGTGTAATTTGTCAAGTGTGGTTAAAGCAGAAGGTCTCTGCCTAGGGGTGGGAGTACCAGCACTCTGTGATGGTTCCCCAGCCCTCTCTGCCATGTGAATAGAGCACAGAGCATGCAGTGGACAGCATCTGACTTTCCTCTCCGGTTGCTCAGATTATAGATTTGAATTTGCTTGTCTGTGAGCTTTGCTGGAAAGTGGTGTGGGCAGCACCTTGCTCACAGGTTGGTAGTCATTGCCCTAAATCAGTCTGACTTCATGTAACTGTTTAAAATTCTGTTATGCAATGTGATGTTTCTAAGGTTAAGGTAAATGATGCTCAATTCTGAAAATTTTAGAGGGTCAGCCTCTATGTTTTGCTGGTCACAGTTCCTGAAGGGCAAACCTGCATATATCAAGTCTAGTCGGAAGGGCTGAGATAATGGCCGTTCTTGCGTGTGGATTAGCAATCTGTATCCTAATAATCTAAGAGTAAGAGGAAAACGTGATCCTGTCTTCTCTGGTAAAGGTTTGCTGTTGTCACCTGCAATTGCATTTGGACAGACCTTGAAAAACTACAGGAGTGCAGCTAGTCCTTCGATCATGGAATATATTTAAATGCTTTTGTATAAAACTAAAATATGCAGGCATCATATTTAAGTCATCTGAGAATTTTCCTTTACCTAACTAGCTTGTTTCCTGCTTTTCTTATTTATGTTGGGGTTAGTTTTCTTTCCTGTAGATAACGGTCTTCATCAAATCCCAGGAACAGGTAAAGAAACTGTCTAAAGGGTTGGATTAAAGAGAGAACTTGGAAATGCATGGCTATATCGTGTCTATGATGCTCAAGACCAAATTTTGTCAGCTTTCTGATATGGCTCTATCTCTGATGCTGGTAAGAGTGGAAAGTGGGGAGTGCAGGAACTGTAGCCAGCAAAGTTCCAGATAATGCTTTTTCTATGCTGTTTTGTGGTGTATTTTTTTGCTGGATTCCATTTTAGCGCAGAAAACACTGGGACCTGTTACCTTGATGCAATTTCTTTAATGTCTCATAGTATTCCAGTCTTCTTTAATAGGTGATGGTGGTGGTGTGTGGACTCCGGTTACTTGTCAGTGGTGTAGAGCAGGATTTGCTCCTCTTTTGAGTGTGGTGTGCCATGCTGTATTTTCCTTTTCCAAATTGGAGCTGGTGTTCTGCAAAAAAAGTCAACAGGAACCAGGAGGTGCTCCCTCATGGAGGCAGTGTGCTGATGACACTATTTTGTTACTATGTGAGGCAGCAGTGCTCAGTCTCAGGATCTTTATGGTATGTTGGCCTGGTTCAAGGCTCCAGCTCCTGTTGAGTCTGGAAGTAGCCTGAGGCCAGAGCTGGCAGTGGGTGCTCTTCCTGTGATGTTACAGCTCTTGGTGCTCTTTGACTACATTCAAAATGGGTCCCTGAGCCACCCTGCCTCTTGGGTTCACTGCTTCCAGGTTTAGAGAACATACATTTATGTGTTCCTTTAGAAAAATTTCTACTCTGTTGCAGAGACATACAGCATATAGCCAGCTTTGAACTCACTTCAGGGTCAAATGAAGCTTACTTTCCTGCCTGAAATATGAGCTGAATCAGTTAGGGAGAAAAAAAAAGGTATTGCTGACTACAAGCAGGCCAGTTTAATGTATGCATCAATCAGGTCACCTCACAGTATTTTGAAAAATTTCTGCTTCTGTTTCCTGCTGGTAGGGAATGCTAATGAGGCCATAAAGTGGTTTCAAGGCTTCATCTTCAATAAACTCATGCATCCGTTAAAATGTGTCACAATCTCCTTTCTCTAGAGAGCGTACCCTGCATCAAGCTGTGCCTTTTCCTGCAGGATTGCATCTTGGTCATGCTTTTAATCTTGTATGTGTTTCATAACAAACTGGTGGGGAAAAATTGCTCAGAGATTAAATCACATAGTATCTGGTATTTTTATCATGTAGTGCTGCAATACTGCGGATTTTGGGGAGAAGGGAGGGGAAGAGAGAAGGAATGGATATGTATCTCTGTCCAAGGCTTTAGCATAGTACATAATTATTTTTTTCCTTCCTCCCAGCTCTGGTAGCACTTAGCCTGCCATCTAAGTTGTTCTCTCCCCTTTGCTTTTCCATCCCCGCCAAAACTTCTCTTGACTCTTTTGTAGCCTCTAAATCAAGTTTAAATTACTCACTCTTCATCAAACCTCCCCATTTCTATAAATACTATCTCCTCCTGCTGCCAGGTTTCCCACTAAAGGAAGTTTCAGTTTTACCCTTCTTTGGTTTTGTATTCAGTATTTCTTCAGTACTTCTGTTCATGAAATTTTTTATTTACTCAAATCACAAATATGTATCTTCTTATCGGTAATCCTGATCAAGAGCAAATTCTTCAGTTAGGCCCTTTGGCAGCAGTCCACTTAGAGCAGAACGTGTTTTAAAGTGCTCGCCATGTTGAGATTGAATTGTCATCACATGACTCTGGAATACACATAAAACTGAGTTTGTAATTCAAGACTGAAATGAATACACATAAAACTGAGTTTGTAATTCAAGACTGAAATGTAACACAGAAGTCAGTCTGTTTCAACAGTAAGTGCCACTGTTTAAATAACGTGAGGGTACTTCCTGTTTTACACAGAGTAAACATGGTCTTGCATTATAAATGGA
This sequence comes from Gorsachius magnificus, assembly GCA_034008185.1. Lineage (NCBI taxonomy): Eukaryota > Metazoa > Chordata > Aves > Pelecaniformes > Ardeidae > Gorsachius > Gorsachius magnificus. The sequence continues at coordinate 67,773,639 of CM067081.1, read as the reverse complement.
AGCAAACTATTCAGGCATAAATCCTTTTGATAAATGACTTAACTTCTAATTGTGCTTGAGGTCACAGTGTTAGGGTGGTTTGGGGGCATTCGAGAACATTCCTGTAATATCCGCATTTGTAGGAGGTGCCTGGATTTTGAGAACTATGCACTGTTAGCACCTTGGATACGCTGACGGTACCCCAAATGTTGGCAGTTTTTACTTCACTGATGTCCTTTAAGGGTGATCAGCTGGAGCAGTTCAATTATGTTACGAGGCAGGGGCCTATGAAAAATTAGTTAGCTGTCTTGCAACATGAACTGTATCAAAAGGCTCTTCAAAGTACACAATATTTAGCATAATACCAAGGTAAATTTATACGCTGTTTCATGCTGAACGAATGTTGGAATTCCTACAGCTTCTGTGGCAGGCACCATCCAAAACTAATGCTGGTGAAGCTTTTAAAGGAGCAATGCGATGGGACACAGCTTAGAAACCACCCTTTTCTCTGCAAGTTTTTTACCTACTGCTCCAAGGGCAACACTTGCCAAGGTCATATTTAGGTAGCAGAACAGGGAACTGAGGACATCAAAGTATGTCATCAAGGAATAGGTGAAGCTGGAGGGTAAAGGGGAAGTTGCAGTGCCCCAGGTGTTGAAGTTGGGTTTTTTTGCAAGTATGAGGAGAATAAAGGTAGGGTACGCAGTGCATAGGAAATGCCCTTCATTAACTCTTTGTTCACAGAACTATTTGTTAAGAGGAAGTTATTGCAAGAAGTCTGACAGGGTATGTAGCAATAATGAGAAAGTATCCCTTTCCCTACTGCATTGTGATGAGCTAGAAATCGTGTTCATGTTTCTGGGTACATTATTGTACTGGGAGCGCAACTGATGATGTCTCTGACAAATGTCTGTCCTGAGTCCACAGTGCTAAAATCATCTGGTGTCCACTGTACTCCACCCCACCCCCCCTTCTTGGTGTAAACCTTTGACTTGGATTCAATTTTCTGGCATTTTCAGTAAGAGTTGATTGAGAAATGTTTCATCTGTGTTGCTAATTATGCATTTGTTACATACAAAGTACTTGTGAGTGGGAAAGATTAAGAGTCTTTTAATACACATTTTTAATTTAATAGCACTTTGAGATCCGTCATTCTTACTGTCCCACTCTTTTCCTTCCCACTGCACAAGGTAGTTTGGTGGTTCCTCATTTAATCTTTGTTCTCTCAAATACAAAGGGAAAAGGGAAATATTTTGAAATAAAATACAAGATACTGTTCTAACAAGCACAGAAATTGGCAAAGAGGATGTGCTTTTGGAGGCAGTAGTGTCTGCAATTAATTTTAACTCATTTTACAGTTGACTTACTTCCAGGCTGATGGTTTTGTAATAACTTCATACAAGCTTTAAACAGAAGCAAGAATTCAGCTAGACTCTGTACAGCTGCAGATATACTGGCTGCACATGCTGTTACCCTTTCAGTTGTTTGACAGTCACTGCCATATTGTCCCGTTTCCTGCCCTGCTAGCCTAAACATTTTGTTGGTAAGAGGTGGCACAGTGCGGTGGCCGACTCTCGCTATTTGTGTACTGTTGAGTCAAAGGCTACAGAGAATTGCTGAACTGCCGTGTGCAGCCCTTTCCTCCCTGGGGACATCCCGTGGTGCTCTCTTTTCTACATAGCTGTTGGATTTAACAAAATTCGTAGAACTGGAGGATCTTTTGAAATATCTACCACTTTTTCAAATTCTGTGGAAATCACCAACTGATTAAAAAAAATCATCAGTGGGAGATTGACAGCCAAATGTAGACAGAAAGCATTTTCTCATAAGCCTGTATCTTTAGGAGACCAGGCTAAAAGGGGTGCTGTTAAACTCAGAAGGGTTCTTAGGAGAGCTACAGGAAGACTTGAAGACCTGGTAAATGTGCCTCAGGATGAGCGTTTAATTTATGCAAGGAAAAACTTCAAAGTGATGAAACCACAGTATGCATGATATTCAGAGGACAGTCCTTCTGATTGTGTGGTTACTTATTCTTACCACTGTATGATACCCAGTGGCTGGAAGTTAAAGGCTAATCTAGTGGGAAACAAGTAGTAAAACACTTTTTTTTTTTTTTTTTTTTTTTTTTTTTTGAGTCATGATCACTATTCAGTAAACAGTGTCCTGTAGAACACTGTGAGGATATTTTAATCACTGTGAGTCCTTTGAGCTAAGCCTCGATTTCTTTCAACAAAGTGCTCTGGAGATGCGGTAGTAGTCATGAACTCGTTGCACAACTTGACTAGGTGAGAGCTTTCATTACTGTCTTGAAAGAGGCCAGACTATGTGATCCCAATGATCCCTTTTGGTCCCAAAATAGGAGGAGAAACTTAATGCAAGTATGAAGTGTTTGTACAATAACTACAATTATAAAGCTGATGAGGGCTACTAATTACAGCTGGTTATACCAGAATGTCTATCTGACCATGCCCTAATTTGCTTCTTGTTTTTCCCTAAGAAGATCTAAAGTGACAAGGCACTAAAAACTTTTTTAAAGAGAACTTACTTTGCATTATTTTTCATCACCAGGGATCTTAGTTGCTGTACAAACAACAGTATAACCACCACTCGGTGAAGCAGAGCCTTCTTTGGATGCGATATCATAGGTTTTAGCTGAACCTAGGGCATGACTGACCTTTCAGGGTAGAAGGTAAAATGGGACAGTGTGCCAGTGGAAACTGTTCACAATATGTGTAATGCTTTGCTCCTTGTAGGGTACCAGGTTTACCATTCTGATGTGCTCTCATTGTGCAGGAAATCTCACCTGGTACTTTATCCCATCCAGCTGGTTGAGGTATTTTGTCTTCCATTAGAAGTTTGTGCCGCCTTCTGCAGGCACTTTTTGGGTATTGCTTTGTGATGGCTCAATAGTAGTCTATTACTCATAAAAGTCTAAATATTTTAATGTTTTATTTTTTGAAACACTACCTAATAGGACAGTATATTGATGCTTTTAAGGGAGAAAGCATCAGGCAGGATCATTCCAGGTGGGTGTTTTCCTAATGTCTTAAACTGTGGAGAGTCTTAGGAGTCCCATGCTTTACAGTTGTGGTGTTGCAGGGGATGCTTTATTAAGAAGGTTTCACTGCTAATGGAAGGTTTTGTCTGCAGGACCCACTTTCTTTGGTGTTTCCACAGAATGGCATCAAAGCATCCTTCCTGCAATTTCTGTATTATATTCACAGTGTGATCCTTTAGGCACAGAACACTGTAGCATGTCTCCAGGAGAGATGGTCCCTTTCTCTGCTGACACTTGTTAGGAAGAGGCTATAGCCAGAGCTAAGGGCACCAGCAATCATAACAGTATACCCAGTACTGATAAGAAGAAAGGACAGCAGTTGATCAATGGAAGTGTTACACTAGCTCTGAAAAGCAAGATGCACGTGTATTGCTTTACATGTGAGATGTTTCAGTACCCACTTCAGTGATTTTAGCATCAAGCATAACAGTGAAGTAAATGGCCTTGTAGGACCAGAGGAACAATTCAAAGTAGGCATCACTATCCTGTGGCAGCTGGTTTTTAAATGAATGGTTTATGAATCCTGTTTGATCTCTCCTCTTGCCAAATTGTTACAGATGTCTGTCTGTTCAGGTTGCTTACCAGCATGTCCAAATTTTTATGTAAAATGTGGCCAACCTGGGGTGGTTGTTTGAGTTGGCTATACTCAGCAATTCTTACTCACCAGTTAGGTAGGGAACCCCTAGGTAAGTTAAGAACATGCTGCTGCTTCTGTTTTGCTGGTTTGTTTCGTATGCTCTATCCTTCCCCCACCCCAGGTGCCTTATTTTCTTCTCTCTGTCATAAGTTCTTTAAAGCTTCTGGTTTTAGTCTCTTCCTCTCTTATCTTTTTACTTACTTCATAGTCAGATCCCTGCCAGTAGGCGCAAAAGCTTTTCTTTGGGTGATTTCTTGGTAACTTTTGCCCTTCACAGTATCATACTCCCATCTTAGGGATCAGTTTCAGTCATTCCAAAACTAGCTTCTTCATTTTGTCTTCCTCCTTGTCATGTGGTTGTCAGTCCATGCAATAGTTGTAGGTGCTTGTGGCCCCCGCTGGCTGACAGAGGGGAAAAGTTAGGACATGCTCGTGCAGCTTATGTTGTTCACTTATGTGCTTGTGCATGTATACAGTGACATGCAGGCACTGCCTGAAAGGAGGGATTGCGCTGTGTGCGGGCAGCTCCTTCCTGGGAGCAGGTGAAACTTGGACAGGCCTCAAGTCAGAGATCGTTGCATTTTGCTTTCCATAAATGGTGTAGATCCCATGTGGCACACTGTGCGTCTTCTTGAGACCAACCTACGTTTCCAAGCAAAGAAGAAAAACATGGGAGATCTTTGTGTCACTGGCTGGCTTCATTATGTAGCCATAACAGCCTTTCTGTGTCTGACTCCTATGTTGCCTTTTGGTCTTTGGTCTAATTTCTTTCCTTATCTGCCTGTACAGACAGTATCTCATTGCTTTCATTTAATATTGCCGTAGGCCACAGTCAGCTCAGCTAAAGCTGTGGTCTAGGCTCTATAATCGTTTGCTGCATATTGTAATTGCAGTCATTTTGTGCTTCATTCCTCTTAACATCCCTCACCACGCTGCTTTAACACAAATGCTTCTGCAACTGCCTCGATATGTTGACCCATTCCTGCCATACTATATCAAATACAAATGTCTTCACTTTCCCTACAAGAACCAATATAGTACTGTTGTTAAGCAAATTTATCCTTTCCTGATTCTACCTCCTCTTTTGTGTTGCTATTCCCTTACACTTTTTACATACATCTTGTTTTGCTGCAACTTGTATTTGGGTCTTCTGTCTACTCTGAAAATCAATGTGTGCTAGAAAGAACTCCTCTGTATTTACCCTTTCTCTTTACTCTCCTGTTGTTCAGCTATCGCTCCCTGTTAATAACTGGGATTGCAAGTACGAGATCGAGGTGGGAGGAAATGATGATGTCAGTGCCAGTAATAGTCACTAAATCAGTGCAGTTCAGAATTTCGGCAAGCTTGTGTCTTTGTTCTAGGCCTCAGGGCACTGTCACGGAAGATAACTTAACCATTTTTTATATTAACATAACTAAAAATTTTCCTGAAGTGGCTTTTAGGAAGCTTGCAACTCTTCCGTAATTGACTCATAAACTGCCTTAATTGCTAATGGATTAACTCCTTGTCCTGTGAGAACAGGATGGCTGACACCCACTTTTTAGTCTGTTCTCTTTATTTAGTACAGAGTACAGATGGTATTCCGTAAATGTGTCGTTTTAAAAGTCTTTCTAGAGGTGATACTGGCAAGCAAATTGGATGTTTTGAACTGTAGCATGGAGGACAGCTCCCATATTAATAGCAGAAAAAAGTCCATGTGACTTTTAAACTATTAAGAAATGTTTAGATGTCTACTGACATGAGAAAATTTTTCAGTTTATTTGAAGTGATAGAGGTTTTAGGGATGCGTATGTATTGACAGTGTTTCTTCCTTATATTCAGTGAAACAGTTTTTTGCATTGTCTATATTTTTACTGTAATATCTCTAATGTTATTTGGTTTAGATTGGGGAAGCAAGGGTTGTGCTCATTAGCTTTCATTTGCTTTCTATATATTACTGGTTGGCTTTGTATGAATATTTGTTCCTGTTTTGCCATAAAATATCTTTAGTAAATACCTGGGAAAGAAATTGTTGCTCAAACCCAAACATTGTCAATTCCTTTTCCTCTGCTCTGTCTGAAGGAAGTCACCATTAACAGCCTTTGTTAACAAGAATTGTGCGTGCATGACAGAAGTGTTGCACGTACAGAGCTTTCCAGTTAAGACCAGAAGCTTATCTGGGTGCTGCCTAAGGCTGCAAAAACTGTTGTAGGTCAGCTCAGGAAGGAACCTATGTTCAGGATAATGTGAGTTTAAGAACATGCTTGAATGTTTTTGCTGGACTGCAACTATTTTGAACTCAATTGGGAATGGGGAAGAAAAGGCAGTACTTATGTGGGGTTGCAGCTGTAATCTCAAGAGTTTCAAGGTTTCTATTGTGATTTTGGTGTGGAGGCTTTGGAGGACATTTTAAAGAGAAAAATCAAAATAGTTGCCTGCACAGCCTGTTCCTCTGATCTGCATGAGCTCTATCCAGATTTCAGAACCTGAAATGGGGGTGGTTTTAAGTGTATGATGTACCTTGTATATAAATGTTTCAGAGCCAATGCATCAAATGTTGCACAGCCTTTATTTTAAGGGAATACTAATTGAGTGAAATGCTGGTCCCAGGTAAAGTTGTGCCATTTGTTTGAATGGGGTGGGATTTCATTTAGTGCCACAGATCTTTGTGGTAAAGTGAATTGTCACATGAAGGGGGAAAAAGTAGCTCTAGTTAAGCATTAATCTTCTCAGAGGTTAAGGGAATGGCAAGGGTTTTCTTGTTTGTAAGCCAGAACATGTTTGTTCCCCCCAAAACAAACAAAAAAACCCCAAACCAAAATAACCCCCCCAAACCAGAAAACAAACCAAAAGGAGGAGGGTATCATCTAAAGAGGATGGGGGTGCTGCTGGAGTTCCTACAGGAGAGTGGTTTTCCTGGAGGGGCAGTCAAAGAGATGGGAGGATAGATTGGAGAGCACCAGTGTGGCTAAGGGTTGGATAAAGACTCTGGTTTCAGGTTTCCTGGCAAGATGAAAAAATGTAGTGGGGAAATGGCTTTGAAAAATCATGATGGTAAAGCAAGCATTGATGTATTTTGTTCAGTATGGCTGTATCTACTTGGACATTGTTCCGTAGTTTCCTTTCCCTGGTGTATTCTACCAGGTGTGGTCAGTGCTGTAACATTTTGTGTCTGAGTGGGACATAAGATGAAGGTGAACCAGAGCATATCACTCTGGGCAATTCCCAGTATGTTAGAAACGCTTGCAGAGGAAACTGATCTGTTCCCAGTATAAGAAGCACGCAGGTAAGTAGAATAGTAGGAAATTTTGGTTTGGTACGAGTAGATCACTTCCAAACCTCAAGAAATAGGTACTTTTGAAATCTTCTTTTACTAGAGTTCGTTTACTGGGAGTGGGCATGATCCTTTGGCTTCAAACATTCATCCAGAGGATAAGGGCTTGACTCAATACATGGATGCAGTATTGCTGGCCTCCTTATTCCATGGGGACACGGACAAGGCAGAGTCAGAGTATGGATTGGTAAAGAAATTTTCAGGAGGTTAGGACATAATTATCTTACTGGTTTTGATGATGGAGGCAGAGTGTAGTTTAAAACCAGGACTGAGTAAACTGTGAAAATTTTTGCCTTATTCCAAAAGAAACAGGCCACTTGGTTAGCCTCTTGGCAAAAAGGAGTTGTGTGTTTATGTTAAATCATGAATAAAGATCTGGTAGATTACTGTGTGGAAGTGAAGAGGAAGTGCAAGGTTTGTCTGAAGGTGCACTAACAGCAGTTCAGATGTAATATTTGGTCAGACCAAAACCCAGGATGCTGTCTCTGAGTGTGTCCAGTAGAAGATAAAGAATTATGAAAGCAGTCGTGGTGATACGTTCTCCTGGCCTCCAGAAATGATTCAGGGAATTTCTGAGCTAGGTTGAGCACATCTGTGCTTAGTAGTGGTGGATACATCCAGGTAAAGCCCCTCTAAAACAAATGAATATGACAGGTTTAGCGAGGTCCTGGTCATACACAGACCAAGGGAATAAGGAGTCCTGTGAACAGTTCCTGCTTGCAGTGGAAGACAGAAGTCAGCTCACTGGTCTGAGAGCAGGTACCACGTGCCAGCACAGATGTGAGGTTGGAAGTTTATCATGCAGCATTACCTCAAAGTTCCTCTTAAACCTCTGGGAATGAGTAAGGGCCTCGGATCGTGATGCAAGGCTGCACTGAAAGAAAAGGACATTCAAGAATGAACTGAATGCGGCAAGGAAAGGAGAAATGCCACTTCTTTGCTGTCAAACTAGACTAAAAGCCTGGACTACACTATTATGAAGTTAAAGATTAATAGCCTATTTTATGTCCTCTGAGAAGCCCATTCACAAAGAGACACTATTGAGAGGTGCTGTTACTCCTGGAAGACAAGGTACCTCAGGGTAGTACATATGTGACAAGGTGACCCTATAGTCAGTAGAAAAAAAAGAAAAAATAAAATTTTTTAAAAAAAAGGATCCAGAGAGACTTAAGAATGTAAGTCACATATCCAGTGCTGGGGAATGTACCTTACCAAACAAGTACTTAGCATAAGCCAAAGATGGATTGTTTTGACGACAGTTCTGGCAAATCTGCCACAAAGTTTGCTTTTAAGTTGATACTTCTCTGTCTGGTCAGGCTTACCACACAAAGTACTGAGTGTTCAAGTAATAATTAGATTGCTAGAGCAAGCAAGGAAGAGGAAGTCTCTTGCCGTTGAAATGATGCAGAGAAGAACCTGTGTACGGCCAAAAATACGCATATGAGATGGGACAAAGCCTCAAGGATACATCAGTACATTTGCCACGTGTTAAGATTTGATCCCAGGAACCCAGTACATATGTGAAAGCAATTAAAATACATGGATTATGTACAGTGACAGGAGCAAGATTGTATAGAAAACAAGATGTGTTTATTTCCTGTTGAGGAATCACAGTGAGAAAACAGTCTGGTTTGAGAAAAGTGAATGGGAATGATGCACTGTTCCCTACCCTAGGTTGAAACTGGGGGAAGAACTGAGCCTGACCAGGTACACTGGAAGTGATTTAGTCTTCAAGAACAGTAAATACGGATACATGTTTTAAGAACAGCGATGTCCCTTCTGGTTTCTTTTCTCTGTGTCTGTTTTTGCATTAGTTGTCCATTCTGGCGCACAAGGATGCCAGTGACACACGTGCATCTAATCAGAAAGGCTATAATTTTAAAATAATTTTTGCAATTCCAAGGAAGGGGTGTGGAACACCCACAGGCTTGGATCATCCTGATACTGCTTGCTCGTGTTAGGCCTTGTTTTGAGTATGATTGTGTAGGGGCTATCTCAGAGACTACAGCCTACAGCTCTTGGCTGGCAACCCAGAGGCAGAGGGAATTCCTGTACTGTCAGATGTGAGCTGCTTAGTCTTCGCTGAAAAATCTTTTCTTTTTTTCAAAACCTTCTCCCCCTGCCTCCCTCGCAACTTCTGTAGTCATGTAATTTAAAGGCAAGAGGGTATGCGCATGGTGTGTTTGGGTTTGAGGTTTTCTCTTACCCTCTGGGAATTTTCCATAGCTTATTTGCTCTTGTGAAGGTTTGGTCATGAACCACATTGAAAACTGAAATGTCTTGTTCCTTGAAACATGTTAATTTTATAAACCACAAGCAAATATAGTGAGGCAGCTGCATTGAGATTTTCCCATATGACCCAGCTCTAACCTTAGCCCAGCCCAGCCAGGCTAGCTGTGAGGGATGGCTCGCCCTGCCCCAGCTGGGCTCGAGACAGCTAATGAGCAGAAACTACCAGTTGGGCAGAAAAGATTCTAGCAGCCACCAGACGTTTTTCCTCTGGGGCCTGATGAGATGACTTGTAATTCTTGAATAATCTTGATTGCCTTGGCTTTTTTTTCATTATCCTAGTACATGTATGTTAAGTTAATTCGGCAGATGATTAGAGCAAAGGCATTTCATTTTTACTGGCTTTATTCACTGCTTCCCAGAGTCTGTCCCATCTGTCCCCTCTTCTTTCCCCCTTTCCCCTCCCCCAGATAATACCTTTATTATACATTTCTTTTTGTATGTTTTTTTATCTAATCCAGATATGAACTGTCAGTCTTAATAATGTGACACCCATGTGGCAGAATTAAGGCTCCATTTTACTGTGTCTCTGAGTAGCTGTCATTTTGTGCTAGCTCTTTTCCTGCTTGCCAATTAAAGCCAGTATTTTGGTACCAGGTTGGGAGAGGAGTGTTAATTTACCTAGCAATTTTCCCATGACTGAAGAAAATGGCCATAATGAAAGCAGCTCTAGGATTACAGTTTCCTGCAGCTAATGAGGGTATGCTAACATGAGTTGACCAGACCTGTGCCTTGTTGAATTTTCTTGTCTCTTCCCACAGTGCTTAGTAAGATATAAGAACCAGAATGAGCCTCTTTCCAGGCATAGCCTTCCTTTCTCAAAATCCTAGGTCTTCAGTCTTTTGCCTGCTTTCTCCAACATCCTTGAATAATAACTGCTTTTAAATTACCTGAAAGGCTTGGGATACAGTTTGTCGGCATCTGTTTCCTGTTTTCCCCCATTTTGCTGCTTTCAAGGTTGTTTTTGCTTTTCTTATTCCAACGGCACACAAAGAAACATCTTACTCTTAAGTCATCGTGGCTGTATGAGAACATCTGTGCATTTTGGTTTTTTCTTTTGTTTTGTTTTTTATTTTGTTTTTTCTTTTGTTTTGTTTTTTATTTTGTTGTTTTCTTTTGTTTTGTTTTTTTTTCCCCAGAGAACATAAAAACTACCCTACTGTGTTAAATGCCCCTTTAGTCTAGCCTAGTACTGTCCCTGATATTTGCTGGTGAGTGATAATTCAAATGTGGTATGATTGCTCTAGTATTACATCCTTCTCAATCAGCAGTTTGGGCTTTCCTGAGCTGGAGGAGGCTTCTGGACCATTAAGCTTTAATAGCTGCCTACGAACCTACACTCCATGAGTTTGTGTAGTCCTGGTTCAAATCCATGTATTCTTTTGGCCTCTGTGACATCCCATGGCAATAAGTTTTGCAATTTCATTACGCATTGTGTGGAAAAAGTACTTCCTTTTGCTTATTTTAAACCTGCTGTCTGGTAATTTCATTATTCTTACTTTGTGAGGAAATGTTCTTCACACCATTCATGATTTCGTAAGCTGTTTATGAATGGATAACTTCTGTTTTCCAAGCTGGAGAGTACAAACCTGGGAGAGCCACGAGTGATTAGAAGTCGTCCTGTTGTTCTTCTCCATATGTTTTATAGAGCACACACAATTAAAGATGTGAGTGCCCAGTGATTTACATTGCTGTGTTCTCTCCAACCAGCTGATGATACTGTTGTCTTTTTAAGCGTTGCTGACAGTTGATGTGATTAACAGCAGAGGGCTAGCCACAAAAAATGTAAAAAATTCTTCTATGCTGTAATATTAGAATAGATCCTATCATTTTAGGGTATGCTTTTTTTTTTGTGGATAGCTTCACAGTTTCCATCATTCAAATAAATCTGTGATTTGTATTGTGTAGTGATTTATAAGCTCTGCATGTCCTCAAGTGTAGATCATGCTGTCTGGGATCACTTTCTATTGTCTGCATATTCTTGAAAGGACAGCTCTTACTAAAACAGGAATTGTACTCTCTCTGAACATGCTTTCTCTGTGTTTAAATTTCACATAGTTCTTCCTGTATGGATGAGAGCTGGCTTGGAAGCCATTCATCAACAGGAGAAAACTGGCTGACTGCTATAAAGCCATTGAGCTACTACTTCATTTTAAGGAACTTACAGGCTGCCTTAAGGAAGCAGTGGAAGGGGTGGGGGTTTGATACTGACACTTGGTGTACAATTGTTCTGTTCAAACAGGAATGTGTTCGAGCCACATCTGCTATCCTAGAAGAATTAGCAGCAGTCATGCTGTAGCTCACTGGCAAAGTGCTTCTGCTATGAATATAGTGATCATATTAGTGTGAAGAGCACTAGAAGGGAGGTGGTCTGTCCTTTACTCTTAAGAAAATCAAGCTGGACCTGCCTTTTCATAAAGGCTTTCTGCTGGTACTTACGGGTTTTTCTTCCTGCACTTCTAGCTATTCTTCCAGAAGGCTACCATGTAAAGTTTCCCATAAGTGGTGTTCTATTCACATCTGCCCTTTTTTTTTCTTGCAACTTTGAATACTTGTATTAATACGCATGCAGAAAAAGCCTATACCTTCTCTGTAAGGTAGAGTGGGTGAATTTGGAGCAGTACTTGCTTGAAAACAGGCATCTAGTCTATTTGAGGCTTCTGAGGGATGTGAATCTGTTAAATATACATGTTCCATGGCTACCTCCTGCCTTTCTGGAGCAGCAGCAAGGGACTGTGGAAGAAACTGTTAAGTTATCCCAAATGGCACTAGATGCATGTGTTTAGACAACCAAATTGCATGTATTGTGTGTTGGTTGAGGGTTACTGGAGCTTGCACCTGGCGTTTCCACCTGGTGCTGGGGTAGAATTTGTGGTTTGAATTTTGCTGTTTGCACGGTAGCGCTCTGAAATACCAGATACCTGCAGAACAAGGCATCTGGGAGGCTTCTAAATTCTGTCTGTGTGGAAGGTAAACTCGTAGTGAAATAATAGAAGTCCAGAAATAAAAGCAGCACAGTGCCTATGCATTCCAAGTTTTTCCTAACTTTCTTTGGTTTTGATCTGTGATTTCACTTGAGTATGCAGAATATGGAACATAATTCTCTTTTGCACTAGTGTTAGTAAATCAGTAATGAGGAGTCATCTGGGTTAATAACTGAGTGCTTTTCAATGCATACAGGGGCTATCCAAATGAGAAGCTTGTGAGTGAGTGCATCATTGAGGGCTGTCTGCATTAAGCCAGTTATTTAGCCTTTATTCTGCAGGTGTGGGAATCCAACTATGAATGTCAGCTTCAGCTGCCTGTGTGTGCCTCCTTAGTGACATCTTCAATCTTCGTGTACTTCCTAGGACTGTGGGAACCTATCTAGATTGTACCTCCTCTGGTATAAAAACAATTCCTGTATCAGTGCAGAATATTAAATTTTTTCCTCCCTTTATGCAGAGTAAGTAATTGGTCTGTAGTTAAACTGTATTTGAAACCCACATCCTATGTTACCAAATACCTTGCTTTGTGGATAAAATTGTGGAGCAATTTATCTGTTACTGAATTTTTCTCTATTGATTTTTTTATATATATTTTTTGTGTCAAAGTTGCTGTCACTGAAAGCCGTAAAATGGCTATTATCTTTCTTTCTGATTTTATAGCACACAGAAGTGTGCAAGATATTTCACACTGCAAGTATAGTACTACACACCTGCCCAAAGAGCTTCAGGGTTTGTCTTCACCAAAATTTTCCAGTTATAATTGTGTAAATACATCAGCCCAACAGGCTTACCTGTTGGAAGCAGAACCTATTTCAGGAGGGAGAATCCTGGCAACTGGCTTGTCTGCCTTTGTTTCCAATTGGTACTGCATTCCTCAGTAAGTTTCAACTTGTGAAAAATGAAACATTTTTTCATTGTTTGTTGTGGTTGTGTTGTGGTTTTTTTTCTTTTTTTTCCAAAGAGATGTTGAAATGAGAGTGCAAAAGTGCAGATTTCTCATCATGGCTTGCAGCAAAATCCAATTTGTTGCATTTTGTCCCTCCAGTGTCTCTTTTGACTTCTTCAGTGCAGAGCTGCTAAATGTTTCTTCAGTTTTGCTGTTTTAAATTTTTACGGAGAAAGATGGCTGTGTCGTACTGTCTCCTGATGTGTAGTTAACTCACCTTTACAAATTTTGTCAAAAGCTCTGAGGCCTTTGTGGATGTGATTCTGAGAAATTACTTGACTACTGCTGGGATCTGTCTGTGTGGGTTTTTTTAATTTTTTGTTACAGAAATAAATTCTGGGTGGTTTTTTCTGGATTTGGGTTTTTTTTTTTTGGCAAATAAGTTGCCACAGAATTTTAAAGTGCTGACAGCTCCCATCTTGACAGCAGACTTTTATTTCGTGAACCTTAAGTTGTTGTACTTGCATAATAAGAATCCTTCCAGTTAAGGTTTCTCTGTAATTTAACAGTATTTTTGACCCCGTTAAAGTTAGTATTTAAGACCAAAATGTGTTTTCAAGTCTAGGCGTGAATTAAAGGCCTGTGCTTAGTGTCATTTCAATTCCGTAGTGTAAAGTATTGTGAAAAAAGAACAGGATGAAAATGCATTGCTTTTATTTTCACTCCAGTCTCTTCCCATTTCATTGATTTGTCTGTCTGCGTTTTATTCTTTTCCAGAGTTTTAGAATGCCAAGGGCTACCCATTGTGAACGGGCAATGTGATCCCTATGCCACTGTTACCTTAGCAGGACCCTCCAGGCAAGTACTGCACCTACAAGAGCTTCCATTTTATACGGATTGTTTCTGTTTCCTTTGTCTATAAGAATCTGCCTTCAGATGGGACAGATGGGAGTATTTAGACACCACTAGAATATGTTAAGTGTTTGTGTGTGCATGTATGAACTGCTGAATTATACTAGAGTAAGTAATTTGAGGCTTAAAAACCCTGAATAATTTGAATATCCTGGAGTATGTAATTTGTGGTTAGGCTTAACTTGTGCATCTTCTCACCTCACAGTTGGAGGCCAGTTTTTGAGCAAATTTATTGCCTAATCTTGGGCAGGGGCAGAAGAGAAAGCAGAATACATCAACTTCTTGCAGTGTATGCACATTCATATGTGAATATTTAGAGTATTTTCACTTTCACGGTGTGGCAAATTAATGTGTATTTCGAAAGCCCTAGGTGGCTCAGTCCTATAATTTGATATATGTGGACCTAATAGCATGGATAACATTTGGAATGCGGTTTTAGTAATGAGATTCTGCATGGTACTCTTCAGTTTAGATTTGGGATTAAATTTTTCTGTTCTAACAATTCCCCGTGCTGTTGGATGTCACTGTTTCTGCTTATCTGGAGTCATCTTTTATGTCTGCACCATGTTAGAAACAAAACACTCTGCTGTGACCTCAAAGACTCAGATTTGGTAGTATGGGTTATTAATAATGTTTGACAACAATTTATTGAAAATACTATAAATAAGATGCATCCTTGACAAATACTTTGCATGCAGAGGAGTCTTTGAGACTGGTCTGTATTCTTAATTTTTGTCTAGGTGTGTTATGCCTTATCTCCATTAATGAGCTGTGTTGTATGAGCTGAGTTTTATGCTTTGATGTTTTCAGCTTCTAATTTGTTTCAGATAGTACTGGGTGGCTATTACTTAAACTGTAAGGAGATATTTTTGACTAACCCTTGTATCCTTGAATGTCCAAATTTACCTTTCTTTGTCTGCTTCCCTCCACCCCCCAGTCCTGATAACATATTTCCCTTCAGAATAAGGAGTGTGGCCTCATTCTATTCCTCTCTGGGTTTTGGTGGGGGTAGAAGGCTTGCCTCGTATCTCCAGCAAGCAGCACACAGCTTATTCCCATCCACTGCTTTGTAACTGCCCAATAATTGTGCTTGCCTTAATCGCCTCCCATTCTACATCCTGCTTCCCAGTCCTCTCCCAGATGGGCTTATCGGTAAAGAGGCTGATTGGCAAGTGTGACTGATGAGATGGGATAGGCAATCTGTCCTATGTCCTGGAGGCGATTAGTCTCTCTTATCTCTCAGCTCCTCCTAGGAATACTGGGATGTTCTTAATCTGTAGGTCATTCTCTCCTGATTTTTCAATGCCTCTCATTTAAGAGTAGGAAAGCTGCTTTATTCCACTGCATTTATGCAGTGCTGAGCACAAAAATTTCAACAAACGTGCTGCTGTTTATTGTGCGATTTGTTCTTAGAGAACTGTCGGACTTCCTGACTAAAACTGTTTCTATGCCTGTATCACATATGGGAAAGCATTGTGTACTGGTGGACCGGCCCATGCAAGTCACACAGGAAGCCCATAGCAGTGCTGGGAATTAGATCCAGCTTTACTTGACCTCTGTAAAAGAATACATAGAGTTTTCCGGCTAATATAAGCAGTTACAAGCTATCTAAGCAGCTTCATTGCATGAGAAATGAGGCATAGATTCTGGGATGAAATTATTAGTAGGTCAGTTTTCCACATGGGTGATGTGCCTCTCCATCTGTGTCTGTTTTATCTATGCCTTCTTATTACTGCAGAGCTGTAGGGGAACATTGGTGACACAGAACAACACAGAGCTTTTCACTTGTAGGTAATGAGAACAAGTCAAGCATAGGTTCATAACATTTGGAAATCATCAAACAGCTGTTGGCTGGCCTGTGTGAAATGCACTGGCTGGCTTTAGCCCAGTGCCAAGCAGTTAGATGCCTGTGTTCTACAAGGCAGGCAGATGGCACTGCCCATAGAGGTTGAATGGGCAGTGCTGAACTTCGTCAGGCCTGTCGCCCAGTGAGTGGTTTGAAGGAGGTCTGCCATGTCTTGTTCCTACAGAGCAGTAGAAATCAAGAGACTTCTGCTCAGCACTGTTCATAATAATTCAACAATGTAACGTCAACAAGGTGCTCTTGGGGCTGCAGGGAAAAGGGTGGTAAGATAGCAATAAAAATATTTTTACTGAGGAAATCATTCTCGTATTTTTGATTATTTAACAGTACTGAAAAGCATTCATTGTTTCTTCGGGCCAGGATTATAAAATATAAACCCCACAAATAGCTATGTCAATCTTCCTGTTCCCTGTGCTTTTAGAGTATGAGGAATTTTTGAGTCACATCAAGACTGAGACCGTGCCCCAAATGTTGCTGCTCAGAGCTCCGTTCTTGCCAGTTGCTTTGTACAGATGTAAGATTCTGCTGGATCAAGCGAGTGACAGAATCAGGGTTCAAGGACTTGTGTTTAAGAGAGGATAACAAACTGTGATTACTCTAGAAAAATAGGCATGCAGTGAATCCCTCTCTTCAATGTGTGTATGCCTTGCTGTGCTGGAGCCACATGGTGTTCCGGTTTTATCAGATGTTTGTTCCTCAGTGGCTCTGTTCTAGGATCACACTTCTGCTAATGTTGTTTCTTACCTTTTTTTTTTCCTTCCTTAATTCAGATCGGAAGCCAAAAAGACTAAAGTTAAAAAGAAGACCAACAACCCACATTTTGATGAAGTGTTTTATTTTGAGGTTGGTATTTCAAAGGAACGGGTGATAAGCTGAAATACTATACTGTAGATAGTTGGCACAGCGTCCTGCTCCATGTTGTGCCAGCTGTCTTCTTTGAGAACTGTTTCAAAGCATGATGCAGGGGAAAGAAGTACCCAGGATCAGACTAACCGTCTGCTGAGGGAGCAGTATATTGCTTCAGCTCAGGTGCTCTAGGAAAAGCGTCAAGGTAGGCACTTCTGAGCAGCAGGCTTTATGACTCACCCTAGAAGAGTTTTGAAAAAGGACAGTTAAAAATGAGATTTAAAAAAAAAAAAATTAAAAATTTTTTTTTAGCCTGTGGTTTTATAACTGCTCCACCCTGTCTTTCCCAGTCAATGGGAGGAAGGTTATCTCCTAGGGATACTGAAAACTGTAGAGGAAATATATACTTAAACTGGGTGTTCTGGCTGTCTACCAGTCTGCAGCAATACCAGTGCCTTTCTTCCAAGTGGGTGAAACCTCTACAGCTTTATTTAATGCAGAGCATTTTCAGTAAGTCCAGTTAAGACAAAGTATAACTTTCATGGAAGTGCTCAGTTTGGTTCTTTCTGGCACAAGTAGCGCTAATTGTGGTGTGTCCATACATATATGTGCATGCGTTTATAATTTGGATACCTCTTGAAACTTTTCTTTCTGTCTTCTAAAGTATGTGTATCTTTCTCTTTTTCTCTTGGACATCTTAGTCCCAGTCTACACTTAACTGTTCTATTTCAATAGATACCTCAAGTTCATATCTAGCATAACAAAGTTGGTGAAAAGCCAGAATAGTACAATGCAGTTGGCATATCATTGAAAAGCTCTTTCTGCCTATACGTTTTGCATCATTTGGGTCACATTTACATTAGAAATTGTTGCTGGCATAGGGATGGCACCTAGGGATGTGATTTCTCAAATCAGCCCAGGGGCACAGGCAGCCACATCAGGAAGTAGAGCTGAGGAGAGAGGAGCCATACAAGTGCTGTTGCCACTGTGCAGATCTGAAGTGCACAGAATGTTCTCAGCAGTGGCAGTGAGGGGCTTATTGCTGTATTTCCCCTCCTTCTACAAACCACCGTCTTTGCCTAGAAGCTGACAATTGTACTGACTAGTCTAAAGTTGGTCATACCAGCAGAAACATGCTCTTGTTGATACAGTGTATTTGGATTTGAGGAACAGATACAGCACGTTCTTTACTGGCAGGAGCACTTACTCACTGCCCAAAGAGGTGGAAGCCCTGAGGGTTGGCTGGCATAGCTATCTAAGGTAATCTTTCCTCTGATAATCCAACACGTCTCTTCCTAGGGTATAACTTCACTGCAGACTTGACTTTAGCTAGCAGTGAGCCTTCATGCCTGCTTGCCTGACTCTGTCAGACTGTGTGGAGGTGCTGCATGGGCATGGTTGGTGGGGGGAGATGTCCCATGGTACTGGGCACTGAAACTGCACTGAGGTGTCTGGGTGTTCACTCAGAGGTGCCCAGGATTTCAGCCCATCACCTGGCCCAGAGTGGAGCCTTTGACAGCAACACGAGAGTGATGCTATATGTAAATAAACTGAAATGGGCTTCCTTATTCTTAACATGGGCAGTTCTGGAGGTGTCTGACAGCAAGAGCTTTTTAATAAGAATGCAGTCCAGGAATTCAGCCTGTAAACCACAAAACTTCACCTGTCTGATTCCTCAGCCTTCTGTGCACTGCAGAAACAGTGAACATTTGGTATTTAAACACTGAACTTGGCAGGTGATGCCATATTGGGAGAGGAAGAAGAGAAACAGCACCTTCCAGATGGAGTTGTGGAGGGGACTGGAGGCTTGCTTAATTTGCCCTTATGCCGAGAGCTGCATTGCATGCAAGTGTTAGCAGAAGCAAAACCTGAACTCAAGTCCATGCCCCAGTTGTTCTGCAAACTCAGAGCAAAATGTTTTCTCTGTGGGTAAGAGCAGAGCCTGGGAAATGTCTGAATCAGCCAGAACTCTGAAACATAAATGTACCCTTAGAGCAGACAGAGCCATCATATATTTATGTCATTTTGAGAGTAGCATCAGGCTAAATGTCTCCAAGGAACAAGGTTCAGTAGAAATGCTACAACTGGGAAATACATTCACTAATGAGACATGGGCAGACCTGTGGCTGGTGCATGCTAACAGAGTGCTCCAATTCCTGTGGAGCTGCACAGATTCGTGCTGTTGACAGCGGTGTCACTTACTGCTTCCAACAGCTTCATCAGCTTTCCCGCAGTCTGCTAGCACAGCAGTTGGCCATGCCTCCAAGGAAGAAGCTAATCTGTAAAAGGCAGTGAATGGGTGCTTTCCTTACTACAACCAAAAAGTTACACAGATTTAATTTTCTGAATGGAAAATAGCTTATCATTGGTCTGGGAAATCTAACAGCTTATTTAAGGAGTGCTATGAGCGAAACTTGCACCTGATGGTTAGGACCCATTTTCACCACCACTCCAGCTGCAGCGCGGTAGAGGGGCTCGGAGTTCTATATGCAGCTACAGGAAAATGCCCCTCTTACGGGAACCGAAGAAGGTAGTGCTGGGTTTGCAAACCTGCATGTGCTGAAAAAAATTGAGGAGCTGAAAAACGGCTTGCCGACTTTTCCTAAAGAAAGGGACCAGCACAGCAGAGCTGGGACCCCTTTTTTGTAAAATGGTACACAGCAGCTAGTTCAGCACTGTGGACTGGCAGTTCCCTCATCTCCAGTTTCATCTTTGGAATGGATGGACCTCATAACAGCTATCTTTTTAGGAATATCGCTCTTGAGCTGTATTATTAATCTGCATGCCAAGCAGCTGTACAGCTGAACAGAGAGACCTTGTACATGCAGACTCCAGCAAAACTTCTGGAAAAGTGTTTACTTAAAAGGGATGTGCCATAAGTTACACCTGTGCTATAACTTTTTTAGCAAGTCATGTATTACTGATAATAAAATGCTTAAGTTTGCTTCCTTATTGAAAATTACACCATAAGCTTCACAATGGTAGTAGAAAATATAGTTTGTAGTTATGCAGGATAATTTCTTGAAGCCACAGGGAAGACAGTTGCAAGGGTAGGGTGAGAAAATTTGTGCTGAGCTGCTGAAGTTGTAGGCTGTATTTAAATCCTCCATACTCTTGGGCTTACAGGTACATTCGATTCAATTACAGTCTGGAGAGTTTTGTCTCCAGTGCTGCTATTACCTTTTAGTTTTTATGCATCGCTTTGAAAATGGTGCCTGCCTCACACATATATCACTCAAAAAAGGCTCTATTGAATGTCCCGTGCTGAAGATTCTTTTCTGGTTCCTTTCCACTTGTGCAGCTATATCTTTGTCCCCCCTTGTTTGTACCATCTGCATCTGATGTACAATACAAAGCCAAGAAGTCAAGTTTACAATAAAACCCAGTTTTTGTGAGTGGGAAGTATTAAACCACAAGTGTATTTAAACCTGCAATAAAGTTTAGCTTCTGTGTGCAACCAAGAGCTGAACCCACACATCATATACACTTGCGTTTGATCAGTTCCTGCTGTGGTTTCAGCTGGGTGGGGTAGCCTTTTTCTCAAGTTTCTGACACACTATGCAAAAACACAACCATCAAAGTCTTTTTATAATCACGCTAGGAAACAAATTTTAAATGTTTGTACAAAAACTTTTTTGCTAATGCTCTACACTTACAGCTGTCTTCCCATTATTTTCTGCCCATGCTTTGTGGTTCCTTGCAAATATTGTTGGTGAACTGTGCACCTGGTTCTGTATATTCTGGTATGCATAACATAGGCTAGCATCTCTTGGACAATTGATCTACTTGGTGTTTTTTGTATAAGCATGATAAATTGACTTCCAGGATATCAGGATGGGCAGAACTTCCCAGTTTTAATTAGATTTACTGTAAAATGTTTTTAAGGGTGGTTTTATGGTTGGGTTTTTATTTTTTCCCCTCTTCAGAGTGCCTCAGGGCATCTGTTGTAGAGCTGTATTTAAAACTCAATTATTAATTGCACTTTTATTTCCCTAGGTGGCTTAAAAGTGGTATTCCTTTCTGTGATTTTTTTTTTTCTTTTGTCAATGTAAACTCAAAGTACTGTAGTAATATTAAAGATGTCCTTTTTCTGTAAAGAAAGTGTGGAGTATCTAGTCACTCTTGGATATGATTGTGTAACCATCACTTTTGTGTAGTGAGGGAATCTGTTTAGTCAACACATTTATTCACATGTATGGATGTTTTCAGAATCAGGATTGAAGTCACCACTGATACTAAAAGACTGTCATCTTCCAGAGCTTTGTACAAGTAACATCAGAATGCTTTTGTATCAGATCAATTAGTTAAAGTTTCCTCCTTTTTACTAGGTTACAAGACCCAGTAGCTACAACAAGAAATCCCATTTTGATATTGAAGATGTTGATGAAGTTGACAAAATGGAGATTAGGTAATATAAACCACTTTGTACCAATAAACTTTTCTTCCAAAGCTGTGTAACTTTGTAGTAGACTCAGTTTTCAAAGTTGCAAGCATGGTTTTACTGTTCGTAACTCAAGATGAGTCTTTGTCACTGTATCAGTGTGCTCCTTTACCTCCACTGTCCTCTAGATGTATGTGAATGTGTTATAGTTTCTCTGTGAGAGAAATCCTCATTTTTCTTGGTATCCTGTATAGACTGTATTTATACTAACGTGCAGTTGTCATTAGGCACAGCCTTTTATGTCTGGGGTCCCCTTTCCTCCCTCTCTGTTTCCCAAGAGAGCCCAGAAGCTCTGTGATACACTCAGTTAAAGGGTCAGTCGTCTTTTATCACTTAATTTTAGCAACCCATATAAGGTCCTTCTTCCCTGAAAGGAAACTCTTGAGCTCAGAGTTTCTCTGGGGCAGAGGCAGTTTCTCTTCTCTTTTGCCTGCTGGACTTTAACCCCTTCTTGCAAGGCTGGGTATGATACATGTGAAATCCATTTCACAGGAAAGAAGCAACTCTGATTTCAAAACCAAAACAACCCCACCCCACCACATGTCACCCACTTAATACTATTTTAGAACCTGCTGAGGCCTGTCAACAGTGTCTGTGGGGACAGGTGAATATAAAGAGTGGAGAGGAAACAATAGGAGGTACAAAACCTAAAGGTATCACATGCATCATACCATCGCATACATTGAAACTTAGAGACTTAAGGCCATCTGGTGATCTGGATGCACTGTAGCTGAAAACTACTGCATCTGCATCAGGTGGTGAGAAATTCCCCCCTCCTTTATGCTAGGTTTTAGAGGAAGAAAGGTTGAGGGAGAATGGTAGCACCCCCTTCCTCCCCACATATTCCCACTCGAGAGGTGGTGAGAGCTTACCTCCGCAAACATTCCCTAGTCCCTTCAGAAGCACAGTTGGCTGTAAGGAAAGGAGGGGAGACCAGGGAGGGGGAAACAATGCTTACTCCCAGCAAGCAAGATGCAACTATGTTCACAAATGAATGGATGAGGGCTGTTCATACAGCCTGTTAGCGTAGTATCTCAGCACTACAAGGTCATTAATGGATCTGTGTTTGCCATGGCTCTGCGAGACAGGAAAGGGAAATTATTCATATGTGAGAGAGACAAGAGCCTTCTATGAGAACATCTGCATCAGGCAGTGCAGAGGTACCTGGTTTAAGGGCAACCCACAGCTAATTCATAGGAAAGAGAACAAAGGCCCAGGTGCAGTGTGGTGCTGCTTTGGTGGTGTCAGTGGTGGCAGCACGGCAGATGACCTAGTCCTAGCACCAGACTATATTTCTGCAAAGCCTTGCATGGTGTAGGCAGGTATGAAGTAGTGTGTCCCATATCCCGTGGGATGTATGTGACGGAACGGGCAACTGAACAGCGTCTTGGGAGTCCCAGCCTGGTCTTTGTAACTGTGATGCCCAGCCACACACTGATTTTAAATGAAAGCTAAGATTCTCTAATAGTTTTGTGACTCTGGTAGGAGACCCTGTACATTGGTGGACAGTGGTTAAACATTGCTTAATATTTCAGTTGGTTCTTACTTTGTACTACTAGGCTAAATGGAATTACGCAGTTGTTTTACTTAGTATATTTCCTGGATAAATTACTGTCTGCAGTGATAATGGATGTGGAGCTGAGCTTCAGAAAAGTAATTTGTTTCTTAAAACCAACACATCACAGTGTGATAAAGATTAATAGTTTGTGAGGAGGCTTACAGGGTAGTTGTGAAAAGATTAAGCACTTAAATAATAGACAAAAGCAGATAAAATGTTAAGTCTTGGTTGGGCAAAGTCTTCGCTCAGAGCTTTTGTCCCCTATAGGACAGAGTGTTTTTGTTTCCATCTCGGGTTCCCCTTCCACCCCCCTCTCACTTCCTCTGGTCTGTTTAGTCAGAGTTAGATTGCCCCTGTACCCTCTGAATGGATCATACAACTTACGGGTTTTGGGGTTTGTTTACTTTTTCTCTCCTGAGAAAAATGCCATTCCACAGGATAAAGAGGAGACTTCATCTCTCATGGTTTCTCTCTAAAGCTATGAATGTTTCGCTTTTTGAGTGGGTGTAGGAAGTTGCAGGCAATGCATATCACCACTTAGGGACCAGACGTTCTGGTGAAATTCATTGTTTCTCCTCCCCCCCTCTGTTGTTTCTTTCTCTCTCTGACTGTGGTGTGACCAGCTTTAGAATAACACTTGCCATAATTTTGCCTTTTAAAAACCTCAGGAAACAGTAATCTTAGACTTTGAGATCTGTGTATTCTTATTTTTATGCTTTGTACTCCAAGCACACAAAATAAAATTTCAGAATTTGCATGCTTGCTTTGCTTATTATGTAGCGCAAGATCTACCTTAAGTTGTTAGTTCCTCTCCTACAGATCCTTTGTGCTAATTTTTTTTCTGTAACAAGTTGCTGTGGGGGAACATCCTTTGGCTGCGTATGTTTGAAAGTGTGGTTGCTGGTGGACATCTTGAAAGAATTTGCATAAACTAGAAACCAGTAGTCTGTAAATACTTCGTAAATTCTAAGTTTGACTATGTGCAAATAAACTTCTCAAAAGATTCCTCTCCTCCTGAAGCTGCTTAAGGTTTTGCTTATCTGTACAGAACTAGTTTAGGTATGACAAATTTGTAAGCTTGACACAGTCTTCCCAGGAGCTAGAGCACTAGGAAAGGACCATGTAGACATTCAGCCTAACTCTGTAAAGCTTCCACTTAGCTGCTAGTAATCCCAAATTAGACCAGGACTGAGAGTATGGAGTCCTTTAATATCTCTATACTTGTTTCCCCTGGTGTCCCTTTTACCTGTATTTTTCTATTATCTGGGATAGCCAAGCAGCCCCCTGAATCTTTATCAATATGGATAGCAGAAACAGTACAGATGAGGGAAAGGTAGTCTCGATGATTTTTTTTTTTTTTTTTTTTTTTTTTTTCACTGATGTTTCATGGAGACGAATTGCAAGGCTCCAGAAATCTAAGGTAAAGTCATCTCTTTACTGTTTGGAAACCATTGTTGTACAGTTTCAAGACTTTCTATAGGCTTGAGGGGAAAAATACTACAAAACAGAAAACAACGTTGGAACTATTTTTTTTTTAAATTTTTAAATTATTATTAATCTTTTTAAATTCTTTGGTTTTATTACAGAGTTGATCTTTGGAATGCCAGTAACTTGAAGTTTGGAGATGAGTTTCTAGGAGAACTGAGACTCCCTTTGAAATTTCTCCGACAGTCTAGTTCTTACGAAGCATGGTATTTGACTTTTTCTTTTGAACAATAAGTAGAAACATATGTCTTCTGCGAAGACTTCAGAGTAATTACTGCTATGTGATAAAGTTTAAATGGATTTAATTTGTGTCTTTTTTTGTAAGCAAGCCAAAGTAATCTTAGCAAATGTAAGAACAAGAAGTTTTGATGATGTGATTAGAGATATCGGTCTGACTCTGTATTGCATGTGGGAGTTCTAATACATTGGCTTGATGATATTATTTACTGCAGTTCATCAGCAGTCCCATAGTTTTAGTGTGTGGGTTTTTAATTACATCTACATAAATCTTTATGATCAGAACTTCCCAAGTTGCAGTTGGTGCAAAGTAGACTGGCAAAAATTTAAAAAGTCTGATTCAGAACTCGGAAGAATTTGGCACATATATAAATATTGTGTGTATCTATACATTTTATATAAGTTCATGTATAGCCTGAGATGATCTTGTGTTTCAGCACAAATTTTCTGTCTTATTTTTTGCGTATCAGGTATTTCCTGCAGCCCAGAGATAATGGTAACAAGTCATTGAAACCTGATGACCTTGGCTCCTTAAGGTTAAATGTGGTTTACACGGAGGACCATGTTTTTTCCTCAGACTATTACAGTCCACTTAGAGACCTCCTGCTAAAATCTGCAGATGTCGAGGTAATTTGCTTGCACTGCTTGTTGTTTACCAGCAGATCATCCTCACAGGGGTGTCTCTGAACATTTGTCACTATCTTGCTGGCACCATAGTTGTGTAATTACCAGAGACTTCAGCTTCTTCCTTTTCTGACCTGAGGGCCTTTTTAAGCTCTGCATATCCCTGTGCTTGTTTTCAGTCCTTGCAGAAAAGATCTTTATCTGCATGCAGTATGGTGGGTGAAGGCACACCCAGGAACACCAGTGGTTTTAACAGCAGCATATTTGGCTTTAATTTTAAAAACCTCACAGGGGTGTCTCTCCTTTACTGGAAGAGAAACAGGTTTACTTGCGTAATTAAAAAAAAACCAAACCAAGAACTAATCCTGAAATATCAGAGTTGAACCGTGTCTGCCATTATGTATACTTTTAGCAGTTGTAACAAAGCTTTTATTTTTTCAGTGCAAGAACTGGGTTCTGTACTTACTGTTGGCTTGAAATTGAGAAGGGTTAGAGTTCTTCCTCTTCGCTTGCTTCCCAGGCAGCAATGACATTCAGTGAAAAGACAGATATTAAGGGAAGAAGAAACTCTACTGTAATAGTTTTTAAATTGCTGCCCTCTTGCGATCAAAACTTACAGCCAACAAAAGCTGGAATGTAATGCCCACCCATGTTATGTACAGGCATGTTTGGATAATTGGCTGCTGTAACTGTTGTGTGGGGTTCTGCATTAAGGAGCTAATGGGAAAAGTAAGAAAGGATGCTTGTTCTAGAAAGATCTCTCAAAGGTTTTTCTTCTTTCCACTGTTCAGCCTGTTTCAGCATCAGCTGCACACATTTTGGGTGAAGTTTGCAGAGAAAAACAGGAAGCAGCCATACCTCTTGTCAGGCTTTTCTTACACTATGGCAGAGTTGTGCCTTTCATAAGTGCCATTGCGAATGCCGAAGTGAAGAGAACTCAGTAAGTACCAACAAACAAATTGCTATCAAACAGAACCTACTCTGCGTTGGCTAGCGTTAGGATCCTCCACTCAATTTCTAGAATTCCATGTAATTTCAAAAGAAACTGTTGGAGTTGTTCCTGCTCCTCCCAGCTGAGTGGCAGAGTTCATTATAAATGCATTCAGTGCTCTGAAGATCTGGTGAGTTTGATTTTAGGAGGGATTCCCATCATGATTTGCGAAATCCACTTGCAAGATTATTGTAAAATCTGAGAGAAGGGGTTTTCACTCTTCTTAGCCTTAATTATATGATAACTGTGAGATCCTACATTACCTTCAGTTGTTCATATGAAATCATTTCAGCTTTATAGTGTACTAATAACTCATCTAGTGCTGAGTAAAAGTGTTTGTTGAATTTGTTCAAAACAAAAAGTAAGTTTCTTCCTAATCATGAATATTTAAGGCAAGCTGTGTCTCTCATCTTTCCAGTTAGAGGGCTGAGGAACAAAGATGGTATTGGATCTGGCAGTGGATAGTAGAAAACAAAATCTTTTTTCTGGTCACTTCTTACAAGTCCCTTGTTTGACTTACTGGTGTGCTGACAGTTTAGTAGTGTAAGATCTAGTATTCACGCCAGGCAGGTCGTGAAGAACATTTGTTGCCATAAGCCTCGTGCCTGTGTAGTCATGCTCTTGACTTGACAGTGAAGAGACAATTGGGAGTCAAGGGGAATGAGACACTGACTTTAAAGTAACGGCTTGCTTGGTACAAAATAAAGTCTTTGTGTGGGTTGGCTTTTTTCAGAGTGTCTGAGGGATAGAGTGTTTTCCTTCCTTGTAGGTAGGTGTATTTTTTTCTGTGCTGCAGGTTGGCTGAAACAGCTTGGTTGCTGCAGTATGAGTGAATTTGCTGCTCCCTAGTCAGTCGTGTTCCTGTGGTAAAACAGCAGAGATGGTGTTTGTTTCCAGGGCTTTCTGGCCTTTGTAACAAGCAGTGAGCTTACTTTTTTATGAAACAGAATGATGAATCCAGCAAAGTAATTCATCCGGTTATTCACTACTTGTAAATGGGTACAACTGTACTAAGCTATAAGCATCAGAAAAGACATCAGTGTGTGTACAAGAACATGCAAATAACTTCATATCCAAGTTTGATCTGCTGTCAGTAGGCACAGGTTTTGATCATGTGGGTTGTAGAAGAGATCGTTGATTATGTGCCTATCTGCATAATGTAAATTGATGTACAAGGAATTGCAGGTACAAAATTAGTGTGAAATTACCTGCATTCTCAAAATGCAAGTAATTCTCAAAATGGAAGTAATACTAGCAAAAAAAAGTACATGGTAGTGCAGCTTAATGAAGCACAGTGGCCGTATGTCTAGTACCAGAAGAATTCTGTGCAAGTGCCTTATCAGAAAAACGTGAGAGTCTGTGTGGCATCAGCTGTCCATGCAGTTCTCAGGGCAGAATTGGGATCTGCACTGTGTTTAATAGCATTATCACAGGACAGTGCTGTAAGTCACTTAGAAAAGATGGCTATGTCATTCGAGCCGGTGTTTTCATCTGCCTCCCAGCTTACAAATACTTGTTTATAGAAGGTAGTAGGTTGCGTGTAATGTCCAGTGTTGTTGTGAGACTAAAATCACTGCCTCCTTCCCTTGCTCAAATTAACGCTGTTCAGTAGCACGTGAAAGTAGGCGCATTTTCCCCTGTTTATATTGTAAACCCCTTTGATTTATGCCTGCATGTTGCCATGTGTTTGGGTGCTGCACTGAGCACACTGCACTAATACAAAGAAGAAAATCTGTAGACCCTCTGGACTTAGTGTGACTACTGCTTTTCTATTATAACCTGGAAGTGCACTAAGTACTACATGACTGCATGTAATGACAGGCTGGTGTCAAAGGGAGTTGTTGTTGGTGCATTCAAACTCAGATTTCCGTCACCTTTTCACCGCTTCTTTTATTTCCATATATTAGCAGTTTATTACAAAGAGACTAAATTACAGAAAATTGTTCACTTCCAGAGATCCAAACACCATTTTCAGAGGAAACTCATTAACTTCCAAGTGTATTGACGAGACAATGAAACTGGCAGGGATGCATTATCTGCAAGTTACACTAAAGCCAATTATAGATGAGGTAAGAGAAGTTTAGACTGTTTATTTGATAAAATGTCACTGTAAAAGGCCTTCAGGGAGCAGATACTGTTTATTCCTTCCCATTAAGAAGGGCCTATTTCTGCATTAAAATCCTGTGTGTTAGTTTAGCCACAGCTGAGTCAAACAATTCAGAAACAGTTGAATTGTATTAAAGGAAAATGAAAGTTTCCATTTATTTAACTAAATTACTAAATAAATATAACGTTTATTGTTTCTGAGAATTAATAAAGTAATAACTTAGGTGAGTAAAGAATATATACAGCAAAAAGCTGATGGGAAGCTATAAGTAATATGTTTCATACAGTGGGTGTAAAGGAATAAAATTATTCTTAGATAACTGTGTGTGTGATGTATGCATTGTAACAATGGTTTATTATCTATCCAGTCCAGAATGGTGGGTGTGGGTATTTTAGTGCAGTAATTGGGCAATACTTTCAGACCACAGACTTCCTTTAAATGATTTGGCAGTTTCTTCAGCTGTTGTTTTAATGTTTCAGAAAAAAAAGTCAAGTTCTTAAAGAATGTAGATATACTTTCAAAGTGGCCTATTTTGGCAAAATAGGGCTTTTCCTGAGGAGCCTTGCTTGAGAGAGTCTAATGAACAATTCTTCATTTCAGTTGAAGGGGAAAGGGTAGAACAAATCAGTGCTACTTTTTAGAAAAAAAAAAAAGATCACATGTAATTGACCTTCAGTGCTTTGTCAAAAGAAAAAAATACAGTTTATAAAGTTGACTTTTGCCTTTTACCCCAAAAAAACTAACAGCTTATGCTTTTTACAAAAATTTTTTTTTTCTTCTTGAAGGTAAACTGATACATTAATTGTTCACTTTTTTTTTTCTCTAGATCTGCCAGGTCCATAAACCTTGTGAAATTGATCCTGTGAAATTAAAAGATGGTGAAAACCTGGAAAATAACAGGGTATGCATTAGATTTTGAAGACATAATCTCTGTTTCCACTATCAAGTTTAACTGAGGTCCTCAGATGTTTGATGTTGCAAATAATTTTGTCATTCATTAGAATGCACTGGAAGCTTTCTTAACACCACAAACTGTTATAATTATTTTACAGTGGCTTTACTTTATGTTATAAATACAACATACGTAGAATGTTAATCACTTCTTCCCCTGCCCTTGAAGACAAGGATAACTTAGCCTGTGACTCTACTGCTGACGTAGAAAATAGTGCTACAAAAAGGAACGATATGCCATACAGCCATATCACCTGATGTTTGTATTTAATAGGAATAATATTTTTACTCTTACCCTTGAATATATGTGTTTACCAAAGAGAGTATCATTGAGTGTGAGATTGTTTTCCAAGTATATAACGTTGAAAGTGAGAATCTTTTAATGATGCCATTATGAATAAAACCAGGACTAATACCGCTTTCCACAGCAGAAAGTGATACTAATTTTGTCATAATCATTGCCTTTTTCAGGAAAATCTGAGGCAATATGTTGATCGCATTTTTACTGTAATTACAAAATCTGGTGTAAGCTGCCCTACAGTGATGTGCGATATTTTCTTTTCACTGAGAGAATCAGCTGCCAAACGTTTTCAAGGTGAGTTTGTACATACTGTTTTATTTTACATCACTGATAGCTTTTAAATGTAGGTGTAGTCTAGCAGTCTGCATGATCCATGATGGATTTAGTAATTGAACAGCAGTTTATCCAAAATACCGTTTGGAGTGTGTATTAATGCTGGTTTTTCCTTGATTCTTCATTCCACAAAGAATATTGCTTGCAATGATTGTATGAGTTTTCCTTAAATATCTTTCAAAGGAAAACAGCATTTTAAAAAAGCATTATGATGGCATGTATTTATGGTTTCAATATTTGCAAAGTATGCTCAGTTTTCAAATGTTCAGGGTTTTGTCATGGCTCATTCTGCAGACTCCATGCAGCTGAATTATTTCTGCTCATATGTCAATCTGTAAAAAAGGCAAATCTATAAATTATTGGAGTCATTGCAAGCTCATTGCCCTAGGAGGCCCATGTGGTGCAAAGGTTTTCTGGCTGTCAAGAGACAATTCTTTCCTCTCCCTCCTAGTTGTTCTAGCTCTGTGAGAATGAGCAGGCAATATAAAACCAGAATTGAGCAAAACAACCAACCTGTGTATTTTCATGAATGGAAGCAGATAAGGAAGTTTTAGAGAGAGTAATAAGAGTTCAGCTGTTAAACAACCACTTCATAGTAGAGAAGCTCAAGCAGAAAGCCACTGATGGTGCTGTCGTGCTCTTTATTTTATATAAAAATAAATAGTTTTCTGTAATTACCAACTGGAATAGATACATTAGGAGTCTGTACAGCACTTGTGCTCGGGGCTATAACAAGATAACTGAGAGTTGGCCTCTGTGCTGAACGTTTTATAAACTATGTAAGTTATTCATCATACTTTAGTTGCATAGATAGAATAGCAAATGTTTGTATGAATTTTCCTGTACAGTGTTCTCCTTGTAGCCTGGGTCATGAACTTTCTTCTTTTTAAAAGGCTGTTATTGACATTTCCTTCATTTGTACTAGCCGATCTCTGGCTCCAAATCCTCCATCATCAGTTAATTCTGTAGCTCGCAAATATATGTTTCCAGCACGTATTTGAGGTAGCTTTCTGAAGGCATTCTGATAATTTCAGAAGGTTTTTAAGGAAGGATTATTGAAATGCTGAGTAGAGGTCTTTTTTTTTAATAGGTGACCTAGATGTGAGGTATACAGCTGTCAGCAGCTTTATTTTCCTGAGATTCTTTGCTCCTGCCATTCTTTCTCCAAACCTCTTTCAGCTTACACCACACCACCCAGTAAGTACGGTATCAATTTTTTCTAGCTACGTGTATGGTTCTGTCACTTCTATTAAGATACTTTCTTCAGTTAATAGCCTCTAGGAGAAGTACCTCTATTAGTTCTAAGGTCTGCTATGTCTGTCTTGGATATGAAGCATATGTTGAATGATTGTGTATGTGAAGGACTTGGGAGGTATGGGAGGAACAGAGAAATTTAAGGACAAACAAAGTAGATAGTCTAAGCAGCTGTGGAAAAGATGGCCACTGCTTCAATTTTGCCACATTACATCAATGCTGGATTGATTGTCAGCAATGTTGGAAATGTTTTGGATGTTAAGCAACTTATCCAAGACCTTTAGTAGTTGTTCTTATTGGGAGTGGGGAGGACTTGGACAGTCTTCAAGACAGAAATCTCAGTTTTTGTTTTGCAAATGAGGGCCTTTGGTTCTCCAAAGAGCAGTAGGGTAGCTATGAAGCACGATGTCTGAAGAGTCAAAAGCCTTTAAAAAAAGCATCTTTTTTCCTGTAGTGTTTTATTGGGTCTTCCCTAATTTTATGTTACTTTTCTGCAAGATTATTATTTCTGAAATAAGAAAGAAGAAATGTAGTTTACCTTCCTCTGTTCCATATTTTCAATAGCTAGTCCATATAATACTGTTCTCTTTCCTAGGATCCTCAGACTTCTCGAACTTTGACACTTATCTCTAAAACCATTCAAACGCTAGGCAGCCTATCAAAATCTAAATCTGTAAGTATGCCATTTTCATTTAAAGGCTTAATTCAGGAAAGTGATTTTGTTGGGGTTTTTTTAAATCTTTTATCGCTCATTGCAATTAAGCCTTTAAAATGCATGAGTTGCACTATGCTTATGCAAAACTGGTTATGATTGCTTTGATTATAAGCTTCTCATGCTCACAGGAGAACTAAATCTGTCTTAATCTGAACTAGATTTCAGCAAAGCAAAATTGTGTGACCAACCTAGAAGTCTGTTCTAGGGCTTTTCATTCCTTCTTTCTGGAAGAAAGATAGCGATCAGGAAAACATGTGAAGTTTTCTACTTGCCTCTGTAGAAGCTCTATAGGGCTTTACAGATTGTTTCAGCATTTTAAAGCTCAACTGAGAAGAATCGCCCAGTAGGGAGAAGGGCTATGCTTTTCTTTTCATACCAGTTCAGTTTTCTGCCAGTCAGGGGTGAGATTAGATCTAAATGCCCATGCTCTGGATCTTTGATTGAAATAAAACTTGTGTACCTAGGGCACCACACTGCTATATCTGGTGATAGTTTGGGGTCGCTGGTGGTCTAGTTAGGATCCACACAGGCAACTGTAGATGAATCTGTACCTCAATTACAAATCCTTCAAGACTTCTCTCACATCTTTTAGGACAAAGATTAAAAGCCAAAGCAGAAGTTTGAAGCTTTTGAAGTATGCATTGTTAACTATAATAACTGAACATTTGAAAAGCATTCTGCTACTTATCTGAAATAAAACTTTGGTACTACTGAATGTATGCTGTACAACATGAAAGTAGCACTTGCTTATTTTACCTCTGGCCAGAAAAAACCCCTTCATATCTGCGATGGCTTGCCTCGTGGTCTACTGCTGTTAACAATAATATTTTCTATATAAACTGTATTATGATATGCATGGTTTTGGCTTTGTATTTCAGGCCAATTTCAAGGAATCCTACATGGCTACTTTTTATGACTATTTTAATGAGCAGAAATATGCAGATGCAGTAAAAAATGTAAGTAATGCATGTGAATGTTCTGAAAATCCTGCTGTGTTGTTGAAGCTGTTGCTTGGAATCCTAGAATGTAATACACACTGTTGGTAAACCGGGAAGCGTGTGCTGGAAAAAGCAGACTCCCAATAACTGTAATATTCAAGAAACTTATCAAATTGTGTGCATGTCAACAGCAGAATCTTTTGGGACCTACTTCTACTTAATAATTAGGTTGGATTAATAAACTGCTGCTTAGAGCTTGAGACGTGTGCATGCTTCATGGGATGCTGCAGATTTGTGATGAAAATGGCTTAGTCCAAAAGGAAGTGAAAGATAAGTATAACAAAGGAGAAGCACAAGAAGTGTTGGTCGGTTGCAGTTTTTCTGCTCTAGAGCATTTGTGCTATTTTTAGTTTACAACCCAGGAAACCTCCCAGATTCCTCAAGTTTCTGCCATTACCTTCTGTTTAACTACTTTTACAATATTTTCTTATAGCTCTGTGCTGTACAAGTGTTAAAGATTTTGGGTAGTGCAGTACTGTCATTTTTATCTGTGCTTTCTGTTCACCTTTTAGTTTCTAGATTTGATTTCCTCTTCGGGAAGGAGAGACCATAAGAGCATAGAACAACCTATATTGCTTAAAGAAGGGTAAGCATGCATGTGCCACAAAACCCTCTAGAGTGCTTGCTACCATTCTAAGGCAGCTTTTTTCCCACCACCCATATTCCATCCCTGTGTTCAGAGAATGTAGGAAGATTCTTGTGTTGCTATTTCTATTCCCTGTGGCTGCTATAGCTGATTTTAACATCTTTTCATTTGATTTAAACATCTCAATTGAAGTATGTTTTGAAATAAGGGGAGGAAAAAGAAGACTGTAGAACTTAATTAGCACAGCTAAGACAAAATAAACTTAAATCAGCATTGTGTTAAAATCAAGTTCCATTTTCTTCTGAACTCCAGTGAACAAAAGCTGTAAAATGCCACTGTGAAGGCAGATACTGAATATCTTAGTGAGGGCAAAGCCTGCAAATGGAATTTGCTTTTGTTGCCCTGTGAGACCCATATGCTAATCATTATCATGGCCATTTCAAGGAAAATTTGTGATGCACTTGGAAGAGTTTCTAGTTTTAGTACCTTTCCTTTTTTTCTGGAAGCATGTTCCATGTGCTATATTAGTTTTAGATACTAATTGTTGACATTTTTTGTGTTACAAAACTGAGTTGTTAGGATCATCCAAGTGCACTGTGGGAACAGCTTCTTTGAGCTGGGAGGAAGAAAGTAAAAATCCAAATTCTTCCTGTCAGAGCTCAGTAAGCTGAACTGCAGTTCACTTCTGTGATGAGCATCTGTCCTTAGAAGCAAGTTTGTCTTATTTTAATTCTGTACATTTATCATTCTTCTGGTTTTGAAAATAAATGTCTAGTTTGTAACATTTTCCCTCTAAAACATTTTTTTTTCTGCCTCTGTCTTTCTTTTGCTCCTGTCTGATTTTTTTCTGTCTTTTCTTGCTCGGCCTGTGGCTGCTGTTGTAAGGACTCTTAAACTAACAGTAAAGAAAGTTGATGGTAATAGTTCATGCAGGTAAGATGGTAGGGGCAGTTGGTGCTTTGCTGTAGCTACCGGCTGACAGCATGTCCTTCTGTCACAGCAATAGACTTGTCTGACTTAACTCTGGGGAGGGAGTACTCTGTTTAACAATCCTGAAATGCCTGTGTAAACCCAGCAGAGAACATTTTGTTACCTATTTCTTGATGTTCACTGACTTTTTTTTTTTTTCCCTTCCTCAAAATAAAAATCTGTTGTAAATAGAGAATAAAGGACTTTTATCTGTAGGCAGAAGCTCCAACAAGCACTGGGATTTGCTTAGTATTCAGTGTCTGGATCCCAGTGAACTCACTGGAAGTGATTAAGAAGTTTTCTAGGCACTTCTTACGTAGCATTCACAGAAATTGTTCTCAAGGTTAAGGAGTGGCCTTCACCTGCCTATTTTTCCTGACATTTTGCAGTATTGCCATGTTGTATCATGGGGAGTGGGTGGGCATTTTCACAGCCTTTGATTTGATTCTTGCGCAGATTGATTGGCTGGTGGTTAGTGGGGTTTCTGTTTGCCTTTGCAGTGTTTTTGTTTGCTTATGGTTTTTTAATCTATCTTTGCTTATATTAAGAGTATTTAGATGGAAAGCTGTAGCGTATGTACTTTTGAATGAATGTACAGTACCAAAGATTGGTCACTGGCACTTGGCTTTGCAGGCATTGATCATGCCATCGCTGTTTTAACGGCTGTCTGCCTGGTTCTTTCCAAAAGGAAGAGAAAAGCAGAACTAGTCCTGCCATTCTTGTAGGTGAAAGGGACTGATGCTTCCAAGCAAGGCTAAGGCAGATTCAAACTCAGGCCTACCATAAACATGAGAAGAAACAGTATCTCCAACCACCCAGCACTGGAATGGGTTTCATCTTGGACTTCTTTTCCCTTTGTGCCTCTGACCATTTGCTCTGACTTCTCACACATTCTGTGAATATTAGAAACAAAGAAATCCTTTATAATCGCAATATAACTTCCTGTGGCTTTGTATGCTTGTCACCTGTCTGTGGGAAATAAATGCATTCTTCTCTTGGCTATGTCAGCTATGAAGAATTGAATTAGAAATGTGCTCTTAGCTCTGCTGTATGGAGTTTGCATTTTTTAAAGAGGGAGGCTCTGTGGGAGTTTGCAGTTTTAAGTCACCTTTTAAATGTTGGCATGAGAAGGAAGAGAAGCTAACTTGAAGAGCGTATTGTCCAGGCCAAGGTGCTTTTCCCTTTAAATTTGCCTTAACCTTGAAATATGAAGACTATCGGCAGTGGGCCTGGCTATGACCTGAATCATATGGTTTTATTAAATATTTCTAAAGTAATCCAAGAAAAAGGACCGAGAAAGTAACTTTCTGACCATTTTAAGAATGAGAGGTGTGTAACTATAACGGGTTTAAAAAAACCCTGTTGCCCTATACAGTCCTTGTCTGCTTTTGTCCACACAACTTGGAATGGGCAGCAGGCACCACCCCAGCTGGTAACAAAAGAGATAAAGTCTGAAGGAACTTGGGTTTCTGTTTGAGCTTTAAACAGACCTGCAGTTCGGTTGGATGCAAGGTAGTTGTTTCTGACTGAAGAAGATACCAGAAGCAAGAAACACTATTAGCTGTTCTAAGCATTTTAGCCGTGCTATTGCAAATCTTCAACCAAATAATTCGCTGTTCTCTCTGTGTGCTCTTTGTGCTGTATAGTGCCTTCCTACTTGATAAAAACTACTCTGTAGTAAGTAGTTTTTACTGGCTTCATTATACAATTTTGTATTTGGCACAATAGTGTAATGTGTAGAGTAGCTTGCTACTGCATATGCATACACGTTTTTCCGCCAGAAGTAATGCTGAGGAGTATGAAGTCACTAGGGTTTGCAAAGTCACCTTGAAGCTTTTGGATTGATTTAGTGTTTAGGAAGGTGGTGGATGCATCGTAGTTTCTTGTAAGCTAATTCAAGTTTGAAATTAATTAAAACTGACAACTCACTAAATGAATGCCCCTCCTCTGCCAAAAAAAGGAGGGAAGGGGGTTTCTAGCTTTCAGTCATCAGATTACTTTATACGTTACTGAAAACGCGTTTCCAACTGCAGCATCAATGTGCAATTGCAAATGGAGCTGTGGAACATCCAGATTTTGTTTCTAGAGCTTGAGAGCAACTAGAGCATGTAAGGGTACAGTCCCTGTGCTCCAGAGCCCTTATACCTGCCTTTTAATTATTAAACATACTCTAAACCTTTTGAGCTTTCTCACAGCTTTAAAAAAAAAAATTAAAAAGCTTGTAGAGTTAACAGGTCAAGCTTAGCAAAGCAGTACTAACCATGTTCTGCCCTTTCTGCTGTAGTAGGAAACCATTTAGCTGGACTTGTAACTGAGGAAAGGGCACAAGCTGCAGTTCAGCTAACTAACTAGAGCCCCTATGGAGACTACAAGTCAAGCTACATGTCTTGCCCTTTACCTAGATCTGGAAAAAGGGCAGGGTTAACTAACAGATGCACTAAACCTATCCAAATGTGACTTCCCTTTCCTTGTCAAGACAAGGACTCAATAATTAGAAAACACTGTGTGTCCCCTCCTAAAGCTTCACAAGTGCCACCATGTATGTGTGTATATATATGTATATATGTATAAATCTATATACATAAACACATATTTTATATGTATGCATATATTTATATGCATGTATATATGAAAAGTGGTGTATTGTAACAACTGTTGTCCTGTTTACTAGGTTCATGATCAAGAGAGCACAAGGAAGAAAACGATTTGGTATGAAAAACTTCAAGAAGAGGTGGTTTCGCCTGACAAACCATGAGTTTACCTACCAGAAAAGCAAAGGTAAAATAGGTTTGCCAGTCTTTTTTTGATAACATTAAAGCAAAGATTAAATGTAAGGACTGTGTAAGAACAGAAGACTGAGATCTAGATTTGTAACTGAAGAAGGCACAGTGCGGGCAAGTCTGTCAGCCTGTATGTTCTTGCCCTTTTTTTAGTATGTCTATACTGACTGTTAGAGAAGCTTCTTGGATAGCAGGGTACCCTATAAATTAGAAGAATATTTGATAATATTTGTCTAATATCAGCTAGAAATGTCATCTGTAGGTTTCACAGTTATGTAGTAGATTGTCCAGGGGAACAGAACTCAGGATACAAATACCTTATGCTGGGATTTGGGTTTGTATTGAACATTCTCAGATGCATCTCAGCTTGTTCTCATAAATTCTGTAGGATTGGCACAACTGGCTGCAGTAGGCAGAGATTTGCCTGCAAGCTTTGAACTTGCAAAAATGTGTTATGTTGCCTAATATCAAGGAATTTGCTTTTGGCAAATTGTTCCTGTCTGTTCAGTAGTACACAACAAATACCACTTCCTTCCATCATATAAATACATAAGGAGTGAGAAAGATAAGGAAACATGTCCAGATCATGCCAGTCATCATTTCATTTCACACTCAACTTTGAGACCTTATGTCACCACCATCAGCCTAGTTCAGTTGAGCTGACAGGAATGATTTCTTTCATTGTCACCTTCTCAGGAAATATACTGTGTCCTGCTGCAGTACTCAGTTTCTAAAAGGTTTGCTAGCATAACATAGTGCAGCTAAAAACAGAAATGAACTTACGATAATATTTAAGGACCATGCTAGTAAATCCCTGTTGAGAGGAAAATTATTTTTTCTTGTGCAGTCAAAATGATCTTCAAAGGAACTGAATCAGCCCTTAGAACAAGGGCAGAGGGTGCAGCCAAGTTGTGAATAAGTTGCTCAGTATCTGTCTGTGTGTGTGTGTTCTGCAGGTGATCACCCTCTGTGTAGCATTCCAATTGAAAACATTTTGGCAGTGGAAAGGCTGGAGGAGGAATCCTTTAAAATGAAAAATGTAAGTAGGTCATCTTCATTAATTTACTTGTTAGGCTGGTCTAGATCCACCAGCCTAATCGCCTTTTTCCCTTTTGTAACCTGGATTGGGTTTCTGTTGAAAGATGTACAACCACAGCTGCTTGTTCTGTATATAGTAGCAGGAGTTTCCAAAAGTACAGCCCATTCAGATTCTTAACAGTCAGCAGTCTTTGGGTTTCGTGGTCTGCAGCACACTCAGTACTGACCACTGCTGATCAGCTGTCTGGGCTCCATAATGTCAGACACAGGTAAGATAATCGAGTCCCTGCCCTTTCTGTCAGACCTCTCCATTGGGAAGGAATGGGCTGCTTATAATTGTGAAGGATCACATCATCTTTATTAGCTATCCGGGTTTCTTTATTGGTAATGAAAGTGCATATATATTTGGGTTAGGTCGTGTGCCAAAACAACATCTGTGCTGTGCCAGTATGGTTTAGCATTTTGATTGCCGCAGTAGGGAATAAAATACAGCTGTATTTCTCATGCATGGAACACTACTGCCAACTTCTGTATGTGAGACATACCATCCATTGTGTAAGAACAGTTCTTAGACATGATCAGTTTAGGTGATGTTGGGAGCCTTTTTCATACTCTTCTGCCTGAAAAGCTGAGTACAGTCCTTAAAAAGTTTTATATAAAAATAAACAAAAAAAACCAGCTCAGTGTTTTCCATTTGAAACACACATCTACTCAGACTTGTTCATACACATAAATAGTTATGACTTTTAGCTTTTCTGCCTTTAAGTTTTTCCTGCCGTCTACACTGCTTGTGGACACCATGCAGGGCAGTGCTCAAACCTGCCCTAGATGTTAGGTTCCTCAAACAGCACTTTGTTGAAGTGAAATACAATGCTTGACTCCAGTATTTTCTCCTGTTTCAAGTATTCTTTTGGTAGCGTATCTCTCTCTGTTAAAAGGTGGAATAAGTTTCAGTTCACTTGCTTCTAGAGCACATCTTCATCGTACTGTAGCTGGCTCTGGTGTTTATAACTCATGTTAATTCATAGGCAAAAGCAACCAAGCTGCAAAATAATTCTCAGGCTATCAGAAGGCAGCTGTAACATGTGATGAACTGTTGCTAACTGAACTCTGCAAAATAACTTAATTGAACTAAAAGTAGCCGCACAGTTGAGACAAAACTTACTGCATGTTGAGAGGAGCTGAGCTATAATTCTGACCAACTCTTCAGTGACAGCAGTCTTTAACTTACGCTGAGTCTACTGGGCTACAATGCATCCAAAATACCCCTTAATTGTCAAGATTTATTACAGGAAAAAAATCCCTTTATTGTTAACATCAGAAACTGTGGACTGTTTTGGTTGCTTAAATTCAGTTTTACCTAGGAAACGAAGGTGACTACATCCATTCTGGACAGTAAGGTTGAGAGTCTTTCCATGAGCAGCAGAAAATACGATTATCACCTTCCTGTGCTAATATATTCCTATTTATCTTGCCATGCATAAATAGAATACTGCAGCAAGAACACAATTCTCAGAATACCACAGCAGATGTATTTGTGATGGATATTCCATAATGGTGGCAAAGTGCAATTAAAGATCCACCTTTTCAATAAAGACTGTCTACATATCTGTGCTCTGAATTGCACCAAGTGTGTCTTCCTCACTCCTGATAAATCTGCCTGTCTGGCAGTAAGGCCAGTAGCCTTCACCTTCCTTAAGCACAGTTTGGGGGTGCGGGGGTGGCTTTAAGTACTGTTCAGGTCTTCTGCGTTGTTTGAGAAGCAACTGGTGGTTTTGGTAGTGTAAAGGTCTTGCAGCCACTTGAAATTCTTGGCTTAGTTGTGGGCTTCTCAGTAACAGTTGCCATATGTTAGTTCACTTGGGTTGGTATCCCCTTACACAAAGCCATACTCCTTAAATCTGTTCCTTTGTTGTAATGCAGAAGGCTCCATTTACCCCAGCAGGACATTAAAATTCTTTTCCCTGTAGTTCTGTGTTAGTGGAGGGTTGAGCTGCATGCTCCTGTCTTCCTCATTCCTTTCTTCCCTATTCCCCAAACTCAAATCGCCAGTTTTGTCCTGAAGAGGTTTATTAAAAGGACTCTCTCTTCAGTGTGTATTTTGGCAGTGCTGGACTGATCACATTAGCAGCTCCTGCACTGCTCTTGTATGTTTCACCTTCCTAATTATTGTCTGACATATATAAGGGTACTAAATCCAGGGGAATGACTGCTGGAGCTTTCTCTTTCCTGTTAGAAGAGACATTGTAATTAAAAAAAAACCTTGTTCATTCACAAATTAGCAAGTATATTTGCAAGCTGCTTTAAAGGATGTGCACCTAAGAGCATTACAAAGAAGAAGAGATTGTGCCTGGTGCCAGTCTACAATGTTCTCCTGACCAGCTCAGCCCAATGTTTCAGGTCTTTATAGACAAAAGTGAATTTCAGTTTTGGGTGGGGTTTTGGGATATTTTGGTGGCACTTTTTTTTTAATGCCTCTGTTTTTCTTTTTAAAGTAGCACAGAGAAAACAGCTGTTTGGAAAATAATATTCCACAGGATACGGGCAGTGTAATATCTAATGATTTGAATTATCAAATAAAGAAGTAAATGGGGGAAGGATAATTTAGGAATACCCGAGAGAGAGGAAAACCCATTAAAATTAGGTATTTGCAGAAGCTAGAGGAAATGAAGATGGTTGACATTTGCCTTTCCAAAATTTGCAGTTAAGATCTCTAACTTGAGCTTAGTTATCTTCAGTGCGTGATCAGTATAATCAAGCAATAAGGCTGTGCATCAGAAACTGGCTTCTTCAAGAGGAGGAAAATAAATGCAATTGTGCCATTTTAGGTTGCAAGCTGGTTTGAACAGGCAGGAGAGATCTAGTTTAGATTTTCAGTGCCCGAGCCGTAATGCAGAATTAATTTGTAATTATTTGAATCACTCTATGGAAATTAAAGAGAAACTGTATTGCTGTGATTTGTTAATAGCAGCTATAAGTTGGGTGCAGAAGCATGGAAGTTATTAAAAGGAAAGAGTCATTCTGAAATAGGTGTTAAAAAGAGTAGCGATAAGGCAGTATTAAAGCAAAGCTGTCTCCGAGGCTGGATCCAAACTCTCGTTTTTTCTCCTTTCTGCCCCCTGCTGACTAGCATTTCCTTTCAGCCCTGTGTTGGGTCCCTCTGTCAGCCTTCCAAAATTGGAGGTGCAGCATGACTAAAATTGCATCCCTGAGGCTGACGACAAATCTTGCTGAGGCCCAACCAGCAAGTTGATATTAGCTGTTTGTAAATCATCTCCTACAGGAACAGTATCTTACTCCCTGTACCAGGTGAAAGGTCTTGTTGTTTTAAGGGCACATTTGCTGCTTGGTTTTGTGTTGAAATGTGTTTATTGGTGCATTCTTTTAGTATGCTGTGGTTTTCCTTTAATAAATTGTCAGTCTGAGCCTACTCTTAGGTTCACCAACTCATTCTGGTGGTTTATTCTGTGGCTTATTTCCTTATTTGCAGATGTTCCAAAGTGATCCAGCCTGAAAGAAGAGTCCTGTATATCCAAGCAAATAACTGTGTGGAGGCTAAGGACTGGATTGATATCCTCACCAAAGTTAGCCAGTGCAACAAGAAGCGCCTCACAGTCTACCATCCCTCTGCCTATCTTAATGGCCACTGGCTTTGCTGTAAAGCTACTGCGGATAATACTCCTGGCTGCACACCCTGCACAGGGTAAGGATTGGTAACATGCTGTTGGTCTAGGTATTGCCAGGGGTATGTGCATCTCTGCGGCGTGACTCGCAGGTATGCAGTTACCAAGATCATCTGCCAGGTGTGCAGGCATCGTGGTGTTTTCAGAGGCCATCTTTATTGCTCTTTCTGATACTGTCAATGTCTGCACATCTTGATCAAAATGTTGCAATTTTTAGAGTTCAAGACATTGATAGGAGTTGACTGTGGGATAAGATGCTTTGGTTCTGATCATCTGTCATTAGTAAAAATGTCAGAAATCCCTTCAACGTACTGTTTGTAAATTCCTGAAACAGACAATCGTCTGCTTCTAGATTTAATTCTAAACTGATCTTTTCCTAAGGGGCCCACTCATGCTCGTTGTTAAATGAAGAGGTTCTGTACTGTCTGGTTCATAGGAAATTATTTTCATCTAAAATGAGAGAAGCAACAAGTCTGTAGTGGTAGTTAGTCTCAGAAAATAAGGCCTGGACAGTTGGGAATTCAGTGCTTTGGCTCCTCCATCTGGTTATAGTAGACTAATTCACCAAAATGTCTGGATACTGATTCAGTCCTCTCTTTCAAGTCAGAGTGAAAGCATGCTAGATAAATCTAGGCATAAAGAAGTTTGAACTTGTCTACTTTTTTCTTTTGGGGAAAAATAGGAAGTTTTGAGCTCCATTACATACAGTCTTTTGGCTTTCATGAGGACTCGCTTTTACTTTCATCCTCGTTAAGTGCTTTTTGTGCCATAATACACTGTTTAGCATGTAACTTCTGCCTCTCTTCCTGATGCCTTACAGAGGCCTGCCAGCAAATATACCACTGGATATAGATGGAGATAGAGAAACTGAGCGCATCTACTCTCTTTTCAACTTGTATATGCCAAAATTGGAGAAAATGCAAGGTGAGGATGAAAGATTGTTGCATCTCCAGTACACTCATCAAGGCAAAACTACCTGTGAAAAATCGTATGTGCTAGCTAGACCGGCCTTGGGAATCGCATCCTAGAACACAGTGGCCATTATTTAACTTGTTTCCCCTTTTGCTGTCTTGAGGCAGTTGTGTGAGTTATTTTTGGTGCAGTGTGCAGTCTCATAGTCTGTACAAAGTTCTTTGCATAATAAACAGTTGTTTGAAATACGGTCTTAACCACAGCATCCTAAAATAGCATAGGCACAGAGCATTGCTTGGATGCTTTAAATTGACAAATCAGAGCACACACTAAACCAGAAGTTTATTGATCCT
This sequence comes from Gorsachius magnificus, assembly GCA_034008185.1. NCBI lineage: Eukaryota > Metazoa > Chordata > Aves > Pelecaniformes > Ardeidae > Gorsachius > Gorsachius magnificus. The sequence goes on along the minus strand of CM067081.1, from coordinate 67,730,552 downwards.
GAAAAGAAGCACCGGCAAAGTTGAGGTTTCAGTGGAACATGGTTTTGTATTACCAGAAGTCATGTGCACATTCCCTGATTCAGATCCCAAGAACAGGCTGGATACAATGGTTTCTCAGGAAGGCTCTTTTGGAACTATCAGCGTAAGATGACCTGTGGATGTCTGTAAAATGCTGAAAAGTGAAGTTTGGGCTAGGAAACCCTCAGGAGCTGAGGGGAGCAGAGATGTGGCATGAAGGATTAAAGAAAGAAGAGGCAGCAGAGGAAGTTAGTACTGGTAGGCGTGCCAAGAAAAGTATCCGGTGTACATGGTGCCAGACTTGAAATCCCAATTTAGCACAAGGAGTGGCAGGGAAGCCTTCACTGTGGCACTGATCTTTAAATAGGACTTTATTTTATAATATGAGATAAGCCAGTGGTGTCAAACACACAGATTGGAAAGCACTTTAATCCGTTCCTGGCTGCCATGCAATTGCAAACTTAAGATCCCCACCACTTCCGAGCTGTCTGAACCAATGCCCAGCACTACCCTGTTCCGAATCCTCACTGCCAGAGCCAGCATTGAATTTCAGTGTCGGGGAAAAGGACGCAGGTTTGGCGCAGACAGCGCAGCAAGGGAAAGGTAACTCTAAAGCTGAGGCTGAGACAGCAGCAAAGCTAGAAAGCTAGGGAAAAATAGAAACAAAGTAAAACATTCTCTCTCCCCTTCTAATACACTCAGCTACAACGCAGAAGTAGGTCCCATGATGAACGTGTTGCAAATGTTCATGTGCACTAAGCATCCTGATCTCTTAGCAGGAAGGCTCCCTGGCAAGATAGGAAGGTAGTATGACTTGGCCCTTCTTAGGATATGTCCTTAAGCAGGAAGCCAGGCAGTAGTCGTGACATATTCTGCTTATGCTTACTGAATGAATCTTTTAGGGGTAACGTGGTAAAGATATGCGACTGCTTCAACCTGTAATTGTTTTGAATTCAGTCTGTTGTGCAGTGCTGTACTTGCTGCCCAGCTGCTGCTTGGGGATGGAACCTGTCCTTCAGACAAATGAATACTTGACTTCATGCAGGCCAACACTGCAGCACAGTGGCAGAGTTAGGCCTGTGGCAGAGTTCCCAAAGTGTGCGCATGGGATATTGCCAGTGGTAATTGAGATGAAAGCATTGCCTGCGCAGCAAAGGACAGCTTCACACCAAGCCAGGAGCAGCTGCCAGGCTCGCTGCCCTTTTCTTATGAGATGAGGAGGAGGGAACAGGCATGGGACAGCCTCTGTGCCTACCAACAGCCCAGGAAAAGGACAGGGAACTGCTCCTTCTGCTGTTGCTGTCAGCCACAGTTCTGTGGTGATCATACGGAAGCAAACCAAGGAACCATATGAACCCCAGACTGAGTATTTTTAGTCTGCTTGTCTTGCTTTTCTTCCTCTGCCTATCTGATACCCGTTCCCATACTTTATTTTTTTTTTTCCCCAGAGGCCTGTGGCAGCAAATCTGTGTATGATGGACCTGAAGAGGAAGAATATTCTACATTCATCATTGATGACCCTAAGGAGACATATAAAACACTAAAGCTGATTATTGAAGGTGTTGGAACTTTAGAGCAGGAGCATGCTCAATATAAGAGGGATAAATTTAAGAAGACAAAATATGGAAGCCAGTAAGTATAATGGTGTATCCAAACAGGGGAACGGTCCTGGGAAATGGTATTTCCCTTGCTTATGTTCTGGCCTTCACCATATTCATGTTCAAAAAAGATCCTGCAAACACATACAAGTAGGATTGTGACTTAGGTTGATATCACAATCTTTTAAAGGACTGTAAGGAATTTTTAAATGCTTATTTTTAATGCAATTTCATTCATAAAAATAAGCATGGGGTTCATTTTGGTTTTTTTGGGGTTTGGGATTTTTTTGTTTGCTTTTTTTTAAATTTTGAAAGTGTTCCTGGAATGAGCAGTAAATACCAGCTCGTTTTAGGGTGTTGGTTTAAAAACTAGAAGAGTGGCTGATACAGCCACATGACTGTATTTTGTGCATACTTGAATAAAGGAGCATTCTGCACACGGCTGACAAAAAAGAGGATCGATTCAATCAGTCCGTTCTTCCAGTTCAAGTAAGGTGCAGTATTATCATTACAATTACAGCTTTGAAAATCAAACTTAGGGAAAAGGTTTTGTCTGTTCACTTTCTGTTCTGACATTTTGATGTCCTGACAGAAAATTCTACGTATAGTACTTTCTCCTCTTTTTTTTTTTCTTCTTTTCTTTTAGAGAACATCCCATTGGTGACAAGAGCTTCCAGACGTACATCAGGCAGCAGTCAGAGATCTCCGCACATTCCATATGAAGTGCAAAGGAAATCACAGGGCAGTGCTGAAGGGTCGATCAGTGAAGCTAAATAGCAAAACAAAAGGGAAGCCACACATGTAGCAAAATGTATGGATAAGTGTCAAGCTTACAAACTTTGAGACTTGCTAAACATATTCTCTTTTCAAGAAACTGTTATAATGGTTGCTATGCACTTTATTCATCTGGTTATTGACAGATGATAAAACTCTGCCTTCTAGGCAGTTTTGTCATGTGTATTTTTAAATTTGCTTTGGTTTCTTGGAATCTAGTGATCAGTTCAATGATCAAGGTGTGTGGACTTCATCTTGACAACTCCAATGCAATTCCTTATGTTTCGGAAACCAAGCATGCTGCTAATACGCAGCATTTTCTAGAGCGGTTCTTTGTTACTGTTTTTTGTTCCTGATTAATGTATATTATGTCACACCCCTGTGTACTCTCTTAGGAAAAGCTTAGTAACACTTTACCTTTAATGCCTGCATTTAGAAAAGAAGCAGAGAAAAAACCCTCTGGTGTGATCTCTTGTGTTGTAGCTTGTATTCTGAGCAGGCCGAGGAGCAGGCCTTTTGTTTTTACAGCAGCATAATTTTTGCTAAATGTGCACAGTTTTTAATAGAAATCCAGATCTGAATGGTACTCTTTGATATTTTTGAGATACAAAGTCATTTCTCCAGACGCATTCAGCAGACTTTGGTTTTGAAGATGCAATCTCAGCGGTATGATAGAACTGACTCTCGTAAATATGAGTAAGAAGTGAACTTATGTCAAAGCTACACGTCTCTCTTATGCAGTCCAGTGAATGGTAATCTTTGAAAGCCTGCCAGCTGAAAGGCAAGGTAAGCTGATTTCGATGACCTTCCACCACCACAGCGAGAAGGACGAAGAAACTATGAGTTGGGCAGCTGAGACACACTGACTCCCAGGCACAAAAGCCGGGAGGGGTTCTCTCTGAAACAAGATGGGTTTTCTCTGAAAGGATGTTTAAGCACTGGAGTCCATGCTATCCTAGTACCACTTGCTTTTCTGGAAAATAGATTTCTACTTTTCAAAAAATGTTTTTAAATACTTTTTTAAAAAGACTTGTTAAAGGATATTTAGTATATTAACACACATAATGGTAACTTGTTAATATTCTGAGTGTAGTGAAAATGGAATGAGCTGTGTATCTCACTAATACCAACAAAAGTCATTAAGGAGGGGAATAAAGATCTGCTAAATATAAGATACATATTTATGTATGCTGTTTAGTTGTACACCGTAACTTTCCTCTGTATAAAGGTCTGATTTACAAACATCTGGCTTTGATGGCACGGAAGCCTGCATGGTGGACTTTAAGCTTCTGTGGGGTAGAAGCTAGTGTTGGCTTTAAGCTGAATTGAACAGAAAGCATTGAACTGTCAGTTTAATGTGAAGATATCTGTATCTTTGCTTAAAGCATAACAGAGTAACTCTTAACTGTGTCCTCATTGCGTCTGACACGATTTAAGATGGCTGAAGTACTCGGAATGCTTCTGTTTTGTTAGTGATGCTCTTAGGAAGGAGGTTTTCTTTTTGTTTGAGTATATAGTAGACCACCTCCTAGTAGATGATAAATGATCATCTATTCATCTCCACCCAGCAGACTGGGGAAAGGGAAGTAATGAAGCATTGCAGAGATGCATTTTGGACTCCAAGCTTTTCGCTGCCATGAACTGCAATTTTTAACATGTATTTGTAACTTAATATTGTTTATAAAATACTAATGACCTGTAATGTGTGTTCTACTTGCCAATTAAAAGACACGTTTTATTTCTGAAAACGGTGCACACATTTGGAGTCTGTTTAGATTCACAGTGGCCATTGGGGTGCCTGTTGGCTGACCATCTGCTGTTCAGAGTTCGACCATGGATGGAGGTCCTTGTGAGTGTAAACCAATCTTTCTTGGGGCTGCTGCATCCCATCCTCGCTCCTCCTCCCATCCCCACCCCTTTTCTTGGGTCAGCACTGCACCCCTGGGATGCTGCAGTGAGCCACATTGGGCACCTGAGCCAGCCACAAACTACTCTAGCAAAGATACCGCTCCGCTAGATCAGCCTTTTGAACTGGTTCCTTGTGTTATCACACAGCTGTTGCTGCTGCGAGGGAGGGGTGAGCCCATGCTGAAAGGAGAGGAGGAAGGAGTTGAGAGCACAGCGCCCTGCGTGTAGATTGGCTTGTGACCCTGGGGAACCAACACCCTTCTGAATGGGACCTGTTCTGTGGCAAAACCTTGGGCCTGCTGAGGTTTGTGCAAGTCAGTCTCCTGGAGCTGCTTACCAGTCTTCTCTGGGTACTCATGTGGAGTCAGCTTTGCCTCTGAGATGGCGTGTGACAGCCTGCGCTTGCTGGTTCTGTCGGGGAGTGTTTGCAGGAAGGCGAGACGACAGCCCCTCCGGGATAGAAAGCTGTTGACCAGCTCGTTCAGCATGCATTAGTCTAGCTCGTGCTCAAGGTAACTCCCACTGCTGTATCGGGTGTCTCTGTCTCAGAACACAGGCGTGCATTTCTGAGAAACTTGTGGAGAAGAGCTGCTGCAGGCACGCTCTAGCCAAGTAATGGCAGTGGTTTCACAGGTAGACCACAGCCAGGAAAGAAAACCAAACTGGTGGTGGAAGACGCATCACCAGCGTCTTGGTGAAGGTGAACTTGACCACAATTACACAAGTGTGTGTTTTTTGCTGAGGAATTGTAAACCTGGTTTTAAAAGAAACGAGGTCTTAGGTAAGATGAGGTCTTAGGTAAACTGAGGCAGGATTTGTAAGAAATGAGCAGAGTTAAATGCAAAATTACGGTAATGCCATTCCCAGGTCTGTCTCTCTTCCAGAGTCAGTCTCATCCAGTGTATGCAATCATTTTGTTTTCCTGCTAACATGTCTTAGGGTAAGTCAGTAGGAAATCTTTGAAAGCTGCTTTTCTTACGGCGTAACTTCATTAACAGGGTTGGTGAGGAGGGGCGTGTTAAAACTGGACTTCCAATACTTGCTTAGCCTCTGTCTCCTGTCTGTCTGCAGCATGTGTTTCTGATGTTATCTTCAGAAATACTCAGTAAATCCTGCCCACAAGACAGATGACTTGAGAGGGATGCTTGGGACAGCATCCCTTAAATCTGGAATGAGGAAAACAACATTAAAAAAAAAAAAAAGCAGCATAGCCGTAAGTAAGCATGTCAGGTCAGTTCTCTTTCCTTCTCTATTCCAGCCTGAAATGCAAAAAAATTATTTTTGACAGAAAAAAAATTAGAAGCCAGGCTGTTCTCCCCTGAGACTCCTGATGCCAAAAAATATCCTGGTGCCTGTTTTCTCCCTCACTGAAGCAGCACACTAGGGCACGGCTGAGCTGGTGACAGGACCCAAGTGGTCCACTCCAGTTGAAAGGAGGTGGTGTCTCTGACCAGGCAGATGTCTTCATGCATTTCAGAAGAGTTCAGACTGGGAGATTCGGCTGTGAAACCGCACACCCGAAGTCAAGATTCCTGCTAGAGTTTCCTAAGGCAATGGATGGGAGTTTAGCTGACAGATAAAATCCTGTCACTTGCATGTCTGTGTTTTCTAGGTGGATGCAGCAGAGATGGAGAGCCGCTGCTGCAGCACTGACAAATCGCTACTGGGACCTTCTCGAGCTCTGGCTGTTGCATTGGAAGCTGTGCTGGGATGCAGCCCGGTGGGCCGCACAAGTGACAAGCCTTGCACCAGTGGCACTTGGTTCTTCACCCAGTAAGGTTGTAATGAGGTCTGTGTATGGATGAGAGGGTTGAAGGACACGATTCTTGTCTGGAAATGTTTCCATGTAAAAATGGCCAAATGGAACAACCAAAAGAGAAGCATGGCGTGCCATGGGCATGGCGTGCAGTTAATGCAAGGAGCACCCAGGGCCCACCGCACCCTTACAAGGCTCATGGGAGCAAGCGTCAGCGACTGCTGTCTGAGAAGCTGTGAGAAATTGGTGCAAACTTCTGTCTACACGCGAAGCTGATTGGGGGCTAAGGCGGCTGGCTGCGCGACGCAGCTGTCTGTGATTCCCGTCTCCATTCCTTCTCTGCAATACTCCGTGCAGTTCTGAGGTCATTTCAGCTCGTGATCCTGTAAGCATGCCTATAAAGGGCTGTGTGAGAAGCTGGCCTGGATAGCAGGAGAACGCGTGAGCCCTGCCAGTCCCCGTTTTTAGCGCCGGGAAATGGGCGCCACGGGAGGAATATGTCCTAGGGCAGTGCCGGACTGGGGCTGAGGCTGGGCGGTGCTTGGAGATCAAGAACAGCGTCTTCCCACCAGCTGCCTTCCGTATTCATCACAGCCGGCGACAAAGGCCAGCAGGCTGCCTGGAAAAGACGTTTGTTTCCGGCTCTGAGCTGATGTCATTAAACAGTAAATAAATTATTCCAAAGCTCAAGTGGGTACCGAAGAAAAGACGAGGTTTTAAGACAGAAGCACTGTATTCCTACGTGTGTAAGATTCTGGATCTGGGCTGTGTAAGAGAAGACTAGAAGGAGCCATCAGGCAGCAAATAGTTGTTCCGGGTTCCTAAAACAAACTAAAACAAACCCCACCAAGTTGCCTGGTGGTAGGTGGTTTGGCTGCAAAGTTGATGCGGATGTGTTGATGAAGCAAAAGGCTCACCAGCAGCCTGGGCTAAATGTGAAGAACATTTAAATGATAAAAAGGGAAATCAACTTTTTACTAGTTCGAAAATGTTGCTGTGCTGAATCTTACCAAAAACATACCCGAAATGTCCACAGTTCCAGTTAATGTCGAGGGCAAATTCTTACCACAAGTGTGGGGCCTGTGTGGTGTCTGACTAATTTTACTAAATTCACTCAACATCTTTAACCTCTGTCACAGTTGCCCTGTTCTGCCCTAAAGCTGCCGAAAGGAAAGATGGTTTTTAGTATTCACTTGAGGCTGCAACAAATGGAGTACCCAGCTATGGACTCTTACGTGAAAACAAGTCAGTCATGATAGTGGTGGCAGTGATGCACAGGGTTGCCATCAGGTACCAGTGGTGTGAATACATAAATTCATTTGATTAAGAAAGGCACTTTGGATATGCATAGCCATGCATTTCTCTGGGGTCATCTGTTTGTGTAGAGAAATCTGCTGACATGAATAAAGGAGGCTGATTTTATGAATTATAGGGGAAGAAAAAGTGAAATAGTCCCTTGATGAAAACAGAAACTGTGCACAAAAAAGGCCACCTTGAAACACCTTGTGTTTCGCTTTCTTTAGCAAGTTTTTCTGTGTTAGAGCTCAGCTGTAATTCCTACCTCTCCTCCTCTCCAGAAGCCATCCTCTGGCAGCCATGACATCCTATGCCCGTGACGGGCATGACTGGGGAGGCTCGCAGCTGAGAAAAGCGACTTTAAAAATAGACAGGCTCATCTGTGATGTCTGGAGATGCAAATGCTTCGCCTCCCGCTGAGCCATGGTGTTATGAGGACAGCCCCATAGTATGTTTCTTTTGTGGTAAAGGCCCCTTAAAGAGATTCCTGCTCCCCCGCCCTGGCTCTGGTTCAGCATCCCATTAATAGCACTGATGTAATTGAATTGGTGAAATAATTGGGACTTGCTAGAAGAGGGGGAGATACTGGAAAAGCCTGGACCATCTACCTGACCAGGTTTATGGCAGCCTCACAAACACCTGCACCAGCACACCTGACGCAGTGGGGACAAGCCACCCCAGGCGGCTTTGTCACCAGAGTGCATGCATCTGCCAGCTATGCTCCAAAGCCATTGGATTCAGCACCACCCCACCTCATGCTCCCTCCCACCGATGTGCAGCGCCGTCTGTGATACAACCTTCTTCTGAAGCCCGTATTGCCTGCGTATGTGTCCCTTCCCCCCCCCCCCAAAATGCACTGTTGTTTTGGTGACCCCCGTCCCTGTCTTCATCTTTTGCGTTGTCTATGTGGGCGGCCTGGTGGCTGCCCAAGGGACCTGCCGGTCTTCTACCATGAGAACCAGACAAAACCAGAGAGAAATGCAGCACCAGGATCTGGCTCTTCCTGCTGGCACAGTACCATGTTTCCTCGGGGTTTACCAAGGAGCTGGAGCTGTGACAGTTGCTCCAGCACCCTCCCTACCAGCCCTTTGCTGCCTTCAATTCCCTCAGTGAAGACCGCCACAGGCTCAAAGGCAGGTTTCCCACCAGAGAGCTGGACCTGAACCTTGTCTGTCTGAAAAATGTCATCCTTTTTCACTCCAGAGAAGTCCCCTTGGCATAATTTCTGTTGAAGGTGCCAAGAAGGGGGAATGGTCAGCAAAAAGCCCTCGTACAGAGCGGTTTGGAGAGCCCTCTGAGGGGACTTGGCACTGATTCTCAGCAGAGGGTAGCTGGTGCCCAAGTTATTTTGGTGTCTGAAAGAGATGGCCGATACTTTCGCTTTATTTAGAAGCTGCAAGTGCAGAAGAGAGGGGATGAAGAAACTGGCAGTCCTGGACGGGTAGTATCAGCCAGTTGCATTAAGAGGAGGAAGGTGTGGACATCCTCATGGGGGCTGGAGGAAGGCAGGACCCATCTTCCTGGACTGCAAGGGGCCAAGTGTCCTGGTGTTTGAGAGCCTGTTCGGCTCTTGGGGTTGGACCTGACACAGCCAACATAAAGCAAGAGACAAGAGGCCTTGGGCAGGCTCAAGCAGAAGAATCAGAGCTGGTTTTGCCCACCATGCTCCCAAAGCCAAATTTGAACGATGGTCCCTTAAGCTGTTCAGCAACGTGTTTTCTCTGTCTGTTTCTCTCACCTAAGCATTTCCTGCCATGAGGGAGAGCTGGTGGTTTCTGCTGTGTTCCTCAGAGCAGCATCTGGGTGAAAACCAGATGACCTGGACAAGGGGACAGAGTGTACCATCAGCAATTTTGCTGATGACACAAAACTGGGAGGAGTGGCTGATACACTGGAAAGCTGCGCTGCCATTCAGCGGGACCTGGACAGGCTGGAGAGTTGGGTGGAGAGGAACCTGATGAAGTTCAACAAGGGCAAGTGCCGAGTGCTACACCTGGGGAGGTTGAACCCCATGCACCAGTACAGGCTGGGGGCTGACCTGCTGGAAAGCAGCTCTGCTGAGAGGGATGTGGGAGTCCTGGTGGATGACAAGCTGACCATGAGCCAGCAGTGTGCCCTTGTTGCCAAGAAGGCCAATGGTATCCTGGGGTGCATTAAGAGGAGTGTGGCCAGCAGGGCGAGGGAGGTTATCCTCCCCCTCTACTCTGCCCTGGTGAGACCCCACCTGGAGTACTGTGTCCAGTTCTGGGCTCCCCAGTTCAAGAAAGATGAGGAACTCCTAGAAAGAGTCCAGAGGAGAGCAACTAGGATGATAAAGAGACTGGAGCATCTCCCCTATGAGGAAAGGCTGAGAGAGTTGGGCTTGTTCAGCCTGAAGAAGAGAAGACTGAGAGGGGACCTCATCAACGCATACAAATATCTTAAGGGTGGATGTCACAAGGATGGAGCCAGACTCTTCTCAGTGGTGCCCAGCAACTGGACAAGGGGCAATGGGCACAAACTGAAACATAAGAGGTTTCAGTTGAATATGCAGAAGAACCTCTTTACTCTGAGGGTGACGGAGCACTGGAACAGGCTTCCCAGGGGGGTTGTGGAGTCTCCTTCTCTGGAGATACTCAAAGCCCGCCTGGACAATGTCCTGTGCAACCTGCTCTGGGTGAGCCTGCTTTAGCAGAGGGGTTGGACTAGATGATCTCCCGAGGTCCTTTCCAACCCTTGCCATTCTGTGATTCTGTGAAAACCCCATAAGCCACCACACAGCCCTGCATGCAGGGACCATCTGCAGCTGCAGTGGCTATCCGCCTGCCGGGGGCCAGGAAGGAGGGTAGCAGGGTCACTTCTTCCCTGGCTCCCTGCAGGTAGGGGCTGAGAATGGGGCTGCTGGGAGTCCCTCCACGCTCTGCAGGCAAGGTCACTCTGCCTGATACAACTTCATCTGCCCGTCCTTCCTTCCTTCCTCCCTTCCTGGTTGGCCGTGCCCTTCCAAAACTCTCCCCATCTCTTCTCCTCGCCTGGTGCCAGTGCCCTTTGCCTCCATCCACTCCTGCTTCCCAGTACCTTCCTCTTGTCCCAAGTGCCAGGCCCAGCCTGCTGCCCCTTCCCATGTCTCAGACCTCTTGTTCACCGCTGCCCAAGTCCCAGCTGCCATCACTAATTAAAGGTGTGGAAGGGACATCTGGTGTCCCCCTCATCCCACCTCCCTGTCAGGTCAGACAGAACTTTCAACTGCTCTGGTAGCACCTCTGTCTGTGGGGCAGTACCACTGCCTTCACTTGGTCAAGGAGGCCACTTGGGTGGTGATACAGCATTGCAGGGAGGGGGAAGGAAGCTGGTGAGCTCTCTGTGGAGTATTTTTCCTTTTTCTTCCCTTACAAATACAATAACCGCAGGGCTGCTTGAAGCTGATGGGGTGCAAAGAGAAGTATTTCCACACCAGAGGCAACAGCGCAAGCATCCTTGTCTGTAAAATCTCACTCATCTGAACAACTGTATGTAACGGGGCTGAGTGTTCAAAAACTGAGATCAAGGGCTTTGAAACTGCACTAATTGGAAGCGGGCTTTCTTTCGCCTGGGCTGGGGAATGATGTTCCACCATGTTCATACAAAAACTCTCACAGAGCTGTTTGAGCGTACTTAACCAGGCAATTTCTGACATCTCATTGACATCCACAGGAAGCAAGTCTGTATTCCAAATTAATTCGGTAACAGCTATAAGACAAAAAAGATGGGATCTGTCTCTCCAAATGTAGATGCCCACCATGTAGATGCTGACATTTCGGTTAGCCACTCAACCTCCTTTAATAGTCGGGGGGAAAGAGAGAGACCCCTCTAGAGTGTGATTCACAATTTTAGATGTCCACCCTAGGACAAAATGAATCAAACCCTAAGAATTTCCAGTTCCCTTCTGTTAACAGCAAGGAACCTGGCATGATTGCTTCCAGCATGTGAGCTTACAGCGAGGCACCTAAAGCTGGTGAGATGTGATCGGGGTGGTAGGAGAGAAGCCCGGCTGCTGTGATGTGCGTCGTCACTCTTCTTTACTCACCCACATTGGGCAGCAGGGATTGTCTTGCAAGCCCTGGTCCTCCTTGCAGGGTTTTTCCCTCCTGCCTTGGGCGCCACGGTGCTCGGGCCACTAGGTGGGGGTGCTCTCATGCAGGATCCATCCCACAACCCCGCAGCACTGCTCAGCCTGGGCTTTTTTTTTTTTTTCTTTTGCGATGGGCCCAACCAGGAGAAGCTCATGAGAGCTTCTCTGTGAGCACCAGCCCTGGCTCCATGTGTTACTGACTCAGCCGGTGCCACACGATTGACCCAGATGGGCTGCGAGAGCAGCGTGGGTTCCCACAGAGCTCGCCAGAACGCACTCCGCAGGCTTGAACTGGCTTCTCCTTCTTCTGCCTGCTGCAGTGGGACAGGACGACACCTGGTCAGGTACAAAGCCGGAGCTCCTCTGACAGCGCCTGGTGCACCAGGAAGGCTGCCAGGACAAAGTGCTCTTTCCCAAACAAGCTCGAACTGGCTGAGTGAATCCGAGCAGATAGGTTCAAGCCTTGTCTGGCGTGTCCACGGTGTTTTTAATTGGGCACTTGGTACTGGGGAAAAAGGGTGTTGCTGCTTGGCGAGGGCAGCCAGAGACGAGAAAGGTAAATCCCCCGCTGCCTCAGCGCCGTCAAAGGGATCAGAACGAGGAGCGTGGCAATTCTCACCTGGTACCACTTAGATGCAGGGCTCCCAAGCAGCAATGAGTTTCTTGGTTATTGCTTTCAGTTTACTTTGTACTTGTTGTGGCATTGCATGGCTGTCATACCCATCTTATTTTAAGAATCCCTGCTCCCCTGATTTGCCTGTTCTGTACTCTTTTCCAAGGTGGGAAGGGAAACCCGCTTGACTGGGTGAGACACATGCCCTTACTGTTAAACTCGCACTGGAAGACAACTGCATATTTAACTCGCCGGCGCCACAAGCAATTCCTGTGCTGTGGATCACCGCTTGGGAACCGTAGACCGAGAGTTGGCCCCATGGTCACTTCTGGGATGGCTAGGAAGAAAACCCAAGGCCACAGGACCTTACCGCACTAGTACAGTAACCATTGTGTCCACGTTAGTGCTGGCCCAAAGGACTTATGTTTTGAAAACAGGTCTGAAAAAAGATTTCTAAAAAATGTGAAGGATACCGGCATTCTTAAATTTGGGAGCGGGGATATCGTCCTATTGTGTTTGCAAGTGCTCGCAAAACAAGAACAATACTATATTTGATCAGTCTTGTGAAATATAATCAGGTGAAGACTTCTCTAGAGCCCCTCGGCTGTCTGACCTGGAACAACCATAAAGCACTTCCTTTAGATGGAATAGGCATCCCTGGTGCATTACTGCTTCATTTGCAGGGGTCAGATGGGGTTATCAGCGGTGCAGAGTCCTTAGCAGAGAGCTGCAGGCAAACCATCTCTGCCTCTTTGCTGGCATCCAGGCCCCAGAGGAGCTGGGCCACCTCCCAGGCTGCAGGAGGCAGGAGAAGCGAGAAGGAGCGGTGCTAAACAGGCAACTGTGCCTCAGGAGCTGCTCAGCCTTGGTCTGGGGAGGGATCTGGACCTCAGCTGGATGGGGGAGAAGCTTTCTCCACCAGCATTCTTTCATCTCCCCTCCTAGGCACCATACATTCAGACCTCTTCCCTGGCACACCTTTACCCAAACCTGACCTCACCCAGTCCTTTCTGCTCTCACCATCCTCCTGTGGCACTGGGGGTGGCTGCTGGCAGCTCTCCTGAGAGGAGCAGATCCTGCTCCCCGTGGGCTACCAGCCACCACTGGCAGGACTGTGCAAGCCCAGGGAGTTTGCCAGAGACGTGCCCGGCTGGCGAGGCTGCAACCCATGGCTGTGGAGCACCTTTCCAGGGCACATCCTGGGAGAGGCAGCATAAATCACGCCAGCTGTGTGGCTTTTCCCCCCTGCTCAGATGACTTCTTTGTGTTTGTACTGTGTGGTTTTCCCTGGAAGGCACGTGATGCTTGATCCGCAGATATCCCTTCCTAAGAAATGTTTGCCTGAATTTCGAGCCAACGCTGGGACCTGGGAGCAGAGCATTTCTCAGCCAGCCCCTCCTCTGCAACACCACTAAATCGTGGCGTTTTGTGCCTTTCGCCTGGGCCGACATGGGGACAGGGCTGGCCGGAGGTGGGCTGGCAGGAACTGCCTGTTTGTGGTACAAGCTGCTTTTGGCTGTGTTGCCAGAGACTGGATGTTTTATGCACTGGCTAGCTGAGACATCTGCCTCCAGATGCTGGAGCATCTCATCCTTGGCTGTGAGGCTGACAAGGACCAGCTGAGAAGCAGATGCTAATTAAAATGGAAAAGCAGAGCTTCAGCCTGGTTGGTTCATATATCCGGGTCGCCTTACACAGAGGACTTAACGCCTGTTACAAGGCGCTGTGTTTGGTGCAGGGGGAAGGCTGTGATCTGTAATGGTTATTTCTAAAGGGCTACGCTGAAGCTGTGCTCCTCTTCCATCAACGTGTAGCTTTGCATTTAGGTGAATACCTGTTCTCACCCCTGTCTGCTAATTAGGTTCCTGCTGCTGGTCTGTCTCACACCCGTTTTTTGTGGCCTAAATTTTACCTTGCTCTTTCAGCAGGGTCCTGCTTTTCTAATATGAAGCAGCAGTTTTGGTGGGAAGGGCTGGGGGCAACAGAGAAAGTCAGTTTTTCTTGCACCGGAGAAGTGGGCATGAGCTCAGACTGCTCTTCTCAAAATGCATCTGTTGCAAATGCAAAAGCCTGTGAGAGGAAGAAGCAGCCAGTGTTAAATACAGTATTCTTTCTTCTGCCATCTGTTCTGTTTCTGTTATAAGAAGCACAGGTGAGATGACGCTGGAAGGTTTCCACTCAACAGAAAGTAGAGAGGCCGTTTCCCACTAAAGAAAGCTGTGTGTTACCATGCGTGTTTTCAAAGGCTGAGCGCTGGGCTAAAACTTTGCAGAAAAGTTTTCCATGAATGAGAAGTTCTGTAAGTTTGGCAACTGAAAAAGGTGAGAAGGACGGGAGCAGATTCAGCTGTGAGAAACCTGCTGGAGGTTAAATCTTCAGCCTTGCCACCCTCCAAACCGTGCTGCTTTCGTGGCTGAGGGAAGAGTTGCGTGCTCTAGGAGTGGATCAGGTTTTGCTTTAAGCACTCACCATAATGCATGAGAGAAAACATCTTTTCCTCGGGCAGTGAGAGCCCCACACCCCAGCACTCACCATCCAGATACACCTTAGAGTGCTCTGTGACAGCTCGTCTAGGACTCGCTAACGGAGGACTTTTTTCCCCTCACTCAGGAGTAGGGATCTGGAAGGTGGCTCTGAGAGACCTCTTTGATACAGGGAGTGGGCAAGACACCTACATCAGCCCAGGAGTCATACACGCTTTCTCTTGTGAAGTGGGTTTCAAAAGTTTTACCCTCGGGGTTTTGAACTATCATCAAACAAAATGAGACTCGGATTCAGTTGTGAGGTCTTGGTGGCTTATGCTTTGCCCTGAGTCATCCCTCCAGCATCCCGTCTCCTCCTCTCCCCTAAGCCACTCTCCTGCCTGCAGGTTTTGGGAGGTGCGAGAGGAGTGTACGTATGTACCCCTTCCACTGGATTTGAAGGGCTGCTGGGTGACCGCCTGCTTTAAGCCCTGAGCAAAGACCCCGCACTCCCAAGCACAGTGAATTTCTGCTGTGGAAGTGGAGAAGCAGAGGCAATTTGTCACCGCCTGTGCAGCTCCCAACCCCGAGGAGCTGCTTCTGGGGCAAGGCCAGGGGACATGACTTCAGCCCCTGGTCACCTGTGGCATCATCTGAGCTAAGTCCCTGGAGCTGGTCATCGTTCAGGTCCCTTGGACCAGAGAGGCAGCAGCATCCTGCTTAGCTCTCCTTAATGAGAGGAAGGCCTGTGTGGCCTTAGACCTTTTCAAATCTTACCGAAATTAAGAGACAGCATGTTAATCTGAAAAATAACATCCTAAAACGCCACTTGGCACAGGACAGCAGTTCCTGAACTTCTCTGTTGTGTTTGTCCTACAAACCCTCTGGGCAATGTGAGCTTATGTCTGTAAAAGTCTGGAAGGTACAAAAATAGCCACAGACTCCATTGTTGCCATCGTTAGCCTAAATTCAATAGAGCCAGATGCAGGAGAATCGCTTGATGGGGGACATTTACGTACCCTTATCACACGCGTGCATTCAACACCGCTTGCTCACTGCCACCACTGTCTGCACTGGGTGCCCATCAGCAGCATCGAACAGAGCCGTTGCAGTATTTCAACTAGAGGACTGTTTTTCACTGAGGTATCCAGAGGATTAGAAGGAGCTAGAGTGTGAGATTTCTGTCTGCCAGCTGGCCATTCAGTGGGGGGGGAGGGTCTGAAGACGCCGTCTCTGTCGAGTGTAAGAATTATGAAAGAGATGAGAAAGCTGCCTTCCTCCAAGGGCTCCCAGCAAACCCTCAGGCAGGCAGGCTGCCAGAGGGCTGAAGAGTCCGAGCAGTGCTGACCCCTGAGGGCTGCCTCTTGGTCCTCAGTGGTGTGGGGCTGTCTGCAGCACAGCTGATCCAGCTCAGACTGAGGCATCCAAAGAGTATTCCAAGGTCACCAGAGCTTTCCTTCCCATAGGGTTTGCCTCTGGGTCAACAGCCCTATGGCGCTCGGTGGAACTGCAGGTCATTTTTCCATCTTATAAAGCGTGAGGTTTGCTGCTGAATAGTCGGTAGGCTGGGTAAAATCCTCTGTTTCCCCCATCGTTCTCCAGTAACATTTTCCCCTCTCTGCCCTGCCTCCATCAATGGGACTGACATGGTTTCTTCCAAGTTACCAGCATACATCTGCCACCGGCTTCCTGTGCTCATGCAGAGTCTTGCTGTATTCCTCAAAAGCACAACCCTACCTCTTGCTGCGACCAAATCAGTCACTGTCATTGTCAAACCAACTTTACACCAGGTGTGTCAGCAACAATATCGGGTAATGCTCACAGTGCCCCTGGCAGTGCTGCAGAGGGCAGTAATCTCATCAGATCTCAGCACAGCCTGTGTCCCTAGAAGATCTGAAGAGCATCATTTCCTTCTGATATAAATGTCTTCGAGGGCTGAAGAACTTCATCTGATGTTCATGCAACCTCCTTGAAATGCTAAGAGTAGTGTCGCTTTAATTGCCGTTGAATAGGTCTCACCAACCTTGCAGCTGCAGGTGGAAATAGCTTTTCACCAGGCAATCTTTCTTTTTCTGTTCTTTTCCCTGAGATCGTTTTTACTGGAGGCATATGTCATTTACAGCAATGGGCTTGCAGGGGGCCAGCAAGGTGTCTCTGCAAGCTGGATTTCTCCACCCTCTTCTGACCAGCTGATTAGCTTGGCCAGAGCATGCAAACACAACGCGGTGAGGCTGCCTTGGAGGAAAGTGGACGTCCTGTAGGCCATGATCTGATGTTTTCCAGACAGTGTCTCTGGCAGCAAACTGCACTCTTTTCCAATTCTTCAACATCTTCCAAAGGCAGATAATATCATCAGATGCAGTTGTCCAGGAACAGATTTGCCAGTTCTTTCCTGTTTCTATCTTTTTCTTCGTGGACTTAACCAAAACGCACATTAATCCTTTTGTCTACAGCCTGAAACTAGGAGCTCAAATTCAGTTCCCCACTCAAATCTGTAAATCTTTTTTTTTTTTTTTTCTTCGAGCCCCTGCTTTCCACCTCCTCGCCCTCTGAGCGTGTCCAGCTTTCTCTGCTCACCCTCCATCCCCTGGGGGGCTGTGTGGTGGGGCTGGCTGTAGGCAGCACCCGCCTGCTCAGAGCTTGGTAGGGTTGGCATTCACCAGCACTTGCCAGGTGCCCAGAAACACCCTGGGAAAAAGGTCATGGTGTGAGCATGATCAGTAAAATACTGGGTTTCATGTAAGAAATTGGGAAGATCATAGAGGGGGAAAAATGGCCAAGAGAGGTGGGCATGGCCTGACTCATCGCCAAAACTGAACTCGCAGAGTGCTTAACCTAATCTCTTGGTCTAGTCAACATAAAACAACAGGCAGCTTGTGCCTCCAAAAGCTCTGCTTGTTAAATTGAGGCAATTAGCTTCAGGTTTTGCTGTGAATAACTCAACGGTGCTACCTCATGGCCAGACAGAAAACTGCTTTGCCCTTCTATTTCTTTTTAAATTTTTATTTCTCTTGCAAGCAGCAGATAGGGTTTCTCTTAGCACTGGCGTGAGAGACTCTTGCTACGGGAGTCTCTTACTGCTAGGCAAATACTTCAAGTACATCCAATGTATCCAGCTGCATACATTGCAATTTATTTTTTGGGGAGGGGGGGGGGGCAGGAGGGTGGGGCAGAGACTTAAAAGGTGCAAGGTTCACAAAGTACTTTTGTCTATAAAGTTTCTGTTTGTTCTTCTCCTGTTACCTGGCGCAATGTCGTACCTGTCTCAGATGGGGAGCCCTTTGGCACAGGGACCGATTCTGAACTCTGCTGCCTGGCTCCCTGTGCGAGAGGCCACCTCAGCCGGCCGGCACCGTGGCTGGCCCCTACAAACACCGTGGCTTATCCTGGGGGAAGCGAAGTTAAAGAACAAGCCATAAAGAAACTGCTCAAGGCCTCTCAGTAAGTGGCCAGTGGAGGCCTGGTTATTTTGTTCTTTCCCCCACTGGATGCCACATGCCTTTTCTTCCCTTCGGCACTACCTGGAAAAAGATCAAGCATCAAAACACACTAGAAGAGACTCGTGATTTGGAAGACTGATCTGGCCTGGAAACCTCCCATTCCCATTCACCAGCTTATTTCCAGCCCTGCTGCAGAGTATTACTATGTTGCTAAATAAAAGGGGGCTGGGGACCCATCGTGAGGCCACCACCTCTTACCTGCCTCATGTTAAGCAGATTTAAGCCCCACTGGTTGCTTTCACACTGTATCGCACCCACCCTGGGTCTCCCCTGAAACACAGGTGGTACCTCTTTGACCCAAAGATATATTTTTGGTTTGCTGTCTCCATTCAGTGCAAAGGGCCAGAAATAAAGTGAGTCCCCGCAGTGCAGCCCCCCAGCTGGGTGCTTTATAACCAGACACCGAAGGTGGGAGCATGTTCCCCCCCCCCGTTCAACGCTTTCATGAGCCAACTGCAGTTGCTGCAAAGAGATGCAAAGCCTGCGGCAGCCGGAGAGTTGGAGTCTGCGGAGCGAAGCCTGTTCTGCTTCCCCACCGCTTCCTCCGGGAGCAGCCATCATCTCTCCTTCATCAAATTAGCCCTTGTGAGACCCCTGTCAAGAAAGCTTCCCTGGAGGGTGGCAGACAGGGTCGTAGTTGTCCAGTCTGTGCACAAGAAATTGGCTCTGTTTGCCAGAAGCTCCTCCAGTGGTTCTGTAAAGGAGTAGAGCAGCATATTGCCGAATCAGGTCCGTACACACCATATTGGACCAGATTAGATGCAAGACTTTGGGGTCCCAGTGACAGAGACACGTCAGGTATTTATGAGAGAAAAACAGTCACCCTTTGGGGGAGGTTGTGTTGAGACCAGTCTTCTGTAACTGGTGCCTTCCTGCAGCTTTCCTGTGGAGGTGTGGTGTCCAAACCCGGATAGCTTGAACGGACCTGGAGTGCCATCCTACCGAGGGCCAGAGCCGAGCACCTATAACAAATTGTTTGAAACTCTTTGTTTTTCATAAGGTTGTTGTTTACCAGCAGGCAGGAGGTAGATGAGGGAGCCACAGCTGCGTGTTGGCACTACCACCGTCCTTGGAGCTGAGCTGGAGAACCGTCCTCCTCTGATGGACTCTGATTTTTCTATCGATCAGCCTTCTGACCTATGTCAAAAATCCGCGGTATTTTGGGCCTGTTACCAGCACTAACAGCTCTCTGCCTGCCTGAGCATCCCTCCCAGCAGAGGCATGGGGCAGGAGATGTTATGAATGGAAACAGGCCTGGGGACAAGGTGCCAACCTCCTTGAAATTCGTCGCTTTTGGCAAGCAGTCAGCGAGCGCTTCTTTTTGACGAGAGCTTCGTGGTGTATCCCAAAAGCAGTAGACAAGCCCTGGAGATGTTTTCCCCAAGCCGGGGGCTGCTGGAGCAGCATCACTGGAAGGGAGGATCCGTTGCAGGCTAAGGAAGGGTCACCTCCTAGCTAAACATGAATGGAGGCTTATTCGGCTGAGGAAGGCGCCTCCCCTCCCTGATTTAGGACCTCAAAGAAGCGCTCAAGTGACTTACAGGAAGATTTACACAATGTCCCAGCACTGCTTGCTTCCTGGCTGTGGGGACACAGGGTTTCCAAGAATCCCACAAGCTCACATGAGAGGCACCGAGCCACTGCCTGGCAGGAGAGGTGCTGGCTCTGCACATCCACGCAAGCCAGCGAGATGGGGGAGCCCGGCCAAAGTACTTTTTTGGCATGTTTTTCTTTCAAAATACATTCAGAAATATAAATTTAAACTGACAAGTTTAAGTCACTTGGAAGCCCCAGGGAAGAGGCTCGGTATGGCTCACGTGGGGGCTCTTGGCTGACATGTGGTGTAGAAACTTTCGGTCTTCTGAGAGGATGGGTTTAATGTCAGCCTGACTTCTTTTTTTGCGGTCTCGATGCAGAGAGACAGGGTAATTGTACCGCTTTTGCACAAGTGCGAAATCCCGGCAGCCTCAGCTTAAGAAATTAAAGCATTAAAGTTTAGATTGCAAAAAATTATCTAGTTGCTCTTGGTATTAAAAAGAATAAAATACTCAAGATATCAAAGCTGAGAACAGAGCTTTCCTGCTTTCCCCTATTTATTGGCTTTGATGTGCTCATAGCTACTGAAACAACGGAGCGAGTGGGAATAATAAAACCGATTAACTGTAGAAGCAAGTGTAGATCAACTGGCAGTTGTGACTTTTCTCTAATATCACTGCACTTTGTAGTAAATCTGGGTCTCCAAGGACCCCGTGACTGCAGAATGCGCACAGAGAGCATTTACCGTGATGGTGTGTGTATGCAAGGTGTTTGGACGTGCAAATATCCACCATCCCCCCGCAGGTCCCCATCATGCACCTACACCAAGTGACACTCAAAACAAACTAGGTGTGGTATTTCAGGGAAAAAAAGGGGGAAAAAAAAGAAAAAAAAAAGAAAAAAAAAGAAAAAAAAGAAAAAAAAGGGGGAAAAAAAAGAAAAAAAAAAGAAAAAAAAAAAGAAAGAAAAAGAAAAGAAAAAAGAAAAAAGCCCACAAGATAAAGCCCACAGGGTAAGCAGCCAGAAATACAAACCGTGTGTTCTCTGGCGCTGCTTGCCAGTGTTTTCGTGTGCCTCTAATTTCTAAACATTTCCCCATGGTAGCACGGGTCCCTGTGTTTCTTTACTTCTGCAAACAACAGTCTGCCTTTTCTTAGCTGTCCTTCAGGGACCCTTTGAAGGCAGTCTTCTTCTGGAAACCACCACCCTCTGGAAGGGACCTGCTGTGACGAGAGCCATGGCACAGCGCAACCCAGGCTGCAATGCTGCAGAATAAAGGGGGCTCTCACCTGTGGGAGCTGGAAATGCCATTTTTCAAGAACTTTGCAGCTATTATATGTACCAGCAACCTCCAGAGAAGAAAGAAAATAGCTTTTAAATACTTGTCCTGACTTCTTTTGTAAATCAGAAAAAGCTAGTGTCCTGAGGTAGGGGCATAGTTAGTGGAGCCAGGAGGTGCGAGTGAGTCCCCAGGGATTACAGAGACCTCTCTCGTTATATTCCCTGTCCCTGCTGTGATGAGTTTGTGTATGCTGCTGCCCTAAGGACAGCCCTGGCTGGGCCCCTCTTCTTCCAGCCCATGGTGTGGTGGGGACACATTTTCTCGCAGTCCAACGATGTTATGTTGCATCATGCTGGACCAGCGGGGCCTTTGGTGTTTCGGGTGAGGAACAGTGAGTGACAGTCCTGCTTTTCTCCTTTGGGCTTTTACACCAGCGAAACTCCTTCTCCAAGCCGCTGATGCTAGGACAGCTCTTTGGGTGGCTGCCCCTGCAATTTTGCATGAGGAAAGCCCTTCTGAGAGGCTCCGGCTTGCTCTGCGGGAACACCCCTCGCACACCAGCTCAGGTCGAGGCATGTTCCCGTTAGCATCAGATTTGGCGTGCTGCATGGGGTGACCTTCTTCCCCTGGGCACTGCGCTTCACCTGCCTGATGATCAGTCTGAGAGGTTTCCTCAGCTCATAGCTCATCTTCCCAGTTCATTGTATTCAAATTCAGAGCACATTCCACAGCCTATCTCCCCGAAATGCTGCCCTCCCATCAGGTAGTAGTCTGTGGATATCTCTTTGGAAAGCTCACAGAGACCATCCCGAAAGAAAATGTGGTGGGGTGTATGAACTCAAGCCAAAACAGAACAGAACAGAGCAGGGCTGATAGAAAGAGCCTAGAAATACAGCAAAGTTTGAGAGACCTACCTACTGATGAAAAACTGAAAATCTAGAGTTGTTTCAGCCACAAAAATACAAGAAGTGAGAGGGACTGGCACGTTAAATAAAGTGCGGAATATAAGGAAAACCCATCAGTTAGCTTTTGTCCAAGCACATCACAGCACCCAAGGCAGATTATAGTTGAAGAGCACTGTGTTTTTAGGAGTATAAAATACAAAACCTGTTGATGCAACGGCTCCTACCAATGGCAGCCGTGCCAGACACAGTGCCAAGTCTCTCTTTTTCACTGTACTTCTATTTATCATCCACCACTGCTTTATATTTTTATCCTTTTACCAGATATTCACTGCATACCTTCCTCACAGATACCTATGGTATGGCAAGCCGCCCCGTTGTGCTCCCCTGGTGAATCTCTGTCCCACCTCTGCATCCCATCTGTTTTCAAACTTCCAGAGGTTCAGGGTCCTTCCTCCAGCCCCACTGGCACGGCGCCATGTCTTGGCCCTCGGCAGCCGTCTCAGGACCTGGGAGGCCCTTGGCTCTTGCACGTGGTGTTTGTGTGAATCGTGGGGCACCCAAAGTGAGTGGGAGGTTGGAGACAGAAGGGGTGGTTCTCCTGCTAGTGACTGGCTCAGAAAAGGTGTTGGGCTGGTTGGACCTTGCTTTAACGTGTTTCAACCATTCTGACCTTCCCGTGCCCAAGAAGAAGCTTGGATATCCAGCCCCTGCTTGTCTTCACACTAACTCTGGTACGTCTTTCCCAGAGGCCCCAGTACGAAGTCTCCCCTGGTTCAACAATTCCTTCAGCCTCCCTCTCCTTGGGAGAGGAGATGCCACAGACAAGGACTTTTGTCAGCTTTCACAGAAGGGAGACTCTTGTAGATCGCCTGTTCTTCAGACTACTGATCTCTATGAAGTTTCAAACTACTTCTTTGGCTATTTTTCTTTAGAATATTTTCAAACTACTGCCCAGTTTGAAAGCTATTGCTCTGTTTTTTATTTGAAATACTGCAATGGTTAAGGAAATGTGGATGATGCAAAGGGGTTTCTGAACCAGGGGTATGTCAGTCATAGGCAGATCTCAAAATCTGAAGGTCTGAGGGGAAAAAATGCTCCAAGCAAACCTCTCCCCTTCCTCCCTGTGCCAGGATCCTCAGTGCTGTAAGGCACCTCAGGGGCTGTCTAATGTCCATCTGGGCACATCTGGCTCTGCTCTTTCTACTCAGTCCCCTGGTTCCTGCTGTGCATGAGATTTCCCCCCAGGTTTGCGGAGAGCTGGCTATGGAAATGTTTTTGGTCCCATCTCCTCTGCTGGAGGATCTCCAGGGCAGCTTCATACATCCCCGTATCTCAACTGCGGCCCCTTCTGTGAGAGCAGCTGGGAAAATGGTTTCCCTACATTGAAGGCAGGCAGCTGTCATGGGATCAGTGTTGGTGGCCACTGAAATTTTAAGCCACTCAATCAAAGCTGGGACCATTTTTCCTCCTTTTCAAACTCTCTGCTCCACTGAGAGAGAGAAGCAAGGCTTCCCATGAGATTGCCTTGTTCCCAGCAGAGATGGGAAACGCAGATTCAAACCTGTTCTGGATTAGAAAGTCAGTGACCACAGGAGCAAGGACCCCACGTTGCGCATGTCCCATTGACTGGCTCAGCTGGTTTCCTTCAGGGTCAGTGCAGGAGGCTTCAGCCCTGCCAGGGGCTCAGTGCTGGGCTTTTGTCTGTCCCGAAGGTTGGTCGGGCGGGAGCCCTGAGCATAGATACCTTGAGTCCCCATCCCTGGAGGTATTTAAAAGATGGGTAGATGAGGTGCTTAGGCACATGGTTTAGTAGTGAAATGACAGCATTGGGTTAATGGTTGGACTTAATGATCTTAAAGGCCTTTTCCAACCTAAACGATTCTATGATTATATGTATCTTGATATGAAGATCAAGTATGAAAGAAACACTGAAATAAGAAGGCCATGTTTGACTGCAGCATGCAAATGCATTTATATCTTTGGCAATTGTCTTGAGAAGGGTCATTAATCTTCAGTAGATTTTATCAGGAGCAAGCTGTCTTCTGTGAAAAAATTTTGGTTTTCTTTCTCCAGTTTGGTTACCAGATGCAATACTTAGCAAAATTCCCTCCATACCTGTGGGTTGGCAGCCATGGTGGACTCTGTTCCCCTCCTTCTGTATGGCTTTTGGGTCATTTGGCAGGTTTCAAGTCTGAACACTTTTTAAAAAATATATGCATCAACACAGCTGATTTCCTCTGGACTACAGTAAGAGAAGTGTCTAAAAAAAGCCATCCTTCCAAATCCACATTTTTCGTGTTACCATCAGTTTTGTTTTTCCTGTTTAGTTTCATTTATACTCTTCTCCTTATCATGTTCAACAGAAACAGGCAGCGGTACAGGTTAGGTTAGGATGAGATGCTTTTAGAAAGCAGCCACGTTAACTACACAGCGCTTCCTCAACACCAGACGTTCATAAGTAGCCCACCTTAAACCACTTCTTAGTTAACTCTCACATAAAGGCCAAGGGAGCAGCCTGCCACCGTCACCCATGGAAAGCACCTTCATGACCGTGTACATCATGCAATGTGGCACCATCGCTTGGTCCCTCTCGGTGACCAGGTGCCACGTGGATGTAAAAAACAGGAAAAAAAGAAGTTTTAGTCAATGTGATTCCTTCTCCTTCTCCCTACATGAAAATTGGACCTGGTGCATCTTCTGGCCTAGGCTGGAGAAAGCCCAAAGGTAAGAGGAGCACCTCTGTCACCCCGTCCCATGCCACACACAGGCATTTCACTCCTTTTATCACCCTGCAGTGATAAAACGAGCGGTTGGTTTGAGTTTAGACTTAGCTCAGCAAGAAAATGATCTTTTGTCAGGAAAGGCCTTTCTGTCTGTCCTGCTGGTTCATAAATCAGCTTGGCTGGTCTGCGTGCCTCTGGGGCAGAAAGGCAGCCGACGGCTGTGCGCAGCGTACTGCTGAAAGACGCTCTTTATAACCGTAGGAAAATGAAGTGCGTAACATGCTTTAAGCTGCATGTGTCAGCTGATTATTTTTACAGAACACAATATTATTTCCTACTGAGGACAGAAGCTGCAAATTTTTTGTCTCTCCTTCCACCTTGTGTTAGTTGTGTTTTTGTTGTGTTGCATCCTCGCTGCTCTTTGGCCTGTCCTCTTAGGTTCATTTTGTCCCTCTTGACATTTGTGGCCCAAAATGTTTATTTGCAGCACCCTTATAGCTGTGGTTTTCTAATATCTGTACTGGTCTTGGGAGGAGAGGAAAAACTAATACCTATGGGGTGAAATCATGGCTCGGTGGAAGGCAATGGCAACGTTCCCGCCGGCTTTGCTATGGCCAGTATTTCACCCCGGGAGTGCCTGGGGAACTAAATTTCTTCACCATCTCCTCTCACTGCCTGCCTTGCTGCCAAACCAGGAGCCCACAGAAACTCCTGTCAGCTGCTGCCTCTGCACGGCCCCCCCAAAAAAAGGAAAAATAGATCTGGTGGACGCTCCGGGGCCAGGCTGCTCCCCCGTTTA
This sequence comes from Gorsachius magnificus, assembly GCA_034008185.1. NCBI lineage: Eukaryota > Metazoa > Chordata > Aves > Pelecaniformes > Ardeidae > Gorsachius > Gorsachius magnificus. Next base: position 67,705,292 of record CM067081.1, on the reverse strand, counting down.
AAACCTCAGCTATTGCTTTTGCTTCTCTTTGTCCCCTAATTCCTTATACCAACCGTGGTGCTGCTTGTGCCGCTCCAGCTGGGAGGAGGGCACCTGACCCTGCTTCAGCTGGTGCAGAGGGGCTGCGGCGTCCCCAGGACCCGCCGGCTGGCTGGGCTGGCACGGGGCTGCTGGACGTGGGCATGGAGCCAGGCCTGCAAAACAGCCTGCTCATGTTTTTGGTCCGCCTCACTGAATGTCCATTTGGGAGGATGCGTCTGCAGAGATTTGCTCCCTAAATTGCTTTTTGCAGCTCCGCGTTGTCTCAAGATGCTCCCGCCTGCCAAACACTTTAGTCCTCTTTGTGGCTGAGAGCCTGGTTTAACTAAGCCTGTTAAATCTGGGGATGGTGTTGAGCCTTGTCCAGCAGCCCCGGCCCCCTGCGCATCCCCAGGAGCCGGGCTACATGCAAGTGATCCAGCTCAGGTCAGGTCTGCAGCAGGTCAGGTTTTGGCCTGAGCTGCTGGATACACCTCCCAGTGTGGTACACGATACCCAAGTCTTCAGCATCCCTGTCCTTCACCCAGGAGAGTTTGTGTGAACATAAACCAAAGGACAGTTTGGGAGAGCTATTTTAGTACTTTGGGTAAGATTATAGCTATTCACCATCTTGTAGGATACAGTTTCATGATCAGCTGAAGCAAGTTTGCATGGCTGCTGAAGGCGTAAATTATTAAACTACTGTGGTACAGTGGGATTGCATCCACCACATCCATGAAGTTTATTACCCCAGCTTTGAATGACAGTAGTTACATTTTCTCTTCTGTTTATCCTTGCGTTGTGCGGCTCCAGACATCCTGTCTGCTGCAGAATGCTTTTCCCTCTACTGCAAAAGTAAGGATTTCACCCTTGCTTGTGGCACTGGTGAGCAGAAGGACGGCTCACAAACAGGCAGTATTTTTTGCAATGCCACTGAAGGGTCAGTCCCCCCAAACCATATTTTCCTCTCCTGGGCCTGGGGCTTGTGAGGCTGAACGTCAAAGTCAGGCAGGCTGAAAGCTAAGTCTACCAAACCCACAAAAAGATGAGTAGTCCCAGCAGCACAGAGGAGGGCAGGAACCGGCCCAGAGGCAAGGGGGAGAATGAGGTGGCTCCCGTCAGCAGCAGCCCACACTTAGATCTGTTTAAAGCAAGCAGGAAACTTCACCTTCTGTGGTAAACAGTGGGGGTTTATCACAAAAGATTATTTAGGAATGGGGGAGCGTCCGTGCCCAGGACCAGGTGATGCCCAACCATCACCGCAGCTGCAGGTTAGGACCAACACCCATGGCTTCACTTCACACACCCATGCTTCTTGGCTGTCAGGTTCTCTGTGTGGACCCACCTGCAAAGCCACCTTTAACTGTACAGGGCGCTTGGGCACACCGCTGGAGAGAGGCTTTTGCTGGCACCTGAACCATGTGTGCGAGCTCGGTACCTAAATCAGGCCCACTGGGTCCCACCCTTTCCTCCCGTGCTTTCTGCAGATGTTTTCTTACAGCAGCCTCAGAGCACTGAGACACAGTGAGGTAAAAGACGGCGTGCGTGGCTCTCTCCACTGGAAAACATGGGGTTAAATACTGTAAGCTCTTGGCCAAAGCAAGCCAGAGCGTCCTCTGGGACCGATCCTGCCCTCACTGAAGTCAATGGGAACTTTGTCTGACTTTGCTGGCTGTTGTGAATTATTGTCTAAGTTATTGCATCATTCTGGGGATTGAATTTACCATGTCCATAAAGAGTTTATTACCCTGTGCTGGAGTGACAGCAATCATATTTTCTATTTTGTTTATTATTGCACTGGTAGGCCTTTAAAATTACAACCTGACATCTCTTGGGTACAGGGACTTCTTGCCATTCATTACCATAAAGTCAGGATTTCAGCCGTATTTTTCGTACTGAGGATGGGAAGAGCGATCACAAATCGCAGTTCAAGTCTCACAGTTTAAGACTCTACCAGCCTGGACCTTGTCTACTCAAATAACATGGAAAGCAGAGATATGTGTATATAACCAGCTCACCCCACTGGCTGACATCAAAGTGGGAACCACATGGGAAAGATGCTGCTCACGGGGAAGGTACCTGACCGGTTTGTGAGTTTGGCATTTTTCTTGTCTTCACCATTTTCTGGAATTAAACATAATGACTTGGGAGGGCTCATGCCCAGGACTTCCAAACCCTATATAGAAAAACATAATGGAAAATGAGATGCAGACATTTACTCCTCTCCTGTGGTCCTGCTGAAAATTATTTCATCCATGCTCCTTTAACCTCAGACATTGAAGGGCCTGATCCAAAAACCTCGGTGGGATGATTCCGGGGGATTTCACTTTGAGGAAGGCTCCTAGCAAGCCTGTAACCTTCCTGGAAAGACTGTGTAGCAATCCATCATTTTATCTGAATGAGGTTATCCCACAGGGCACCCTGGGCTAGTGGCCCATGCTAGGCAAGACCCAAAAGCAGAGCACCTCTTGAGACTGTGAATCTCCCATACGGTACCTCTGTTTGTGGATATTTAATTTTTGTGTAATTTGGTCATATTTTGGCATTGCTGCAAAAACTTTCCTGGCCTTTGAAACATGAAGGTGTGTACCACACAAACAATAAATCAATAATCTAAGTTGAGACTCGTCACGAGCGAGGCTTGTCTGCAATTGCCTCCTGGCAACCACTTCAATGAACTTCTTTTAACACTTCTGTCATTGCTCTTTACAGAGTCCAGAAAAATGCAGGCAAACAGAAGAAGATGCTGCCTTCAGCAACTTTGCACCTCATGGTCCCTCAGTGTGTTGGGAAAGCTTGTTACGAAAAGGCAAGCGCCAGCAGCAGATGCCTGCTTCCCTTGTGCTCGACATGGCTTGGAAGCATGTTGTGGCTCCAGAGCTAAGGCCTGGAAGGCTGTCAAGAGAAAGATAAACCCTCTGAGAGGGTTATTTATGAGACTCATACTCTGGGGGAAGGGCACACAGAGGAACATGGGTTGAAGTGACTACACCAAGGGCATCGGGCTATGTTTTCCTCAGCTGATCCCCAGCTCTTGTCTCTTGCCCACAAAGTCTCCTGGAGCCCCTGCAGCTCTGAAGATCCAGTGCCTTTCAGCAGGAGATGTGTGTGTGTGTGCATGTGGCCTTCCAACCTCAGCAAGGCCTTCAGTTTGCCCTCGTTTTGTCTCTGTGCGGCCAGCCCCACTTGCCCACCTCGCTGCCCTGGCTCCTGGCAGCTGCTTTCAGTGGCCAGCCCAGGAGCGTGCAGAGCCCGGAGGCATGCCACCAACCCCATGCCTCCCACCCACTTCTGGCTGGCAGCAGTGGCAGGACATGTGGGCGACATTGCCACTCACCTGCATGTCCAGGTGTGCTTTAGGGATGCCAGTAATTTGGCTTTGTAATTTGGCAACACTGCTGCTCGCCACTTGGGACCTCAGGGGTTGCTGCCCCCGATCCCAAGAAGCACCAGACATGGAGGGGTGTGGGTAACATAAGAACCAGGTGGGCACCAGTCCCTAATTGACGTGGACAACACCAGGGACTTGCTGGATACCTCTTTCCTGGTGAATTTTGGCATCAAGCACAGCCCAGGTGGAGAAGGAGCAGGCATCCAGACCTAGCAAAAGAAGATGTTTCCTGACAGAAATGAAGGTCAGGCTCAGCAAATGTATTGTGATTTTCAGTTTCTGTGGTTACGGACAGTTTCTTCACATGATCACATCAGCTCAAGCATGCAAGTCTTTCCAGGAAGGGTTTCATGCTGAAATTTTTGGCTCCTTCAAAGAGAAAGCTGATTGGGTTCAAGCTCCCCCAGGATAGAAAGGTTTTTGTGTATGGAACTTCAAGTAAAAATTGTTTCTTTTCACTCCACTTCGCAGTTCAGTCTGGCAAGAGTCTACCAGATCTTCAGCCTTTTGAGCCTTGTTGCTTTTAAAATCAAGCTCACCACAGTCAAGCAAATACTCATTCACACTGCACTTTGATGAGCTGCAAAAGAAGTGAAGTTGTGGAAGGAAAACCTCTAGCATAAAGAGCATTCAAGTACCAGAGAGCTTCCAAAAGCCTTCTACAACAGGATGAGCCAAACTGGAAAATTGCGATGTAGTTTTCTATTGACCCCCACCCAAGCTCAGCACTAGTTGGGCCACAGCTTTTAATCTGGCCCATCTTCACTTATTATTCTTGAAAAATAAAATAAAGCATTCTAAGAGAGTTCTAAAATAGCTCGTGTGACTCAAATCCAGCAAAAACATGTCATTTTAATCCTAAAGAAAATGTTTTATCCTTAATTTGCCCTGCAACATTCAAATCCACAAAATGAGGTGCTATTTGCACCACCAGCCTGGCGTGACTCTTCTGGGCCGGGGCCAGAAGCAGATCCAGGTTTCCATGGGTGGAGGCAGGGACCAGCATTTCGTGTCTTCAGCGTCTGCGCAGGGGCCAAGGGGAGGCATGAAGGGCGCAATCTGCGGCTGCATCTCCATTTGAGAGGCACTGAGGGTGGCAAGGAGGTGGGCAGCCTACCTGGAGGGGCAGGGATGGCAGCGTGGCATGGATAAGCCATATTCCCCAGCCTCGTGCTGCCCACCAACTTCTTTTCAGCAGTGTTGGGCAGCCCTGCCCCTGGGAGGCTCTCCATGCATTTGCACGGCTGCGGGGACAAGATCACTTTCTCCCATTACCTTTACTGTTCACCTCTCCTTTTCTCAGTACCTTAGAAGGAATTGTGCTAATGTCTTTATCCACTTCTCTTTTTTTTTTTTTTTTGGTGAGTGTAAATTCTTTCTCCTCTCCTCTCCTCTCCTCTCCTCTCCTCTCCTCTCCTCTCCTCTCCTCTCCTCTCCTCTCCTCTCTTCCTGAACACAAATGAGCCCTCTCTTTGCTGCAGCAGCATTCAGCACTGGCTCTTTGCTACGCATCAGCGTGGTGTCGCACAAACCCCAAGGGGCAGGTGGCAGCACCTATTCTGCAGATGCAGGTCCAAGTGTGTGGCTCAAGGACACCCTGGAGCAGCTTCACGAGGCACTTAAGCTATAGTCTCTCTCTCTGTGTATAGAATCTATATGGTGGGCAAAGGAGGCACCTTAATGCCCCCTCTAGTCCCCAGCCATTTCAACATCCTTCTGTTACTCATCTCCTGCCCCGTGCCAGCTGTGGTGTTAGAAGCATTGGTGCTGGCACTGAAGAATGGGGGAAATCCCATATGGCCAGAGGTAAAGGAGCAGTTAGGAGGCGGTTTTTTGACTTCGTGTGGACTTCAGCTGGCCTGAGGCAGCCCTGGCAGGGCAGTGCAGGTCAGGACAGAGCTGCAGCTGAGCAGCACCCCAGGTAGCCACCCAGGAGCTCCTGCCCCAGCACCCCACTCCCACGGATGTCATGGATAACGTGGTGGAGACGGACACTGGGAGTAAATCTGGCCACAGCCTTAGCGCTGCATGGACGGCCTCTCCCCACAGCTCCCCACCACTACCCTTGGCCGCCTGAGACCAAGCCATTGCAGTGTAGCTGCCCTAAACCAGGACGTCTGCAGTCCACTGGCAGAAGGTTGGATGAAGTGCTAATTTCAGAAACAGGAAGATATTTAATGAATTATGACTCTTTTTCCCTCCCAGGCAAGTGTCAGTTTTGGGAATAACTGTGAGAAGGCGAGCTGTAAAGATCCCCCGAGTAGCCTGGTACAAGCTGGGCACAGGGACATAGAGGCCGTCGCTGTGATGCTCTGGTTAGCAAACGTGGCTAATCACTCTCATATTTTTCCTCCAGGCATCGACAGCCATGAGATTCCCATAAAGACTCTGTTTTACAGTCTCCCTGAAGGGTAATTAGTAGCAATAAAAATATTTTCGAAATTGCTGGCTGCTTAATAGTGTGCACAACATAGGAGAGCTTTGAGTCCCAGCATCAGCTATGATGAGGCATGAAATGCCTCCAAGCACAAGTAGTCCAAAACAAAAGCCTGTGTTTTGCCTCTCCATCATACAGCAGAAGCAGTCTGGGACATGCAGAGGAGGCACTGCTTCAGGCAGGACAGAAACATAAAACCCAAATATTGTGCTTAACCACAATCCAAGTAAAAGAAAAAGAAATCTCCCTTGTGGAAACTGAATTTGGAGCTGTGCTCCTACGCAGGGATGGCTGGGGCCAACAGGAGCCATTGGTTTGCCTCTTCGCTTTCTTCAGGAGATTTGCAAGGGGAAGAAGCTCAGTGTGATGGTGTTTTACTGATCAAGCTCGTGTCCTCTCCTGAACCCCTCAATTGCCTCTTCATGTTCAAATTTCAAAGTGTTCCTGCTCTCCTCAGAGGTTCCTTCAACAAGCCGGAAGGAAAAGGCTTAAAAGGGGTGCGAGGTGAAAGCCGTGCCATGGGCTCTGTGCCTAGCCCTACAGCCTCCAAAGCTCCCAGCCAACCTACAGCCCCGCGCCTGGGCTGCTCAGGGCTCACTGCCTTCAGGTCTTGGGGACGGCACGTTTTCGCCTTCCACACCAATCAAAAGAAAGAGCAAAAGGACAAAACCCATGAACTATACAGCAACCAGCCATCCGGGGCTGGCAGAGACAAACGCGCAAGAGTCAAGAGAGAGGGCAAGTGGCGAATCCACCTGAGCTCCAGGCGTGCCCTTCTCATTAGCCTTGCCAGTGATTTTGGGCCTTGCACCTGACAAAGCAGGCAGCTTTGAAACGGCTTCCTCCATGTTACAGACAGCACGTTACCGCTGTCACCCTGCCAGTGACCGTGACTTGTAATATGCAAGTGTTGCGACTGCTAGGGGCGCAGAATTTATTTTTAAAGGGTTACACCAAGGTCTTTTCCCTTTAACGCTGTTTTAAACTATGAAATATGTAAAAATAGGTACATTAACAATTGGACATGACCAATACATTAGTGTTGGTTAACTGGGAGTTGGTAGGCTGGTCAGTCGTACACCCTCTGGAAAATCCAAGTCCATGTGAGAAATCACTAGTGCAGTACAATAATAGTCTCCTCCTACAAATCAGTTGGATCATCAGATAACATTATGCTTAAAGGCCTTTTCCACTGGATACTTCTTCACATCTGTTAATGTCATACGCATATAAAAAAAGAGCTTTCAATTTACAGTTCAGAAATAAGTTGCAAATTTTCTGTGATTAGAAAATATTTGTCCATAAAATCATCATCAAGGTTAAACTCCTTTCACTAACAAGCATCTCATTGTAAACCTGAATTCTGAAATGGCTGAGAAGGATATTGTGAATCTTTTAATAAAATAATATGCATAAACATACAGTCTTGAGTTCCTGCATGTGTCCGGTATGAATAAAAGACTTCATTTAAATTCCTTCCCTTAGTGGCAACAGCTAGTTTTAAAAAAGGCTCTTTTTTTTCACCTGGTCTATTAATAGTATTCAAAATTAAATTATCCCCAAAGACTGCAAAATTACAGAGGAGATTTTTTTTTTTCAGAACAGATACAACACCTATAGAATTTTCACAAGAGTGCCCTGGATGAAAATGAATTTCAGCAAGGAAAATATTTAGACAAATGAATTGGTCTGAGTTACTTGGCTTAAATTCCACAATAGTATTCCTACTCAAGTACTCTAAGAGCTTTGATGGGCTCCTGGTTGGCATTAAACACAAAACATCAAATGGATTGAGAATGGAAGTGGGTGGAGCAGGTTTTGATCATTGACTGCGCGGCTGCTACCTTTCTTTGGCTCATTAGTGGCAAGATTTACTTCTACAGAGACATTTATGACAGCAGATCAAATCTTGCTTTACTGAGCTGACACTATGCCATCTATCTATAACAAACATATTTCACATGTTTGGGGTTTGAAGTGTTTCTAGCCCTACTGTGTCCTGGCACTGGAAGAGGCTGGACCTGATGTTGGAGAGAAAGAGCTTTCCTTGGGACCACCAAGAGTGTGTCCACCACTGTCCTTTGCACAGTGCATAGCCATGGAAGTTGCAAGGTTATGGGGTCTGTGGCAAGGATATTGGGAATTTAAGCACCCTGAGGAGCCCTCAGAAGCCAGGCAGCTTTGGACACTCAATGAGGGACGTGCTCTGAGCTCTCCCCTCCCTCCTCTCTGCTGCTCTCCAGCCAAGCATGCACATACGGGGCTAATGCAGTGTGCAAGAGCATCTGGGGAAATCAGAGGTCTGTCTGATGAGGGATAAAAACCTAATAAATGGACGTAGGTCGAGAAGTGTTGCCAGAAGGACCCGAGAACACGCTGTTATTAAATACAAACCACCACCAAAGCTCTGCAATGGCTGGTTTGCTCGTATGATGAGAACGTAGTTGCAGCTTGGCAATATCAGAGCTTGGAAGCTATCAGATGACAGCCTGTTTTTCCAAAGGCTTTTCTCATCGAGGGATGCAAACCATTCTCATAAAGCTAATAGTTGCAGGCCAGCTCAGAGTCCTGGGAGCCAGATCCCACTCTAATTCCTTGTGATTGTAATGTGAAAGAACAAAGGGCTATATCCTGCCATTCATGCTTTTTCAGGCCTCTTAATGGTCATAGCTGGGAGACCCAGATATAGATCAATGGCAGGATACAGTCATAATGACCCAAACTGAGCTAAAAGAATGGTGTCTTCCTATTTCAGCTTCATACGGCATAGCACTTGCACATAACGGAGACCAGATTTTTTCTTTCAAACACGTTGTCAAAGTATCTGCTGCATCCCGATGAAGGAATGCTTGAATAGCAAAATCCCAAACCTAACACTTCAACAAATCTAGCAAATTTGGTTTACATTACCACATTGAGAATTCTCTGCAGATCCTTTTAGTTCAGCCTTTGCAGGTAGAGCATCTTGAGTGAGACCACAGCGGGAGTTGTTGGCAATAAAATGAGGCACCTTAAAAGATGATGGATAGTGATGCTTCTCCACAGCATTCGGTACCAACTTTGCCGCATCTTTCAGTTTATGCAGGCCAACACCTGTGCGATGAAACTGTGTTTTAGAGCTCACTAGCTACCTATCAAGTCACTCAATGTTTAGCCTTTCTTTATAGTGTGTGCATTACTGCATGGATCAGTACACAATCAGCCACAGAGGTTTCTGCTGAACAATATTTTTAGAAGCTAGCTTATTCTTCTACCAGTGGTTATTAATCCAAACAACTCATGACAGCTTAATTTCTCTTTAAACTTTTTCTCCCTCACAGTTGGAGGTAGCATTTCAAAATATCTGGAAGGGTGTTATTTGTTTTTCTTCCCAAAGTCTCCACAAAGATGTTGTGGATAACCGCGAGAGTATCATCCACATTCCTTTATGGTAGTACATGGGGATATGATTTATTCAAAACCGGAGTGTACTTTAAACACAGGCCAAGCCAAAGCGCGTCGAGTCCCAGAATGGAGCCCTGGAGAATCCACCTAGACTGTTGACAAACCTGGCTCGGAAAGCAACATCCACACTGTCCAAGAGTAACATGGTATATGACAGTGCTGCTAAAAACCTGGGAGGCTAACGCGAACCAACCAGGCCATCTGGGGCTGTTTAGCTGTTCTGGCTGTGTGATACCATAACTTGGCGTGAAGGGCTGGAGCCTCCAGCAAAATCAGACATGACAAAATCTTCTGAGCTGAGTCAGAAACAATAATCATTCTTCTCGCTGCAAACCAGCAGAACTCACTGACTTTTGCATATCTGAGAGCAGTCTGACAGATAGGAGTGGCTGGGCAGCAGTGCCTTCTTTTGCTGACTAATCACCTCGAAAACGTGAGAAAAGAAGGGCTCATTAGGCTTTATTGCACAGCAAACATTTACAGTGTTGATTCTTTTTCCAGTAAATGAGGCCACATCTACAATGAGAGCTACTGGAGCAGCGATGGGTCAGGACAGGCACCCACCTCCTCTGCTGCTCTCCAGGCGTGCAATGGCCCTCTCACGCAGGCTCTCCCAGGAGAAGCTGGCAAAGATGAAGTTGCCCTGAGATGAAATAAATAATATTATAATTTTTCAGTCTTTTCCCTCTATTGGGGAAAACTGTGAATTGGGAGGAGTCTTTCGGTCTATGCCTTGGAGAAAAAGAACTGTTCCTCCTGCTTGCTGGGATGAGACAAACTTAATGCTGGTGTGACACAGAGAAACGGGGAATGGGAGCCCAGCTGCCGCAGCTACAGATGGTCACACCTGGGGTAGGCTTACCCCCACCAGTGGTGCTGCACAAGCAGAAACATCAGTGGCGTTAGCAGGGGTGGAAACGTGGGGACCAGACGCCCAGCACGATGATGCAGTCTCCGGCGCATGAGATGATAGTTCCCATAAACTGAGTCTGCTGCAATGGGCTGCGCCCAAGGGAATGAAGATGTTTGAGATTACATGATGAAGTAGCCTGAGGTAAAGCTGAAGATGCTTTTACTGGGTGGCTAAAAGATAAGTGTTGGGAACTTCGGGAGAAAGCAGAGCGGAGCTGAACTCTTGCGTGTTCAGCTGTGCATAGCTGGCAGCTGCCACCCGGGAGGAAAAGCAAACCTAAATCTTCCTTTACGTATTGCTTCTCCAAACTTTTGTGAATGCTCCCTGCAAACACTGCCCCACAAATGCTGTCATTTAAGGATAATTTTTATGGGAGGTTTAAAAGTAGGTGAGTTCAGGACAGCTTGTGGCAACAGTAAGAGACTGCTACTCAGAGGAGGGGTAGGTCCTGCCCCAGCCTCTCTGGAGGTTGCTTCTCACACCTCATGAGACTTCCAACCTCCTGATCACCTGGGGCATAGGGGTGATGTTCTGGTTTGGTAGCATTTTTACCCTGGCTCTGTGGGCTGCACATGACTACCTGCAATGCAAGACAACGATGCCTCAAGCCATTTTCGTTTCAGTATTTTCTTGCAGCTGACATCCTCGTGTCACAAAGCCCAGGCTTGCGTAGGCTGAACTGTGCAAAAATTCAAGCAGTGACCTAAACTTTGTGACTTAGGACTGCTTGGTGGTGGTGGAAGGGAAAACAAGAATGTATGATTCTGTGATTGCTGAGACAGGCATGATCCTGTACCCACAGTTTGCTTTTGAATTTGAGGAGTTACTGAGAAATTCAGCCAGCCTGGAAAGTAATAAGAGGAAAAAAAGGCCCAGAAAGAGTACAAGCCGGTTCTGGGAGCAGGAGTGCCAATAAAGTCTGGTTTCTTGTGGTGTTTTTTTTTTTCCTGTTTGGTGACCTGCATCCTAATGCAATAACCCCAGCCGCTGCCCCAGCCTCTTCATTCACTTTTCTTTGATTTTGTTTTGGTTTTATGGCTATGCTTATTGCCCGTCCCATACACAATTGAATTCATATAGCATTATTTCCAAAAAAGAAAAACACAAAGCCCAAGAAGGGGGAAGAGAACTATAACTCTCAAATTAAAACAGCCAAAGCAATATCCCCATGTCTTTCCCAAGGCTCCCGACCTCTTTCCAGTTCCTTCCCATGTCACCTGTACCTGCTCGTGTCACCCTGCCAGCTGTGCTGCCCGACACCACGCACACCCTGGCTGCTGCAATACTGTGCTGGTAAGGAGGGAGCTCTCTCTGGTTTCCCTTTCACAATAGCTTTTATATGAATTTTCTTCCCCTACAGGGCTGCTGATTTAGTAAGCATGTGGTATCTTCGAAATTGCTACCTGCAATACCGAAAATTGGAAGGGTGGCACGTGTGTCAAAATTTGTTTGAAAGGAGGTTAAAGACGGAGGCAGGCGATATGGCTGCACAGGTCACATCGCATTTGGAAATCAGGCTAATACGTACTTTAATTTTTGTGTGTATAAGAGTTTTTGTCTTTAAATAACTCCTGTTCCAGAACTCTGTTTTCTTTGGCTGCTTTAATTATAGCATTGCAGATTCTTCTTCCCCCGGTTTGACTCCTTCACTTACTATACCTTGCTGGATTTCCTCAAGCACATAGGAATGTGTTAGCCACAAAACGACTGTCTATTGAATGAGCAAAGATCCTTCATTTGTTAACTTGTCTCGTCATTAAGGGCTGAACTGTAGGGTACATGCAGAGTTGGACTGCTGCAGGTTTACCCAGAGAAGGCAGATTTCTCTTTAGAGCATTTTGGTATGGGGCTATACATCTGGCACCACAAGCAGAAAACGCATCAAGCCAATTCAAACCATGACTACTTCCATCTAAATGGTATGGTCCCGCAGAGTGAATGTGATCCAATCTGAGCTGGAGAATGGTGACCGGTGAGAGGCCACGACTTAATTACTTTCTTCACAGAGAAGTAAAGAGTGTGAAGATCACACTCTGGGCTGAGGATGCACCACCAAGGCAGATGCAGACTGAGAGAAAAGATGTCCCCTTCAACTGCCATTAAATTTGTGGAACAGGATCAAAAACCGCACTCAGCCTCATAAACTGGAAGTTAAAACAAGTCAAAACCCCAGAGGCATGAGCCCTGAAAGAAATTAGAAGATAATAAAATAAGCTATTTCAGCTGGAAGGGACCTACAATGATCATCTAGACCAACTTCCTGACTACTTCAGGGCTGACCAGAAGTTAAATCCTGTTGTTAAGGGCATTGTCCAAATGCCTCTTAAATACTGATGGGCTCAGGGCATTGACCACATCTCTAGGAAGCCTGTTCCAGTGTCTGACCACCCTCCCAGTAAATAAATGCTTCCTAACATCCAGTCTGAACCTCCCCTGGTGCAGCTTTGAGCCATTCCCACACATCCTGCTGCTGGACACCAGGGAGAAGAGCTCAGCAGCTCCCTCTCCATGTCCCCTCCTCAGGAAGCCATGGAGAGCAATGAGGTCTTGGAAAGCAGCAAAGCCAAGGGGCACCTAGGCACGGTGCAGAAACAAGTGACTTGGCTACAAGATTTTAAAGCACTGCAGTAGCATAAATACGAGCCAGGCATTGGCATCCCTCGAACGTGCTTATCCAAGAATTGGGATGTTGCTCCCCTCCTCTGTGAAATGACTCTGCAGCGACAGGTCCAGTCAAGGCATTTCATGGTTAGACTGGGCTGGCTGAGAAAGCGGCTAAGAAGAGTCACTCCTGGTGGTGACAGGGCTTGGCAGCATAACTTCTGGGGCAAGATCATCACCATAATATGCAGTGGGGTTCAATGGCAGCAATGGGAGGAGCAGCTGCTCTTCAGACACTGCAAATGCTCGTGAAGAAAAGCAATGACTTTTTATGCTTCCTGTCTGATAATGAGATACAATTGTGCCTCCAAAATGGAGTCTGACACCTGGAGCCAGAAGGTCGGGTGAAACTCCTCCCAGCACAGTCCTTCAGGTGGTGGGATACTGTCCCAACAACCCCACGGCTGAAGAAATTGAAAGCAGAACAATATCCTGTGTTAGCCTGGAAGATGGGCAGAAGGAGAGCCCCACTGGTCTTTCCAATCTGTAATTATTGTCCTAACATTATGTGGAAGGACAGACCCACAGTATGAATTTTACAGTGCTAGTTTCAGCCAAAATATGTGTTGCAGGTCCCACTTTTTTGGAGGCATGAAACAACTTCTGTTTATGAATTCCTCTGCCATTGCAGCATCGTCGCCAGGACTGAAGGTGATTTCAGTCATTCTGAACCATGTTTGCCTGGGATCAGTGGTTTAACTTCTTTCCCTCTGGCTAGGCATGCATGTGCTCCTCTTCTTGTGTCTTGTACAGCAAATAATCATGAAATTAGCCATCCAGCCCATCCTGCCCTTCAGAGACATGCATGGCACACAGGCATCACAGGAAAAGCACTGTATTGCCAAATATTGCAATACAAGAGTAGTGAACTACCTTGGATCACCAAAACTTAAATACTGCATATTTCAGAAGGGCAGTTTACTGCAGGATGAAAAGAAAACATGGCCATTAACCCAACATCCTCCATTGCACACAACAGAGCTCACCGTTTTCTTTAGAAAGCCAGATGAAAGCACTCAAAGGAGATTAAGGGGTTTGGATCCCTAAATGCCATGAATATGCCATGAAAACAATTGCTGTGGAGGCTGCGGATGCTCAGCTCTTCCAGAGAAACAGGACTTGGAAGATAGCTCTTCACAGCTAAACTAATGAGGGCCATGTACCAAGGCCAAGGAGCACTGAAAGGCTCATGTCACGTTTGTGCTGCTTAGGGCTCTTCTAGGTCAGGCTCATGCCACCGAGAGCTGTGCAGAGCAGTCCAAAACACAGCTAAACATGAAGCATACAGGTAAATCAGATGTCCAGCTGACTCCCCAGCCCTTTTCTCTTGAGTAGAATAGATGTTATTCCCACAACATCTCATGCTGAAGACTCCAAAAGTGAGAAGCTAAAAACCACAAGATCCTGTCAGGTTAAAAAAAAAAAAAAAAAGGTGTTGGTGTTGGTGCTTATAGCATTTTTAAGGGTATGGGAGTCTTCCCACCTGACAGAAGAGGTTGAGCTGAACAGGACTTGCCACTGAAGCCTGAAAGTTGCCCATGTGTTTCATCTGTGGACGTGCCTTTTCGTTCAAATGGAATTTGGACAGTGTTTTACATGGAGTGACTTCCAGAAAATCTTGTTCTTCATTCTGCTGGAATTTTTAAGGAGATATTTGCCCAGGCTGTCCACATGAGTCTCTCTTGTACTGTTTGATCCCTCAGAGAACAAGTTTGATCCCTTGGATGAAATTGCAAAAAACATTGTGCAACTCTGTTTTTCTCAATTAGAAGCTTGGAAATAACAAATATACTGGAATGTGGTTTCAGTCCATTCCCTTCTTTATTTGACCTCCTATCAAGAAGAAATAATATATTCTTCTTCTGGAATAGGAGCTATGTCAGCCAGTATATTGGCACATCTGCGAAACGTACAGGCTTACTTCAAAACAACATCTTCTTTTGGAAAGGAAATTGCACTGAATCTCTTCTGCAGTCGTTGGCCAGCCATGCAATGGGAGTTTGTGCTGCTTTTCACCAGATCTCTGCAGTCCTCAACCAACTGAAGCCCCTTCAGCATACTCCCCTTTGATGGCTCTGTGGGTTACAGCATCCCTACCCCTCCACTCCAGCAAAGCCAGCCCTCTACCCCAGCTCCCAGCAAACCTCTTTTCACAACCTCCTTGACCAACAAGAACCCTGTACCTCCACCAGCCCCCGGCCCTCCCAGTGCCCACGCAAGGACCATTGCTGTCCACCAGCCCTGGGCCCTTGGGGAACCAGCCCTCCCCCCCCCCCCCCCAGCTGGGCCCCCCCGTGGCCAAGCCAGACACTCCTGTAGGCAAGAGGAGCCACCCCAATTGCCTCCAACTCAGCTGCATCACTAGGTTGCAGCTCCTGCAGTCTTCTCCTCACCTCCAAAGTTTGCTGAGAGCAGAGGGGGAAGGCCAGGAAAAGGGGGTACATCCAAAGAGTCCTCCTATGGCTGTTTGCACCTTCTCCTAGCAGGCATTTTGTGGGTCCCATGCCAACATGAGGCCTCATTTCTGCACATGGAAGCATTGATGGATGCAACCTTGGACAGCTTGGCAAGCTCACCATCTTCATGGGCACCCCCCACCACAGCCACACACACACCAGCCCCCTCGGGTCTGCATAAAACATCTCCTGTGTTGCATTCACCTTTTCCTACCGACAGCGCATAATTTTGGACCTACACTTCCTCCTCACTTTCCTCTTGAGGAAACTTGTTTCCCAAGTCAAATGGCGGGAAGAAACAAATTGCTGGGATGTTTGGACTGTCGCAGGGGGATTCCTTGCTTGTCTGCAAGGATGCACAGGCAGTCACTGCCGAGGTATTTCGGGAATGGCCGTGGAGAGAGACGAGGGCTGGAAAGGAGGTGGGAGGACTATGTCTAGACAAGCAATTGATTATGGTGTTTGGCTTGCTGATTTTGCAATTCTCTTCCTAAAGGCCTGGCAGGACTCTGTACTGGGGTTTTTTAAAAGCTCATCGAGGCCATATTTAGCCTACAGCTGTTTTTTTCCAATGCTCGGTTTGCTTTTAAAACATCACCAACGAACAAATAATTTAATCTTTTGTGAAGTCTCCCCCTCCTCCTATTAAAAAACTATTCTCCAAACACCACAGTCTGCTTCTTAATGATCAAACCAGGAAAAGTGTTCATGTTGCTTATATTTTATTTTTTCTGTTTAATGGTGGAATAGAAATTGTGCCTGCATAAGGTAAAAATTTAAAATAAATCTGAATAGATAACCCAAACATGCAGCCAATGTGTTCATAGACTCCTGGGTTCCTGGGAAAGGCAATTTCATCCTCAGCCTGATTTCCAAACAAAAAAAATCCTGCCCACAGTTCACTACTGACCTATCTGGAAAACACTGACTGCTTCTGGAGAAACCTGCGTGTTTGTTAGCAGAAGAAAAAGGAGGTGAAATAACCGAGAGAAGAACGACAAGCTGCCTGTTTGCCCAATTCATCCACACTAATCGGCCTCTTGATTTGCCTGGTGTATAGGAGATGATGTAACTGCCCTGAAACCCACTGTAGATGTAATTGAAACCTGCTGAAAAACTGGGCTTTTCTTACCGAGGGCTTGCTCAGTGTAACTGTGAAGTTTTTTGGCCCCAAATAAAATGCTGAAAAACTGGCTTTCTCCTCAGTTTTGTTGGTCTTGTAATGATTCCAATAACTACCACATCACTGAATATCTGTTCATATGCTTGCACAGACATGAAAATTTATGATAAACAGATGGATTTCGAGAAAAAGTACAAGGGCAATAACTCGGCCTTGGCTTTCCGTGTTCAGCAGCATGCTTTTTTATTATTATCCTCTATATGCTTTTTTCCAACCACCCAGCTTTATGTTCCTAAAGAAACACACATTCTTTTCAACTTGGAACCATGCAAGTGTAACAAGTCACCTAAATAGGAATATATAGGTCACGATATTACATGGCTTAGTAAGCTCTGATTCAGTAATTTATGCTCTTTTTTCAGTTACTTCATCACCACTAGCTGCTGTCGAAGGAGCCAAAATGAATACAGATTATTATGGTTTGAAATAACAAAAAGGAAAGGTCTTTTTCATGACTTGTATTTCTATTTTCGGTTCATTTTCTAAGATATTATTCCCATTTATTTTCAGAAGGAAAATGTTAAGTTTATTTTACTTTTGTTAAGTCAAGTGAATGGGCTAGACTCACTTGCTACCAAGGGGACTGGTTAATGCTACCATTAGTCCCATTAAAATCAGAAATAGGCTTGAAGTGACCTGCAGAAGGGAGCGCTTTGGTGCACAATAAAATGCCGTAATTCTGCTGACTCCGATGCGCGTGAGCAGGCTACAGGGGGTAAAAAATACATATTTAGCTGGCTGCAACTTGCCACAGTGCCCCTGAACATGGCCTGCTGAGGCGTTAGCTGTGACAGGCCTGGTTTGGAGGGGATGGTAAATCATGATGTTGGGACTGGCAGGGGTGGTTTAAGGACAAGCAGCCACACTCTTGACATTTTTAAACCTTTCTACTCCAGAAGTTAAGCCTGACTTAGGATAAGAGTTCTCTGTACTTCCCAGCGTTCCCTCCAGGAGCAGGACAGGGTGGGCTGGGATGAGGTTTGGTGCAGGGGCTGCCATCAGGACAGCAGCCCATCCACTGCCGTCCTTTGCAGGACTTTACATCTTCCAGCAGACCAGCTTTGGTACATGAGAGGGAAGAGCTGTCCAGTAGGTTCTTATTTAATGTATGTGTTGTTCAGCCAATTAACTGAGTGGATCAAATACAAAACGGCTTTAAAACACACTGAGAGATCACCCAGCTGTGTTTTCACCAAAGTCAGCAAGAATTCTGCCACTCCTTTCACTGGAGCAGAGGGATGCAAATACTGCAGGACTTTGAGATCCTTACCATATAACTCTTCCTACCACAGGCTGCAATTTGAAAGCCAAATATAATCAAATAACATCCAGCCATTAAGAATGTAGGTGTTTTGGTAAATACTAAATGATTATACACAGCGTGCTTTGACAAAAAGGTTAGCTCTGAGGAGGTACAGATGAAGGGATGTCTACTGGCATCAGCACTTGCTCTGTTTCTTCATCCCCACTGCACATCACTGTATACCTGCCTGCTGGAAAGTGGATCGAGACCATCCTGCCTATTTTGCACAATTTGCTCAATTCAACTATTTTGCTCTGTTCAACCATTTATTTCTGACTGGCTTTGAATTGGCCATTTCATTTGCTCGTGAAAGGCTTTATAGCCAGACACAATCCAGCAATTTGTAAGTCTCAGAAAAAAAAAAAGGACAAAAGTATAACTTAGCACAAATTTTTCAAGGACAGGTCATACCAAAATAAGGCAATGTCCTTCCAAGAGAAGGAAATAGATTTATTTATTTATTCCAATATTTTATTTGTAGATAGGGGAGGTGCAATAGCTCTTCAATTTGGCAAGGTCTTTCAAAACCAGCTCACATGTATCCTCACGCACGTTACATTTATACAGTAAATCAAGAGAAATAAAAAAGTGGTTAGAAAACTGTATTCAGAAAGTTGTTATCAGAGATCTGTGATCAGAATAGAAGGATGTACAAAATGGACATTTACAAGGGCCTAATTTTTTTGCTATTCAATATTTTCATTAATAACGTCAATGAAAGCATTAAAGAGTATGCTTAGTACTTGGTACTTCTCATTTTGTAGATCACTATACTGGGAAGGGTAGCAAGCACTTCAGTTGAACAGGATTGGAATTCAAAAAGATCTTGATAAATGAGCATTATAGTTTGAAAAAAAAATTCAGTAAGAGGAATGTGAAGTTTCACAGATAGGCTTGCAACTTTCGGTGGCTTATAGGCTGCAATGACTCAATATTGTAAAGCTGTTATGAAAAATAGTAGAGAGTATGTGTGTCTCTTCTGTACAACAGACGACAGACCCCTCCTCCTGAGTCACTGGATACCCATTGTGAGAGAAGAGAAAGTAAAACAGAGGCAGAAGGGGAAAGGAAAGTGCTTTTTCCATATTGCAAATGGGTAAGGGGAAAAGGGAAGAGAACACAATAAAACAAGTTTCATGAGAGAATTAAGCAAGGATGGAAATAGCTTTCCTTGTAAAAAAAAAAGAGAGAAGCTGAAAGATTTGTGGTAATGTATAAGTTTTTCAGCAAAGGGTTGAAAAATATTTCATTTTTAGATCCTCACTTGCATTGTGGAGATGTCAGAAAAGTCTCAATTGCTGTGCTCTGAGCCAGATTATTTCTATTGACTTTGATGGGGTATCAGTGGAAAGGCTGTCAGCGAGAGGAAACCCCAGCACTTGAAGAAGTTATCTCAATTTTGCTGGTGTCACTAATTAACATAGATTTAGTAAAAACACATTCATCTCTTTAAGATGTTTTTTATTATGGGAGAACATGTTTTTATAATGGGAAAAGTACATGTTTCTGTCAAATTGCTTTTTTGGAAAGCAAATCAACTTTAAAACAAGAAGTCAAAAAAAAAAAAACAAAAAAACCCAACTATTCAAAACGAAGAGGTAGATCTAAACTTTGTGACTACTCTAAGATGTGCCAGACATCCCTGGTCTCTGCCATGGAGGCAACAGAAGAGGGAGAGTTTGTGATCTCCTGTCTGAAAAATAGGGTACCTTGAAAATCTCACTGCGTGACCACTGCACTGGCACGCAGCTTCCATACCAAAGTAAAGCCTTGTAGAGAAGGTGCACGTGGCTCTGATGGAAGGAGGAGCTGGGAGGGCAGTTACTGCATATGAGTCTTCAGGAGGTTCTGAAGACACAAGCACCTATTAGCAATGTACCACGCTTTGCTGTTTCCCCCGACGACAACAAAAATTGTCTAAACAGTCGAGAATTCCTGGATGACATAAGAAATTCGCCTGTATATAAAACCAGATACAAACTTAATCAGTCTTCTTTTGTAGGAAGGAAAGTGCTTAGAGTAATCTCAGACAGTCACTGTTGTCTCCTCTTGATATAGTTGACATTTCAGGGTTTTTTTCAAATGTGCTGCAGTCACAGAGACAAAACACAAAGAACCCACAAAACCAAAAACAAACCCAACAATTTTTAAGCAGACAAGAATGTGTAAATATAAGCAGGGCTGCCAAAAAGTTCAGTCAGTCCCGTTTATAATTTCAGGGAGCCATAAGGACCTTTGAGTCAAGATAGGCTGCGTTAAGTCTGAAGCCCACACATGGAAGGATCCCTGAGCACGCTACTGTTGCTGGTTGTAAGAAGATCTTAATTTAGTGCTGAAACCTTGTTCAGCATTTATCTTTCCATGGGTATCCCAGCCTTCCCACTTTAAGAGGTTTCCATGCTACAGTACTGCCGAAGTCCCAGATAATGAGGAAAAAGGAGTGGATGTAAACAAACTTGAAGTCTTTCAAACCAGTCAGCGTCCCTTGGGCTTTTTTATTTTCCTCGCTGAAAACCTTTGATTCCAGTCGCAGTCCTCTGTACGCTTCCCACAGATGAAGAAACAGAAGCAAAGACTGCCCCAGTTTGGGTTTTCTGCTATCACCACCTGTGCCCACTGTTAGGCCAATGGATGAGAGCAGTCAAGCTGCTGGGCACAGCAGTGCTGGCTGATCAAGCCCAGGTGCCCTGGTCCTGAGATTTCCTGCAGATATTATAACTGGACCCATAGAACAACCTATTAAAGTTGAGCGGATTCTCCATGCCCCTCTCCTAGCTCCACATGAGCTCTGAGCTGATGTTCTGAAGTGACGTGACACTCAGGGTGTACCTGTACCTGTCAGGTGGAGGATGGTACGTGGGGATGAGCTGTTTCAGTGCGGGTGCAACTGCTGTCTCCCCACAGAAAAGGCGAATAGCTTCTCCTGTATGATGCAATCTGTCTGTTGGCTTGCTCGGCTTCATTTTATTTCTCTTCTGCTCACACCCACAGAATTGTCGGTATTCACAAGACCCGGTTTTAGATGTTACATGGACATGCCTGCAAGCACAGCAGGAAAATGATTATGCAGTTGGATGGCCATGTACTGTTTATCCTACCTACCCAGTAGGATAAAGAGTATCCAGTACATATCCTCTATACTGTTTATCCATCCTATTCAGATGAGTCCCATCACAGGCTACTGCAAACCACTAACAAATTCCTGTGAGATTTGGAGCCTTTTATACTGCAGGGGCTCATTCTAACTTAATTTCTATAAATTAGTTAAAGAAAATCCCCAAAAGAGAACCAGAGGTTGCTTAGACTGGGTTTTTATGTTGCTGAATTTATTTTTGAATGAGTTTTGAGAAACTTAGGATTATAGGTACTTCCTGCAGATTTCACCCTACTGTCCATTTCTTGATGAAAGAAGAGTATTTGTTGTAGACTCAAATCTCATCAGACTGCATCTCGATTAATGATTTGTTTGGTTTCTTTCTTTTTAATGTTAAGTTTTGAGGACTGTCTAGAGGAAAATATCCAGGACTTGACTGAGAGGTTTAATTTCACAAAGTCATTGACGTTTAGGATCTGCATTCTACTCATTCATCTGGACGTAGAGCTCCACGCCGTGGAAGAACATAAGTAGCCTGGCTCAAATCACAGACATACGAAGGACTTTTTGCATGCCTGAGGTAACACAAACTTGAGAGCTTTTCTGGACTGGGCCTAGTTCGGAAAGCCTGATAAGGTATAGCTCAACACCACTGTGTGACAATGTAATGAAATGCAAAGCACTGGGTTCAGCCAGAGACTCAGTGGTGATTGATCTCATTCTGAATTCAGACTTTCAGCATCATGAATTTAAACTGGCTCTTAACTGTCTACTGGACAACATATAAATGCTTAAATATATATATTCTTTATTATGTTCCCCTAGACTTACATGTAGGCTACCAAGATACAGTCTTCTACAATCTTTTCTACTTCTATGTACATAGATGTTTACACGTGCTTCTCTTGCTAATTCTCAATTCCAACTGAACTAAACTCAGGAAGCCACAGGTAATTTCGGATGATGTCCAAGGATTGCTGGCAGGGAATAAGACGACTCTGTGGTGCTCTGTTCAGCCTTGAGGTTCCTTGGGAGCTTCTGCAGAACATGTTTTTGCCATCAGCACCTGTTTGACATGCATAAGGGCTAGCAAACACATTTTTTGCTGCCGTGCCAATGAACATCCTAGCTTATGAGTCATTACCTGATATCAGAAGAGGCTGTGTCTCACCCTACCCAACTTAACTGAAAAGACATAGGCAGGAGCTGGAACTTAACGTGTCAAGTACATTTTTATGTGCAAAAAAGGCCCATTGGCATAGGGATTATCAGTGAGGAAATAACGTCCCAGGTCATGGCTCACTCTTCAAGCCATGGGATGGGTGGCGGGGTGCTGGTACAGCCTTACCTGAGCCAGCCCTGAAGGCTGGCTGAGCCATCATTGCTCAACCACACAGAGGTTTCTCAACCCAGACCTTGTTCCAGATATTCAACCAAAGCTCCAGTGGCCAAAGATGATGGCTGATGTCAACCACCATGAGGAAGTCTTGTGCTGACCTACGGGCTCTTTTGATGAAATATCAATGTTTATAACACAGACATCCCCTATGAGTAATGTCTTTTTAACCAATAAGTGTGTATTCAGGGTGTGAATCATTTAATCCCAAAGCAGACACCTGAAATAGTTCAGGTGAACCATCCCCCTAAAGGTGTCTACATCCTTCTCTTTCCCATGAGGAAAGCTTGGGGTGAGTGGATCAGACACAAACATCTGCTCCAGACATGGCTAAAGGCAGGTGAGATGTTTGCTTCCTCCTGTGCATCTCCCAGGCCACAAGATCTGAGACGTATCTCCCCGAGTCACCCATCCCAACCCAGCGCAGAGCGCCCATCTTTCACGATAGACCTGGGCTCTGCAGGAGCTTTTGGATGCAAGACAGCCATTTACTCTGTTCTTCAGGTTTTCTTCTCTGATCAAGGAAATTCCAGCACAGAAGGCACTAGTTGGGTTCTTTGAGGAATGCTTAATTTTATCTCTTCCACCCCACCCCCTCTTCCCACCACGGTAAGCTAAAATAGTTAAATGTTTGGGGTTTGGTTGCATGCATTGTTTATCCATACTTGCTCTTGCTTCTATGTTTAACAGAGGAAATAACTGGCTACGATAAAGTATCACTACATGCTGGTAACATCAGATAAGCTAAGCTGGACAAAAATGTTTTCTTTGGCAATTCTCCACTTTCTTTAATTTGGCCAGAGGACCCGCTTTACTTCTGGAAATGTGAAAGCCCCAGTTACGCTTGACTGTAACACAAAGAGTTTCATGGGTTTTCTTGTTAAACTCCATGTAGGACAAGCAGAACAATCCTGCCATTTCTTTTCCTAGTGTACAATTGGGCCGATAAGCATCAGGCTGCATATATCAAAACCCACAGTGAATGTCATTTGTAATAGTTTTCTGCCTTTCCAGAAAAAAATGAGTCTTTGCAATCTGCTTATCAGCCTCTATCGGAAGCTGCACAATGCTATAGCGATTTATATTCAAAGTTGAAGCACAGGGGAGGAAAAAGGGAGCGTGCCTGGAGGGAGCCCTTTTGGGGTGGAGGCAGCCTTCCCATGAGCAGCAGGAGGAGCTGAGCAACCTCCTTGCAGCTGGCTGGTGTCAGGGGAGCTCCCCATGCCTCCCAGGGATTGTCCCATGGGAATGGCTTGGGCTGCAGCTTCTCTGTGGCTCCCGTTGGTGGGTATCAGGCTGTGGGGGTCACTCAGGAGATACCTGGGCACACGGGGAGAGAAGGAAGGAGAGGGAACATGGATGCCTCTGCCCCCCCCCAGGTAAGCCTGTGCTGGCACTTGGAGTGGTTCTGGGGCCAGGTTTTATCACTCCCTGCCCGGTGCTCTGGATGCAGCCAAAGCTGAGCACCTTGAGTCAAGACCTGAAGCACCACAGAGGGCAGTTACCTTCACCATGTGCAATGAACATCTATAGCTATGCTGGATGCACACGCACACGAACTCTTGTGTTTTATGGGGTTAACCAGCATGCAGGAGTCACACCAGTGGCATTACCACAGCCTCTTAACTTTACATTTTACACCCAACACAAAGCTTTGACCTCGTGAGCCCTTTTCTGCCAGAAGGCAGGAGCATGGCACTGCCCATGGGAAACTTAGGGCAGCAGCAGTGCTGCTGGTTCATCATCTTTCCTTTTCACCTCCCACCAAATGCCTTGGAAAGCTCTGGCTACCCTAACTGCAACCCTGCCACACTGCACAGCAAGGGTGTACCTCATACAGCCCACACGCAGCAAGACCCCCACTTTCAGCATACAGTGCATGGGATTTCACCCCCAAAATGTGCATCAGCTGTGTGTTTGCTGCACCTGCCCTAAGAACTGGTGTCTGTGCAAGCAATGGACATATCAAAGATTTCTAGCGTTGTCAGAGCTTCTGGTGGTACAGAGGATACGGTGCATACGTACAGACTGAAAGACCTAAACAGGCTGGATTTATTTGTTGGTTTTTTTCCCACCCTTTCCTCCCTCCCTCAAGACAAACATTTATGTAATAAAATATTTCTAATGCGCAATGTATAAACAATGCACACTTAATAAAAATAAGAACTGGAAAACTTTAGTAAGAAAACAGCTGAACTTAATTTTCTAGCCAGATAATGACCGAAGGTTGGGTTTTCTTTTCAGATATTAAGGTGTTTTTCTTGTGATAGGTTTGAATTACTCAGGAGTATTCTGCTTAACACTGGCTACTTAAAGGGATACTTGAAGTTTTTCCTTAGCTATAACCAATGTGTAATTTCTGGGACTTAAAATCTGAATTTCTGGTTAAATAACTTAGAAGCAAACTATAATTATGTGCCTTTTCCTGGTGCAGCTGGTGCCAAACCCTAGATGAAAGCGAAGTGACTACAGAAAAAAGGCAATCACTGGGTGGTCAGGTTTCCTTTGGCGAGAGTCAATACAAGTCATTTATGAATAAATCTAGCAAAGAATCTGCATCAGAGCCCAGTATTCAGTGTTAGGCTGGGTCCTGTATACAATATACAGTCACTGGATAAAATACTGGAAAAGCCTAACACAGGAGATCCCCTGTTCCCTGCTGAGTGGCCTCTCCATACGCCACAGAATCACAGTTCCCTTCTCCATCACCTAGAATCATAGAATCGTTTAGGTTGGAAAAGACCTTTAAGATCATCAAGCCCAACCATTAACCTAATCCTGCCATCCCACCACTAAACCGTGTCCCTAAGCACCTCATCTGCCCAGCTTTTAAATACCCCAGGAATGGGGACTCAGCCACTTCCCTGGGCAGCCCCTTCCAGTGCTTGACAACACTTTACAACCTCCACTGCTTCATAGCCTTGTTTATAGGAGATGAGGGTGCGCTCTTCATGGACAAGGGATCGGCACCCCAGGTTGAAGAAAGCCCCAGCCCGTGTCCTGTGGTGCGGATGGATTAATCTGCCCCTTGCACTAGTCTGTAAAAGGGTTTGCTGCCCCTCCAGACCTGTTTTGCCCTCTTTATTCCTTTTTAAAGGAATGTTGCTGCTGTGTTTTGTATGGCATGCTGGTCTGCCCGTGCTAAAATGCCATGGTGCTGAGCCGGGTCTTTTGGACCATTGTTTTTCTGGTTCTGGGCCTTAAGAACCAAGAAAGGCTTTAATTATTGTGGTCTGAGTGTAATTGATTCAGAGGTTTGCTCAACTGCATATTCACCCCTCCTGTGGTAGAGCTTGCAGACCCAGTTGGCATCAGTGATAGCAAAAATACGTTGCTTTTTGAAGAATCAGACCTTCATTTTTAAATTACTGTTCTGATATGGGCTATGATGGGAAAAGAATCTCTCTCAACTTAAAAGGAAATAGGAATTCTCTCCTTTTATTTTGCATGCTATTCTATCCCATGATTTTTCTCTCTCTGCCATAGAAATTTTGAAATCAAGTCAAACACTGGAAAGAAAAGATGGTATTGTAAGCCTTGGACATAAAATAACCCCAACAACTTGGACTTAAAAAAATAAAGTCAATTCCAGCTCTTCCTGGGTTTTACGTTTGAACTTCCTCACCTCGAGGCTTCAGCTTTCTAGTCTGTAAACAGGAATAATACCTTCCTGTCTCCGAGAAGTGGTGCAAGAAACTTAACTGGTTCGTGTTCACAGGGTGCTGGGACACGGCAATATGTATGTGGACATGAAGACACAGATATGTGTGCGCATTTGTATGTATCTATGGATGGAGGTACGGACTGTTTTTATTTTTCTGTATGCCTCCTGTTTTTTCTTTTCAGAGTAGCACCGTCTTCCTAAACTGCAACGCTTTCTTACAGACAAGATGGTTACCTGAAGACCAGCTTGCACATGAATGAAAGACTGGGTTTTCTAGATATAGACTTCTTGCCCATTTTAAGTGCCAATGTTAGAAAGTTTTGGCATTTATAAATGTGGCAGAACACAGGCTCAAAACCAGCTCTCATTACCGTATCTTTCAGAGCAAGCTATAACTGAAAAGGGAAGCAGTACTTCACCTAGATGTGCGTCTCCCTTGCTAATTTTCCTGGTTTAAGTAACAAGTTGCTGAACTATGATTTTTTTTATTTAAACCAAAATGGATCATCTTTTTTTTTTGGTTGCCAGCACCCTCCAAAAGAGCTGGCGTGGGCTCCACGAGCAGCTCTTTGTTGGGCTGCCTTCCACACCCAAGCCCACATCAATGCCATCTTTTGTCCCCGGGACTTGTGAGCCGTCCTCTGTACCTCGCACCTCCCTTGGGTTTGCTGCTGTGGGTTTTTCAGGTGTTCTTCTTTCCTCCAGCACTGGGAGATGGAAATTTCATGGCAGTCAATCACAGGCTGCTCAACAACACAACATCTGGAAACTCCTTCCCTCAACGATGGCAGGCTTACAGCGGGATAACCATCTGCTCCAGCCTGACCACCACTTCCATTTTCCTTTGTCTCCCACAAAGATGTTAAAAAGCCTGACTCACTTTTCATTCCCTCCCAAACCAGAGAGCTAGAATTTCCCTTGCAGAAAAAAACCAAAACCAAACTCCAAACAGAATACATTCTGGTTTGGAATTAAACTCAGAACCCCTGCTTTACTTAGCCTGTAGAAATTTATATTTATTATTATTATTATTATTATTATTATTATTATTAAAATATAAATACACTAATGTCTATTTGGGTGGAGAAACGAGCACATCAGATATTCTATTTTCCATTCCAAAAGTAGATCTAAATTTTTGTCTTTTAATACATATCTTTGCATGCACTTTCCAAGAATGAATTTTCAGTGTCTCAGTTATGTCTGTTTCTTGTCTTGCCCTGGCACAATCCTCTCTGCTATTACCTTTTCTCCAGCCTTCACACATGCTGGAGGTTACAGCATCCCTCTGTTCTTGTTGGAACATGGAGCTAATCAATAAGAGATTACAGAAAGCCCTGTTTTCATTTTGCAACATGGACCCTGCTAGAATTCTGCTGCAAAGATTCATCTCCTTCAAGTACAAAATAATAAAGATGCAGTCCAGAGGGCAAAACGTCATCTTCGCCATATTTTCAGCCACTGAATGTATATGCCTATATATACACACACACAGGAGGCCAGGGGTGCATGTGCACAAAATATGGAAAACAGTGACTGGCTTCTGCTTAATGCTCTTCACATTTGTAGAATTTTTACTTATGTCACCCCTTTTGTTTGCCTTTTAATTAGGGACAAAAAAAGAACGGATGCACTTGGCTTTGGCAAGGAGGTCAGTGTTTCCTGCTGCTAACAGGGAAAAGGTGATTGACAAAAGCAAAGCATTGCTTGGCTGATCAGCACGAGCGCTTGCTGACGACTTACCAGATTTCCCACCTGCTTAAAATAAAACACATCCACGGGAGGAATGGTCCTGGTGGCAAAAGGTTGAAATGGTTTTGCTTACTTTGCCAGTAAGGAACTATGTTATCCCAGTAAACAATTTAGAGATGCCATTAAATGGCTCCTATTTTGTTATATTAAAGCTGACACATGATAAGCTAGGTTTCTATTCTGGTATTATTTGGCTCCTTTCAATGCAATTTAACAGCTGGAAATGAGAAGAAGGCAGCTCCACGTTACCAGGCAACTCTTCACAACCACCAGCAGCTGCCCCAGGGACCAGGGCTCAGGAGCTGCTGTGCAGTGCCAGCTCTTCTCCCTTCTTCCAAACCCAGATGGATCCGCGGAGGCTGCTTCAGTGTGGGGTCCCTTCTAAGAGCTCAGAGCATTTGTCAGAGCTACGTCTCACAAAAACTATGGCTTTGTCTCTCATCATCCCATTGTATTGCATTATACAGCTGGGAGCTTAGCCACCGACTTCCAATAAGCCAACTTTTTTCTATATACAAGCAATTCTTAAGTTACGTGTTTATTGCTTTGAGTTAACGAGCACAACAAAGAATACATCATGCTCTTCCGATAAGAAGCTCGTTTCAAAGACAGTAATGGGTATCCGTAT
The DNA here is from genome assembly GCA_034008185.1 of Gorsachius magnificus. NCBI lineage: Eukaryota > Metazoa > Chordata > Aves > Pelecaniformes > Ardeidae > Gorsachius > Gorsachius magnificus. The sequence continues at coordinate 67,676,952 of CM067081.1, read as the reverse complement.
GCTCCCTCCTGCCTCCAAGAGACAGCTCACACTCACGTAATCTCTCAGCAAGTCCGCTTGCCAACTCAGTGTGTATGCTATCCCTGGTGAAGTTTTGTAGGGCATAACACGCTGTATGGGCTCATATTTGTTCTTACTGTTTTGCTGCAATTTCTTTTACTCCTCCTGTCACCCTTGAATTAATTTATATTCATTTTAGGCTTTATTCAAGCAACTAAAAATCCCTTAGAATACAAGCACATGTGGAAGGCATAGGATTAGAAACCATGATGACTTCATACATAGTATATTAATATACAGCTGGCCTAATAAAACACAAATCACATCCACTAGGAATATTTATGAAATACCTTACATCACTCAAAAGTTCATTCATATTCAGAGAGTCTGGTCTGGGATTCAGGCTTGCTGAACTCTTGTCCCTGGTGAAGTCAGAAATGGGCTCCATATGTTGACACCACCTTTTCTCTTGCCTCTTTCCCAGCAATCAGGCAGATCGCCATAGTTTCTTCATCACCAGGATGCCCCGTGTTTTAACTTGGCACACTTCCACTGGGGTGAGGGCAGCAGGGAAGAGAGAGGAGGAACGAGCTCCTTCCATGCTGACGCAATGCTTCAAGGCAAGGTTCAGTTCTCTGGGCTGCAGATGAGCATTCAGCAGGGGAACCAACGGCCCTAATGATGAATTGGTCCCTTGCAAAGGTTACTCCTCTGGTCATTCAGTGCAGGACATGGACATGGACATGACTAGTACCTGCAGGAAAAGGAGCCTTTCTCTTCTTCTCCCTCCAGCATAATGTGGTACTATCAGAAAATGGGGTTTGAGCCCCTAATTGAGAAGAGATACTAGGCAGGGAGTCTTTTATTAAATTTCTTTTTGAGTAAATTATGTGTGGAAGATAAATAACCTTTCTTCTGCATCTCTCTTCATGCATCCAGGTCCACTTCTTTATCCAAGTCTTTTTTGTCTCTCTCTAATCTACATTCGCCTAGTCTCCTCATCCTTTTCTTCCCCTACTAAAATGAAGCATATTTTGAAAGTTAACCCTTTTCTTCTTGAGTCAATATATGCTAATTGCTCAAAGCGTTAAGCAGTATAATCGGACCTTTTCTGCGTACTGAATAAGAGGAATTTTATGACATTAGCATTATTGGAGACATCTTGATGAAATTTCACATCCTCCCACAAAAACATTGGCCTGATCTAAACAAAGATATATGTTTGTGTGGCTCCAGGATAGATTTATATTTGGAAGAGAGGATGGGAGAGTAATTTTTCATATTTATCCGGGGATCTGAAAATAGCCTGAATGAAAGCGTGGCTTCTAACTGGTTTTAGTTGTAGTTTCTCATCATCCTGACAGATCCTTCTTCATCACCATTCTCATTCTACAGCAGTCTGTATCTTTGAATAAGGTTTCACACATGCTTTAGTAGGGTCTTTCAAAGGACCTGAATGCCCAATGTTATGCTGAGTGCCTTGAAATCTTCTCAGAAGGCTTACATCCTATTTTTTTTACCCTTCCAGCTTTATCTTCTCATTAATACAAACACTGCACAATTTTGATTTATTTTGACACATTTTACAGCCAGACATTAAGTGAAGCTGATGTGTTTCAAACTCTTGTTGTTTTTAAAAAGGAAAGCGCGGGCTGTGCAAAAAGCCCCAGCTCATCTGCATCAGCCGCACTTTAGGAGAAGGTCTGGCCTGGTCCACCACATGGGCTTCCCAAGCAGCAGGGGTTGCATTGGCACCATTAAAAGGTTCCTGTCTTGCACTCTGGGCTCAATTCCTGATGATGATGAGAAGAAATCTCAAATTTTTAGCCTGGGAACCCATACTTTTTTTCATTAACTTAGGTCCATCTGGGGAAGCTCCACACACTGCTACAGGAGCTCTTTCATCTTTGGGTGAATCAGAAGTGCAAGTCCTCAGCTCTTCTTCAAAACAACACTGTCTCAGTAAGGATTTTGCGTGTGATTTTTCCATACACTCAAAATCTATGTGTGTGTGAAGACAGAAGGATATTTGGGGTGCTGGTATTTTGATGTAGATTATCTGTCAAGGACGTCCTAGAGCTATATATATATATTCTGTCTGCCCAAGGTGGTTCTAGTTTGTGAGCTCCCTTGTCTGCCTGCTCACACTTGGGTGAAAATCAAGAGGTTTTTCAACCTCTATGGAATTTTAATGGGAAATAGCAACATAAGGAGATATGATAGAAGCATTTAGTGATGGTATGATGGGCATTTTATCCTCAAACAAGAAATCTATTACACCTTAACGTAATATCCTTAACTGGATAACAGACATGCAAAGGCAGGCGCATGGTAAAGGAGCTGGGCTTCCTCGACAAAGCAGTTAATTCCCCAATCCAATGCTTGGATCCCAGGGATCCAGAGGTCTTTTCCAAGATGGAGGGAAGCAAAGCTAGTCTTTTCAAAGCTATTCTTTTCAAAGGGAGTAAGAATTAAAAAGCAGAGTTGGTTATGTAAGGGCCTCTTCCAGTTTCTCCTTCTTGTCTGTGACCTCTTCTGGCCATGACAAATACAAGAGCCTCGCTGGGTTTCCCGCCTCCCGGGTGCTTGTTACTAAATGCATCATGGCAACTCAGATTGCACAGAAACCAGGCCCTCTGGTCTCCCATCCCTACTTCATCCCTTATATGACCTGCAGCAGTGTGTAACAAGCAGGGAGCTGCAATGTACTGTAGGTCGGGGCAGGAGATTTGGTATTTTTCCTCAGTGCCATTTAGCCTGAGAGATCATCCATGGAGGATGGTGGCATGTTCTGCCCAGGAACTCACACATTGCCTTGCATGACGCAGAGGGAGTGCCACTACTCAGATGAGCAATTTGCTTTTGCTTCTGCCTAAAGCCTTTTTCAGTCACCATATTGACCTCTAATGAAAGGAAATCCCATTGACCTGGAATCAAGACAGGCACGGAGGGGACGACGACAGTTCAGAGCTTCCTGTCCTTGAAACCTCCGGTTTATTTCCTGGCATCAGGCTGCAAATTGTAGTTCACACAACTAAGCAGCGTGTTCCAGATCTTAATGTGCTGAGCATATTTGGCCCGTGCCCAGCCCGTGGTGCATTCAGGTCAAGGATCGTGGAATCAGCTTGCTGACTCTCACAGGCATTTGCTGGTTAAGTATGCTGCCTTCCACAATCATTTAATTTTCTAAATATTCTGATGTAATCTCACATCCTTTTACTCCTCCCTCCTTGCAGAATAGAAAAAATACAGGAATGTCATCTTTGGACCGCTTTTGAAGGAAAAAGAACAAGAAAATAACGTGGAATGAATATGCAAAACAGTCACTTGTCCCTAAAATCCGAGATACTTTAGTAGTGTGGGACAACCCGTAGGACATAAGTCTAATCAATTTTTCCTCGAGGTCAAACAAGTACATTGCATAGAAGAGATGGTCCTTCAGAGGTCAACAAGAACCACCCTCCGTAGTGCTCCTGGCTGAGGGGATGATGGATGGAAGGAAGGGCGGGCACTCTTGGGAATCCCTTCCTCTTCTCCATAACTGAATATCTTCGACTCTACAGTTGTGAGGCCTATTTACTCTTTTTAGGACACTTAAGTTTCATTCTACAGTTTGGTACCCACAAGTGTAAGGAACTTTGTAAGGAACTAAAAGAACTTTGCTCGGTTACAGCTGCTTCCACTACACTTCTGCAGCTTGGCTACATGCTATGCACCCGTTTGCACTGGAAGGCAAACACAACCTTGGGTTTTGTTTTGGGACTAGGTAAGGAAGCTGGACTAACTGACACTCATCAGAATTTGGAATAATTGACTGAGGTTCTGTTAGCTGGCAAATAGGTTTTTGGTTTTTAGTCTTTAACAAACACCTTCTAGTGGTAGTTTTAATCACTTTTCTCAAAATTTGTGAAATTTGGTGCATATTTCTGGTCAGTGTCTAGTAACCAACAGAACCTAATCCTACAAGTACAGATTTACATCTGGAAATCTCTGTGCCTAGACTACTTTAAAGTCAAAAGCAAGTCTGGAATGGGACATGCTGAGAGTACAGCAGTTCATATAATGTTGTTTTAATATTTTCTGCATTATTTTTCTATCCTGGTTTTTTATGTTCCCTAAGACCTCACTGTGATAGCAGAGATCAGATGGAATAAAGCCACGAATTTTGAAGAAAATGAAACTGCTGCTTTATGCAACTCACTGCTTAAATCTGTCTTAAATGCTACAGTGCCAGAAGAATGGAAGGTGGAAAATGTGACTGTTGAAAGGACTCCTGGGTTCACCCCAATCACTGTTTGGCGTCTGTGCCAGGCAACTTGCTGAAAACTATAATAAAGAATAGAATTAGCAGACTGAACAACATGTTGGAGAAGAATCAGCATTGCATATCAAGGAGGTTGTCATGTTTTGCAAACCCATTAGAGGTTCCAGGAGTGATTTTTATGTAGATAAGGATGACTCTGATAATATTACATACCTGGATTTTCAAAAGGTTTTGACCTGGTCTTTCACCATAGGCTCTCAAAGTGTATTCATATGGAATAAAAGAAAAAGGATTTTAAAAGGTCTAAAGGAAAGGAATGTCATCAATAGATTACACAATACAAAGCAATTCCCAGAACCCACAAAAAATCTCTGCTGTTCAACATCTTCAGTAATTGTATGGAGAAGTTTAATGCCATGAGGACAGTTTGCAGACAGTACAAAATTAATCTGAACAGTCAAATCTTAAACCAGCAATCAAGAATTTCAAAAGACTTAGTAAAAGGAAACACTTTTCTGTTGGCCTAGTGAGCTGAATCGACTTGCTGAGAGGTCACATCAGTGACAAAGCCATGCAGAAATCAGGGAGGGAGGGACAATTGTGCATCCAGGGATGAGGTGGAAGCCTAGAGGGAAGGAAGAGTGGGACCACCTATTTCAGTAGCAAGAAGCTGTTAGATTAGCTCAGTTGTATCGCTTGATAGCACTTTTAATGTGACAGGGTGATAAATGACAAGTGAAATTTAATATACAGACATGCAAAGTGACGCGCCCATGGAAGGTGACCCTCACCATAGGTATGGTAAAATAGCAACTCCACTCAGGAAAGAGGTTTCAGACCTTTTGTTCATAGCTCTTTGAAAATAACAGGCCAGGAAGTAAAAAGGAACCCACGCAATGTTTGGAAATGGTAAGAAAAAGATAAGAGACAAAAGCAGGACAGTGCTGCTTGACTATCACATGGAGTTTTGCCTGCTTCATCTGAAAAGTAGTATAAACAGAAAAGATTCAGAGAAGGATGAAAACAAAGAAGGGGAATGGCTTCTGTATGAGGGGCACAGGCTGAAATCCCGCAGCAACCTATGGATTAGGATGAGAGGAAACAGCCTCAAGGTGTGCCAGGGGACGTTTAGATTAGATATTAGGAAAACTTTCTTCACTGAAAAGATTATCAGGGGCTGGAATGGGCTGCCCATGGAAGTGGTTGAGTCCCCATCCCTGGAGGTATTTAAAAGATGGGTAGGCAAGGTGCTTAGAGACATTTAGTAGTGGACAGGTATGGTTGTACTCGATGATCTTAAAGGTCTTTTCCAACCAAATGATTCTATGTTTCTATGACTCTATGATTTACTGCTGCAATCCCACTCCTCAGCTTACGCTTCTTCGCCCTATCACTGAGCTGGTTCAGCGCAGTAACCCGGTAGAAAACATACAGGCACTAAAAAAAGTGAAGAGTTTCCTGCCAGGTGAGAGAGCTGAAATGGCAGGACCACATCTCTGGTCGTGGGCAGGGGGACACATGACAGAGGGAGGGATGTGGCAGCCAGTCCTAGGAAACCTCTGCCTGCAGCTGTAGCTCACAAGCCGTTTCAGCCAGTGCTGCTGCTGACATGAGCAGGCCCACGCTCCCTTCGCTTGCGGCTCCTCGCTGCCATCCCTGAAAGCCTCTCCCTGTTGGTGTTTGTGCAGCTGTGCAGCACCTCAGTGGGGGAAAACTGATCTAAATTAAAATGAATCATTTTTGTTGGGTTACTCTGATCAGGTTCGTTGCATGCCAGCACAAGATGCGGACGTGACCAAAGGACAGGAACAAGCGATGGAGACTGGTGGGGCTGCTTCTTCGAGCAACGCCAGCTCAAAGGAGTTTGGAAACAAATAACAGACCAACACTCCCATAGCTTAGGAAAAGGGATGGTTCTGAAAGTATGTGACACCTGTAAAACAACATGGGGAAAACAAATAGAGCATGATAATTCACTATTTCTTAGAAGGCAGAAATTCAAGGTACCCTATAAAATTATTAAGCACTGGGTTTAAAACTGGCGGGAAAAAATTCCTGTCTAGCCTTTGTGCGCATTTGGGACCTTGCTGCCACTCCGGGAGGCCAGAAGTATCAACAGATCGAAAAGGTATTTGACAAATTCATGGAGAAGAGGTGTATTTGTGGCTGTTAGCGTGATAGTGGACACAGTTCTTATGTAAGAGGACTCTTCCTCTGCACTTGAGCAGCTGAAAACTGAAAGAAAAGACCACGTCATGGTAGTTCATGTATTTTTATAACTCTTACCTATTCGTTGACTATTGGCCGTTGTCAGGCAGAAGATACCAGCCTAGGAATGCTTGCTTTAAATCAGCAAGCTGGATCTTAACGTTTTCATGTACTTCACTTCAACTATATGGAACATAAATATGTTGTTTACATGAGCTACATTCTATTTGCAGTAATTTACTGTGGATAGTCAGGGTCTGTATTAGATATACCTAAATACTAACTACATCAGACAAGTTATTTTTTCACACAAGTTACACCAATAAAGGTTATCTTGAAGAGTGTATAGATTTGGTGTTGCTTAAGTTATCAGTCACATTTACCCACCTGCAGGGCAGCACAGGTAACAGGGGTAGATTTAAGGCAGTGGCAATAGGCAGCCTAAGGGCAGCTCTGAGCTCTGACCCTATGGCTCTGGGTTACAGCTAACGGGGTTTCTTTCATACATGGGACGCGCCCCGTGTCACTACGGATGGACGGGGGACAGTAAAGCGAGGCAGACAGCATACTGGCATAAAGCATGTCCATCTCTTTCCTGAGGAGTTTATCCTAAAGCCCCGGTATCAGCTGAAAATTCATCTGTGAAGAAGATTTGTACGGGGGTGCAGGGAGAACGCAAGTTTCTCATTTCAGGCAGCACAGGGGCTGGGGTTGGTGCCAGCTTCTCCCTTCTCTAATGATGAGCCCGAGAGCGATTAAAAAGCTGTGCCCGCCGGCGCAGCCGGGCTGGAGCTACGGGAGCAGCCTTCCCGCCGGCTCCCCGCGCCCCGCCGTCCGCCCATCGGCCCCGGCTCCCCGTAAATACACCCCCACCCCACCCCCCCCCACACACACCCCCCCCCGGGGCTCGGCACGGCCCTTCCCGGCGGCCGGGCAGGTACGCGGGGGGCCGGGCCGCTGCCCCGCCGCGAGGTGTGTCCCTGTGCCGCGGCTCGGCGGTGCCTTGGCGAGCGATTGGGTAGGGCGGGCGAGCGGCTCCCCGGCTCCCCTGCTGGGCTCCCCGCCGCCGCGCTCCCGCAGTAGCAGCGCGCTCCCCGCCCGCGCCGCCGCCCGCCCGCCCCGCTCCGCTCCTCCCCGCTCGGCCGGCGCCCGGCCCGGCCCGGCCCCAGCCGCCGCCGCATCATGCCGCATCCCCCGCCCCCCCCCCCCCCCCGGTGCGGGGTGCGGGGGCGGCGGGGAGGTGGTGGGGGGGTGGGTGTGTGTGTTACAGAGCGGCCAGGCGGGCTCGGCTGTTCACCGCTGCCTGCCCTTCCTCCTGCTCCTCTCCTCCTCCTCCTCCTCCTCCTCCTCGCCCCCCGGCGCCGGCCCGGCGATCGGCGGCCCAGCCGTGCTGCTGCGCGCCCCGGAGGCTGCCCAGTTCCTGCGGCAGAGGCAGCGGCGAGCCTACCAGATCTTCGAGGAGACCAAGCAAGGGCACCTGGAGAGGGAGTGCGTGGAGGAGCGCTGCAGCAAGGAGGAGGCCCGGGAGGTGTTTGAGAACGACCCCGAGACGGTAAGGGCGCCGAGCCGCCGCGGAGATTTCGGTGGGGTGTCCGGCTCTGCCCGCCCTCCCTCCCTCCCTCTGCGGCTGGGTGCCAGCTGCCTGCACAGCCGGGGAAGCCGCTGGGAGGAGGAGGAACCAGAACCATTAGGTGAATGACTGGAAGCCCAGACGGCGTAACTAGCACCCAGCCTGCGCAAGGGCTGTCTCAGGGCTCTCCAGTTAGAAATACCTCAGAGAGGATGGGCTGGGTGAGCGGCCCAGCCTGGCGCCCGCTGGCATGACTGCTGCCTCCAGAGAGCGGCGAAAATCCACGAAGCAAGGCCAGTGTGCCATAATGCTATGGCTTCTCTGCCTGGACATCCTACCATCCCTCTTCCCCTCACCCTCCCACCCTAGCTGTATTTAAAATCCCCTTACTCTTGTGGCACATGTCAGAATAGGGGGTTCTTGGAAGAAGTGCGTCATAAGGATGCTTTATCCTTTTGGGCCATATTCGGCTGGGTTAGTATTTTGGATTCGGTAGGTTCAGGACCTGTCACTACGGCAGCAGGAGAGCACGTGTATGGGAACGTGGTACTGCTGTGCTTGTAACACCGAGCGGGGATTCACACCGTTCCAGCCTGCACGCCGCGTGCGGAGCTGACTTTTCCAGTCTTCTCAAGGCTGACTTTCGCTCCAGTCATCATCTTCTCCTTTTGGACAGCATGTGGATGCCGTTGTGTTGCTTTACTAAGCTTAGCTTACTCTTCTCATCACTTTACAGCTTCCCTCGACACCGTTTTGAATAGGCTGTTCTCGTTGCAGAGATTATCTGGCATTGATTTAGCAGCAGGTAGTGGATTTTCTCGGTGTTTGAACTGAAGCTTGGTATCGCACAGCGTGTTCCTGTTAATGGTATGATGCTCTAGGGAGAAGATAGGGGAGAGAGAGTGTGAGCGTGTGTGTGCGTGTGTACATACAGAACAGCACCACGGGCAAGGGAGGGACTCATGTGAGGAGATGGTTTATGTTTCAGTCAGACAAGTCTTGACATGTGTGCTTCATTAGCAGGCTCAGCGCCGGTTGTACAGTTAAGTACGGCAAAAACATTGCGATGATGGCTTTTCTTTTTGACAATCTTTAATTTAGAGGTTAATATGGAGCGCTTGCCCAGGCAGTGTTTAGCGGTACAGCTCTTAGGTGTACGTGTAGTCACCTCTGCATGCAGCGGTGTTTGCTTCTGTTCTGTAAAACTGAGCTTTTACAGCATACGGGTAACTGTAATGTGGTGAGAGTGGCTGGCACAGCTATTGCCATATTCACGTTGAATAACATAACTTTAAGCAGCATATAAATATTCACTATCAAGCAGGAAAAATAGCCCAGATGGGGTTTTGTAGCATTCTGGAAAAAAGGTGATCTGAGGTCACCGGTTTGGCTGACTGGCTTCTGGCCAAGAAAGAAGCCAGAGGCGGCGCATTGATAGGTCAGTTTAGAGTTTGGTAGACTGTGCCAATGTGTCAGGAGTTTTTCACAATATTCGGTACGTACTTTGTGTATTGAAAAAAAGACATAGTCCTCCTACTGTAATGAAAATAGTGAAATAATTTTGGTTTGGAATCTTTTCATGTGTAATACTAATTCTATAAGATCCAGTCATGCCATTTAAGCCTGTTTTGCAGATTAATGCAAACCTTCTGTCACTGCAACTGCTTTTGATTTTTTTGGTGCATTTCCTTTGCTACTGCTGCTAGGTCTCTCTCTAGTTCTGAAAATGCCTGAAAAAAAATCACTAAGGCTAGATTAGCTTCTAGTGTCTGTGCCCCCTTGCTTATTATACATCTGCTTCTACACCAAAGCACTGTATTTGATAATACTTTTAGGTCTGCAGTGACACAAGATCCTACCTTTTCTGGGACACAAAACTCCCAAGAGCTGTGAACTTGCTTGTTAGGTGCAGTATGTCCCGCTCCTTGCTGTTACTTTGCTTCAATTTGACTGGGAAGCGAGTGTGCCACCGCCTGCCAGGGGGATTTATGGCCCTCCTATCCGTTTTGCAATCGGTGGGTGGCACGAAGGCAGCAGCCGCTGTTCAGTAGCAGTTTTCTAATGCGTGGTGGCAGAGGTCACACATGTGGGCTGTTTGTGCTCCATGCATTGGAAGCCTTTGGTGCTTTGTAAGGTGCTGGTGGCTACTCCTCCGGCAGTATCTGTGGATTTGATGGGCAGAGCGTTTTCCTCATCTGCGTTTTCATCTGACTTGATCTTTTCACGTCTCCTTAATGCGCACCTGAGGTAATGGAAGTGTTTCTTAAACCCTAGGAAGTTATCATGCTGTCGTTTCACTGATGCTGCCTCGTGTGTCCTGCCCTGGTGACTGGCAGAAGGAGAAAGCTAACTGAGGCAGACTTGACTCAGGAAAGATGAAAACTGTTGATAGACGATGCCTATTAGTCCGAGGAGTTACAGTGACTACAGTCACCCTTCAGCATTACTGTCAGGCTGCAGCTGATCCATGCTGGTCAGGCAAGGACTTTTTATTGACTGGGGAAATGTACAGATTACTGTTGACAGCTGATGTTCCCTTGCAGTTTAGGCGGGCTGAGGTTTTTCTCTCTGCCTGCTGAACCTGGTCACAGGGATTAACTACTTAGGTCGTAGCAGAAAGAAACAGCCACAGCACCTCCTGCCCTGTGCTGAGCCCTTGTAGGAGGCAAACCGTGAGGAATGCATCAGCGTGCTGCTGACTTAGGCGTTCAGGTCTGCCCCATCTCCTGGGTTTCCTGCTTTCAAGCACTGGATGAGCATGAATGTAGGCATTTGGCTGTTTACTGTCCCATGGGAGCAATGGTCTCACAGCCTGAACAACTCAAGGTTAGTCTGAGGTTAGTTAAGTAGCTTCTCTGTTAGACCTCAAGAAAGGCCTGTGATGTGAGCACAAAAATGTTGTCCCTCTTCCCTGCCTGGCCCCATCAAACAAGCTCATGAAAAGCATGAGCCTTCCTTACAAACCTTGCCATTCTTAATTCTCCTATGGTTGCGTGAAGAGAATTTTAAGGCCTAATTTCAAGACCTATGACTTAAAGCTGTGATATGAAATTACATTAACTGGTTCAATCAGACAGCTCCAGAAGTTCAGGTGAGATGAAGCAAGGCTGTAGTGTAGCTTATGTGATGCTTCCCAGGTGAAAACATAGCTTGATCTGGCCAATTATAACATTGAGCCAAGAGCAAGATTTTAGGGAAAGATACCTACTGAAGCAATGGAAGGCAGGGAAAAAGGGTGCTCTGGTACAGATAAAGACATTTCATTCCTATATACTGGTCTGTACCCTTTTCCTTCCCCACCAAGCCTGTGCCTTCCATTGCTTCAGTGATCAGCTTTCCACAGCAACATCTGCAAGCCGTCAGCAGAGGATATGCATTCTCTGAAACCTGAATGCGGGTGTTGCCACATGTGTGATTACTTACATCAACTGCTAAGAATAGTGTATTAGGCAGGGGTAAATAGCCATTCATTTGCAGGCCAGCGCAGCTTTTGTCTTTCATGTTATGGAAAATACAAATATCAGCTCGCCCAGACTGGAGGAAGGAAGATCAATTGAAACATTTTTAGATTGTATTTTTTTCTTTTAGGAGGCAGAACAAAACTCAGTCTGTGCTATTTGTATGACTATACATGGTAAAAACAAGTCTGAGCCTAGGTTAATGAGTCTTGCAGCCTACCTTCTTCATGAAGCTGATTATAACATCCTTAGATATTATTGCAGAATCCTGAGATGGTTCCTGTTTTATAATTTCCTTTATGCTAGAGGTACCAAACAGAAAAATGAAAAGATAATAAGGTGGGAAAAAAATAAGGATGGAAAACATGTTCATGGGAGGTACGAGGACTGTTTCTAAATGTGATCTATGAAATAGATATGCGAGGTGTGATAGATGGGATAAGTTGCAAAATATCTTGGATATAGAGATAAGAATGTTATCTTATTTAAAATGTTGATGAGGCCTTATAAAAAGCAGTACTGCAGAAATATTTGACCTTGGTATGCAGTCAAGGTATTACAGCTTGTTAACCGACTGATAAACTGCTCTGGAATTTGTTTGACCTGTTCTAAAAATGTGGTCATCCAAGCATGTAAAACAAAGGGCAGAAGGGAGTGTAGTTGCTGGTGTTCTTGGTAACATGGATTTCACTGAAGAATAAATACAGCAAAAATGTGTCCTTGTGCAAGGAGTGTCTCTGTTTTCAAAGGCTCAGTACAGGGAAGGTGTTTGATGGCAGCCTCTTATCATTTGGTACCATAGTTTTATCAGCACAGTATCTGTTGCTGCACATCTTGCTGCTGTTACTGTTGAAGAACTACTGGTCATTCTGCAGGTCACCACTGAAATCGCCGTGCTGAATGCTTTGAAAGGTGGTAGGCCCACCAGAAATGCTGACGTAGGTCAGCCTGGCTACCTCTGTTTACTCTTTATGGATTTGTCCCTCAATAGAGTGCCATGGAAAGCCAACTAGTTTTCATAGGAGTGCAGAACGAACATAAACTTCATGGGCATGCACATGAAAAGTTCTCTTGCTTTTTGAGAGACTTGTATCCAAACTCCTATTAAAATCTATGGCTTCTCAAATACACAAAACGCTGGCAGAGAATCACAGGGTAACTTGGGCTGAGAAGGAGTCAGGAGGTCTCTCATTGACTCATAGCAAGGGCAGCAGGGACACCAGGCCAGGCTTTTCAGGGCTTTTTGCAGTCATGTCTTGAAAATTACTGATCCTAACAAAACATCCAGCAATGTCAGCATTCTTCCTGCTAGGCTGGGTTTATCAAGAAGCTGAAATGCAGATGAAGCAATACATAGGATGTGATAATGACCAGTTTGGTTGTGTTTCATAGTGCTACTGGCTCATTGGTTTTATTTCTTTATTTCTTCTATTACGTGACATGGTCACAATAACAAAGAGCTGCATCCATGGACTAGAGTCATCCAGACTTTACCCTGATCTTTTAGGAGGGGTGCTTGGCAGACAATATATAGGTCTTATTTCTAAGAATAGCAAGGTAAATAGACATTTGTAGATACTAATCAGAGAAGTATGAAGGCATTTAGGGGGAGGAGTTACTGGGAGAGTTAAGCGGTATAAAATTTCTTTGAGTAATTTAGTGAATGTTGTGTTGTCTAGACGTTAAAAGTACTTGTATATACGAGTACTTAAAATACTTAAATACAGATGTCATCATCCCTGTATAGAATATTCCTTTGTAGATCCAGGAAAAAATATAGATTTACTTGCTGTGAAAGTTCTCAATATACTGATTTGTTATGGCATTTTGGCAATATGGAGCAAGGGCTAGATTTATAGCTGGCATAAATTCCTGTACCTCTTCTTGTTGGTGCAGAATTCATCTGAGAGAGGGAAAGAGTTACTGGAGAACTTCGTGCTGGTGATTTAACCTGCTTGGACTCAGTATATGGAAGAATTGGATTCCCAGGCACAGTGGTACCTGCTTAATAGATTTCAAGAAAGGAAATACAGGGAGATTTAGACTTTTGTCCAGGAATCATAGAATCATAGAATAGAATCACTTTGACTGGAAAAGACCTTTAAGATCATCAAGTCCAACCGTTAACCTAACCCTGCCATCCCACCACTAAACCATGTCCCTAAGCACCTCATCTATCCTTCTTTTAAATACCTCCAAGGTTGAGGACTCCACCACCTCCCTGGGCAGCCCATTCCAGAGCCTGACAACCCTTTCCGTGAAGAAGTTTTTCCTAATGTCTAGCCTAAACCTGCCCTGGCGCAGCTTCAAACCATTCCCCCTCGTCCTATCGTCTGTTACCAGGGAGAAGAGGCCGACCCCCACCTCACTACAGCCTCCTGTCAGGCAGTTGGAGAGGGTGATCAGGTCTCCCCTCAGCCTCCTCTTCTCCAGACTAAATAACCCCAGTTCCCTCAGCCGCTCCTCGTATGAGTTGTGTTCCAGACCCCTCACCAGCTCGGTTGCTCTCCTCTGGACATGTTCCAGCAAGGCAACATCTTTCTTGTAGTGAGGGGCCCAAAACTGAACACAGTATTCGAGGTGTGGCCTCACCAGCACCGAGTACAGGGGCACGATCACTTCCCTACTCCTGCTGGCCACACTATTCCTGATACAGGCCAGGATGCCATTGGCCTTCTTGGCCACCTGGGCACACTGCTGGCTCATATTCAGCCGGCTGTCAACCAGTACCCCCAGGTCTTTTTCCACCAGGCAGCTTTCCAGCCACTCTTCCCCAAGCCTGTAGGGTTGTATGGGGTTGTTGTGACCAAAGTGCAGGACCTGGCACTTGGCCTTGTTGAACCTCATACAGTTGGCCTCGGCCCATTGATCCAGCCTGTCCAGGTCTCTCTGCAGAGCCCTCCTCCCCTCCAGCAGATCAACACTACCACCCAGTTTGGTGTCGTCTGCAAATTTACTGAGGGCACACTCAATCCCCTCATCCAGGTGATTGATAAAGATATTAAACAAGACCGGCCCTAGAACTGAGCCCTGGGGGACACTGCTTGTGACCGTCCGCCAACTGGATTTAGCTCCATTCACCACGACTCTCTGGGCTCGGCCATCCAGCCAGTTTTTAACCCAGTGAAGAGTACATGCATCTAGGCCATGAACTGCCAGCTTCTCCAGGAGAATGCTATGGGAGACTGTCGAAGGCTTTGATGAAGTCCAGGTAGACAACATCCACAGCCTTTCCCTCATCTACCAGGTGGGTCACCTGGTCATAGAAGGAAATCAGGTTGGTTAGGCAAGACCTGCCTTTCATGAACCCATGCTGACTGGGCCTGATCCCCTGGTTGTCCTCCATGTGCCTGGTGAGCACACTCAAGATAAACCTCTCCATAATCTTCCCCGGTACTGAGGTCAGGCTGACAGGTCTGTAGTTCCCCGGATCCTCCTTCCGGCCCTCTTGAAGATAGGCGTCACATTTGCCAACCTCCAGTCATCTGGGACCTCCACTGTTCTCCAGGACTGCTGATAAATGATAGAGAGTGGCTTGGGAAGCTCCTCTGCCAACTCCTTCAGCACTCTTGGGTGGATCCCATCCGGCCCCATAGACTTGTGGATGTCCAAGTAGCATAGCAGGTCAAAGACTGCTTCCTCCTGGGTTATGGGGGGTTTATTCCACTCTCTGTCCCCATCTTCCAGCTCGGGAGGCTGGGTACCCTGGGGATAACTCGTCGGGCCATTAAAGACCGAGGCAAAGAACGCATTTAGTATCTCAGCCTTTTCCTCATCTTTAGTGGCAATGTTCCCCCTTGCATCCACTAGAGGATGGAGGTTCTCCCTGGCTCTCTTTTTGCTGTTAACATATTTATAAAAACTCTTCTTATTATCCCATACAACAGTGGCCAGGTTAAATTCCAGCCGGGCTTTTGCCTTTCTAATTTCCTCTCTGCATGACCTGACAAGATCCCTGCACTCTTCTTGGGTTGCCTGCCCCTTCTTCCAGAGCTGGTAAGCTCTCCCTTTTTCCCTTAGTCGCAGTAGTAGACCTCTGTCCAGCCAGGCCGGTCGTCTTCCCCGCTGATTTGTCTTACGGCACATGGGGACAGCCTGGTCCTGTGCCTTTAAGACTTCTTCCTTGAAAAACACCCAGCCTTCCTGGACCCCTTTGCCCTTCAGGACTATCTCCCAAGGGACTCTCCCAACCAGCGTTCTGAGCAGGTCAAAGTCTGCCCTCCGGAAATCCATGGTGGCAGTGTTGCTGACCCCCTTCCTTACCTCACCAAAGATTGAAAACTCTACCATTTCATGATCACTAAGGCCTAGACGACCTCCGACCACCACCTCTCCCACCAGTCCTTCTCTGTTAGTGAATAAGAGGTCAAGCAGGGCACCTCCCCTGGAAGGCTTACTTACCAGCTGTATCAGGAAGTTATCTTCCACACACTGCAGGAACCTTCTGGACTGTTTCCTTTCTGCTGTATTGTATTTCCAGCAGATGTCTGGGAAGTTGAAGTCCCCCACAAGAACAAGAGCTCACGACTGAGAGGCTCCTGCCAGCCGCTTGTAGAATTCTTCGTCAACATCCTCATCCTGGTCGGGTGGTCTGTAACAGACTCCCAACAGGATATCTTTTCTGTTGATGTCCCCCCTCATCCTCACCCATAAGCATTCTGCCTCACCACAAGCGTCAAGCTCTGTACAATCAAAACACTCCCTAACATACAGAGGCTTGAAGGAGAGGAGAAGGAAGTAGAAAAGTTTGAGTGCCACCTTATTGCTCTCTACAACTACCCAAAAGGTGGGTGTTGGTTTCTTCTCCCAAGTAACAAGCCATAGGACAAGAGGAAATGGCCTCAAGTTGTGCCAGGGCAGGTTTAGATTGGACATTAGGAAACATTTCTTCTCCAAAAGGGTTGTCAAGCATTGGAATGGGCTGCCCAGGGAAGTGGTTGAGTCCCCATCCCTGGAGGTATTTAAGAGACAGGTAGAAGTGGTGCGTAGAGACATGGTGTAGTGGTGGACTTGGCAGTGTTAGGTTAACTGTTGGACTTGATGATCTTAAAGGTCTTTTCCAACCTAAATGATTCTATAATTCTATGATGTTATAATATATGCCGCAGTGGCATCTCAGGCCTTTGCTGGGATGAGATGTGGGTAAGCACCAGTTGTTCTCCCTTCCCTTTCTTTCTTCTCCTAGTTTCTTATGAAGGAAACACAGGATGGGAGAGCATTGTACCAAAATCCAGTGGGTGTAACTGATCTGGGAGGCAAACAGGTTGGGGCTGTGGAGCAGGAGGCATCTATCTACTTGGCAGTACAGAGACAGCATTTGTTTGTGGTGGTAGAGTTCAGTAGCAGGAGGGTGGCAAAAATACTCCTGCCTGCCTTAGAAGGCAGGTCATACATTTATTAGCTAAATGCTGCTTTATCAAAAGTTACTGAAAATGGTACTGAGAGTTTGCTGTGGAAGCAGACACAGCTCCATCAACTCTGCTGGACTCATGCCTACCTGATCTTCATCTGTTTGCTCTCATGTGAGTTTAGCCCAGGAGTTCAAAATAGAACCTGGAAATACTGAAGCACCATATCTCAAAAGTACTACATGCTAAACCTCCTGTGCAGCAGGAGGGAAGGAACAAGAGAAAACAAAACTGGCAAATATTACACCGAGGGGCTGTTTGAAGATAGGATGGGAAAAGATGTTAAGAATGGTAAATTGAAGCAGGGGGATTATACAGGTTTGGGTCAAGATGCAAGATAAAGTTAGGGTAAGTCAGTTTTTTAGAGGAATACAATAGGTTTTAATAACCATGTGAGAAGGGAAAAAGCCAATTAAAAAATAAGAAAACAGTTTTGTGGCTATGGGCTTATTAATTTTCTTTTTAAATTAAAAAAAAAAAAATACAAGCAGCCTACTGGGAATTAATACAGTTTGTTAGTACAGCTGCATAAGAATCAGGTAAGAGAAACATTGAATCTGTATAAATTGGCAGCTGTGGTTCATGCGCGCTCCAAACTCTAAGTGAACTTAATTACGAGTGATTACTTTCCAATAGGTATGAAGATCAAGGGTGGAACCAGTATCAGAGATTTAGAAGAAACTGAGAAGGAACAGAGCAGGAGGTTTACTTTGCCGCCACTCACATTGTAATCTTTTCAGACTTTGGTTTCACATTTGGGAGCTCAGCTGATCTAGGTGGTGTAAGCAGCCCCCTTGCCTATTCTGTTTACCCTGCCTGCGCAGCAATTTGTGCAGCTGCAGGGACGGTTTTAAGGAACCAATTAAAGAAAAGTAGTCTGGAGAGAAAAATTATCATTTTGCAGCTGGATGGGTTCCCCGGTCCAGTTCCCCACACAGCTTCACAAAGGATTGCACCAACACATTGCAAATGGCAGCATAGGTTTAGGTTTAGGATGGGAAAGCCAGGGGCAAGGGGAGAAGCAGAAACGGTCATCACAGCTCATGCTGTCGAAGAAGGGAATGAATAACCAAGCCTTGGAGAATCTGATAGAAGTTTTTCAGCAGGTCTCCCTTCCATATCTGTACCTTCATCCCTACTTTGTTCTGAGCTGCTGTTCTAGAGGCTTTCCACACATGCACGTGTCTGCGGGGAAGTTTCCTTACTCATTGCTTTGGGTTTTCTTCCTGTTCCTTGGAGCATCCAGAGCGGGACCCAGAGGAAGAGCAAAGCTGGAAAGTAAGGAGGATACCCAGGAAGGAGGGGAAGCGCTGGTGTTATCTTCACTCTGCATACCTGCCAGGGCTGAAGGGTGAATAAATGAAGAAGTAAAAGGAGAATGGGTCTTGCTTGCACTGTACAAGACCATGTGCATCTGGAGGGCTACCCCATTTGGCTGACTCCTGGAACAGTGAGTCCTAGTTCAATTCCAGAAAATATTTAGGACAGGAACAGAAAAGCAGAAGTTACTTAGTTATTAAAATAATGAACAGGGAAATATGAGATCAGATTCTGTCACGAGGGCCTAGTGTTGCGTCAGATGTCACTTCCCTATTCCTCTCTCGCCTGTCCCCTCTGAGGCCAAATCCAGCGATGCCTGAACATGGCTGTCGCTGTGAGTTACGACCTCTGCAGGTAAGCAAAATCCCAAGAAACAATGTCATTAGATTACAGGAAGGAGAAAAATACAGTATTTCTTCACTTCAGCGGGTAAAATGTTACAGAGCCTATAAGAAAGATCACAAACATTTAAATCATGTTGGATGGGATATATAATCTGTTCTATTTTAAATACGGCTTAAATAATTGCAGAGTAATGACACAATATGGGATGTTGAAGGGAGGCAGCCTTTTCTTTATGTTTTGTTCCTATGTGTTTTATCGTATCCTCGTTTGCTTAATTTGACTTAAGTTTCTAAGCGAGCATTAGTTTAATCACACATACAGATATTATAACTACTGCAACAAGTAAGGATTCAAATAAGCAACACCAAGTGAAGATCTGTTATCAAATTGGGATCCTCTTTTCAAATTGCGCATTAATACAGCTAGAAGGAAAGTAGCCTTTCAATCCCGAAGCAGCAGAGGGAACTTCAAGGCATTCGTGTTTGGATTGCATTAATAATAACTTAAAAGCACAATGCAACCAACTCATTGGAATTGTTCTACAAATTATTTTTGTTGGAATATTTGGCCCTTGGCACCAGTTGCATCCGTTTCACACCACTACTGTCCCATCAAACCCTGCCTCAGGCCGCATACAGAAATCATGTCTCTGTGCCCCCTACATCTTCACAAATGTAATGTATCTGTGTTTTGCTTGGCTGTGACACACAGGAACTTTTTTTTTCTCTTCTTTTCCTTCCTTTCATTACTTTTTTTTTCCTGTACCTGTGCATTCTAGTCATTGGTGGGTTTTTCCTCATTGCAGAGCTACATTTTTTGCTGAAGCGGCACCTCAGTATGCCGTTGGGAAATAGTCCTGCCTCTCCAAAGAGGGTGAGGGAAGCTATGACAATAGATGGGTTTTGGTTCCAGTCTCCAGGATTCTGCAGAGGTGCCTGGTCTGTATGAACAAGGTGATGCTAGAAAGTGTGGTCTTGAATGCTTATTGTTTGGAAAGATGAACACCTCGGTGGAAGGGGCAGTCATAGTCTTCGTGCAGCAGAATAGCTGGACAGTGAAATGGATACTCTGCAAACAGAGACAAAATCTAAAAGCTACCCTAAACAACAGTAACTCTGGTGGTAGGAGATGAGACTTTGAGGCTGCTTTTGGATTGTAATATGACCTGATTGCTTCTCTAAAGCCTCACTTGCCAAATTGTGGAGAGAAGTTCTCTTTGCTCCTTGCATGGAGAATGTGCATTGCCCCAAAGCAACACAGGAAGCAAAGTAACCTGAGTGTAAGGTTCCTCGCAAAGAGGAGGAAAGCGTGGCATTGATTTGAGTGTAAATCTGCATCTATAGGTTCTATATATTTAAAATTCTAAATTGCAGGACTGTTTCATTACATTGTGCAGTAGGAAGGCCTAATCATTCAGCATGAGATTTGCTATGCATCCAAAGCCTAGGGCTGAGTTTAAAAAAATGCAGAGCGCTCTTGAGTGTTAATGAGATTCGCATTTTTGGGTTATACAGTTAAACAACTGCTGGCATAAAAGCACACCCAAGTCAAATGCTAAATTATAGCCAATCATGATCAGTAGTGGCCATTTCTTTGCAAGGATAGCGCATGCCTGCAGTGTGGAAACGTGAAGTACATTCATAGACAAGGAGGCCAGGCCATGCCCGAGACAAACATTCAGTCCTGAAGGAAAGAGGCAAAGGGAGAGTCATTATATGGAAATGAGAAAAGGGCATAACGGGGGAGTTGCCACTGTTCTCTGAGAGGTAACTAGGTAACTAAAAGTGCTTGTTAGAAATTACCATTGCTAATACAAGTCTGGGAGATCCTTGCGGTCACAGAATCGCAGAATCACAGGGTGGTTGAGGTTGGTGGGCACCTCTGGAGGTCATCTGGTCCAACACCTCTGCTCAGGCAGGGCCACCAAGAGCCCAGGAACATGAACAGTCCTTCTACAGATGTCTTTTATCTGCTACCACTACAGCTTGGAGATGATTTTGATTAGGTTCAGTGCTGATCAAGTTTACCTGACCTAGTACTCAAGCAAAACAAACAGAAGCAGCTGTCAGGCCCTTTTGGCTGAGGTTCCTGGTGTTGCCAATTATTTTAAGCAACAGTGAGAACATTTTCCTGGTGTAGACGGGGTCATTGTTATGTTTTCAGAAGGGCTATTTTTATACAGTGAGTCATGTTAACGCCTGTTCTGATTTGGTGTTCTTCAATCTTCTCTAAAATTGCAGCGGGACTAACGCATACCCAGTATAATTTCACTGACTTTGGGATTTTACCACTAAGGGAGAGTTTGGCCGTAGAGTTGAAAATAGGTGGTGATCCCAGTCATGCTGTAGGTTTCCTTTGGCAAGGAAGCTGACGTAGGTACTCGTGTCCCTCCAACTCCACAGCCCTGCTATGAATTCTGACCTTCCTGTTGCTGTCCCCCTCAGTTGTTTCAATGCAGGGTATGGGGGGGGTGGCTCCACAGAAACTGTTCTTAACTATTTCACTGCAACCATTAACATTTGGAAGAAAAAACAAATATAAAACCAAACAACCTGGAATTTTGGGAGGGGGTGTTTTTGGGGTTGGGTTTTTTGAGGACCCTTTAAAATGTATGTTCTTTTTTCATTTTAGATACCCACAGCATCATAGCGGCTGTGTTATAAGGGTAGGAATAAGCTCTGGATGTAGGTGGGAGAGGAACTTCTTAACGCCATGAAGAAGTGTTTGGTGTCACTCCAACTTGAAAAAAAAGTCATGCACTCCTAGGTCTTGCACTACTCTTGTGGAAACCAATAATTGTGTTTAATCCATCAAAAGACTTGCTTCTAGCATGTACACATGTTTGTGTGGAAGGGGTAAGGGCTGTAGAGCATAAATCTTCTCTGTTAAAGCACAGCTCTGTCTCCTGGACAGAGAGAAAAAGGTCTCTTTAACCGAGAGGCAATAAGCTAGCCAGGACCTGCCTGGAGGGACTGGCCTCCTGCCGTACTTTCCACTTCACTGAAAGGGTGGAGACCTGTAGATGTCTCTCCTATTTCTCTCTCTTCACCTGAGATCTCTGTTGAGCTGTACTTCTGGTGGCACATGACGCATGGTGTGTAACTTGTACAACGTGCTGGGCTGCAGGCTGCAGGTGTCCTGGTGCCGGACCCTTGACTACTGAAGCTTCTGGCGTCCTGGTCGTACTGGTTGCTACGTGGGAACCAGAGAGACTGAAAGTGTTTTGGGTTACAAGAAGGAGGGGTGGAAGTACACGAAGGTTTTCTTGGTAGGAGCAGACACAGAGGTTGGAATTGTTGAAACCCAGGTTCGTGAAGGTTGGTCTCTTGTGGAGGTTGGTGCTTCTGCAAGATATTGGCTTCCTCTTGCATGCATGGGGACATTACTACTGGACAGATTGATTAGCAAGCTTGGTGAGGTCAGTGTCTGTACAGCAGCCTATCCAGAGGATGCTTATGTCCAATATGTATTTGTTTATAGCTTTTTCTTTAAAAAAGCCCATTGCTCCTGCTTTTATTTTCAGCAGTAATTAGGAAAGCAAATCCAAACGGGAAGTGCTGACAACATTTAAATGTTAATTTCTTTTACCAGAGTCCAGGCTGAACTTTTAACACTTACTATAATTCTGTGGTGACTTTTGCTACCACAGTGCTCACAGTTAAATAACCCCCATGCTTTTTGAATCTGAATCAGTGAATACTTGGTGGCTTTCTGGATGGTGAGATGTTTAGTGAGCCTGAAATTTAAGGCGACCATCTGGGAAGTCAGCAAAGCAGTAACGGAGAATCTTTGCTAACTCCTTGTTAGGAAGCCTCAAAGTATTTCTCTTGGCTGGATCCTGAAAATCCAATTGAAGACTTCTGGTGGAGGACAGATGAGTCTCAGGCTTTTAACAGGGACCTGACCCTGTATAGGTGTTTCATCTTCCCTGACATCTGTGGGTCCTTAAGACTTAGTACAGCACAGAAGACTGAAAAGGCATTGTGGAGTTGAGCACTCCCACTAGAGATAACTCATGTCTGGCTGTCTTTCTGTGCAGGTTAGGCTTGAATTTTTAAGTAGGAAAACTTCTCATCTGTGTTTTTGGAAAAGGGACTGCTACTCTCAGCTTAAGCAAGTTCCTTTTCTCAAGATGGAAGATCATTCGTCCTACATTCTTGATTAAACTTTTGGCTGAATGGAAATACGTTGTCACTGTATTTCCAGAAGCCTGTTGTAAGGAAAATTGATTATGGAAAAAAAAGAAAAGTTAATCATACAAAAATAAGTAATGTTAGAACCTGCAATCAAGTTGCTTTATTTTAGAATGGTTTTATCAGCTGATCCTGTAGGCCTGGAGAAGTGCTACTGATCAGCAAGCAGTTTTGTGTAACATAAGCAAATGAGGAAGATAGGGAAAGAAGGGTTACATTTCTATTATAGCCTCCTGTTTAAATCACTTACCTCTGCTACGTACCTCATGAAATGAAGCTTGTGGTGGTACAGTGTCTTGGAGTCTCACTCTTCTGACGTTCAACTGGCATTGAATCAATATACAGTCAGTTTCCATTTGGAAGGTTATTTGTGCAATGAAAATAACTAGTTGCCTTAATCTCACATTCAAAAGTGAGCTCCTCACTCAGTTTGTTAACTTGAAGAGATATTACAAAGCTCAACCCCAAAAGATGCCAAGCCTGTTACCCTCATGTCAGAACTGAAAGTTAGAATAAGTGTAAGCTACTTCTTCTACTTCTTTATTGATGCTCTCATGATTTAGGCTGAATGTTTACATGGTGCATTTCAGTAACTGGAGCATATTTGCCAGAAGTGATTGATTTCTCTGGTGAATGACAGCAATGCAAAACCTTTAGTTTACATGACCTTGTCAGCCAATTGATTGCAGATCAAACTGAATCACAGTGTGTGCCTGTCTCTGTTGTATGTACATGCCTGTATATATGCATGAGCTTATCCAAACATCTGTAATAAGAGGAGAAAATACAGTATTTTCTAATAGTTTCTAATTTTGCATATGGTATAGACCAAATTAATTTTGTAGAATACAGGATATTTACTGTCCCTATCTCACTACAGATACAGTGTTATATGAAAATTCCTCATGTTTTATGAAAGAGAATTATACTATGCATATGCTTTCATAATTGGCTGAGAAATGGTTTATTTTAATAAAAAAGTTAAGCACTGATACAATCTGCAAGTTTTCCCTCATTGCATGCCCCAATTACAATTTTAACAGCACTCAGACTAGTGACATATACATTATGAAGTCCAGCATGAAGTGAGGTTGGAAATAAATCCTTTTTCTTGGCCATGAATGTTTGTATTTTTTTTTAAGAATGTGGTTTAATGATCAGTTTAGGCTAATCTTCTGCTCTTCCATGCAGCACAGCTGCATTTTCCTGTTGTGTCTTGGTGTTGGTGCAAGCAGTTACATGACTGGCAAGGTCTCACCATACTGAATTTTTTCTAACATGCAAGGTTAGATCCACATCACATCAGCAAACTGCTGCTCTCACCGTACAGCTACGTTTTGTTGACATGAGGTAGGGAACAATAACACATGGCCATGTACCACCAGAGGAGTAGGAGTGCCTTTTGCAGTCCAGTTTTAGGTCAATGAAGGTCAAATTTGCCCTCCCTCGCAAACTGGCAACATTCCCTTCTTTGAGTGGACAGCCTCCACGATGTGATGGAGTTGGCGATATGGCAATGGGTGCTGTTTGTGCCAGGGGAAGTTTAGATTGGATATTAGGAAAAATTTCTTCACCAAAATGGTTGTCAAGTATTGGAACGGGCTGCCTAGGGAAGTGGTCGAGTCCTCATCCCTGGAGGTATTTAAAAGCCGGGCAGACGAGGTGCTTAGGGCCATGGTTTAGTGGTGGGATGGCAGGGTTAGGTTAACGGTTGGACTTGATGATCTTAAAGGTTTTTTCCAACCTAAATGATTCTATGATTCTGTGTTAGAGGTGTAGGATGCTTGTTGTTCTAAGATTAAAAGATACCCTGTTATTTTAGTGGCTACAGTGTTAGGGTGCTGGCCCCTGTTCTGCATCAGCAGAGGGCCTCTGAGGAGGCACGGGGTGACTAAAAGCTTCTGTGCTTTCCCTCTGGGGTTTTGTCCCTAGATTCCTCTTCCTTCCCCTACTTCATGCCACCTACTTCATGCCACCATCAGCACCTTTACCTCTTGGATAGTGGGTAAGTGGCTTCATGCTCAGTCCCTGCTGCTTACCAGGTCAGCTGTTGTCAAAATGTACCTTGAGACTGGAACTAATGTTTCTTTCCTTTCCAAAAGACAGCATGCATGTATGACTGCTGTTTCTGGCTCTGGATAAAAAGAAATGGGGATGTTTGTGTTTGGACCTTGTTGAACAACTGCCATGCAAGACCACCAAACTAAGAGCAGCTCTTAAATAGTATGACAATCAAAGCAAATATTATTCAATATATTATTCAATAAATCTTTGCTTTTTTTTTTTTTTTTCCCCTCCCTCCTACAGGAATATTTTTACCTGAAGTACTTGGGTGAGTTGCAGCTTTTACTTTCACTGTGTGGCAGTGCTGGTATGTGGTGCCTAAGACTGGGGCTTGTCACAGCTGAAGTCTCTGCTAAGGAAAGTGATGGAAATCTGATTGCAGTAAATGTGCATTTCTAACTTTTAAGATAGACTGTGCATTCCTTACATGATCTTTGTTTTTTACTTATGTGTAGATTTACATACAGTGATCCTTTCTGTGTTTTCTGCATGTTAAAATGTTGGTGTTGCATTTATAGCTGTAGCTTGCAGCATTAGTAAATAATTTGAAGTCTTCTACCTTTTCCCTTCTTATTTAACTTATCTATTAACTAATTTCCTTATTAAAAAAATAAAAGCACCTTTACTGATTGATCCACTGGCTTAATCTATTGACTGTGTTATAGTCATGGCATCATATCGCTTTCTATGTGTGTTTCATGTGTAGTACTCAAGATCATGAATGCCAACAGTTTTAGAAAATTCCACGTGCTTTTTAGATTTTTTTAAAAGAGATTTAGTAGGACAAATTTGAGCAGCTACAAACATGCTTTTAGAATCATAGTAGCATCTGGTAAAGTGCTCATCCTCTTCAGATGGCTTGTAACTCTACTGTACATCACAGCTAAAAAATTTTGATGAACTTAAGAATTTTAAGGCATCTGGGAGATTATAATATTGCATAGATTTTGCATCCACCCACCAGATCCTTGCTTAATGAATCAGCAGGCCAGGTATGATTTTACATGCTTTGAACTTCTGCCATGCCATCATTATAATAATTTCATTTTCTGTTCTTCAGGTTGTATTCAGAAATATGGGTCGCCTTATGCAAGAAGTCCAGATTTCCCTACATGTGTTCATAGTAAGCATTTTTGTTTTGTATATTGTAGTTAAATGTTCTCTCGTGTTACCTGAAGGAGTGGAAGCAGTTCAGCCATCTCCATTTTTTATAGTATTTTAGTACTGGCCTTCCCATGCTCCAGGCTTGAGACTCTGTATCATTTGTCCTATCTGAGCAAGGAAACAAGACCTTTTCCCTTTTATAGCCTATTGACATTTCTCTGTCATCTTTCAGTATTTTGGTATGTTATGATGCAAGATGTTTCTTTCCCACCACTTTCCCAAGGTCTGAATAATCTGAGAAGCAAGAGGGACAAGGAATAGGATTTACCAGAAGGTTGTACACTATGCTTGGCCTTTCATTTTCTTTGTTCTTGAATGCTAACTTTGGCTTGCCCCTGTTAAGGAACCTTAAAGAAGCTTACAGTCAAACCCAGGCTTGTGTCAGACTTCTTTACATTAAGATCGGTTTCATGCATCA
This sequence comes from Gorsachius magnificus, assembly GCA_034008185.1. Lineage (NCBI taxonomy): Eukaryota > Metazoa > Chordata > Aves > Pelecaniformes > Ardeidae > Gorsachius > Gorsachius magnificus. The sequence continues at coordinate 67,650,540 of CM067081.1, read as the reverse complement.
TGTGACTGTGTTTTAGATATTGCAGCCTTTAAAAATTCAGATCAATTTGGTAGTCAACCCAATATCTGTGTAGAAGGTTCATCATTATCACTAGAGATCAGAATTTAGTTAACTCTTTTAATACCTTTCCAGTTCCCTCTTGAAGCTTAGCAGTGCTAAAGGTATAAAGCTGCATAAATATTCTAAATACGTTCTGGGAGCAGATCAGTTCAAATGGGGAGAAAAATCATGTGTGTGTGTATATTTATTTTCATTTCTACCACTGTGATTCAGTTTCTTACCGTGATCAAGTTTGATTAGTCATGCATTCATACCAGTGCTACCATAGCAGGATCAGGATTTAGCTGAGCTTTCACGTTCATAAATTGAATTACAGCAATTACAGCACTCTTTTTTTGAAGAGTGAATTCCAAAGTTAAGAAGTAGTATGTCAAGACCTGCCCTGATATAATGGAGCAGTATCACTTAGGGATGTTAGAGCCCTCTGAACTGGGAATTCTGGGACCTGTGGTACCCGTGTCACCTGCGGTACACCAGCGAGCTCAAAGTGGGACATGAGGCTGAACGCTTCCCTTTGCTCACATGTGTGGCATGGCAAAGAGGTGGGAACTGGTGCTGAAAATGGGGGTATCAGCTGGGAACACTTGTTGCAAACAGCTAATAGTGTTGCAGAAATGCAAGTCTAAAGGGTAGTGATGAGAAAATCCAAAAAAAATAAAAGCTGAATAATTGTTTTTAGGGATTTTTGCCCATTGCAGATGCAGAAGTTTGGAAATAAAATTATAATATTTTCCCCCACTAATACATTTTAAATGACTGAGTTTTGGCTAGCTGTTGTCAATTCACAGGAGAAGTAATGGAGATGGAGCCTGAAATGAGCTTGGAAGAACGACAGGCTTGCTGCTTGGCCAGTTCCAGTGTGCCTCTTAATTTTTCACAGGTGCTGCCAAAAGGCTGTGTAGCTCTGTTGGGGTTGTGCCTGCAGAACACATTTAGATTTTGTTTCTTAACAGTCTTTCTCCTCTCAAAACAAGGTAGCAGAAGGCTCTTTTAATCTGGCATACAAAGACATCGCACAACCCAAGGACTGGAGGGTGATTAACTAGACGAGTTCATGCTGGAAGTAAGGTACAAATTTTGACTGTGACAGTGATTAGACAGCTTAGGGAGGCATTTGAATATTCTGTTTCATCAGATCTTTAGATCAGGGTTACAGGTAGGGTTTGGCTCTGGATTCGGAGAGGTAGATGCAGGTGTTTCCAGCACAGGTGCCTACATGAGCAGTATTCCCATCACCATGGAGAGTTAATCTGCAGTCAGTGGTTCGAGAGGTATTCCACTGACCAAACGGCCTCTGCTCTGGGGAGAGCTGAATCACTCCACAGACTCTGTTTATTGTACTGACTACATCTCCACAGACTGCAGTGAGAATTTAAGATGATTGCTTTGCAGATGGATGCTTGCCTTACACATAGATACCTGTACTTCGGTCTGCAGATCTGCATCTTTTTCTAAAAGCGATCCTGTAGTTCAGCTGGGAATTAGGGATTTGGTTCTGCAAGAGTTTGGAAAACTCTACAGGATTTTTTGGAAATGAAGCTGCATGTGGCCTTAAACACACAATGGGATTCTTGTTAGGTCGTGTGTGTCTGCTTTTTAATAGGGAGTGTCATAATCCCCGCAACCTAGCATTTTCCCAATGAAGTTTTAATTTGCACCATTTTGTGAATATCAAAAAATAAATTCACAGTACAGAGTGATGAACTGGAAGCAGCTTTGGTAAAGTCTTGTTTCCATACAGACTTCAAAAAAGGAACTGGTAGTTCTATTCTCTGCCTGCATTTATGAGCTATATGTGTGCTATCAGACATCGCTCAAAGCACACAAAAAGGTCATGCTCTTTATTACTTTTATAAGCTTCACTAAAATCCGTCATGTAAATGAATGGAAAAAAAGCTCCATTTTCCCTTGCAATGGTTTAAATTTATGAAGTTGGCAGAATTACACAGCTGTGAAGCAACGAGGAGAGTATCAGACTGCGTCTGATGTTCTCAAGGTCTCATGATAAGAGGAGCAAACGATCGGCTTGGTGTTGATGGGATAGAAATGCCCATGGCTGTTCTTGCCATTTGCCATGAGTTGCGATAGGGTGGTATTGTGTTGGGCAGTGTTATTTCCATCTGGCTCCTCAAGGCACATCAGAATCCAGTTTGAGGGAAAGAATCAGAAGTTTGAGGGTACTCCAGATAAGTCACGCATAACCGTGTTGACTTGTTTTGCATATCAAGTGACTTTGAAAACACTGCGGTGTCTGGGAGGCTTGGTTTGTGCTGCTTCAAAAAAACAGACTTGGCTTACTATACCTAGACCGTTCTGGTTACTGTACAGAAATTCTGGTCTGCCTAGGAAAAGAAACATGCTGATCAGAGCTGTTCTGGTTTGGTTCATCTCCGCCTTAACCTGGCCTCTCCTTCCCCTATTCCTCTACCTCCAGTGGTGTGTCAGCTGGGCAGTGATTTATCGGGAGGTGTTTTGGAGGGGGGGCTGTGGCAGACAGCCCATGTGACTGTGTTTTCTTTCCTGTGGCCTGGCCTCTACCTCAGCGGTGGCTTTGCCCCAGCTCTGCCCAGCTGGAGTGGTGAGGAAGAAAGATAATTCGGCCTTGTTTGCAGTGAGTGGATGGTTATTTGTGTGAGGCCCTTAGGACTGTGTACTGCTGCTTTTCCTGTAGAGTTTTCCCAGGCACTAGCTTCTGAGCATCAAGATGAAATACTGAACACTGGCATTTCTTTAGCCAAGTCACCCTCTGTTCCTGGTCAGCCCTCTGTCCCTGTCTCCCCCCATCCATGGTGGAAGACCTTGCTGAGGCTCAGGATAAATGCTTATCTTTTCAATGCCATAGCCCTAGCTGGAGGTTGAAGCTGTGCCAGTTACAGAGGAGAACCTGAAGTGAGAGAGTGGATGGAACCACTGTGTTCTGGCTGTGTTTTGGTAGGGGGGGATGAAATCACGACTTGAAATGTAAAGTCTTTCAGTTGTGGAGATTTGTGATCCTTTATGACCTTTTATAGAGCTCCTTCCTTCACTTCATCTATTTTGTCCTGCTTGATTCAGCCCTATAAACTATATTTAATGATAGCCATTGCCAATCATCTGCTGATTTCTGGCATCTGTTAGTCCTCTCCAGAAGAATGGTGGAGTCTTCATTATAAACATATGCGTAGTGGACAGGTATGTTTGTCATAGTTGTTGAACTTGCACTGAACAGTCCTTATGTCCAAAGCTCAGTTAAATACCCTACAGAGAAAGGAGTGGTGAAAAACGTTGTATTGTACAATGTGGCAAGTGTAAAGCGAATATGAAATTAGTACTCCATGGTAATCTGGATAAACTGCAACACTGTGCGCAGCTAATTTCAGTCTTCAGGTAATTCAGTGTGCAGTGCAGCCCAAGAATCTGACTATTTTTTTCTTGATGACTGTAACATAAATGCTATCCAACATCAGAGTATATTCTCTTGCCTTACTTTTATGCCTAACATAGCATCAATCTTAATGGCTGTCCAAAAGGCAAACCGAAAGTCCAGAAGGCAATGGGCACAACCTGAAACACAGGAGGTTCCGCCTGAACATCAGGAAACATTTTTTTCACTGTGAGGGTGACCCAGCACTGGCACAGGTTGCCCAGGGAGGCTGTGGAGTCTCCATCCTTGGAGATATTCAAAAGCTGTCTGGATGTGGTCCTGGGCCACCAGCTCTTGGTGGCCCTGCTCAAGCTGGGGGGTTGGACCAGAAGACCTCCAGAGGTGCCTGCCAACCTCAACCAGTCTGTGATTACTGAGACTTAAATCTAAGGCAGTCAGTGCAAACGAAAATGCTGTTCAGTGTTTTGTAAGACACCAAAGGGAGTTGCTTCTGCCTGCACTCACAGAAACGTTGAATTTTTTTCAAAGCAGCCTGTCATTACTTTCAGGGTCACACAGAGGAAGTTAAGAAGACAAATGCAGAAGCACTATAATCCTGACAGAAGTAGGAGTTAATCCAATTCTTAACTTCTCTCAATTTGAGAAGCCTGTTGGGGCTACAGATAGTTCCTCTCCCTCCATGCCTCTCTGCCACCCCATATGCCCATCAATTCAGAAGTCATGTTTCAGAATACCCTGAAGAGTCTGAACTGGATATTGATCTACAGAATATTGGTCTCAGCAGAACCAGTGTATGAAAAGGGGTCTTTGCTGCTGCTGCTTGCTTAACGTGTACCCACTGAGAGCTTCTTGCACTGCAAATCCAATATCACAGACCAAACTTGGTCTTCAGAGGGGCTGATCGAGTGCTCTAAATGCACCTGTCCGGTCCACTTTTTGTAAACTCTTCCTTTGTCTGGACTGAACTGGGTTTCTGCTGAGTAGTAAGGATGTGTTGCCGAGATTGTAGGACTGTAGACAGCATTGTTAATGGACAGCGGTACTTCCTTTAAAGACTGCTAGCCACAGCAGCTGCCAACCATTCCTGTATCATTCGCCAAAAGGACTGGGTCGAATCATGGCTTTGTAGCTTTGCCATCCCCACTCTGACGTAGCTGGTCAGGCACAAGAAATTGCCAGATATGTTCATCAGAAGAGGAGCCTGGACATGATGCCTTCATGTGATAGGACTTCCAAGTGCTGGTGAGCACAGAGGACAGTGGGGCTGACCACTTCACTGCGACAGTGTAGGTCAGTCCTGTTGTGAATATTCATTCCTTCGGGTTTGCTGTGGCTGTAGTCAGGTTCAAATGTTCTCTGTAGCAGGTGGCATCCATGGCAGACTGGCCTGTGACTAAGGTTCACCTAAGTGTAGAAGGTCTGCAGAAGTGTCCTGTCTCTCCTGAACCCCACTGCTGGGAGGGGATGAGTAAACAGAAAGGCCCTCTGGCTGGATGAATCTTTGCAGCCTACGGAATGAGCTTCTGCACTGCTCCTTCTGGCTAAGGTTGTGGAAATGGTGAATACATTTATGTTTTTTGAAGATCACTGATCTAGAACACCAGTGTAACAGGTTACTACTACCTGCTAACTACCAGTTCATTTTCTGTGGGGACAAGGGTATTCTCTGATCCTCCCTTTAGCTATCTCTGCAAACACTGTTCCTGAGTGTTTTGCAGATAGGTGGGTAGGTGAATTTGGACACATGACTTCCAGTCATTGTGTAGTTACATGGTAGTTTCATATTTGTTCCCCCAATCTGCCCCAAAGTATGGTGTCTACTCTTGCTACAATCCGATGGAGAATGTCCACTGCCAACTATTGGAACTTGGCTTAAAAATCAGTGGCAGACTTCACTCTGTGTTGGCCCCATAGGAGCACTGTGCTGTCTGCATGCTGGATTAGTGGTTTGTGATTCTTATGCTGTTAACACATTGGTATTTCTTTTTTATTCTCACTCTGCATGATAGAGAAGCCTAAGTTGGACAGCTCTGACAAGAATTTCAGATCATAGAATGTTTTGGGTTGGAAGGGACCTTTAGAGGTCATCTAGCCCAACCCCCAACTCAACCCAACCCCCCATACAAACCTTTGCTAGCAACAAATCTACCAGCCCTGGCGAGATCCTCAGTTTAACTATCAAAAGCAATTGAAAAGACTACCCATCCTTCCTGGAATGCTTCGGTGCTGCCTGCTTTCTGTTTTCTCCAAAGCTAGGAAGAGTAGAATTAACTTTCTTAAAAATTAGCTACTTTGAGCTGTTTCTTTCAGGACGTGCCCTTCAGATACGGGGGTGGTAGCTCACTCCCTTTTGCAATGGAATGAATTCCACTGCATGGGCTCTGCAAAACTGCTGGCACGGCTTGTTCCGCATGCGAGCACTAAGAATTAGCTTCCCGTTTTGCCAGGTGTGAGTATTTCTGATAGTGATTCCCCATTTCTGTTTAAGTCTCTTGACTTTTAATGAGAGTGAAACTCCTGGTTGTCAGTGACTTCAATGTTTTGTTCTGTTTTGATTTGGCTTTTTTATTGCTTATACAAATCAGATTTGCCAAACCAGTGTTCTCCTGATCCTTGTCACAAAGAGGGGACTGTCAAATGTGAAGATCTCAAGGGGGACTTCTATTGTGCATGCAAGCGTGGCTGGCAGGGAAAAACATGTGAAAAAGGTAATTTCGCTTTGTTCTTTTATATATTTAACAAAGATGTAACCACTCATGTTTTTACCCTTCTGTGAATCATATAACTCTGTCATGTTAACATTTTTTATATGCCTTTAATGCCTTTTACATGCCTTCAACTTGGTCTTGGCAAGGTAATCTAAGAAGTTATGCTCCGACTTTCTGTCCCATCCCCTCTGAAAGGGGCAGCAGAAACAGAATTGTAGTGGCTTTACAAGCAAAGCTGCCTCAGCCATTGCTGTTAACCCCGACGTAACAGATGAGAGACTGAAGAGCCTGAGAATTTGCCCCATCTTCCTTGCTAGCACCCTTGCAGGGGGAAATGGGGACTTTCAGCAAGCAGCTGGGGTCTGACTGTGATGATGCCCAAGCTGATGAAATTTGTCTGTTAAAGCTTCCTCGTTAGTAGGACCTTATTCCACGTCCACTTACATCCCACTGTGTATTTCTGTGAACTCCAAAGACAACATTCAGGCAGAAATTATTTGTGCAAGAAGTTCCAGGCCCTGAGAGGCCCTTCTGCATTCCTTTATGAAACACTGAAGTTGTCTTCCCTCCTCTTGTTTTCTGGTTTCTTTTGATTTTTTTTTTTTTTTTTTTTTCCCTGCCTGCAAGTCTTCCTGACAGGGCCACTGCTTTTCTCTTTGGCAATATTAAATAATTGCCAGATATCACATTCAGCTGGTCCAGAGTTGGGGCAATCAAGACAGCAGGAGATCTAAAGCCTCTCCTGATGGATATATTGTGTGGAGATTATAGGGTCACTCACAAGCAGCTTATTCAAGCATTTGAGACAGTTGTCTGATCAGTATACAATCAGCTTTGAGGGCTCAGTCACTGGGCAGTCTGAAGCATACCCGCTCTTTTTCTTATAAAATGCCACGGAGCCTGCTGTTCTACCCATCCGCTGGCTCCGAAGCCCCATAGACAAGCAGGACACAATGAGCAGGCAGGGCACAGCGAGGGTGAAATCCAGGCTCTGCTGAACTTTACAGGCTTGCGCTGCTATCTTCAGTGGAGCACTGTCCCAGGGCTTGATAGCTGCAAACTTAAAACTTTTTCGTGTTCTCATGAGTTCTGTAGTAGTAAGGGTATACTGTTGTTTTGTTTAAAGCTTTGGACCTGGACTTAGTGGTCATAGTACAATTTTAAAAGTTAGTTATGATATAAAATGTATTAGTTATAATTAGTTTGCTTCTGCAAACTCACTTCACCTCTGCAGTGACTGAAGATACTCTTCTGCATTCCCAGAGCTGTGAAGGAGATATTCAGTTACAGTTCCTTCTCTGTCTTTTTTTTTTTTTTTTATGAAATGAACTCCAGCTAATGTACTTGAAGTGTCTGAATGAAATCCTTCTGCTTTTTGCAATCACTGTGTTGCAGCTGTAATAGTGTTTCTTGTTTGGTCTTTCTCCTTCCCAGCATCTATCCCACTCTCACCCTCCAGATTATTTCCAGAGGTGAAAAGCTGACTGTAACACTTTTCTTTTGATGCAGATATTGATGAATGCAGGGCGCAGAACGGTGGGTGCAACCAGCTCTGTCTCAACAGCCTTGGCAGCTACCGTTGCTCATGCTACAGTGGTTACGCTCTTAAAGACGGCAAAAGGTGTGAAGGTAAGCTCTGCTGGGCCTCTCAGTTTGCTTCAGCAGGCGCTTAGTGGCTTGTGACTGTGTTTCAGAGGGCTGGGTTACTCAGAGCAGCCCCAGTCTTCTCCCTCGCTCCCCAGAGACTTTGCTGGTAGCTGCTGGTAGCTGCACCCTGCTGGGGTTGTCCTGGGCGCTCCAGCCAAGCACGATGTGCCTGGGCTTGTCCGCGGTCGCCCTGTCCCGCTCTCCGGTACCGTAACACAGGCGTGATTCACAGAGGATTTGTGGCCTGGGTTGCGCTGGATGGGTTTAGCTGATCAGTCCTGACACTGGGAGGAGGAAGGGCTGGCCAGGTGCGTTGTTGTGATCCTTTCCAGTCTCACAGTGTCGTAGCAAAGGAGCCGTTTGGTTTTTGTTCTGTGTGTTTCTTGTTTTAATTTATTTTTCTAAAGTTGGACGTGGGCAGCAGCCAATGGATTCGGGTAGATTCAGGTGGATAAGTTCACTGCAACTGAATATTAATAGCTGTAGAAAGGCCCTGGTGAAGGTTGGCAGCTGCTCTATGCCATAGCTGAGAACAGAAAGCGAGGATCTGAAGTATCTGATTGAAACTGCAGAATGAATTTACATAACCAAAACTTAAGCAACTGAGATTTTAAAAGTGTTAAGAAACTGCATGCTGAGACAGAGACTCATTAATGATCACAGGTGGCTCTTGGAGTTACGTGTACCTCCTGAAAAAACAGGCAAGTCTGTGTATGTACCTCGTACAGATGGATGGGACAACGTATTTCTAAACGGTTTGCATACCTGATCTGAACAACGTACGAATGCTACCAGCAAAAAGACAAAAAGAGCGGGGTTTTATTTCTGTGTTGCTTTCCCTGTTTAAAGCGGTGACTGTATAGGTTACACGGTATCCCTTTCCAAGGGGAGCAGCTGCTTAGAAGAGCCAGCTTCGCTTTTGAATTGTCTTCTGGGGCCAGCTGGCATGGTCAGGTGGATGGCGGGTGGGCTGACGATTACGTTTGGTTTTGTATCTATGTATGTATATATATGTATGTATATATGGGGAGCCTATAGGAAAGATGGGGACAATCTTTTTAGCAGGGCCAGTTGTGACAGGACAAGGGGTAATGGTTTTAAACTAAAACAGGGTAGATTTACACTGGACATAAGGAAGAAATTCTTTACTACGAGGGTGGTGAAACACTGGAAGGGGTTGCCCAGAGAGGTGGTGGAGGCCCCATCCCTGGAAAGATTCAAGGCCAGGCTGGACGGGGCTCTGAGCAACCTGATCCAGTTAGCGGTGTCCCTGCTCATTGCAGGGGGGTTGGGCTAGATGGCCTCTAAAGGTCCCTTCCAACCCAAAACATTCTATGATTCTATGATATTTGTATAATACCCTAGTACTGTCTATCAGAGCACTGCCAACGGAGCAAATAAGCGTAGGCCAGTTACACTAAAAGTGTAACATGTAGTTGTAGTTTTAACATGTACTAGAAAGCAAAAGTAAATATTAAACTCTCAGGATACTGCAAATGTTTTGTCAACACCAGGATTTTGCTGGGTATTAATTCACATGTTAGAAAAAATACTTGCTTGTTTTTATGGACCTCCAGTTCCAGTCCATTGCCTGCCTTCGTGGTGAAACCCCACGACATCTCTCAGAGGTGACTTGTTCTTTGTCACAAATCGGGCTGCCTCAATTCCCCTTTACCACTGCGGATCAGCAGATTTAGATCTTAGTTTCATGAATGCGTGAAAAATTATTGTTTGCCTGTCTGAGGAAGGAGAAATCTGTGACGCTGCACAGACTGCATGTTCCTTCTGTGTTTTGGTAAAATTCATACTGCTGTTGCTCAGTTCCCGCTTGCTGCTTTTTAACCCGCAGTTTCAGCCCCTGAATGGAGTAGGGGTTTTTGCTTTTGTGGGAATTGTTTTGGCTTACAGTTTTTCTCCTGGTTCACTTTTGCACTTTTTCCAATAATGGTTAATGGCTTAAAGAAAGAAAGAAACAACCGGTTTTGAAAGCCTGAAGTCACTTCTTCCAGCTAGCTAACCCCCAAGGCAGATTCCTAAAGATACTGGTTTTTCAGTTACCAAAATAATAGGGGGATCTCTTGAGGCGGACCCCACACCAGTGCACAAACAGTGAAGTGATTATACTCATCTGAAGTTGTGTTGTTTAATTGCTTGTTTTGCAGACATAGATGAATGCACAGCATCAGCAGACATCTGTGGAGAAGCTCACTGTAAAAATTTAATAAGCTCCTACGAATGTGTTTGTGATGCAGGCTACAAGTACGATGACGTGAGAAAGACTTGTCAGGGTAAGCTCATGAAATAACATCATGTTAGCATTTATTACACGATTTAAAACAACGAAGAAAAAGAAATTTAATTTCAGGCTTCAGTAAAAGCTTAATTTTAATCTTTCGCACACACTAGACTTCTGTTCCCTTTCCCTAGTTGTGAGTTTGCAAATTGTCTTTGAGTTCATTGAGTTTGCAGTCATCTTTGATGACTTGAATCAAGCCATACGAACCACAGTACTGAGATTTCTTGAATTTATGACAAGATCTGGTGGAAGCTCAGAAGCATCTGTGCGTGTTGCTGTCTCTCTTTGTAGGACAAGAAAAGTTACAGAGTAGTAGCTGTTGTTCTTTCAAAACCTGTCTTGTGGTATTATTCTGAACTAGGAGCTTAATATGCATTGGAACCATGCACAGTTCTGCTGGCTACACTGCCTGCAAGCTTTCTCAATGGAGTAAGTTTTGAAAGTATTCCAAAACTAGCATTGTTCCCTGCCTTTTGTCTAAGTTAATGTAATGACTTGAATCACAGGGCAGCCAGCCCTACCAGGCTCTAAGTGTTTATCTGTGCCTGAAGAGATCCCCAGGGTCCATCACAATTTGTTTTCCTGCATTTGTTTGCGAAGCAGATAAAAACAAGCCAAAGGGAAAAAAAAAATAAAATAATGAATGAGAAGCTCAGCTTTTACTTGTCTGTTGAGGATCCAGCTGCTGAGTAGCAATGAAGCAAGAAGTCCCTGAGCTGAATCTGGGCTGAAGGGGCAGGAGCCAGTTAGCCCAGGTATAGCAGAAGGGGTCCAAAGGGATAAAGTCTTGTCTAGAAGTTAAAGCTTGGGGCTCTGAACCTGCATACAAGGAGTTGAGCTCTGCTTCCAGCCTTCCCGCTGACTTGCTGTGTATCTCTGGGCGGCAGGAATCTGTCTGTGAGAACGGATTTGTGCAGATTCTATTTCTAACTCTTCTCTCCTGTAAAGATGTGGCATAGGGTTAAGTACCGGCTACGGAGCACTTGGGCACGCTCAGCTGAAAGGTGCTACAAAACAGCACCGATAACTTTTTTTTTTCCCCCAGATGATTCACGTTTAAACAAGCTCAGTTGCTGTTTTCTCCTCTCTTCTTTGCTGATTTTGTGTAGACATAAATGAATGTGAAGAAAAGCTCTGTGAACAGACCTGTGTCAACTCGCCAGGGAGTTATACCTGTCACTGCGATGGCAGGGGGGGAGTGAAACTTTCCCGGGACATGAATACATGTGAGGTATGTTAGCCTTCATAACTGCAAAACAGACCTTTATTTTACGTTGCAGTTAAGAATGATGAAGCTCTGGACCGAAGCCATTTGAGCTGAGTGACCAGCAGGAGGGAATTGTATCAGCAAGGCCACGTGGGCTGGGGACAGTAGATCTCCTGAAAAGAAGGATCTCATTAGCCTTTTGGGGAGGCAGTTCATTCAGAGTCTCTCTTCTCATGCTCCTCCTGTCCCTATTCCAAAAAGAGCAGGCCAGCGATAACCCTGCCAGCCCTCTGTCTGGCTGAGTTACCTCTGGCTGCACAAGCTTTTCTGAGTTAGACCCAGGAGGATGGTGTGAAGGTCTCCGGGCATGTGGTGTGAGTTACGGACCAGCACTTGCACTTGACACTTTTGTCCTCCAGGCATTTGAGGTGGATGGGCTTCAGTGGCACAGGTGGCCCCAGCGGCAACCAGTCACCAGCAAGTTCTTAGCCCATCTTTTGTTGCAGTCGCGATGCTGCGAGTAGAAAAGGGTGACAGAGCACTGGAACAGGCTGCCCAGGGGGGTTGTGGAGTCTCCTTCTCTAGAGATATTCAAAGCCCTCCTGGACGATGTCCTGTGCAACCTGCTCTGGGTGAACCTGCCTTAGCAGGAGGGTTGGGTTAGATGATCTCCCGAGGTCCCTTCCAACCCCTGCCATTCTGTGATTGATTCTGTGAAAACCTTACGCTGTACCTTATGAGTATGGTTTCATCTAGCAGCAGGAAAACATTCCTCAGGCAGATAGGAGGGAGGAGAGAAAGAAAGAGGAAGTGTTCTCAGTACCAAAACAACTGTATTCTGAGAGTATAAATATTAAAGTGCCCTAGCCTGCTATACGTATAGCAGCTGCATGAGAAAAGAAGAGGAGGCATACTCTCTGCTTCTCTTTCTGCTGTGTGAGGAGAATAAGCACTCAAAAATGCGTTTTGATTATAGAACATAATACCATGTGTGCCTTTTGCTGTTGGAAAAAGCATTAAATCCTTGTACCTGGGGAGGATGTTCAGCGGCACTCCTGTTATCAGGCTGCGCTTCAAAAGGAAACAGCTGACGAGGTGAGGACGATTTAGAATGACAGCCGAATGTGCTGTCTGGCTTTAATGCATGCAATGGAGTTAAGTCATTACAATAACAATTATTCCTATGATCATTCTTATGTGTTTGGATTATGGAGTCCAGTAAAGCAAAACATTATCCAAACCAGTAATTGAGAAAGGCAGCCTCGACCGCAGAGCTCCTAAGATAATTACTGGAGTCCAGTAACTTATTCTTTATTCCTGACGCTACTTTAAAATCCGCCTTCACAGCTTAAGTCTTTCAGGAGCGTGTTAAAAGCTAGTATGTTTTAACGGAGCTTTATAAGTGTTAGAATTGATGCTATCTGTATGGAAAGTACTCTGTGGTTTTTGAACTCTGCATAACTAATTTATTTCTTGGCACCTGTGCGGTCAGACTTGTGGCTGAGTTCGACTTTAGAACCTTTGATCCTGAAGGTATCCTTTTCTTTGCTGGAGGCCATCAAGACAGCACATGGGTAGTCTTGGCTCTGCGCAAAGGACGGCTAGAGCTGCAGCTGAAATACAACGGAATAGGCCGTGTGACCAGCAGCGGACCACTTATCAACCATGGCATGTGGCAAACGGTGAGTCCAGACCGCTGACAAGATCTTACCCTCTCCTGGCTTGTTCCTGATGGGCTCTGGCAAGTGCAGCTACACTGCACTTTGTATTTTTGAGAAGGTGCTTTTCCAACCCATCCATTCAATGCACACCAGTATGTTATACATCCTCGGGTGAGAATAGGGTGTTTTTCCTAAGAAATTGAATTATACTTTATATCCATTGTAAACTAGGCCGGGTCACTAATTTGTGCAGCGCTAGCCTGACCAGAGAATATGCTTGTGGTGCCTCTGGGATGCAGCAGGGCTAAGGTGACTTCATGTCAGTTTGAGAAGATGTCTTCTGGGTGGAAGGGAGTAAGAGGGAAGGAACTCAGTAGTTGTTCTCTTTTGCCGTGTGGGGTGTGCAGTTGGTTTGTTTATTCATCTTCTTGTTTAGTGACAGGGCTCAGGTTGGCTGAGCCTTTGACAAATCTCTCATGCTATAGTATCTTTTTTTAAACTCCACAGGCTTGCTTATATACAAAATAGTCCATTTCCCCTGTAAAGATATTGGGGTCTGTTAGAAACTAGGTGGATCTCTGCTTACTAACAACGTAATCCCAGCAATCTCACAAGACGATGCACTGCATCTTGAAGATTGCAAGGATTCATGTTCTTGACATTTCTCTTGGAACATCTCCTGGTGGTGGTTCAGGAGGCATCATGGGTGTTACTATGTGTGACAGGATCGGAAAAGCATCCTGTAGCATGATCTACACCAGATCAGCAATTTATTTATGCATCTCCTCACTTGTGCCTTTTTCTCTCCCTTTCATTTTTTCTTACTTAATTAGATCTTTTGACTTTTAAGTTGATGTGTCTGTCGGGGAGCAGGTGGGAAGTTCTCAGCTAATTTGCATGTGAGACAAATACAGACGCTGGTAACTGTGAATAGTTTTCCGTTTAAAATTTTTTAGTGTAAAAAAAATCAGAATTATTCATTAAAGAAAAAAGCAAGGTGGGAAAAATTTTGTTTCTAATGAATAAATAAAGAAGTCCTTGACAGTCCTGTCAATCAACTATTGGCATTTGGTAATGTTTCCAGTGGATGAGGTGATGTTTAATTCTGTTCCTTTACTGTCACTGAAACAATTTTAGATTCCAAATGGAGAGCTGTAGAGGTTCAGCAAAGCTGTAGCTAAAATGTATGACATGCTGTATCTTTGCAGGTAGGAATAGCCTCAAGCCAGTTCTTGTCAAATTTGCTGTACGATTTGTTCTGCTAATTTGAAACATGACAACTGTAATTGCCTGCACAGGGAGGATGGTGACAGAAGATGTGAAAAGCAGAGTTGATGCCACTGGGGTGACTTTGGAGTCACAAAAAGCAGTCATTACTCAGCTAAACCATTTAACACAGGAGCGTAACATACTTGTTAAGTGCTAGATCTCATTATGAAGTAATTACAAACTTTCCCACATTGGCTATGGGGGAGATCTCTGAAATGCATTTTCCTGCTTCAAGGAATACAAAAGTGCTCAAACACATAGGAGTTACAGGGTAAACGAAGGCTGTGCTTGCTTTCTGCAGGGAGAGAAGGCGGAATGATAAAAGTATCATTTTTAGGCAAGAATTATTGGTCTCCTGCCAGCCAGCAGTGGCAGGGCCCTTATCCCCAGGTACCATTGTAACCAAGAAATGACTTGGCTGGGTTGCTGCAGCAGCACCCTCTTTGCGCGTTTTCTGAGAGATTATATAAATCCCCTGGAAACCCTTCCCCAAGACTTTTTGGGACAGCACAGACCAAGCTGCTGGGTGCTGTGTGGTGCAGGTGGGCAGGACCCAGGCCAAAGCGGGGGCAGAGGTGCCCCTGCAGCCAGCAGTGCAGGGCCTGGCAGAGACGCAGCATGGCACGAGCGGAGGAGGGAGCACCATGAGGTGGTGGCACCAGAATCCGTGCTTGGAGCAGGTCGATGACCATAGCTCTGGTGACTGTCTCCCAGAGTTAATGCTGTGCCTCATACTGGCCAAAGGCAGACGGATTTACCCACAGATGAACGGCAGCAGGAGGAAGGAGCCTTGAGTCTCTGGACTTCGTGGTTGACTCGCCTCTGAGGCTTGGGATGCTGCTTGCGTTGCTGGGGTGCTGTTGGCTTCTACTTTCTCTGCTCTGCTTTCTTATCCCTTGCCTCCACCCTACAGGTACTTTGTTCTCTTCTGCTTAACATCCAGAGTCACCCCCGTCTCTAAATGCCGTTTGTTTCATATGACTGAGCCATAAAGCTGTACATCTGCTCCTCCATTTTATCCCCGCCCTTATTTCTCCTTTTCCCTCCGTCTGGCATGGTTTTTAATTTGGGCAATCCTGTTGAGGAGGGACTATTCCTTTTCATCTGTCTCCTTTTATAAAACACGTAGCCACACATTTCATTTTAAGTATGGACTTTTGTGTACTTTTCAACCTCATCGTCTGTGAAACACAACCCCGACAACCTTCAGAGGTCACAGTCCTGACTCAAATGCAGTTTGGGAGCTTTACTCTGGACTTCAGCGTGCACAGGATCAAGCTCTTAGTTTTGCTTAGACCTACAACAGTGGAGTTTGGAACTTGGGAGAACTTTATAGAGGTTGTGAGAAAATAGTAATTTTACTATTTACCTGAAAAACAATGGCTATTTAAAAGCAAAACATGAGAAAAAGCACCAACAGTGTATGTCTTTTGGTCTCTTGAGCAACGTGGAAATACAAAGGCATTTTCAAAACTTCGGGCCAATACCTCTACCTAGGTATTTTCTCTAATGTTGATCGCTCCTAGTCTGTTTTTAGGTAATCATTCCCAGCATTGAAAACACAAACAAGCAGGCCTCAGGAAAAACTTTTAATACAGTTATTTGTGTGTAGTCCAGCTGCATGAAGTGGCCTGCGTGACCTGATGATAGCAGAGAATGCACTTGCCTGCTGTTTGTTTTGCATTTCCAAAAAAAGTCATCATTTTGTCTTTTTTTCAATGTTTAGTTTAGTACTGCTCTGAGGACAGTATGGTTAGCAAAAATAACAACCTACCTGCACTGTTAAATGTCAGCACTGAAGGTTAAGCAGTTGCAAGCAGATTCAAATTTGGCTTTAACCCTGCGGCTGCCTACAGTCCCGTCCCGCTTCAGTGCTGTGCACTTGCTTTTCAGCAAAGGGCGGGCAGGCTGGCTCTGGGATAGGAGTTATCCAGGGCATGAATCCAAACCACAAAGCTGACTGACCTTATGGCTAACCGTATGGGAACCCCTAGCTACCAGAACTGCCTGCCTGATCCTCCCCAAGCCCGCTATGGCAGGCAGCAGCTACCCACTCCTTGCCAACAGGAGGAGGGAATTACAGCAGCCTGCTAACTACCGAAAAGCTTCCCCTTTTGGTTTGTAGGTGATGGTGGTGCACCAGCAATTAAGCTTCGAACATATGAAGTTTTCAAACTGCCAGAGGGCAGGATGAAGTAGGCAGACTATAATTTCCCAAACTGGAATTTGTTGAGAGTTTGCTTCCATGGGGATTAACCCCTCCTCCTATGGAATTTTCCACTGATTTGAATTTGTTTATATTAACGATCAGAAGCAGCTGAGAACTCAGATTAATTTTTTGAAATGTATATGTTATTACTTACTATACAATCTAATAAAATTTTAGAAGGCTCTGAATTTTGGTGGCCCTGCAAGTTGCAGGATTTCTTTACCGAGGAAGCATGGTACGGGCATTCCTGTAGCTGGCTTTTCCCTGCTCGTTCCATGGCTGCCCTCAATCCGTACTAGGAGCAGGGAGACTGTCTGTGCCCGCACCCCGGAGCATTGGGACAGTGGTGACCACCAAACCGAGGAGAGGTGTCCGAGTGAGTTTCAGCTCTACAGCCAGTGTAGCTAAGCCAGTGGGGCTGCAGCTGCCAGGAGCTGTGGGCTTATGTTCCCACCCACTGAGTGGACTTTACAGCCTGCCAATGCCCAAAAAAGCCTGTTTTCAGACTGGCTTGTGTGTCTCCGTGGCACGCAACGGGGAGGTGTAGATGCCACTTTAAACAAGCAAGCTTCAGACAAGTAAATTCATGTCCTGTAGGATACAGCACGGAGCAACACACCAGGGGTAAACAGTGTTTCAGCAGTATAAACCAGACCGTACTGGAATCCACAGGAGAAGAAAAAAGTTTGATAATCTGTGAATAATCTTTCCAACTATCAGATTTACTTAGTCTTCATTACTGGAGACTGCAATCCGACGGGACTGTGTCCAGGAATAAACCTGCCCAGCCCTGTCATCCTTTACATTACAGCCACAGAGAGAGAGCTCAGTGTGGCTGATGGGAACAATTTTGGGGGCAGCTATTCTTGAAATGCAAAGAGAAAGATGCTGATAACCCAGCCTGCTAGCAGAACAAGTCTAAACAGCCACTGCAATAGGTATTTGGTTCCATACAGCAGCTCACTGATGGAGACAGCATCCGTGTGTCCCGGGGAACAGAGCTGTAGGGGTGGAGAGTGGGGTACCGGCCGTGGCGTGGGAAGGGGGAGTGCTGTGCTGGAGATAATGAAATAGAGGAGGTGTGCTCCTTTCTTCTCTGCAGGAAGAAAGGGTTCCTCTTATGCCATGGCCACAGAATGCCCTGTCAGTGGCAGGACCCAGGTCCCAAGGCGCAGAATCCATGCTGCTGTTCAGCAGCCTGCTACGTGTCAGTTTTGTGCTTCGCCTCCTCCTCTCCCTCTGCAGTGCTGGCTGCTTTATGGTGCTTCTCCATACAGCTTGGTCATAATTAAAATTGTGACTTTTTTTTTTAAATTTCAGTAGTGATAGAGTCTTCCTAGAAGTAGCTCTTCGGAGACAGGGAGGTAAAACTTGCAGATACCTTTTGAGAGAAAAAATATTGCCTATTACACATTTTTATTACCCTCTCAAATATGACATCTTCTGTTCTTTTTTCTGGGGTCAGTAATCAAAAACTAGACTTAATGGGGCTGGAAGGCTTCTGCTTTATCTTTCACTGGCCTAACAAAAGACATTTTCTTATATGTCTTCCCAGCTTTTCCTTTCACATGCAGTTGCAACGGGAAGTTTCTCATTAATAACTCATTATTGCATTTACATTTTGCATAGAGCAACCTACAAATGTCACTTAGGTAATCCACTCGTATTTTTGTGTAGCTGTTTTGAAGTAGCTGGGCTGTCTTTGCCAACCCCAGGTTGCTGTCTAGAGTAAAGATTTACATACCAAGGCGGAATATAACTTAAAAGATAGCAGAAGAGGCTTGGGGACAGAAAACATTTCTCCATCTTGGGAATGTCACTAGTGGCGCCTGTCCTTTAGTTGAGGCTGCAGATGTCAAGTTCTTTTTACACTGAATTATTCTATTTGCAATTTTACTTTTTCAGATCTCTGTTGAAGAACTCGAAAGAAGTTTGGTTATAAAGGTCAACAGGGATGCGGTTATGAAAATAGCTGTCTCAGCGGATCTGTTTACTCTGGACAAAGGACTGTATCAGCTGAATTTGACAGTAGGAGGCATTCCTTTCAAAACAAAGGACCTTATTCTGCCAGTAAGTATAGCACAATTGCCCATCTTGTTTTGCATGCCTGAAGGGCTTGATTTCCTCTTCTCTTGGGGTAATGTAGGTCCTTCCCGAGACCAGTTCAGCCTGCCTTGAAACAGGTGGAATTATCCCCTTCTGGATACAGCTTTCTCTCCATTGACTGTAGAGGGAGCCTAAGCCAGTAGCGACGGTGAGACTCCTGATTTTTTTTGATTGGGAAGTTTGGGTGAGGTGTATCCCACACTTGGCCTGCTGAATTAGGAGACAGCAAAACTGGAGCACATGGCAAAGCCTTGAGAATTAAAGGTGGTTGTGCTGGCTTGGAGACCATGAGAGGGCCTGGTGGGTCAGCGGGCACACCGCTGCGTGAGGGTACCCTTGTCCCCTCTAGGTCTGGAGACAACCTTGGAGGGACTTCTTGTGTTGTGACCGAAGTTTGGGCTTCTTACCACAGTTTTGCTGCCTGCGTTTGCCATTTCAGTTTAGTAAGACCCAAGGAAAAACAGCGGCTTATTTTGTTCTTTATTTCCTCCTAATTCAAGTAGGTAGGGTGTATGAATAAAAAAGTTAAGGCACTCTTTGGGTGCGATTGGATGATTGCTGTGTTTCTGAAAGAGCTGCTGCTCAGGCTGTTTTGAATGTCCACTGCACACAGACTTGGCACCTTGAAACCCAAATTGGCATCCCTTTATTTCTAAATGAGGTGTCAAAGCTTGCGGCTCTGTGACTGGGAGTGCAGCAGCTGAGGAAGGCTCCTGTTCCTCACAAGAAGCCATTCAGGGCCACTGCTTGTCTGAAACATTAAGCTCAGGGTGTGGTCTGAACACAGGATGGAGAGCCAAAAACTCTTGAGGTTTTTATCCTGGCTCAGACACTTAATTCTCTCCCTGCTTCACTTAATTGGATGTAATGGCACTGATTTAGACACTTTGCAAGGAGCCTTCTCTTTACATACTGTCTCACATTTAAAAGCTGACATTTGGTACAGAATAACATAACTAGAAGCTGGAAGGAACAAGATGTGTAGAGAGTGGGCTGCCCATCTCATAGCTCAGGCACCCCTCCCTTAAGCCAGAAGCCAACAACTTAGACCATGATCAGGCCCAACATCTTGTGCATCATGAAGGCTGTTTGCAATGACAGAAAGGATTTTTTCTTTTTTAACCTGAAGTTATCCTCCAGCATTTGCAATGCAGAATTACGGGAATTACAAAGCTTTGGCTACAGAGCTTTAGAAGTAAATTGCATTAATGATTTGTAGCATGTAGAAGCAGCTAATGGAATCAATACAACCAAATCAGCACCTGCATTAGTTAGTGTCCTGCTGTCCCGTGGGGACAAGCTGAACTCAGGTGACTTCCCTGAGAAATACCGACCACTTACTTGCATTGGGTTGAGGGATTGGGGTTGCTGCCAATTGGTCTGCACGTTCATAACACATCAAAATTCTTTCCCATATTTGATATCATACTATAACTCAGGATTCCTCTGCACCCAAAACCAGCTATTCTTCACTGAATAGTAGTTTGAGGCATGAGATACTGCTTTATCTTCCTAGATAAACCCTCGGCTGGATGGTTGCATGCGGGCATGGAACTGGCTGAATGGGGATGACACCACTATCCAAGAGACCATAAAGATGAATGAAAAGATGCAGTGCTTTTCTGTAGCAGGACGAGGGTCTTTCTATCCTGGCAGGGGTTTTGCTGTGTTTAATCTCACATATGGTAAGTACTTTATTTTTTTATATTTCTGACCTGTCGTCCTGCCATATGTGGTTAATAAACAGTTTAAAACTTACATGTATGCCAGACTCAGTGTTGATCGATGCAGAAAAGACTGGCAATAGCTAAACTTGTGGTTCATAGCGAAGGAAGGCCGTGTATGATGGTTAGAGCCAGTATGGATCTGACCAGGACAGGTTAGGTTCTCTCTGCGTAGCCCGAGTAATGCATTTGACATCCAGGCTGGTTCCAGCTCGCCCTCAGCATTAGGGGCTTCTCACCCCTCTGTCCGCAGCGCAGGTGGTTCCAGCACTGTCAGCTGTTTTCTGCTAAATAAGGAGAGCTGCAAGCCACAGTGCTATATCTTATGATGGACAGAAAATCAATATTGTCTGTAGGAAGATGTCCAAGATCAGATTCACTTTTAATCATTGGGTGGTACTCATTACACTTGGGATGAACACACTAACCATATCCCTGATACAAGCTGAATGAAATTGGCCTAGATAAAGTAATAACAAGTTTCAAAGCAAACTTGGCCATGCTAATTTAGCACTCAGAAAGACACCTTGTCTTTGTCTTTATTCTGGATTGTTCTGTTTGTTTATATGTGCGATCAGCTGTCATTATTTTGAAACCTATACAAATGCCAACCATTTATTTTAGTTTCGTGTGCAATTCCTCCTCTGCAGAAGCCTTCTGTGCATCGTTAGGTGGATTTTTTCTGTTGTGCCATTGTAAATTAGGGAGTGTCAGGTGTCTGTCTCATTTACCACATGGGTTCAAAAGCTGCAAAGTAGAGACAATGCAGCATCTGAAGTGCAGATGACAGCACTCGGCAGAGATGAGTCCTCATCACCTGCATCTTTTTTTTTTTTTTTTTTTTATACAAACAGTAATCCTCCTTGTTGGGGGCTTTGTAATGGTAAGCTTTATAAAAGAACTTATTTCTTGTATTTCAAGATGTGGTGAAACAGGATAGCTAATACTACTAAGTAGGGAGGTTGCAGAAATAGCATTGAAATCTTTCTGTGTAGCCAGCAACACCTTTTAAATGACAAGACCACTGGGTCAGTAAGAAATATGCCAGAGAGTTGATTTCAGAGTTCAGCAGGTGAGATAAAACATCCTGTGCTTCTGAGAGGTTGGTGATCAGGAAGCGACTGGGCAGGTGATCAGTGTAGTATGCTTATATCCTTTTTCAATTTAACTCAGGCTTTCATAGAAATGTTTACTCTATGTCAGATTTGGACTTAGAGTCCTCAATTATCTTTGGACAGCCAAGTACGATGCAAAAATTGGGTGCCCTATCTTACAGCAGTTCTTTGAATGTGTTGGATTGAGAGCCATGGGAATCTGAATCTCTTTGTGATAAAAAAGCTTAACCTTATCCTTTGACACTCTGGAAGGCAGCAGAATGCAGAAGGTAACAAGAGGAAACTGATGTCATTTTTTTTTTCTCTGATTTTATGTTCAGGTACTTTGGAATTTCTTTTTTTGAGTAAAAGAAATGTGGCACTCCCTCCATATGCTCATCCATCTATCCTCTTCTCCAGGTAGAAATTGTCACAGCCTACCCATTTGACCTGTTAGTTCTACATTTGTCATGCTACGCATTTCTTTTTCTGTAGCGCAACCTTCTTCTGGAAACGACACCAAGACAAGTTGGGAAATAGAAGTCAATGCTGTGATTCAACCAGCGACAGATACTGGTGTGCTGTTTGCTCTGGTTACAGAAGAAGCATCTGTCCCCCTGTCGCTCTCTCTGATTGACTATCACTCCACAAAGAAACTGAAACAACAGGTACAGACTTAAGTGATTTTCTAGAGAAGGTGCCTTGCGATTTCCTGGGCACTGAGAGTCATTCTCAAAAATGGTTGTCAGGTTTGCTGCCTGCCTGCCTGCTTATTTGCACCCACCAGTTCAGAAGATGGTTTGGGACTGAAGGTGCTTGGCTGACACCGAAATTCAGACACTACTAGGGACCTCTTTGCAAATCTTGTCTAGGTACAAGATGGAACTGGTCTCTTGAATGCAGGCATATTTTGTTATGTTTTTCTGGCACAGAAGCTATTTAATGCCATAAGCAAATAATTCCCATTCTCTGGAGCTCATCAGTAATAATCCCGAGGCAGTGAAGAGACAGGCTTAGGTGGCACTCCAGGTGCTGTGAAAGGCCAGTTACCATGGAGTGCTGAAGCGACTGATTTAATAAGGTATTCATAATAAAGGGCTGGATTCTGGCATTGCATGACTGTAAATCAGGAATGATTTCTCTAAAACACACTTTTCATTTATGGTACGGCAGCTCTAGTCTATTTGGTTCCAGTGGTGTATAACAACCTCTGTAAGAACCGCTCAGAATTCTCTCTGAGAAGACAGTGGTTAAGACTAACAATTAGTCCCACTGGCTCATTAGTTTTTCATCTATGCAAATGAGCTCAGCAAATGATGAGCAATAGTAATAAGGCTAATTATCCGGTTGCTCTGCAAAATCTTTGTAAAACAAGGCCACAGTGGGGTCATCCTGGTCTTGGATAAGCGTGGCTGGGTATATTTCTGCTCACTGCCTCTTTTTAATTCTTTCCCCTGCTGTCCAGTTTATCATCATGGCCTTGGAGAACACCATTGTATCCAGACTGGCAATTAATTTCTGCGATAAGAAGGAACACTCTGTGGACATCTTCCTCAAGAAAGATCACTTATCCCTGAGGGTAGATGGGATAGCAGGAGAGAGTGAACTAAGCATCTCTGAGTTAGAGGACAGTCTGTCCGTCTTGGAGAGCTCTTTGCACTCAACAGTGAACACCTATGTGGGAGGATTGCCAGGTGAGCATCCAGTTTCGTAGCGTGGACTACAGGCTCCCAACTCACCTTGCTGAGCTGGCAGTCAGGAAAACTGTCTCTGTTCCTTCAAGCTGGCAGAGTCCTTCTCTGTTCCTGCTTGAGCAGGCTTTGTCTGCGATGCAGGCATGTAATCTTAACAGATGTGAGGGCGTGCTTGACAATTTTTTTTTTTTTTTCTGGAATGATTGTGTCCTCCTGAGGACAGCTGTAGGCAAAAATAGAGAGGAGGTTTTGCTTGGTCAGCCGTAGAAATGATTTATCTGAAGGATAGCTGTAAGCAGGGTCCTTCTCTTAAACCTGCTAAAATCCATAGGAGTTGGACCAGAGGCACCTGCATTGCTTCATTAATGTAATGAACATGCGTGAGCGCTCCTTGAGGGGAGTTCCAGGGCCTCACATTATTTTGACTGAAGCTTGGGAAGCCCAGTGTGATTCTCCCTGGCTGATGTTCTGTTTGAACTGATCACAGCACTACACAATTAACAGATTTCCTCCCAGCAGAGGGTACTCAGGGCACAACCAACACCATGTATAGTTTTGCTGGCTTTTCAGCAACAACAGGGCCTCTTGTGGGAGGTCAGTTCACTCCTCCCTTCTGAACCTGGAAGATGAAACTTTCATACGAATCGTGAATTTTGGCTAAGTTTGGGGGCTTCTTGTTCTGGCTGAACTTGTTTATCAGTGGCTACTGCTGAGGAATGCAGTTAAGGAAACACTTATGTCTCTGATACACAGCGGTACATCCTATTTTATTGCCAGCAGCTAAGCAAAACCTTGCCCTTACTTGCCCAAGCAAGGGAGGGGCAGCAACGTTGGCCTCTTGGTAGGTGCCAAAGCAGTCAGGCTGGAAGAGGGTGGCTGAGGTGCCGCGTGTGCCAGGACACATGGCGTGACTGTTCACACCACGAACAAGAGTTTACAGAGTATTTATGCCAGTGATGTAAATGGCTCCTCGTCACACCTAAAAGGAGGAGGCCACAAGCTCTGGGATGTTCACACCGTGTCAGGAACAAGGCTGAATCCCCTAATGTGGCATTTTCTGGCGTCAGATTGAATTGTCCAAGCTGGCCATTCCCCAGGGGAGACATCCCACTCGCTTTCTTCCAAGCAGCTCTCAAATGCGCAGCAGAGACTGCCACAGCTCAGAAAACAACCCTGTTCTGTTGCTGTCCCGCATTCTCCGTGGTTCGCTAAGACTAGCCGTGCTGGGTGAAGCATGGGTTTTTAATTAGCCAGAACCAAGTGTGAGAGATCATACCTACGACTGTTTGGACCCAGCTGGCTTCTGTAGGTTTAGCTACTTTCCCCCTTCGATCTGTTCTGCTCAGCAACGTGAATCTCTGCCTGTGGTCTGCTTTTGCCATTGAGAGGAACCTGGCACTTGCATCGAGAAGCCTTGTCATTTGCCAAAGGAATAAACATTTCAGCACTTTGATTAGTTTCATCGCTCTGGGTTAAATAACTGTACCAAATGGTCAGATCTGGGTTTGGCTCATGCAAATTTTGAAAACATTATGTTGTTTTTTGTTTTTCCCTGCTCCCATACCCTGTGGAAAAAACAAAGTATAATTGTCACACTTAATGTCTTTATTCCATTTGCCACAATTAAAGAAAGAATTATGGGTCAAAATATGTAGTAGGTCCCATCCTAAGTACAGCTAATATTGCAGATGTGGAAGAAATATTATTTAGAGTTTCAGGAGATAAGAGGGAACATATAGGCTTTTACTACTTTTTCTATGGTATTTTCAGTTCTGGTAAATCCTAAATTATGTAATTTATACGATGCATAGGTTTTTCCCCAGGAAATGTGTATACCACCACATGAAGGAGCCTTTAAACAAGACTTGTGAGTCTTTAAAGAATCACATTTCAGACGGATCCATTTCTAGTCAAAACAGAAAATTAAATACTTGACCTGATTAGTGATTATAACACAAAGAAAACATTTTTAAAATTAATTTTTGATAATATCTTACAAATTCATCTGAAAGCCCACACTGTCCTTCAGTGAGCCCTGTGGCACACGTAGCACCCATCTGCATGATTCCTTAGGCGAGTGTTCAAGCTGTTAAGCCAACACTGTCAACTTGTTCTGAGTCAAAATTTAGTTTACGTTCATGTGAGGTACTACCACACAGATGCCCCCTTCTCTTAAGCAGACTTCACAGATAAAATTTGGTAAATGGGGAGGAATAGGAAATAGCTAAAATGATTAGTTTAAGCAACTACCAAGCAATGGTACTTTTCAGCAAGGAAGCTGAAAAATTTGTAGTATCTCTTTGTGGCTTACAGAGCCCACACAAATCTTCTTTCTCTCACTCAGTCTCAGTCTGTCCTCACCCTGAGCTGTGTTTGATCACATCAGCTTCAAATGTGGCCCTGCATGTCTCCAAGCAGAACCCTTTGAAGTGCCTATCATCTCAGGTCAACAGGACAACCTATTGTTCAGGTTGTCCTTGTTTCAGTGTAAAGATAAGGGGTTTACTTAGCTACCTGCATCACTGTGAAGTTAAATAATCTTTGAGACATTCATTGCTTTCCATTGCACAACCAGCTTGACTGGGTCAGCTTTGGGTGGTAAATAAACTAATAACCTTTGGGGAAGGGTAGAGGACACAGTTCATGTAAATTTTCACGTTATGACTTTATTAGATGCGGGGGTTTTTGTTTATTTAAGGTCAGTTTGTATACAATGTTACAGAAGTTAGAGCTAAGATTGACTGATTTTCTGTAGTCTATTGGACTGTAGTGTCTTCCTTGCCATTTGTTTTCTGCCTCTGGTAAACTGATCAAAAGTATGTCACCAGTGGATCTCCATAGAAAAAAATTAGTCTCATTAGTCTTACCAACTCAAGTGATGTATTCCAGCACCTTTCTGACGAATGCCAGCAACCTCCTTGTGCATCACCAGAGAACAGTGAATGTGCGCGCAGCAAGTGGTAGAGGCTGTGTATGGGAGGAGCCTTCCTGTCATGAAGTTCTTCCTATAACCTTTTGGCAGATATTTTGGAGAGAGAGGGAGAGCCTTAGAGGAAGGCGTAACAGCTCCACTAAAGACAAAGCAGAGGTTCAGAGATGGAGGGAGGGGAACATCAAGATGGAAAGCAGCGTGAACACAGGGTGCAGTTGGAGTGAAGCCTCGCTGCTGTGCAGCACATACGTAGTTTTGTTGGGAGTGGAGGCCTTGCAGAGATGCAGAGCAGCTGAGGAAGGGCTCAGCCCTGCGAGAAGGGCTTTGGTGCACAAGAGCAGATGGCGTTTTCCCCATGTCTGGGATCGTGCTCTTGCCTTCTGGTGAGAGGGCCGGGGCAGAGGCAGATATCACGGAGTGGAGAAGAGGAGAGTTTGAATTCATTGAAGCGATGCTCATCTGAGTATAGGTAGGGCAGGTATGTATTCAAAACTGGCCTGTTTTATCTCCCCTTTCACACAGACGTTCCTGTGACTTCCACTCCGGTCACCGCGTCCTACCACGGTTGCATGACCATCAAGCTGAACAATAAGGCATTGGACTTGGACGAGGCTCTCTACAAGCACAGTGACATCACCTCACACTCCTGTCCTCCGGTTGAGGCGGGTCAGTAGGTACCACTGCAATGCGAAAGTTTTATATTCAGAAACTTTCAATGCTTTTTCTTTTTTTTTAAAGATATAAATTATTCAGACCTACTGCACTGCGTGTATAGTTTCTCTTAAACACTGAAGTTATGTAGGAGCTACTGATCCTTATGTCAGATTGATTATTGAAATACTCCTTTGCTTTGAGGTTTAAAGGTTGTAATATATTTGTAAATAGTTCAGAAGACTAATATTAAATAAGCCAAAAGTGCAGAATATACCTAAAGTGAATGTTACCTTTAGACTGTAAGAGACAGTTTTATCTGTAATGTGGAAAACCTGGTAATATATGAGTGTGGACTGGAAGAAAAATAATAATTCTGTATTATTTTTTATTACCAAACACTGCTTTCTGATTTGCAAAATATGAGAGAATAAAATATTTACATACGAGTTTTTAATTTATCTGTACTGAGATTATTTTGTATTCTGGTGTTTGGAGATAATGGTTCAGGCGATGCCTGATGTGGAGATTACACTCAGGGTGGGTGGCAGGGGGTGGGTTGGTTGGTTGGTTGGGTTTTTTTATTTGTCGGTGGGGGTTTTTAAGTGCTTATGTCAGTATTATCCATCTTCTGGGCTGGAGAGCAAATGATTGCTGCTATTCTTATTGCTAGAGTTTCTCTTTCTGGTACCACAGACAGAAGACTCAATTGCGACCTTCAGAAAAACTCTTGGTCAACAGAAAATGGAAAACAAAATTGGGTCAGCAGGAAACAATTAGAAGAAAAGACTCAATAAGTTGAAAGCCATATGGCTTTTGTGTCAATAGCTGCTGAAGCAAATGATGAGGTGTCAAGAATTGGGGAATATTATCTGGCAATGACATGTTTTTGCTGCTTAATTTGTAGGTTGGGTCATTGACTGTGAGCCTAGTGGGAGCAGAGAGGCTTGAGAACGTGAGAGTCAGCCAGGCCAAATTGCAGTGTGGTGAGAATATGCGTGGGGGTTTACTCAGGAGAGGTTGTAGAGCCATGAAGTGCATTTGGCTTTTAAGCTATCCTTGTGAAGCTGGGGTAGGCTTTGCCCAGCCTGCTTCTAGGCACTTAAATCCTGCTTTATTTGGTGTTTGTCTTGTATCATATTGATGAACTGAGAAAGATAAGTATATGCTCTGGTGGAAATCTGAATACTGGGTGGCTAAGGTTGCCCTATGCTTCAGAGGGTTAACATGGAATTTATGGATTGTTCCTGGTCATTCTATGTCGTGTTTTGCCTAGTCAAATAGGCAGATGACAGATTAGCCTAATAAACCACACAGGTGACATCTGTGACCAAGCTGTGGAGATATAACTGTCCCAGAGGAAAGGGTGGAAGAGGGGGAAGACTATCGCAAACATGCTTGCTGGTAAGGATCCCTGCTTTATTTAGCAGAGCAGGGGAAGGTACTCTCTTAGCCATTAGACAGCACGACATCATAGCTCCGTATCATGACCAAAGTAGTCAGCAGTAATGCAGCAGGGCAGAAGAGACCAGAGCTTTATCGCTTTTGACCAGCCTACTCATTTACACTTACAGAAAGACCTGTCAAAAGACTCTTTATACTCGGGTATGACCAGATGCAAGTTTGAAAGGGTGGTTGCTCACTAGACGGTAATAACTTACTGGCGGAGTGTTCATGGATAGGAAAACCAATAGTTCTATGGTTTTTCTTTTTTTATTGAGCAAGGGAAACCACATTATTCCTGAGAGTGCTTTCTGTTAGAGCTGGTGACTCTGGATCAACTTGTGGTATGCTGGAGAACCCAGGAAACATTAGTTTAATATCCTCAGTGAGAGCCGGGAATCCTGAAGATACTGGGGTTAACAGCACTTCCACACTGCAGTGTTTTGTTTTCTGTGTGTTTTTCATGGTTATTTTAGTCCTTTACCAAAATGCATCTCCCATCTTTTTAACTTGGAGTAGCTCTAATGAAAACAGTACAAACTTGGAAGACACCTACTATTTTTTAAACCAAGTAGATGAAACAAACCCTGGTTTACTTTGTTCTTTTCAAAGGAAGCATGTTAGCAAAATAGTCGTATGACTGGCATTTTTGTAATTTTGTAAAAAACTACCATGTGGCATAAATGAATCACAAACATGTCTGACCTTTGTGTTAATGTAAGTGGTACTATTTATGAAGCCAGAATTATTTTGGATCCTGGAAACGTGAATCCTGTGGTACAGTGTGGTACGCTGCAGTTTCAGACTTAATACTATGTTAAAAAAAAAAAAAAAGACTGTAATTCCATTTTCTAAACCAATCTAATTCAGAGCAAAAATTTCTCCCGGACTGTGCATATGTGTGCATGTGTGCAAAGATGTTTTGCATAGACCACAATGCCCCCAAACCCAAAATGTCGCTTAGAAGAGAAAGCCAGAGTTTTTAAGTCTGGAGAATTACAGAAAGTAGGGGTCTTTTGTGTCAAACTGGATTGGTTTTAATACCCTACAGCAGTACCACGCCAGAGGAAGAGGCAGCCGCTTCTATATACCACTGAAAAGAAGAAAAAAGTGATAAGCATTCCTTCATTCCTCAGTCACTGTGCTTTGACCCAAGAGAAATACTGATTTATTTTTTCTTCTATTAGCAGTCTAGGTGCTCAACCCAAAGGGAGTGAGTCTGTTCTGGGCTTTGAGTCCCCTAATGAACCCCGGTGGTCCCCCTGGTAGTATTCAGGGGGAGTAAAAAGAAGTAAATTTGTAATTCCACTCATTTTATAATCAGGGTGATTGTGCTCTTCACAGCATGTGTTTGCACAAGAACTAAGCATTTTGGAGGCGTTAAATTCATGTTTAAAGGAAAAATAATGGTCTACTCTCTGACTTCTGTTTCTCTTAACCAGGTGCATATAAGTCACCTTGTCAACAATAAATGCACCCTGCCACTGATGTTAACATCGCTGGCCTAAAACTTTGCATCGCAGAAAATCCTTCTCAATTGAACAAATTATAAATAAATTATTAAAAAATGATAAACATATAAATTAACCTCTGATGTTATCTGTATTAGTCCTGCATCTGCTTTTATAACATAGAGATACAACACATAAATTAACGAATTTCTTGAAAGGTGGAAAATATTATGTAAAAGGCCGATCATTCTTTGTTCTATTTTCAGCTGGTCTGATGGTGTCACTTCCTTTCAAAGGAAACCGTCAAGTAGGCTGGTTTTGTTTATATAGGGCTTTTTTATATTTCCATAATATGAAGCAGCTGCTTAAAATGTTAATGAGAAATACCTTCCTTTCCCTGCTCTGCTCTTTGGCCTTTCAGGAAATTTCTAGAGCTTCACTGCTGTCTAGACTGTAAGATCTATAGAGCAAGGAGCACCACCATCCTTCCTACAGAAGCAAAACGCAGTGACAAGAGGCAGCAGTCTGATGGGTTTCCATGCTGGTAGAGCTGCTCCTGCCCCAAAATATGGCAGCCGCATGCTAAGAAGGATCCCAGCTAAGGCAACGCACAGTGAGGGGGCAGGGTGCACGCGACTGGGACAAGACTTTGTTCCTGTCGACGGCACTGCTGCAGGTATAGGAGAAAACAACAACAACAATTAAGAAAACCCAGAAGGAATTCTGACCCTTCATCCATTCTGCTTCAGTCATTGTAAAATGCCTGGATTCGCTCTTGATCAAAAATAAGTAACTGGGGTTTAACAGAGTGGTTTTGGTTGTGGTCCTATAAAGGAATTAATTTGAACACTAAAGTGCAGCTTAAATAACCTGTCTGGAAGTTGCATCTTTAGCAGATTTTACTATGCAGACTAGCCTAGCACAAAGTTCAAATAAAATAGTCCCAATAAAATTAACCTTTCTGTTTGAAACTTGAAAGAGAGAACTATTCAGTAGGGTCCTTTTTCCTCTGTTCTTTTGTCGTCCTGTCTTTCAAATATACACAGCCTTAGGTACAGTATAAATATACACAGTCAATTTTATTGTAAAATAATTGCCACACTCTTTTTTTATTGGTACAACACTTTCACCAAAAAGGGTTATTAAATAAATACTACAAGCAAACAAACACCTGGTCTCTTCCTACCCAAAATGACTGACTTTGAGAGCTCCAGACTACCCACTCAGACAACACAGGCTAAAACCCCTCTATAGTGGTTTATGAGAGCAGAACATGTATCCAAGCTGCCTTCTTCATTTCTCCTCTTGAAGAAAAATCATTCTCCAGTAGATGGAGAAGGAAAAAAACTCATGATTATGGTAGCCAGAAAGCAACACTGCATTTGACTGCAGGCAAACTGGTGGTGACTGGTCACCCCGCTGGTGATGTGCCTGCCCTTATGTTCCCAGGGTTCTGCTCTGCTCACAGTGAGATGCGGGTAAAAGCAGAGTGGCCGTAACACACCCTGCGGTGGGTTCCTTGGGAAGTCTAGTGCCTGCTCAGCACGGTTTCCAGAGTTTTCTTAAAAACAAAATAAAAGCCTACTAGCTACCTCAGATAAATTCTTTGTTCTATGGTGCATATGGTGGAGGCTTTTCTCCAGGCAAGAAGTAAGTCGGTGTATAGAGGGCTGGAGCATTGGGGGGAAGACCATAGCTGGAGCTGGACTGAGATGGAGGCTGAGTTTCTTCTGATAAAGAAATGTCAGTAGATGATGTTCCTGGAAAACTGCTGGCAGGCTGTATATAGACAAAGAAAAAAAACCAAATCACCTTCTTCAGTAAAGGATTACAACCCCATTTGCAGCCCCATGCTTAAACATCTCATGCATTGCAGCACAGCGCTCACTTTGGTTTTAAAGCACCTGCTTAAGTGTAGCAGTGACGGTGTCTGGCAAGACGAGACAGATTCCATCTGTAACCCAAGTCATTTTTAGCAGATGTTGCGCACACAGCTAGGCCATAGAGCAGAACAGGAATTTCTGCAGGAAAAGACGCTCTGGCTCCCTGGGTGAGGCGCTGCACCCGACAGGCTGATGAGGTTATGTGTAGCTGCTCATTTCCAGGCCTCACTGTGACATTTAAATTACCTCAGGTGTAATTAATCTCAGAGCAAGGTCTATATTCCTGTGCCAAATGCAGGCTTCTCTTAAGAGAAAATGTTACAGGTAGGCCTGTGTCACCCTGTAGGTTTCTCACTTTGGCTGTCTCAGCTACAGCGGGGCTTTGGGCTGAAAGAGGCACGAGAAACAGATAGAGCTTAGGAAGGAGCCCATGTTCAGGAGCAAGCAGAGTTTGTTAAAACAGAAGAATGCATGTAAGGACTAATGATCTGGATAAAATCCTACCACTACTTTAAAGCAAGTTTTGCCACTGATTTCAAGAGGGCCAGGATTTCACTCCTCCCCTCATATGTCAACACGTGCCAGCCCATGGGCTTCATCAGAAGAGTTGGGCTCAGCTCCCCTCAGGTTCAGGCCTAAAGTGCCTGGAATTTAAAAAAACAAAACAAAATATAATATTCATGGATCATTTTCAAGGGAAATGAAAAATCCGGGCAAGTAAACGCTGCTCCCTGCTGCTAAAAAAATTAATAGCTGCCATCTAGAAGGCCAGAACCAGGGCTGGCACTTGGACAATGGCACCTCAGAGCTGCCCAGGGCTGGCAGGCCCCACACCACAGCGCCTGGCTTCTCCCTGGGGCTCCGGGGCAGCAGGGGCGGCTGCCCTGGGTCAGACCCCCACAGAGAGGAGAATGTTGTCCCGCATTTTTACCACAGGGTGACTTTAGTAACCGAGAATGGGGATGTCGTGACAGGAAGGTTGATTATGCCCTTCAACTCTCCAGGAGGCAGTGCAGGAATACTGACAGACCTGCTAGCTGGATCAGCTCCAAACATAGTTGCTGGGGTTTTGGGTGGGATTTTTAAATTTATGTACTTATTTTGGAGTTGTTGCTTCCAACCCCCCTCAAACTGCAGGAACTGTTTCCATCTCTGCCTGCGATTGCTTCAGTAGTGAGTTCTCCTCCGGCAGGAATGACTGGCACAACCCCTACCACTGTCATCGTCACCAGTCCCTGCACAGCTCATCATTTACCTGACCCCTTGGCAGGTTGGCTACTGAGACTAGTTGTGACTGAACTATACCAGTAAGGGATGATTGACTCTGTTAGCACATGCCACAGTAAACAAAAGAAATGCCAGTTACATTCCTGTTATCGCCCTTTCTCTTGTGCATTTGGCTGATTTCTGCTTGTGGACAAGGAAGCATCAGGTGAACTGAGGAGTGTTTACCACCGGCTCAGGCTGTGGGGTTTTTTTAAAGACTTTGTTTGCCCCTCCAGCAAGCAGTTATTCAGTGAAATACTGGATTTAGAAGAGGGGACTAGGAATGAATCCGCTCGATGGTGGGAGCCACAGCTCCTTTGAGCTAATGGAGCTTCAGTCCATGCAAGTGGGGGCAGAGCTTAGGCTAGGTGTGTTGCATGCCAGATGAACCCAAGTTGGGATATATTCCCAGGAGGAGGAACTATGGCTGTGAATTTCCTCTGGTTGAGGAAACTGGTAATTGATTGCTAACTGCTTTGCTTCATTAAGTGGCATTAATTCACTTCCCCCCCCACCCCCTCCCAGCTCTTAGCTGAAGAAGGTCTTGCTCCTTTTGTTGTACTGAACCACCACGTGTGTGACCCTGCCCCAGTTGGGGACAGATGCAGGGCAATGTGAAATGCAGGGGCTTAGGAACAGTTTTTAGCCAAAGCTTTGGCAAGCCGAAGGGAACGCTGAGGACAGAGGTGCATCTTGGGGCCCTTGTGTGGATCTTGATCTACGTGGAAGCAAAGCTGTCATGCCTTTTGAGTTGCCCAAGGGCACCCTCTGCCAGCTGCTCCAGAAATACGTGTGAGCCTCATGTAGACCTTGGCTCACATCAGCCAGCCCTGTATGGATGTCTTGCAAACATTAGGCCATCTCAGATGCCATATCTTTAGGCACCTGAACTACACCCCTAGGATACAGGGTTCAGCCTCAGGTTTTGATGTCTCACTTGAAGGCTCAAGAACATAGATATTTAAGCGCACAGCACGTGACATGTTGCAACTGAATCCCACCCCTAGTCAGTGGAAAGGCCTTTAGGGTGCATTTGTAGCAGGGTCTCCTACACTATGGCCAGCTAGAGCTCAATTCAGTCGCCCACATATGTCCAGCCCTTTCGGAATGCCACGGGATATCCACATCCACATCCACACAGATGTGACACAGGGACTACAGGACCTGGACCCTCCTGGAGTGGCAGCAGGGGCCCGGTGGCTACCTTATCAGGCAGCATTAGATCCCTGCATGCCAACAGCTCCTGTGTTTAGCCAGATGAATCCGAGCCCCAGGGCCTGTAGTGGCCTTAAGGACTAGGACCAGCTGAGCACAGCTTGTGAAGGCCTGAATCCAGCAGCTGGGCACTGCTTGGAGCACAGAGATGGGTCACAAAGACCTCCAGCCCCATGGATTCAGCCCTCAGTTCTCAAGCAATGAAAGAGGATAACAGTTAAGCTTCTGTCTGTTCCTAATGGGGTCTGCTTCTAACATTCACCATTTGTAGCTTTGAGCGACTTTATTATGATTTTTTTAACTCATATAATGATGCAGAAATTACTTCTCTCCAAACTACAACATAATGAACTCGTACATGCAGGAAGGTGGCTTGCTCTTTTTTTTTTTTTTTTTTTTTTCCAGGAAAAGGATTAAGCGCTTTCCCTTTTGGAGCCCAGCGCTTCTCACTAACCTCTCCTGGCTTGGGGACAGCTGGTGGTGTCTGCCTCTGAATGTTATGAAAGGGAGAGAAGACAAATTATCACATTTCTTAGAAAAAGTAGAAATCTAGGAAAATAACTGTGTTTATTTTGGAATGCAGTTAAGAATTTGGTGTAAATTTCTGTTTCTCAGTGGACACAGGACTGAAGAGTTACAATTGAACCTCATGACTACTTACATACATCTTTTCAGATTAATTGATTTCTTTAATCTGTTTTTATCTCCTTCTCTCTCTACTCTTGGCTACGTGCTAACTGAATGCTGCAGAACAGCACAGCTTTTCAGCTAAAAGCAAACAAAAAGAGATGTTCTTTTTTTCCTCTCAACCCGTGGTCTCCAAAAGTTCCTGGCCCCATTTATGTTAATAAATAAGACCTGCCAAGAATTGTTCTCTGGGTGTGAAGCCAACTGGCATAGCACATATCACATCCCTACAGCTGAACTCTTACCACCAAACCAGTGTGACTGTCTGTGTGCACACTACCTACTGGGAATGGACCATTGCCCTTGCCAATGTCTGACCCCTTCCTGAGCATTGCTGGGAGGCTGTTAGGTGGTCTGGGCCAAATCCATACCAGGAGCATGCTAACAATTCGCTGGCGTGGATAAGCATCGTGTCCCAGTGCTTGTGCCTGATAGCTTACTGGCCCTGAACAGACATAGCCCAGGAGGCCGTGGGGAGCTGGTCCACAGCTAGCTCATGCTAAACATGCAGTGCTTTCAATTAAGAAGTATTGCAAAACTTGTGGTACCCACTGGTCTAGCACTACGCAGCCAAAGTATAACAAGGCATTGGACGGAACAAAACAGTCTTACCGTGCTTTAAAAAAAATCTAAAAACTATGATGGCTCCAGGATCTCAGTACCTTTAGTTATTTACCAGCTCGCCCTACGTTCTTCACCTCGCTCTGGGGCAAAGAAAAAAAAGCAAACACCATCCTCAGCACCACTCCCTGCATTTTCCAGGCCAGCTCTGGCTGGATGCAGCACAGGCTTGGGGCACAACTCATACCTCATCCTTCTGAAGAAGGTGAAGCAGTGTTGACTCAGCTCACGTTGTACCTTCTCCTGCAAGGGGAGGAAGCTGCACCTCCAGCAGCTTTCTCTCTCCTGCCTTCAGGCTGGCCACCGCTGGTCAGTAAGGCTCACCAATCTCTGCCATCTGCTGTAGCAGTTCTGTACCTGTCTCCCAGAAGTGGCCCATAGCAGATGCTTATAGGAAACTAAAAGAAAAAGGGCTCTGTCTTCTGATGAGCCTCCGTTGGTTCTTGTGGCAGGCAGCCATTTGGGGACTCGCTGAGCTGCAAGTGACACCTGAATCCCTGTCTTTAACAGCAGCCGATGTTCCTAACTCTTCCACAACATCCTGTGGCATTTCAATCTTCTCTGGTGTGTAAAAACAATTCCTGTCTCTGGCTTATCTTGCCACCTAATAGCTTTACAGGGGCAACCAAAACTTTGTGCGATTAGAAGTTATCACTACTATCCATCCACAGTCCTTTCCATATCACTCAGTTTCACAGACCTCTTATTTCCTCCCCTTTCTTGAGTCCTAATCTATTTATCTCCATACTAAAAGTAAGGTGGGCTAAGGCGTGCCAAATCCTGCGTGTGTCAGATGCTTCCTTCAGCTTCTCCAATGCCTCTGTTGCTGCTTCATCTTGCCCAACGTGGGCTCTGTGTTCACCTTCATGATTACTGTAGCACAGCTCTAATCCCACATTAGGATTCCTGGCCAGCAGCCAGAGTCCAAAGGACAACCAGAGAAAGCCTGAGATCTGAGAACAGACCTGAGAACTAGGCCCAGCCTAAGTCGTCCCAGAGACGAGTCTGTGAGTTGGGATCCAGCTTCCTTGCCTCTTTTCAAACCCCCAGGAGCCAAGATCTACCACTGCAGAGTTTGTACCGTAGCAGCTTACGCTTTTCTGATGGAGTAAGAAGGGTGCCATTTTGTACTGTACCTGAAGAGGTAACGGGTAGGATGGATATGTAGAAATAGTTGCTGCAGAAGGACAGAAGCCAGCATATGTCAGGATCTGCTGGGCAGGATTGTACAGGATCTGGGGTGGAGGTGCAGCACTGAAGGCAATTTGGGACAGAGGTACCTGTTGAGCACAGAAGACAACAACAATACATTAGCACAGTGCAGAAGGAGCTGGAGCAGGAACTGGTCCTAACACAAGCAACTAGACAATTGAACAGCTTCCTGTTTTCCAACACAATACCAGTGCTACAAAAAACCAAGGAGCAGACAGAATAAGAGGAAGGTGTATCTGGAGTGAATATTCTGACCAGAAATACACAGCTATTTTAATCTTCTTCCCTTGGAAAAAGACTGCTGGTGCTTCCCTAGCACCAGTTACAGAAGCACTGGCAGGACTCCAGACCCGAGGCACCCTGAAGAGCACAGCATACAGCTTTGACCACCTCTTCTTAACCATTCCAGCACCAAACACCCAGTCCTTCACAATTTGCTGCAGGCTCTTTCCAATAGCAGCTACCTGATGCCCTCATGTCTTTTCTCTCTGTTTTCCTACACGGATCTAGAAAGATCTCCCTTTCCAGACCACTTGCTCTTCTTTCACAGCTCCCTCTCGCTTGTGAAATGGTGTTTGCTGCTGGCTGTCCAATACCATCCCCCATGTGCATATCTCATTCCTACTGCAATAAGTCCTTCATCATACCCCGTGGCTTTATTGGCATGTCCCTTAACTGCAATATGAGGTGAAGTTTGCAGAAAGAATAGCTTGTATTAAACCAGCTAATACAACGGGGAGAGAAAAAAAAAAAAAAAGCGCAAAAGCTAAATGTGAAAGGGGGCTTGTGTTAAACCCTAAGCCCCTGTGCTATACAACCATTTGTGAAGGACAGTAGAGCTCTGTGAAAGATTTTCCCACCCCTCTGCTTTGCAAAGCGAGACAAATTCAGTGGTTTCTTTTCTCTCCTCTGTTTTTATTAGCAGATTCCTCTACATGAGAGCATGGAATTTTCTTTTTACTGAAATAATAAAATATAGTGGTTGCCAGACAAATGCTGAAAGCAGCAGCCAGGATCTTTTTCTGGCATTTCCTTTCAGTTTTATCAGAGAGACACATAAACCACTGCGTCCTCTGGAGATAGTGTGAAATCTCTCTGTGCTTGAGAAAGAGATATATTAGTTCTGTTTGTACATGGAAAACATTGCCTTGGTCACCGATGTACCACATGAGGTTCCCTGACAATCTAGGCCTCAGCTCTCTGGAGAAACAGGAGCTGGCGCAGAGAAAGGCTGGGGTCAAAGGCAGACAGCCTATTTCGTGGAGGAAGGCAAATCTCTCATCTTCATGGTACCCTCCTCAAAACACTTCCCTTCTACTTGCCCTGCTGGGTGGATATGGTGGTGAGAAATGGTGAGATGCTGCCTTTCAGACAGGAGTAGCGAGAAGCAGCTAAGGAGTTGCCTCAGACCCAAAGCTTTGGGGCCAGTGACACGGCTCACCCTGGCCGGGTGAGCTATGGACGTAACGTGGCAAGAAACATTTCTATTGCCCAGCGTGAAACACAGATGCCTGTTCTGCATCTGTCACCAGCTCTCTGGTGTGGGTCCCTTTGGGTGCTGCTGTCCTTCCCCCAGGAACCTCTCTCAGTCCTCTGATGTTCTCTCCATCCGTAGCAGCAACCCTCTCCAATTGCTAAGGATGAACATCACAAGAGTCCTAGAAGACAGTTTTGGGGAGTCATCCGCCCCAAATCCACTGATCAAAGCACCTTGTTATCAGGCTATCTTGTCCCAGCCTGGAGCCAGCAATGTTTTGCAAGTATTGAAGCTGGCTAGATGCTTTTATCAAGTATTCCAGTAACAACACTATCTTAAATTAGTTACATAAAACACAAGGGTAGGTGGAGACCTTTTAAACTGAATCACCACCCAAGCCAAAGAGATAAGGAGCTGTGAACTGGCCAGGGAGCTCTGCCAGTGCCATGCGGGCACCTCGGGTCAGTGTCTGTGGCCTGAGGGGCTGGCTGGCCACCCCCCAGCTGGCCTGGCCAGCTCTGCTGATTGTGGGCTGGGCTGGGCGGCTGCAGAGCAAGGCAGGTCAGCTCCCTGATCTGACACAGACCTGCCAAAGCATTTATTTCTGAGCTACAACTACTTTTCAACGCCAGACCGCACCTTTAGTTGAACGAGTGCTAGGATGTGAAGCTCGGTAATCAGGGGTTCATTTCAGTTTCCTTTTTAGATCAGGCTGAGGGAAGAGAAGAGGGGATAAGGGAATGATACTTAATCTGTTCATATTCCCTTGAAGACTTCAAGAAGGAGACTAACTGAGAAAAAGAAAAAAGGCAGCAAGCTCCCCAGGACTATCAGTAATTCTGATTAACGCAACCCTAAACCTAGGACAGGCAGATTCCTTGGCAAGGTGTGTCAGGAAAACATCTACAAGTCATCTGATGAATACGGGAAGCAGGGAAGGGAGTTTCTAGATTAACTCTTAGTACCAGCAAGTGAAGTTTTCCATGCATTTCTTACCTCTGCCTTCTGTAAGAAATAATCACGGTGGTTTACCCTTTTGGATACTCCGAGTACATACTTCTATTTACATTATATCTCAATCTGCTTTTTGTTAAAGGTGACTTTAAGGTAACTGCCCAGCTGGAGTCCTATATCCAAGCAAACTGTAGATCTGAAAAGGAGGGTACCATCGTAACCACCGCAGCTCCCCCAGCACCCAGCAGATGACACAGGGGCCACTGAGAGCTGACACCTTGGGCGTCAGGAGAGGATGAAATGTTTCCCACTGAGCCAGCATGGCCCTCTGGCTGGCAGGCAGCAAAACCACGGGGAGTGTGCCAGGGTCTGCAGGGAATTTGTCACAAGAAAGAAAACCCACAACAACCAAAACCACACTTTTCTTTCTTTTTTTTCTGTCCAGGAAATATGATGGGTTTAGAGGCAACGGCGCTGTTTTGCACACTCTCCCCTTTGTAACATGTTTTGGCTGCCAGCGTTCCCCAGAGATAAACATGATGTTTTTTTGTTTGACTAGTCAGCCTGGCCCGGTGTTTTCTGGAAATCAACCTCGGAGCAATGCCCTGAGGCGTTTCAGAGGGCTTTGCAGCTCTCCCTGCAAAATGCCAGCGAGCATTTCTGTGGGAAGGTGACATCCTGAAGGAAGGAAAATTGTCCTCCCACCCATTTTGAAGGGGTTTTTTTCTTATTTCAGTCCCATGCCCCTTTCTCCCTCTTCTGCTTGATGTTTTCTTGGCCCCCCGTCTTCCCCTGAGAGTTCCTCCTTTCGTAACAAAAGCAAGCAGCAGATTTGCAAACCAGCTCTGGTACATCACTCAAAAGGACCATGAAAAAGCACAGGCAGGAGCAAGGAGGGGTCATTGCATTTTGGACTGCTGCTTTAGTAACACTTTCACAAGCATAGCATGGCTCCTGTCCTGAGGTAACTGACACAAACTCATCTTTCCCTTAAGCTGCTGAGGGTTTTTTTCCACTCCTGCTGCAGAGGAGACATTAAACAGCTTATTCAGATCAGGTTTTTAGCTTTAGCCCCAATAGGGTCACTCCAGCCAAGCCTGGGGGAAGCTGCACATCCACTGCTGTGATTTCCTTGTATGGCTTTACGCTGCCCAGTCAGAGGACCCAGACCTTCACCCAGGCTCTGCCTCCCAGCAAGGGAACACGCCAGGTCATGGAGACTCCAGTTCTCCCAGGAACATCTCCTCAGCTTGGCATCCTTTGTGAGCAGTGCAGCGATGGCCCCCCAGACATGTGCCTGAGCTGGAGCTTGCCCTGCTATGAAGCATCAGCCCAAATCCCATGTAAGCCTCAGTCTGTACAAGACAGATTAGGTGGACTCAGGATGGCTCTCTGCACCCTTCCCCATCTCAGGGGAGCACTAGCAACTCCCACAGCTGCCCTTGGTGGATGCACTCACATCCAGGCAGGGGAAAATACTTAGCAGCGCTGGAAAGCTGCTGTGCTCTACCAAGGCCTTACTGTAGATGATGCCTGCCTTCCCCTCCTCATGTACCTCATGGTACCCTCCTCATGGACCGCATGAGGAGGACCAGGAGGGTAAAACCCCTCCCACTGTAAGAGAAGATCAGGTTTGTGACCACCTGAGGAACCTGAACGCACAGAAGTCCATGGGACCTGATGAGATGCATCCCAGAGTCCTGAGGGAATTGGCTGATGTAGTTGCCAAGCCACTCTCCATGATATTCGAAAAGTCATGGCAGTCAGGTGAAGTTCCTGGGGACTGGAAGAAGGGAAACATTGTGCCCATTTTCAAAAAGATTAGAAAGGAAGACCCCGGGAACTACCTACCAGTCAGCCTCACCTCTGTGCCTGGAAAGATCATGGAACAGATCCTCCTAGAAGCTGTGCTAAGGCACATGGAGGCCAGGTAAGTAATTTGAGATAGCCAGCATGGCTTTACCAAGGGCAAGTCCTGCCTGACGAACCTAGTGGCTTTCTATGATGGTGTGACAGCATCAGTGGACAAGGGAAAACCAACAGATGTCATCTATCTGGACTTCTGCAAAGCCTTTGACATGGTCCCCCACAACATCCTTCTCTCTAAATTAGAGTGCTATGGATTTGATGGGTGAACTGTTCGGTGGACGAGGAATTGGTTAGATGGTCGCATCCAGAGAGTAGTGGTCAACGGCTCAATGTCCGGATGGAGACCAGTGACGAGTGGTGTCCCTCAGGGGTCTGTACTGGGACCCGTGCTGTTTAATACATTCATCAATGACATAATGAGATCGAGTGCACCCTCAGCAAGTCTGCAGATGACACCAAGATGAGTGGTGCAGTTGATATGCCAGAAGGACGGGATGTCATCCAAAGAGACCTGGACAGGCTGGAGAGGTGGGCCTGTGTGAACCTCATGAGGTTCAACAAGGCCGAGTGCAAGGTCATGCGCCTGGGTTGGGGTAATCCCTGGTACCAATACAGGTTGGGGGATGAAAGGATCAAGAGCAGCCCTGCTGAGAGGGACTTGGGGGTACTGATGGACGAAAAGCTGGACATGAGCCGGCAATGTGCGCTGGCGGCCCAGAAGGCCAACCGTACCCTGGGCTGCATCAAAAGCAGGGTGGCCAGCAAGTCGAG
Organism: Gorsachius magnificus; assembly: GCA_034008185.1. Classification (NCBI taxonomy): domain Eukaryota; kingdom Metazoa; phylum Chordata; class Aves; order Pelecaniformes; family Ardeidae; genus Gorsachius; species Gorsachius magnificus. The sequence goes on along the minus strand of CM067081.1, from coordinate 67,609,069 downwards.
GGAGGTGATTCTGTCCCTCTACTCTGCTCTGGTGAGACCTCACCTGGAGTACTGCGTCCAGCTCTGGAGCCCTCAGCACAAGAAGGACATGGAACCGTTGGAGCGGGTCCAGAGGAGGGCTATAAAAATGATCCTAGGGCTGGAGCACCTCTCTTATGAGGACAGGCTGAGAGAGTTGGGCTTGTTCAGCCTGGAGAAGAGAAGGCTCCGGAGAGATCTAATTACGGCCTTTCAGTACCTAAAGGGGGCCTGTAGGAAAGATAGGGACAATCTTTTTAGCAGGGCCAGTTGTGACAGGACAAGGGGTAATGGTTTTAAACTGAAGCAGGGTAGGTTTAGACTGGATATAAGGAAGAAATTCTTTACAATGAGGGTGGGTGAAACACTGGAACGGGTTGCCCAGAGAGGTGGTGGAGGCCCCATCCCTGGAAACATTCAAGGCCAGGCTGGACGGGGCTCTGAGCAACCTGATCTAGTTAGCAGTGTCTCTGCTCACTGCAGGGGGGTTGGGCTAGATGGCCTCTAGGGGTCCCTTCCAACCCAAACCATTCTGTGATTCTATGATTCTGCGTAGCTGCCCCTCCCCTCATTTCCCACTGTGGTTGTGTCTACTCCCCTTCTGCCATTGCTCCTCTCACAGGGAGGGGGTGAATTAAGCTGGGAAAGCCACTTCCACTACCATCAGGCAGCCACAACTCTTTCCTGGCTGGCTGCAATTTGTTATCAGCTCCTTGCAAGAGTCCCATCACATGAAGGACATCTCAGTTGCACGTTTCTTACATGCAAAGGCTCAGTGTGCTTATTTGCCTTAAGCTAGACAGAGGAATATTTCCAGCAAACACTTTGCAACTCCTAACAACAGTGAATTTCAAATAATTCATAAGGCCCTGCTCTGTCACGTGGTTTTAAGCACCCAACACGTGTTGTGGATAGCCTGGCCATGCTTGAGAAGGGACACCGGTGGTTAAAGCAGGGCCTGGATGGCCTCCAGTTCGACTGGGTCCTTGGCTCACTGCTAGCTCTGAGCAGCCCCTTCCCTCTGGTCTGCCCCCCTGGTGTACATCTCACCCGTCTCTCTTGCTTTCTCTTCTGTGCTCCACCCCTCCCTCCTTTCCTTTCACCTGTCATTCTATTTCATTTTCTCCTCTGGAATAGTCACCAAAACATCATGGATCTAAGACGACCAGTGCTGCTATCACACCTCCCTTCAGCTCCTGCATTTCATCTCCATCCTCACACCTCTGCCCATTTAGCTTGGAAGCTCTTTGGGCTGGGACCATCTACTCTTCTCTTCTGAGTGCCTAGTAAATCATGAGCCACTGGGTTGGTCTTTAGGCACTGCTTTAGCAAACATGACCACTGCCAGTGACAATCCCAGGAACAGCTACTTCACCCTTTTAACATGTCAGAAAACCTAGGCAGATGGGCACTGTATTACAGAACGCCTCCTAGCACACAGCCTCTTGAATGCAGTGGCACGGGGAGCAGTTAGAGGGTGGCCATTCCTTAGTGAAACAAAAAAGGAGGTTAATGTGACCTGAACACAACTGTTTAAATAAAAACTTGACTGCTACTTCAGAGTTAATCCCCATTCTTGGGAAAAGAGCTACGTAAGGTTAAAATAGTCACACCTAGGATGTGAGTTTTACATGTTAGCTACAAACGAGCATCCTCAAACTCTGTGCTGGCCCACATGTTCAACGCTGAATTAGAAGGAAAAAAAGATGCCACTAAGTGAATCGCCAGCATCTGTTCATAGAGACGCCTGCTTTTTTTCCTTCCATTCATGTATTTGACCAGGCTTGACCTACTTAGCTGTGAGCAGCTGGCAACAGCTTAGCCTAAAAGATACGACTCCAAACTCCCAGACCACACAGGAAACATGTTTAAAGCGCCTCCTTTGTACGCTTATGCTTCCTTGGTTTCAAACCATTTGACAACATCAACAAGCACAGAATTCCTCACATAAGGCAAAAGACTGTGAACCTTACCATATCTTTAAACGCTCCGAGAATGGCTGCCGTAATAATCCCCAGGAACAACCCGATGATGTTGAGGACTGTGGAGGACCACAGCAGCCTATACAGGTGAATCACGTCCTGACAGCCGCTCACGCCGAGAAATTCATAGTAGCTGGAGGACTGCTCTGAACTGAAAGGGAATGCAGGCAACGTCACTGCAGTGGGAATGGTTTCACACATAACACAGAGAGCCCGAGGATCTGAATCCCTTGTGCTTACTTTCCTCTTTGGCAAAGTACTTCAGCCATGCTCCCACCAAATGCTGCTCAGATGAATTGGAGAAAGCTCTCCTGTAGACAAAATTTGGCTCTGCTAATGCTAGCATTAAACATGTAGTCCAACTAATACCAACCCTAGTTTGTCTGATCGGTGTTGTGCACCAGCAGAGATTCTTTTATTTTTTTTCTCAGGGTCTCTGAACACAGGCATAGTCCTGGCATATGGGTGCCGCCCTTGCCATTTAGCTACCAGCTAAAGCATGCTTAGCTTTGCTTTTTTCCTCAGCTCACCTGGAAATCTGCTGGCATCTCTGAAGGTGGGGAAGGCAAGTTTCTCAGGCATTAATTCAACCACAGGAAGGGAGATTTTGCCAGCTGGCTACATTTGGTTATGGTGTCTGTGGTTCCGAATTAACAGATGCAACACAGTACAGTATACAGATGTGCCTTTACACTATGGATTGTACTATCCAGAAATCTTTGTTTGTTTGTATTTCTACACTGCACTGGCTATTGTAAGTCAGGCATGTTGTGAAGTTAATCCTCCTTGTCTTGCCGAAAGTCAGAAATATCCTACTGCAAAAATTGAAACCACAGTTTCCTGCAGTTCTTTCCAGTACCTGCCTTAATCCTAGGCCACTAATGAGCTCCTAGAGCAGCTACTTGAGTTGAAGAGATTTTTTAAATGCCGTCTGGTTTTGCACTGCTAGGAAATTGCCATCAGGTTATGGTGGAAATCAGAAGTGAGCAGTTTGTGCTCACTCTTCTGTTCCTCCATCCCCAGCACATTGGGCAGCAGTGGAGATGGTGGTTAGGGAAAGCTCTGCAGAGGAAAGTAGCAGCACAGAGAAATCCACAACATTTCTGGGAAGAACCAAGCCAAGCACAGTATTTCCTGGAAATGTCCAATAATTTGTTGTGGGGCATGGTTCTGGCATTGCGGATCCACCATTGTTGAGTTCGCTTGGGCCCTATTATGAGCCCAGATGTTGCTTAACTAAATAAACCTATAGCTTCAGCTGCCATGAGGTGGAGGAAATCTGACTTGCGATCCTGCCCACGTACCGGTGTATTGCATGGCTGACACCAAGTCACTTTGTGCGACTGCATCTCCTCCTACTTCTCTCCAGCTGTCCTATGGACTGGAATTGCCAAGTCTGTAGGGCAGCAAGACTGTTTCTTTACTCTGGATTTGTCCATGCCAGTGCCGTAAGATCTTGCTGTACGCCATGGATTGCTGACAATGGCAGGACACACATATTTAATTGTATCACTGTCACAGCAGTGATCAGTCCCAGGTGTTTCAGAAAAATCTGATGTCTTAGAAAAATGACACTGAGGATCTCCATCTGGAAGGGGAGTATTCCTGATCTCTCCTTGTTACCTTATGCTTTAAGCAACAGAGTTTCAGTCACTTTATTTGGTAACTCTGAATGTTTTCACCCCTTGAAGACCTCTGTTCTGTTCTGTATTGGGCTGTTCGATTCAGTGTTAACGTGCAGCAGTTAGTTGCGTACCATGAGAGAAATCATTCTCAGTGTAAAGATACTGCATTGCAACTGTGATGTTCCGTCATTTGTCTATCATAGAAAAGGTACCAAAGCTGTGCATACCCTACCTTTCCCATGTCATTTGTTTTGTATACCTCCATCACGTCCAGATTTAACACCTCTTACACAAGCAAAAGACTCTGACATTCATAGGGGATTTTAATCCATTCCATAGACCTGCACTCACTTTGCGTGTCTTATGTGCGTGAGGAATACTTATACATAGATGACTTCCCTCTAGTCCCAAATTTCATTTTGCTTCCCTAGTTGAGTCAGGATCTGGGCAAGAGCTACTCTGTTATGCAGAAGCCTTGTGTAGAAGCCTCACTGTGCCAGCCTCATTCCCCTACACCTAAAATGTTCATGTCTGGCCACACACTAGCCAAGGCTTACAGAGGACTGGGGTTATTCAGGGCTGCTAGCATGGGAAAAGGAGGCAAAACCAAAATAAAACAGGAGAGGTAGGAAGGAAGGAAGATGAGAAATACACAGAGGGAAAGAAAGAAGAGTGACTGGGGGTGAACCGAAGAGGGTTGCAGAGGTTGCACAAGAGTGCCTGCTAAGATGATACTGAGGTGTGCAGAGGCAGATCTGCCCTGGGAAATTCTCCCCAGTTCCTTGTATGTGGCAAGACATGATGTTGCTTGCAGTTGAAATCTCTATGGGCCAGGTGGCCAGTTAGTTGTGTGAGTTCGTTTCATCTGTTTTCCACATTATAAACCCTTGGACTTTGCTGTGATGTAGTTTTCCTAACCACCTTTTTTTACTCCCATTAAACCCTGTGCTAACCTTCAGCTGATCTCCGTAAGCATATCCAGACATTTCTTCTCTTATTTTCTGAGGTCTCATGCTTTGGTAATGACGAAGTCAAATGGACAGCTTCAGAAAACACTCACAAGACCCTCTGTATCTATCCTACGACAATTTAGCAAAATCTCATGCCTACAGAGGCTGCTGCTAACAAAAGAGCTCTGCATATGCCTACAACATGATCTCTGCTCATGGACACCTATGTTCTTACTCAGTTTGTTTCCCACAGTTTGGTAGAAAAAAAAAAAAAAAAAAGGATTCATTAAATCTAACGGGAAGATTGCATTGCAAGATCAACAGTAAACCTTGACAAGGCTATGACTGAGTCGTCAATTTTGACCACACAACAAAGAGCTTATGGACATATTTAAAGAAAAAGAAACTGAAATAATGCCAATGCTAATACGCAACCCCTGACCTCTTCTCTGCTGGCATCAGGACATCAGTTGCAGAGGAAGTGGATTGCTCAGCATTACAAGCCCCTCGGTGTTGCTTCTCCAGGCCTAAGGGCACCCCGTCATCATTTAAGAGGAGGGACAACGAACCAAGGATTTCTCAGAGGCCGCTGACTGCACACAGGTACTTACTTCTCACAGTTGTACAGGTCACAGCAATAGCACGTGTTACTCTTTACTTTCAGCTGGCACTTGTTGTTTAAGGTATAACATGTCACCTGCCAAAAAAGAAGAGATGGACTTTTATTCTCAGTGTTTCAGTGTTGTGTGAATCATCCTACTGACTACAAAGAAGCAGCTACTGCAATCTCAGGTTTTATTACCTGTTGTGCGGAAAGATCCTGAGATTCCAAAATCCATGACTGCAGGGCAGAAGGACATCCCTGAGCCCCCAGGAGTTTCATTTGAGACATCAGACCCTGAGTCTTGGGGCATTTGCAGTATGGAGCTCCAAGCCCCCAGCACCAACCCACATCCAGGGCTGCCAGAGTTTCCAAGCGCTTTGCTGCACTCACTGCCTGGTGCCGTTTTGCTGAGACCCAGAGTCTGCAGCTGCGAGATGCGGATCCCCTATGGCTGTGACGGAGGGACCACAGGTCCTGAGAGACACACCACAGCAAGCCACTGAAGTGGATGAGAATACCCCTCCATTATAGTGGGGAAATGGGTGAAGAAGCCAATTTATCTGAACAGCTTCCAATAAATGGGAGCTCTCTCCTTTCAGTAACACCCGCCTGAAGAAGGAAGTAATTAGGAATGATGACGAGAAGAACAATATCCAAATGCACAAACAAAACCACTCAAAAAAGATCCAAGCACTCCAGCAAATAAGTACCATTTACTGCAGGCTCTTGAATAGAAAACTGAAAAGGTTTATTTGTGTGAGCAGCAATCGCAGGGATGGACAGATGTTAGAACGATAAAGGTAGGCACACGTAAGCCACTCTCCATCCAGACAAGAAATCATTTTAATGACTCCTTAAGTGTGGTAAGCATTAATCCTTTCTTTTTGGCACTACAGACCAATTGAAATATTTTATACATAAGACCTCTTTTTCCTGAGATTTTTAGCTTATTGACTTTGAAATGCTTGAGGACTGCCAGGTTTTAAAAGCTAGCAGGTCAGAAAATACATTCTTTCTATAGTTTTTATTTTGATAGAAAAAACGTACTGTAACCACTGAGAAGTATTTTGTTTGCAAAGTGCAAATAAAATGCATTATTGAATGGAAAATTCCTCATAATGAAAAAGTAGAAGGAATACGTGCCTGCTTTTGAAAAGCTTCTGTCAGACAGTTCTGCTTTGCCATGAATGTGTTAGTCTGTGGGGTAGTGTCCACAGGAGATGTTAAAGCAGATGTTTCTCAGCTTCCGAGTTCTGGATCTGTGCATCCGTTTTAGTGTGAAAACCACCGCTCTTGACAAGTCTGCACTCCTCACCTTTTTGTTCCCAGCAAAAAGGAAAGCCTTAAACACACACGCTCAGCACCAGAGAAAGTTCATCTTGCAGCTGGTCTCACACAGAATCACAGAATGGCAGGGGTTGGAAGGGACCTCGGGAGATCATCCAGTCCAACCCCCCTGCTAAAGCAGGCTCACCCAGAGCAGGTTGCACAGGACATCGTCCAGGCGGGCTTTGAATATCTCTAGAGAAGGAGACTCCACAACCCCCCTGGGCAGCCTGTTCCAGTGCTCTGAGGCTTGCCACACTTGTCCTTAGCAGGATTCACTTGAGCAGTGGAAGCTGGGTGACAAAGCTAAAGCTTTGTCACACCAGAAGGACGGGATGTCATCCAGAGAGACCTGGACAGGCTGGAGAGGTGGGCCTGTGTGAACCTCATGAGGTTCAACAAGGCCAAGTGCAAGGTCCTGCACCTGGGTCGGGGTAACCCCCAGTATCAGTACAGGCTGGGGGAAGAAAGGATCGAGAGCAGCTCTGCCGAGAGGGACTTGGGCGTTCTGGTGGATGAAAAGCTGGACATGAGCCGGCAATGTGCGCTGGCGGCCCAGAAGGCCAACCGTACCCTGGGCTGCATCAGGAGAAGCGTGGCCAGCAGGTCGAGGGAGGTGATTCTGCCCCTCTACTCTGCTCTGGTGAGACCTCACCTAGAGTACTGCGTCCAGCTCTGGAGCCCTCAGCACAAGAAGGACATGGACCTGTTGGAGCGGGGCCAGAGGAGGGCTACTAAAATGATCCTAGGGCTGGAGCACCTCTCTTATGAGGACAGGCTGAAGGAGTTGGGCTTGTTCAGCCTGGAGAAGAGAAGGCTGAGGGGAGACCTAATTACGGCCTTTCAGTACCTAAAGGGGGCCTGTAGGAAAGATGGGGACAATCTTTTTAGTAGGGCTGGCTGTGACAGGACAAGGGGTAATGGTTTTAAACTGAAGCAGGGTAGGTTTAGACTGGATATAAGGAGGAAATTCTTTACAATGAGGGTGGTGAAACACTGGAAGGGGTTGCCCAGAGAGGTGGTGGAGGCCCCATCCCTGGAAACATTCAAGGCCAGGTTGGATGGGGCTCTGAGCAACCTGATCCAGTTAGCGGTGTCCCTGCTCACTGCAGGGGGCTTGGACTAGATGGCCTCTAGGGGTCCCTTCCAACCCAAAACATTCTATGATTCTATGATTCTATGATTCTAAAAGTTAAAATGATGCCTTGGGATTGCTTTGCTGCCCAGGGCAAGGCTGTACATGTGGTTAGTGTCTCATACAAATCAGCTCTTCTAGCCCAAAATAGAAGTTAGGTTATGAAAGGACGGTCTTAGCCTAGGTTGCAATCTGGAAATGGTACTCACAGCTTGATACTGACACATCCCACTTGTCACAAGAATATCTCACCCTGAGATAAGCCCTCATTTCATCAACCTTGTTCTGTTGTGGCTGAACTTACTAGAATCTCCCGTAAGGGCTTTGCTGGCCTGGAGTCACATTCAGCTGCAGACAGCCTCAGCCCGAGCTGCAGGTTACTGCAGAAGAGGAGAGCACTATCGTCGATGACTGTGGCGGCTTAATCAAGATCCAGCTCAGAAGTGACTGAAACATCACACCTGGATACTTCTCAAACCAGTTTGAAAACTGATCCTGGAGCAGAGCGTGCCAACGCATCCGCTACCACAGCCATTTTGTTGGGACACCAAAGTGCTTTTGCGCTTAGCAGAACTTAAGACTTTGGGTTTGACCCCCTGTTATGCAGTCAAAATGGCCTAGGACCTGCATAGTTAAAATACCCTTTTCACATTACACATGCATGATTGGTATCGGAGGGCTTCGTAAGATGGAGTGGGCTGCTAAAAAGGTGGTTTGTTCCAATACATGGCTTTGGGGACCACTTCTGATAGGAAATAAAAGTAGCTTTCCCCTCTCCAAGCATCAATAAGGCCAGTTTGCCCCTTTTTACTGTAGATGGCTAGAAGTACAAAAGAGGGAGATCGGCAAGATCTTAAAACATGTTTTTAGCTGCTTCTAGGCTACAAGACGTATTATATTATTGGCCAGGGGAGTTACTGTAGTTGTCTATTTTTATCACTGCATTTTTAAAACATGCAAAGAGCAAGACACTCCTTTTTAGGAGAACAGTGAGTAAACCAAAATAGACAAATTACTGTGTGGTGTGAGCAAGGGTGGTAGAAACAGTCCATTTGTGGGTATTCTGCATGTCAAGACTTATTATTTCATTTCAGTGACCAGACATCTAGCTTTTTCATGTTCTGGCTGTTTGTGCCTGTCTATCCCCTCAGCACCAATTTAAGTGATGTTCTCACCTCATGGTAGTTGCAAGAAAATCAAATTCTTTCTGCTTCGAGCAGAGAGAAGAACTGAAACAGGCAAACTAGATGATCTGGAGACCACTCCCAAGCTAGAGATGGCAATCAAAAGGAAATTTGCACTCAGTAAACAATCTGCCTTCCTCGTTAGGTGTTTGCCTGGCATGCAGAGCGTGTCCCCTGCTCACTAGCTGGCTAACTTTGGAAAAGCAAAAGCCAAGTTCAAATGCCATGGATTGTTAACTCTGAATTAGCACATGCTGACTCTAGATCAGTGGACAACCAGACAAGAATGTTATTACCAGCTAACTACACTTTTAAAAGATACAGGGGGGTTTGCCAGAATAGAGCAAGGAGCGCTGGGTGGCCCAACTTCAGACATTCCCAGAATCTGCAGAGCTGGGGAAACCTGTGTGGCCAGGAGCCCGAGGCTGGGGTCACCTGCAGGGAGTTGTGGTCAGTCTGACGCCAGCTACACACTTATTACAGGAATCAGAAGCATTTCTCGGGCCATGTCTGTGTCTGAGTATGTGTGCACACTTCAGGAGAGGATGGATTAAAACTTACAGGGAAGGGTGTTCTCATAGATGATGTTTGTCTGGGTAGGTCTTTAGGCAAAGAGGCCAAGGAAATATTTTTGTTGTACATTTTCTGGAATCAACAACGGGTGCAAGATTTAAGCAGTATTAGCTGCTTAGCCTGGTAATATACTTTGCTAAGCGGTCTAGAATTTTTAACGGCAACATTCCCCACACACTTTTTCTTAGCCATGGGAGGAATGGTGATGAATGACATCTGGCTTCTTGTAAGCTATACCACCACTTAGTTGTTTTCAGTCCTGCTTTGCTTGATTTCCTTTTCACTCTCACCAATTTACCACACTAATAAAATGAAAAATAGGAAGAGAAACTAAATCTGGACTTCTCAGGAGGCTAGCCATTTGGGTATGGGCGCTTTTCCGACCATGTTAATGTTACTGAGATAATAAAAAAGCTGCATTCAAACCACTGACGTTCTTGGCCTGTGCTGGATAAATACGGAGAAGATTTTAAGCCTTCTGGACAATGCAAATGGATTCATTTAGGTATTTCCTATTCACTTGAAGTCTACAAAAAACTCCTTAGAGAAAGTTGCCAGTGTGACAAATACATTCCAGACAGCTGTTATACAGTACAGATGGATTAGGCATCATTCCACTTCCAGGGTACTGTACTGAATAGAAACCCCAATGATAACTCAAAACCTCACTGGTTGTAATGATTGACAATCATCAGAGGCTTGGACACGTGGGGAGTCACCTGTGGGAGAAAAGCAGTAGGGTTTCTATCCACCCGTGACCTACAGGCACGGACATGCTCTCAAACACCTGCCTCCCTCCTCCCCAGCCCCTCAAAGCACAGCAGAAACAACCCTGTGATGAGGTGAATTTGTTTACCTCTGTCTGGTAGGCATCATAGAGGAATCCTATGCCACTTGAATAAAACTGGCACCTTTTGTTATACAAAGGTCTGGGCTCCTGTAAAGAGAAAAATAGCCAAAAAAGTACTCAGTCTGGAGGAGATGTGAAGGCACCGTGTCCCATGTCCCCATGCCAGATCCCTACAGCTCTGTGGAGCTGAAGCCAAGGCAGACCCTTGGGTAAGCAGCTCACACAACCCCCGTGCTGGCTTTCTTTTCCAGAATGGCTCTCCCCAGGGTTACATCTTCCTCACACTGCCACTAAGCCATGTGAGTATCATTCATTTTTCTCTGTACCAGTTACCTCTTTTAAGAAGACATCACCCCTGGCATTTAACCACTTCCTTCCCTAATGTCAAATAGTAATGCTCTATGAGAATGGCCCAGTAACTCTTTTTCCTGGTACAGTTTCATACCTAGCAGAAAGAATTACTTTGCTATTCGTTTTCAAGATATGGGACTTTCTTTTTAAAGGATTTCAACAATGACCATAGTGAAAACAAAGTAAAATAGCTAATAGTTTAGGCATTCCATTTACTACACACACTTCACACCCCAAAAGCAAAACAAAGAATGATGAGGAAATTAATGCATAAAGGGAAAGTAATTTGCACTTTTCCCCCCTTATTTATGCTTATTGCAAAAGATGCATTCACTGCTCATATGTCATATTTTGCTTGTAAGAGTTCCCACAAGTTGATATAAAAGAAGAACACAATGAAATATCCTTGGCCAGATGGAAGATGTGTTTCCAAACTTGGCAAATGGCCACTTTAAGGCTAGAGGGTGCACATTTCAGCCAGTTTCAGGACTAGACCTTATTTGCCTAGGGGGGATCTGATGATGGAAGAGTCCTCTGTGATCAGTTGTCTATCCCAAGCAAAGTGTGGGAATGACTTATGTTAGCAAAAGAAGTCTTTTTCAACTTTCAGTCACTTATCTAGTCCTCGGTCATGGTCTGTGTCTTCAAAAGCACTCAGGTGCTCTCCAGTATGTCAGTCAGACCATTTCTAAGAGGAAAGATCGAAACGCAATACATCCCATCCCCTCTTTGCATGGTAACTTACAAGCAAAGGACTACTTAAGTTGTTAGCAGAAATCTGTGCTGATTAACTTTCACCGTATCTTAAAGCTTTATGACCCATCCAGGAATAACCCAGAAATTACAGAAAGATCTGCACTACTTAAGATCACTTCTGAGTATTTATGCTTGCTGGATAATGAAGTGTGAACTGTATAAACCCGCTGACCCAAAACACACCATCAGTAAAAATGCAGAGCTAGGCAGGAATGCAGACAGGTCAATGAGCAAAGCTCACCCATCAGCTTGTTTGCCTTTCTGATTACTCTGGCAAACCCAAGGAAGTTTGGACACCAACTCCCAAGGGTTAGGGAAAGGTTAGTTTCCTGCATACAAAAATATTTATTTATATCACACAAGTGTAAGAAAAATGCTTCAGTAACTCTTTCTCTCTAGAGGAAACACAAATAGCACACAAATAGCATGCCATCTCTTGAACTAGGACAACATTCTTCCGTAGGCCTGGGAAAGCATTTAGCCATGACTTCCAGGGACAGATCTGGTTGAGAGGACTAACAGGATTGCAGTTTTTCTGCTAGCACAGCAAGCATAGGATCAGCCAAAGGCTGTGCTTCTTTCATAGAGTATCGTACTCCAACCCTGATTTTATCCATTGCATGGTGATGAAATAAAAGAGAGGGGAGTGAGCAGTAGAAATAGCTTTTTCTACCATGAGGAGCAAATCCATTAAAAACTCCTGTCCATCATATTCACCATAATAACAAGTTTCAGTTTGATCCTGGAAGATCCTGGAAGGGGGCGATGGTCAAGGGCATGGAGCCCAAGTGGCATTCTCAGTCCTGCTGGTGAAGAGAAATGGCTTGAGGAGGGCTTGATGGATCCAGCAGGTCAGCAACTGGCTGTGCATCTGGTGTCAGTAACAGGAATTTGGCTTTTATGACCATGAGAGCATCTTTCACGATCATGGACTTCTTGGATGAGATGGGATTCACCTGACTAATCAGGGCAACAGCATTTTTGACTGCAGTCTAG